>CM028135.1:141055000-142530833 GCA_016271365.2 Neoceratodus forsteri
AAATGTAGACAGGGGTGCAGCACCCGTTACATCGAATGGGAAGAACACCCCTCCCCCCTCAGCTAGTGGTCAAACAGGAGTTCAGCATGTTTGCAGTTCATTTGCATCACCAGGTAAAGAAAAAGGTATGGCTCCTCATACGGTGCACAGGGGAAATGCCGGACCTCACCCAACAACTAACACACCGAAATCTGGCCAATGGAAAATCTTGTACACAAATGCTTGCAGTCTGGGAAACAAGATTCCAGATCTGCGTGCAATAACGACAGAGGCTAAACTGGAAAGAATAGCCATTAGCGAGATATGGTTTACCAGTAACCACACTTGGGAGACTTCAGTACCTGGCTATGTACTGTTTAGAAGAACCGAGGAGTGCAAAGGGGGTGGGTAGCCCTTATGTCAATAAAAATATCAAAGCTACAGAAATTCAGAATACACATAAGGAGCCAGAAGAACTGTGGGTCACCTGGAAACAGGAAATGGGACAACCATATAGACTGGGGTTGTGTACAGGCCTCCAGACCAGGGGGAGGACATAGACACATTACTGCTAGAAGATATACAAAACATGACAGCTAAAGGGGAGGTTCTGATAATGGGAGACTGATACAGATACAGATTTGTCAATACCAGCAGGGACATCTGCCAGAACTAGACACATGGTGGATTCCCTGCAGGGAGAGGGCCTCAAGCAACTGGTACAACAACCCACAAGAGACAGGGCTATCCCAGATCTAGTACTGACTAACAGGGAAAGGATAACAGATCTCCAGGTAGAAGGTCACCTGGGTGCAGTGACCATCACATGGTATTGTTCAATTTGGCCACTAGAACAAAATCATCCATTCAAGGCAAAAATATGAGACTTCAGGAGGCTGACTTTGTTAAGATGGCCTTACAGAGTTAAGCTAGTCTGGCAAAAGAAATACAGGTGAGGGGTACAGGCAAAGTGGGTAAGCATTAAAGATGCAATACTTGAAACAATATCCCATTGTGTTAGTGAGAAAAGGAAGTGCAAAAGAAGAAGGAAACCACTTTGGTTCTCAAACACAGTAGCAGAAAAGGACAGAGCCAAAAGGCTGGCCTTCAGGAAGTATAAGGGAACGCAGCAGGATGAAGATAGGGAGGCATACCAAACTTCCCTAAGGGAAGCAGGGAAGGCAGTAAGGCAGGCAAAGTCCCAAACTGAGAAACAATAGCACAAACAGTAAAAGAAGGTGACAAGACTTTCTATAGATACATTACTGAAAGGAGAAAGTCCAGAGGGGGTGTTGCTAAGATCAAAGGGGATAAGGGAGCAGGTGAAGAGGAGGACCTTGTAAAAGCATATATCCTAAATAGATACTTCTGCTCAGTATTTACTGAAGAGAAGGTAGGGCAGGGCCCACAGCTCTGCACCATGGTCAGGGAGGAGGGAGGTGTGCACTATCCCTTCACAGAAAAAGGGTCCTCCACATGCTCAATAGCTCATGGTGGACAAGACAATGGGACCTGATGGCATACATCCCAGTGTACTAAAGGAGCTAAGGATGGAACTAGCAGAGCCATTATCAGAACTGTTAGTGAGCCTCTGAGCACAGGAGGGTCCCAGAAGACCGGAGAGGGGCTCATGTGATGTACTCTGAGAGTGGTAGCAGGGAGGCAAGGAACTATAGACAGTCAGTCTTACCTCAGTAGTGGGCAAGATTATGGAGACCCTCTAAAGGAAGGATAGTGCAGCACCTGGAATCCACTTGAACACAGGATCCAAGACAGCATGGGTTTACAAAGGAAGGTCCTGTCAAACTAATCTCATAGATTTCTTTGACTGGGTAACCAGAGAATTGGATCAAGGGAGCAGTTGATGTTGCCTTCCTTGACTTCAGCAAAACTTTTGATACTAGTTCCACACAGAAGATTGATTAATAAGCTGGGTAGGCTCGGGGTGGGTTGACGTTGGTCAGCTGGGTGGCAAACTAGTTGACAGGCAGAAAACAGAGGGTGGTAAATGGTATACAGTCAGAGAGATGCAAGTCACCATTGGGTACCTCATGGATCAGTCACCAGGGCCAGTCCTCTTCAATATCTTCATCAGTGACATTGCAGATGGACTGGAGAGTAAGGTTTGTCTGTTTGCAGATGACTCCAAGATGTGCAACAGAGTAGATGATCCAGATGGGGTGGGCAGAATGAGAAGAGATCTGGATAAACTAGCAAAATGGTCAGAAGAGTGGCAATTGGGGTTTAATGCAAAGAAGTGCAAGATTATGCACATAGGGAAGAGAAACCCTGAAGCCACCTATAGGCTGGGAGGGAGTTGCTGGAAGTCACGAGGAAGAAGAAGAGACTTGGCGTCATCACGATGACCTGAAATAATCAAGCAGACCATTAAAGCAGTAGGTAAGGCTAGAGGATGTTAGGGTGTATTAGTGAGGGTATTTCAAGTCAGAAAGGGGGTAATAATCCCTCTTTACGAGACACTGGTTAGGCCCCATCTGAGTACTGCATGCAGTACTGGAGGCCACACCTTTACAAGGACATTAACCAAATTAAGGCAGTCCAGAGAAGGACAATCAAAATGGTGCAGGGACTGCATCAGAAAACATATGAAGACAGATTAACTGAGCTCAATATGTATACTTTAGAGCAAAGGAGGAAGAGAGGTGATATGACTGAAACATTCAAACACCTTAAGGGCATTAACAAGGTGAAAGAGTCTAACATGTTTCAATATAAGAAAAATAGCAGGACAAGAGGACACAGCATGAGATTAGAGGGAGGCCAATTAAGGGGTAATGTGAGGAAGTTCTTTTTTACAGAAAGGGTGGTGGATGCACGAAACGGCCTGCCTCAGGAAGTGGTGGATATGAATACAGTGCAGGGCTTCAGACAGGCATGGGATAGGCATAAGATAGCAATACAGATGAGTATGAATAGATAGGCCATTGACCGAGCAAAGGCCGATGGCACATTCATAAGGTAGAAAAAGAAATGGGCAGACTGGATTGGCCTTGTGGTCCTTATCTGCCATCAACTTCTATGTTTCTATGTTTCTATCAGTGTCCGTGCCATGCACCCAGGGAGCCCACACAATGCATTCATCTGGCACCAGTCAATCCTGTGCCACAGATTCAAGGGTGGGGCCATCCCCACAGGGCACCTACTGGGTGAGTTGGGCAGGAGGCCATGACAACACCACAAACACTGTGGCAGAGCGCATAGCCGCTGGCAGTGCATGGGGGTGTGTAGGAGTGACAGGGACAGTGCAGTGGCCAAATGCCATGCAGAACTGTGGAACCTGAACACGTGCCAGCCATGTGCACACAGATACAGAGATACTGGCATGGAAGGCCACAGGGCAAGCATAGCAGTGGCACAGCACAGCATCCACGTGCACTGTGAGGAGCATCAGATGCCCACAGGCACCACCATCATACATGTGATCGCCGTGCACAATGGATGGACAGGACAGAGGTGTGTCGCCCATGCCAGCAGGGAGTGGGCTCACAGGTCTAGGGAGATGTTGGAGAGGCTGGGGCCAGCCAGGCCACAGGCATGACACAGACATGGGGTCTCACAATGGAGGGACAGGGTCTGCACATGTGGGGTGGAGGAATGGCTCCCAGGTGGACAGGTAGTGGCAGCATAGACAGCCAGGTGTGGTGGGGGTTGGAACAGACCATGCACACACCACAGTGCAACTAACACATGTGTCTGCCCCCCACAGGTAACAGTGTGTATCCTCTCTGACTGTGGCTGCTCACTCCTATAAGGTGACCCGGCAGTAGGGCTGAGGAGAGATACAATAAAGCACATACTGCAACACGCAACATTATTGACCGTGTGTTTGGCATGCTAAAGATGTGTTTCCATTGCATAGACTGGTTCACTGGTACCCTACAATACAGCCCTGACTAAGTCTGTGGCATATTCCTGGCCTGTTGCATGCTGCGCAGTATGGCCATTGACCGTGGAATACCTGTCCAGGTGGAGGAAGGTGACAGTTCAGATGAGGAGGAGCCCCATTAAGGGGGTGGGCAGCTAAACATGGAGAGGAGGGACCCAAGTCTGGCAGCATGACCTAGGAGGCACTGGGACACCATTGTGGAGGAGCATTTTGAGCAAGCACGAGCGAGTAATACAGGAGTAACATGATGTACAGCACTGAAACACACACACACACACACACACACACACACACACACACACACACGGGCACACACTGTGCAACAGCTGCAGGTTGCACCACAGAGCACACACAGCCATGCACATGCAGCCGCAACAGTGCCACCAAGAACAGGTAGAGGCACCACGGCATTGCAGAGCCTGGCATGGATTGGAGGGTATGTGTCGGCACGCATGCATGCCAGAAGCAGAGCTGCATTCATCACGCCCTTGCCACACAGTACAACACATGGCCTGTACAACACACATGCAGCACAGGCAGGGTGACACAAGGGTGCACGTGTGCCACACCATGCAACCCGGCCACAGCCAGTGAGGTGCATGGTGGGCAATGGCACTAGGGTACATTAACCTGCCAACCACACGTGGCAGGACACACCATATGCCAGTATGGCCACCATGGCCACATGGGCAGCCATGCTCCGACTTGTAGGCAGCCACAGGCAGCTCACCAGCACAGGTGTGTCGACACTTCCCTGGCAGGGGTTGACTCCTGAGACCGTGACCAGGTTCTCATGGGTGTGTCCCTCATGGAAAACAGCCTGACTCCTGGAGTGTTAGGGATGGCACTAGTGGGAGGTGGTGTCAGCCCGAATGGTGTCACCCAACACTGTCCCTTGGGGGTGTTCGTGTTACTGCGCAGTGTATGATTGGACCCACTGAGACCATGAGATGCCAGGGATGCAAAGCCCGCCGCATTGTTCTCTACAGTCCGATCCAGTGATACGGTTGTGGCCTCATGCAGTTGGCGTAACTCGCCAAGCAGCTGGGCATGTCCCATGGCCTCTTGCTGCACCAGTCACCCAACCTGCACATGCAGTCCATGGAGCTCCTCCCTGAGAATCAACTGGCCCTTCACAGTTTCCCGCAGGAGACGGGTGTGCTCCTCGAGCCTGTCAGTATGTGGTGAATCTGCGGCTGGACGCTGACAGGCAGGGCGTGTCCCAGCCTGCTGTGCCACATCCCCCATCTGGGAATGCCACACAGGAGGTCACTGTTCTGGTGGGGACTGGGTGCAGGCATGCATGGCAGGCCCAGAAACTGGCTTGACAGTGTCTCCCACCAGCCATTGCAGCACTGCAACACCCTGCCAGACTGCGCTAGCAGTCCCATGCCTCACAGCAGCGCCCTGTCTCTGTCCACTGTCAGTCGTTGCAGCAGCAGGTGGCTGGGGAGTGCACAGGGACAGCGTGTGTATGGGCACAGGACCACCAGTGGTGCCTGTTGCTGCCTGTGTGTGTACCACATGAGTGGGAGGCTGTGGGCTGCCTGTGATCTCCTCAATGAGGGTAATATCATCAATATCAAATATCATCATCATCCACCACCAAGGCTGGTGCAAGCATAGTGAGCTCCTCCTGTATGAGAATACAGGACAAGGGATCATTAGCACCCAACCCAGAAATGTCCAACAGATCTTGTGCAGGGAGATGGCAATATGCACTGGCCACTGCACCAGAGGATGTGGATGGCACCGCATCATCCTCTGTCAGTGCGCTGGGGCCTTCCCCCAGCTGCCAGCACCAGCCATCTCCACGGCTGCCTGAACCCTCTCAACAGCCTGCGCCGGAATTCCGCTCACCCAACGCAGATCCTTCTAAAAGTACGGTGCTGAATTTTCTGTGGAGCCAGCATGGACGGCTGTTCCCTGATTGGTGCGGTGCGCTACCAGGCATACACTGATTGGTCCACCTGCTTCCCTGCTACGCACCGATTGGTGCGCCTGCACACATTGACTTGGACAGTAATTTAGTGCCTTTGGGCCCTGAACTGTTCCTATATTTTCTCCCGCCCCACACCTCCCAGGCCACTATTAAATACAACTTTGCTCCACCCTCCCTGGTTCTCCTGCCTTCTTCTTGGTGATACTGGCCTGCTTACCAACAGATACTGATAGGGGAGCTGAGCGCAGATACTAATAGGGGAGCTGAGCAAAACAGCTTGTGCTGCATGGTACAGCGTTATAGTGCTCAGCCTGTTATTTTTTCTGCTCTCCTCTCCCCTTGCCCCCAGCTTTTATTACTCCCTTGTCGAGTCCTGAGGGTGTCTGTGTCCCTGTTTCTTACTCGACAGAAACATCCATTCCCTAATCAGACCTGGCCCCCATCCTCCTGGAAGTATGGCATTTTTTATTGTTATTCTCATGATCCTCGAACACAGTGTACCCTGTTTTACACTACAACATGAATTACCTCGACCTAAGCTAGTCTTGGACCCCCAAATTACATCTTATCTTAACCCTGCTCAATGCACCTCCCATTTCTTGTTAACCCACCCTCATCGCACCAAGACCCTTCATTCTGCCCCCTTCTCCGTCCTGCTTGCTTCACCTCTGACTATGAGAGTACTCTTCCTTATCACGTTAAATTGTCAATTCAGCACTACTGCCCCCAGCTCCAAAAATACACCATTGGTATGGCCCCATGGGCGGTTCCAGAGAAAAGAAGAGGTCTCCCTTTTGATCAGATCCTTAAACAAAATGCTACTGTTGCTTTTCCTCTGCTCTGGTAATGTTGAACTAAATCCTGGCCCACCTGTGCAACTCTTCTCCCCATCAGAGTTTGCAGCAGCCCCGGGTCTTAAAATGATGTTAGTCAACATACTGAGCTTGACCAAAAACTTTGTCCAACTACAAGCATGGGCTGCGCATACAAATCCAGATCTTATCATTATTACAGAATCCTGGCTTAAAAAGGCTAATTCTGACCAACAAATTAAGCTATTCAGAGCAGACAGGGAATCTCTCGGTGGGGGTGTAGTAATTTATTCTAAACTCAAGTACACAGTCTCAGATATCAGCTGCAAATCATTATTAAAGTAATTTGAGATTGTATCTTTGAAGCCTCACCTTCCCTCCTCTGAATGCGTCAATATTATTGGGGGCTATAGGCCTCTGCCTGGTAGTTCAGAAATCTTAAATACACTTAGATCCTTAATCTCCACTGCAAATACAGAAACAATATTCCTAGGAGATCTCAATATGGATTGGCTTACATCAAAATCTCACTGCCTTAAATCTCTCTGTGATGAGCTTGGTCTTGTGCAATTAGTGAATCAACAAGGATCAATACCATTAATTAAGACAATAGCTCCCTCTTAGACATCATATTATCCACTCATACTCATAAAATTTCTCACTCAGCAGTTTTCCACAATGATATGAGTGACCATGGGGTTGTTGTATGCATAAGAGCTCAAACTAAGGCCCGTCAGCAGCCCACATTTATAACTAAATGGTCCTTTCAAAATTTCAATGCAGCTAATTTCCTCTCAGACTTAGGTGAGGTCAGATGGCAGGATCTGTACCTTGCCAAAAATTTCGATGAGGCTGTCTCTATCCTCAGTGGCAAACCTGCCATTCTGACAAATAAGCATGCTCCCCTTTTCAAAGTCAGATTACGTAAAAACTCTTACCCCGGTTCACCCCAGATCCTAAGGCAGCTCTCACTAACCGGGACAAGCTCTGGGCCCAAGCTAGGTGATCCAAGAGCCCTGCAGATTGGCAGGCCTTTAGAGCTGCTAGGAATGCCTGTGTAATAAGAGTTTGCACTGCCAAAGCCTACTTCTACATCTCTTTCCTTGAACAGGCAAACGGGGACTCCCACAAAATTTGGAGGACACTCAAACCTATTGAAAGGCAGCCCACTGCCCCCTCCACTCCTACCAAGCTACTTGCAAATGGCAGGATTGTGGAAAGTAATTCTCAAATTCTCTAACTCAACTCCCATTTTGTTACAGCCAATCGAGAGTTGACTCCTCACCCTATGCTAACTATGTGAACAGCCAGCCTAGCTCCTCCCCATCAACCTGCACCTCATCCTGCCTCTTTTAATTGTGCTTGTTTAATTATAAAGAAGTAAAAGACTCACTTCTTAAACTTGATACCAGAAAGAGCGCAGGGGACAACGGTCTTGAACCTTTCTTTCTAAGACTAGGCTATGTCCACCTCACAGCCTCCATTCTCCATATCTTCAGCCTCTCTATCACTTCTGCTTTAGTTCTGACCTGTTGGAAATCTGCCCACATCCTTCCTCTATTTAAATCAGGGGACCCATGAGATCTGAACAACTATAGGCCCATCTCCATCTTACCCATCCTCTCTAAAGTCTTAAAAAAATTGGTCTATAACCAGCTAAAACTCCATATCAAAACCTTTTCACTTCTTAACCCAGCTCAAGCTAGTTTCCAGGCAAATCACAGCACTATCACAGCTTTGGTGAAAGTAACAAATGACTGGATCTCCACTGTCGATTCTAAGATGGTTACTAGTGCAGTCTTTTTGAACCTTAGCAAAGCATTTGATACTGTTGATCACAACCTTTTAGTCTCTTGCCTGTCCAACCTAGGTGCAACTCCATCCACCACTCAGTGGCTCACTAGTTACCTATTGGGAGAACACAAAAAGTCAAAGTGGATGGCCTATTCTCTGCCTCCCTGCTGGTTGTCAGAGGAGTCCCCCAAGGCTCCATTCTATGCCTGATTCTGTTCTCTCTGTACATAAACGATTTTGACTCCCATATAACTAGCTCCAACCTGCACTTCTTTTCGGACAATATTGTTCTGTATACCTCTGGATCAACAGTATTGGAGGTCAGGGATGTATTACAAGCTGACTTTGCTCAGTTCGAAAATAATCGGATAAAAGCCAAGCTTCTTTTTAATACTAAGAAAACGAAAGCAATGATTTTCTCTCTTATGACTACTCTGGTCCCTCCCCTATCCTACCAAATGATTTTATTGTTACTTCACTAGGTGAACCTTTGGAAGTCATTCCTAAACTCAAATATCTGGGTATTTTGTTAGATAATAAGCTCTCTTTTAATGACCACATTGATGAACTATCCAGGAGGATCAAAGCAAGATTAGGATTATTTTTTAGAAGTAGGTCCCTATTCCCCCTTGAGACACGTACCAGGCTCGTCCAGGCCACATTCCTTCCCCTACTCGATTACGGTGATTTAATTTATACTACAGCTTCAACTTCAACTTCAAGCCTAAGCAAGCTGGACGTCCTTTATCACCGAGCATTAGGATTCATTACCAATTCCCCCTACTGTACTCACCGTTGTGATCTGTATGCAGCTGTTGGTTGGACATCTCTCACCACTAGACGCCTGTTCCACGCTGGTCTTTGGGCCCTTAAGTTGCTTTTTCAGAAATTACCATGTTACCTAACATCTTTAATCCCATTTCCTGCAGTGCATATTCCCTCAGGAAAACAGACTTTATCACGCTTGATGTACCTAGGACTCGTACCTCCTTTAGCAGACGTGCTATCTTGTATGCCCTTCCCTCTATATGGAACCAGCTCCAATCTACACTAAAACGAAGTAGCATTGTCTCGGTTAACTTATTCAGAGTGCTAATTGCATCTAAAATAAAAGATACTTGTAACTGCCACTAAGCCCCCCCCCCCTTATCCTTATGTGTGCATCTTGATTATTGTCTCTGTTGGCCCTTGCCTTACTGAGATCTTAATCCTTCAAACTTGCAATATGTCTTCCATGGCTAACTAATCTATAGGATCTTTTTCTATCTGCTCCTACCCCTTCCTTCCTTAGGCCCTCTATCTACATATTACTGTTTGCTATTCCCTTTCCTGCCTAGGCCTCCTACTTATACATTACCCTCTGCTAACTTCCCCTCCCCAACCCTGTTCACCCTAATTATCTTATCCTTCTTCTCATGTGTTCACCAGGGAACTATCGGCCCATATCTATACTTTCACCCCTCTCCAAAGCTCTTGAACGGATCCTGGCGGATCAACTATCAGACTACCTGCAAAAGTACAATCTACTCTGCATTCAGCAACACGGATTTAGGAAAGGACACAGTACGTTGATGGCCCTACTTGATTTCTCTAGTGAAACTCACAAAGCCTTGGATAAGGGTTATTTAACCAGAGCTGTTTTCATAGACCTCACAAAGGCCTTTGACACTGTTCACCATAGCCTTCTAATCTCTCTTCTGCTCAACATTGGGCTAGCTGAGAGACCTGGAGCCTGGGTAAAAAGTTACCTGGCACAACGTTCTCAAACAGTAAAAATCTCTGAGGTTCTCTCTGACTCCAAACCGGTCCTGTCTGGTGTCCTCCAGGGCTCAATTTTAGGTCCTCTCCTCTTCGGCCTATTTCTAAACTTGCTTCCCAAATCCTGCCCTGAAAAATTAATACTCTATGCTGATGACGCTGTAATTCTCTCCTCCCATAAGGATCCAAATCCACTACGACAGAGCTTGCAGCTTGCTTTCTCATGTGTTGAAAAAGTGGTTCCTTGAGCACAAACTGGTCCTAAATAAAAAAAAACAAAAGTCATGCTTTTGCATCATCAAAACAGAAATAGGCATACTCCACTCGTCATAAAAACTTCTCTTGGAAATACACTAGAACAAGTGAACACCTTCAAATACCTTGGTATCACTTTTGACGAATGTCTTACTTTTGCGGCCCATATCAATAACACTGCAAAAACAGTGCACCAATGCATTGGAATTTTGTACCGGAACCGTCGATTTTTCAACCAAGCTGCCTTGAGGATTGCTGTTCAAAGCTCCATCATCTCAATCATAGACTATAGACTACTGGCATAGACTACTGGCTCAGCTACTACCACTGCACTAAAGCGCATCTCAACAGCACTAAACAAAACCTGTCGACTCCTCACTGGAGCTCAGAGATGGACCCACACTTGTGACCTGTACACAGAAACTGGTTCCAATCGCCTCATGTATCTCACCTGCGTGATGGCAAAAAAATCAATCTTGGGGCTCACTCCTCCATGTGTCCGGGACCTGCTCTACCTGAACAATGGCACTCGTACCACCAGAAGATCTGACCACCAACCTTTCCTTGTCCCTAGATGCCGGACTGCTCAGAGACAAAGATCTTTTACATACTGTGCCCCTACCTGGTACAATGCCCTAACCTGCCCTCCCTATCCTCCACGACATTGGGAGCTTTCAAATCCATACTTTATGCTCCTCACAGCCTCCAGCTCCTGTGACTGCTTTGACTAAGTCTCATCCCACTGAGTGCACCTACATTTGTTTCACTCAACCACCATGGTCTCCTCTTTGACAAAGACAACCTGAGTACCACTAACCTGGTTCTGTCTGCTCCTAAACTTCTTATTTCTCCCTCTTCCCTCTCAAGCTCTCCAATCCTTATTCTTTGCCCTTGACACTGCCCTGCTGGTTGCTTTTTTTCTGTACATAAATGTTACTATTTAAGTTGTGGCCTTGTTAAATGGCTTTCTGATTGTTTGTAACACTGTCTACTATGTTTTTATACTTAATGACGTTGAACCGTTGTAAAAGAGCCTTGGCTCAAAGGTATTAACTCCTAGAACAATAAACTTCAAACTTCAAACTTCAAACATTATGCTTATCTATTGCATCATACAGTGATAAAGTTTTAAACCTTACCTTGTATTGACTGTACATTTTTTGTAAAGTGTCCCTTAACTGTACATATATTTTCAGTGTTGTACCTTGCTGTGTAATACCTGATTTGAGCCTTGTGTGCACTTTGTATATTTGGTTACCAAGGCGATATACACATACAATGACACATTATATAGTACAACCATCAGGACCTCTTTGTGAATGAGCTTGCTCAGTGGAGTCTTCCTGCAATAAAATTGAACTTGGTGAGACCCCCCTGAGGTGTGATGGAACTGGAAAATAGAAAATAAACATGGTTAGTGACACATGGCCGTATGGCAGGTAGACAGCTACATGGGTGGCTGTGTGCATGTGGACCACATGTGGGCATGTGACACGTCGCATGCATGGGAAAACCACTGTGGCCTGTGTACCGCCAATTCACAGGTGGTGTGAGCCATACACTCATGTAGGGTTGTGCTCACATGGTGGTGCATGGCACAGGGCCACAATGCACAGGCTGAGGCCAGTCCATTCCCCCCCAATGCCCCTGCCATAGTACCCTTGGCTCCACTGTTGCACACCTGTACACAGTGGCTGTACAGTGCATGGGCCCTCTGTGGATGGCCATGTGGCACCACAAACAACATGGTGTCCCCCAAGGCCATGCATGGCCACTGTCTGCCTGTGTTGTTATGCCACACTACCCTGTGTCCTTCACCATGGCACAGTCAAACCACAGCAGCACACATGGAGGCACATATTCCCATGGTGCGACTGTGCAGTCATAGCTGCACAGCATGATGCATTGTGGACACGGTACAGGCCCCTGTGTGATGTACCAGGCACACCTGTGGTGTGCACACACCACCCCCAACAGGTGATACAACATACATACTCACAGCACTGCGATGGGCTGCCGCCAGTCTAGAACCCCCCCTGGGACACCCGTGATGGATGCCCAGTTTAGGGTGGGCATGAGCAGCTCCTCTGTGGGTGTGAAGACTGGTGCTGTGGAGGGGCCCCCACCGATACATGACAGGGATGCCCAAATGGCAGACACCTTCTTCTTTGCCCTCTGCTTGTCGGTATTCAATTTTTTCATGCACTTCTGGGGAGTGCAGCTAAATCACCCATAGGCATTTACATATATTGCGACATCCTCCCAGCCCTTTGCCTTCTCCTGCCGGGTCCCTGTGGCTCCTGAGAGCAGTGACTACCTCTCTATGTGGGCCTCCACTAGGGCATGACTCTCATCCCCAGTGAAGTTTGGCCTATGACGTTTGGTTGGCTCCACTTCTGTCTCACTATCAGACATTCTGACACTTGTGGACATGAATGGTGCAAGCATGGGCACATGGGCAGCATGCCCTAGAGTTGTGCAATGTCACACATAATGCAGTTCATACAAGGCTGTAGTAACAGGAATGTAAACAAACCTACCTTCCAGGCAGCAGTTCCTGGCAGAGAACTGTGGTGTGGTGTGGCACTTTTATGGATCATCCCATGCAAATGAGGCCTGGACCATCCAGTAATGAGCTATTAATGAGTTTACATGCTCCTGAATTGCTTAATGAGGTGATTGGCATATCCTGGCTGAATGGCATATCCTGGCTGAATATTGCAGAATTGCTCCTGGCCACTCTCAACTTGTGCCGTGCATCTGAGATGTACAGAGCATCTCCACTCTGCACATGCACAATTCTCATTAATGCAGCTGTCATGCATGATGGGGCATGCCATGTATCATGCATCCCCCTGTGCTGCACCATTCGACAACAAGGTGCATGTCTGGAGCACTGCACAATGTGCATTGCAGCAAGTGTGGCAGTGCCATCCCCAATATGGTGCATGTTGTGCATATGCACATGTACGGGACACAGTTGCATGACCCCAGTCTCCCACCATGTCATTCAGTACTGTGCATGCGCAGTGATGCGCAGTGTGTTGCAATAGCACATACCTATCATGAATGTGCGTGCTGCATGGTGGCCTCCATGATGGGCCTATTGCGCAACAGGCACGGCCTGGCCACACATTGCTTAGGGTGCATGCTGTACAGTGCAACACACTGCTAGGCTCTTTGTTGACAGCATGGCACATGCGGCTGGAGGGAGGCCCAGGGCTCTCAACTAGTCAGAGGTGGAGCTGGCAAACCTGTTGGCACTTGTTGCCCTCATGGAGGGACAGTTGTTTGGGGCTGAGGAGCTCCAGGTGGCACGGGTTTAGGTATGGGCACGTGTTGCCAGGATGTTGGGGAGGAGGACCGGTATGCCCAGGACAGGGGAGCAGTGCAGGCACCATTATGGTGACCTGAGGAGGAGGGATCCTGACAGGCTCTGGACGCTACAGGACCAGGCCTGCATGGGTGTGGTTCCATGCCCGGGTATGTATGGACTGAGTGCTTGCTCTCTATGCATGCCCTGGGGTAGTTTGGGGTGTGTGGCAGGTGCATGTTTCCCTGCCCATATGATTGCCTGGGCATGGGTTGCAGGGTCAGGTTGACGGGAGCATGCATGCCATGGCTGCATCTGTTTGGACCAGTGTGCCACTGTGCCATTCCCATGGCACTGTGATCCCACACTGTGGTGTGCATCTCAGACAGACACATCACATACTGCACCATGCTGCATCATGACACCATTGGGGGGGAGAGTTTGGTCATGTATGATGCTCACAGCACTCTCCCATTGTGTTCCAATTGCAGATTAGGTGGTGCAGCAGCAGGTCTGGGAAGGGGCTGAACTGTGGTCACAAGCAGTGGGTGCAGGGGCACTGGCGCATGTTCCCCAACATGTGGCAGGTAGGTGCGATGCATGTGCTGCATCTGTTTTGTTCAGTGGGCTGGGGGGGCAATGCCCATGTGGACTGTGGCACTGAGACCCTGTTCTCTGTTTCCCCATCACAGGATGTCAAGCACATGCAGGTGGTGGACAGGTCCCTGCTGTGTTGGTTGATGGTGGGATGCTGCATCTCCAGAGGCTAGTCATGTCAATCTACTGAAGGCAGGGGGCCCAGCTTCGAGTGTCACAGAGGCAGATGTCAGTGACGGGGCTGCTAGTCAATGAGGTCCAGGAGCAGAGCCGAGTGTTGGAGGGACTGGTGGCACAAGGCCAGGGCCAGTAGGCCACCATGGACATGTCCACCTGTACATAGCCCCAGTATTCCCTGCACCATAACCTGTTCCCCATTGTACATAGTTCTCCCCCTGCATTCCCTGTTCCACCTTCCACCTTTCACCCATCTCCACAGCGTTCTGCTTTTTATACTGTTATGTTGTTTGATAGTGGTTGTTTTGGCATGTGCTGCTGTTCTTTCGTTATCAAATATCTTTCATGCTACATGCATGTGTGTGTGTGTGTGTGTGTGTGTGTGTGTTCTTCACATTACTGTTGTTCCTGTCACATGATGTTGTGCATGGCTGACCGATCACCCCTTCCATACCACTGCACATTTGTGTCAGTGCCTTGGCACACACGTGCACCATCCCCACCTTGTTGTATCACACAACCTGTTTGATGTGCTGTCCCCAGTGCCACCTATGGGTTGTCCATCATTGCTGCTCACGTTGTCACTTGCACATAGCCTCGGTTACAGTGCTGTGATGCCACTGCTGTGTTCCTGGTCCCCTCTGCTGCTGTGGGCATGTGCCACATGTGTGGAATGCTGCCAGCCACCTGTGTGCCAGTCCACCTCTGATCCACTGTACCTGTACTGTGGCTACCAGGACTGCCCTGTATGGTTTCTCAGCACTGTCATCATGGTGCATGGCTGGTTCATGCTGTGCTTTGGTCCTCTAGTGCTGTTGTGCTCTGTCCCTGCCCTCCTTTGTGCCATGCATGGTGTGCCCCTTGGTCTCCTATGTTGGTGGTGTTTGTGTGGAGACACATCCTGTGCCCATAGTGTCTGGGTGTGGGTCCATTGTGCACTCTGTCAGTGCCTTCCATGACCCCTCTGGTATTGGGTTGCTACCCTCCCTACTGTGGCTGTTGTACCTTTCTCATGTGTCATTGCACATCCTTCCATATTTTCCTATTTCACAGGCCAGGTTGCTCCTTTTGCTATCTTCAGTCCTGCTGAGTTGCACAGGTGCATTTCTGGATGCACAGGTGCATGTCTGGTTGTACTTTCATGCATCATTGCTATATTCAGCCTGTGTTGGGCAGGTACATGTCTCCCACGCATCTTCTGAATATCAATTTTTTACTCTGGCACGTTTCAGTTGCATGGAGCATCCACTTGCACCTTCTCCAGGCGCAGTTTGAATATCTGGGCCACTTTTTTTTTTTTAAGTTTGGCTTTTTTATTTTGTAAAGTATGTGGGATTTTTTTTTTTGTGATGCTCTGTGTATAATTGTGCACAGGAATGGAACTGTGGTTGCTAGGGATGCAGCATGATGCCATTGAGAATGTGCGGTATGTTTGGTTGCTTTGTGTGTGTGGGTGGGGTGATAATTTTTAAAAAAATGGCAGCTCCATTCTCTTTTAGTGAGGAGCCATAGTATTTGTAGAGATGCTACTTGTTTTCGTTGAATTGAGATTTTTTTGTTATGTGGTTGATCCTGCCATTCAGGTTTTATTTATCTGGTAGTGTTCATGTGTGCCATATTTATCCACTGATAAGGTATAATTGATTTGTCATATTAACTGCTTTCCCTTCCCCTTCTACTCCTGGCTTTATTTATGCTTACGCTCCACTGCTACTCTATCAAATCACTCCCCCACCCATATCAGTTGTAGTCTGTTGTTTGTTCTAGCTGCCAAAATATATGTATTGCACACACCAGTCATCATGTTTCATTTATCAGTATGCAACCTGTAAGTCGCTTCCCTGTTTCATATCAATGTTTACCACCTGCGGTCACCCTATGTGGTACCCTTGTATGTATATCCAGCCTGTATCATGTAATGTGCATTTCATGTATATACTGTTATTACCTATCTGTGTTTGTACTTTAAGTATTTATGTCACAGGACCTCCTTGTGAATGAGCTTGCTCAATGGAGTTTTCCTGCAATAAACTTGAACTTGAACTTGAACTAGTGGAAGTGATGCTCATCGGTGTGTGCAGCTTATGGGAGCCAGTCTGTATAGAATGAGGAAACGGAATGCTTTCAGAGAGCAAGTAGATGGGAAGCTGCTGCTTTTGTCTAAGGTAGAAAAGGTCAGTTTTAGCTGTCTGGTTGATACTGCAATTTTAATAAAAAGTTCAGTTTAATTATTAGATTGATCCTGCATTTCAAGGTGTTTATCAAGTCAGGAACAGATAGCAACTGTGATCAGTAGCAGGGCTGTGGCTGTAGCGCTACTTATGTGCTGTTTCAGTTTAGGGAGGCAAATCAGGTATGGGACTCTCAGCACCAGCTTTGTATAAGGTGTAGCTGGTGTTGCAGAGTTGCAGTAGTATTTTTGGTTTTAAAATAGAAATGCAGGTAATTTGTAAAAAGAGCAGGTGGGTCTGAGGTGGGCAGACATGCAATTGGCAGGTGGGAGGCAGAAAGCCCCATTTGAAAAAATAAATATTTTTTTCTGCACAAGTGTCGTGGTTTGCCTGTGGAAGGTATTGAAGGAATCAAGAGAGTTAACTTAAAAACTATGAGTGGGAAATGTTTGTAATTTGTTTCTCTGTTGCTCTGAGTGGGAAGGAGCTGTGGCTACAGAGTGTGGGATGCAGTATGAGTGTGGGGAGCAGTGTCAGAAATCAGATGACCTAGAAGAACAGGATTGAGCTTCTGAGTGATTATGCAGTTGGAGTGTACTGGGAATATAACAGGGGTATGTCTTGGAAAAAAAAACATTTGTTTCATTTAGCCATGAGGAGAAAAGGACACTGAAGCATGGTAGTGTCTGCTGAGTACAGGACTTCAGTTTGGTGTGTGTGTGTGTATGCACACCTGTGTTTGTGTCAGAGGGAAACTAAAAGCCTTGATGCAGTGCCAGTAACCGTAGGAGGGAGCGTGACGTAGCCTGGGTCATAGTTCCGGTGGTGGGGGTTTGATTCACAAGTTGTGTTTATCACACATATGTGCGATAAATTTGGGGTTCTAAAATTCATCACACATACAGTATGTGAAATTAAATGGGTTTTCTATCCACACTTATTGCATATATATATATTTTTTTTTATTGCAAAAAAAACTTTGTTAATGCATCAGTTAAGGTTGATAGCACAGTGACAAAAGTTTGGAAATTCTATGTTAGAGTTACCACCACTACCACACCACTCCTACCCCCCCACCCTCCACATACCACCCAATGTCAGGGTGTGCCATGGTGCCATCATGCCCAACTCTCACCCCATTTCATGTGTAAACAAGCTCACATGCTACAGTATAAGAGAATGGGGTGTGAGTTAGGCCTGATGACCCCATGGCACACCCAATGTCAGGTGGTGTGTGGAGGGTGGAAGAGGGCTGGTAGTGGTGGTAACCCTAACATCGAATTTCCAAACTTTTGTCACTGTGCTATCAACCCTAATTGATGCATCAATGAAGTTTTTGCAATGAATTTCCCTTCTTTTTGAGGGCCCTGTGCTCCCTTTACACTGGCCATTTTTGCATAATGGTATGCGAATGTGGGTGCATGGGCCCTCAGGGCCCTGTGCTCCCACTTACTCATAACTACATAGTCATACAGCAGACCTATAGCACTGAAAAGGAGACCTGGTAGCACTAATCTGGCAATATCTCAGTAACCGTAACAATTATGCAAAAAATTCCACTGCAGTTGTAATCATGACTTAGAAACCTCCACATAGGCTTAGTCCCACCATCTGGAATAAAAATCAATATCTCAAACCGTTTTTGAGCTACGGTTGTCGAAAGGTGACATGGACGATGCAATGTTATCCTATGGTAAATTTCTCAAGACACTGTGCAACAGACACTTGTAACGTGGTGATTTTTTGGGGATTTTTTAACCAAATTTTCAACATGGCCTTTTTTGGACCTCCCCTCATGAACACTGGCACTGCGATTTCGTTAATCCATCCCGAGAGTTGATTCCTACAGCGATTGTGCCATTCTGCAACACAGGTGCGAAACACACATTTTCAGGCAGGATGTTAAAAATGACAGCTGTACTATTCATGAGGAGATGTGAAAAAATGTCAGTGTTGAAAATCTGGAGTGAAAATATGAAAAAGTTGCAAAGTTATGCGCGTGCATGGAAACTGCAAAACACACGCTCGTAACGCAGTCATTTTTTGGATTTTTTTCACCAGATTTTCAACATGGGCTTTTTGGGACTTCCCCTCATGAACAGTGGCACTGTAATTTTGTTGCTACATCCCAAAAGTTGATTTCACACTGTGAACATGTCATTCTGCTTCACAGGTGTGAAAACACGTTTAGGGCAGGATGTGAAAAAAGACAGCTCTACTGTTCATAAGGAGGTGTAAACAAAAGGGCAATGTTTGAAATCTGGAATGAAAATATTAAAAAGTGGCAAAGTTGCAAGCGTGCATAGAAACTGCACAATGCACGCTCATAACAGTCATTTTTTGAAATTTGTGCACCAAATTTCCAACATGAACTTTTGGGACCCCACCAATTTGTTGGAATTTTACAATAAAGTCAGTAAAGCTTTTGATGAGGGCCATTCAGTTGATGTGGTTTTCCTTGACTTTGCCAAGGCATTTTATAAAGTTCCACATATAGAATTGGTTAATGCTCTACAAGACCATGAACTAAATATACATATTGTATGATGGGTTCAGTCCTGGCTAAATGAGAGGCATCTGCAAGTTGGCATTAGAGGTGAATATTCAAGCTGGGTAGATATCACCAGTGGAATCCTTCAGGGCTCAGTTCTGGGCCCTTGTTTATTTAATCTATACATCTCTTCAATGCAAACTCAGTCTGGGGTATGGCTGTCTGAATTTGCCGATGACACTCGACTTGGCTGCACAGTGAATAACCTAAATGACAGAGAAACTTTACAGGCAGCCCTCACTGATCTTGCATTATGGGCACAATCCAAGAAATGATTTAACCTTGATAAGTGCACTGTCATGCACTTTGGTAAACACAATAACAACTTTAATTGCACATTAAAAGACACACAGTTAAAAGTGGTATTGGATGAAAAAGACTTGGGTATCAGAGGAAGTAATGATCTCTGTTTTAAAATGCAATGTAGCCATGCTGTTAAAAAAGCTGGCAGCACAGTCGATTGCATACTTAGGCATATTAAAAGTAGGGAGAGAGAGGTTCTCATTCCCCTGTATACGTAGCTCTCTGATATGCCCACATATGGAATATTGTGCCCAGTTCTGGGCTCCTAGCAATAAAGGGGATACACGAGCCCTTGAGGAAAGCTACAAGAAATATTAAGGGACTTAAGGGCTTAAATTATAAACAAAGATTTCTACACTTGGGTATGTTTTCATTGGAATACCGTAGATTAAGGGGCGATATGTGCTTGATATATCAGGCCCTAACTGACACACAAATGTGGGAACAATTGGGATTGGTATTAAGGGTTCAACCACACAACACTCGAGTGCATCCGTTTCAATTATTCAAGGGTAAATATACCACAAAAAAGAGAAAGATATGGTTCAATATTAGGGTGACAGAAATTTGGAACATACTCCCATGCACAGTTGTGAACAGCAAGACTATGGCTGAATTTAAAACAAAGCTTGATATTTTTTTAATTAATAAGGATATAAAGGGTTACTCTTAATCCTAGAGAGCTTAATGGACTTTGCCTTTCAAATGCTCTGTAAAACCTATGGTACCTCATGAACAGTGGCATTGTCGTTTCGTTAATCGGTCCTGAAAGGTGATTCCGCATAATGAGTGTGAAATCACCATTTGGGACTGAGTGATGAAATGACAGTGACAGTGTTCACAAGGTGGGATCCCAAGAACCCCAAGTAGAAAATTTGGTGCCAGAATTGCTAAAATTGGCCAAGATATCAACATAAGTTGAAACCCCACCATTGACTCCCATTATATGGCTTACCTTGATTCCTCAGATCACAGTTCAGCTTTGAAGAGTGTAGATGTGTCCCTGGTCCAGAGAAGATCACTGCTCCCAACCTCCAGAGGTAAGTATGGGTAAGGGGGGATGTGGGCAGGTGGGTGCTCAGTGGAAGGGTGGGGATGGGAGGGGGACTGGGGAGATGACGAGGGACCATTTCCTTTTTTACAGGAAAAAACACATCATGGGATGGTTTTCTTTATTTAACAGGCAAAACAAAAGTATGCTTTTGGCACACACAATGTGGGTTTCAGTGTGCCACATGAGTTTTGAAGGGGATACATGCTGGCAATAGGGGGACTGGGTACCCCCATTGGCAAAGAAAGTGGGCTTGAAGGGGTTGGGGGGGGGAATCTGACACTGGGAGCAGGTATTCCAGTGTTGGAAAGATAAAAATAGAAAAATTATTTGGGCACATAGGGGTGGGATCCCAGTGTGTGGGGTGTGGGAGGCATACCGACACAAGGATTGGGCACCCTGTTGTCAGTGAGGATGACACAAGTTCTATGCAGGATTCTGCATCAAAAATTTTGATGCAGGATGCTGCATCGAAGGTAAAAGACATCGGTGGACGGTTTTCTTTATTTAACAGGAATAAAAGTATACTTGTTGGAACACTGGGGTGGGCTCCCAGCGTGCCACATGAGTTTTTTGGGGGGATACATGTTGTCGACAGGGGGATTGGGCACCCCCGTCGGCAAAGGGGAGAATTGGCATGAAGTACTGCCACAAATTGTGGCAGTTTTGCAAATTGCAAAAGAAATGGGTGTGACACTTTAGCAAAAGTGTTGCATCCGTTTCTTTCACAAGTTGTGATACTACGGAGGTTCTGATCATGAAAATTGCATTTGTGGGGGGCAGATTGAAAATCTGATGCCACCAGTGGGTTCCTCAGCCCCTGATTAGGTAAACACAACTGACAGTGTTTTCCTAGGGGGCAGTAATTATTGAATTTCATCCGCTTTTGTCTACTGCTAACTGAAAACAAGATGGCAGCAACTTGAAAACAAAAAACGGAGCTCGAAAGCAAATTTTGCTTTTGTGAAAGCTTTTAAAAGCTTTCATGGTGCACATATATTTTTCCCATAGGCTATAATGGGAAACTTTAAACTTTTACTTTTGAACAGATTAATATTTTTTCACCAAACCTTCAAAGAGCACTTTTGACCCAGTTCCCATACACTTTGAACATTTTAGAGCAGATGGACAAACCATTCTGGCAGTACAGACGAGCAAAAATTCAAAAAATTTGAAGATTTTGCACACTTCTCCACGCTCCACAGCTCCACAACTGAAAATCCAACCAGAAAAAAACTTTCCAGATCCAAAAGTCTATGGTACCACACTGCAGATGCAAAAGGAGGTAGTATAGCGTAGTGGTTTAAGGCTCTGAGCTGCAATCCTGGAGACCTGGGTTTGAATCCCACAGCCCCCACTTGCATACTGTGTGACCCTGAGCAAGTCACTTAACTTCCTTGTGCTCCCAGGTCACATCTGTAAACATGCTTTCAGCTTAGTGTGTCTCTCCTGGTTAAACAAAATAAATAAATAAATAAAAATTCACATAAATCGGACAAATGGTTGCAAAGTTATTAAAGTGCAAACATTTAATATTTGGGTTTAACATAGAAGTGGCTGCGCAACCCTAACTATACTGGCCCTAACAGGCCAGTATAATATATATATATATATATATATATATGAAAGCAATCCCATCTTCACGTGTGTGTCAAATGTTAAAACTCTGCATGGGCTGATTTTGGTATTTATTGTTGTATTACTCTGTGCATTCTTTGTTTAGTGATTACTCCAATATCAGACAGGATATCAGGTATGATATCAAATACAATTTCAGACATCAGGAACAGTTCTAGGAAACAGTTCTCTGTATATTACAGAGAAAGTTATTTATTACCAGGAAGAGACTCCATTGAGCAATGCTCATTCACAAGGAGGTCCTGGGAAGGACAACATCACATTTAGTAACAGGGTGTACAGTGTAGCAGTTTACAGGAGATACAGTACTAATACAATAGGACCAGCATATTGATTACTTACAATACATAGTGGAATTATATAAAAAGGCATAAACAAAAATAAGTTTACAGAACATTAATAAACAGAGTACAGAAGTACAAGAGCAACGCATTAGATCCAATTAAAAGGTTACATAAGATTCCTGTAATGGAAGAAGTAGGTATAAGAACATAACACTTGCATACAATATTCACTAGGTGGCAATGGTTAAAAAACAGTACCTTCACAAGTACAAGTCTCCTTGCACATCTTTATTAACAAAGTTTTAAAGACATTAGTACTAACTAGACTAGAGAGCTGGAGGGACTGTTGTATTTTTTCCAGGTCGTGGGTAAAATATGGCTAACGGGGGTTTTGCCGTAAAGGGTGGCATATCTAACTGTATATAAAAGAACATGATTGCTTTTCCTTCATGCGTAAGTACTATGGGTTTGTATAACCAAGTCTGTGATGTAAACAGTAATATTATTCATTAAAACTTTGTATATCCATAGGTATAGGTTTTTAAGTCTCCTTTTGGATAGGGACAACCAACCCACAAGTGCATATAATGTACAGTGGTGTGTTCTGAAATCAGCATTGGTCATAAAGCGTAAGGCTCTATGATAAAGCACATCTAACATATTCAGAGATACTAGCGGCAATGGCTATATATTAAGTCTGCATAATCCACCTGTCCACACTTTCACAAAACACTACAGTCTGGACATTGCCTTTAGGCGCAGAGCCAGCTTTGGACTAACTGTCCTTCACGACCTTCTTTCATAAAATTTCCTGTGTCTTTGCAGATCTTTCCTGCCTCCCGTCCTTCAGACTTGTTTGATTCACACTTTAGCAAAATCAAGGATACTCTGTGTGGCTGGCTGTTTGTGTCTGTCTCTGTCAGAAGTTTAGTTTTTCTGGATTTTCATGTGTTTCTGCTTGGAGGAACAGGACCATTCTTGGGCATGACATCTGTGAACGTTTCCTGGACTAAGAAACTGCAAAACATCATCACCAGGTATTGGCATTCTCATCATAAATCCACTTTTTTGGAAGCCATCAAAAGCAAAAGTAAGGTCAGCAAATCTGTTACACAAGCTCTGAGTTGTGGAGTGTTACATAGAATCCACATTTCCATCTGACTTGTTCCTAAAGGATCTGTGCTTGTCTTTGAGGTCTATTGACAACCATTTTGGAGAACGAAGCGAAGATACCAACAAAGGATTTTTACATCCTGCATATGTCCCAAGCCAATGTTCATCACCTTCAGGAAGTTAACACACTCTGGGTCTTTGATCTACAGTAACAACAGTTTACTGGTCCCCAGTAGTTCACCATTTCCTGTTGATCTGATTACTTTTCATCATCAAGGTCAGTTTGCTAACCTATAAGGCCCTACATGATCAGGGACCTGGCTATCTGCAAAATCTTCTTCATCCCTACTGTCCCTCTCGTCTGCTCCGATCCACCGATGAGGGATTGCTAGAGATTCCCAGGGTTTGTTTAAAGACATCTGGGGCCAGATCTTTTAGTTTTGTGGCCCCAACCCTGTGGAATTCTCTACCTCATCGGGTGCGAGATTGCCTGACCGTTCAAAGCTTTAAATTAGCACTGAAAATGCATTTATTTAGTCTGGCGTATCCCAGATTTTTAAAGTACATTTTATAAACCGATTTTAGGATGTTGTTTTAACTTTATGTATTTGATTTATTTTCTGTTAAAGTGCCTTGGTTTTGGAAAGGCACTCTTAAAAATTAATTTTTTGATTGATTGATTGATTGATCTGACTCCTGGTACCTTGGACAAGATTACTATATTACATATCCCTGAACATAACTATCTGGATGGTTTAATATTACTACATCAGGAATGCAACCTAACCTGTTTCTGCTGCACCTGCTCCTTCTGACCCTACTGGCATCCCACACTACCAATTTATTTAAATGCCCACTGCAACCAACCTCTGATCGCCTGGGTGATAGCTCCTTGCACAGAAGTGGAATGGTTACCAGTAGTCTCAGTTGCAATGGCACTCGTCTCTTCTCCCAAATACTAGGATACACACACATGCTACTGTGCCCATGGTCAACCCTACCATCAAACTATTTGTCCCTGTTCATTCTGTCAGGAGTCAGGTCACTACAGACAACAACTAAGAATAAGTATAAGGGAAAAAGTGCATGTAGCGGTCACTGCAGATATCTTCAGGAACTCCTAAAAAGACTAATGCTGCTACTCCTGCTAAAATCGAATAACGTTCACTCCAGCCCTGGACCACCTCTAGCTACCCCTAGGGAGCAATGTAGAACAGGGACCCTCTCACTAGCTAGCACCAACATCTGCAGCCTTACCAAAAAAATTGATGACCTCACTGCCTGGACAGCACAGCATAGCCCAGATGTACTATCTGTAGTTGAAACTTGGTTGTCTCCAATTATCCCTGACACTGTTGTGGCAATACCTGGGTATACTATCTTTCAGCAGGATCGACTATCCAAAAAAGGGGGCGGCTGTGTCCTTTATCTTAAAGATTCTATTACAGGGCATGCCCTGACCCTACCCATTAATGGTGATGAGCTTCAGGTCCTTGCTATTAAAATCATTCCTGAGGCCCATAACAAAGCTTTGATGATAGCCTCTGTATATATTCCACCCAAACCTACAACAACAAGCATGAACCCATTCCTTATCTGCATCAGTAGTCTAAACCTTAACTCAGAAGTTATATTGCTAGGGGACTTTAATATCAACTGGCTTGCCCCCAGTGTAAGCAACTACAAGGATGCCTTGGCAGCTGCAAATTTTACACAGCTAGTTACCTCACCCACTAAGATCAACTATAGAACAGGGACCAGTACATTACTGGACTGGGTACTCTCAAATTGCTCTACCCATGTTAGCCACACTACAGTTCTCCCTGATGCGATTAGTGACCATTCCCCTGTCCAGTGCATATGTTCAAATAAATTCAACCCCCCCTCCCCACAAAAACTATCGTCAGTCGGATGCTAATTAGGGGATATCTTGCACCACTTAAAGCACTCCTGAGACAGCAAGACTGGTCCCCGATTGACACCACTCTGGATGTTGATGCTGCACTTCAATACTTTATCTCAAAGTTCAGTGCAGCATGTGATATCCATGTCCCCTTTAAGAAATGCAAAATTAAAGGCCTTGACAACCTCTGGATCACAGACAAACTCCTAGATCAACTAAAAGCTCGGGACCTTCTATGGGCTTGTGCTACAGCCTATGGCAACCAAGCAGACATTCAGGCATACAGGGCTGCCAGGAATGCTGTACCAGAGCTATCTGCGCTGAAAAAGCCAGCTACAACAGGAGCACCCTATCAAACTCATGGTTGGACGGAAGAAAATTCTGACAAAGTCTCTCTGAAGTTATAGGGAAAAAGTCCAAAGCAAGTCCTGATATGCTAAAAGTTGATGGCAGCAACACCCTGTACCCCACCACAATTGCCAATACTTTCAATCTTGCATTCACTGACCTCAGCCATGTGCTTCCCTTTAACTTCTTTGACACCAACCAAACCACAGCCTCCCAATAGCAACAGACTCAGGATACAAATCATTCACATTTCTATTTATTTCAATTCAGTTACTAAAAGGGATGCCAAAAAATACCTCCTCAAGGTGCTCGGAAAATCCAGATCAAGTGGGGACACACTTGACTTGAAGCTCATCACCCTCACTCTTGACGATGTCCTGTATCCTCTAACCAAGAGTATTAACTGGTCCCTCATGCTCTCCCAGTTCCCGCTCAAGTGGAAGTCCACCCTGGTTACCACAGTACACAAGCCTGGGGATAGGACATTACATTGTAACTACAAGCCCATCTCCGTCCTACCCCATTTATTTATTTATTTATTTATTTATTTATTTATTTTATTCATTTATTTGAACATCAGTTTACAACCTTTGAGCCAGAGGCTCATTTCCAAAGGTACCTCGTCACATTGAGGACAAATACATTACATTACATTACAGGCACATTGTTACATCACATTGAGGACAAATACATTACATTACAGGTTCATTGTTACATCACAGAGTTTCAAATTTATCCAAAGCTCTTGAAAAAATAGTCGCAGACCAATTGGTGGAGTACTTGGAGAAATACAACTTGCAATGCTCACAGCAACATGGCTTTCACAAAGGACATAGCACTGCCTCTACCCTCCTTGAATTTACAGACCACATACATCTCGCACTAGACCAAGAACAACTTGCTGGTGTCACCTTTATAGACCTCTCAAAGGCCTTCAATAGTCAACCATCCATTACTACTGGAACAACTTGCCAACTTAGGGCTCTCTCATTATACTGTACAAAGTTTCAACAGTTATCTCTCCAACTGGTCACAACAAGTTAAGATTGGTGACTCCCTCTCCTCCAAACTACCTGCCCGGGCTGGTGTTCCCCAAGGGTCAGTATTGGGACCCCTTCTTTTCAGCATCTTCCTGAACAATCTCCCTTCTGCCTGTGATGAAAACATTATTCTGTATGCTGATGACGCAGTGATTTTCTCTAAGAATTCTGACTCCTCCCTCTTGGAGAAACAACTGCAGGAAAGTTTCATGCAAGTTAAGGCCTGGTTCGCCTCACAGAAACTAGTGCTAAATTACAAAAAAACAAAGACTATGCTGTTCCATGGCACACATAACAGACATAAACACCAACAGTTGGCTATCAAAAACAGCTCGGGTGTGACCCTGGACCAGATGCAGACTTTCAAATACCTTGGTATAACCCTGGACCCTACTCTGTCCTTCTCCAGCCATAACAATTCAATTGCAAAATCTGTAAATGTCCGTGTAGGCCTTCTCTATGAACATAGACACTGCCTTACACCTGACACCCTTAAGCTAGCAATACAGAGCTCTGTTGTCTCCATCATTGATTATGGGCTTATCTATGGAGCAGCCACACTACAGCACTACGGTGAATCATTACAGCGCTGAATAGGGCCTTCAGACTCCTTACTAGTGCTGTCCACCGCACGCATACCTGCGACCTCTTCGAACAGTCAAACTGGCTACAACTTCAGGGAAGGATTACTTTCCAAACCTGCCTACTAACAAAAACGTCATTGATGGCAATCATGCCCCCTTGGGTTTAGTCTCTCTTAAGCCCAGCCAACCACTCCGTGGGCAGTGAATTCACCAATTTAGGCACCCTCTGGTCATTCAAACACAAGCTATGTCAAACGCTTGTGTCCAGAGCCACCTGTGACTGTTTCTCCTAATCTCCCAGGTAGTCGCTTCTGTTCTTCGCACCTCTCTACCATCACCACCTCTGCCTGCCACCACCCTCCCCCCTCCCGATATCTACCCCTGACTCTCTCCCTAGTCCTGGTCCACCACTTTCCTCTCCTACCCTCCTTCAACTCCCTTCCTCTCTGCCTTTTCTAATCTGCTCACCCCACCCAATGTTGCACTTGTTCCCTGATCCTTGCCTCCTACCCACCTCTCCTTCTACCTCCCTTCCAGTTGCCCCTCTACACCCACTCTCTCTTCTACTTTCCTACGTTACCTGGCACAACTGGAAGCAACTCAGTTTTTCCACTCTACCTTTCTCTTTGACAATGCCCTTCTGGCAGCTTTAATTCATGTAAATACTGTTTGTTGTGACTCATCATTCTTAAATGTATGCTTGATTGTGATGTTCTAACTGCTATTTATATTACATGTAGCTTCTAGACCATGTATACCCTATGCTGAATTTTGGTATTAAAACTGCTTGCCTGCTAATCTCACACAAACTGTACTTCTATTCTTTGCATACTGACATGGAACCTTTGTAAAAGAGCCATTGGCTCAAAGGTATTTATCTGAAATTCTAATAAATAAATAAATAATCCAGGAGGGGTAGAAAAGTAGCTTGTACTAGTCTTTTTCTGGCTTCTATTGGCAAACAACTTTTATTTCTGTAGAAAAAACCTAACCTATGCCTTAATTTTTTTTACACAAGTGGTCTAAGTGGGTGGTAAAAGATTGGTACTTGTCAAGCCAGATCCTGCGATACTTTATGGTGTCAACTACATCTAGAGGCTCACCAAGCAATGTAGTTATGGTGGGTGACTTCATCGTAAATGGAAGTGTGTTGGTAGGTTTAAAGACCATTACCTTAGTCTTATTTGCATTTAATAGTAACTTGGACTGACATAGATTCAACTGTAGTGTAATAAATTCTGCCTGCAGTATGGTGTGAATTTTAGTTAGGGTAGGTCTAGACACATACATGACAGTGTCATCTGCAAAAAAGTGCAATTTAGCTTCCTTGATGTTGCTGTCGAGGTCGTTTATATAAATCATGAAAAGTAAAGGACCTAAAATCGAGCCTCAAGGTACACCCCTCCTTACAGGAATTAGGGAAGAATATTCTCCCTCCATTTTTTTTTATTTATTGTTGTCTTCCTTCTAGGTAGCTCATGAACCAAGATACAGCTACTGTCCCTAGCCCAGCTTTTCTAGTTTTTGCAATAATGCAGAGTGGTCAGCTGTATCGAAGGCTTGACTTAGATCCATAAATACTGCTTCTGATCAAGTGCAATAAGCCAGTCATTCATCACTTTAGCCAAGGCTGACACAGTGCTGTTTTGGTCGAAAACCAGATTGCATTGGGTTTAAGAATTTAGTATATTCCAGATGATCTTTGATATAAGCAATTATTAGGTTCTTAAGGAGCTTGGCTAAAATAGGAAGGATCGATATTGGCCTATAGTTGTTTAATACACATGGGTCTCCTGATCTGAACTGCTGAATAATATGGCCAGTATTCCAGATTGTAGGGATCTCGCCATTGGAGAGGGAGAGATTAAACAAATGAGTGACTGGAGCTGTTAGGTAATGATGATCAAGTTTTAGAAATAGGGGGTATAATCCATTGGCTCCAGCACTTTTCTTAATATCTAAACTTAATAGATCTTCAACCTGTTTAAATGTTATGGCTTTGAATGTGAACGTCTCTGGATGGGGCTGTTCTACAGCTGAAGTCATGATATTTGGGATGGGATATTGTGCAGCTGGTGAGGAGTCAAAAGCAAGGCCAGCCATGGCAAAATGAGAACTGATCTTTTCCAGTATCACTTGTCTGTCTGTGATTATAATTCCTTGTGAATCTATTTTGGGGGACATGAGGAAGAAGGTATATGACCTTCAAGTTTATGTACTACATTGCAGAAAGCAGTTGAATTATTTCTAGTGGTGTCCAAGGCATTTAAATAGAATTGAGCGTTTGTCTCTGTTATCAATTTGGTACATACACTCTCAGATGTCTATAGGCTGATCAGTCTGAATCAGATTTGGTGCGTCTAGCTGTAGCTCAAAGAACATCCCTTGTGTATAGAGCCTTTTTTATTTCACTATTAAACCATGGGGGAGGATATGTTTTTTACCTGTCATTTAATTAGGGGAGCATGCCTATTTCTGATATCCATGATTGACCAGTTGAATAAGAGAGTGAATTTATGAACTGAGTTAGCTAAACATAAGTGTTGCCAATTTATTATGTTTAAGTCAGATAGGTAGTTTTCCACATTAAATACGGTTAACCATCTTTTAATAATAACTTTTGGTGTAGACCTAGATTTTGCTATACCTCTGACATGTGCTACAGCATTGTTATTACTAATATCATTGTGAAAAACTGCGGCATTTCTTTTTTTTTTGGCCGGTACCCCACCTCCTGCCCATGCTGGACAGAGGCTTCAGCCTCCCACTGCATACATCACCCCCCATACTCAGGCTTGCCCCCCCCTGGTTGGGACTGTCGGGTGGGTGCCACCTCCCCAAGGAACATGGTCATTACCCTGGCTTGCCCCCCAGTGCAGGGCCATGGGAGTGGGACCACCCCCTGGCAGACATGAGTCTTCAGCGGGAGTGGCAGTGGAGGAAGGGGCATCATTTGTGGGGCCAGATTTTTTATGCTGCTTTCCCCTGGGGTGAGATGCCTAACGATGTCAATGGGTATGCCCGACATCTGTCCCACCTTCTGTCTCGTGTGGCACTGGTCTCTGCAGATCCCCCATCCTCTGCCAGGAGCCACTGATGTACCGGGTACTCACCCCCCATGGAGAAGAAGAGCCACCACTAGGGCTCTCTATGCTTCTTTGCCCAGTCAGCCCTCCAACTCTCGGGTCCATTCCCGAACCCAGGATGTCTGTGTCACAAGCAGACGTTTTGCTGCTGTGCTGGTGGGCTGGCTAAAACTGTGGCATGTTTCTGAGAACTGTTCCCAGTGTCTAAAATCATATCTGATGTCATATATGATATCTGTATCTGTATCTATTTGTCTGTCTAGCTAGCTAGCTATCATCCATCCTCTGTTATTGTGGGTCTTCTTATAGGTTTCTGTCCTGATGGAATGAAGATGAAGATGTCCCATTATATATAAAACCTGTGCAATACCTATTTACAAAATGAACAGCACCGTATGTTGGAGGGTCAGTGAAGCATGAGTCAATTTTTCAGCAGCTGCTTCGATACCCCAGGGTGCAATAAATGGCAAATCTCTATATACAGTACTTTACACCATATGTCTTAATATTATGAACTTTCTAGAGCATGAAAATATTACTCAGAGCTCTGCAATCATCCTTGCAAAGATGATTCTGTATCAAATATGCATTTTCAGGACACACATCAATATGCAATGGTCCTACTACTCCCCAGGCTGCAGGGAACTGAGATCACAATCTCAGTACTGCATCCCCTAGATGCTGCACTGATCCCCTAATGGATCTGTGCCTCGGGAAGACAGCAAGACATGCTTAATCATTGCTAAAGGTCACGAAAGCAAACCAAACAAAAACAAAATATGTTGGACCAGAGCTAAACAATAAATAGGGGTAGCCAAGATGAGAGCAAACAGTGTGCTGGCAGTATTCAGTTTCTTTGTTAAATGGTCCCAGTTACACACAATACAAATTAATATCTTTATTTCAAGAAATGTGATAATTTATAGGAATACATGAGTAAGAGACTGTTGTGGTAATGAACTTCAGATCTGATACAATATCAGATACAATTTCAGACATCAGGAACAGTTCTCGGAAACAGTTCTCTGTATATTACAGGGAACTGTTTCTGAGAACTATTCTCAATGTCTGAAATCGTATCTGATATTGTAAGATGCCACATCCAAAAATTATGCATTGCCATTGGGAGGAGGATCTGTTTCAGTGTTTTTCTGGGCACATCAGCACAAGCTCCTGCTCTTTAATATTTTGTTCGTTAAAGCACAAATGGCTTACAAGCAGAGCTGCTTCTGTGTTTGGCAGCTTCTTGGTTACCGATAGTGACTGTATGGTATAAGTTACCAAGAAACTGCCAAACACAGAATCAGCTCTGCTCATGAACACTTCAGGCTCTACTCTGAAAAAATATTAGAGAGCAGAAGCTCATGCTGATGCACCCAGAACAAACTGAAACAGATCCTACGCTCAACAGCAGTGCAACTGTGTCAAACTGACACCTACTACATAACACGCAGTACTTCACACTGTTCATTTTACTTTTAACCCCCCCCCCCATGTTTAGTGATTTTTGTGAATCAGGAGACAGACTTGATTTTTAGATATGAGCTGGCAAACTGGAGAGTGAGTGAGGAAGGCTCTACGATGCTGGTTCAACAACTAAGTTGTCGACTGCCATCATAGTGATGGATTTATGTTGACCATAACTTGCAATTGACATAAATCTAACTTGAGACCTCGACCGTTTTTTTCATTTGGGTGCTGTGCCCCAAACACCCCAGCATGGGGGCTCTTACCCCCTGATTACTAGAATTCTAACTCGGTCAGAGTTGGATCGGGGAAGGGGTGCCGGACCAGGACAGAGAGTGCCGGGGTCTCGGGAGGTCTATCACAGCGAAAACATTGATGTTGTCTGCATTGACATTTTTGCTGTAATACTGTCACTGTTCTGGGTGCATACCAGTGAGGAACACCTGGAACAAGCAGCAAACAACAAAGCCACTACCATGCCAGTATCATGCCTAACACCAAAAACCATGCCATCTGGTTACTCCTTTCACCTCTTGATTTCAACATCGACAGCAGCATTGCCATTTATACTCAGTGCAGATCTGCTCTAATTTCCAATACTCCTAACACCATGCAAACATGAGATTTGTGTTTTTCCTTGCAGCCCACCCACCTAGCTGCCCGATCACAACACCGTTACCACCTGTGAAGCATCCTTTGTGATGGCCAGGTGATGTTTAGCCTTTCCTCTTACACAATGCCAACCTGCACCTGATTCAGATTAGATACTCCTGACACCATGCAAACTAAGCTTTACCTTTACTCTCTCTCTGTCTCTGTGCTTGCTGGGGGGAGGTCACATGATGGCTGCCTGCTCGGACACATCTCTGCATCTCTCCTGCCCTCCACCACTAAAACCTTCATTTTTCAACTGTTTCTTCTAGAGGCGCTACTCTGTTTGTTAATCAGCTTGTAGGAGAACCTCAGCAGCCTAGTCTACTCCCATTTTGAAAGTTCAGAATGGATGCGGACATGAAAAATCCACCCCCAAAACATACTCCAAGTGGACTAAATCATAGACAGACAGTAAATCAACTACAACTGCAGGAGTGCTCACAGAGGAATGTTTTTTGGCAGAATTAGAGCTACTAAAGTCCGCCTCACTCACTATTACAGAATCCTTGCAGCAGCTTCAGGGGTCAGTCGATGTACTGTCTCAGGTGGGAGAAACCAAGGCCCCGCACTTCTTTCCTGGAGGACTGGAAGGCAAAGGCTGACCCAGAACTTTCTACCCTATGGCACCGATACAAAAGGCTTGAAGAGTGACCAGAGGACCTGGAAGCGCACAGTCGGCACAATAACTTGGTTATCCTGGGTCTGCCAGAACATGCCACGGGCACTGATTCCATTCTCATCACTCAAACGTTATGAGAGAAGATAGTAGGGCCCTTGCCCAATGGCCCTACGTATGTTATTGAGTGGGCCCATCAGTCACTATGCCCCATGCCTACCCTGGATGCTGCCCCACGGCCCTTCATCTTCCGGTGTCTTAATTTTTTAGATAAGCAACACCTTGCTAAAATGAGAGACATCAAGGGCATTACATGGGAAGGGGCTCGACTCCAGATTGCCCAAGACTTACCAGCTACTGTGTGCCAGAAGAGCAGAGAATTTCACTCAGTGGTCTCTAGGATACTGGCTGCTGGTATCCAATTCAGGATGCGTTACCCTGCTTTGCTGCAGATCCAGTATCGGGGAATAGCGGAGTTTCAAATCTCCAGCCCAAGCCACTAAAGAACTGAGTGTTCTGTTCCCAGACTTGTTTAAGGACTCATGACCTGGCTTCCCTGAGTGTGCTGTAGGGACCTGGCTTCCCTTTCAGTGGTCGCTGTCTGCTGCCTAGATCTGATTATGTTGTGTTTGATGTACTGCCTATGGAACAGCTTGTTTTCAATTACTTCCTTTGTATGGAGTCTGGCTGCCTCTGATTGGAATGGGGGCTGTGGCAAATCCTTAACTGACACTTTGCCTGTGGTTCTGGGAGTTTCTTTATTGGACTACTGCCTTGCTGAGAAGCTCCTCTCACATGCTTGCTATAGCCCATGGTCTGCATGCTGTCTTGGCTGAACTTGTGCTGACTCGAGCATGAAGATTTTGTCACTGGCTCCAAGTCGATCAGCTCACCCCCTGGAAAGAAATATTTCTTCAGCAGCACTCTCAGTTCATTCCAGACATTTCACCAGCCTGCTTCCAGGTCAGTTGGCCCTCAGATTACTTTAGTTCATTGGGGACCTGACTACAGGATGTTCTGGTGAGTTGTTTTCCTTTAATTTTCGAGGTCCCTAGATGTGCTGGACTTTAGTACCCCAGGATTTTCCAGCACTGACATAACTGGGCTACCGTCTCTTTTTAATGGGATGTTTTCTGGGCTACCTCACAGGCTACCCTACAGAACAATGCTAAAATGAGAACTGTGCATGCTACAATTGGCACCATTGACATCTGAGACTATTCTTTAATCTCCTTTCAAGCTTGGCTCTGTTGGACTTCTCAGTTCTTTGAGGAACTTTGGACCTTGGTGTTTACAGTCCGGTCAGCAAGAGCAATGGTGGTTGTGATTTCTTCCCACCCCTGGGACCCTAGCTCTCCACTTCCAGCCTTTTAATTCCCAAGGATGGACTTATATTTTAACTGATGTTAGCATTTCAAGCTACAATACTTCCTCCTTTTGAAGTGTTCCTTGGTATTTCCTGGACTGTATTGTGTGCATAATGTAATACTTTGAAAGTTTCCCCTCAACTGTTCCATATTTTATCCATAATGTGGTGTTGTGCATGTCATTATGATGTTTTATGGGGGGGGAGCAAACTTGTTGGTATGTGACTGGGCTCGTTGGGTCTATATTTGATCTCCCACCTTATTGTGTAACTGGATTGGTGGTGGGGGGAGGAGAGATTGATGTTTGACAAGGTGGTGTTTGTCTGTCATGGGCAGGGGATATGTAGAGTGCGGTCTCTGGGACCAGGGGATTTGCCTGTTAATCCTTTTTTTGGGAGCTGGGGCATGTTCATGGGTTCTTTGTTCACTGTTTTGGGGGATTTATGGGGGGTGGGATCCTAGAACACAGTTGGTTTGTGGGGCTTTCCTTTCATGTTTCTCTGTTTTTTGGTATCTAGTATTAATGAGTAGCATATCATATAAGGTTGTTACTTGAAGTGTTCGGGGAACTCAGAATAAACAAAAGTGGCAAATGGTGTTACGGCACCTCCTGAAGTCACAGATTCATGTTGCATTAATACTGGAATCCTATTTGCATCGAGAAGAGGTGCACCTGTTCCAGCAACAATGGGTTGGCTCGGCATACGGGGTGGCTATCCTAGTTGCTAAATTTGTTTCCTTTCAGGTTTTTTGGGAGACGGGAGACCCCGAACATAGAATTTGACGGCAGATAAGGACCGCTTGGCCCACCCAGTCTGCCCATTTCCCTACCTAATAGATAAGCTGCAGATCCTAGTTAATCAGCAGCCTAATTCTTCCTACCCCCCCCAGAATTGCCTTATGACTGTCCCATGCATGCTTGAATTCCACCACTGTTTTTGACTCCACAACCTCCTCCGGAAGGCCGTTCCATGCATCCACAGCCCTCTCTGTGAAAAAATACTTCCTTAAATTACCTCTGAGCCACCCCCCATCTTCAAATTGTGGCCCTCTTGTTCTTGCACACCTCTTTTTTTGAAAGATGCTACCCTCTTGGACTTTGTTGATTCCCTTGAGGTACTTGAAAGTTTCTATTATGTCCCCCCTCTCCCTCCTTTCCTCGAGGCTATACATATTAAGCTCCTTAAGTCTCTCTTCATATGTCTTCCGGTGCAGACCCTGAACCATTTTAGTTGCCCTCCTCTGGACAGCTTCCATCCTGCCCATGTCTTTCTGGAGATTGGGTCTCCAGAACTGCCGCAGATACTCAGATGGGGTCTGACCAGCTGTCTGTACAGAGGGATAATAACTTCTGTTTTCTACCGGTGATGCCTCCCTATGCATCCCAGTATCCCCAGCCCTCCTTGCTGCCTCTCACATTGCTTGCCCACCTTTAGGTCATCTGATATGACTACCCCAGGTCCCTTTCCATTTTTGTTGTTGTTAGTATCTCACCCCCATTGTGTACTCTTCCCCTGGGTTTTTGTTTCCCAGGTGCATTACCTTGCACTTCTTAGCATTGAATCTAAGCTGCCATACATTTGACCATTCCTCTAACCTTGCCAAGTCCCTTCTCATCCTTTCCACCCCACCTTGCGCATCAACTCTGTTGCAGATCTTTGTGTCATCTGCAAAGAGACATACTTTTCCTTCCAGTCCCTCTGCAATGTCACTTATAAAGACATTGAAGAGGACTGATCCTAATACTGAACCCTGTGGTACCCCACTAGTAACCCCCTTTCTTCAGAGTGGACTCCACTTACTATTACTCTCTGTGTCCTATTCTCCAGCCAATTCTTTACCCAGGCTGTCATCTTGGGACCCACTCCCAGGCTGGCTAACTTGTATATTAATCTTTTGTGTGAGACTGTGTCAAATGCCTTGCTAAAGTCTAGGTAGGCCATGTCCACAGCCCCTCCCTGATCTACTACTTTGGTCACCCAGTCAAAGAAATCTATCAGATTTGTCTGGCATGACCTTTCCACTGTGAATCCATGCTGCCTTGGGTCCTGTGCCCCTCTGACCTCTAGATACTCGACAATTCTTTCCTTCAGAAGTGATTCCATCATTTTCCCTACCACTGAGGTTAAACCAACAGGTCTGTAGTTTCCTGCTTCTGCCTTGCTCCCACTTTTGTGAAGGGGAATCACATCTGTCCTCCTCCAGTCCTCGGGTACCACCCCATCCTCCCATGATTTGTTAAAGAGGTAGTCAGTGGTGTCACTAGTTCTACCCTTCGTTCTTTTAGAATTCTGGGATGAATCCATCAGGCCCCATTGCTTTGTCACCTTCAGTTTTAAGAGTTCTTTCAGAACCCTTTCTTCTGTAAATGGGCTGGTATCAACTTCTGTATCCAGAGTGTTTCTACTGTTTGTTTTATGTGCCTCCCCTCTTCATTTGTAAATACTGAGCAAAATATTTGTTTAGTATCTCTGCCTTTCACAGTCACCCGCTGCCCACCCTCCCTCCCCTTTATTAAGCCTCACTATCCCTCCCTTGATCTTCCTTCGCTCCCTGATGTACCTATAAAAGGTTTTATCCCCCTTCTTAACTGAGTTGGCTATCTTTTCCTCGGTTTGGGCCTTTGCTGTTCTGACTGCCTTCCCAGCTTCCTTTTGCTTTAACTGATACAGTTCTCTGTCCTGCTCCTTCTGTGATTCCTTGTACTTCCTGAATGCTTTCTTTTTCTCTTGAACCTTCACTGCCACTTCCTTTGAGAACCATAGTGGTTTCTTACATAATTTCATTTTATTTATTTGCTTCACACAAAGGCTTGTTACCTCTGTGATGGCAGTTTTTATTATTCCCCATTGTTCTTCAACCCCTCCTTCCTGCCCATTTGCTAGTGCATTCCTTAGGCACTCACCCATTTTGGCAAAGTCAGCCCTCCTAAAGTCCAGTAATTTTGCCTTTGTATGGCTTGACTCTATTGCTGTGTTTATTGTGAATCATATTGTTCGATGGTCGCTAGTTCCCAGATGGCTACCCACTTCTACATCTGTGATCCTCTCTTCATCTCCATTTGAGAGAACCAGGTCTAAGATTGCTCCCTCTCGAGTGGGCTCCAGTACAAGTTGTCTAAGGCATGCCCCCTGTAGGGCATCTAGAATAACCCCACTCTTGGAAGTGGCTGCTGCAACTGCACTCCAGTTAACATCTGGCATATTCAGATCACCCATCAGCAATATCTCCCCTTTTTCTGCCATTCTAAGTATACTTTCTATCATTTCCTTGTCCATTTTCTCCCCCTGAGAATGGGGTCTGTATACAACCCCTGTGCGGATTGTGGTGCCATTGCCGGTCTCCAAATTTACCCACAGTGCTTCTTCTCCTCCCTGTTTTTCCTTTTGTTCTGTTGCTTTGATTCCTTCCCTTATGTAAAGAGCTACTCCTCTCCTCCTCTTTACCCTCCCTGTCCCTCCTGTAGATAGTGTATCCCTGGTATGATTACGTCCCAGTCATGGTTTTGTGTATACCATGTTTCTGTGACTGCCACGATATCCAGATGTTCCTCCTCCATCAAGACCACTAATTCAGGAAGCTTGTTACTCAGACTACAGGCATTGGTACTCATTGCTCTCCATTTTTTGATGGCTTTACCTTCTTTTGCAGCATCCCCCACTGACCTTTCTACCTCGGTCTTTTTCTCATTTAGTGCCCTGTTTTGTAAGGAGAGGCTGGGATTTTTCTGCTGCGTATCAGTGCCTCCCCTCTTGACTAGTTTAAAAGCTTGCCAATGAAGCATTTAAACCAATTGCTCAAAAGAATTGTTCCCTTCCTGGACAGATGCAGACCATCCTGCCAGTATAGGCTGGTGTCCTCCAGGTGGAACCCCAGTCCCCAATGAAGCCAAACCCCTGTGCTCCACACCATTTTTTCAACCATTCATTAAACTGCATGGTGCAAAGTACCCTCGCCTCACTCATGCCATTGACAGGCAGCACCTCAGAGAAGGATACTGTGTGTGCTACTTGTCTTAGGCCCCTCCCCAATTCTACAAAGTCCTTCTGCACTGCTCTAATCTCATGATGAGCTAAGTCATTTGTCCCTAGGTGGACAATGATATCCAGCTCAGACTCCCATGCAGCTGTTCTCTTGATCCTGAGGATGCGCTTCCTGTCCCTCCGAGCCATGGCACCAGGCAGGCACCTTACTTCAGTTTTCCCTGCTCCCCCCAGTTCTATCCCCCTAATAATGGGTTCCCCACCAGGAGCTGCTTCCTTTCCTTGTGGTGTCCTCTGCCTCCTTCCTGTGGGCCTCCCTTGTGACAGTTGTCCTCAGCCTCCTTAGTCTCCTCTGCGGATGCATCCATAGGGGAGCTATGCTCCCCAGATTGGTGTATGGATTGTGGAGTGGAACAACTGACTGGGTGTGCCTCTGTTCCACCATCCTCACCCTCCCTGAGCCCACTGTGGTCCAACCACTGTGCTTTCTTCGCAGCCTCTGAGGTAGTGGTGGTGGCTCTGGTGCTCCCTGGATGGGGGAGATTCCCTTTCTACCGTCCAGTGTGGCCTGAAGATGGGCAACTTCCTCCCTCAGGGCAGAGAGTTGTCTGCAAATAGGGCAGCATCTCAGCCTCCAGAAAGACTCCTGGAAGACTGCTGCCCCACAGTCATTACATTGCACTACTCCCACATGTTTATTTACTTTTTGTGTGTGTGTGTGTTTGTGTGTGTGTGATTGTTGTATATAGAAATATATATACTATACAATGTGTATGCTTATATTGTCAGTCCAGTGTGCTAGAGGATATGACAGTGATATGCACCTTGCATCTTGAGGAAATGATGTCAGAACCCCAGGTATAAAGGAACTATTTCAGAGGTGGGTGGGGTGAGGGTGGGAAGGGTTGAGCCTAAACTGTGCCTTCAGAAAACAAACTGTGCCTTCAGAAAACAATCAACTAAAAGCTCTGACCCACCGCTGCGATGAGTGCCTTCCTGTCAGCAAGATGCCCTACACAACAATTTGACAGAGAAAATACCCTGCTAATCAAACAAAGAAAAATCCAGACATCCAAGTCAGACACAGGTAAACCTCCCCAGCCCCGAAACAGCCTGGTGGTTTGTGCTCTGAAAGCAGTCAGCCCCAAAATAAGTCAGCTGTGCTTTAAACTCTTCCTGCACTGAAAATCTTAAGAATTGTAACAAACATAAAGATAGATCCACCTCCCTCTGTTGCTTGAAAGACTGTCTTTTCCTGATAATTCTAAGTTCTTTATTTCACCTTTCAGTTAGAAGTAGCCTCCACCTGCAGAATATCTGCTACAAACCAAAGACAATTGTAAGGTTCACCTCCCTCTGTTGTGAGCACAAAGTGCAATATAGAATTTGCAAGTGCAATATAGAATTTCTCACACAGCTCACAGCTGAATAAAGTAGTGTCCTTCCAGGTCAAGAAGATGTGCTTTGTGTCTCTAAATATTGCAGCCACCAGTAACTTATAGTAATCTGATCTAGTCTGGATATCTCCAGCCAGGGCAATTTGTTGACAATGGTTGTGATGCAACCTTTCCTATTCCAATACAACACTTTGTGGTCTGAAAACAATGAGGCGAACAATTTCCTGCACCTGAGGCTGTCTGTGTTTTAATTCACACTGCAGGTTTTGCTATGACAGCTCCTTAACCACAGTAACTTATTTAAAAATAGTTTAACTATCACAAACTCCTATGCACCAGTAAATTATTTAAAAATAGTTTCTGTCCCAAAATCCTAGTAGTCAATCCAGCTACCCCAAGGGACAACCAAAATGCAGTACTCAAACACTTGTGAAGTTACTTCAAGATAAGCAGAGTTTGCAAGCTCCTTTTCAACTCCTCAGCCACCTGTAAATTTAAAAATAGTTTAACTGTCAGAAAATCCTAGTAGACAATCTAGCTACCTCAAGGGTCTACCCAAATGCAGTATTTAAATCCTTCTGAAGTTACTCACAAGATAAACAGAGTTTGCAAGCCCCTTCTTGGTTAAACACTAAATAAATATGTAAATAAAAAGCAATTACCATGGGTAGTTAGTTTCACCTCCCACAGAATTGAGCAAAAGTGCACGCTGTTGCAGATATCAAGTGCAATATAGAATTTCTCACACAGCTCACAGCTGAATAAAGAAGTAGTGTCCTTCCAGGTCAAGAAGATGTGCGAAGGTCTTTATGTATTTCTACATGTTCAGTTGGGTCTATTAGAGTTGATTCTGGGATCTATTTATGGACCCAACAATGATACCTTGGGTTTTTTCTCCATTTTAGGTGCACAGCTTGACTCCTTACCAGGCTGCCCAATCATACTTGAGGGTGACTGGAACCTGGTCTTACTGACTGAGCTTGACAGGTCAGGCTCCTTTTGACATGGTCTCTCACCTGCCCAGCGTGGTCTCCAAAATCTGACGGACACATATGGCCTCACAGACCCTTGGCACGTACTGAACCCTTCTTCCTGCCAATACACATTTTATTCACCTCCGCGTAACACCTCCTCCCGTATTGATTTTATTCTGCTTAGTACACTTTCCCTTCCTGGGCTCATTACCTGTGCTCTATTACCTTTGGTTATATCTGACCATGCCCCTGTCTCCCTTACCTTATCCCTGAATCGGTGAGAGGTGCGAGATGGTATCTGGCACCTCAATATACAGCTACTCAAAGATCCCTCTTCTAAGCAGTAAGTTCAAACCTATCTCGCAGACTTCCTAGCCAACAATGAAGATTTCATATCCCGCCTTGATACATTGTGGGCAGCTGTGAAGTGTACTGTGAGGGGGGGAATGTATTCACCTTGCAACCCAACAGAAAAAAGGAACTAATAGAGGAAGAGGATCATCTCTTCACACAGATTCAGGAGAGGGAGAAGAACCTTTCCCCATCTGTGTCAGATGACTTGTATGAGCAACTGTCTGCTCTCTGGGCATGTTACTATGAGCTCCTGGCTGGAAAGGTGGATTTGACTTTGTTTCACACCAAGACTAGATATTTGGAGTCTGCAGAGAAGGCTGGGAGATTATTGGCATGGTGCCTGTGACACTTGGAAGCTTCCCAGACTATTTCTAGCCACCAGCCACTCGCTTCCTCACCTCCCCTAACTCACTCCCGAGATGTAGTGGAAGCCTTCCACACGTACTATGCGGATTTGTACTCTGACCCTCTGACCGCCCAAGATCTGGATTCGCAAATCCAGAATTACCTGGCTGATCTCCCTGTTCCTACTTTAGACCCAGCTCAACAAGCCTCTTTAGATGACCCTATCCTTATGCAGGAAGTTAAATCTGCAATAGGCCAGCTCCCCACAAATAAATCTCCAGACCCAGGCAGATTAAGCAATGAGCTCTACAAAGCCTTCAAGGTTGAGCTCTTCCCACTCCTCATGAGGCTTTGCAACATCTTCCTTACAGAAGGACTTGCTGAGCCCTCTTTTAACATGGCCTGGATCTCCTTAATCTCTAAAGATGGGAAGAATTCTCTTCACCCCTCCAGTTATCGGCCAATCTCCCTCCTGAACTTGGACATGAAGCTGCTGGCCAAGGTGCTGGCTACTCAACTTCAACTTGTGTGGGACCCCCTCGTCTCATCGACTCAAGTTGGCTTTATGGTGAACCGCTTTTCTAGCAATCACATATGGAAATTATTATATCTGGCTTCTGTGTCTGGGGAGAGTGGGACCCCAGTGACTCCACTCTCCCTGGCCATGGAAAAAGCCTTTGATTATGTTTCCTGGCTGTACCTGTTTGCCGTTCTTCATAAATTTGGTCTACCCAAAAATTTTTGTTCCTGGATTCGTGTCTTGTATGAGTCCCCTTCAACCCAAGTGAGATGTAATGGGCTCTCTTCTACTCCTTGCTCCCTTCAGCATGGCACCCGGCAAGGCTGCCCACTCTCCCCTTTTCTTTTTAATTTATATTTGGAGACCCTTATATCCCATTTATCGATTAACCCCCTAGTGACTGGGATTCGTGTGGAGATGGAGAGTTATGCCCTGTCAGCCTATGCAGATGATCTTCTTCATTTAGAGCACCCTTAAGTTTTGATCCAGTCAGCCCTCACTGAAATCCAGAGATTTTCCCCCCTTTTGGGATATGAACTAAATCTGGACAAATCTCAAGTACTTCCCTTAAACCATTTGGTTTCAAAGCCAGAGATGCAGCACCTTGGCCTCACCTGGGCCTCTAAGGAGTTGGTTTATTTGGGGATTCGGATTCCCTGTTTCCTTCCTGACATTGGCAAGGCCAATCTGGTTTCTCTGCTGTAGGTGTTGCAGCAGGACCTTCAGAGGTGGTCCAATCTTCCCTTATCCCTTTGAGGCCGGGCGAACATTTTTAAAATGAACTTCCTGCCTTGCCTATTATACTTTCTTGGGATGATTGATTCTTATTTGCCCAAGTCATGGTTTGTGCAGCTTCAGAGAATGCTTAATCAGTTCCTCTGGAAGGGAGGATCGGTGCACCGGGCCTACATTAAGCTAACCCAGCCAAGAGATCGTGGGGCAATCCATCTCACTAACTTCTTTCTTTATTACCTATCTCTGCATAGTGCTAAGCGGCTCAGGTGAGGGAGCTGTGAGAGGGCAGATGCCTTGGAGGGGTATTACCCCATCTGGTTACATATAAAAGATAACCTCTGTAAAAAAGAGGGTTTGTATCTCTTTAGTCTTCTTTATCTAACTCCCCGTCTTCTGCCCCATAATCTCCATTACCTTCCTTTGGTCTGGTCCCTCAAAGCCTGTGGGCAATTCCATCAGTATATGCATATTGAATGGGCCAAGGGCCTTTCCCAGCCAGTTTTGGGCAGCGCACACTTTTTACTGGCTGTCCATCCAATACCAAAAGCTTTCTGTCCTCAACTATGGGGTCTCCCAGCCCACTGACTTCTTTGGGATAGGAAACTTATGCCAGTGAAGGATTTGCTGGAGAATTTGGCTCCCCCTATTCCCTAGCTTTTGCTACCTCCAGCTCTCTAGGGCCATGACAATTTATTTGGGCCCCTTCCCATTGGCCAGCACCTGAGCAGGAGCCCTTGCCAACCCTGGTACACCTCTCAAAGCAGCCTCATGCCATTTCTTGCCTTTACTCTTTCTTCCAGTCCCAAGACCCTAATGCCCTGACTGGGCTAGCATTTTTCTGGCATCATAAACTGGCATTAGATTTTTCCCTCTAACGCTGGCACAGTATCTGGCAAGACCTTTACAGGTTACTCAAAAGAAATAGGCACAGGAGGACGCAATTTTGAATCTTACAAGATATGTATCTGACCCCACTAAAGCTTTTTCAAATGGGAAAGTCCCAAACCTCGTCTTGCCCACGGAGTTGTCAGATTGATGATGACCTCCTGCATATGCTTTGGCTTGTTCCAAGATCCAGCCTGTCTGGACTCAGATACGAGACCTCCTTGACCCATTACTTGGGCTTGAGCAAGCCTTCACACCAGAAATTTGTATCATTGGTGACTTTTCCTCAGTTTTCTCCAATTCCCATAAGGCTCAAATAGCCCTCATCTCCATTTCCATGAAAACTGTTACTTTGTGGCACTGGCTGGAAGCTGATCCACCCTCTTACATTGAGTGGCACAGGGAGCTCCTCCGAGCTCTTGCTGTGGAGAAGTTAATTCTCAAGTCTCATCAAGGAGGGAATATTTATGCCCAGAGTTTCAATACATTGCAAACCCTGTTATTATTTAATGATGGGACAGCCTCCTAATATAGCTCCGCATCTGCATCCCCCTCTTTTTTGCATTTCTCCACCAAATTACTCTGAGGCCCGGACATCCCTCCCTGATGAAAGTTTGCATTTCCCAGTCACTAGCCTAGGATTACACTGGGATCCCTTTTTTAGGGCCTTTTGTTGCTTCTTTAATCCCTGAGCTCTCCCTTTTACAAACACTGGAAGGGTTCCTTTTTTTTGTGCTTCTTTGCTTCCCTTTCTTCTTTTTAGTGCTGTAGGATCTGAGTGGGGGTATTGGGGTTTGTATTTCTTTTGTTACTGTTATTATTCTTGTTAGCCATTGGATTGGTGTAGTGTATTTCTGTAGTTTGTTTTCGTTATTGTACCAAAAAATTTCTGTGCTTGCTCACTCTCTTCTTCCAGGGGGCAGTTACCTGCCTCACAGGAAATGGAGCATATTCCTCTGAGGCTGCTAGCTGCCCCTGGAGGAACAGAGTAAGCAAGACCCAGAGAGTGAGAGAGACAGTCAAGCTAAAGTTTGCTGGTTGTCAGGAGAACTGGTAATCTGAATCGTGTTTCTCCCTCACTCCCCGATTTGCCAGCTCTGCGTCATTGCTGTACATGTAATTAGTACTGCAGAGTGCAGCACTGTACACTGTCCATCTGAATATCAAAAGCTCCTTCATTTCTAAGCCTTAGAAGGCCAATCTGATGCTGGCTGTGTGAATGGAATTTCTAGACTGTATCCATGATCTGAGAACTGATGCATGTGATTCTTAACAATTTCTTTGTTGAGAGCTTCACATGGGTGGGGGTGGGAGGGGTTTGTTGGGATTTCACTCACTTGTAACATTTTCTCTTTTGTATTATGGATTATGTTAGAAACTTTAATAAAGCATGTTAAAAAAAAAAAAGCTGCTTAATTTCCAATATTGCATTTGGTGAGAATGGGCCTTCTCAGAATGAAGCATCCTGTTTGCAGAGTAGCTAAACATGAGGTCATTGTGAGTTTAATGAAACTCACCAAATGGCTTTCTCTATAGAGTTTTCACACACAGTGCTGTCAGCAGCAACAAATAATATGTCTAGCCCAATTAGCGGCATGAGTATAACAGTTGTGGTTGCCACAAATCGCACTGAATGTCTGTTACCATTAATATGAGGAATAGTGATAACAAAATAAAATATATTATACAATGGCAAGAAAGAATGCTTGTCCCTGATTGGTCAGACTGGGATTGGAACTGGACCCGGGATGTTTTCCCAGCATAACATCCCAGCTCTAGTCCCAGAACCCTCACAACCGCATCAAATACATAAAAAAAACAGAATCATTCCACGAAACGCAAGCCGTCAGCACCATCGGCTTCCTTCTTCCTGGTCAGCAGTGACTTCCGTAACCCCACTCGGCAGCACACAAGTGATCCCACTCATTCATAGTACCTCAGAAAGCAAATACGGAAGAAAAAAAACTAAATTGAGACAGCCGTTACCATGAAGCTGTCACTGCCATTGGCTTCAGCTATCCTTACCCGCCCGAACAATCAGTCTACAGCTGTCCCTGACATCGGCTTCGATGCTTCCCCATGCCACCCAAAGAGAAAGCTGCATTTCCAATCTGCTGTTTTTATTCCAGAGCCCTTACACATTCCCCCTAAAGAGTTGCTTTTTACTGCTTAAAAAAAAAAAAAGAGAAAACAACAAAAAGAAAGCAAAAGCATGCCGAGCAAGTAAGCGGGCATCTTTCAACAGTCATTACAAGACCATTCAGGTAATGGTAGCTGCCCTTCACTCGTCTTCTTTCTCTATTTCTTTTTTCCCTCCAAACAATGCCAAGAGAAAAACAGTACATGGTAACAAATTAAACCGAACATGACTGCATGGAAAGGGGGGGGAGATCGGGGATGAGGGGAGGGGGACAGCCATTACAAAGCCACAGAAAGGAACTGTTTTTTAAAGCAATATCCTTCCACAATAAAATTCTACAAAAAATACAATAAAAACACTATGTTTTTTACCTATTTTCTTAATGTAAATGTAAACCAGTCATTGTATAATAGGAATAATGTGCTCCAGGGTGGGTGCTATTCTGGGATAACATTCCTTCTCGGGTGTTGGACACCCTCGGCCTGTGGCCTCGGGCCCAACCACCTGAGGTCGGATGTCATCCCAGCATAACACCCACCCTGTCATGCATTATTCCTTTATTCATGACTGGTGGATGTATGCACATAAGGCATTTTTTAAATACATACTAAACAGAACCATATTTAATAGGTTCATACTTAGAGTACTGTAAATTGCCAACATCCATGCATCATACACATAGCATGTGACAGTTCTATGCATGTAATGATAATATAATGACACTAAACTGCACAAGAGTAATATAGAGAGGAAATCTGTAATAATGTTCTGTACTATCCTTATGTAAACATGATTGGGACATGGTGGTAGAGTGAATGGAGGGAGTTAATGAATATGCAAAATAAATCATTACTAAACAGCTGTAAATAAATGTAAAAATGATTATGTTTACCATCAGACACAAATTTTAGAGTAAAACTTATATGCCATTGAATTACATATTATGAAGATTGGTAAACAGGGAAGCGATGAGGCACTGTGGGTCACCCTGGAGACAGGAAATGGCACCACAGTCTGCACAGGGGTTGTATACAGACCACCATCTCAGGTGGAGGAAATGGACAAGGATATGATAGAAGGCATCCATAGGATGGCAGAGAAAGGGAGGATATTGCTGATGGAGGACCTAAATATGCCAGATGTTAACTGGAGCACCTTTGCTGCAGCCATATCCAAGAGCAGGCCCATTTTCAATTCCCTACATGGGGCATTCCTCAGACAGCTAGTGTTGGAACCCACTCAGGAGGGAGCAATCTTAGATCTGGTACTCTCAAATGGGGATGGAGAGAGGATCTCAAATCTAGAAGTGGGTAGCCATCTGGGAACCAGTGACCACCAAACAGTGTGGTTCACGATAAACTCAGCTATAGAGTCAACCCATACAAAAGTGAAGGTACTGGACTTCACGAGGGCTGATTTTGTCAAAATGGGAGAGTGCCTTAGAAAAGCACTAGCAAACAGGCAAGAAGGAGGGGTGGAGCAACAATGGGGAAACATCAAAACTGCCATCACAGAGGCAACGAGCCTTTGTGTGAAGCAAATAAACAAATCAAAATGAAAGAAAAAAACACTGTGGTTCTCAAAAGAGGTGGCGGGGAAGGTTAGGGAGAAAAAGATAGCATTCAGAAAGTATAAGGAAACACAGAAGAAGCAGGACAGAGAACTGTACCAGTTAAAGTAGAAGGAAGTGGGGAAAGCATTCAGAATAGCAAAGGCACAAACTGAGGAAAAGATAGCCAACTCGGTTAAGAAGGGGATAAAATCTTTTATAGATACATTAGGGAGCAAAGAAAGACAAAGGGAGGGATACTGAGGCTGAAAAAGAGGAAGGTGGGTGGGCAGAGAGGGACAGTGAAAAATCAGGGATACTGAACGAATACTTCTGCTCAGTATTCACAAAGGAAGAGGAGGGGGAGGTACCTAATCCAGTCAATAGAAGCACTCTGGATAGGAGGGTGGATATCAGTCCTTTCACAGGAGAAAGGGTTCTGAAAGAACTCCTAAAACTGAAGGTGAATGGGCCGCCCGGTTGCACTGAGGATTGAGGTGCTGGATGCCACACCTCGCTCCACACTGGTGACCCGGGTTCAGGAACAGACTCTGGCCACTGGTGGGGTCGGCTGTGGGGGGGAGAAGAATTGAGCACCCAACGGCATGCTCTCCTTCTCTGGGGTGGGAGGGGAAGCTTCCCTGCCATGATACCGCCATCTCCTGGTGAACTTGGGGGCTGTCAGTGCGGTCTAAGGGAGGTAGCAACATAAGGGGTTGATGTCAGCAGGGGACTGGGCCGGACACACGTCTCAGCGTGCGCCTGACCCCTTGCCCCCATTGCATGCTGACATCGGATACAGAAACACAGGAAAACAACCCTCACCTCTCCTAGGTGAAGACTCCTCCAGCAACACATGCGCCATCCACTGACTAAGGCAGACACCATTGTGCAAGCCCTCTCATCAGAAAAACTCTCGGAGGGAAGGTAAAAAAAGGGACCTTTTCTCACTCTGCCCGGGGGTTAATCCAGGCCATCAAAATAGCCACGGGGAGTTGAGCTGTGCACTCTAGGGCAGACCTTGGGTCAGGTGGGTAGTGAGGGGTCCGATTGAGTGGGGAGCTGAGGGCAGTAGAGGCGGAGATAAAAACAGAAAATAAAAAAAAAAAAAAAAAAAATGAAGGTGAACAAAGAAATGGGGCCTGATGGGATTCACCCCAGAATTCTAAAAGGACTAAGAGGAGAACTAGTAACACCATTGGCTACCCTTTATAACAAATCATGGGAGGAGGTGTGGTGATTGAGGACTAGAGGAGGGCGGATGTGATTCCCCTTCTCAAAAGTGGGAGCAAGACAGAGGCAGGAAACTACAGACCTGTCAGTTTGACCTCAGTGGTAGGGAAATTATGGAATCACTTCTGAAGGAAAGAACTGTTGAGTACCTAGAGGCCAGTGGGGCACAGAACCCAAGGCAGCATGAATTCACAGTGGGAGGATCATGTCAGATGAGTCTAATTGATTTCTTTAACTGATTGACCAAAGTAGTAGACCAGGGAGGGGCTGTGGACGTGGCCTACCTAGACTTTAGCAAGGCATTTGACACAGTCCCACACAAAAGATTAATAAACAAATTAGCCAGCCTAGGAGTGGGTCCCAGGGTCTTTGCCTGGGTAAAACATTGGCTGGACAACAGGACACAGAGGGTAATAGTAAACGGAGTCCACAGTGAAGAAGGGGGGTTACTAGTGGGGTACCGCAGGGTTCAGTACTGGTTCAGGTCCTTTTTAATGTCTTTATAAGTGACATGGCAGAGGGACTGGAAGGAAAAATATGTCTCTTTGCAGACGACATAAAAATCTGCAACAGGGTTGATACACAAGGCAGGGTCGAAAGGATAAGAAGGCACTTAGCAAGTTTGGAGGAATGGTCAAATGTATGGCAGCTTAGATTCAACACAAAGAAGTGCAAAGTAATGCACCTAAGAAACAAAAACCCAGGAGAAGAGTACACAATGGCAGGTGAGATACTGACAACAACACAAATGGAGAGGGACCTGGGGGTAGTTATATCAGATGACCTAAAGGTGGGCAAGCAATGTAAGAAGACAGTAAGGAGGGCTGGGGGGATACTGGGATGCACAGGGAGAGGCATCACCAGTAGAAAACAGGAAGTTGTTGTCTCTCTGTACAGACAGTTGGTGAGATCCCATCTGGAGTACTGCATGCAGTTCTGGCGACCCCATCTCCACAAAGACATAGACAGGGTAGAGGCTGTCCAGAGGAGGGCAACCAAAATGGTGCAGGGTCTGCACCAAAAGACATATGAAGAGAGACTAAAGGAGCTTAATATGTGTACCCTTGAGGAAAGGGGGAGGGGCATGATAGAAACTTTCAGTTACCTCAAGGGAATCAACAAAGTCCAAGAGGGTAGCACCTTTCAGAAAAAGAGATGTGCAAGAACAAGGGGGCACAATTTGAAGATAGAGGGGGGACGGATCAGAGGTAATGTGAAGAAGTATTTTTTCACAAAGAGGGTTGTGGGTGCATGGAACAGCCTTCCTGAGGAAGTTGTGGAGTCTCAAAAACAGTGAGGTAATTCAAGAATGCATGGGACAGACATAAGGCAATTCTATGGGGTGGGGGTAGGAGGAAGTAAGCTGTTGGTTAACTAGGATCTCTAGCTTATCCATTAGGTAGGGAAATGAGCAGACTAGGCGGGCCAAGCAGTCCTTATCTGCAATCAAATTCTATGTTTCTATGGCATCAGAAATCTATTTCTTTCATATTATGTATTTGTTGTGGTGTTGGGGTGGGGAGAGACAATTACTGTAGTCAAACATCTACCATTACTCAATATGTTCTGGGTAAATGAGGAGAGGAAATTCTAGCATCCTTTATTCAGCATGTTGATGTACTGTATGTACCTCTTATAAATAATGAAGTGCTGTGTGCTGTAAAAAATGTATTTCACCACAACTCTCTCCCTCCCATCACCACCACAACAAACACTCACATGCACACATCAGATCTTTTCCAAGTAAAACAATTTGATCTGTTTCCTTCTGGCTGTTTGTATATTACTATTAAAATCACATAAATGTAGTGTGTGTGTGTGATTTTATGATTACTCCATACATATTTCTGTATGTATAACAGTGGGATTCTAATACTGTTTAGGCTTCCACATAAATTGCCTTCACGAAACACGTATAGCTGGGGTGCTGCAAGTCTCCCCCACATGGACAAGGCAGTCCCTCATTTGATGTCATTGTCTAGGAATGGTGCAGCCATCAGGTGTCCCAAATACTTAGGAACACATAGATGGAATGTATGGGGGAAGAGTATGTCAGGGGTATGCTACTCTTGTCTAACGTTACCTGTTATCAACCGTACTGAACGATTTATCATGAGTCACAATTTCTTTGAAATCAATAGATCCATTCCACATATATGTTAATAAACAGCTGAACGGAGTGTGTTGAGTGCCAGGGCCTAATTCTCAAAGCCCTAAGAGTGACTCAAGGTGCCTACATCAAACAAGAATGAAACAAGTGGCACCTTGCATCATACATTGAGGCACCCCCATTATGAAATGCAGTTCGCACCAGAATGGGGAGCTGCTGCACCTAAGGGACTCTGCATCACCCTTGTGACCTACATCGGGGTGTACTCCACTGAGGCTGCAGGACAATGCCCCACTTAGACTAGCCAGGAGGTGGTCTAAGTGGCTTGTGCCACTGGGACAGGGTGGGAATGAGGCTGCCAGGGGCATATTGGAAAGGGGGGTGGAAGAGGAAGAGTTGTGGGAGAAAGCTTTTACTGAAGAAAAGTGAATTGGCACCCAGCAGGGTACATCTACAGTGTAGTACCTTTTGTAAATGTCACTATATCCATGTGCGTTACTCTAATGTACTACTGAGCCAGAACTGACAGTTGCAGCCCTAATGTAAAACAATAAAGCTGGGAATGATAACTAAGCAAAATGCAGCAGCATGTGACACAGTCATACAGTGGACCGCATGACTGTACAGTGATATCTGTAATGTTGTACAGTCGTGTGGCCTGCTGTGTTATTGTGCCATATGCTGCCACATTGTGCTTAGTTATCACCTTTCCCACCTTTATTGAGTTACATTAGGGCTGCAATTGTCAGTTCAGGATGCCTAGTAGGTACTGCATATTACAGTAACGTACGTGGACATAGCTGCATTTACAAGAGGTATTATGCTGTAGATGCACTCCGCTGATTGCCAATTCACTTTTTGTCAGTCAAAGCTTTCTCCTAGAACTCTTCCTCTGCCAATGCCCTTCCAATATTCCACCTTCCCCCTCCTGGTGAGCACCCCCCAAATATCTTGGCACTGCTAGAGTTGCACCAAGCAGGATGGGGGCTTGGATCCCTGTGGCCATTCCCACATGTGTGCCAATTGTTTGGTGCACAGGCCAACACATGGCAAACCCGGGGACTTTGGTCCCAGAACCCTATTTTTTCAGAATCAGGTGCAGGGTCCATGGTGCACCTGGAGTTTGCTGCATTCCTAGACTGCCACAAATTGTGGCGATCTAAGGGACGTTTGAGAATTGAGCCCCCAGTCTCTATTTTTAGAACTTTGTTACTGGTGCTGCAATACTGGACACCATGGAACTATTGTTATTCTACTGCCATTACTGTTTACATTGAAAAGAACAGTCCCCAATTGCTGCTACAGTGGTAGCAAATCTTTTTGTCTGTCTGTATATCTGTCTGCATTTGACACTGTTCCACACAGGAGGCTAGTAAACAAGTTGTGCAGCCTGGGATTAGGTCCCAAGGTGGTACAATGGGTCAGAAATTGGCTGAACAACAGGACACAGAGGGTGGTGGTGAACAGAGTTCAATCTTAGGAGGGGGAGGTGACCAGTGGGTGCCACAGGGTTCAGTTCTGGGGCCAGTCCTCTTCAATGTCTTCATTAGTGACATTGTGGAGGGGCTGGAAGGGAAGGTGTGCCTTTTTGCAGATGACACCAAGATCTGCAATAGGGTAGACACACTAGACTAAAATGGAAAAAAATGAGAAGAGACCTAGGCAAATTGGAGGAGTGGTCAAGAGAGTGGCAGCTTAAATTTAATGCAAAAAAGTGCAAAGTCATGCACTTGGGCCATGGAATCCTGGAGAGGAATACAAAATGTGTGGGGGAGATACTAACAACAAAACTGGAAAGGGACCTGGGAATAAACATAACAGATGACCTGAAGGTGGCCAAGCAATATGAACATTTTGGAATCTAATTTATAAATTACAAAATCCGGGTAAAAATGGTTATCCAAAAACTTTCTGCATTAATGGTAAGGATATTGAACAGTGTCCAGAGGTAGCAAATTGTTTCAATGACTTATTTGTGAATATGGGTGTTGTAAAGGATGTAATAGATGAAGTTACCTCAAATGGGGATCAAAAGCCTTTTGATAATGATGGTGAATTGAAACAGGTGTTTAAATTTGATGCTTTAAATATTAATGAGGTGATGTTAGAATTGTTGAATATTAATGAAAGCAAAGCAACGGGACTGGATGAGATTAGTAGTAAATTATTGAAGTTTGCTGCCCCTGTGATTGCCTATCCCCTGACACAAATTTTTGATTTATCATTAATTACAGCTGACGTGCCTGATGAATAGAAATTTGCTAAAGTAATTTCAATTTTTAAGACTGGTTCTAAAAAAGAGATTAGTAATTATCGACCAATATCTTTGATACCTGTGGTTTATAAATGAACAATGTATTTTGAATAATAATCAGGCAGGCTTTAGAGCAAGATATAGTACTCAGATGGCATTAATAAAAGTGGCTGGGGATATTCAGACTGCTATTGATAATGGATTATTGACAGGAGCAATTATGATTGATTTGTCAAAAACTTTTGATTCCTTAAATTATGGTATACTTATTAATACATTGAAAAACATGGGATTTTCAGATAATGTTGTAGATTGGTTTTCCAATTATCTAAGGGGTAGGAAACAAAAGGTGTTTCTAAATACATATTCTTCAGACTTTAAACAGATAGGGCATGGGGTACCACAGGGATCAGTCTTGGGGCCCCTATTATTTAATTTGTATACAGATGATTTGGAATTTAAACAAAAAAAAATAATATTCCATCAGTACGCTGATGATATTATTATGTATGTATGTCTCAGGAAAGGATTCTTATAGTATACAACACATTTTACAAGCAGCATTTGATGATACACAGAATTATTATGTTAAAAATAAATTGGTTCTGAATACCACTAAAACCAAGGTAATCCTGTTCCGGCAAAAAAATAAAGACCTACTGTATATATTAAAAAACTTTTGGAAATAACAGTGAAAGGTGGTTCTAAACTGCAGATGGTAAATGAGTATAAGTACTTGGGGCTATGGCTGGATATAAATTGTAAATGGTCCTTTCATATAGATAAATTAGTCAAAAGGCTGGGGCAACAATTGGGGATGTTATATAGGTTAAAAAATATTTTTTCAAGGAAAACAAGGTTGCATGTGATAAATACTATGTTAGTGCCAGTAATTGACTATGCTGATGTAATTTATGGGGGGGGGGTGCAAATCAGATTGATTTGAGAAAATTAGATAGTATTTATAATAAAATGGCTAGGTATATTACGGGGGCGCATAGATTTACACATCATTGTGAGTTGTATAGAGAAGTGGGGTGGGATCATTTGTATATGAAGAGAAATCAACATATAACCAAGATCATGTATCAATACATAGAAAATAAATTACCTGATTATATTACTAAAGATTTAAAAATAAAATGCCCAGTTACGGGCTTGAGATCAGCCCAGTATATAGAGTTTGAAGTGCCAAAGTGAGGGACAAAAAGTGGGCCTGTAATGTTTTCTTATTTGGGTCCAAAAACTTGGAATAATTTACCTGTTGATTTAAAATCCTACAGTGTTAAAATGAGTTGGTCTAGGATTAGGTAGTGGTATCATAATCAAAGTGGTCAATTGCATGAATGTTGTATAACTTTGGAAAATGGATAAGTTTTATTAGTAAGGTAGGGTAATCAGTGGTTTGTGTAATGTGATGTAATATGTGGAAATGTATTTAATATATGTGTAATTGTATTTTTGTATATTGCAAATTTGTATGTTTTTTATAAATTCTTTCCCTTGACTGTAATCAGGTTATGCATTTTAGAAGGTGTCCCTTGAAAATGAGTGTACTTGTGTACTCAATGGGATTGTCTACCTTGTTCACCTATAGATGAATAAAATCATTACTACTACTGCTACTACTACTACTACTAAAAAGCAGTGAGGAGGGCCGGAGGGATGCTGGGGTGCATAGGGAGGGGCATCACCAGTAGAAAACAGGAGGTGTTGATGCCACTGTACAGACAATTAGTGAGGCCATATCTGGAATACTATGTTCAGTTCTGGAGACCGTATCTCCAGAAGGACATTGACAGAATAGAGGTGGTCCAGAGAAGGACAACAAAAATGGTGAAAGGATTGCACCAGAAAACAGATGAGGCAAGACTGAAAGACCTCAATATGTATGCCCTGGAGGAAAGGAGGGAGAGGGGGGATATGATAGGCATTCAAGTACCTCAGGGGAATTAACAAGGTCCAGGAAGGCAGCATCTTTCAAAAAAAGAAATGTACAAGAACAAGGGGTCACAATATGAGGCTGGGGGAGACTCTGGGGAAATGCAAGGAATTATGTTTTCACAGAAAGGGTGGTGGATACATGGAACCGCCTCCCAAAGGAGGTTTTACATTCTAAAATTATTGGTGGGTTTCAGAATGCATGGACTAGATAGAAGGCAACCCTAGTGGTAGGAAAGAGAAGGTAAGCTGCTGATCATTTAGGATCAGGAGTTAAGTAGGTAGGGAAATGGGCAGATTAGGTGGGCTAGGTGGTCCTTATCTGCTGTCAAAATCTATCTATCTATCTATCTATCTATCTATCTATCTATCTATCTATCTATCTATCTCTGTCTAATCTATCTACCTACCTAATTACAATTTTTCCTAAGCGGACTGGGGTGCCCACCCCAGATACCACTTCTTACCCCACCGTCCAGGTTTCCTGACCCCTAGAATCTTTTATCCCTGTCTCCATCCTGTAGATCTTTGAGAACACATTGAGTCTATTTGACTGTAACTGCATCAAAACATAGTGTCGGACATCAGTATGTTGTTTTGGGCATCTGTCAGATATCATCTTAGTAGTATGAAAATGTGCACTGATAACTTTTGTGTTACAAGTACATTTTCATTATTACATAATGGCCAGGAAACTAGCTTTGAGGGTTGGGGGACATGACTCCTAAATAACCTGGTGTGAAAGCTGCAGGCCGATTGTGCCTTCTGCTAGCTGGTCAAAATTTTAATTTAGTTTAGTTTATTTGGAGAAGTGGGCTTGGAAGCTAATATTTTAAAATTAAAGAAAACTATTGAACAGAAACCAATTAGGGACAGGTGACATTAAAAAGAACCAATCAGATAGGCTGCATATATGTTTAAATGCTAATGGAATAGAATAATGTATGTCAAACACATTTGATCGATTTGAAACAAGGGGGCCGATTTTCAATCAGGTGAGAATGCTGCAAGGGAGTTGCATCAAACATGTTTGATGCAAGTTGTGAATAGTGTCACAACTTGTGACGCATATGATTTCAAAGGCAGTCTGCATCCATTTCAGACACAGCTGCGTAAAATTCCCCTTGCACCAGGATTGCATCCAACAACCAAGTGCACCAGGTTGCAAGGGGGTTTGCACCATGTTGGGGCTGCCACATCCCCATATTTAGGATTTTCAAAGCCCCACTATGGATGCAGCTGGGGTCACCACTTAGGCCAGCCAGGAGGTGGTCTAAGTGGTTGCACCACTGGAACTTGTGAGGGCAGTGAACCATGGGTACCTTAACTCAACTGGAATGGATATTATTAACTGCAGGTACTACGGGACACTTTTCAAAAGTGCAGTTATACAGTATTTAGGGCACTGTCCTACATGCTGGACCATCGGAGATCTAAGGGCTCAGCTCTGGGCAGCATGGGCAGAGATTGTGCACCTCAAATTGCATATTCAGGAGGAAATATATTACAAGAACCGACAGTCGTTTCCCCAACATCCAACTGAAACACCTCGATCGCAGAGGGTAGTTGGTCTGGGAGGTTGACAGGTGGTTATGAGCAGGGCTGCAGCTATGAATTTTGGGGCCCCAGACAAGTCACTTGAAATGTGCCCATTTCCCAAACCAGCTAATGCCAGGGGTAATGCCAGCTCCTCAAGTGGGCCCCTCCTGAGCTTGGGGCACCGGACAACATCCCCACTTTTCCCCCATTACAGCGGCCCTGGTTATGAGGGGCAAATTGGGTGCCCCATCACTCAATGCTCACCAACATATCACCTCCACAAACTATATAAAAACTACAAACAGGTATCTGTCTCTATCTCTATCTCCGAAATCAAACAAAGGGGCAGAGGACACTGCAGAGCCGGCCACTGTAGCACAGGAGTTAGCACTACAAAAGTCACCCAAAACAGGGATCAAAACAAAAAAGGAAATCCGAAACACTTCTTATCATAGGAGACTGCATGATTCAGGGAGTTGATTATTTATTTATTTATTTATTTATTTATTTATTTATTGAGGTCTAGGAATTACAACCCTTTGAGTCAGAGACTCTTTTTCAAAGGCTTTACATCAGTACAAAGTGTGGCAGGCAAGTGTTACAGGCATCACAAAACAATGACAGAAAATTATACAAAAAAGGAAAAAAATATATACAATAGGAGCTATTAGAAAAGGCTCCATGTCAGTACAAAGTGTGGCAGGAAAGTGTTACAGACATCATGAACAATGCCATTAATTATACACAAAGAGAAAATTATACAATAGGGAGTTATCTAATAATGAAGCATTACAATAAGCATTGACAATTGACATGGGAGTAACCAAAAATTGTAATGACAAGTCTGAGTAGAAAAAATAAGTATTGGAGACAGAAGCAATGGAGCTAAGGAGGAGAAAGCGAGAAACAGGCCTAGGAAGTAGACCAAAGGAGAGCTGGAAAATAGTAGAAATCAGAAAGCTGCCCAATGGGCATTGTCGTGTGGCCAAGATGCGGGAGAGGAAATAGTTGAAGAGTTACAACAGTGTTACAGACAGTCACAGTTTGATGAAACCAGGATGTGGTCCTGCAGTTCTTTTTCTAAAGGACCCAACCTGGGTAAGGATAGGAGGGAACAGGGGATGCAGTTCATCCATAAAGGGGCCCTATATTTGAAAGACATTAGACCAGTGGTGGTTCTATAGAAGAGGACTTGGAAAGCAGTTTTGTTGGTGTGTCTGATCACCCGCCTGTGGAGAGAGAACGTTACAGCCAGGGAGTGAGTGGCCCATAGAGATCTTTTTTTGCTAGTAGGCAAGTCTGATAGTAGAGATGCTCTTGGAAATTTAGCCAGGCTGAGCATTGATAGCGATCACAGACATGCGTCAACATGTTGCAGCCAGTGGCCAGGCAACAGGCTTTGTTTAAGGCAAGTTTAATATTGCTCAGGGCAGAGTTTGAGGTAGAGCCATAGATGACTATACCATAGTCTACTAAGGATAGGATAGAGCTGGAGATAGCCAGTCTAAGAGCAGCAGGGGGAGGTATGACCTAATTCTGTAGAGGAGGCCAATTCTGACATTAACTGCAGAGCAGGTAGCGGTAATGTGTTCATGAAAGGAGAGGTCAGGATTGAGGGTGATATCAAGGTATTTAAAATGGGGAACAGATTCCAGGGGGGTACCATGAGAATTAAGGATGGCGAGGGCGGAGGTCTTGTATTTATTTTTGTGGTGGGAAAATAGCATTACCTTTGTCTTTTTATAATTGAAAATTAGTTTATGGGTTGAAAACCAGGATTCAACCTCCTTGAAAGAGCGCTGCAGGTTCAGCAGAAGCAGGGTGGGGTCAGGGTGGTGACTGAAAACCACTGCATCATCCACATGAAGGAGGAGATGTGGTGCAGGCTGAGGGGAGAGAGTTCAGGTACAGGGCAAATAGCAGTGGGTCAAGAATGGAGCCCTGGGGTACCACTGAGTGAACCTGTAGACTAATGGATAGGGTGCCATTTGTCTTCACTTGCTGGGATCTTCCTTGCAGGTAGTGGGTGAACCAGGTGGTGGCCTCCTCGGACAGGCCAGTGGAAAGGAGAAAATCTGATAATAGTGAATGATTGACTATATCAAAGTGTCAGTGGCTCAGTAGGTAGCACACTCGCCTCTGAGGCCGGGAGATCAGAGGGCTGTGGGTTCAGTTACCACATCTGGCACTTGGGTTAATATCCCAGTACTGACACTGTAGTGCGGCATGAGAGGGGTGCTGCACTTCTGAGGTGCCGTCTTTCGGATGAGATGTTAAACCGAGGTCCCATCTTCCTCGATTGGTGGTAGTTCAGGTGGATGTTAAAGATCCCATGGCGCTTATTGAAAAGAGTAGGGGAATTTTTTATTAGAAAACTACATGAACATACATAACAGTATACATTTCACAGGACAATCAGGATACCATACAAAAGGTATAATAAAAACAGAAAATTAAAAAAAACAAAGCAGAGAATACACCGCCTAAAATGAAAACTTAAGGAATTATAACAGAAAGAAAAGAAAATCCCAGGAACCCCACAGTGATCAGACTTCAAGTGACCCTTCAAACAAAATCAAAGGCAACGCCTCCACCAGAATGCCACTAAAGGCAGGTAGAGATTTTCTTCTGAGCAATAAATATTCTGAACTTCCTTCCTAATATGTTCCTGCAGTTCAGCCAAAGAAACTCTTGTGTTGTAGGACAAACATACACCGTTGTGCCAGATACACCATTTGCAAACTGCAAACAAAACCCGCACAGTGCCCGGAAAAAAAATGTTCCAACTTGATCCAAAATTCCCATATACTAATTCTGTATAAGTTAAAGTAGAAAACATGGGCAAATTCCACGACTGACCCAACTGAGACCATAATGGTGCTATATATGCACAGTCAAAAAACAGGTGAGACATGGATTCTATCATTCCTGTACACGTGTCTCTGACACAGTACCTTTCAGAAACCTGCTTATGAGCTTGATTACCCTTGACATTTAGCTTGTCATGACAACACAGCCATAGGATATCCCACATTTTTTCAGGTATTCTATTTTCCAACAATTGTTTTACCACAATGTAAGAGTCAACTGGCACAGTTAAGCAGGGAGACACCAAGAACATAGATTTAAAAATTGAAGAGTATAACAATTTCCTATTCCGTAATAGGTTCAAATCACAAGGTATTCCCCAGTGTTTAATCTTCCTGAATACTTCAATGAGATAACCAGATGTCCCAAAAGGAATTTTAGTGAATGATTTCCACACAGGGGCCTCCACTTGTCTAAAAAATACAAAGACCGAGAATGGAAACTACAGGCCCAACTAACTGTAGAGTCGGATAAACAAGGAAAAATATTAGCATGAACAAAAATAGAGAAGTAAAACAATACTGGATTTATCATCTGTAGACCTCCCTGCTTAATAGGCCAGTATGTAACCGATCTTTTAACCGGGTTCAGTCTACTACCCCATAGCAACTGAAAAAACAAATTATAAAGACGAGCTTCAAGACGCAGAGGAAGGGGAAAAACATAACTAAGTAATAAAAAAATAGGTAGAATACAAGTTTTAAGCAAAAAAATCCATTTTTTACGAGACATAGGAAACTTTTTCCAGCGTGCAATCTTGTCTTCGGCTACCACCATAGTCGAAATCCAATTTTGCTCCGCTGCATCCGATGCACCAAAAGAAATACCCAAAATATTAATATTCCAAGTCTGTATACAAATACCCCAATGTTCTGAGTCATCTCCTGAGGAGAAATATGGACAGCAATCCCTTTACTCTTCTGAGCATTCAACTGGGATCCAGAAATAACAGTAAAAGAACGGACAAGCTGAATTGCTTTCTCACCAGAGTCATGGTCTTTAACTAGGATGCACAGGTCATCAGCATATGCAATAGCACAGGGAAAAAACCAGCTCCGGTGTCACAGAAATATGTCGGATTGTACTCTCCGCATTCAATTTCCTAAGCAGAGGATCAATGGAAAATACGTAAAGTAGTGGGCTCAGGGGACATCCCTGGCGTACCCCTCTCTTAATAGGGATACGAGACCCATGTAAGCCATTTACCAAAGGTATGGTATAAGCAAACCTGTACAGGCATTGAATCCACTCCGGTAACTCAGCCGGTACACCATACTTATTTAAAACCGCAAATAAATAGCCATGGGGGACTAAATCAAAAGCTTTAGTTTGATCCAAGCTAAGGATATAACCTTGTGTCGCATTCCCATCAAAAAACTTCTTGAAGTTTCAAATTGGAAAGCATGGATCGATTTGGGACTGCTAAAGTTTGTGTGGAAGAAATTACTTGAGTAGCAATGGAAGATAATCTATTAGTCACAATCTTACACAAAATCTTCCAATCCGAGTTTAACAAACTGGTGGGACGCCAATTTTCTAAACATTCTTTATCATTCTTCTGCTTATATAAAAAAATCAAAAAACTTTCAGCTAATCCAAGCGGAAAGGGTAGGAAACCTTGCAAGATAACATTAAAAACCTTTGTCAAATACGGTACCAATAAAGACTTAGCTTTTTTATAAAACTTGTTAGGAATACCATCAGACCCAGGTAACCGTAGTCTTTAACTGAGTAATAACAGCCTCAACTTCTGCATTAGTGATGGGACGGCAGGAAGCAGCAACTACCTCAGGAGACAAAGAAGGAACAGTAACAGAATCCAAAAATCCGTCCCAAGCCTCATTCTCATAAGGTGTCCCATAGAAAGATTGGACCTGAAACGACACTTCCTTCAAAATACCATCATTATCTTCAAGCCGAGTGCCAGAATGTGCAATCAAAGAGGGCATATATTTAGACTCTACCTGTTGGTGGCTGCTATCATATGAGTTCACTACTTTAGCCAAGCCTTTCCACCCATATTTTTGCTCCAAGAACAGTGATGTTAGTCTCTCATTCTGAGAAGCATGCATCTCAAGCTTAAACTGTCTAATCTGAGCAGAATAATCCAGACCCCATTCAGTTTGCCAGGATAAAACTTTTTGCAATAGCTGCTGACACTTAAGATATCGGAGGTAATGCTCTGAGGATCGTTGTCTGGCAAGGATCTTACAAAATTGTTTAATCGCAACCTTAGTATCTTGCCACCAAAAGGTAGGGTTATCATAAAGTTCAAATACAGAAACTTTGTCCTGAAGACAGCCAAATAATTTCTGCCACCCATCTTCATCTCCTAAAATAGAAATATTCATTTTCCAAAATGTATGCGACACAGGTTTGTTCTTGGGACAACCGATGGTGAGCAACAACACACAGTGATCAGAGAATTAGCAAGGCAGAACAGAATATTGTACCTTCGACAGCCAGGGAGATAAGAAAAAATAATCAATTCTTGTAGTAAGTCTACCTCTGTGAAAAGTGTGTTCTGGTGGATGTACTCCAAAAAGGGCCCCGTCCTGTAGATTAGCTGTTTTATATAATGTATTAAGAAAATTAGAATCGGAATACAATTTTGGGGTAAGTCCAGTTTTATCAGTTAAGGCCAATATACAATTGAAATCCCCACCGAAAATAACAGATTTGGTTGTATGTAAAAAGGGCTGAACAGATTTCAACGTCTGAATATGCTGTGTCTTAATCTGGAGGTTATAAAGATTAATTAACCTCCATTCTTGATAGTCAATAATAACATCCAGAATAAGAACATGGCCCGGTATCAGCTCAATTAATCTAGTGACCTGAAAGTCTACCCCCTTAACCAAAATCCCTACTCCAGAACACACTTCCTCAGCAAGCGACAAGAAAGACAAACCCTCCCTCCAATCCCTGGAAGCTTGAGCAATCTCCCGTAATGAATGAAGCTGAGTATCCTGCAAGAATATAATGTGAATAGGTAAGGACAAAAGAAAGGCAAAAATAGCTTGTCTCCGTTTAACATTTTTTAAACTGTTAGCATTTAAGCTACCAAATGACACAACAACCCTCATAGCAGCCATTCACACATTCAAGATTTCTTCTTCCCCCTACCTTTACCAGGAGATTTCAATTTACACCTTTTTTCTTACTAAGTTGAATATCGCCAGACACCTGTTCAGAGTCAGACAACATTTCAACCTGTGAGGATGCAATAGAAGAGACATCAGAATCATCTTCATTCTCACCCATCTGTTTCCGTTTATGTAAAACAGCAAATCAATTTTTTACTACCACATCAGAGGATGGGGAAGGGAGAGACAGAGGGACCCCCTTTAGTAAAGAGCTTCTGGTTTGTCTCTTGTTCCCAACAGATACCCAATCTGTATCTTCGGGTGGTGGCATATTCTTTTTATTACAGGAAACACCCGACGTGCTAGGGACTGGAGGTTTCTCTTTAACTAAGATAAGGTCAGAAGCCTTTTTAGAAGGTAACCTGGCCATATCCTGAGAACCTAAAACGGTGTCAGACAGGGGCCCTGATAAGGATGACATACTCAAACCTGGGTCAACCTGAACAGTAGAATGCCTAGAGGGAGGAGGGACCATCATAGGAGCAAATGGCCAAAAATGTGGCCTAGCCTGAGCAAATTCTTGAGCTTGTGAAACAGTCACATTTTGGGAGTCAGCAGGTATTGATGGAGAATTGTGTGATGCCCAAGGGCAATCTTTAAAAGAGTGGGACGTTGCATCACACAAGTTGCAAAGATTCGGGTGAGGACAATCAATGCTCACATGTCCAGAACCCAGACAGGAAGAGCATTTGAGTTGATCACAAGCACTGCTCAGATGAGTATGAGCACCACATCTAAAACAAGATTTAGGCTGCCCAGGGTAAAACACAAAACCCCTATCTCTACCTAAATAAAAACAACTTGGCAAATGCTGTAGATTCCCATTCACAATAGGCAATTTAACTTGAATTTTCCACCCTCCAGTCCAAAAAAACTCAGAATCTATAATAGGGTCAGGTGGACCCAGTACAGTGCATCTCGTAGCCAACCATCTTAGAATATCATTAATTGCAACCCCCTCATTCTTAAACAAGACAGTGATATTTTTAATCGCAGGCTTAGTAAGAGGAATGGCAACAAAAGGGGACCATAAGGGAGTATGCCGAACCTCTAAATAACGTTGCCAAAAGGCATCTAAACTTGCGGCAGTCTTGAAACTAATGTCAAAATAACTATCCCCAGATGTATGAATCAAAGCATAGATTTCTGAGGGAGAAAATTTCAAACTGGTTTTAATTAATGTCTTCCCCACATACAGACAATCCGGAAAAGTGTCCAATCCTCCTCGATATCTAAGCTGAACAGCATTACGGCATTTGGCTTGTTCAGGGGGTTGATGAAACAAACCTGCAAAAGTCTTAGGCCGAACAGGCCTAGCAGAAGACTTCGATGAATCAGCAGCAGGGTCACCCCTCAAACCCTGGCCCAAAGGACCTACAGGGGGAGGCCTAGTAATTTCCCCAGGTGTAGCCAACTGTAGCGAGCCAGTACCCGACCCCACCTCATCCCCTTGAGGGCCACAAACTGGAGGAAAAACAGAAATTGATTGAGCCAAAGGTGTAAGCACAGGCCCTTCTTCAGCACCAGGTCCTGAAGTAACAGCAGGAACTGGGGTAACACCGACTGGAACAGAACAAATCTCCCCTCCTGCCCACCAGGTTGGGGGTTGAGACATGCTGAAACCTGAAGGTACTGCCACAGAGTCAGAAATGTCCAATAAGTCACCCTGAATGGTGGGACCAGGTCATGCAGGAGAGGTCCAGGAATCATCTAAGGGGGACTTCTCCCACCCAGCACCCCTAAGAGCCTCAGCAATAGTAAGACCAGAGGCAGAAACATGAGAGTCAAACCCTTGCCCATTGGAGCCATAAACAGTAAAATTCCCCACACTTTGCTTTCGAGGTGTCTGTACACCAGAGTTCTCCCCCTGCAATGCTACAGTACCTGTCGGTAATGCAACTGGATTTTCTGAAGAGGTTGAAACCAACGGTCCAGGAAACATCTCTTCAACTGTAGATATCGGAGTCTGCAAGTCCTGCATCAAAGTATTCATCGTAGAGGGGCCGAGGGGAGACTCTAGGCACCTCTTAGAGAAAGAAACACTGCCAGTCTCCCCTGCTCCTAACAGCTCAGATTTTCCCTGTACCAACCCTCCGTCGGCTTCTGTAGCTGGGATCCATCCCAGAATACACTGCTGCACCTCTTCGTGATGTATCGCGGAAACAGCAACCGAAACCAAGGCAGCCTTAGTAGGCAATTCTCAAAACATACTGGACTCCGTATCATGCTTCTGGGCAGAACTAAAGTCAGAATCACCAACCTGCAAAACGCCAGCATGCTGTAATCCCGAGAAAGCCGAGGCAACCGCAGGAAAAATGGTAGGTGGAGATAAAATCTCAGACCCAGCAGTTTTCTGGCAGGCAGAACCTTCCGGTAGTCCTCCAAAGTCCGCGACACTGTCACACAGTGGAATCAACTCTTCGGTCTCCTTGTAATCCGAGATAGGGAGGGAGACCAACTCCCCTATCCCCAGAGCGTCCTCCTGCTCCGCGTCCGATCCCCAAGTGGCCATCCTGACGGCCGGGCCCCCTACAGGGCACAGCGAGACAGCAACCGAGTAGGGGAATTTCCCTGGTGTCCTGGCCAAATTTCTCTCATTCACTAAAGATACCACCAACAGCTTAATCTGGTTCAAAGTCAGTTGGCATTCATCTGTATCCCCCTCCCCCGGGTCATGCCTGAAAATAGGCAGGAATTGTCTAGTGCACTTACCCTGTCAACAAAAACTAAATAAATAAAATAAATAAAAGGCCTTGGTGAGGTCTATGTACACAGACACAACTAAGGCCCCTTGGTCGAGGGCGTCATGGATGAATGAGGTGTACTCCTGGAGGGCAGTGGTGGTGGTGCTGTGTCTCTTCCTGAAACCATGCTGTTGCTGGTGAAGGAGGTTATTTGAATCCAGGAATTCAGTGAGTTTGTTGGTGACTATTTTTTCAGTGCTTTTAAGGAGGGTAGAATGGAGATAGGCCTGTAGTTAATATGGGAGGTTCGGTCACCACTCTTGTAGATGGGGGTGACCACTGTCTGTTTCCACTGATACCTACCTCTGGCCCAGGGCAATGGTCAGATGTCTCCCAGGTACATCAGCATGGAGAGACACTGATTGCATTGCTAAAATCATGCAGAAAGCAGGTAAAAACAGCGTCGCCCTGGTACACATGGGGACTAACGATCTTGCTAGCTGGTCAGTTGTGGAGACCAAGGAACACCTGACCAGGCTGGGAGACAAGCTGTCATCCATTTTGTCTGGTATCTCCTTCTCTGCTAGTCTGGGAGAGGGGGGCAGATGGATAGAAGGTCAGTGAAGGGGGAGATAGGGGAGCTAAACTTGTGGCTCAAGTGCTGGTGCCAGGAAAAAGGACACACATTTGTAGGCAACTGGCAACAGTTTTGGGAGTAAAAATTCTTTAAATTCGATGGACTGCATCTGACTAAAGAGGGAGTCAGTGTATTGGGGCAGAAGTTTGATGTCTCTGCAGAATATTCAAACTAGCAAATTGGGGGGTGAGGGGTGCAGCTCCCGATGCATCGAATGGGAAGAACACCACTCCCCCCATAGCTAGTGATCAAACAGGAGTTCAGCATGTTTGTAGTTCATTTGCATCACCAGGTAAGGAAAAAGGTCGTCTCTCCATACAATGCGCAGGAGAAAAGCCGGACCTCCACCCACAACTAACGCACTGAAATCTGGGCAATGGAAACCTTCCTTCTTGTGACCAGCACTTATTCTAACCTTATGCTATCCTGACCTTATGCATAACTGTTCTCAGCATGTAAATAACTGTTCTAAGTTGCTAATCATTCTCCTTCACATTTCCTCTTGATCCCTTCCACTCTTTAACCTCACCCTCTATGGCTTTTCCCCTCTCCCCCCGTTATATCTCTTGAGCTCCCTTGCTCACTTTAAAATGCTTTGTCCCATACCTCTCACCTCTGACGAGGCCCCTAGGCTGATGCCATCCCTTACCTTGTTGATTATTAGATATTAGGCTGAGTCTGTTCTCATTTTCCTGTAAAGGGTTATTTCATAAGACCCCACCCTCTAATATGACCCTTTGAATTCCAGGTTTTAATCAAATATGCACCATGGCATACATCGTACAATGCCACATGTATTGGAACTTCTCTAGTTATACACTCTTGTAATGTCTTGCATAATTCCTTGTTTTGTTTGTTCTCCATCTCATATTTTTCCAATATGTATTGTTTGTCTGATGTGGAACCTATGAAATGAGCCTGTTCTCAAAGGTGTTATCCGAAATTTCAATAAATAAATAAATAAATAAAATGTACACAAATGCCCGCAGTCTAGGAAACAAGATCCCAGACTTGGAGGGAACAATGACAGAGGCAATACTGGACATAGTAGCCATTAGCAAGACATGGTTTACCAGTAACCACACTTGGGAGACTTCAGTACCTGGCTATGTACTTTTCAGAAGAGACCGAGGTGCAAAAAGGAGGGAAGGAGTGGCCCTTTATATCAATGAAAATATCAAAGCTACAGAAATTCAGAATACACATAAGGAGCCAGAAGAACTGTGGGTCACCCTGGAAACAGGAAATGGGACAGCCATATGAACTGGGGTTGTGTACAGGCCTCCAGACCAGGGGGAAGACATAGACACATTACTGTTAGAAAATATACAAAATATGACAGCTAAAGGGGAGGTTCTGACAATGGGAGACTTCAACATTCCAGATATAGAATGGTCAATACCAGCAGGAACATCCACCAGAACTAGACACATAGTGGATTCCCTGCAGAGGGAGGGCCTCAAACAATTGGTGCAACAACCCACAAGAGAGAGGGCTATCCTGGATCTAGTACTGACTAATGGGGAAATGATTGTAGATCTCCAGGTGGAAGGTCACCTGGGGGCCAGTGACCATCACATGGTATGGTTCAATTTGGTCACTAGAACTAAATCATCCCATTTCAAGGCACAAATATGGAACTTCAAAGGAGCTGATTTTGGTAAGATGGCCAACAGAGTTAAGCTAGCCCTGGCAAGAAGAAATACAGGTGATGGGATACAGCAAACTGGGCAAGCATTAAGGATGCAATACTTGAAGCAACATCTCATTGTGTTAGGGAGAAAAGCAAGAGCAAAAGAAGGAGGAAACCACTTTGATTCTTAAAAAACAGTAGCAGAAGTCAAATCCAAAAGGTTGGCCTTCAGGAAATATAAGGGAATGCAGCAGGGTGAGGATAGCGAGGCATACCAAACTTCCCTAAGAGAAGCAGGGAAGGCAGTAAGGCAGGCAAAGGCCCAAACCAAGAAAACACTAGCACAAACAGTAAAAAGAAGGGGCAAAGACTTTCTATAGATACATTAGTGAAAGGAGAAAGTCCAGAGGGGGTATTGCTAAGATCAAAGGAGATAAGGAGTGTGAGGAGGAGGAGGACCAAGGAAAAGCATCTATCCTAAATAGATACTTCTGCTCAGTATTCACTGAGGAGATGGTAGGGCAGGGCCCACAGCTCAGCACCATGGAGACAGGGGGGGAGGGAGGTGTGCACAAGTCCCTTCACAAAAGAAAGGATCCTACAAGAGCTCGCTAAGCTCAGGATGGACAAGGCAATAGGACCTGATGGCATACATCCCAGGGTACTAAAAGAGTGGAACTAGCAGAGCCATTAGCAGAACTTTTTTAATGAGTCTCTGAGCACAGGAGAGGTCCTATAAGACTGGAGAAGGCTCATGTGATCCTGCTCTACAACAGTGGCAGCAGGGAGGAGGCAGGGAACTACAGACCAGTCAGTCATACCTCAGTAGTGGGCAAGATTATGGAGGCACTCCTTAAGGAAAGGATAGTGCAACACCTGGAATACATAGGAGCACAGGATCTAAGACAGCATGGGTTTACAACAGGAAGGTCCTGTCAAACTAATCTCATAGATTTCTTTGACTGGGTAACCAGAGTGGTGGACCAAGAGGGGTGCAGTTGATGTCTACTTTGACTTCTGCAAAGCTTTCGATACTGTTCCATACAAAAGATTGATTAATAAGCTGTGAAGGCTCAGGGTGGGTCAGAAGGTGGTCAACTGGGTGGCAAACTGGTTGGTGGGCAGAAAACAGAAAGTGGTGGTAAATGGTATACAGTCATAAGAGATGCAAGTCACAAGCGGATACCTCAGGGATCAGTCCTGGGGCCAGTTCTCTTCAATATCTTCATCAGTGACATTGCAGATGGACTGGAGGGTAAGGTTTGCCAATTTGCAGATGACACCAAGATCTGCAACAAAGTAGATGATCCAGATAGGATGGGCAGAATGAGAAGAGATCTGGAAAAACTGGCAAAATGGTCTGAAGAGTGGCAACTGGGGTTTAACTCAAAGAAGTGCAAGATCATGCACATAGGGAAGATAAACCCTGAAGCTACCTATAGTTTGGGAGGGGAGTTGCTGGCAATCACAAGGGAAGAAAGAGACTTGGGCATCATCATCATCACAGCTGACCTGAAATCATCCAAGCAGACCACTAAAGCAGTAGGTAAGGCTAGGGGAATGTTGGGGTGTATTGTTAGGGGTATCACAAGTTGTAAGATGGAGGTAATAATCCCTCTTTACAAGACACTGGTTAGGCCCCATCTGGAGAACCCCATGCAGTACTGGAGGCCCCACCTGCACAAGACATTAACAAAATGGAGGTAGTCCAGAGAAGGGCAACCAAAATGGTGCAGGGACTGTATCAGAAAAGATATGAGGACAGATTAACGGAGCTCAATATGTATACCCTAGAGCAAAGAATGGAGAGGTGATATGATCGAAACATTCAAGCATCTTAAGGGCATTAACAAGGTGAATGAGTCTAACATGTTTCAATATAAGAAAAATAACAGGACAAGAGGACACAGCATGAGATAAGAGGGAGGCCGATTAAGGGGTAATGTGAGGAAGTTCTTTTTCACAGAAAGGGTGGTGGATGCATGGAATTTCCTACCTCAGGAAATGGTGGGTATGAATACAGTGCATGGCTTCAAACAGGCATGGGATAGGCATAAGGGAGCAATACAGATGAGTATGAATAGATAGGCCATTGACAGAGCAAAGGTCTATGGTACATTCATAAGGTAGAAAAAATGGGCAAACTGGATGGGCCTTGCGGTCCTTGTCTGCCATCAACTTCTCTGTTTCTATGCCAACTTCTAAGGGCAAGGGAGGAGCCATGGGGGTGTCAGGACACATCTGTCTTTCAGCATTACAGGTTTGGGTTTTGTCAAGAAGTTCCCTGGTAGTTCAGCTCCCCCCCCCCGGCTTCTGATGCCTACATATCAGCCCTGGTGGTATAGTGAACCCCCCTGTGATCATCGATCTTCCCCTACACTACAGCATGAGTACCCCCTGTGGTATAACACCCCCCCATCCCTGATCCTTGATCTCTTGGAGAAAAACATAACAACAAAAAAAACTATCATTCTCCCTGGTGGTGTAGTGGTTCCCAAACTCCCCTCTCCATCAGGCATTGACAAACCACCCTGCTCCTCTCCTCATTCCCCATCCCAAGCCTGACACACCTCAGCTGGCTGCAGAATGTGCTATCCAGGAGCCTGTGTACTGTACACATGCTCCTTTATAGAGCATTCTGCAGTCGGCAGTGGTGGTGAGCAGATGACAGTGCCAGTGGCAGGATCGGGATGGGGAATGAGGGGGGAGTGGTGTGTTGGCAATGGCTGATGGGGAGGGGAGTGGTAACCACTACACCACCAGGAGGAGTCGACTGGGTGTTTTTATATGTTTTTCCAGAGATCATGGATTGGAGAGCAGTGTGGGGTCGCTATACCACAGGGGAAACTTGTACTGTCATGTAGGGGGAGATCAGTGATCATTGGGGGTCCATTAGACCACTGGGGAGCCTATGACACAGGGGGATCATGGGGGGAGCAGTAGACTACCAGGGATGCAAATATCTTTCAGGTGACATCTGTCACCGATTGTAGTATTATTGCCACACACATCCGAGGCACCTGGGTGGGTGCCATGTCACTGCTGGTGATGGTCTGCTTTGCCCTGATGACACACCTGCACCATTCCATGCCACTGATGCCCCTGGCCCCATCCTGGCATGGTGTTTCCTCCCCCCCAACACTATCCTAGCCACTCAGGTGTTGAACCAGGCTGAGGGGGGTCAGATCATTGTGGCAAAGGCTGCATATGTACCACCTGTTTGGCACAACTAGTCACTTGCAGCAAACCCAGGAAGTTTGGTGCAGAGATCCTGCTTTTGTAAAATCAAGTGCAGGGTCTCTAGTGCACCTGGGGTATGCCTCAACCCTTAGAGTGATGGAACTTGCGTTGCTCTAAGGGTGCTTTTAAAATCAGGCACAAGAAGATAAATACTTAATTTGAGATGTGATTCTATGATAGGATAAACAAGATTTAAAAAGTGGTAATAAATTAAGCCTTCCTCTCAGTCTATAAAAAAAAAAAAAAAACACTCCTGCCCACCCCCTCTCCAGTTGACAAATTTCCTTTCCTTCCCCTGCTGTGATTCAGCCCCAGCTTGTTGTACAAGACATCAGCATCACATACAGTTGTCATGCAATATTTCTTCCCTCCATTCCCCTCGCCATGCTTTGATTCCAGATAACAAAATTTAAAAAGTGGTAATGAAGTAAGTTTCCCTCTGTCTATCAAAAAACAGTTTTACTATTGCGCTGCAACATCTCATACACTGACATCCCTGACAGCGACAGACACAATACCGAGTGTTGACATTATACTGTCAAGGATGTTGGCATGTTTCCTTTGGGGGGCTGTACCCATGAACCCTCCACCCTCCCACACTCCCTGGTCTCTAAATATACAACTCTGAGTCAGAGTTGTATCGTGAAGGGGATGCAACACCAGGAGATGCACTGCCGGTGTCTGCAGGGACCAGCACAGCGACCTGACTATTTCGGGTGAAATCTGTCACTGTGCTGGTCTTCGCAGTTGCAGAGTTGACCTATGGTCAGCATACCCAAAAAAAACCACTCCTGTCTCCCTGCCAGCTGACAAACTTCCTGTTCCCTTCCCCATGCTGTGATTCATCTCTGGTCTGTTGTAAAAGTTGAAGGCATGGCATAGTGCTGTCATGCTGTGTTTTTTTTTCTTCATTCAGTTCTGGATAAACCAGATTTAAAAATGGCTAATGAATTCAGCAACCCTTCCCCGCAATAATAAAAGAAAAAAATCTTCACTCCTGTCCCCTTCCAACCCAAAGCTGCACTCTTGATCCACTGACCCCTAAATGACACCCCTCCCAGTTGACATATGGCTCCTCCAGACCAGTACCTTTATCCCTCACATTGGCATGTTTAGTTTCATTCATCCACATAATAAAACTGCCTCTCTCATCTAACACTCTGACATGAGTTTGCAAATATTGCTGTGCAATTAACTATTAGCTGGTACTGCTAAATATGTTATTCTGTCTAGCTGGAGACCTCAGGTAGGTTGGTAATCCCAGTGCTGCATAAATTGGCAGCATTTTCATCCAGGTAAAAAACAGTCTGTCTCACATATAGCATGCATTCCCCATTTCCCCTCCTGCTGCTGTGATTCAGCTCTGGTCTGTTGTACAAGCCAGCAGCACCACACACAGCTGTCATGCAGAGTGTTTTTTCCCCTTTCCCCTCCCCATTCTGTGATTCTGGATAAACACAATTTTAAAAGTGGTAATGAATTAAGCCCCTTTCTCAATCTGTAAAAAACGAAAAAAACAAAACAAAAAAAAAACACTCCTGTCCCCTCCCAGCTGACAAATTTCCCTCCCCTCCCCTCCCCCTGATCGGATTCAGCTCCGATCAGTTGTAAAACCTGACTGCATGACATAGTATTGTCATGCTGTGTTTTTTGTTTTTCATTAACCTTCCCTGATGTGATTCATCTCTGGACTAAAGATTTGAAAAGGGGTAATTAATTAAGCCCCCCTCACAATCTACCCTCCCCCAAAAAAATCCACTCCTACCCTCCTCCCAGCTGACAAGTTTGGTTCCAAACCAGAGCTGCTCTCCTGATCCACAGACCCCAGAAATAACACTCCTCCGAACTGACATATGGCCCCTCCAGACAAAGACCTTTATCCCTTACTGTCATGTTTAGTTTCATTCATTCATGTAACGGAACTGTCTCTCTCAGATAACACACTGACATGACTTTGCAGATATTGCTGTACAACTGACTATTAGCTGGTACTGCTGAATATGTTATTCTATCTAACCAGAGAGCTCAGGCAGGCTGGTGATCCCAGCGCTGGATAAACTGGCAGACAGGATATACTAGTTATTCAATATATAGTAGATACAGCCTCTTGGCTGCAAGACAAAGATTATTATTTTTTTTTTCTTTACTATACTTCTTACCTCCTCATCTACCAACCACCATCTGTCCAACTTGCATGCTCAGCCCTGCCACACATCCTAGGACTTACTCAACTTCCAAACACACTTGGCTTACCCTCCCAGGGGTGGGGCCACTGGAGGTTCCCCAATCTTCCCCCCAATGGAGCCTGAAAGGTAGAATGGGAGTCATAGTCCGATTGGTGATGTGGGGTCAACTTGCATGCTGGTGGACGTCATCATGGACTGGTAGAACCTCCTCCATTTTCCTGTTTTTCTCCCCAGGATGTGTGATGTGCAATGACATTAGGGTGAAAACACCGATTGTCTGATGCACCTTCCAACATAGACAGTCCTGGCTGTCAAACCCCTGGCTGTTGCAAGGGGTCACACAAATGCTGACGACTTCCCCATCTTCCCCCCAGAGGAGGAGAGCAGTCCATAGGATGCTCAGTCTTCCTCACCCTGACTGACCATCCAGCTGGCAAGGCTCATTTCCAAACCTGAGTCATCAGTGTCGCAAGTGGTAGTGCTACCACTGCACCAGCAGGCCAGCAAGACCAAGATTATAATTTACTTAGTAAACTGCTATATATACTGCAATATATATACAGTATATATTGCAATCCTGCAATCTCAAGCAGTCAAACAGGAAGTTTTATAACTATAAACCTGATGTCCATGAACTGAATTTGCAACAATAAACTGATTTTAATGTATCCATGGAAATGTTTCTATTTCAGTGCTCCCAGATCATGTTGCATTTTTCCCCCTTTAGCTAGCATTGAGTTGTCATGCCCTACTTCTGTTTTCCCCAGTTCCTATTCCCCTGCTGTGATTCAGCTCTGTATAAACAAAATTTAGAAAGTGATAATGAATTAATCCCCTCTCTCAGTCCCCTTCCCACCTAACAAATTTCCTGTTACTCTCCTCAAACTGTTATTCAGCTCTGATCTGTTGTTGTACAAGGTATAGTGTTAGCACGCTGTGGTTTTTTTTTTTTGTTCCCCTCTCGTAATGTGATTTAGCTCTGGATAAACCAGATTTGAAAAGGGGTAATGAATTAAGCCCCCTTCCCCTTCTATCAGAAAAACCCTCCACTCCTGTCCCCCTCCCAGCTGACAAGTATGGTTTCAACCCAGAGCAGCACTCCTGATCCATTAACCCAAAAAATGGTACCTGTTCCAGCTGACATGTGGCCACTCCAGATCAAGACTATTATCCCTCCCAATGAGATGCTTGGTCTCATTCTTCCACTTAAAGGGACACTGTCAACCCTTTTTGCTGCATATTATTTCCAGTTAAAACCCCACATTTTAGGACTGCTTACCTTCTCTAACATTCATTGAAGTTGTTGGCTGTTTTATCTGCTTCCTCTCTTAGTAGAACTGAAATGCATGCTAATAGTGTGTTTATACTCAAGGATCCTGTAATTCTGTGCTTCTGTGGCTGTGGAATTTTTTGCAGAATTCGCATCATACCACAGAATATATGTACTGCTGCAAAATTAATTTTTCTTGACAAATTTTCTTTCAAATACACATTTTTTCCACAGTGCTTGCCTCATCTTATTTATCCTGAAGTCCCTCCTCTTTGCTCCACGTGTGATGTCATCAGTGACATCGCATCATATTTTAGCCAATGACATGGCTGCATTCTGACACAGAAATGAACAAAACATGTCACATAAATCAGAAAATGTTGCAGCAGAAACCTAGGAGCCCTGCTACGAATATCAGGACAAAGTGCCACAGAACACTAGGGGCCCTGTTTATACATAACCTTGTTGTGTTTCAAATCCCAGATCTACTCTTATTTATTTATTTTGTTTATTTAGAGTATCAGTTTTACAGATCTTTGAGTCAAGGACTCATTTACAAAGGCACCTCGTCATGGGAACAACACAACAACAATACAAGGATATGGTTCATACAAAAAGGCTTAAAGAGTGACCAGTGTTAGACATTCACTGGTGGTGAAAGGGTAGCAATAGTTAGGACACAGTAAACACATTTTAGGTACACAAGTACCACATCAGGTGACAACCAAAGAGACAGTTTTATTACAGTAGACAGTAAATGAGGCATTGACCACAGGACTCACAGCAAAGCCCATACAGTGTTCCCCAAAAGGCTACAGAATAGTCAGGGTGACCATGGCATGCCTGAAGGGTGAATTGTCCTGAGGGGGCATTATGTGCAATTGCAGCAGTGGGACCTAGTCAGGTGGCTTCTGAGGGCAGCCTTGAAAGGACCTAGCTTGGTGGAGTCAACTATGTTGGCTGGGAGGGAACTGAACCAGGTGGGAGCTCTGTAGCTGAAGGATCTCTGGGCCAGACAGGTCCTTACCCTAGGGACAGTAAGTGAAGTCTTGACAGTGCTGTGGGTAGATACTAAGAGGGAGGCCCGCTGGAGAGAGGTGGAGACCCCAGTGGGGAGAGCCCCAGTAGGGTCTTGTTTACAAGAAGGCAGGTTTGGAAGCAAAGCCTTTCTTCTAGATTGAGCAAGTTGGTGGAGTAGTACAGCAGACATGTGTGGGTGCACCTTGGGGCACCAGTCAGAAGCCTGCAGGCCTTATTTATGGAGAGCTGGATTTTAGCAAAGACAGTATTGTTGGTGGCAGCATAGATGGGCAGCCCATAGTCTACCTGCGACAGGACATAGGAGGTTATTGCATACTTCATGAACATAAGGAACTCCCCTAAACAGTGCAGCCTCTCATGATGCAATAGTCTCTTCCCCTCCCACTGCATCTTGAGTATCTAGACTGTGTTCAAGGTTTCCAAGTCCTGAAAAGATGTAGTGGCAGTTTTTCAAAGAATGTAAATAGACACCCTTTTTTGTGGTAGCACTGGTATGGTAGGCAGCCTGTTTTTCACTTTTAAGAGAAAAAAATAACTCAGACTCAAACTACCAGCTGCATCAGCAATCTCTACAGAATGTGAGCAATCATAAAAAAAAAAGTTAAACTAGGGATAATTTGAAGTAGAATGGGGTTGACAGTGTCCCTTTAAAATACTGTAACTGGGTGAGTAAGTCTTATTTTCTCTGCAACCTCAGCTTCTTCTCCTGTCAAAATTACCGGCACTGTACTCAATAGTTTATAAATATTATCACCTTGTGCATTTAATGGCAACATTTCTATTAATGTCAGGCAACTGAAGAGATGGGCTGAAAGGAAACTGGATGCCTCAGCATGTACAGTGGCAGTTTTTCAAAGAATGTAATCTCTGCTACCACAAAAAGGGTATCTATTTACATTCTTTGAAAAACTGCCACTGTACATGCTGAGGCATCCAGCTTCCTTTCAGCCCATCTCTTCAAGTGGTGTAACAGGCTGTGCTTTGAAACAACTGAGAAGCTGCATGGGATATACTATATTGGACTAGAAATCTGCAACTGATCTCTCTTACTTACATCTGAAGGAAGTTTTCCTTACTTTACAGTCTTACATTGGGTTTGCTTTGTGTTTAATTTCGTTTTTAAATCAGAAAGGGGGTTTTCAAAACTACTTATCTTGTGAGCAACTTCAGAAGGGTTGAAATAACTGCATATTTGATTTTCTTTTGTGGCTAACTGGACTGTCTACTAGTATTCTGTAACAGTTTGCATCAAATTACTTTTAAATAGTTGACAAATCAGTTACTGGAGATTAGCTGAATTACTATAAAGGGCAGTACTCACCAGGGTGGTGGAGCAGTGGTGTATTTGATTGTTTCTAACAGTCACCAGTAGTTGTGGACTACCCACTCACCCATCCCCGCACCCCACCCCCCAGGCGTGACGTTTCCTTTATAGCCAAGGTTCTGACATCACTTCCTCAACAGGTCTTGGGGCAGAACTGTCATATTCTTAATAACCCAGCACAGTGCATAAAGGGTAAGAACACACCACACAAAGGAAGAAAAAAATATATATATATTACATATTGTATATTAAAAGGGAGAGGGACATGTGGGGAGTGGTACAATGCACTGGTTGTGGGGCAGCAGTTTTCCGGGAGACTTTCTGGAAACTGCATTGCTGTCCTATTTGCAGACAACTGTCAGCTCTGAGGGAGGAGGTAGCTCACCTCCAGGCTGAACTGGCAAGGACTAAGGAGGCCTCCCCCACCCAAAGAGCACCACTGCCACAGAGGCTGCCAAGTATGAAGAGCAGGTGGACCACAGTGGGTTCTGGGAGGGTATGGGTGGTGGAACAGAGTCGAAGCCCCCTAGTTGTACCTCTACACAAACCATATGCCAGTCTGGCAGAGCAAGGTTCCTCTATGACGGCACCCTCAGTGGAGACCAAGAAGAATGCTGAGGACACCCACAAGGGAGACCCACAGAAGGGTGGCAAGGGACACCACAGGGAAGGGAAACAGCTTCTGATAGGGGACTCAGTTGTTAGAGGGGTAGACCTGGGGGAGGGAGAGGAGAGGGAAGTAAGGTGCCTGCCTGGTGCCATGGCTTGGAGGGACAAGAAGCGAATCCTCAGGATTGCAGAAGAAGCATCACAGGAGAGGGAACTAGATATCATTGTCCACCTTGGGACAAATGACCTAGCTAGGCATGGGATCAGTGCAGTGCAGAATGAAATTGTGGAGTTGGGGAGGAACCTCAGAGAGGTAGCAAGCACCATTACCTTCTCAGAGGTGCTGTCAGTCCATGGCAGGGGCGAGGCTAGGGACTACACACCATGCAGTTTAATGAATGGTTGCAAAACTGGTGCAGAGCACAGGGCTTTGGCTTCATTGGGGACTGGGGGTACACCTGGAGAGATGAAGGTTTATACTGGCATGATGGTCTGCATCTGTCCATGAGGGAACCAAGATCCTAAGTGACAGGTTTAAATGCTTCCTTGGCAAGCTTTTAAACTAGCCATGGGGGGAGGTGCTAATAAGAGGTAGGAAATTTCAAGCCTCCCCCCACAAAACATGACGGGTAGTAAGGTAAACACTGAGGTACAGTGCTCAACAGAGGGCAGGACAGGGGTAAATGGAAAAATAGACAAGGGCAAAAAGAGCAGGCATGGGGAAAAAAAGGATAAAGCCAACATTAAATGGAGGGCAATGAGTACCAATGCCCATAGTCTGGGAAACAAGCTTCCTGAGCTAGTAGCCTTGATGGAAGATGGACACTTAGATATTGTGGCAGTCACAGAAACATGGTACATGGGTAACCATGATTGGGATGTCAACATGCTGGGGTACACAGTCTACAGAAAGGACAGGAAGGGGAAAAGAGGAGGTGGAGTAGCTCTATACATAAGGGAAGGGATCAAAGCTACAGAACTAAAAAGTAAAGGGGGAGGACAAGAGGCACTCTGGGTCACCTTGTAGACAGGGAATGGCATCACAATCCGCTCAGGGGTTGTATACAGACCCCCATCTCAAGGGGAGGAAATGGACAAGAAAATGATAGAGGACATTCTCAAAATGGCTGAAAAAGGGGAGATACTGTTAACGGAGGACCTGAATATGCCAGATGTTAACTGGATGACAAGTACTGCAGCCACATCCAAGAGCAGGGTCATTCTCAATGCCCTGTAGGGGGCAGGCCTTAGACAGCTAGTGTTGGAACCCACTCAGGAGGAAGCAATACTAGACCTGGTACTCTTAAATGGAGAGAGGATCACAAATTTAGAAGTCGGTAGACATCTGGAAACAAGCGACCACTGCACAGTGTGCTTCACAATTAGCACAACCATGGAGACAAGCCATACAAAAACAAGCATACTGGACTTTAGAAGGGCTGACTTTGGCAAAATGGGTGAATACCTGAGGAATACACTGGCAAATGGGCAAAAGGAAGGGTGGAAGAAGAATGGAAAAAATCAAAACTGCCATCATAGAGGCAACAAAGCTGTGAAACAGATAAAGAAAACAAAGCGGAGTAAAAAACCGCTATGGTTCTCAAAAGAGGTGGCAGGGAAGGTTAAGGAGAAAAAGGCTGCATTCAAGAAGTATAAGGCATCATAGAAGGAGCAAGACAGGGAACTGTATCAATTAAAGCAGAAAGAAGTGGGGAAGGCAGTCAGAATAGCAAAAGGCCAAACTGAGGAAAAAAATAGCCAAGTCAGTTAAGAAGGGGGGTAAAACCTTTTATAGGTACATTAGGGAGCATAGAAAGGTTAAGGGAGGAATAGTGAAGATTAATAAGGGAGAGGGGAGGTGGGCAGAGGGAGACAGTGAAAAGGCAGAGATACTGAATGAATACTTTTGCTCAGTATTCACAAAGAAGATGAGGAGGAGTTACCTAAACCAGACAATAGAAGCACTCTGGGTAGGGGGTTGACACCAGTCCATTTACAGAAGAAAAGAGTCCTGAAAGAACTCTTAAAACTCAAGGTGGACAAAGCAATGGGGCCTGATGGGATTCACCCCAGAATCCTAAAAGAACTAAGGAGACCTAGTGACACCACTGACCACACTTTTAACAAATCATGGGAGGATGGGTGGTACCTGAGGACTGGAGGAGGGCAGATGTGATTCCCCTTCACAAAAGTGGGAGCAAGGCAGAAGCAGGAAACTACAGACCTGTAAGTTTGACCTCAGTGGTAGGGAAAATGATGGAATCACTTCTGAAAGAAATAATTTTCAGTACCTAGAGGCCAGCGGGGCACAGGACCCAAAGCAGAATGGATTTACAGCAGGAAGGTCATGTCAGATGAATCTAATAGATTTCTTTGACTGGGTGACCAAAGTAATAGACCAGGGAGGGGCTGTGGATATGGCCTACCTAGACTTTAGCAAGGCATTTGACACAGTCCCACACAAAAGATTAATAATCAAGTTAGCCAGCTTGGGAGTGGGTCCCAGGGTAGTAGCCTGGGTTGCAAACTGGCTGCACAACAGGACACAGAAGGTAATAGTGAGTGGCACACATTCCGAAGAAAGGGGGGTCACTAGTGGAGTACCTCAGGGCTCAGTACTGGGTCCAGTCCTCTTTAACATCTTTATAGGTGACATTGCAGAGGGTCTGAAGGGAAAGGTATGCCTCTTTGCAGATGATACAAAGATCTGTAACAGTGTTGATACACAAGGGGGGGTAGAAAAGATGAGAAGGGACTTGGCAAGGTTGGAGGAATGGTCAGACATATGGCAACTTAGATTCAATGCAAGAAGTGCAAAGTAATGCACCTGGGAAACAAAAATGCAGGAGAAGAGTACACAGTAGCAGGGGAGGTATTAACAACAACAACAAAAATGGAACGGGACTTGGGGGTAGTCATATCGGATGATCTAAAGGTGGGTAAGCAATGTGAGAAGTCAGTGAGGAGAGCCAGGGGGATACTGGGATGCATAGGAAGGGGCATCACAAGTAGAAAAAGGGAAGTGGTTATCCCTCTGTACAGACAGTTGGTGAGACCCCATCTGGAGTACTGCGTGCAGTTTTGGAGACCTCATCTACCCAAGGACATAGACAGGATGGAAGCAGTCCAGAGGAGGGCAACTAAAATGGTGCAGGGTCTGCATCAGAAATCATATGAAGAGAGACTGAGAGAGCTTAATATGTATACCCTTGATGAAAGGAGGGACAGGAGGGACGTGATAGAAATGTTGAAGTACCTCAAGGGAATCAACAAAGTCCAGGAGGGTAGCATCTTTCAGAAAAAGAGATGTGTAAGAACAAGGGGACACAATTTAAAGATAGAGGGTGGATGGCTCAGGGGTAATGTGAGGAAATATTTTTTCACGGAGAGAGTGGTGGATGCGTGGAACTGCCTTCCTGGGGAGGTTGTTGGGGCTAAAACAGTGGGACATGAATGGGACATACACAAGGCAATTGTAGTGGGGGGTGGCAGGAAGTAGGCTGTTGGTTAACTAGAATCTGCAGCTTATCCAGTAGGTAGGGAAATGGGCAGACTGGGTGGGCCAAGTGGTCCTTATCTGCCGTCAAAGTCTATGTTTCTATGTCTATGTTCTATGTTAAGGGGATATTGCAGTTTGCCTACACTTTAAAAAAAAACCTGCCCGCAGAATGTTGCACAGGACTTACCTGCTTCTTTTAAATAAATGTGAATATTTGCTTTCAGAGAATCCAACAGCAATCAGAAAAATAGTGAAAAGCAACACTGTATTACTTTTTTGTAACTTTATTTTTGAAAGAGATACAGAATAACTTTCAGCACTTTAAAGCTCTCATTATCCAGTGCTATGAAGTTACAAAACAATGTTACAAAAAAGTAATACAATGTTAGCTTCTTATTGCCTAAGCAGGAATATGAAACTACAGTTTTTTTTATGTTGTCTTGCACATGTACAAGCAACATCTTGTGGCAGTAGGAGAAATGCAGAGGTGTGTCAGTGTTGGCAAATGCAGGACATGCTTCAGTAGGTGTGTCCCTCATTCCCCAATTAGCCAGCATACTAGTGCTGACACAGTATTGTCTAAAGTGTCAACAACTTGAAAGAAATGTGCCGCTGCAATCGGAGACAAGCTCGTCATACAGCGGCACAGATGACACACTTCCCATACATGCCTTTCCTGTTGAAACATTTCAGTAAACATGGCACCAAACAATCCCCAATGAAGGTCGACATCGGGGTTACAATCCCCATGTCATCTTTCCACATTGTGGCTTGCTGGAGCCCACCCAGTGTGCCTCCACTCAGAAACCCGACCGTGTCGGCATGTTCCTCCCCCAACCACCTCCCATTGTGTGGCACACTGGGAGTCAACCCAGTGTGGCCAACATTACCCCTCAATAGTCATGGGGCACACTGGGAGCCCACCCCATTGTGGCCAGCATTTGTTTTATTTGACCTGTAAAGAAAGAAAACCATCCCATGGCACAGTGTCCTTTCTTTTTTTTGTACCTGAAAAAAAGAAAATGGTCCATTGTTCGTGGCGCTCCCCTCCCCAAACCAGCACCCACCTTCTGCGCACCCCACCTCCCCGCACCCCCCTCACCCCATGCTTACCTCTGGAGGTCCAATGCTGTGATCTTCAGTGGAGCAGGAACACATTTGGACTCCTCAAAGCCAAACTGCAAAATGAAGAATTGCCATAAGCTGTATAATGGCATTAATGGGGGGGTTTCAACTTAGGTGGATATCTCAGCCATTTATTTGAATTTTGGCTTCAAATTTTCAGCATAGGGTTCTTGGGACCCCATCCCATGAACACATGCACTGTCATCTCATTATTTGGTCCCAAAAGATGATTTTGTAGTCACTGCACAGAATCACCTTTTGGGATCGAGTAATGAAATGACAGTGCCACTGTTCATGAGGTGGGGTCCCAAAAAGCCTATGTTGCAAATTTGGTGAAAAAACTCCAAAATATGATCATTAGAGCGTGAGCTGCGTAGTTTCCATGCACGCCTAACTTTGATAACTATAATGCCCCACCTTCAGAGATTGACAGGCATCAGGGTGTGACTTTGGATTCTCGGCTGTAATGCTCATGCCATTCCACCCCCACCCTGCAGCCAGTGACAGGCATCAAGGTGTGTCTTGGACTCTTTGGCCCCAAAGTTCACCCCATTCTCCTATACTGCACCCATCTCATTGTGTTTCCTTATGGAATGGGGTGAGCATAAGGCCAGAAGACCCCAAGGCACACTGCAACACTTGTCAGTGTCTGCAGGGTAGGGTGAGGTGAAATGGCGTGAGCGTTATGGCCGATGACCCAAAGGCACACCCCAATGCCTGTCAGTATCTGCAGCGTGGGGGTGGGGTTGGCATCAGTTCAATACTTCACTGCCATTCCTATTATGCATCGCTGTAACTCCTGCACTACCAGTGCCAATGCCAGCAAGACAACATTTGGCTTTGACAAATGCTTGTTTCCAGATGTTGCACTGAATAAGGGACATAGTAAAAACAGTGTTAATTATCTTGTTACACGTACTGCTCTGGGCACAGTGTAGTTAGGAATGGGGCAAATCTTTCTGTTGTCATTTCTGTTGATTTTCACAAACTGAAAAGAAATGCCACTTCATGGTAGTGTACCTGCAACAATGTTTGCCAAGCTACTTTTCAGTACAGCGTTTAAAGGACCACTTGTATGTTGAAATATTGCAAAGGAAGGAAGACACTTCAAATTTCTTTTAGTCAATGTAACATGAATTTTAGAATACATTATGGTTTGGTTCAGTTCATAGTGTTAATGACTGCACCTTTTAGACTTCAGAGATTGCAGATCCTAAATGGGGGACTTCGCTACTTGTGTACTGTGCCAATGTTTAGTTAACCATAGTATTTTCATGCTATGTAAAAAGTAACTTTAAATACAGTACATGCTTTTAGTTATTTGATTGACATCTTTTCCTGACAGGAAGCTATCTAGAATATTAAGATGCTCTCAGACTGAATTTTCCGAATATCTGTGGAGTCTTATGCCATAGCCCAGGGGTTGTATGGACCAGCAAATATTGAAACATAGAATATGATGGCAGATAAGGACCAACTGGTCCACCTAGTCTGCCCATTTCCCCTTCTTGGTTTGGCAAAATCTATCTTTATTTGGATTGCTGTTCTCCCATGCTGCTGCACAGCAGGGTGCCTGTATGCTTATCCCATGCACTTTTGAATCCCAGTACTGGTTTTGCTTCCACCACCTCTGCTGGTAGGCTGTTCCACAGATCCACCACCCACTTTGTGAAAACTACTTCCTAGCATTCCCCCTAAACCTCCCTCCCTCCCACCAGTCTCATGTTATGTCCCCTTCCCCTTGTCCTTGTGCACTTTCTTCTCTGAAATACACTCCCCTCCTGTCCCTGTTTATTCCTCTGAGGTATTTGAAAGTCTCTATCATATCCCCCTCTTTCCCTTCCAGTGAATGTTAATCTCCCTGAGTCTTTCCTCATAAGGCTTGTGGTGCAGTGCATGTATCATTTTTGTTGGTCTTCTCTGGACTGCTTCCATTCTGTCTATGTCCTTCCTGAGATGCGATCTCCAGAACTGGACACAGTATTCCAGATGAGGCCTCACCAGTGATCTATACAGTGGCATCACCACCTCGCTCCTCCTACTGGTTATGCCCTTCCTATGCATCCCAGCATTCTGTTTGTTTTCCCCACTGCTTTTTTGCATTGTTTGACTGACTTCAGGTCATCAGATATGATAACCTCTAGATCCCTCTCCTGACCTGTGGTGGCTAGAACCCCCCCCATCCTGTATTCCTCTCTTGGGTTTCTGTGTCCCAGGTGCATAATCTTGCACTTCTTAGCATTGAAACCCAACTGCCAACCCCTTGACTATTCCTCAAGTAGTCTTAGGTTGTTTCTCATTTTATCTAGCCCCTCCTGTGTGTCAACTCTGTTGCTGATCTTGGTGTCATCTGCAAACAGGCATACTTTCCCCTCTAGTCCCTCTGCAATGCCACTTATGAAGACATTGAATAGGACTGGACCCAGCACTGATCCCTGTAGCACCCCACTGATCACCTCCCCCTCTTCAGATTTTGTGCATTTACTACCACCCTCTGGGTCCTGCCTTTTGGCCAGTTTCCAACCTATTTTACCACTTTAGAGCCCACACCCAGATTCCCTAATTTGTTGAGCAACTTTCTATGTGAAACAGTGTCGAAGGCCTTGCTGAAATCCAGGTAGGCCACATCCACCACCCCTCCCTGATCCACCACTCTGATCACCCAATCAAAGAAATCAATAAGATCAGTCTGACAGGACCTTCCCTGAGTGAATCCATGTTGCCTTGGGTATTTTTCACTGCTTGACTCCAGGAACTTCATTACCCTCTCCTTAAGCAGGGACTCCTTCAGCTTCCCCACCACCGAGGTCAAGCTTACAGGTCTGTAATTGCCTGCTTCCTCCTTACTTCCAGTCTTGTGCAGGGAGACCACCTCTGCCCTCCTCCAGGCCCCAGGTACCTCCCCCATCTCTAGTGATTGGTTGAAAAGAGTTGTCAGTGGTCCTGCTAGGACTTGCCTGAGTTCCTTCAAAACTCTATGGTGAATCCCATCTGGCCCCATTGCCTTGTCTGTCTTTACTTTCCCTAGTTCTTCCAAGACTCGACCCACCATAAATGGGCTGGTGTCCACCTCTTCCCCCCTGTAAACATTTCCTTGTGAGTGTTGGCCCCTTCCCTGCTTCTTTCTTGATAAATACTGAGCAAAAATACTTGCTCAATATCTCAGCTTTTTCAAGGTCATCCTCCACCAACCCACCCTCTCCCTTCTTTAGCCTAACAATACCATTTCTGGTCTTCTTCCACTTGCTAATATAACAGCAGAAGGTCTTGTCTCCCTTCTTAATAGCCTGTGCTATTTCTTCCTCTGTTCTTGCCTTAGCCCCTCTGATGGCTTTCCCAGCTTCTTTCTACTTCTCCAGATATTTCACTCTGTCTTCTTCTTTCTGGGTCTCATTGTATTTCCTGAATGCCTTATTTTTTTCTCACACTTTCTTGGCTACTGACTTAGAGAATCACACTGGCCACTTCTTTCTTTTGCTTTTGCTAAGCAGTCTGACACATTGACTTGTCACTTCTGCTGTAGATCTCTTGAGCCTAACCCACTGCTCTTCTACCCCTCTTCTGTACCTTCTGCTGCCAGGAAAATTTTGAGCTGTTTCCCCATTTCCACGAAGTTGGGCTTCTGGAAATCTAGGACCTCAATATTTGTATGGCTTTCTACTGCCAACGTGTTGAATCTAAACCACACAGTTCTGTAGTCACTGGTACCACTGTGGCCAATGAACAGAATGGAAGACAGTATCAAGTTTCAAGTGCTCACTCATGACATCTATAAATCCAAAGTATTCCAAGTGCTTGATCCTGTTATAATAACACAGAAGTCAACAACAAATAATAAAATCCATAGCATGTCCATCATGAGCAATTTGGACCATATAATTTTTATCATTAAAAATAGAGCTAATTTCCAGTAACAGTCTTTCCTGGTGCTTAACTGATTGGTCAGAAGCATTGATTTTTACAGCGGCATAGCGTCAGAGCTATGCTTATGTATATTGATGATGTATTGCTTAAAAGAGGCTCTGGAGGCATGCCTTTCTCTTCTTCTCCCCCCCATGTTTCTCAGAATGGTCGCACTGCACAGCAAAATAAAATAATGTTAAAGAAATACACAACATAAGGCAATCTTATAGTGGCTATTGTGAACCCCAACAAGCAGTAAGGCTTGATCAGCTCTCTCATCTTGTAGGGGGTGTAGCTGTCATTTGGAGGTGTGGTTGTAGCCGAATACTGAAAACACAGCATTTTGTCTACTCTGCATTTCCACCCAGTGGAGCTGAATCACAAGTAGTTCTGCATGATTCAGTGCACATTCTCTCTCTCTCTCTCTCTCTCTCTCTCTCTCCCCTCACATTTCTCAGAAGGGACGACCTGCACAGTCACAAAAGAAACAGCTAATCTCCTTCCGACTTCTTTCATTTATCATCCAAAAAACTAGATGCTGTATTCATTTCCTGATATCCTTCAAGTCAAAACATTACAATAGCTACTCCCAGATTTAGGATTATATTTGAAAGGCTTAAGTCTGTAGTTCAAGGGGCTGAAGCAATAGCCATGCCCCCCAGCCTGACCTATTGAAACCCTGCCTTCCTGCTTCATTTAGAAGCAATTTTTCTTTGTGGCCAGAGGCTCTGTTGGACTCTGCCTTTCCCAGCTGGAAGCCTTGCTTCTTTCAACGTTTGTCTCCCTCCTCTACCAATTTTGGATTTTCTGCTTGGTTTGTGCTGGATTTTCTGCTGGTTTTTGTTTCTTCTCCTATTTTCTGGGTCTGTATTTTGCTTTTGCCTCCAGCTGCTGTGTGCTTCTCTGTTGTCTGTGTCTGCTTCTCTTCTCCTGTACTGTTTCTTCTGTTTGCTTGTGGGGGGTGGGGCTTCAAGTTTTACTCTGTGCTACATTTGTTGTTTCCGTTACTTAAATGTGTCATTCAGGATTCTGTAGTTATTTCCTGTGTGCTCTCAGTTCCATTGCTCCCTCAGTTTACCCACTATTGTTCTCTGTGTGTTTCAGCTACACTTGTTGTTCTCTGTGCCTGTAATAATGTGCACTTTCACCTTAATTGTTTGCACCTTGACTGGCTTTACTCAGTGCTGGTTCCACCTAGGCAGCTGCATCTCCCAACCTTACAATTCTCATATGCTGCTTCCACTCCTGTGGGGTTTTCTGCTTCAACTTAACTGAACGCGCTCCTTTAATTCATATCTTACTGCAATGCAAGTGTAAGTAGTCAAACTGAGTGGGATACTGAGAGCACCTCCACAATTATTTGGGGGGTTTCCTGCCTTACCATCTGAATTATACTCTACCATAAATTTAATGTTGTCATTGTCCTACATGCAGGGCTCATATGCATTTGTAATCATAAATGTCTATTTTTCAATCCAAGGTATGTTAGTCCAGCTTATAGCTGCTGGCATTTAAACAGCACCTTTCTAATTTCTATCTATACTGCAACTTTCAGTCATTAAATTAGCTGTTTGGTCTCATGGTGCTCAGCTTGTGGCTATTCTGTTATTCCCACAGCAGGGGACTGTGATGTCGTGGTGGGGCATCATGACTCTGGATAGCAAGAGCATGTTTTTATGTAGGTTAAATGAATTATGCCCTGCTCCTTTGCTTACATGGCTTTTCAGTTATGCATCCATAAATACATTAACCTTGCAGCCTACATGGCTTTCAATATAACATAGTAATATAGTAATTGATGGCAGATAAGGAATGCTTGGCCCACCCAGTCTGCCCATATTCCCTGCCTGCATCAATGGTCACTGACGCTACTTGGTCATTGGCTTTAGCCTTTCCTACCCACCTCTAGGGTTCCCTTGTGCCTATCCCATGCATGCTTGATCCCCCCCCACTGTACTAGCTCCCACTATTTCTTGAAGTAGGTTATTCCATGCATCTACCACCCTTTCAAAAAATTCCAAACATTTGCCTTTAACCTCCCTCCCTCCAGTCTCATGTCATACCCATTTGTTCTTGCCACCTCCTCTACTGATAGATATTGCCCACTTGCACTTTGTTTATGCCCATTAGATATTTGAAAGTTTCAATCATGACTCCTTGTTCCCGCCTCTCTTTCAGTGTATACATATTGAGGTATTTTAATCTCTTCTCATATGTCTCCTGGTGCAAACCCTGCACTATCTTTGTTACCCTTCTCTGAACAGCTTTTACCCTATCTTTGTCCTTACAAAGATGCGGCCTCCAGAACTGTACACTGTACTCCAGATGAGGCATCACCACTGTTCTGTACAGTGGAATCACCACCTCCCTTCTTCTGCTAGTGATACCCCTTCCTACGCACCCCAACATGCTACTGACTCTCCCCACAGCCTTGGTACACTGTTTGGACACCTTTAGATCATCTGAGATGATATCCCTACATCTTTTTCTTCCCTGATAACTGTCAGCAACTCCCCTCTCATCCTGTAACTCTCCGCAGGGTTTCTGTGCCCAGGTGAATGATTTTGTACTTCTTTGCATTAAATTTTAATTGCAATGCATAGAAACATAGAATTTGATGGCAGATAAGGACTGCTTGACCAACCCAGTCTGCCCATTTCCCTATCTATTTGATAAGCTGCAGATCTCAGTTAACCAACAGCCTACTTCCTCCTACCCCCCACTAGAATAGCTTTATGGCTGTCACATGCATTCTTGAATTCCCCCACTGTTTTTGACCCCATGACCTCCTCAGGAAGGCTGTTCCATGTATCCACCACCCTCTTTATGGAAAAATGCTTCCTCACATTGCCTCTGAGCCGTCCCCTCTCTATCTTCAAATTGTGTCCCCTTGTTCTTGCACATCTCTTTTTCTGAAAGACGCCACTCTTTTGGACTTTAAATGTTTCTATCATATCCCTCTCTCCCTCCTTTCCTCAAGGGTATACATAGTAAGCTCCTTTAACCTCTCTTCATATGGCTGCTGGTACAGCCCCTGCACCATTTTAGTTGCCCTCCTCTGGACTGCTTCCATCTTGTCTATGTCCTTGCGGAGATTGGGTCTCCAGAACTGCACACAGTAGTCCAGATGGGGTCTGATCAACTGTCTGTACAGAAGAATAACAACTTCCTGTTTTCTACTGGTGATGCCTCTCCCCTATGCATCCCAGTATCCACCCAGCCCTCCTTACTGCCTTCTGACATTGCTTGCCTACCTTTAAGTCATCTGATATGATTACCCCAAGGTCCTCTTCCATTTTTACTGTTGTTTGTACCTCCCCTCACATTGTGTACTCTTCTACTGGTTTTAGAGATGGATGGTGGCCCTCCTTTACCATTCCCTCTCTCCTTGGAAAGTTATACCCTCTCATTATAATTCATTCATCTTACATTAAAGTTGTTACTCATTTCAGTTATCTGCTGACCATTATCTCTCCTGACCTATGTGAATGTCCAACTACTCAATGCCAACTCATTACCTCTACTGTGCTTCAGATCTACACTCTTTTTGGGCTTCTTCCTAAGCTACCTTTAGCCATCAAGTTGCATAAGCACAACACCACATCAAGTTGCTTAAGCACATTGAATTGAAAGGGTTAAGCCTGTGGTTCAAGTGGCTGAAGCAATAGCCACACACACCCAGCCTGACCTATTTAAACCCTGCCTTCCTGCTTCATTGAAAAGCAATTTTTCTTTGCCCCACCATCCTCCCCTCCTCCTTAGCAGCTAGCCTCTCCCCTCTCCCCTCGGGGCATCTTCCTAAGCTACATTTAGCTTAAGGAAATCCTCCCTCAGCACCTCTAGGGAAGGAACCCTTCTTCAGGATTCCTTGTCTTTGGCTTCCGTACAGGGTGATATTCCCAAGGCACAGAGAGGCAAATGGCCACAACAAAGTTTATTCATCAAGTTGCATAGGCACACTGAAGTTCTATTATTACTTCCTTCTCTCCATAAGTGGCACCTCCTCCCTTGTTTTTGTTTTTCCTCTGCCCTCTACATCTTTCTCCATATACCAGATCTAGGCTGATTTCTCTCACATCAAACCACATGATCCCATAAAACATTCATCACTTCTCAATCCCAGATCCAGCCCCATAAAACAAGTCATCTCTGCTTTTACTCTTACAGTTTCCCCCAGTAACTACAAAAAAAGCAACCTAAAAATTCAGTTTGCCCATAATTCTCCCCTTCTTTCTCCTTCTCTTTAACTGGAATCATTTGGAATGTTGGCTCTACACTTGTCCATTCTGGATCTGGTGAGTGCAACTCAAATTCTTTCCATTGTAACATACAGTCCATCAGGGTCTAGTGCCACTTGTCTATATGTCACCCTCCCAATCTGCCCACCCACTGAGGACCCCTGCACCACAATCACAGGTATGGTCATGCGGTCACCAACAGTGACTAGTACAGTCCTCCACTCACCTCCTTGGCTGCTGTCTGACATTCACACAGTGCAATCTCAAGTACTGTAGTAAAGCTTTTATATTACTCAAGATCGCAATGAGTGAATGTCAGACAGTGGCTGGCTGAGGACAGGAGTGGAGGCCTGTGCTTGTTGCCATTGTTGGCTGCATAATGGTACCCAGCATAAGGGAGGTACAGGGTATGGGGTTTTCAGGGGGTGGGGAGTGGGGGAGACACATGTATGGGGGGATGCTAGCTCCACAGAGACTGTAAGTTGCAATGAAACCTGGGTGATCGGGGAGGGGTTCCACTAGACTACCAGGGAGGGATACAAGTGAGGGTTTTACAGTACATGGGATTCATCTCTACTTTCACTCTCATAGCTTCCCCCAATCAATCCCAGCAACTACAAAAAAAAGGCAACCTAAAAAAATTAGTCTGTCCACAATTCTCCCTTTATTTCTCTCTCTTTAACCAGAACCATTAGGAATGTTGGCTCTTTACTTGTCCACCCTGGATCCATTGAGCACAACTCTTTAAATACATTCCATTGTAACATATGGTCCATGAGGGTCTAGAGCCCCTCATCCATGTGTCACCCACCCACCACGGACCCGTGCCCCATAATCCCCTGGCCATGTGGTCACCAACAATGACCAGTATGGTCCTCTGCTCACCTCCTCGGCTGCCATTTGACATTCACTCAGTGCAATAGTAAGTACTGACTGAAAGCTTTTCTACAGTACTCAAGATCATGCTGAGTGAGTGTCAGACAATTGCCAGTTGAGAACGGGAGTGCAAAAGCACTGGTTCCATCAGCAGCTGCATAAGGGGAGGTATGAAGTAGGGGTCTTCAGGGGGTGGGCAAGTGGGGGTGACACATGAATGGGGGTGCTAGCCCCACACAGACTGTATGTTATGATGAAACTTGGGCAATCATGGGGAGGGATTCCACTAGACTACAAGGGAGGGATGTAAGTGGCAGTTTTACAGTACATGGGATTCATCTCTGCTTTTACACTTACAGCTTCCCCCAGTCAATCCCAGCAACTACAAAAAAGTGACCTAAAAAAAAATCTGTCTGCTGGCAAGTCTCCCTTTCTTTCTCTCTCTTTAACCAGATAATTGTTGAGAGTTGCTCTGGTAATGCATTTATTTTATACTATATATTTTAACTCTACTTATTTTTTGGCACTGGTTGTAATGAAACAATAAGGCCCTGCAACAACAAATGAATATAAGTTTATTGCTACAGGCTTTGAAATGGGAGGCTGGAACAGATCTTGAGCTGTGGGACTGGAGGCATCAGATGACCAGAGGCAGTGTATTCCCACCATTCTATGGTGCATTCTGCAATGTATTCACAATATTTTAATTAAATTAAATAATTTTTATTAAATGTTCCGTGGGGTCAGGGAGGGATCATGGCCAATTGGCTGCCAAGGTCATTTACGGTTGTACTGTCTTCAGTCAGGATCTGAGAACTTTGCCATCCACACCCCCTGAACTATCTAGCTCCGTGAGTGTGCAGCCAGTATCTGGGTAATTTTATTTATTCATTTATTAAAATGTGTTAACCAGGTAAGCCCACTGAGACATGGTGTCCCTTTTTCAGGGGCAACCTGGAGTTAATTACATTCAGTAATATCAGTTTAAATACAGAGACAAGTTGACAACTACAGTTTACATTTTGAGAGAGCTAGGAAATAACAGTTTACTTACAGAGACAAGTTAATAACCACAGTTTACATATTGAAACAGATGAGAAGTATACACAAGATGGGCACCAACTTAAGAAATAGTAGGGCTGAAGTAAATGCACATTGCACTTATATGCTGTATAAAGTCCAAGTGCAGGCAACCCCCTATCTGGGGTATCAGCACAGGTGAGGAATTCAGGATGCAGATGCAACTAGTTACAATATTTCCAACAGAGTTACTGTAAGTGACCATGAATAGTAGAATCTGTAACTAAGAATAACTCTGATTAATGAAAAATGTCAGCCACAGACTTTCCGAATAAGTAAGAACATTTGCTAAAAGGTGTTCTCCCCCATCTAACTCTGTCAAAGTCGGAATGAAAAACTCAGCCGCTGACTTTCTGCACTTGTGGTCAGCTTTTGAGTAAGTGCATTTGGGTATGTTAAACAAAAAAAAGTGAAATCCCCTCCACTGACCCAAACTGTCTTCCTGTGATTTCTTCATCTGGGGCTGCTGGTAGTTGGTTTCTCGACCCGAGAGAGTCTATGTGAAGGAATGAAAATGCTGAGTACTCTTAGAACATTTGTGTATGCTAATAGAAAGTATTCTACTCTGAGCTCTGAATGAACTACACCCTACCCAGAGATCAAAGATAGATTCTAAAGCATTTTTATTTAGCAGCCTGTCAGTAAGTACATTTAGTTGCTTTATTCCTCACCTATCTATCTGAATTTGTGTGTGAACTGGTGACTGGCTTGATGGGACTGTGGTCAGTGTCAGGGATTGTGAGGGAGACTGATTGAAAAACATTGAGCCCTGACTTTCTACACATGTGGTTGGTACTAGAACAGTCTCCCTGATGTTCTCCCATTTGGTGCCTCTGGTGATTGGTGTTCTCACATTCTCAGTGGGCAGGTATGCATTGTCTTTCAGGACTCTGCTTTTTACATCATTATCCATGGTTGCAGAAATCATAAATGTTATCTTTAGCCCACCTAATGTCACACACAGTAACACCTCCAATCAACAAGTTTTTCCCCAGCTTCTGGGGACTTCAACACATGAAGCTTTTTGGTAATGTTGAGGACTGATCATTTTCATTTAGTTGTGATGAGTGAGACAAATGTCACCCGTTACCTCTTTTTACCACCTGAACAGTTTGAAACACATTCAAACCCCATTTACACATTGCTGACTACATTGTTCAAATGCTAATGTGTGAACACATTTTGTCAGATAGATAGCTAGATGACAATTGCTACAAGCAAGTTCTGGATATGAAAATGAGCACTCTTGTATAATAAAGGACACCTGATCATCCCGTCATTCCTCTCACAGGAGACAGGAAAAGAAAATGACAGTAAACAGTCAGCAATTTATCCTAGGCTAAAATACAGTAAATAAATTGCCAAACTTCAGAATAGTTGCAGACTTTACCTAATCTAGTTGAAATAATGCAATGTACTGTCACAGTTGTTTGTAATTTGTTTAAACTTAGCTGGCAAACTGCTTTTCTTGTCACAGGAGCCAAACACATAGCAGCAGTGCTGCTTGTTCCTTAGCCATCTCTCAAAAAATCTGACAGATCTGCTTGCAGTCGCAGCCGTGGTTTAACCAGATTTCAACAACTATGGCAGAACATTGCATTATTTCAAATAGATTAGGAAAAATATATAATTCTTGTGTGGTTTCACAATACACTTACTGCATTTTAACTGAGGCTAACTTTCTTTCTGTTAGTAGGCATTCCTTTATCTGTCTCCTGTGAGAGAAATGACAGGCTGATTAGGTGTTTTTTTTTTGTATGTGTGTGTGTGTGTGTGAGTGGTACAGTCCCTATATGTATCTTCTATTGACCCCAAATGGTTGTTGATATTACTGTGTTTGTGAATTGGTCATAGGCTGTGATGCTACACATTAAAACCATACTAGATACAGCAAACACACATTTCACTGAGCTCACCAATGTAAAACCATCCATGAACGAGTGTGATAAACAGTCTCTTCCATAAGCAGGGTCACAATGCAGTCTTAATTGACTTGGCTAACAAATGACTGGTGCCATGATAAAAAAAATATCAAAACATGTACAAGCAAAGTCTGGCAACACAAACCTGAAATAAAATAAGAGACCCAATGTTAGATAACATTAAAAGCATTTATTGTACAGAAAAACATGCTGACATCTGCCTTGGGTGTCACACTGCTCACAACCAATTCATGCATTGTGCACTTTATATACTCAACTTAATATAATACTATATATATACATATATATAGAGAGAGAGAGAGAAAGAGATAATGCAAAGTCATAAAATGCACTTTCTGTACCCTATAACATAATTATTTCATATGTTTTCCCCTTTAAGAAAGGGATTAAATAACATTTCATTTAATCCTGGACATTGATGTGCTTCCAAATGATACTGTCAGGTACATTCACATTGTATAAGCTTATTATCAATCCCCCCAGGCCTACACAGACCTTTTGTAAACCAAAAAATTAAAACAATGATTTAGTCCTTCCTTAAAACATGCTTAGCCAAAGCATTGGTTTTGTCACCCTTAATGCTCCTCAAGTGCTCTGAAATTTTAATTTTAAATTGCCACTTTGTTTTCCCTACATAAAATGCCTGGTAACTACAGTACATTGTGCCACATAGACCAGAGCTGTAGTGTTGCGATTAATACATTGTTCTGGTTCATATGCCTTTTTTGTGACAGGGTGTTCAAATTCCAGACCTGTTTGTATGCTGAAGCAAAATGAACAGTTGCCACATTTAAATGTCCCGTGTGTGTGTGTGTGGGGGGGCGTACAGTTCTTTGCAAAGTTCCATGAAAACTACTTGTAACTCTGTCTGAAACAATACAACCTCTATGACAGACTATACATGGAAATATACCTGTACAGTAATTCAACTTTTCTTCAGTGGATAAAATATGCCAGCATTTTTTCAAGAATGGACTTAGCTAGGTAACTCTGGGGACTAAAGTCTATAATAACATTTGGTACTCCATTGTTTTCTAAAATACAGTTTCTAACTCAGGGATTTAATAGATTCTCCCTATTTTGGCCATCCAAATAATGTATTGCCTCATTTATACAGTGTTCCTTATATCCCCTCGCTATGAATTGCTGTGATAATGCATTGCCTTGATCAATGCCCTTTCACCTGTAGAAGCTTGACCTGGCTCAACTCTTTGCAAACTGACATAACCTCCTCTGTCACACTAAGTGCATTTAAATGTAAACTTTGGCAACACCTTATTGCTAACGCCACCTATGATTGTTTCCAGCAGATTTCATCTACCTGAGTGTGTTTCCCACAGGCACTTATATCGGCTTTTTCTTGCTGGTAGCCTTGCCCCCTATTTTCCTCACCCCGCCTCCTCCCTTTTACTCTTCCCCACTCTCTCTCACCATCTTCTCCTTTACCCTACCTTCCAGCCTTCCCCTCCACCCTCTCGCCCCCTCCCCACTCACCATCCATCCCTCTCTCACCTTTCCTCACTCCCCTTGACTAGGCCTCACAGGCTGATTCCCATTACTTTTGTTTTCTTCTGTGCTGTCTCTGATTGCCTGCTTATTTGTTTCACCTCTTCCTCTGGCATACATTGTACAATGCCACTCATATTGTCGACTTAGTGAAATTATGTAATGATTTGTTCTACTGAGTCTTGGCTCTGCATTTTTTACCTGCCAATGTAACTTCTTTAAGTATTAGATGCCTGGTGACAAAATGTTTGTGACCTGCCTATGTAATCAACTGACAAGGAACCTATGTAAAGAGCTTTCAGCTCAAAGGTGTTATTCAAGATTACAATAAATAAATAAAAAATGTTGATTTTCCTTTTTCATATTGCGGTGTTTCACTAGTGTTTCTTTTTAGCCTTAAAAATTAGCTTTGAGGGATATTTTTCACTAAGTGGTGGTGGTGATGGGGTGGTGGGGTAACAACTTTCAAAATGTAAAAAGGCACTCTTATCCGTACCTTTTCTGCCTAGACTAGTCTTGATCCCCCCATTTAATCTTTTTCTATGCTCAAATCCAAAAAGTTCACCATCTGTTTATCAAGCTGCACTGAAAATTTAAGATTAGGATTTGTATTTTCTAGGTATTGTACAAATTCTTGTAGTTCCAATGGGGCCTCCCTCCACACCAAAAATATATAATCAATAAACCATTTATAAATTTCAATTTTATCAAAGAACAGATTAGCATCTAATGACAACAATACCCATTTCTCCCAAAATGCCAAACAGATATTGGCATAATTTGGTGCAAAGAGGCCCCCATCGATGTACCCTTCATCTGAGGGTAAAAATCCCCCAGGAACAAAAATGTACAAATAAACATCAATATATCTTCTAAAATCAATTGTCTTGTCATAGGGTAATTTAATGTAAAAATCTAAATCTGCAAGCTGTCTCAATAATTCAATCTCATATTGTTCCTGATCCAAAATTACAATGGCACCCCTCCCCCTTGTCAGCTGCTTTTATCACAATTTTGCCATTCTCTTTTAGAGACTTCAAAACAACACTCTCTGTATTGGTACAATTATTAAATCTAGCTTTGGGGGAGGTGATGCTTTAAAAGATTTTGTATGTCCAATTCACAGGCACACTGGAACACAAACAGCCTGGTTATTCGGTGGCAAAAATGTAGAGTTGTTTTTACATTTTTCATTTGGAATGGCACTAATACACTTATTAGCATCATCATCATTAATTTCAGAATTAGACAGGGCAGATGTATTTTCAGATCTCAAAGTTCTAGCCTCCTTAAAATGAACTGGCAGGTAAAGTTTTCTTGTAAAATGATGAAAGTCGGTAATTGTTTTGAATTAATCAATTTGAGTGGTAGGATCAAAAGTCAAACCTTTAGATAACACATTTATGTCAGTATCTGTTAGAACATAACTTGAAATATTTGCCACAATGTCATTCTCTATTTTTGTGTCCTCCCCTGTCCATACTGAGATCTCCTAGGTGTTCGCTGTCCTCTGTTTCCATAGTGGGCTCTGCCTCCTCCTTCCCTTTCCTTGTGTGCCCCTCTATGTTCTTCTTCAAACCAGATTATCCTGGGGCTGCATCATAGCAGTCTCAGAGGGAACTCCAGTAGCTGTGGCTGCAGCTTCTGTGGAAGTTCCTGGAAAGTAGGCTTGTGAGGTCTGTGGTTCCCCAGCAGAAATTCTGTGCATGGATTCACTGTTTCTCTCATTTTTTGCTTTTGTGCTGGTTGGTTTGGGGGTACTTTCTCCTGGCTGTTGTTGAAAAAAAGACTCATCTTCAGTACTAGGTAACTCAGATGCACCACCACTGGTATAAGTGTCTGGTGACTGTTGTATCTGTTGTGTCTGCTGACTCTTTAAGATAGATTGTGGTTGCATCAGTGTTCAGTTTTTCTTACACCAATCAAAAATATGACCATTTTCATAATCTGCCCTGTCCTTCTCAATTTTTTCTTTAATTATTTTAATACATATATAATAGTCTCGAATAGTGCTATCCAACTGTGCTGTATATGCATTATATTCTGAATACATGTTCTGACTTGTTCTTCCTTATAAATTAATTCAGCCTTCTCTTCTTTCTCAATATTTTTGGCATCTTTTAAAATTATCCTAATAAGTCCAGCTGATGATTCTAATAAATGTGTTTGCTAAGTTTTTAGACAATAACTTCTATCTGTGCCAAAGGTGGGCTGGTTTGTCCACCAGAGTCTCCTAGAGAGTCTATTAACATTTAAATAAGCAGTTAGGGTGACTTGCTGCCAATATAGGTGGTGTGCTTTCAATCCAATTCTCTTTAATTGAATGAAGGCTCCTTTAATAGTAAGTGCTGCAGAAGTTTGTACTTGATTAGTTAATTCTTCTGCATTGTCAATACTTAAAAAAATGAGTAAGTAAGAGATTAACGTCCCATTCTTTGAAGAAAAATGTTTCGACAAAGTCATTTATTTCCAATAACTCGCATCTTGAATCCATGTTGTTGTAACTTGGTGTTGCTCAGATCTGACATGGACTTTCCCATAGCCATAATCTGGGGAAACTAAAAATATTTTGTTGTTTGGAGCCACAGTAAATCACAGACAAGCACGGGACCAATGAACTTGGCTAACAAACAGCTGGTGCCGTGACAAGAAAAATATCAAATCATGTACAAGCAAAGTCGGGCAACACAAAACTGAAATAAAATAAAAGACCCAATGTTGGGTAAGGATCAGGGACACTGGTTTATTGGGATTGAGAAAAGGCAAATTCCATTTTGCACATTGTAAAAAACAGTACTGTCACCGGTGTCCACTAAACCAAAATCCGGTTTTACCAGTGTTTGGTTTTGTGTACTTTAACAATTTTTAACTCTACTAACATGCATTTTAGCAGTTTTGACCTCCATTATTGCACATCCGTCCATCCTTGTACAAATTTAAAGATATTTTAGGTACTAGATGTGATGGCAGCAACAGCACTACAGCTGCCATCCCTTAGGTGCGATTGCAGTACCACCACACTATAGACCCATCCTGGTGTGATGGCAGCAGCAACAGCACTGTGTCCCCCTCCCTCAAGTGTGGTGGAAGCAGCAGCACTGTGACCCCTATCCATTAGGTGTGATGGCGGCAGTATTACATTCCGCATTCCTCAGGTGTGATGGCAGTATCAGCACTATGGCCCCATCCCTCAGGTGGGACGGCAGCAGTACATTTCCCATACACCACTAGTTATGGCAGAAGCACTACAGCCCCCACCTCTCAGGTGTGATGACAGTAGTAACAATGCAGTCCACATCCCTCAGGGGTGATGGCAGTAGTGACAGCACTATGATCCCCTTTCTTCAACACCCACACCCCACATGCACAAGTTACAAATTACTTAGTCTCTTTGCTTGTTAGAACTCAGATGTGAATTAGTCTGATCCGCCACTACCAAGGTGGACCACCTTTGTTTTTTCCCATCATTTAACTGCCTGAACTAAATTTCTGCCTGTGACACCAGTGACCAGCATTTGGGAACAGATTTGGGTGTTGGAGGACTGCCTGGGGGAGTGAAGGCTTGAGTGGACAATGACCACTCGCCTTCTCCTGGGAGGGAGGGTGTATTCACAGATCAGCATTTGCTGACCCCAGGTGGAGGCTGGAGGCATGGCAACACATTGGTCCTCACTGCAGGAGGGAGCGTGATGGATGTCAGCTTGTGCCTTGACATCATGTGGCCTGTCATGCTCCCACAAAAATGGGAAAACACCTGCTGGCCACCTGGAGGATCGCTGCTGGTCACTCCATAAGCATGAAGCCCCAGACATGTGTCTGTTCTGATCCCTGCCATGCCTGGGATATACAGGAAGCTCTTTAAGGTGATTGTCCTCCCCTGTTAGCCTCCCACAGGGGTAGGGGCCCACCCGATGAAGGGTTACTTCGGGTCACCTGGTAGCATGGCCATAAGGGGCAGTGGATGGTGCTCGGGACTCAGCAGCAGTGATAGGGGGACTTGGCAGGCCTGAAGTGGAGGGGGTGGTGATGGGCACAAGGAAAGAAGAGGGAGGTGTACTAGTGTTGGGGGACTCCATATTCAAGGAGATCAGATTTGGCAGCAAGGGGGAGAGGCACAGTCAGATATTGGTGGAGTCCATACCAGAATTAAAGGCAGACAAGGCAGGGCAGGCAATCCTAATGTGCGTAAGGAGGGGTAGGAGGAAACCACACATAGTGGTACATGTGGGGACAAATGACCTAGTGGGGAAAGAGTGGAGGTAACAAAGGAGAGGACTGAGGAAGTGGGAAGGTTGTGCGAGGAGACTGGGGAGACTGTAGCATTCTCCAAAGTGCTCCCACTACCCTGTGCAAGCACAGTGAGAAAGGAGATGATTAGGGAGTTGAACACATGGTTGGTAGAATGGTGTCAAACTAAGGGATATGGGGTTGTGGGTGGCTGGGGCAGTACCTGGGATAATAACAATCTGTTTGAAATGAATAGGTTGCACCTGAGTGGGGAGGGGAAGGAGGTATTAAAGCAAAGACTGGGGAGGTATATTGCGACAAAGGTGGATTTAAACTTGATGGGGGTGGCGAGCGGACAGCAGGTAGGCAGGGATCTGATAGAGTGGAGCCTACCCCCAGGCTAGCAGGGAAGGACTCAGGGTGGCAAAAAAAAGGAGGGAGTAGAAGGAAGGAAATGGAGGCCAATGAAGGGAAGAGGGCAGGATGGAGTGTGGTCTCTCTGAATGCAAGAAGCTTGGGCAACAAATCTGCTGAGCTACAGCCGCTCTTAGCATTGTGGAGGGTGGATATCACAGCTGTCACTGAAACATGGGCAACTGAACACCGGGACTGGGATCTGGCAATCCCAGGATACAAAGTATACAGGAAGGACCATAGGGAAGGGAAGGGCAGTGGGGTAGCGGTCTATGTGAGGGATGGGATCAAATGCACAAGGGACGAGGGGGAAGAAAGGAGAACAGGGGCAATCTGGCTGCAGCTCCTAGACTCAAGGGGTAGGAAACTGAGGTTTGGGGTGGTATAGAGCAACAGTCCCAGTCTGAGGGAGCTTGACAGGGAATTAGCAAGAGAAATCAGAAAGGTTTGTAGAAAAGGGAAGGTGGTCATCGTGGGGGATTTCAACTTGCCAGGGGTTGACTGGAGCATTCCAGTCACCACCAGTGCTAGGGAGCAAGTGCTCCTGGATGCAATCCAGGATGGTCTCCTGACACAGTTGTTTAGTGTACCTACTAGGCTAAAGAACACTTTAGATCTGGTGTTTTCAAATGGGGAGTCAGTAAGGGAAATAAAGGTGTAGGATCCACTAGCCGACAGCGATCACCAAACGGTGTGGTTTAATATCACAATGTGCGAGACTATCAGGGAGAAAAGGAAGTGCAAGGAGACAATAGTGAGGATAAAAATGGGTGGGAAGTGGACGGAAAAGGGTGAGGCAGGCAGAAGCACTGAATGAATACTTTTGCTTAGTGTTCATGGAAGAAAAGGGGGGACCGCTACCACCATGGGCTGTGAGGGTGGGGACAGGGGAAGAGGAGGCAACAGATAGAAGAATTGAGGCAAGTAGAGTCCTAGAGGGACTGAGGGCACTGAAGGTAGACAAGGCACCAGGGCCGGATGGTATCCACCCCAGGGTGCTAACGGAGATGGCGGAGCCTCTGGCGGATCTGTACAGCACCTCACTGGAGTTGGGATGTGTGCCACTGGACTGCAGGATGGCACATGTAGTACCATTACACAAGAGCAGACCAAGGGATGAACCGGGTAATTGTTGCCCGGTAAGTCTCACCTCCATAGCATGCAAACTCATGGAGATGATACTAAAGGAAAGAATGGTGTCGTACCTGGAGGACAATGGCCTCCAGGATGTGAGGCAGCATGGGTTTGTTTCAGGGAAGTCTTGTCAAACCAACCTGATACAATATTATGACTGGGTGACAGGTGAGCTGGATAAGGGTCATGCGGTGGATGTTCTTTACTTGGACTTCAGCAAGGCCTTCGATTCTGTGCCTCATGGGCAGCTTGGGGGAAGCTTACTGGGGTAGGGGCAAAAATGATGAACTGGATTACAAGCTGGCTGACTGGGAGGCTGCAACAGGTGGTGGTGAGAGAGGAGCTGTCAACTCCAAGGCTGGTGATGAGTGGGGTGCCACAGGGCTCTGTGTTGGGGCCAGTATTGTTTGGGCTCTTCATATCAGACATTGCACATGGGGTGGTGAGCAAGATAAGTCTGTTCACTGACTACACCAAAATCAGAGCAGTGGTGAATGGAGAGGAGGGATGGAAGCAGCTGCAGGGGGACCTAAGCAAGCTAGAGGAGTGGTCCGAGAGGTGGCAGCTGGGGCTCAATGCAAAGAAGTGTAAGGTTATGCACTTTGGGGTGAAGAATCGAGGAGAGAATACTGGCTGGGAGGGGTTAAGCTGGGGATCACTGAGGAGGAGAAGGAACTAGGGATAATGATGACAGGGGCTGTGGACAACACTGCCCAGTGCAGGAGAGCAGCTGCAAAAGCGAACAAAATGCTGGGATGCATAGCAAGGTTTTTTTGTCCAGGTGAAGAGAGGTGATCTTGCCCCTCTACAGGTTGCTGATAAGGCCGCACTTAGAGTATTGTGTGCAGTTTTGGAGATAATACCTAAAGCGTGATATCAGGCTACTGGAGGGGGTGCAGAGGAGGGCAACAAAGATGATATGTGAAATGGAAGGGACAGACTATGACAGCAGGCTGAGAGACCTAAATATGTACATCCTAGAGGATAGAAGGGGCAGGGGGGGACATGATGGAGACATTCAAGTATCTGAAGGGAATCAATAAGGATGGGGCAGATGGGGACTTTAAGTTAAGGAAGGGACGGGTCACCAGGGAGCATGCGCTAAGAATAGAGGGGGGAAGATTTAAGAAGAAAATGATGAGACACTATTTCACAGAAAGGGTGGTAGCAAAATGGAACGCCCTACCAGAATGGGTGGTATCATGTAAATCTGTAAACAGTTTCAAAAAGGCATAGAACAGGGAACAGGGGAGAGTGAGGGTGGGGGGTGGCACTGGGATGACAAATGGGAGGGGGTGGGGCAGATGTAAACTAGGGATGCTAGCTGCACACTCGAGCAGACTTAGATAGACCGGGTGGTCTGTTTCTGCTGGCACATTCATATGTTCATATGTTAATAGGAAGGAGTGGATGGCCAGTAGGAGGAGCAAAAAACAAAAACTGCCTGAATTTGCTTCTTTGAAATAAAGTGTCTCCACCTAAAAAAATTCACAAGTGATTAGTGGAGAACCTTCAATTGGAAAATCATGCATCTCACAACCATGTGGATGCTTTTGTTTCCCCCCCTTGGTCTCCATGAAAAGGGTGTCTCTCAGTTTTTATGTCTGAGCTCAGATGTGAATTGAGCGCCACTCTGCGCACCAGCATCATACATCCCCTGGGTTCTTACCTTCTGTGTGTCACTGAATGTGCTTTCAAATCCACTGGCCAAGCATAAGTACACTTAAACACTTAACATTTGCTTTTTATGGCTGCTGTAGGCGGAGCCTGCAGATGTTTTGCATGTACAAAAGGAGTGATGTCATGTTTTCTGTCCATGGAACTGACTGAAGGTGTCAATAGCCTCCTCCGCCTTACCTTCTTCCAAGAAATGTTTTCCACCCTCAAATAAATACGCTTTCATGTTAGTTAATGGTTGCAGGGTACTGTTTTCTTCCTTAAATGGGTGGTACAAGAACTGGAATCTGAGTAGTGGAAGGCAGCATTGTTTTTTAAGGGGGAGTAAGATCCAGCCCACCTCCACCTGAGAAGCTCGTAAAAATCCACACCTCCTTTTTTTTATTCATGTGGGAGGGGCATGAGGTGGATCTATCATGTTGAAACAAGACTCACTACTTTGGGATCTGGACCAAAGAACAGAACAAGTCTATAGAGTCCCTGCATTTTGTTAAGGACTAGGAGAACAGAAGATACTTAATATCTTCAAACTGACTTAAAAACCCTTGGAACAAACGATTCAGTCACCTGGTGTCTCAAAAGGAAAGACTAAGAAGTGTCTGAAACTATGGCTTCCAAGAAAAATAGACAGCTTTCAGGTATTTCTTAAACATTTATATACTAAAAAACAAAGTTCAGCTTTTGGGATTAACAATATTTGTTTACCATTATATATATATATATATATATATATATATATATATATATATATATATATATATATATATATATATATACACTATATATATATATATATATATATATATATATATACACACACTGTATATATATATTCATGGCAAAAAAAGTCTGTTTAATGCATCAGTTAGGGTTGTTCCACAGCGACAAAAGCGAGGAAATTTGGTGTTAGGGTTGAAAACCCTAAATCCGCATTTCCCACCCCCAGCACCACGCACGTGCGCACACACACACACACACTCAAGTGGGGGGGGACCAAGGCAACATGACTAATCACAGACAACCAGCAAAACACAATATAATGAGGTGTTGAAACTCGCAATGCATGAGCGTTGTAATTGTTTTAGTTTTAAATGGCAATAGTGCAATTTAAACAGATAGGTAGGAGCCCAACATAGTTTTTTATCCAAACCTCGCAACACATAGTCAGCTTAAGACATTTGCTGTAGTTGCACCCTCTTTTTCCTCTATTCACAGTTTTTGATTTTTATATGGATCGTAGGCCAGAAATATTTAAATGAAATATGAGGTAGCAATATGAAATAAAATTAGATGCTGCAACTAGCAATATATGAGTGTGGTAACCCATGTAAAGGACAACAGTGTGATTTAAATGTGCAGTTTAAAGTTCCACACAAACCTTGCTGCTATTTCAAGTCTGAATTAATGGTTACTAGAGTTGTTTATTGAAAACTGCTTTAAATAATAAAACTAAATTGTTTTTAGTTTGTGATTGGTTAGAATTAATTAGTAACATGTAATTTAATCACTATTTATATGGAGGCACTATTGTGATGTTTTTAGATTCACTGTGATGATGCCTGACAGTGGTTAAGGAAACGTTAGTGTTGGTACAGCTTTTACCGCTTATTTTTGGGACTTGGTGCACATGTAATATGTAGTTTTGTATTTAAATAAAAAGACTTCATTTTTTCATCAAAGTTCTGTGCTCTCTGATTTTTGTGGGTGTTCTTACCACTTCCTCTGTTACAGCATAATTAATAAGTTTTCATATGCATAATCTTTCCATTCATGTTATTGCTAGACATACTGCAGCTAGCTTGGCTTGAGGACCGGTGAACATGGTCAGGACCCCTTAGCAGTTGAGATGCATATGCAGCAAATAAGTCCAGATGCGTTAACTGCCTGCTGAATAAGGAAGGGTTGCAGGAACCCAGGAAATGATTAATGGGGGGGGGGCTGATGGTGATCAAAATGGAAAGGGATTTTGGGGTAATCATATTGGATGACCTAAAGGTGGCTAAACAATGTACCAAAGCTGTGAGGAGAGCCAGGGGAATGCTGCTGTGCACAGGGAAAGGTATTACCAGCAGAAGGAAGAAGGTGGTGAGGTTTCATTTGGAATATGGTGTCCAGTTCTGGAAGCCGCATTTCTGTCATGCAACTTTAAATCACAAATGGGTTAAATGGTTCTATTTTAGATTTCTGTCCCTTTCCCATGCTTCTCCCACTGGTTAGCCTTATGGAATGCAACCAGAACATATATTGGCTAGCATGATGAATGCACCTACACAAGCTGCTTCTCAGTCTACAGCACTGTCTTTTTAAAATGCTAACTTCTTGTAGAAAATATGGCATAATTTTTCCATTCATGTTATTGTTAGACATACTGTAGCTAGCTTGGCTTGAGGAAGAGTGCACATGGTCAGGACCCTTTAGCAATTGAGATGCATATGCAGCAAATAAGTCCAGATGTGCTAACTTACCCCATAACTGTTAAGTGTCACAGTCTGCATTTTCTTCTTGAAATGGTTACTTTTGCATTTATGTTTATTTTAAAATATTTAATATTCTGACCATGTGGTTATGTCAAGGACCATAACTGATCTGCAGCCTTAACCCCCCCCCCCAAAATGCTCCAACTTGCATAGGAAATAATGCTTTTAGACAAATCTAATCATTTTATCGCTGTGTTCTGGCATGTTCGTGTGTGTGTGTGTGTGTGTGTGTGTGTTACTGTTACTGAAGCAAGAAATGTACAGCTGTCATTTTTTTTACATCCTGTTCAAAACGTGATTTTGCACCTGTGGTGCCAAATGGCACAGTCACTGCGCAAAATCTCCTTTCGGCTAATTAACTGATAGTGTCACTGTTCATGTGGTGGAGTCACAAAAAGCACATGCTGAAAACTTGGAGTGAAAATACCAAGAAACACCCAGGGCATTAGGGTTTCTGACCATAATACCCTGCACTGTAGGGATTGACAGGCATCAGGGGTGTGACTTGGGACTGTCAACAGTAATGCTCATGCCATTCCACCCCCCATCCCCACCCTGTAGCCAGTGACAGGTATCAAGGTGTGTCTTTGACTCTTCAGCCCCTAAGTTCACTCCATTCTCTTATACTGCACCCATTTCAGCATATTTCCTTATGGAATGAGGGGACTGTAAAGTTTGAAAACCCCAAGGCACACCTCGGCTCTTGTCTGTGTCTGCAGGATAGGGTGAGGTGAAATGGCATGAGTATTATGGGCAATGACCCAAAGGCACACCCCAATGCCTGTCCATGTCTGCGGGGTGGGGGTAGAGTTGGCATCACTTCAATACTTCACTGCCATTCCTATTCTGCCTGTCTGTCTGTGTCTCTCTCTCTATCTATGTGTCTATGTAATTATCTATCTTTCTATTAATAGCATGTATCGCTATTTTTAGATATTTCTAAAACAAACCTGCATATCACATTTGCCTGCACTCTGAGCACATACTTATGAAACTGTGCGTATTTGTACTCCACTTCTGTGTAGACCTCATACTTTCCTAATATTCCCATTATTACATGCATAACTACCCTGCCCTTATCAAAAGCGCCCCCCTCTGAAAGTTAATATCACATTTTCTCTAACAGTCCATTATCATTACACATGACTTCCAGAAATCGATACATTGCTTAAATATAACTTACATCACCTCATGGACAAAAACCCTGTTTCTCTTAAAAAAAAAAAAAAAAATATATATATATATATATATATATATATATATATATAATAAAACTGTGTAATAATCCCAAGGCAAATATATACCAGCCATTACTTTTCTTGTGCTGCCAACTGTGTACCATCATGGGGATTTGCATATGTTTTCCTTGATGCTTTGCATTATTGGGATATGTGCAATTATGTTTTCTTCAAAATTTGGCTGTCTGGCCAATATCATCTGGGATAACACATACATCAGTGGCATTTGCTCTGGGGTTCTTTTGTAAGCTTCCTATTCCTTCCATTAAAATGTACACCTCCATATATTTTCCTAATAATGTGTATACCTTCCTTAGAACAGAAACTAAAACAAATCTTACTACTTACAACTCACTGTGTTGTTTCTTCATACCTCCTTAACAATTCCACACAACTTCACTAACTCATTAGGCAGCTGTGTTGGATCTGACCAGATTTTGTTATTAAAGCAGTCTGTCAGAAAACTTTTTGTTGCCAAAGAGACTGAAACAGCAGGTGGGAGAGAAGATGCAAATGATCCCATTCACCTAAATGGGGTGCTAACTGTGAAGTCTTTTTGTAAGTAGTAAGGCAGCTTCTGCCTTGTGAACATACTTTTATTCAGACTAGTTTTCATTCAAACAACTAAGGATTTGGGATGGCCCTGCTGATTATAAACTTGAATAAACTAGTTGGTAACAGAGATCCTGCACTTAGCAATCTACAACCTAGATGTTCACATGCAAAGAACACAATAAAACCTGACTAAAGTCTAAAAACAAGCTTATAAAACACAAAAAATGTATCTGAACATTTATATTTACATATATAAAATTGTTGCAGCCAGAGCAAAACTCAGGTAAATTACATGGTACCCTGACTACTGTATGATGTAGTAAACATATATTGGTATTTTTTTTATATATTTTTTGTAACCCAGGTAAGCCCACTAGGCAGAACTGCCTGTTTTCAGAGGTGACCCAGGAGCACTGCAGAGGTTAAGTGACTTGTTCAGAGTCACACAGTATCAATCAATCAATCAATCAATCAAATCTTTATTTATTCAGGCGATCATCATTGAGCAAGGCTCATTTACAAGATGGACCTGATAAGGTCAAGGTTCGAGTTGGTGCACAGCAATTACATCACATACTTATGAGACAGTTATACATACAGAAACAAGAAAATGTTATTTATAACACAATAATATACAGAGAATTTACATGTTAAAGCTTGGCAAGAGAAAGTTAAACTAACATCTACAATATGTACAATACATATATATCACAATGAGGGCCATGACAGTCACTCACATAATGAGTACAAGGATGGTGAAGGATATGTGGAGTATGCAAGTGGAGATTGTGAGAATCAAACCCAAGTCTTCTAGATGTACTCAGCTCAAGCATTGTTTGTTACTCTAACCACTAGGCTATACTGCCAGCCATAACATCCATATATAATGTTTTAATATATGATTTCAATAATAGTGCACAGTACCTATAGTGCAAATTATGAATATTAAACACTTTACATTTTACTAAAACTGAATTATTTGCCTCTCCATCTGCTTATGTTTTCTTACGCCTAAGTGGGTGTATAGTTGACAGAGCACTATAAATAGCCTGTGGTAGTGCTACTGCTTGCAATGCCAGGGACTCGGGGTCGAAAGTGAATTCGAGTTGTTAGAGGTCTGGCCAGGGGAGTGGGATCAAGCACCTGGGGGCTGCTCTTCTCCTCTGGGAACGGTGGCCTGCAGGTCCTGCTGCTTTACTGCCAACTGGGTGACCACGGGTGGTGGTGCAATGGGGCTGCAGAGCAATGGGGAAGAGAGGAAGCTAGCCAGGATCTGGAGCAGTGGCATGTCTCTATGTGCCCTACCTCCTTGGATCTCCTTGAGTGCTGGTGCCCTCAGGGGCAGAGACCAGAAAGCCAGTTACAATCACCCTACATCAGCTGCTAGTAGAAAGGACCCAGCTGCCCTAGACTTCATAATCAGGTTCCATGAGGGACACACTGAGCTGCCCAAAGGACTGTGGAGGGGTGACCTGGGGTTCCCTCCCTTCCCACCTGGGGGGTATAACCGTGTCCCGAGCAGCACCCAAGAAGCCCCGCGGCAACAGCGCTGTCTTTGCTGACTCAACAGATGATTCCCTCCCGCCCTCATGGTCCTGCCTCCTGGCTCCTCACTCAGGTAAACACCGCTAATCCCTTGCAATACACCCTACTGCTACTGCCTCCTTGGTGCGCCTACCTTGCTGACGGCCCCTGATTGGACTGGAGTTTCAACCCTCTCCTCCGATTGGAGCGCCTGCTCAGCTGAAGCCTGCCAAGCTGCTACTCGCCCAAGGAGCACTCCTGCTGGATTACCGGTGCAGCCGCTCACCATGGGACTCGCTGTCCATCTCCTTTCTTGTTGTGGGCTATTTTGTCCCACCCCCACCACCCCCTCCCAGGCCACCTATTAAATACACTTCCTACCCCGCCCCTTTCTACCTACTGCAATCCCTCTCCTACAAGCTCTACTTCTCCCCTCTTCCCCCCCAGCTACCCTACCTAACGCTTATTGAGCCTTTTTTGACTTCTCCCTATATCTACATCCCCTCACTAGCCTGGACTTCTACTCACTCCTTATCAGTATCTCCTGTCTCTGATAAAATGTCCCTATCAATAACTCTTGCACTCCTGATCTCCTCCATTTTACTGTCCCTTCCCATTCTAACCCTTCCCTCCAAGTGGCTACCCAGCACCCCCCACCTGCTATTCTGACTCATCCTACAAATGCCCCCTATAAGTCCACTGCATCCCTCCCAGCTATCTCCTGGTCCCATTTCCTCATGCCTCCCTCCTCCTCGGTCTATTCCTTTGGCTGACTTCTGGCCTCTCTCTCTCTCATCCCAGTACCCACTTCCTCCACACAGCCCACCTTACTACCACCTCTAACCAGGGCATGGCAAAATCCCGGTCTCTCCATGTTTTACGCTGCCACCTACCCATTGCCCTACTCCTTCTGGCTGCAGGGGATATACACCTTAACTCCGGCCCAACCCCAACCCCAGGCCCTGACCACCCCATACCAAATCCCTCAGCCAAGGCCACCGCCGACACTTGACCTGGCTACCTACCCCGAGGCTTACGCCTTCTCCATCTAAATATTCGCAGCCTAGCCCCTAAACTCGATCAGCTCCAGGTCCTAATCGCCCACCATGCCCCCGACATAATCATCCTATCTGAGACCTGGCTAAACCCCAACCTACCAGACAATTCCATTGCTATTCCAGGGTTCAACATCACATGGCAAGACCGGCCCACCAGAGGCAGAGGGGTGACTATCTACATCAGATCAGCCCTACATTTCACTGTCTCTCTTACAAAAGCTGAACCCAATGCTTACGAGCTTCTTATGGTAAAACTGTCCCCTCCCTCCGCATTACCTATCTTTGTGGCTGGTATTTATTGCCGACCAGGCACGCCAACCACAACAGTCACTGACCTTTTGTGCCAGCTCTCATCTCTTGCCCAGTCGGGTGAACTATATGTCATTGGTGACTTTAACCACAGCTGGCTAGCACCCACCTTTAACAAAACCCAAACTGAGATAACCGCTCTCAACCTTAGCCAAACCATTATGGAACCCACACGCTCAAACCATAAGTCCGGTAATCACTCCCTCCTAGACTGGGTGCTTACATCCCATCCACACCGAGTCATCAGTTCAGGCCTCCTCCCTGATACCATTAGTGACCACCACCTAATCTACTTGGTCCACAAAATCCACACAATAAAATCCCCTCCCAAATTTATATTCCAACGGTCATACAAATCCCTCAACCTCTCCCACTCCTGGAAGATCTATCTCACTCTAATTGGGTCCCGAGCTCAAGTTGTTCTAATATGGATTCGGCCCTTGTGCACTTTCAGAACACCTTCCTCACCGCCTGGGACAAACATGCCCCCCCTGCACCGAGCTAGAGCCCGTGGGTCTCACCTACCCCGGATATCCCCTGAGCTGATAGCTTGCCAACAAGCCCGTGACAAGGCCTGGCAAAACTACAAATCCATGCTCCTCCCAAGCGACCATATCACCTACTGCATGCTCCACAACAAGTGCACAAAGGCCACCCGCTTAGCCGAGGCTGAATATTTTAACACCCTAAATGCAAATCTTGAGAGACCTTCTAAATTCTGGAATGTCATTAACTCCCTTTTCTCCCCCCAAAACAGCAAGCCGCCCACCTCTCCTCCTCGCCCAAAGGACTCTCCTCTCCGACCCCCAGAACGTAGCCTCTGAGTTTAATTCCTACTTCACTACTTGCGCCCTGGTCCTCCTAGATTCCCTACCCCCTGCAACTACAGCTGCTCCCCAGCCATCTATCCCCCTACCACCTGGTAGGAACCCCTTTTCCTTCAGTCACATCTCCTCCACTGAAACCCTAGATGCCCTTCTCTCCCTGAACCCCTCCAAAGGCAAATCCTCTGATAGTCTCGATAACAAACTCCTCATCCTATCTGCCCCCACCATCGCCACTCCCCTTGCAGCCCTACTAAATCTTTCTTTCACCACCAAGTCACTCCCCTCCGAATGGAAGCATGCTACTGTCCTACCCCTTCCTAAAGGTGGTGATCCTATCTCCACAACCAACTACTGTCCCATCTCCCTTCTCTCTCTGCCCTTGCCAAACTCCAGGAACACCTAGTACTATCCCAGCTCTCCCACTTTCTCTCTGAAACTAACTTCTTCACCCCATTTCAGTCCGGTTTTAGGAAACACCACTCTACCACCCCCTCCCTACTAAGACTCACGGACTCCATCCTCACTGGGATGGATAAAGGGCTAATCACTGCCACTATTTTCTTCAACATGGTATCCCATTCTCTCCTTCTATCCCGCCTATCAGGGGCTGGCTTAGCAGCATCCGCCACAAACTGGTTCAGTGCCTACCTACTAAATAGAACCCAATCCACTAAAATAGCTGCCCACACTTCCCCCCTCTCCCTATTACCATCGGCGTTCCCCAAGGCTCAGTTCTTGGCCCCATCCTCTTCTCCATCCTTCTAAATGATCTGCCTAACTCTTGCTCCACTACCAAAATCCACATGTATGCAGACAACACAGTCCTCTTTACCTCCAGCCTGACCCATGAAGAAGTCACCTCCAACCTTCAAACCGATTTCAACAAAATCCAACAATGGTTCAATACCAACCAACTCTCCCTAAATACCAAGAAAACTGTCTCTATGTCCTTCAGCACTAGACAGCATCTATCCAAACTCACCTCCCCTCTGATCTGCACTGTCTCCATTTTGCCTATGTCCTTTCAAAGGTGTGGCCTCCAGAACTGCCCACAGTACTCCAGAAACATAGAACCATAGAATTTGATGGCAGATAAGGACCGCTTGGCCCACCCAGTCTGCCCATTTCTCTACCTGATGGATAAGCTGCAGATTCTAGTTAATCAACAGCTTACTTCCTCCTGCCCCCACTAGAATTGCCTTATGCTTGTCCCATGCATTCTTGAATTCTCCCACTGTTCCTGACTCCACAACCTCTTCAGGAAGGCTGTTCCATGCATCCACAACTCTCTCTGTGAAAAAATACTGTCTAACATTACCTCTGAGCCGTCCCCCCTCTATCTTCAAATTGTGCCCTTGTTCTTGCACATCTCTTCTTCTGAAAGATACTACCCTCTTGTACCTTGTTAATTCCTTGAGATACTTGAAAGTTTCTATCATGTCCCCCCTCTCCCTTCTTTCCTCAAGGGTATACATATTAAGCTGCTTTAGTCTCTCCTCGTACGTCTTCTGGTGCAGACCTTGCACCATTTTGGTTGCCCTCCTCTGAACAGCCTCCACTCTGTCTATGTCTTTGCTGAGATGGGGTCTCCAGAATTGCACGCAGTACTCCAGATGGGGTCACACCACTGAAAAGACCACACCAACATTTTGTATAGCGGAACCAGTACCACCCTTCTTCGACTTGTAGTACCCCTTCCTATACAACCCAGCATCCCACTGGCCTTTCCCAACATCTTTGCTGCCTACTTGGTGGCCTACAGGTCATCTGCATTGATGACTCCCAGATCCCTTTCTTCCTTAGTGACTGACAGTTGCTCCTCCCGACATCCTGTAGCTCTCTCCCAGGTTTCTACTCCCCACATGCATGATCTTACATTTTTTTTTGCATTACATTTCAGTTGCCACACCTCAGACCATCTTTCCAACTTCTCCAGGTCTCTTCTCATCTCTTTCACTGCCTGTGGTTTATCAAGCCTGTTGCAGATTTTGATGTCATAAAAAGCAACAAGTGTATTGTTGATCTTAATATTATTCTGTTTTATTTGGCTTATACCTTTGTAACATATAAGATGGTTCTAAAAAAGAACCTTTGAGTGTTCTGATGTGGAAAGAAACATATATTTTTCAGTCAAGCTGACTAAGTGCCATCCTAAAATTTGCAACAAAAATGTTACCTCCATATGGATGAGATGTAGACCATCCATTAAGTATAACAACTTGTTCGAGAACTTAATATTTGATTACCTAATTATCCCCATTCCTCAATCGCTTAGGAACACAGATACCAATATATTTACTCTTCAGCAGATGTTCTCCATACCCGCCATGCCATGTTACCCTAACCAAATCTGTCTCTGAGGTATAGTAGAGAGCAATATTTTAGTACAAGGTATTCAATAGCAAATCCAATTAAAATCTGCTTTGGCAGTTAAAATCTGCTCACATCCAGAAATATGTCCTAGGTCATGCCCACCTAGGCACATAATCAGAACCTGAGGAGCTGCAGGTCTCTGGAGTGCTGGCATGATCATGGGTATCCACTGATGCCAGTGCATACCACCTCCACCCATCCAAACCATGGTATAATTTGGTAGATTCAGACTGATGCATTTATTAGTCTCCTTAAAGAGCAGCTGTCACCATGGACTTAGCAGATGCCATCCTCCTGGATGCATCACTGGGTCCCCAGTAGCCGAATCATAATGTTATTAAAAAAAAAAGCACTTTGAGGAACTTTTTATTGTTGTTTTGCATCTATCGTGAACACGCTCAAGCAGCCCGATCAGCAACTTTCAGAGACGTGGTTGCTGTCCCTGTGACGTCAGGTCAGGAACAATGAGCTAGACTCTCACACACTTTGGCAGAATGCAGTATAGAGGGCTACTGAATCCTTTGGGGTTAGTGCTTTCTGTTCTTGTTAGTACAAATAAACCTCAGTAAAAACTAATAACTGTGTGTTAGGTCTGTGTTTTATTTTAGGTACGGATGACATTTATGTAATAATTGGAAGCACTGTACAGACGTCAGTAAAGGAGTTTTGCTCCAGTCTTACCTGTACATATAAATCCATACCATTACAGTTCTGCTCACTTGCTTACCTAATTTGCCCTCATATTCCCTGTTTCTATATTTGTCTCATTGTTATTACACTAACAATGAACCAATGTGGACTGGGCGAGTGACAACCCCCCAAATGCCACCATAACCCCCAAAATCCCCTAGCGTTGTGGGCTGACCTATTGACATGGTCTCTGTAGTATGGATGTAAAATAAAGGAAAGAAATGAACTGCCCACAGTCCACCTTGTATGTCTGTTGTGGCAACTGTGCTCATCTGACAGCCCTTCCTATCTATAATTCACATTTAGGTCCACATGGTCCCCCCAACAACATTCATGAATGTTGACATGCCACCCTCAGCAGTCTCTGCACAATCTTTCCAACTGTCAGCTTGGTTACTAACAAATTGTGTGTCTGTTTGTATATCTGTGTGCATGTCAGTACTGTGCATGTATGCATGTGTTTTGGTGTGCAAATCTCGATATGTCAGTCTGCTTGTATGTGTTCTTTCAAAATGCATCCATGTATGTCACTGTTGTGAGCAATGCAGCTAGAATGCAAATTATTACTGTCAAAGAAATCATCGTGGTTTGGTTTTTCCTAGCTGTCAGCTAAGACTGGGTTCAAATCCCATCAGGTGAACCACAGTAAGGTATGCTGCTTACTGCTGTGTGTGTGTGTGTGTGTGTGTGTGTGTATTTTGAATATGTATCTGTGTGTGGGAGTAGCTGTGGGTGTGTGTGTGTGGTGTGTGAGTATATGTCTGTTAATGTGTATCTTTCACTGTGTTACTTTGTGTGCATGCAACTTGTACTTTGAATACTGTTGTGTCATGCTGATCAAATGCAATTTCTAAACCAAAGTCAGCATTTGAACGGTGCCACATACACATCTTTCTTACAACACTTATGGAGATGCTAATGTGCTTATCTTTCATTGTTCTCTTCCAGCGATCTTTTCTTTTGGAAATCACTTGAGCAAAATACTTTACTTTTGGTGCTTAGGACATGACTGCATTGGATAATTCCAGCATAGTAGACTTTCTATCTGACAATTCCACTTTGGAGTATGATGAGGACACAAAGGAAATACCACAGGTAAGTGGTTTAGCCTTCTCAGATATACAGCCTTACTGCTTCACACTATATATGACCGAGGAGGAGTATGTGACACACAGCAACAATTCCTTGCCTCTGAGCGAAGATGATCAAGTTCATCGATTTGAACAATAGGGACTGGTAAGCACTGTTGCAGTGATATTTTCAGGGCAAGATGATTGACAACCATAGTGCGCGTCATATAGATGTAGCATTTCACAAGGACAAAAGTGTGAATTTTGTGCATTTGTATACTGAAAAATTCCAAATGAAGTATGTAGCATTATTGCACATTTAGCCTGCTATAGCAGTGGTTCCCTGTACATCATGAAAACATGTCTCAATTACTGAAACACATATCCACCCTCCTCCAACTCATTGCTTTTGCCCATGGTCCACTCTCTTCATCTTTTTGATCCCTTCCCATCTACACAGATGATTTTGATAAACTGTCATTTTCACTAGACAAAGTATGGCCTGGAAAGCATAATTGCCAACATCCTCTTGCACCACAAAACATTCCCCCCGCCCTCTCAACCACACATACCAGTCTCCAGTCACTCTGAAAAACTAACTTGTTACACTCCACTACTTGAGTAATCAGAGACCTACTATTCATCACATGCAATCAGTGTGTATGAACTATAAAGTGGGCACAGAAGGAAAGGGAGGGGAATGCACAAGGAGCAGTAGTCAGTCAGCAGGGGGTGGCAGGGGAGCAGGGGAGAGGGACACAGCTGGAGGAACAGTCAAAGGGAGCAGGGATGCAGCGGCGTGGAGCAGGGTGGATGGAGAAGACATCAGGGGCATAGCAGAGGTGGCAGTGGAGAATACTGATGGGGACAGGCAGCAGGGACAGATTGGGAAATGGTGTGTAAAAGGGGGAGTCGAGTAGGAGAGGAAAAGAGATAGGGATAGATGGGGGAATTATGAACAGGAGGAGCTGGGCAGAAGAGGAATGATGGCAGGGATGGGTGGGGGGAATTATGGCAGGAGGAGGAGTCAGGCAGGAGAGGAACGCAGCAGGGATGGATGGGGGGAATTATGTGCTGGAGGAGGAGTCAGGAAGGAGAAAAACAGCGACAGGGACAGTTGGGGGAAAGTATTGCTGGGGAGGAGAAGTCACACAGGAGAGTAAAGAAGGAGGAGAAACAGGCAAAGGAAAATATGGAGGGAATATTAGTACTGGGGATTCAATACTAAGGGGGATAAGGAGGGGTAGCAAGGGGAAAAGGCATAGTCATATATGGGTGGAAGCCATGCCAGGGATGACAGCTGAAAAAGTGGACAATCAGTCCTGAAATATGCTAGAAGGGGAATTGAGAGACCTCATATAGTTCTACATCTGGGGACAAATGACCTAGCTGATAGTAGAGTAGAGGTAGTCCAGAAGAGGTTTGAGGAGCTAGGAAGTTTATATGAGAGGGAAGGTAGAATGGTAACTTTTTTTCTGAGATGTTACCAGTGCCCAAGGCAAGCACGGCTAGAAAACAGTGGATCAAGGAATATAATGAATAGCTGGGCAAATTGTGTCACCAAAAGGATACGGGATAGTGGGAGGGTGGGAAAAGCCATGGGAGGACAGTAGTCTTTATGCAAAGGATAGACTTCACCTAAATGAGGAGGACAAAAAGGTGCTGAAATGGAAGATTGGGGAGTATATTGAGGTAGCTGGACATTTAAACTAGGAGTGGGGGGTGGCAGGTGGAGGGAGGGAGGGCACACAGGGGCCACAAGATGGGAAACAGAGAAAGTTTACCCCCCCCGAACAAGGGTGATGAACTAGATAGAAGCAATAGAGGAGATGCTGAAAGTCGAGGGCAGAGGGAAGAGGGGAAGTAAAAGGGATGGAAGGTAGTCACCATGAATGCTACTAGCCTGGGGGATAAAATGAATGACCTTCAGGCCCTCATGGTGGCAGGGGAGGTGGACATGGCAGCCATAACAAAAACATGGGCCACCCAATACCATGACTGGGACCTGGCGGTCCCAGGATGCAGAATATTCCACAGGGATAGGGAAAACAGGAGAGGGGGTGGAGTGACACTATACGTAAATGAGGGGCTAAAGTGTATTGGGGGGGGAGGAAGGAGAACCAGAGTCTGCTAATCTAGGATTCCAGGAATAGGACTCTCCGGATGGGAATGGTGTACAAGCCACCATCCCAGAAAGAAGAGCTGGACAGGGAACTTGCGAGGCAGATTAGAAGGGCATGCAGTAAGGGGAATGTGGCGGTGGTGAGGGACTTCAACCTGCCAGGGGTAGATTGGGGAACTCTGGCCACCAGCAATAAAAGGGAACAGGTACTACTGGATGCCTTTCAGGAAAGCTTCCTGACACAGGAGGTCAGCGAACCGATTGGGATGGACACCCTTGACCTAGTGCTCAAAAATGGAGAGTTGGTGAGGGATGTCAAGGTGGACAAACCACTAGCGGGGAGTGACCATCACTCAGTATAGTTCAGGTTGATTATGGGCAAAGAGGGGGTGGAATCCAATACAAAGGTAGTGGATTTCAGGCAGGCGGATTTTGCAAGGATGGGGGAGGTAGTGAGTGGGTACCTGTCCAGGATCCAACCTAGTATGAACACGGACCAGAGATGGGAACTCCTAAAGAAGGGGATACTAGAGGTCATCAATTCCTGTAGCAGGACTTGGAGTAAGAAGGTCATGGTGAAAAGGCCAAGCTGGATGAGAAGGGGGGTTGTGAAAATGGTAAGAATAAAAATGGTAGTCTTTTAGGAGATACAGGAAATCGGGAAGGGGGAAAGATGGGGAGAAGTACCTGCAAGAGGAAAGGGAGGTGACAAGGGCAGTTAGAGCTGCAAAAGCCACTAAAGAACTCAAGCTGGTGCAAGGCATTAAGGAGGGGAAGAAAAACTTGTTCAGGTATAGTACATCAGGGAGAAAAGAAGCTATAAAGAACAGATAGCAAGGATTAAGAAGGAAGGAGGATGGGCAGAAAAGGGGGAGAAAAGTCAGAAGCACTCAAGGACTACTTCTGCTTTGTATTTACGAAAGAGAGGGTAGTGCTACCCGAGGGGGGTGGAGGGACAGTAAAGGCTAGCGAGGGAGTCACGGATGAGGTGATCATGGAATGTAGAATGCTGGAGGGCTTGAGAGTGCTGAGGGTGGACAAGGCACCGGGGACAGATGTCATTCACCCCAGGATACTGAAGGAGCTAGCAGAGATCCTGGCGGTGCCCTTGGCTGGCCTATTCAATGCCTCACTGAATTCGGGATGTGTACCCAATGATTAGAGGTTGACTTATGTGCTTCAGCTGCATAAGAGCAGACCCAAGGATGAACCAAGGAACTATAGTCCAGTGAGTCCACAGTGGGGAAACTAATGGAAACTATCCTGAAGGAGAGGCTGGTGTCCCTGCTGGAGTCCAAGGGGCTGCAGGACAGTAGACAGCATGGCTTTGTAGCAGGCAGATCCTGCCAAACCAACGTGGTAGATTACTATGACTGGATAATTAGGCAGATGGATAAGGGCCATGCAGTGGATGTCCTGTACTTGGACTTCAGCAAGGCATTCGATTCAGTGCGACATGGGAGACTTGGAAAAAAAAATGCACAAGGGCGGAAGCAAGACTGGTGGAGTGGGTCACAAATTGGCTGCAGGGAAGACAGCAGAGGGTGGTGGTGGAAGGGGAACTTTCATCCCTGAGGGCAGTAATGAGCAGGGGTTCCTCAGGGCTCAGTACCAGGACCAGTGCTATTGGGGATATTTACTGCAGACATTTCCATGGGCATTAAGAGTAGGATCAGCCTATTTGCCAATGACACTAAGATGGGGTGGTGGTGGATGACATAGAAGGGTGGCAGGGTTTGCAGAAGGATCTGAAAAAGCTGGAGACCTGGTCAGACACTTGGCAGCTGGGGTTCAATGCCAAGAAGTGTAAGGTGCTGCATGTTGTGGTGAAGAATCCAAGGAGAAACTACCAACTTGGGGGGGGGGTGCAGCTGGTAGAGAGTGAGGAGAAGAAGGATCTAGGAGTAGTTATAACAGAATCAATGAACAACTGCACACAATATAGGAAGGCAGCAGCAAGGGACAACAAAATGGTGGGCTGCATCGCAAAGGAAATAACCTAGAGGAGGGGGGAAGTAATTCTGCCTCTGTATAGATCACTTGTTAGACCTCATCTTGAATACTGAGACCATATCATAAAAGGGACATCATATTACTGGAAGGGGTGCAGAGCAGAGCAACTAAGATGGTACAGGGACTGGGGGACTTACCGTATGAAAGAAGGCTTAAGGAGTTGAACATGTACTCGCTGGAGGAGAGGAGGGACGGGGGTCATGATCAAGACATTCAAGTATGTGAGAGGTATAAACAAGGCTGGTATGGATGGGCTCTTCAGGGTAAGGGTGGGCAGGGCTACTTGGAGCCATGACATGAGATTGGAGGGGGGAGATTCAGAAGAGAAATGAGGAGGCACTTTTTTATGGAGAGGGTGGTGGCAGGGTGGAAAGTGTCACCAGCAGAGGTGGTAGCCTGTAGAACAGTGGGCTTCTTCAAAACGGGCTGGGATAAGACAGGGGGAGGATAAAGGAAGGGGCAGCTGCAGAATAAGGCTGCTAGCTGCAAAATGGAGCAGACTCGACAGCACAAATGGCCTTTTTCTGCTGGCAATTTTCATATGTTTGTACATACATTTCTTATGCCATTTTTATTTTAGGTCAGCAACACATTATGCGGCTTCCTGGACATACCATGTAAGCAATAACACATGACAGCGTGTGCAGCAATGCTTAATTACCTTATTCCCCAAGTGGGTTATGAGGCATGAAGTGCAGCTGAATGCGTTCACCCACCTGGAAAGTGCAGTAATTTATGGTAGTACCGCACACCCTGGAATGTGTTATGTCACTTATAAAATGGTTTTCAGAGTTAAAGCAGAAAACATGAAAAAAGAATTTGAGCTGTGTGGTAATTTAAATTACCACACAGTCACGTGACCAATTTTGACCAATCCGATTGCTTGATTTCTGCCATTTTATAACTTGCAATATTTTCACTTTCTTAGGCAAACCACAACATAATGGATTTCAACATGTTGTACTACACATGTAAGACAGCTTCCATTCTTTTGTTTCTTGGTCTTCAGTCCTTTTTCCAAAGTCCATTGGATCAACACAGGGGAAGCAGTCCCAAAGCATGATTGTTTTCCTGCTTTGTGTGCTGGTATGTAGTCATGCCAGCAATGCATATTACAGCCCTTCAAATCCTGTCTTGCATTATGTGTTTTTCTGTTACACTCATTCAAGGAAATGCCATATTCGTACTGTGAAATTATAGATCAAAGGAATGCCCCCGACCAATCAGAGCGCTCCTCTCCTCTGAGTGTGAGACACTCTTATTCTGTGAAGAGTATGTCACTCACAGATGGCCTGGAAATGGTCATATTCTGGGACAGTTTTAGAAAAAAAAATATATTATTGCTCGAGCAATGTGCTACTACCACCACGGAGACCACTGTGACACTTGTGAGTGTGATCTCACTTACATTCTTAGGAATACCACTTCTCTCAGTGAAGTTTAACCCCTGAAAGGTATCTATTTTTTAAATCAAGGATGGAAATGAGAAAGAAACATTTCCATCCTTGATTTAAAAAATATATACCTTGCAGGGCTTAAACTGCACTGAGAGAAGTGGTATTTCTAAATTGGTTCCTGGTTGCAGTATTGCACAACACTAGAGAAAAGAATGTGTGTAGCTGTGAAGTAGGAAGTTCCTTGGACCCTTTAATAGGTGGGCCTGTAGCTTAATTGTTAGAGTGCTGGAACAGCTTACCAGAGGGCCGAGGTTCAAATCCCGGTGAGTCCACATTTTCCTTTCTCATTTCCATCTTACATTCTTAGGGTATCAGAACCTCTCACATTCAGATCTCGATTCTTATACCCTAAGAAAGCATGTGAGACCAGTCTTGCAAGCATAATTGTGGTCTCTGCGGTGGTATTAACTTACATTATATGATGGTCGGCACAGCTTGGGTGACATTGATTAGTGTGTTAAATTGCGAAATTTGAGGACCGTAAACAATTGCCAATTACAACACCTTTTGGCCTATGGAAGTTAATGATATGACCATTCTCTCATTGGCCTGCAGTGGGCCAGGGAGTAGTGCAGAGATCAGACACTAGCAGGGCATTAGCAGCTGTCAAGATTTGCCCTGTCCCTGTACCATCTTTCATTCATATCTGTTAGGTTCAATCATGGTTTATGACAGTTCAGAATTAACCTCTTTGAAGTCTAGGTTCCCACAATAGCATAATGGAAGTACATTTTCACACAGCACTGTTAGAAGGATGTGTGCCTTTTTTATATTACCTCACACAGGCCTGTTAGGAAGGTATTTCCTGACAAAGACTTTCATGGGCCTCATGACATGTGATATACTTATAATAGTTCCTGAGATCAAAACAATCTGCTTCTGTAATGCGTGTTTATGTCAGGTAAATGGCTTTTGGCACAACTCTGTTAAGAGAACCTGAGAATTAAAATCTCCTATTCTGGTAAACAGGTGGCCTTCGAGTCAAAAGGTCACCCCTTTTAAAAAAAGAAATCTAGTCTTTCCCCATGCCTTAAATTAACACTGGCATGGATATACACAGAAATCACATAATACAATATATAACATAAATATATGTTGCAAATAATGACTGGCAGATGGCTAGCTCGCAACTCTCCTCCCTCCTAGACTGAATTTGCAGGATCCATCCCTAGCATGGTATAAGTTTCACAAATTCTGTTCACTGCTGTAACTGCCAAGATAGCCCATCTGCATTAGCATTCACCGATCTAGCCCTGTGAGTAAGGGTCATATCGTAGCCCTGTCAGACAATACTCCATCTCAAAAGACAACCATTCATCTTCCCCATTTGCATCAGCCACACCAGGGGGTTATGATTTGTCTGTACCTCAAAGTGCCTCCCGTAGAGATATGGCTCTAACTTCTTTAGGGCCCATACCAGCGCAAGGCACTCCTTCTCGACTGTGGAATAGGCCTGCTCCCGAGGAAGCAACCTTTTACTAAGGTATACTACTGGGTGATCTTTCCCTTGGCTAGAGGTCTGATTAAGGACACTCCAATCCCCACATCTGAGGCATCTGTCTGGACTACAAATAGCTTACTGTAGTCTGAAATGGCCAACACAGGAGCACCACACAGTGTCTACTTTAGCTGTGTAAAGGCTCATTCACAGGCTGGTTCCCATTTTACCTTTTTAGGCATTCTTTTCTTTAGCAGGCCAGATAGGGGAGCTGCCAGGGTGCTGTAATTTTGTACAAACTTACAATAGTACCTGTGATGCTTGGACAGCTGGTTCTGATTACTTTATGATTTTTGTAATATAAAAATATGTTATTGATTGGATGTCATGAGAAATGCTGTGCTCCTGGATGACACCCCCCCCCCACCAGGTTTCACTTCAAAAGACAGGATATGTTAAACAGCAGATCTCTGTAAGGTGATTGATTTACAAAGACTTGCATTTTATGGTCTTATTGTTGAACTGTGTTTTTTTGAATCCAAAGGAGACTCACATATCCATTTTATGGCGTCTTCAGAGGAACCCAATTAATTTCATCTGGTATTACAAAACATATTACACCTCAGTGAGATCTGACAGTTAGTCATAAAAAGTTCTTTGATGTCTTTGTGAAAGCAGGAAACTGCTCCTGGATGAAAGAAGATCCTGGAAAATCACAGACTTGATTGGGAAGTCATGTGGGGAAATGAGTTTTTGCTGATGTCACCTATTTAATTTACCTTCTGAAGTATATGACATCCTGATTGTATAATTTTTAATAAACAGAGGAGGAGCTGGGTGACATCATGGAGAAGTCGGGTTCAAGACATTTTTTTTTAATTATGCTGTGACTGACCTTTAGACACATTCTTGATTGGAGTCTCTTGAAAACATTTATTTTACACACTGTTAGAAGGTATACATTAGAGAGACAAGTTTAAGTGTACTGTGGTAGGAATTTGCACTTTTAAATCTTATTCTTTTAAAAGACTGTATTTTTTGTGATATATTGTTCTGTATTTACATTTTACATTTTTTTTCTATTTTAAGTAAAACCTCTTATTTTAAGAGACTACTTGGTGTGCCTTTGAAATTCTTTCTTTGACAAGTGAAGCATATATGGTTAAAGTTGATACTATGCATAAGCTTACAGGTAATACCAAACTGGGAAAAGGGTAAGAGTTTATCTGAGATCTTTCATAGAGTGCTAAGGGTTCATTTTGTACACCTGGTTAGGTGCCCATAGGCGAAAGATATTTGGCATTTCCCCAAACAGCAGAATTATCTGAGCCTGTACATGGGTATGCTAGCAAGAGGTTCACAATTTGAATCCTTCCAGAACTTGAGACCAAAAGTTGATTCAAATCCACAAAACAGACAGGAGGGTTACCCTGTTCTGTTCCTGTTCACAATACTGTGCTCAGAGTTTGGCACTGTAGGAGCAGAGGGCCTGACCTGCTGAGTGGGGTTGTGACAGATTGGTTTGGCAGTGGTGTGCATAAGTTTGGTATTGCAAGCTTTTATTGTTCAGTGTGTCAGCTTGATGCTGTCAGCTCACTTGCAAAGAAAGAAAAAGGCGATGATTTATTTTTAAAAGGAAACAGAACTATATCACTTGGCTTACAGTCAAGTTCCTACCTGTTTTATTTTTTTTTCCAAAGTGCAAGTCAGAGTAGCCATAGTTAGGGAAGATGATGGCTTCCAACTACAGCAGGCACACTGTAGACTACTTAAAGCAGTTGTGCAGGGACAGAGGAGTCTCGTATGAGGTGAAAGTCACCAAACAGAACCTCGTGGATGCCCTGATGATAGCGGATACCCACAGCATTGTCAAAGACAGTGACTGTAAGGGACCAAACCTTGAGAGTGGAAGGGCTAGTGGCCAGTGCAGTGTCCAGATCTGATGAAGGCAACAGGGGGAGTGCCAGTGAAGGGTCACAGCAGCAGGGGAAGGTCACCAGCATTCTGGAGCCAGAAGTACTCAGGCTGCAGATTGAGTTGCGCAGAATGGAGCTAGAGTTCCAGAGAGAGGCAAAGTGGGAACAGCAAGCTGCAGAGGAGAAGAGGGAGCAAGAACGGCGACAGGAAAACCATGAACAGTGGGAGGCAGACCGTGAGGAGTGTGAGCACCAGAGGCAACATGAACTGAAGAAGCTATGATTCCAACCACCAGCACCAGAGCAGGTAAGTGGCTTGGGTTTAACTGGGACTACAGGACTGGGTTACAAATTGAGTTCCAAATTGATAGCTTAATTTAAAGAGGGGGAGAATATGGATGCCTTTTCAAATTCTTTTGAAAAACTTTGTATTCAGGCTAAAATTTCTAGGGCGTTCTGGAGCTTCCAGCTATCCCCGCTATTTACTGGGAAAGTTCAGAATGCATTGAGTCAAATGGACAATGAGGACAGTAATGATTACATAAAACTTAAAGCGGCATTGTTAAAAAAATTTGAATTAACTGATGAATCATACAGAGCTAAATTCTGTAATCTCAGGAGAAGCCTGGACATGAGCTACGAGGAGCTAGTGATGAAACGACGTCAGTTTTTAAAACATTGGTGGGAAGGAATTGAAGCAAACGCGGTTGATAAAATTGAAAATGTGATTCTGTTAGAACAGTTTTTCTGGGCATGCCCAGCAGAGCTGAAAACCTGGCTGGAGGAACGAGATCCCAAAACAGTGCAAGAGGCTGCTGAACTCTTGGACCACTATGCCAAGAGCAGACCTGCTCTGAGAGCAAATGGGGTGGGCGTGGCAGCACAGAAAGGGAAAAGTGTGCTTTCAGGGCAGCTAAAACCCCTACTGCCTCCACCAAAACAAGTTAGCACCAGGTTTCAGAGAAAAGGTTTCTCTGAGAAAAAAAATGAATGTTTGTTGTGTAAAGAAGCTGAGTATATTGCCAGACAGTGTCCCAAACAGATGAGCAATACGCAAGGTGGTGCTAGGAAGGAAGTGGGTTGTTTGTGTGTCTCTGAAAGCATGCCTGTAAACATGAGGGAACACATGCACCCACTCATGGTGAATGGTGTACAGACGCAAGGGTTAAGGGACACAGGGGCATCCCTGACATTGGTGAAAGGGGATCTGGTACAGCCTGGTCAGCTTATACCCAATAAATATGTTACTGTACAAGACTTTACTGGTGGGGAGAAAACATTGCCTCTCACTAGTGTTCTCCTAGACTGGGGTGAAACAGGGGGAACTGTGCAACTGGTAGCTGTAGCTAAAATGTTAGCAGTGGATGTCATCCCTGGCAGCAATCTCCAACAGATGATGGTATGTGCAGTTACCCGTAGCTAAGCGGCAAGGGAAAATTGTAGTTCCCTAGACCCCACAGAAGCCCTTGTGAAAACTACTGGGAGGCTGGTTCCCAAGCCTGTGTCTCCTGATATGGAGATTAATGAAAAGGGGGTAGAAATTTCCCCAGTAGCAGTTAACCACACAGCTACAGAGGGTTACTCTGAAGAGGAAGGGGTGACCTATTCTCAGAGGGTTAGGAATGACAGTGATCCTGAGTACCCTGATGCTAGTGCTAGGGACCCTAGTTTAGAGACAGAAGGGGACCTATCCCATGCCTTGGGAATGTGTGCGGAGTTTGCAGCTGCTCAGAGAAGTGACCCTAGTCTAGAGAATCTGAGGGCTTGGGCAGACTCTGATGGAACATAAAGAGGTGACTGTAAACATAAGGTTTATTGGGAAAATGGAATGATGTATACTCAGGCTGTAGACAGAGGGAGGGGTGCTAAGCAGGCAGCTTGTCATTCCCCAAGGGTATCGTAAGCAGTTGCTCAAGATTGCACATGATATTCCCTTGTCTGGCCATCTGGGGATCACGCGCACTATGCAGCGGTTGGCCTAGAATTTCTATTGGCCCAACTTCACCCAGCAGGTGAAGGAGTGTTGCAGATCTTGTCACCAGTGTCAAGAAATAGGGAAGGTGGGCAAGAAAACCCAAGCCACCCTGATTCCATTACCCATAGTGGAGGATCCATTCCAGAGGGTGGGAATGGATATTGTGGGGCCTTTAAATACCCCCAGCTTCTCAGGGAAGAGATTCATCTTGACTGTGGTGGATTGTGCCACCCAGTACCTGGAGGCAGTTGCCCTATCCTCACCGAGGACAGACAAAGTGGCAGATGCCTTACTTGGGATTTTCTCCCATGTTGGGTTTCCGCAGGAGGTTATCAATGATCGAGGGGGTTCCTTCATGTCGGACCTGATGAAATGTTTGTGGGAAAAATGTGGGTTGGTGCGGAGATGCACAACATCATATCACCCACAAGCCAATGGGCTTGTGAAAAGATTCAATGGTACCCTGAAGTCAATGCTTCGGGCATTTGCTGAACAGAATGGGAGGGACTGGGAGAATTACCTTCCCCACCTGTTGTTTGCATACAGGAGGTGCCCCAAGAGTTGACAGGATTTTCTCCTTTTGAACTCTTATATGGATGCTGGGTACGTGGGCCCCTAGACTTGATCCGGGAGGACTGGGAAGGCAAGCATGCCACCCCATGAATCCCATTGTGGATTACATCCTTAGGTTTAGGGAAAGGCTGAAGGAGCTTTTTGGGACAGCCCAGAGCAACCTGGGAGCTGCCCAACAGAAATAAAAAGTGTGGTACGACCGCAGAGCCAGAGCTCACTTGTACATGGTGGGTCAGGAAGTCATGGTCCTTATTCCGGTCCAGAAAGACAAGCTTCAGGCTGAGTGGGCAGGACTCTACAAAGTGGTAGGAAGGTAAATGACATGAACTATATTATAGAGTTACCTGACAGAAGACAGACAGAAAGGATGTACCATGTCAACATGATGAAGCCACATGTTAATAGGGCTGACATGGTGTTTGCAGTGTGTAGTCCTGGGAAGGGGACTGATGAAGGAGACCCCCTTCTGGACTTGCTGAAAGAAAGCAAGTGGGAGTCCTCCATGGAGGCAGTAAAATTGTCTCCCCAGCTGGCCCTGGACCAGATCCAGAAAGTAAGGGAGGTATTAGCAAACTTTGCCCTATTGTTTAGCATCAAGCCTGGACTAACTCCCTTAGTGACACATGATGTGGAGACAGGAACACAGACGCCAATACGGTGGACAGCATATCAGGTGTCAGAGGCTGTCCAAAAGGACATTAGGAGGGAAGTGGAGGAGATGCTGGATTTAGGGGTAATCCAGAGATCCCACAGCCCCTGGGCCTCACCTGTAGTCCTTATGCCCAAGCCAGATAGCTCTACTCATTTCTGTGTGGACTATCATGGACTGAATGCAGTCATGAAGTCAGACACCCACCCGATGCCCCGGACAGACAAACTTCTGGACAAGTTGGGAAGGGAGACCTACTTTACGACCATTGACCTGACCAAGGGGTATTGGCAGGTAGAGTTAATGGACAGAGTTATGGAGAGGTCAGCCTTCATCACTCTAATAGGCTTATTTGAATTTAAAGTAATGCCTTTTGGAATGAAGAACACCCTGGCCACTTTTGAAAGGTTGGTGAACCAGGTGTTAAATGGTGCTGAGGAGTACGCCGTGGCATACCTGGATGACATTGCCATCTTTAGTGCCAGCTGGGAGGAACACCTGTCCCACCTTAGGGAAGTGCTGGGTAGGATACAGAGGGCTGGGCTCACTGTCAAAGCTGAGAAGTGCCAGGTGGCCATGGGAGAAGTGGCATACCTCGGGCATGTGGTAGGCCGAGGACAGCTCTGTCCTAACCAAATAAAAATGGTGGTAATCCAGGCATGGCCCAAACTGGAAATGAAGAAGCAGGTCAGGAGTTTTCTCGGCACAGCAGAGTACTATAGAAAATGTGTATCCAATTATAGTATCCTGGTTGCTCCCCTATCTGACCTGGTAAAGAAAAGGATGCCAAAGAAAATTACCTGGGGACCAGCCTGTGAAGAAGCCTTTACCAGACTGAAGGAGGCACTGTGCAGTGTTCCTGTTTTGACAAGTCCTGACTATAGCAGACCCTTTATAGTTCAGACTGACGCCTCAGACATGAGTATTGGGGCATTGTAAATCAGACATCCAACCAAGGGAAAGATCATCCGGTAGCGTACCTGAGTAAAAAGTTACTTCCCAGGGAGCAGGCATACTCTACCATGGAAAATGAGTGTCTTGCCATAATGTGAGCCCTAAAGAAGTTGGAGCCATACTTTTATGGGCAGCATTTTATGGTACAAACTGACCACAACCCCCTGGTTTGGCTGACGCAAATGGGTAAGACTAATGGTAGATTGTTAAGAAGGAGTCTTGCTTTGCAAGGGTATGACATGACAATTCTACAAAGGGCTGGAGTGAAAACTCAGAACACAGATGGGTTGTCTCGTGTCTGTGAGAAGTAAACTGATTTGGGAAGCTTGTCCTATGCAGGGGACAGAGCTCCCGAATTGAGTCTAGGTAGGGAGGATTGTGACCCTTGGACAGCTGGTTCTGATTACTCTATGATTTTTGTAATATAAATATGTTATTGATTGTCTGTCATGAGAAATGCTGTGCTCCTGGATGACCCCCACCCGCCAAGGTTTCACTTCAAAAGACAGGATATGTTAAACAGCGGATCTCTGTAAGGTGATTAACTTACAAAGACTTGCATTTTATGGTCTTGTTGTTGAGCTGTGTTTTCTTTGAAGCCAAAGGAGACTAACATATCCATTTTATGGCATCTTCAGAGGAAGCCCAGTTAATTTCATCTGGTGTTACAAAGCATATTACACCTCAGAGAGATCTGACAGTTAGTCATAAAAAGCTCTTTGATGTCTTTGTGAAAGCAGGAAACTGCTCCTGGGTGAAAGAAGATACTGGAAAATCACAGACTTGATTGGGAAATCATGTGGGGAAATGAGTTTTTGCTGATGTCCCCTATTTAATTTACCTTCTGAAGTATATGACATCCTGATTGTATATTTTTTAATAAACAGAAGAGGAGCTGGGTGACACCAAGGAGAAGGCAGGTTCAATACATTTTTTTTTTTTAATTATGCTGTGACCAACCTTTAGACACATTCTTGTTTGGACTCTCTTGAAAACATCTATTTCATGCACTGTTAAAAGGTATACATTAGAGAGACAAGTCTAAGTGTACTGTGGTAGGAATTTGCACTGTTAAACCTTTTTCTTTTAAAAGACTGTGTGTTGTGATATATTGTTCTGTATTTACATTTTACATATTTTTTTCTATTTTAAGTAAAACCTCTTATTTTAAGAGACTACTTGGTGTGCCTTTGAAATTCTTTTTTTGACAAGTGAAGCATATATGGTTAAGGTTGATACTGTGCATAAGCTTACAGGTAATACCAAACTGGGAAAAAGGTAAGAGTTTATATGAGGTCTTTCACAGAGTGCTAAGGGTTCATTTTGTACACCTGGTTAGGTGCCCGTAGGTGAAAGATATCTGTCATTTCCTGTAACAGCAGACTTATCTGAGCCTGTACATTTGAGTATGCTAGCAAGAGGTTCACAGTTTGAATCCTTCCAGAACTTGAGACCAAAAGTTGATTCAAACCCATAAAACAGACAGGAGGGTTACCCTGTTCTGTTCCTGTTCACAATACTGCACTCGGAGGTTGGCACTGTGGGAGCAGAGGGTCGGACTGGCTGAATGGGGTTGTGACAGTACCCAGTGGTCCCTAGGAAACTCTGAACCTGCTTTTGGGTTTACAGCCTGGCCATTCCTCTATCGCCTCAACCTTGGCTTGATTAAGATGGAGTTGACCCTGCCCTACTACATGTCCTAGATATGCCATCTCTGCCATGGCCACCTGGCACTTTTCAGCCTTAACAGTGAGCCCTACCCTCTGTATCCTGCCCAACACTTCCCACAGGTGAGACAGGTGTTCCTTCCAGCTGGCACTGAAGATGGCAATATCATCCAGGTTCACTACTGCGTACTCCTCAGTTCCATGTAACACCTGCTTCCCCAACCTTTGGAAGGTGGTAGGGGCATTCTTCATACCAAAAGGCATTACCCTGAACTTGAATATCCCTATTGGAGTGATGAAGGCTGACCTCTCCCTAGCTCTGTCAGTTAACTCCACCTGCCAATATCCTTTTCGTCAGGTCAATGGTGGTGAGATATGATGCCCCTCCCAACTTGTCCAGTAGTTCGTCCATCAATGGTGTTGGGTGGGTGTCAGACTTTGTGACTGTATTGAGTCCATGATAGTCTACACAGAAGCAAGTAGAGCCATTGTCCTTGTTACCAAGCCATATGGGTGAGGCCCAGGGACTGTGGGATTTCTGGATTACCCCTAAATGCAACATTTCCTTCACCTTCCTCCTAATGTCCTTTAGAATGGCCTCGGACACCCGGTAGGCAGTCCATCAGATGGGTGCTTGTGTCCCTATGTCTACATCATGTGCTGCTAAGGAGGTACCTCCTGGCTTGGCCATAAACAAAGGGGCAAAGTCCTCTAAAATCTCCCTCACTTCCTGGGACTGTTCTGGAGGCATCTGGGGAGACCATTTGATTGCCTCCACAGAGAACTCCTCCTTGCTTTCCACCAGCAAGTCCAGTAGGGGGTCTTCTTCACCTGTCCCCCTCCCCAGGACTACACATTGCAAATACCGTGTCAGCCCTATTTGCATATGGCTTCATCATGTTGACGTGGTACATACTATGAGTACATCTCCTGTCAGGCAGTTCTACAACGTAGTTTACATCATTCATTTGTCTGACTACTTTGTATGGTCCCGCCAACTCGGCCTACAGCTTATCCTTCTGGACCATAATTAGGACCATGACTTCCTGGCCTACACTGTATGAGCAAGCTCTGGCTCTGCGGTCATACCAGACCTTTTGCTTCTGCTGGGTGGCTGACAGGTTGCTCTAGGTGGCTCCCATAAGCTCCTTCAGCTTTTCCCTAAACTTAAGGACATATTCCACTATGGGAGTTCCCTGGGCAGTATGCTTGCCTTCCAAATCTTCCTGGACCAAGTCTAGTGGCCCCTGGCACCCTGTATCCGTATAAGAGTTTGAAGGGGGGAAACCCTGTCAACTCTTGGGGTACCTCCCTGTATGCAAATAGGTGGGGAAGGTATTTCTCCCAGTCCCTCCCGTGCTGTTCAACAAATGTTTAGAGCGTCGATTTTAGGGTACCGTTAAACCTTTCCACAAGCCCATTGGCTTGTGGGTGATGAGGTGCCATGCATCATTGCAGTACCGCACACTTCTCCCACAAACACTTCATTAGGTCCATCATGAAGGAATCCCTTTGATCGGTGATAACCTCCTGTGGAAACCCAACACAGGAGAAAATCCCTAGCAAGGCATTGGTCACTTTGTCTGTCCTAAATGAGGAAAGGGCGACTGCCTCTAGGTATCTGGTGGCATAATCCACCACCATCAGGATAAACCTCTACCTGGAGTAGCTGGGGATACTCAAAGGTCCCACAATATCCATTCCTACCCTCTGGAATGGTTCTTTCACTATGGGCAAGGGACTTAGGCCAGCTTAGGTTTTATTACCTGTCTTGGTAACGGCTACCTGCCCATCACCCCTCCGTCTGTCCTTATGTCCTGCATATACAACAGTCCATTGTCCCAAAATACCCTATGTCTCCCGTCACCTCCCTGTGTCCCATCAGATTCTGCACAAACCCTCAGCCTCTCTAAATTAGGGTCAGTCCTCTGAGCAGCTGCAAAATCCGTACATTTTCCCAAGGCATGGGACATGTCCACTTCAGTTTCTAAACTAGGGTCCATAGCTCTAGTGTCAGGGCATTAAGGTCACTGCCATCCCTAATCATTTGACCACTGTTATCCTCCCTCCTTAGACTAACCTTCTGTAGCTGTTTTGTGAACTGCTACATGGGGAAGTCCTACCCCCCCCTTTTCACTATTTTTCATGTCAGGAGACACATGGTCTTCTATGGGGTCCAGTGAACTATAATTGTCATTTGCTATCTGACTGTGGGTAAACACACATACCACCCACTTCTGGAGATTGTTTCTTCTTATCACATACAGGGCAAGATTATCTGCAACTGCCACCTTTTGTACTCTCTCTCTCTTTTGTCTCACCCTAGTCCAGGAGAACGCTAGCAAGTGGCAGAGTTTTCTCCTCCCCAGTGAATCCCCTTACTGTTATGAACTGATTAGGTATAAGCTGTTCAGGCTCAACCAAATCCCCTTTTACTAAAGTAAGAGACACCTCCGTGTTCCTTAACCCCTGGGTGTGCACCTCATTTACAGTAACCAGGTGTATGTGCTCCCTTATTTTTGTAGGTTTGCTTTCAGGGATATACAGTGCACCCAACTCTGTTCAAGCACCACTTTGTCCACTCTGTGCCTTTTTAGGATGCTGTCTTGAAAGATGCCCTGGCTGTTTGCAAAACTAACACTCATCATTTCTTTTGTCTGGGAAATCCCCTTTTTTTGTAGGCTGGGGCTTCCTCCCTTTCTGTGGAGGCAGTGAGGGTTTTAGCTGCCCTGAAGGTGCACTTTTCCCCTTCTGCACTGCCACACCTGCCCCACTCCCTTTCAGAGCAGGCCTGCTCCTGGCATAGCAGGCTGAGAGCTCAGCAGCCTGCTGCACTGTTTTTGGGTCTTAGTCCTCCAACCAGCTTTTTTGCTCTGCTGGGCAAGCCCAAAGAATAGCTCCAAAAGTTCAACCTCCTCAATTTGCTCTACAGAGTTTGCTTCCACTGCCTCCCACCAACATTTCAAAAACTGACGTTACTTTGTGGCGAGTTCCTCGTAGCTCATGTCAGGGCTTCTTTGGAGCTTACGGAACTTAACCTTGTATGCTTCAGGAGCTAACTCGTACTTTTTAAGCAATGCAGCTTTAAGTTTCCTATAATCACTACTGTTCTGATTGTCCATTTGACCCAACACTTCATGACCCCACCAAGTAGTGGAGATAGCTGTAAGCTCCAGGACTCCCTGGGTATTTTTGCCTGAATACAGACCTTTTCAAATGAATTTAAAAATGCATCCATATCCTCCCCCTCTTTAAATTCAGCTATTAATTTTGAATTTAAATTATACCCCAGTCTTATTGCTCCAGGTTCACCCTGCCACTTACCTCCTCTGACATTGGTCAGTGGAGTTTTAGCTTCTGCAACTGAAATTCTTTCTGCCGTTGTTTGCCTTTTTCCTCAGCCTCTTTCTGATGCTGTTTTTCTCTTTCCTCTGCCTCTCTCTCTGATGCTGGTTTTCTTTTTCCTGCATCTCCAGCTCAAACCTCCTCTGCTCAAACACCCTCTGCTACTGGGCTTTGAACCTCCTCTGCTTGAATTACAGCTCAATTCTCCTCAACTCTATTTGCAGCCTGATCCCTTCTGGCTCCAGCATGGTGGTGACCTTCACCTGCTGCTGTGGCTCTGGGTTCCTTCTGGTCTCAGTGTCCACCTCCCTGGGACTAGACTCTGTGATGGACCTTGGCACCCCCACACCCAGGCTCCAGTCATTTTCGGTCACTGACCATTACTCAAGGTTCTGGGCAACTGCTAGCTTATCAGCTGCCACAACAGCCTCAATAGGTTCTTTTTGGTTAGTCCCTCGTACTGAAGCCCTCTGTCCTGACACAACTGCCTTAGGTAGTCTGCAGTGTATGCATTATAGTTGGAAGACTCTTCTTTCCTAACTATTACTACCCTAGTTTGCATCCAAGAAAAAAATAAAACAGGTAGGGAACTTGAAACTGTAATCAAATTACAATATATATATATTTTTAAAATATCTGCCTTGATTGTGTGTGGACTGTTTTCAGTTTAACAATCTGATACACTGGACTTGAAATCAAGCCCAACTGTTATGCACGTGGCCACCAATCTCTCAAATCACAATGCAACCATGTCTATCAGATCCCAATGCTGTGCACCAGATCTGGCATGAAGCCACTCATGAGGGTCAGATCACTGAGCTCACAGTGCCCACCCCTAAGTGTATTTCATGACAGGGAGGGGGGAAAACAGGAATACCCTCCTCACATATGCCCAGAGTGCTCACTGGATTTACAACTAAACACTTGCCATGAGGTCCCAGAGTATCCCTCTATACTTTGGATCAGGGCACAATACCAGTCTCAAGTCTTGTGGCCAAATATGAACCCTTTTCATGGCTATTACACACAGGAGGAAGGCCAAAGTGTTACACCCTCTTCGGGTAGCAGCACAACACCTTATTTGGTCTTCACCCTACAGGATATGCAATAGTCCAGTTCACAATCCCTGCAGACCCCACTAACCCTTTCAATTTAGTTGCTATTTGGTGACCCTTCTCACCATAAACAGTTGTCACAGATTTGTACTAAAACTTCTACAGTCACACATACAATATAAAGAATCTGCCACAGACAGAATTCTTTAGAAAAAACAAAAGTGTTTACTAAAATAATTAAATAAATGCAGTTATGAGAAAAAGAGAACATATACAAATTTAGGTTATAGTATTGGAAACAAATGGGAAGTATACATTCTAAATGCCTTAAAACTATTTAAGTCTCTCTATCTTAGAGATGAGTTTCAAAGTTCAGAGAATCTTTGGCTGGCAAAAGACCTCAGTCCTTGTATTGCAGTCTTCAGTGTGTTGTGTTCAGGAGTCCAACAAGAATGACTGTTGTGCTCAGCTGGAGAGTTTAACTATCCTTTCTGAAATGCAGTGTCAGCAATGTTCCAGTTATAAGGAAATCAGTTTATTTTCTCATAAGTGACCTACAGCATGGTTTATGACAGTTCAGAATTAACCTCTTTGAAGTCTAGGTCCCCATAGTGACATACTGGAAGTAAACTTTTACACAGCACTGTTGGAAGGATGTGTGCCTTTTTTATATTACCTCACACAGGCCTGTTAGGAAGGTATTTCCTGACAAAGACTTTCATGGGCCTCATAACATGTGATGTACTTATAATAGTTCCTGAGATCAAAACAATCTGCTTCTGTAGTGCATGTTTATGGCAGGTAAATGGCTTTTGGCACATCTCTGTTAAGATAACCTGAGAATTGAAATCTCCTGTCCTGGTAAACAGGTGGCCTTTGAGTCAAAAGGTCACCCCTTTAAAAAAATAAATCCTGGAAGGGCTTCACACCCTTTATCTTCTTCAGACGGGGGGCCCAACATCATAAGGAGCTCTGTCTTTGAGAATATTTTCTCTGTGTTACTTTTACATCACTGTGCCATACTGATCTTAGTAGATATATACTTCCTGTTTACCATATTGCTGGTGCTTTAGAGCTGGGGGTGTGCCAAGCTGGGGGTGGGCTGAGGGAGTAGGGAAGGGGGACTTTAGCATGAAGTTGAGCTTACAATGTAAACTTATATGCCAATGCTGCCTATTCCTTCATGTTAAAGCACTTATGGAAAATCTTAATAAACTCTGAATTAAAAAAAAAAGAAATTTAGGCTTTCCCTATGCCTTGAATTAACATTGGCATGGGCATACACAGAAATCACATAATACAATACACAACATAAATATATGTTGCAAATAATGATTGGCAGATGACTAGCTTGCACCAAGTACTTGATCTCTTACTGGAAGTAAATCACAGAATATTATATGTGCAACATTTTTCCTAGTTTGGTTTGACAATTGAAGCATGACACATGACTCTTAACTGCTTCAGATTTCTCAGAATGGACAAATGAAGATGAGTGGTGGGGTGCACTACATTTGTCTTCAGGCACACTATCACCAGTTTGCTGGCTGCCAGTAGTTCATATGATGATAAATTTATATTGATAACATTTTATTTTTATACAGGATACAAATTGTCGGGGTTTTATCCCTATTTTCAACAATGCCCATACAAAACATATACTTAAAACAATTATCTATTACACATAGTTACATGGCTTATTTCAATATGGTGCTACGTACAGATAATGAACTCACAAAAAACATTTACAATATCAGTACAGTATCTTTTCAGGAGCAATTTAAAAGTGGTATATATTTTCAAAGACTTGAGCTCATTGGGCAATACATTCCTGCACCTAGACATACTGAACTGCAAAGTAGCATCCCCCATTCAATTAAATGATCTACATGTGGGAATATTCAATCTATTTTGTCTTAAGTTATACTTCCTTTCATTTAATGGTTCAAATGTTACCAGATTTCATTGTGGGTAATTCTCTATTGAATTTATAAATTTATGGCACCAGATCAACTATATATATTGGGCCAGATATTCAAAAGGGTTGCATAATGCGCAATAGGATTGCGCCAGCGCAAGTCAGAAAATGCGCCATTCTGTGATATTCAGCAGGAGGCAGCTGCGCCACTGAAAACATGCTGAACAACAGCGCAATGATAATGAAGGCATGCAAAACCAAAGGGGGGTGGACCCATGCATAAAGTGCGCAGTGCGATGTTCAAAGACTTGCACAATGCACAACAGAGGAGCAGGCGGAAGTTGCGCCATAGCGGAAATGAGCCAAAATAAAAAGGAGCAAGGAAGAGGCGCAAGAATGCTACAGGGAAGCCACATGAGGCAGGGAGAGAGACAGAGCAAGAGGGATAAAGAGGGCAGGCCAGGTAAACAAGAGGACAGAATAGGGGCAAGGGAAGGCGTGTGGGGCCACAGAGAGCAGAGGCCAGTAGGTGTACCCAGTGCAGTGGAGGTAGCAGTCAGGACAGTGGGAGGAGCAAAGCAACAACAGCTGGGGGGGAACACAAGCCAGGGACATGGACAGTGCCACCTTCCACATGGAAGCTGTAATGAGGGGGTGAGAAGGCATGCTGCAGGGGGACATGGCCGTGGAAGGGCCCCGTCGGTGGTATGCCCCCAACAGGCAGTACCGAGCCCGCACCAGCTTTGAGCTGTACTCATATGTCGAGATTGTGGGTCGGTACCACCTGAACAGGGCAATACTGAGGCAGCTCTGTGAGCTGTGCAGTGATGTGATGCAGGCACCCACACGACGGAGTCATGCTCTGTCAGTGGAGACAAAGGTAACAGCCTGCATGTGCTTGCTCGCCATGGGTACCTTCCAGAGACCAACAGGGGACACCACAGGCATAACACAGTTGGCCACATCACGCATCCTCACCCAATTCCTTAGTGCACTGCTGCCACATGCTGCAGAGTACATCCATTTCCCCAGCACCGTGGCGGAGCGCACAGCAAACATACAGGAGTTCCACAGGGTAGCACATATGGCTGGCGTGCTAGGGGTGATAGACTGCACCCATGTGGCCATTCGCACACCACCTGGCCCCGATAGGGCCATCTACATGAATCAGAAGGCATATGCCAGTGTCAACTGCCAGGTGGTGTGTGATGCCAGTGGGCGCATCATCAATGTCTGTGCCATGCACCCTGGGGGAGCACATGATTCCTTCTTATGGTACCAGTCAGCACTGTGCCATCAATTAGAGAGTGGGGACATCCCCACAGGACATCTAGTGGGTGAGTATGCATGTAGAACTGACAAATCGTGGACAGGGGGGGGGGGTAAGCCACAGGTGCCATGGATGTGGCACACAGGGTTAGGGGCAGTCTGACCCTGAACAAGACACTAACCTCCACTATCTCCACACAGGTGACAGTGGATACCCACTCTGTCCCTGGCTGCTCACACCCTACCGGTGGCCCACGACCCCATCACAGCAACGCTTCAATGAGGCACATGCCGCCACACGCAACATCATTAAGCGGGTGTTTGGGATGCTGAAGGTGCGTTTCTGTTACCTGGACACCTCTGGTGGTGCCCTACAGTATAGCCCCTCAAAGGCCTGTGCGATATTCCTGGCCTGTTGTATCCTGCACACCATGGCCAAAGACTGTGGGATAGCCGTACAGGTCAAAGAGGGGGACAGCGATGGGGGCAACGGTGATGCCGGTGACGATGGGGATGGGCAGCTCCCCCTTGGACGACGGGACCCCTGACTGATCCAGCTGGCCCAGCTGCACCGGGACACCATCACAGAGGAGCACTTCAGCCAACACAGGTAAGACATGGGGCCATGTGCAACCACCAGTGGCTAGGGCACAACCCATGTACACACATGGAAACACACCAAGGGTGCATGATGGCAAGGGAAGTGGCAGGACACAGAAGCACACACACGCAACCAGGAAGGGGTGAACAGTAACATGCCACATGGACGGACACACACACACGCACACACAATAGGCACACAGTGCACAGGGGTCAGGTGCAAAACAGAGCCGGAACACAGACAGCAACACACATGTCCACAGGCAACCATGTCCACTGACTGTCTATGGTGCATGTGTCAGATGCTGGGCACCATCGCACTTTGGTGTACAGCGCAATGTAGGCATCATGCACACGCACCTGTGGACAGCAGTCGGGAGGGTGTGCAGGTGGACCGTGTGTCTGCGTGTAGGGCTGGGCACCCACCGGTGCACTGCCCACCAAAACTCACAATGCACACATGGCAGCACCAGACAGGGCCCACACTGGGAGACAGGTCAGTCTAGCGGCACAGTGCCACGTCTGCCTCGGATGTGTGGGCAGCCCCGCTGAGACCCAGCAGCACTGGCAGGCTGAGCACAGGCCTCATGGGGTGGCACCGATGGTCCACCAGGGGTTCCACTGTGTGAACACGACCGTGCCCGCACAGGTGTCTGCAGCACACCGAACAAACCTGCACCAGGAGTGCTCGGGATGCCCCACAGCTGAACCCGGCGTCGACAGGGTGGGTGTCACACGACGCTGGGAACGGGGAGTGGATAGTGAACTGTGCAGTGTGAGTGACACATGGGCACCTGACTGTGTGCCCATTGTGGCCACGACAGTGACCAACGCCTGTGGTAGCCTGTCAATGGCAGCGGTCACATCCTCTCACAAATGGTCAATCTGTGACAGGATCCTATCGGTGTCCCTGCTGTGTCGCTCCTTGACCCACTCCAGAGCCACACACAATGCCTCCATGGATGTTGCAAGCTGCATCTGCTGCTGTACTGATGCCTGCAGCAGGCGGGTGTGCTCCTCAAAGAGGTCGTCTGCCACCTCGGCAACCTGTTCTTCAGGGTATGGAAGGGCCTGATGTTCAGCACCCCTTGAGGGCGTGCGTTGCTCACCAGGACCAGGTATGGGCAAGTCCACAGGTGGTGCACAGACACCACCACTGAACCCTGTACCCCCAGTCCCGGTGGGTGACTGCTGCTGCTGCCCCTCCACCTGCTGTGCCCAAGGGATCGGCTGTTCCTCCGCTGTGGCCACAACAGTGCCACTGACCTGACCAGCCACCGGTGCTGCCCCACTGGTGCTGAAAGGTGCAGCCTGGGACTCTGCTGACATGCTGGCACACACGTTGGAACCAGCCAGGTCCATGGGCATGTGCTGGCCTGCTGTGTCCATTCTGTGACACACGCATGTCACTGCCCATAATGGTCATTGCATCATCAGTGGTGCAGGTCTGTGCCACAGCCACAGCCACAGCGTGCTGACATGCTTGGATGCCAGACCACTGAGACACAGGAAGGGCCTCCCCCACACCTGCCTCAACGACATCAGTGTTGACAGCCAGGCGGACCCACTGTTGCAATGCACGCTGGCTACCTGCGGAGGTGGATGGTCCCTCCTCCAACTCCAGATGGCTGTCTGCAGTGGACAGGCCCTCCACTGCTGACCCCTGCAGATGTGCAAGATCTGTAAAAGAAAGTAAGGACATGTTAGTGCATGTCATCTACCTCCCCCCCCACACAGACCATGATGTACCATGCAGTGATGGGCTACCACCTGTCTGGAAGCCACCTCCTGGAATGCCCTCAATGGCACTGCACTGCATGCTTGTAGTGATCCTGTCCTCTGCCGGAGTCAGCTGCACCACCTCCGGCTGGCCCCCGCCTGTTGCAGCACGTGCCGCCCTGATGGCAGCCACCTTCTCCTTCAACCTCCTCCTGTCGGTACCCATCTTCTTCTTACACTCCTGCACAGAGTGCTGGTGGCTGCCGTGCAGGTTGATGGCACGTGCTACCCCCTCCCATGCAGCAGCACATGCCTCAGAGGTGCCCCACCATCCACTGAGCAGTGGTTCCTGATCCAGGTAGGCCTTGAAGAGTGCCTCCATCTCGGCCTTAGTAAAATTGGGCCTCCTCTTCCGCCCACCATCGTCCTCCTCACCCAGTCCACGCTCGGTCATTATTCAGCCTGTATGGGTGACAGTGGTTACCTGTGACTGTGCAGTACAAAGCAAGTCCCTGAGACCACAGTCCAGAACACCACACAGCATGCAACTCACCTATCAACTGCAGTAACCGAATATGGCCACTGCAGAACAGTGTCGCATTTTAATAGCGCAATCCATGCAAATTAGGTGTGGAGCAACTTTAATGAGATGCAAATCGTGCTGCTGCGCCATTGAATGGCTGATCAGATGATTTTCATATGACGGCTGAATATCGTGCTGTTGTGCTTTGCGCAATAGGGTTGAACATGCTGAGCCAATGGCGCAGTTCTGTGGCTGCGTAGTACACTGCACTGCGCATGCCCAGGTAGCTTACGCAGGCATCTGCCATGCTGATGACATGCTGTGCGTGGTAGGCAATTCAGGGCACGGCCACCATTGTGCCAGTGGCACTACGGCGAGGGTCACTACATGGTGCTGTGGCACAACTGTGCAATAGTTCACTGTGGCAATGGCACACAGGCAACCAATCGCACTAGACACATAGACGTCCGATGGCGCTGTGCGTGGCCTTGCGCCAGAGACCCATGACCCTGTGCCCGACCTTTGCCCCCTTTGCGCCATACATATGGCATGTCTGCAGCTCTATCGCGCTGTTCAGTGACAGCGAGATAGAGAATGCTGGCGCTGTACCGACAGCATGATAGGGAATAGCGGTGATGTATTACGCAGCACTTCCACGTGGGGTTGCCGCGCTGCAGAGCACCATATTGCCTACTATAGCACTAGAGATGGCATGCAGGAGAGCCCATCAGTGGAGTGCCCTTGAGCTGGCCAACCTTGTGGCCATTGTGGATCCACACTATGGCCTACTGTTTGCTGAGGTGCCACTGGACAGGGCCAGGACCCAGGTCTGGCAAGAGGTGGCCAATGACCTGGAGGTAGCCACTGGCCACAGGAGGACGGCTGAGCAGTGCAGGCACCGGTATGGGGACCTGAGATGGAGGGAGCTGGAGCGACTGCCAGGAGGGGCACGGTGCCTGGTCCAGGTGGGTGATACGTGTACACACCTGTATGGTCCATATGGGTAACACTGTCTTATGTGTCCAGCACATAGGGGAGGGATGGTCTAGGTTTAGCTGTGGCGGTGTTTACAGGGTATGGGATGGATGGGCCTGGCTGGGTGGTTGGGCACACACATTGGGGCAGGGGGAATATGCTTTGGGTTTGTACTGATGTGTTTCTCTCCTTTTGTCTCCCACAGGCATGGCAGAGTGGAGGAGGGCCACGGAGCAGCAGCAGAGGGTGGTGGACGCTGAACGGGAGCATGTCGGGGACCAACCCCAATGCCAGCGACAACCTGATGAGGGTGAGTGCCATGACGCCATGATTGCTATTGCATGCTGTGTGACAGGGTGGGGGGCAGAGCATGGCCACCATCCATGGACTCCACTGCCATGCACGCGACATGTGACAGTCAGCACTGTCCAGTGGCACTGCATATCTGGGAGTGCATCATTGGTGGTCCATGCGTGCACTGGGCACATGGCTGTGGCACTGCCTGCCCACCACATAGCCACGTTACTGTACAGCCTTGGTTGTGCTGTGCTGGACATGGGCGGTGTGTGTGTGCAGTGGTACACATGGCTGTTGCTGCCTGGTTAGGCATGTCTTGTGCACTCGGTCACTGTGGGTGGGTGCACACCATCACAGGAGCGTGGCACATGACAGTATGCCATGTATGATGGGTGGGCTGCAGGGGGATGGACAGTCACACCCATTGACTCTGATCCCTTGTCCTAGGTGTGCGGATACTCCAGCAGATCAAGCGGTCCATCCAGGATCTGGTTCATGTGGCGGCAGAATCCCTTGCCATCCTACAGGATCTCCATCGGCATGGGGTGAGGAGGAGGAGGGGACCCCGGGAACGTCCCCAGGCAGCGGAGGAGCAGGCTGGACCCCTTGACCAAGAACAACCTTCCCCCTTTGACCGACCCTCACACCCCGCCTTTCATCTCCCATTTGTTCACCCCTGCCCCTTACCCACCCCACCTTGTTCCTGTCCCTCCATCCCATGTTTGTGTATATATATATATATATATATATATATATGTATATTGTTGTTGTTGTTGTATTTTTTGAATATAGTAATTTTGATATGAATACTGTGGTGGTCTCTGATTTGCAGCTGGCTATAGGTGCTCAGTTGCAGTGGTGTGCATGGCATCTGGGGTGGTTCAGTCATGGGTATGTGTGTGTGTGTGCATGGGGAAGTGTCTCTGGTGTGGGAGTGGCTATCAGTCGGTATCTGTGGTGTGTGTTGTTCTCTGTGCTTTGCTCAGTATTTACAAATGAAGAGGGGGCGGTACATAAAACAAACAGTAGTAACACTCTGGATACAGAAGTTGATACCAGCCCATTTATGGAAGAAAGGGTTCTGAAAGAACTCTTAAAACTGAAGGTGGACAAAGCAATAGGGCCTGATGGGATTCATCCCAGAATTCTAAAAGAGCTAAGGGTAGAACTAGTGACACCACTGACTACCCTTTTTAACAAATCATGGGAGGATGGGGTGGTACCGAGGACTGGAGGAGGGCAGATGTGATTCCCTTCACAAAAGTGGGAGCAAGGCAGAAGCAGGAAACTACAGACCTGTTAGTTTAACCTCAGTGATAGGGAAAATGATGGAATCACTTCTGAAGGAAAGAATTGTCATATCTAGAGGCCAGAGGGCACAGGACCCTAGGCAGCAAGGATTCACAGCGGAAGGTCATGCCAGACGAATCTGATAGATTTCTTTGACTGGGTGACCAAAGTAGTAGATCAGGGAGGGGCTGTGGACATGGCCTACCTAGACTTTAGCAAGGCATTTGACACAGTCCCACACAAAAGATTAATATACAAGTTAGCCAGCCTGGGAGTGGGTCCCAAGATGACAGCCTGGGTAAAGAATTGGCTGTAGAATAGGACACAGAGAGTAATAGTAAATGGAGTCCACTCAGAAGAAAGGAGGGTTACTAGTGGGGTACCGCAGGGTTCAGTATTAGGACCGGTCCTCTTCAATGTCTTTATAAGCTACATTGCAGAAGGACTGGAAGGAAAAGTATGTCTCTTTGCAGATGACACAAAGATCTGCAACAGAGTTGATGCACAGGGTGGGGTGGAAAGGATGAGAAGGACTTGGCAAGGTTAGAGGAATGGTCAAATGTATGGCAGCTTAGATTCAATGCTAAGAAGTGCAAGGTAATGTACCTGGGAAACAAAACCCAGGGAAGAGTACACAATGGGGGTGAGATACTAACAACAACAAAATGGAAAGGGACCTGGGGTAGTCATATCAGATGACCTAAAGGTGGGCAAGCAATGTGAGAGGGCAGCATGGAGGGTTGGGGGATACTGGGATGCATGGAGAGGCATCACCAGTAGAAAACAGGAAGTTATTATCCCTCTGTACAGACAGCTGGTGAGACCCCATCTGGAGTACTGTGTGCAGTTCTGGAGACCTAATCTCCGCAAAGACATAGACAGGATGGAAGCTGTCCAGAGGAGGGCAACTAAAATGGTGCAGGGTCTGCACCAGAAGACATATGAAGAGAGACTTAAGGAGCTTAATATGTATAGCCTCGAGGAAAGGAGGGAGAGGGGGGACATGATAGAAACTTTCAAGTACCTCAAGGGAATCAACAAAGTCCAAGAGGGTAGCATCTTTCAAAAAAAGAGGTGTGCAAGAACAAGAGGGCACAATTTGAAGATAGAGGGGGGCGGCTCAGAGGTAATTTAAGGAAGTATTTTTTCACAGAGAGGGTTGTGGATGCATGGAACGGCCTTCCGGAGGAGGTTGTGGAGTCAAAATCAGTGGTGGAATTCAAGCATGCATGGGATAGCCATAAGGCAATTCTGGGGGGGGGGTAGGAAGAAGTAGGCTGCTGGTTAACTAGGATCTTCAGCTTATCCAGTAGGTAGGGAAATGGGCAGACTGGGTGGGCCAAGCGGTCCTTATCTGCTGTCAAATTCTGTTTCTATGTTTCTATGTTTCTGTGCATTGCATTACTGTGTGCAGTGGTCCATGGTGCCTGCTCTGTGTCCATTGTGCCCCTGTCAACCTGTCCTTGGCCTGTGCAGTTGACACCCTTGCATGTCTGTGGCCTGCAAGGTCTGCTGCCTTGTCAGTGGTGGCTGTCCCTGCAGGTCATCCACTGTGACTGTCACAATGCTGGGTTGCCTCCTGTCACTGGTGTGGTGCATGTTTGCCTCGGTGACACTGTGGCCTCCACGAGTTGCTGTCCCACCTCCATGCTGTGGCTTGTGTGTGTTGCAGGGCTGTGCACCACTGTCTGTGACTTGTGATCCAGGCATATGCTGGTGGTGTACAGGGCCACAGTTCATGCACAGGGTGGGTGGGTGTCACCCCTGTGCCATGGTGGACTGCAGGCTGTGTGTGCACAGTTTACATGGGCCCACACTGGGGGCTTGGATGCCACACTACTGCGTCCCTGTGTTGGTGTCCCCGAGAGTATGGGTGTGTGTTTGCCCCTGCACTGTGTTGCATCTGGTGTGCTGCATGCTTCCATGCAGCACTGTGGGTGTCTGTGCTGGCTGCTGTGGCTCATGGTGGGTCATGCTGTGACACTTGTCTACTGTGCAGGGTGCTGTATCAATGGCAGTGGTGTCAGGGGCATGCCCTTTCCTGTGTGGGGTACCTCTTGTGGCGACACATGTTCGGTCTCTCAGCTGTGCCTCAGGGGGATTGTGCGTGTTGGCACTGTGTCTGCCGTTGTTCCATTGCCGTGTGCTGCCACCCACTGCTGGGTGTTCATGGTGGGTCTGGCTTGTATGGTTCTGTGATACATGAGGTTGCAGTGTGACAGTGGGGGGGGTATGCATAGGGATTCCTGCAGTGATTGTCACTGCTCATGGGGGGGCATCTTGGGGTCACGGTGCAGGGTGTGCTGTGCATGGGGAGGGGGACTGCTGTGCCATGGGATGGTCCGCCCTCCTTGTGTGGCAGTCTCAGCTTGCCGTTGGGTGTGATGGGGCACCATGGCCCAGCTGTGCTTTGTTTGCTTGTCCCCATGGGCTGGTGGATATTCCATCCCTCCACCAGTTGTGCTGTGCTTGGGGTGTGGGGGTGCATTGTCAGTTCTGCAGTGTGTTCCTGTGCCCATCTGTGGCATGGGTGGTGGGCCCCTACCTACCTCCCTGGTTGTGCAGTTCCATTGCTCTGCTGCTGGGGGGCTCCCTGCTTGCGCTGTGGTGCCTCTGGGCTGCTCAGCTGGGCAGCCCTTGTTGCGCTATAGCGCATCGTATCTGCTCAGCTTCCCCTTCCTAGTTGTGCTATGGCACAAGTTATGCGATATTCAGACGTTGGCTGTTTACGCAATTTGTCTTGCTCCTTTTTTGAATATGGCATCTACTGTGCATGGGCGCAATGGACTTGTGCTTGCTTCTGCTATTGCGCACTTTTTGGGCGCAGTTTGAATATCCAGCCCCTTGTCTTTTCCTTCCAGCTTGCAGCCAATCTATCATGTTGCATACCTTACAATGATGAATTCCATGTTCCCTTTTTGTTGCAAATTTCACTAATTTATAGTACATCTGGTCTATCTATAACCTCTTCTATAAGATTGAATATTGAATTCCTTTAAGGTGAATACCTTGAAGTGGATTAACTCGATCAATAAGTGTTTGTGTTTTAAATAAATGTAAATGGATACTTGAATATTTGTGTTATGTTGAATTGTTTGTTTTTGTATTTTGATATTGTTACTGATTAGTGAATGTTGTTATTTATTGCACTAATTGATGATGTATGTCCCTGTCTACTGAATGTTAAATGTAACTTGTTGCTGGTGAAAACCGCCTTTTAGCTCATCTAGCTAACAAGTATAAAAATAAAAAATGAAAGATCCTGTATATACCCTGATGGACAGAAAGTATAAGGGAATTGAAAAGCTTCAGGAATTATATGAAAAGTGCATTGTTAAAGAGGGTGATTATGTTGAGAAATAACATAGTACTTCTTGGTATCTGTAGTTGTTATATATGTTGGGCCCAGAACTTTTTATACCACCCTCATAAATGTTTGACTAAGAAATTTGAAGAAAACTGGCAACTGAGTTGCACATTGTTTCATTGTGTCATTCACATGTCAACAATGAGAGGTAATTCATTCCCCTTTTTTTTGTGCGTCATCAATATGTATGCAACCGATACTCTGAACGTACAGTTTCAAGTTGAAACACTGCTATGTGCAACTGTGGTCTTCAAACAGGGACAATGGCTGCATATTGGGAACAGCAATTAGTACTGGACAGACTGGCTGATCAGTGCTTCTAATGGGCAGCATATTTGGGCTTCTGGATATTAAATGACCACAGACTATTGCTGGTCAAACCACCACCTTCTATCAGTTTTATCTTGCACATACCTTTCATGGGCAAGATGGCGGCAGCTGTAAGCCAGCCAAAGCATTAGTTCATTAGTTTTAGTTTTAGTTGTTTTATTTCTCTCTTTGTTTTATTTTGCTTTTTAGTTTCTTTTTAGCATTCATTTATGAGTTAAATTAGTCAAGGTCGAAGAAGTGAGACAGACTAGTAAGTTTTCTTATTTTTTGAGAGTTAATTTTTGTTACTGCCTGGGTCCTGGCATGCTGACGCTAGTTGTGTGCTGTGGGGCATTTTTGGTGCTTTGCTTTGCTCCGATTAGTGTGGTGGAGGTAGTGTCAGGGCAGAGACCATGATCTAAAGCAGTTGTTTGAGATCTTTGGCAGCATCCATGCAAGGATGATCCGCTTCATTTTCTTATACTTTTTCTGACCTGTGATTGAGGAAGTGCTACTGTAGGTCAACGGCGCTCCTTGAAGGTGGTTGCTTTGCAGTCTGTCATAGCTGCAAAGTGCTTTCATTGAGGCAGCAAGTTTAAGGGGATCATTAGACGGGCGTTTGGGTTTTTTTTTGCCCGGTTTTGCACTGGATTATCCAAAGGAAGGGAGTTTCACTGCCAAGGAAGGATTACCATCTGGACCGAAAGGAATCAGAACAATTAAGGACTTTTCGGGCTATGAGTTTTTGCTGGTGTACCTGGATTGCTTGGAAACATGGGCATTGGGGTATTATTAGCCTGCTCTTTGCTGGGGGTTCTCAGTAATGGGCAAGGGCAGTTTTCAGTCCAGAGGGACAAGAGGGGAATAGTTGGTGGCGTGGCCCACTGGAGAGCGGGGATTTCAGTGGCTGAGAGGTGCTGGTGCCATTGGGCTGTTGAAGGATGGGCCGTGGTAATGGGCCCCAGTCCTTTGTCGTTCTGGACTGATTCCTTCCCCCTGCCTTTGGTGGGGTACCACTTGGTGTGTGGGCTGCCCCAGAAAAAGAAGACATTGTTGGTTGCTGTTTTGGACTGGCAAATTGTTGCTGAGTGGTACGGCCCGCGGGACTTGCCTGGTGTCTGCTGTGGAGACTGGGTGGGCTTCTTGGACTGGGGGCAAGAAGTCTTCATCTGGAAGGGAGTGGGCCTCCGGGTTGGCCTTGGGACTCTTGGGGTGGGGGCTGGAGGGTCCCTGCTGTTGAGACCCCATTTCCTGGGGGGTTGCTTGTCCCTACAGTAGTTATTGGGGGGTCCATTAGTGAGCCGAAGACCAAGCTGGATGTTACATCTGCTATCTGGGTGACTTGTAAAGACAAACTGCTCCCTACTTGATTCAGTGGTGAAAGATGTGCTGCCTATTAATTCAGTTGGATTGGGTGATGGGTCCTCCAAAGTTATTTATGACTTTTTACATGTACAGTTGACTGCTGGAGTGAGAGTTCAGCTGCTGTGGACTATACAAAAACTGAACTGGTTGGGGGTGAAAGCTTCAGCTACAGTAGGTGCTAATACATATTGGTTGTACTGATGATCTAATTGCTTTATACCTTATTTCTTAATCTGGGCATGTTTGATAATTTATTAGGGCAGGAGGGTGACTGAGTTATTCAATTGAAATTTTTCATTGATTTTGTGTGATTCTGTATTTAGTTTTGCGTGGTTATGTTTGGATTATTATTGCTCTGGTTATTGCTAGAATGTGTCAGCAGTGGGCTCTCCCAGTCAGGCGTTACTCCTCCTCTAAGTTCTATGGCCTTAGCCCCTTTAACTGTCCTCCATCCACTGCAGCTGTCTACAGATGCTGCAGGGGCTCTGGGGATAGTGAGTAGGAGGCAAAGGAGGGGCCGGGACCTGGAGGAGGGGGAACGGTGTGGCCGGATTGGGGTAGTGGGGACTAGGAGATGCCCTGGGGTGAAATGGGTCCCAGATCATGGTTCCCCATGCCTGGTACACATACCCAAGGGCTCCACATTTAGTGGACTGGTGGCTCATCCAGCCTTGGTGTCTCATCCTATTTGGTCAGTGTTGTGCTATGCCAGGTCCATTAAGAACAAGACGGCTATTATTGACAATCTTGTTGGGTCAGCAGACCTGGCGTGCATAACAGAGACCTGCCTGGATGAAAATTCTGGCCCCATTTTGGAATCGGCTATTCCAGCTGGGTTCTCCGTGATACACTGCCTGAGGCAGGATCGCAGTGGCGGGGGCGTAGCATTCTGTTTTAGATCAGAATTGGACCTTGTAGCTGTACCTGTGGGAGAGACCAGATCCTTTGAGTGTACAGTGGTTGCAGGTGTGAGATGCAGGATTCTTCTTGTATACCCACCTGGGAGCGAGAAACAATTCCTGCAGGAAGTCACGGACTTCATTATTGACGTGGTGTTGGAGTCACCCAGATTGATGGTGCTGGGTGACTTCAGTGCTTGGGTAGATGATGAATTCTCACATTTTGGTCAGGACTTCCTCCAGCTTATGAGTTCACTAGGTCTCACACAGGTGGTTACCTCTGTGACACATAATCATGGGCACTTTTTGGGCCTTGTCTTCCTACTGGGGATGGAGACATCTGACTTAGTGGTGGAACCAGTTGGGTAGTCTGACCATCACACTATAAGGTTCAATTTCCAAGCTCCCTTGTATAGGCCTGCCCCCTGTGGAGATGGTTCGGTACCGCCCTTTAAGGGGTGTGATCCCAGATGGTCTAACGACAGTACATGACCTATCAGGATTTCCGAGTGCACGTGTGGATCCAGAGAATCTGGTGCAAGCCTATAACAAGGCTGTGACAGAGGCTCTGAATTCCATTGCTCCTGTCTGTGTTCATCTTCTCACTCTTCGCCCTCAGTCCCCGTGGTTTGATGGGGCTTTGAGGGAGCTGAGGCAAGTAGGTCAATGGATATAGCGTTGTTGGTGGAAACCGGGCCTTGAAGCCAAGAGGCTTAGATTGATGGACCATTATAGGGTTTATCAATGGGCTATCTCATGTAAGAAGACAGAGCTCCTGTCCAACGAGATTGTCACAGCACAGAATTGACCAGCTCAGCTCTTTCGAATTGTAGACAGACTGTGCAATCCAGTCTGTCCGCAGGTTTGGAGAGCATTTTCACAAGAAAAGTGTGACAAGTTTGCTTGATTCTTTGCTGATAAAGTTGCTGACATCAGATCTGAGATCCATGCAGCTCAGTCTAGTGGGGGTGGCGGAGGTCGGTGGGAGGTTGCTACTCTTCGGTTTGGTTGGTGTGACTTTGACCGGCTGGAGATCATGGATGTCATGCAAATTGTCCAGAATATGTGGCTGACCTGCTGTAGTTTGGATCCGGATCCACCTCACCTCCTGGTGGAGTGTGTTGATGTCGTCTACCTGGTCCTAACAGAGATAGTCTGGTGTTCATTGCAGTCAGGTGAGTTTCCTGACTTCCTGAAGGAGGTGGTGGTGACATCCCTCCTTAAAAAATCTTCTCTTCTGGACTGTCCTGCTAACTACAGGCCAGTCTTTAACCTTCCATTTGTGGGGAAGGTTATTGAGAAAGTGGTCATGCAGCAACTGGAGAATCATTTAACCATCCATGATATCTATTATCCTCTCCAGTCTGGATTTCAGAAGAGGCACAGCATGAAGACTGCCCTTGCTTGGGTGCTCATTGATCTCCTGATAGTGAGGGATTGGAAGAGCCATTCTAGCTTGGTTCTTCTTGATCTCTCTGCAGCATTTGATACCGTGGACTATGGGGTACTGCTTGAGCATCTGCAGTTCATCTGTGACCTTTCTGGTATGGTCCTCAGATGGTTCTATTCTTTTCTCACTAGCAGATCTCAGAGGGTGGTGTCCAGGGTGTATTTCTCTGACTCATTCTCTCTGCCATGTGGGGTTCTGCAAGGCTCAATGCTTTCCCCCATGTTTGCAGTGTATATGCTACCATTAGGAAACATTGTAAGACAGTATGGGCTGGCTTTTCACTGCTATGCAGATTATACTCAGCTCTACCTGTCTTTTGTGCCGAACAGAATAGTGCAGTCTCTGTGTTTAACAACTGCCTTGCTGAGATCCAGGACTGGATGATTACTAGCTAGTTGAAGTTGAGTCCTGACAAGACTGAGGTGTTGGTTGTGGACCCAGGTAGAGGGGCCAGTGGCAGGTCAGGCCTCCGGGCTTTGTCTTGGGGGCCAACAGCTGCCAGCCTCTGAGCAGGCACGGAATCTAGGCATTATTTTTGACAATAGGCTGACACTATGTTCTCAGGTGTTGGCCATCATCAAATCCTCTTTTTACCATCTGAGGAATATTACCCAGATTAAGCACCTTGTTCTGCCAGGAGACCTTCCAGCTCCGGTCGTTTGTGATCTCCCGCTGTGATTACTGTAACTCCCTGTACCTAGGGCTGCCAGGGGTTGATATCCGCTGCTTGCAGCTGGTGAAGAACACAGCAGCTAGGTTGCTGCCTGGGTTGTCTAGATCCAGCCATGTTACATCTGTGCTGCACGGACTGCACTGGCTGCCAGTTCAGTGGCGGATCACCATCAAGGTTGGTTTGCTGACCTATAAAGCCCTACACAGACAGGGTCTGAGTTACCTGCAAGAGTTCCTTCATCCCTACTGTCCCCTCCAACCACTCAGATCCACTGACGAGAGATTGCTAAAGATTCCCAGGGTTTGGCTGAAGACATCTGGGGCTTGCACTTTTGAATTCATGGCCCCTACCCTGTAGAATTCCCTACCTCATCGAATACGAGAATATCTGACTGTGGAGGGCTGTAAAACTGCTTTAAAAACCTATTTGTTTGACCTTGCCTTTCCTGACTGTAGCTATTATACTGAGTTTATGTTCTGTTGATTTTATGATTGCATATTTACTTATTGAATTTTAGTGTACAGGCGCAATGATCATTTGGAATAGCGCCTTTTTAAAAATAAAGTGAATTGAATTGAAATACTGTAGGTTGACTGTCATGGCCCTCATCTCACCACAGCAGCTGTCAAATCTTACAATCTGTTAGTAGACATGCATGATTCAAATGTACATGCAGGCCCCATCTGCAGTGACGCCGACTGTACCTTTGGGCATGCTGTCACTGGATAGAAACATAGAAACATAGAATTTGATGGCAGATAAGGACCGCTTGGCGCACCTAGTTTGCCCATTTTCCTACCTAACAGATAAGCTGCAGATCCTAGTTAACCAATAGCTTACTTCCTTCTACCCCCCCACTAGGACTGCCTTATGCCTGTCCCATGCATTCTTGAAGTCTCCCACTGTTCTTGACTCCACGACCTCCTCAGGGAGGCTGTTCCACGCATCCACAACCCTTTCAGTGAAAAAATACTTCCTCACATTACCTCTGAGCTGTCCCCCCTCTATCTTCAAATTGTGCCCCCTTGTTCTTGCACATCTTTTCTGGAAGATGCTACCCTCTTGGACTTTGTTAATTCCCTTGAGGTACTTGAAAGTTTCTATCGTGTCCCCTTTCTCCCTTCTTTCCTCAAGGGTATACATATTAAGCTCCTTTAGTCTTTCTTCGTATGTCTTCTGGTGCAGACCCTGCACCATTTTGGTTGCCCTCCTCTGGACAGCCTCCACTCTGTCTATGTCTTTACAGAGATGGGGTCTCCAGAACTGCACACAGTACTCCAGATGGGGTCTCACCAACTGTCTGTACAGAGGGATAACAACTTCCTGTTTTCTACTATTAATGCCTCTTCCTATGCATCCCAGTATCCCCCCAGCCTTCCTTACTGCCTTCTCACATTGCTTGCCCACCTTTAGGTCATCTGATATAATTACCCCCAGGTCCCTTTCTATTTTTACTGCTGTCAGTATCTCACCCCCCATTGTGTATGCTTCCCCTGGGTTTTTGTTTCCCATGTGCATTACCTTGCACTTCTTTGCATTGAATCTGAGCTGCCATACATTTGACCATTCCTCCAACCTTGCCAAGTCCCTTCTCATCCTTTCCACTCCATCTTGTGTATCAACCCTGTTGCAGATCTTTGTGTCATCTGCAAAGAGACATACTTTTCCTTCCAGTTCCTCTGCAATGTCACTTATAAAGACATTAAAAAGGACCAGTCCCAGTACTGAACCCTTCGGCACCCCACTAGTAACCCTCCTTTCTTCACTGTGTACTCCATTTACTACTACCCTTTGCATCCTGTTGTCTAGCCAATTTTTTATCCAGGCTACCACCTTGGGACCCACTCCAAGGCTGGCTATCTTGTGTATTAATCTTCTGTGTGGGACTGTATCAAATGCCTTGCTAAAATCTAGGTAGGCCATGTCCATAGCCCCTCCCTGGTCTACTACTTTGGTCACCCAGTCAAAGAAATGTATTAGATTTGTCTGACATGACCTTCCCATTGTGAATCCATGCTGCCTTGGGTCCTGTGCCCCACTGGCCTCTAGGTACTCAACAATTCTTTCCTTCAGAAGTGATTCTATCATTTTACCTACTACTGAGGTCAAACTAACTGGTCTGTAGTTTCCTGCCTCTGTCCTGCTCCCACTTTTGTGAAGAGGAATCACATCTGCCCTCCTCCAGTCCTCTGGTACCACCCCATCCTCCCATGATTTGTTAAAGACAGTAGTCAGCGGTGTCACTAGTTCTACCCTTAGTTCTTTTAGAATTCTTGGGTGAATCCCATCAGGCCCCATTGCTTTGTCCATCTTCACTTTTATTAGTTCTTTCAGAACCCTTTCTTCTGTAAATGGACTGGTATCGACCCCCGTCTTCAGAGTGTTTCTCTTGTTTGGTTTAGGTAACTCCCCCTCCTCTTCCTTTGTGAATACTGAGCAGAAATATTCGTTCAGTATCCCTGCTTTTTCACAGTCACCTTCTATCCACATTCCCTCCCCTTTATTAAGCTTCAGTATCCCTCCTTTGGTCTTTATTCACTCCCTAATGTATCTATAAAAGGTCTTATCCCCCTTCTTAACAGAATTGGCTATCCTTTCCTCGGTTTGGGCCTTTGCTATTCTGACTGCCTTCCCAGCCTCTTTCTGCTTTAACTGATAAAGTTCTCTGTCCTGCTCCTTCTGTGTTTCCTTATATTTCCTGAATGCTGTCCTTTTCTTCTTAACCTTCCCTGCCACCTCTTTTGAGAACCATAGCGTTTTTTTCCTTCGTTGTGTTTTATTGATTTGCTTTACACAAAGGCTTGTTGCCTCTGTGATGGCTGTTTTGATCACTCCCCATTGTTCCTCCACCCCTCCTTCTTGCCTGTTTGCTAGTGCTTTACTGAGGCACTCTCTCATTTTCCCAAAGTCAGCCCTCCTAAAGTCCAGTACTCTTGATTTTGTATGGCTTGATTGTATGGCTGTGTTTATCGTGAACCACACTGTTTGGTGGTCACTTGTTCCCAGATGGCTACCCACTTCTAAATCTGAGATTCTTTCTCCATCCCCATTTGAGAGTACCAGGTCTAAGACTGCTCCCTCCTGAGTGGGTTCCAATACTAGCTGTCTGAGGCATGCCCCCTGTAGGGCATCAAGAATGACCCTGCTCTTGGATGTGCCTGCAGCAAATGTGCTCCAATTAACATCTGGCATATTCAGGTCCCCCATCAACAATATCTCCCCTTTTTCTGCCATTCTAAGAAATCCTTCTATCATTTCCTTGTCCATTCCCTCCCCCTGAGATGGGGGTCTGTATACAACCTCCATGCGGATTGTGGTGCCATTTCCTGTCTCCAGGGTGACCCAAAGTGCCTCATCTGCTCCCTGTTTACTCTTTAGTTCTGTTGCTTTGATCCCTTCCTTTACATAGAGAGCTACTCCTCCTCTTCTTTTACCCTCCCTTTCCCTCCTGTAGATTGTGTATTCTGGTATGTTGACATCCCAGTCATGATTTTCTGTGTACCATGTTTCTGTGGCTGCCACAATATCCAGGCAACCCTCTTCCATCAAGGCCACTAGTTCAGGGAGCTTGTTACACAGACTATGGGCATTGGTACTCATCACCCTCCACTTTTTGATAGCCTTACCCCTTTTAACTCCATTTCTGTCCTTACTGCATTTGCCTTTTTTTACATTTAAATCTGTTCTGCTCCCTAATAACTTCTGTACCTTGGTGTTTACCTCACTAATCACCATGTTTAGTGGGGGGAGGCTCTGATTTCCCTGCTCCTTTTCAGTGCCTCCCCCCTTGGCTAGTTTAAATGCTTGCCAATGAAGCATTTAAACCTCTCATCTAGGATCCTGGTTCCCCCCTGGACAGATGCAGACCATCGCACCAGTATAGGTCTGCATCCCTCCAGGTGGCTCCCCAGTCCCCAATGAAGCCAAAACCCTGAGCTCCAAACCAGTTTTTCAACCACTCATTGAATTCCCTGGTGAGAAGTGCCCTAGCATCTCCCTTGCCATAGACAGGCTGCACCTCCGAGAAGGTTACCATATGCGCTACTTGTCTAAGGCCCCTTCCCAACTCTACAAACTCCTCTTTCAGTGCTCTGATCCCATTCCTAGCCAGGTCATTTGTCCCTAGGTGGACAATGACATCCAGCTCCCTCCCTCATGCAGCTCTTCCCACGATCCTGAGGATTTGCTTCCTGTCCCTCCAAGCCGTGGCGCCAGGAAGGCACCTTACCTCCCTCTCCCCTTCCTTCCCCATTTCTACCCCTAATGATTGAGTCCCCCACCAGGAGTTGTTTCCTTCCCCTGTGGGGTCCCATGCCACCCTCCTGTGGGTCTCCTTCGTGAAGGTTCCCAGCATCCTCCTTGGTCTCCACTGCAGGTGCCTCCATAGAGGAACCACTATTCACCAGAACAGTGAATGAATTGTGGAGAGGTACAGCTGGAGTGATGCAACTCTGTTCCACCACCCTCTCCCTCCTTGAGCCCACCCTGGTCCAGCATCTCCTCTTTCTTGGCAACCTCTGAGGTAGTGGCATTGGCCCTGGTGGCCCCTGGGTGGGGGAGGAGGTTTCACGAATCCTAGCCAGGTCAACCTGGAGACGGGCACCTCCTCTCTCAGACCAGAGAGGTGCCTGCAAATAGGGCAGCATCGCAGCCTCCAGAATGTCTCCCGGAACACTGCCGCCCCACAGCCATTGCACTGCACCACTCCTATCATGTCTTATTTTGTGTCCTCTCTACTGTTTCTCTGGATGCTTATTCTCTCCTCTCCTCACAACTCTCACCCTTCCTGTTCTGGGACAGCAACTTCCTATCTTCTTCAGTAGCCTCCTTCTTCCTTGCTCAATATCAGACCACCGGCAGCTGGGGGGGGGAGAGTGAGTTACTTTTTTCCTTTAGGGTTGACAAAACCAATGTTTCTCTATGATCCTTTCCTTCCTACTGCCAAACAGGAAGTTCCTGTTGACAGTCAAATCCAGTGGCTATAAAAGTAGAACTGGCTTTGGGTGGGTGGGATGGAGGGCAATTAGTAAGAAAAAAGGCTAGCAACAGGAAGTTGTAATTTTACTCACCTGCTTTTATAGTGTCTAAACCACACCCCCAGGTAAGCTCTCTTTCCTCCTACTGGTTTAGCAAAGTCAGCTGATACAGTACCCTTCCCTGCACAGAACACACACTGACTTTCTTTCTTTTCTTTCTTTTTTTAACCCTAAATAAGACCCCTTCTACTTCTAATAAAGTTATCTGTCTACTTAATCTTAACAGACACTGACTCCTGCTGAGATATACATTTTAAATTAATAAGAAAATGTAGCTTCTTTTAGTTAGCTGCTTTCTGCTCTACAAGCAAGGCTAACAGCCCCCAGATCATATAGGGAATGGGGTGTGGACTATTTTGTCATAGGTGGAAGAATAACAACCTTGTATTTCTTGACATTAATCAAAATATTGATTTGTTCCACTGTGAAAAGTAGATTTCTACTTTAGTCCTTTTATAATCGCAATAATGCACTCCAACAGGGTATGTTGTTGTGAGATTCACACACGCCTCAGGTGGCTGATGGCTCTCAGCATGTAGCCTCATCCCATGCTACAACCGAGCTGTGTGTAAATCTCACAACAACACCCCCCCCAGTGTGCATTATTGCTTAAAAAAAAGAACAGCTCCTCACAGACTAGTGGATGGAACTGTCACGACCAGTAAGTGTGAGAGCCATACTAGATGGATGTGGTATCCATGGCCGTTTCTCTGGGGAAAGTAGGGAACAAATAGAAACCAAAGCACATGATATCATTCAAATAAAAAATTAACAAAAGGTATTACTACAACATATGCATGAACATTTCTTAAAATGATTGAAGTACATGTGTTGCATCAAAAGTGGCAGCCACTGGAACCCACTAAATAATATAGTCTCCTTTCCTGTACTTTGAGGAATGAATTTTGTAATGTTTTTTTCCCAGCTGCAGTGGTGGCTTGGTCTCTCTCAGAGTTTTCATTGTAGTGCATTGCTGCAAGTAGCACTCTGTTGAGCAAATGGATAGAATATGGTTTTATATTACTACCATTGTGTGGCCATGTGCATGTTTTGGTGGTGGGTGGAAGACTACAACTGCCAGGATCTGAACACAGTCATCCTCTCTTGAGGAATGACTTCCATCCAAGTATTGGGTGGTGCTGCTGTAGTCATGAAATGAACTGTCGCTGTGACACATGACAGCAATCGTGCATGGCAGTACAAAGATTCGTTGATCATGAATTGTGGAACATACATAACTGTTTACATTCTAAAATGCCTTTCACAGCAGGACCAAAACGGCTGGTGTGGCATGCACCACAAGGCAATACAGCCGGACACAAGGGGCCTGATTCTAAAAGACACCTTAGATTGCTCCAATTTGCATTGATCCAGGACTGCAGCAAACTCTGGGCACTCCAGAGACCCTGTGCCCGATTCTAGAAAACTCGGTGTCCCAGCACCAATCTCCCTGGGTTTGCCACAAGTGGACAGCAGTGCCACAGAAACAGTGCACCACAGGGGAATGACGCAAGCTGCTGACAGGCTTGCGGCAGCTGCAGGAGGGATGATGACCTGCTGGCTGGGCACCCTGTAGGCTGGTGGGTCATGTACAGCCATTGTACATGATGTACAGGTCACTCGGCATACAGGACAAAAACAAGGGGGGATAAAATCAGGAGAGCACAATGTAGCAGACAGTGGGTGACCAAAGGGACTACATTCAAATATATGCTACCATGGACATTGTCCCTTTTGTATCAAATGCTGCACTGTCACCATCTCCCCCATGCCCCCTAGGGCATTCCACCCCACTCTGTGTGCCCCCAGCCCCCTCCTGGCAGCCCCCCCCACTGTGAGCAGGGTCCCGCATTGACACAGGGCACTTAGACCACCTTCTGGCCAGTCTAAGTGCGGTCCCATGCTGTGTCCATGGTGGGGCTTACAAGATCCCAAAAATGGGTATGTTGTAGCTCCGCCTTGGCGCAAGCCCCCTTGTGACCTGATGTACCTGGTTGCTTGCTGTAACCTTGGTGCAAGGGGGCTTTGGTGCAGCTGCATTAGATTTGGTGCTGGCTGCTTTACAGAACTGCATTTGACACAAGTGGTGATGCAAGTCACTACTTGCGTCAGACTCTTATGATGCAAGTCCCTTGTGTCAGTCTAAATCTTTTGAGACTCAGGCCCAAGGAAATGATTGCTGGAATCATGGACATGTTGATGCCTTTCTTTTTCTTACAAGAGCACTGTATGGCAAAGAATATGAAACATAAAAGGCATACAGTGTATTCATACCTGCATTTCATGCCCTCATATTAGAACACTATCATTTTAGGGGCAAACTGAATCAGTAGACTATGAAATGCTTCAAGATCAGAAGTCTTGTGTTTTCCAGATATTTTACAAATGTCATGACACAGCCCGGGGCTATTGATGAAATGTTACAGTTGTGTTGATGGGTTGGGTGCTTGAAAGTGAAATGAATCACATACTGTAATTATCACTTGAGTGACAGTAATCGTTAGACTAACTGGTCTTGTACTACAAGGTTGACAATGGAACCAATCCATGGCTGTATTTTCTTGTAGTGTTTTCCCTTTGCAATCACTGTCCATTTCTTTTTATTCCTATGGATTCATAAATTTACAAATGTGTTACTGATTAGGGATGCATATGTGAAATATTGATATTCATGATGACATGAGGTCCGTGCTATCATCCGTACAATTCATTGTGTGGTGTGATTTGCTAGGTCCCATTGTCGCACGATAACTGCACACTGCCTGTGTTGCAGTACAAGAGTCACAAGACAGTGACATATGGTTAGGTTGCTTTACTGAGAACAAAAAGGCAGGTAGCAACTGAAGCCAAATGATGAAATGTCTGACTGTGTTGTTTCTCTGCTACATATCTTTGCCATGCATCAATGTCCCAACCAGGACCAAACAAGGATTAAACATATACAGATTATGAAAAACATTCGGATGCTACATGCTGTCGCTATCAACATGCCCTGGCATGCACCTGATTTGCAGACCAATCCTAGAGTTATCTTGACTGAGGACACATGCCTTTCCTGCATGTAGCTGTGTTAATCATAACTCATTTACAGAAGAAGGCATATAAATACGTACTTTCGGCAAGTGTCACCTTCTACACATGTATTTATTTTTTATTTATTTTATTTGAATTTTGATAACCGGGTGGGCCCACTGAGACAGTGATGTCCCTTTTTCAGGGGTGACCTGGGAAATAAAGGCAATTCCATGAAAGAGTTACAAAATACAATTTGGTACAAGAGCAAAATCATATACATATAATGATGTAAAATACATATGATCACTGTGTCATTGGTAGTAACATACCTGAACTAACTGCACAATACTAGCTTTCAGTTCCTTGCATGACTACATCCTGTACTTGGTACTATGACTTGGGCTGTGAGCCCTACTATCACCACCACATACAAGGTCTCTATGTTCAGTCCGAAGTGCTGCCACCAACCAGTCTTGTTTGTGTTTCCAAACCTTTGATATAGATGGAAGAAGTATTTTACTTTGAAAAAGCATTCTGGAAGAGTAGCACTGCATTCTGATGTGATTCAATACTCCTAATATCTTGGCAACAGTGGAGCCGGCAAGAAATATCCCAGCAGAAAGGAGTACATTGTCTGTGGGAATGCACCTTATGTATGATTGACTATGCAAAATTGCAACTTTACTGCAATACAGACATTGATCACCAGTATGAGCATGGTGCCAACATGTCTTCTGTTGAACTTCAGTGTCATTTGTCCACAGTTCAGTCAGTGACACCAGGTAAACAGCTTTTTTTCAGTTATGATGCAAAGATGACGTACTTGGTGTCAGAAGCTGCAGGCATTTCCTCATCCAGTGTCAGTGACACGTCAGCCTCATGCATGTCTTCATTATCAATGTTCTCCATCTCATCATCCTCTTCAGGGCAGTTAGGTGATGATGGAATATAATCTTAATTGGTGTCTTCCTCTTATTCCAAGTCGTCATCACTGTCAACACCCGACAAATCACACACCATGTTGTGCTCTTGTTTACTGACATCAGTAAGCAGCTCACACTGTACACCAATTTCTCTCTAGTGGGAGTACTTTTCTGTGTTCCTACAACATGCAGAAATATACAAATAAGTAAAATAAGAAATAGTATCATTGCATGACAATTCCTGACAGTAGGGAAAAAACTCTAATTATAGGTTAGCTTGGAAAGGATTAAATATTTACTGAGAATTTGGTTGCACATATTGATAACAACTGGAATTATTATGGGTTGGCCACGTGTCTTCGTACATGTGCACTGTTCATGAAGGGCACATGGTGGCTGAAGGACCTGGCAATGGGATGAGTGCAGATCTTCACAGGAAACACTGTCCAGTTAGATGTGCAAAACACAATGTGCCAGTGGTGATGTGACAGCAAGACAATGGACATGTGTCTCTGTTGTGATAGTGGTCAAAGACATTTCCATTGCTGAGTGGGGAACTCATCGTTAGGCATGACATCTTCTCACTTTTGTGAAGATGAAGTCACTCTTCAGTCAGTAAAGTGTCTGCATACTTCTGTAGCATGCCATGGGATCATGCACATATTAACTTCAACTAAGGATGAAAAGATAAACAGCAGGACTGAACTGGCAAACTGTATGAATGCATACCTGTACCTGATGCCCAACATATTTTAGAAAACAGGTGGGCAGAATTCTTGTTTCTGATTGGCTAATGTCACTAACCAGCCTGTCCGGTATCAGGCAACAGAGATCAGGAAATAATGAGTCCCAATCTCTGGCTGCCTGATTATATTCTAAAAATTAATTTGCCACTAGAATGTTACATTTTAAATAGCCACCATATTGTTCTCTCCCATAGCAAGAGATACAGCCCACCTGTCGTAAAACAGTCAGCGGTTCAGAAATAAAAAAGAAGCACATGTGACACACAAAACATTTTTCAGTAAAAATGTACTGTATGGGGAAAATAAACCTTTTTTCCAGTAAACTGCCAGCACAGTGGTGACTGTTCATCACAGCACTAGTCTTGTGCTAATATTCCCTCATAAACAGCACCATCATGCTGTCAGCTGACAGCTGAGCCTCGCTGTCACACTCTCACCTCACTGCTGAGTCACTGGGTCCTCTGCCACTTTGCCATCATCCTGTTCTCTACTGCCATCAACACAACAGCAAATTAGGCTCCAGTGCAGTTAGTTCCATTAAAGTAAGCACATAGTACATTGTACTGCCATTTCAGTGTCTCACTTTAGCCGCCACATTATGTCTGAACACTGCTAATGCTTCCCAACTGCACATCTGCTCACAGCACTAACAGTACTAACCACATTTACAAAGTAAAAGAACTACAATTAAAAGATACCAGAATTCAAACCGAATGACGTTTTCTAACCTTAGCAATACCTGGAGGTGGGGGAGCAGGGGGGAGAACACCAGGCAGTGTATTGGCTACAGAAAAACAATGACACAGACAACACCCTCTACAGCCAGTTCATGCACTGGAGGGACTACTTTACAGAAAATGCTGTTTGTTTTTATTCCTTTTTATTTAATTTTGATCGTTTTTACATGTTTTTAAAATTTTTAATTCAAAGTGTAGCCCAAAATACCATTTAAAAAGTGTAATAATACCCAGAAAGGTGAGTGGTATTAGGCTATACAGGACCTTCCAGGGGCTTTAAAGCCCTCTACCTATGGTGTCTGGCTTCATTACGCCACTAGGTGGTCAGGTACAGCCCAATACTACTCACCCTGCTGGGCATTATTGCTTACTGGTTAGTACAACTTAACCTGAAAACAGTAAGCAAACACTGCAGTCTGAAGAGGTGATTGGCCTCATGGTGATGTCAGCAGTGCAGCACAAGCATATTCCAAGCATGGCATTCCATGCATAACAGCATTCTGACATATACTACACTGAGGCATTGCACAGGTTACAAGCAACAGTAACATACCTTTATGTATACCAACAATATGTGCTTGAATCTTTTTATTTGAAGTGCATTTCAACTCCCATTAGGAGATTTTTGTGTACTACAATCTTCATCTTGTTTTGCAGCAGTCATTGCATTCATGTCCTCGATGACTTCTTCCATGGAAATGTCATCAACATCTTCCAAATCAGAATTGCTGGATGGCATGTCTGATTTACGTGATTGTACAATATAGCTGTACTTTGAAGGAATGGGTACATGCATAAACAGCACCCTGTCATATAGTACACATGCATATGTAATGGAATGTGTGGTAAGATCATGACAACATACTTTGCAAGACTGCAATCATACAGTCATGCATATGTGCGACATCAAAAAGATTTTAAAATATGATTGATGTTTTACCTGCAGGTCTTGCTTTGAGGTGAAATGGTGTGTGGCCTGCTTCGAAGTATGTGACAGTTCCTTGTCTCACTTTGTCAGAAGGAGTATACAGTGTCAGATAACAGCCCGATTCTGTGAGTAGGAGATTAACATAGAAACATAGAAAGTGATGGCAGAAGAGGACTTCAAGATCCATTTAGTCTGCCCAAAGTAGCCTGTGACATGTGCAACTGCAATTGAGCAAACCGCAAAATGGCAACTCAATTGCGCTGCATGTCATGGGGCTACCGATGCAGTAGAGCGACCGGATGGGGTGGGTTCGCGCATGTAGCAACAGGATGTCGCTACATATATGCACATGTGGGGGGGTGGGAGTGAGCTTGCTCAGCGAGGGGCAGGAGGAGTTTTGGGGGGGTGCTCTGATGGGCTGCCGAGCTGGCCCAGTGGCATGGTGGGTGTGTTCATGGCTTGGGTGGACAGGGTGCTGGGTTTGGGTCCAGGCGCAGGTACGTTTTTGTTGCGCCCGGCCCGAATTTGTTGTTTTTTTTAACGTTTTGCACCCCCAACATGCACCCCCTGGAGTTGAGAATCCTAGTAGGGTGGTGCGAGGGACGCAGCCCCCCACATAAAACATTAATACTGTAAGTCCATGGTACCATTTTGCTGTGCACCAGGGAGTCACAGCAGCAAAATTAATTTTTGGCACTGTGACTTTGCCATAATGACAATCGCCTTTTGGCAGTCACCGTTATGACATGGAACCCTGCCCAGAAACCTGTAGTCGGATTCTACCCCCCCAACCTTTCTGTACAATGATACCCTTGTGCCTATCCCATGTGTTTTTGAACTCTCTCACCATTTTGGCCCCCACTGCCTCCTGGGGCAGGCTATTCCATGGGTCATCCACCCTCTTGGTAAATAAGTACTTTCTAGCATTTCCCCTGAACCTCCCACCCTTCAGCCTCATATCGTGCCCTCTAGATCTACTGCTCTCCTTCACCTGAAACGGCTCCTGAACCCTTACCTTGTTTATAACCCTGGTATACTTAAAGGTCTCAATCATGTCCCCTCTCTCCCTCCTTTGTTCCAGGGAGTACATGTTGAGCACCCTCAGTCTATCCTCATATGTCATCTGGTGCAGTCCCTGAATCTTTTTGGTTGCTCTCCTTTGCACCATCTCAGTTCTGGTGATGTCTCTTTTGAAGTGTGGCCTCCAGTACTGTACACAGTACTCCATGTGGGGGTGCACAAGTGCCCTGTAGAGTGGCAGTACTACCTCCCTCCTGTGACTCATGCTTCCCCTTCTGATGCAACCCAGAATGCCACTGGCCTTTAGAGCTGCCTTTTTGCACTGTTTTCCCACCTTCACATCTTCTAATATTATGACCCCCAGGTCACTTTCCTGGCTGATAGAAGTTAGCTTCACCCCCCCTCGGTAGTAATCCTCTATGGGATTGCCTCTGCCTATGTGCATGACTTTACACTTCTTGGCATTGAATTTCAACTGACAGGCCTCTGACCACTCCTCCAGTTTCATTAGGTCAGAATTCATACTATTTACTTCCTTGGGAGAGTCCACCCTGTTGCATATCTTGGTTTCATCAGCAAATAGACACACCTTTCCTTCCAATCCATTTGCAATGTGAGCTATGAATACATTGAGGAGTAGGAGTTCCAGCACCAGCCGGCCTGCCATTGCAGCGGTTGGATTTCTGCTTGCGGCGCCGGCGACCCAGGTTTGGGAATGGATCAGGGTCGTCAGAGGGCCGGCCAGGGGGAGAAGGATTGAGTGTCCCATGGACAGCTCTCTTTCTCTGGGGAGAGGGTAGGGTAGGGTAGTGTCCAGCACAATGAGGATACCTGGAGGAGTCCAGGAGTCACTCACGCTACTGGCACTCGGCAACAGGGAGGCTGGGCGGACGCTGGCATCATTGCACATCCCCGCCTCTGAGAAAACCAGGAAAAAAGAGTAGGTGGATCCATTATCTGAGTGAAACCCTCCCTGGGGCTTCAATTAGCTGCCATCGCAGCATCCCCGACTAGATACTTGTCCCGCGGTGCAGATGAGGGGACCAATGCCACGGTCCCACCCTCTGGGGAGTAAGCCGGGGGGTGACTGGGGATAAGCAGCAGTAGATGGCAATGGAAATCCTAGGGGCCATGACCAGGGCTGATGGCTGACAAGTGGACCCGCCAGGATAAAAATGAAAATAATAATAAAAAAAAAAAGGAGTACCAGCACCGACCCTTGTGGCACACTTCTAGTCACCTCCCTTTCCAGTGATACTGCACCGTTTACCTGTACCCTTTGTGTTCTTCCTCTCAGCCAGCTATTCACCCACCCAACCACCTCCTTTCCCACTCCTATGTGGTCTAGCTTCTTTAACAGCCTTCTGTGTGGAACAGAGTCAAAGGCCTTACTAAAGTCCAAGTAGATCACATCTACTGCCTCTCCTTGATTCATTGCCTTTGTAACCCAGTCAAAGAAGTCGACCAGATTCATTGTCAGTGTCAGGCTCAGCAGGTGGCACACTCGCCTCTGAGGCCGGGAGATCAGAAGGCTGTGGGTTCTATCCCCACACCAGTCACTTGGGTTAATATCCCGATACTGACACTGTAGTGCAGCATGAAGGGGGTGCTGCACTCTTGAAGTGCTGTCTTTTAGATGAGACATTAAACCAAGGTCCCATCTGCCTGTTCTGGTGGTAGTTCAGATGGATGTTAAAGATCCCATGGCACTTATCGAAAAGAGTAGGGGAGATTTTTATTAACAAGAAAACTGAGTACAAATACGAAAATAAGCAGCAGAAAATAAACACAAAATCATCATGTTACAGGAATCTCAGAATCAGTAATCCAAGGCAAACATTTTCAGGAATCTAACACATGTCTTCTAGGTAATGAGAGTAATTCAGAAAAATAAACAGAGTGAATATCTGTTTCAATATTATGCAAGAGAACTTGTTGGGTCAAATCTAATTGTTGCAGAGAAAAAAGGCATCTAGCAGTCCAAATATGCCATTTCAGAATTGTAAATATAACATTTAAAGTATCAATGTTCCATTTACTCCATGCCTGTGAAAAAACTCCATACATTAAATTGATATAAGAGACTGAGGTGAATAATGGTATATTCCATGTAGTGGAAACAAATGTCCAGAAACCTTGTATGTAGGATCAAGAAAAAAATAAATGGGTTATTGTCTCTTCCTGTTGTACACAATCCAATCTAGAACAAAATCTTTCCAATATTTGTGTTTTTGGTTTGCTTTAACATGTATCCTCTCATGACAACTCAACCAATGGAAGTCCCACATTTTCTGAGGAATTCTTGGGTTATGAAGGAGTGTCAAAAGATTGTTTAGATAGGAGTCTGGACTTTTAGGAAAGACAACAGGTTCAACACAAATGTGATCAAGAGATATTGATACAAAGATTTTCTATTTTGAGTAATAATCAAAGTACTGGAGACTGTCCACTGTTTAAACCATAAGAAGGTCTCCCTAATGTAAGACGGTGTATTTGGGAGACTCTGGACCAGTGTAAGATTATTAAATTCCCATTGCGTTAACCATGGTTGACAAGATTCATAAAACCATGATTCCCAGCCTTTGTCACCATTAATCAAAAGTGACTTAAAATTGGCCATAAAAAATGCTATTGTAAAAAATAAAGGATGGGCCATATGCAGACCACCTTGTTTGAAGGGTAGATAGGTAATATTACGTTTAATGGGGTTATGGGGGCTACCCCACAATGCCTGAAAGAAAATACTAAGTAGTCTAGTCTCAAAACAACGTGGAGGGGAAACACATAACTAAGAAAAAGAAACACTGGGAGTAAGAAAGTCCAAATCAGATGAACCCTCTTTTGTTTACCCAATTTCCAGGTATTCCAACATGCAAACTTTGCCTGTGCAAGATCAAGTTTGGGACCCCAATTCAAAATATCCAGAGGACCATCCCCAAAGCAAATACCCAAAATCTTTATTGGGTCAGAGCTAAGTCTAACATCTGAGATAGTGGAGGCGCTCATAACCCCAGTATCCAATTTTCTACTGATGCACTTAGTCAAATTCAGGGTTGCCCCAGAAATGGACCCAAAAACTACACAATGTCGAAGTGCCTCATTTATAGAAGGGATGTCTGCTACAAGCAGGCTCATATCGTCTGCTTAGGCCATAACAGAAGGGGGGGGTAAGGTGTAATGAAGTGGAGAGTGGAACTATTGCTCATCATTGCACTATGTATATGGATTTGGGTTGGATTCCATTAGACTTACGGGCTAGGGGAATCTGGCTAAATCAGGTTTGTAATATATTTAAAAATCAATTTTTAGATAACTTAAAAAACAAATTACAAAAACCAAAACATGGTTTAAATTTAAGAAAAACTAGTGCTAGAGATTTAATAATACCAAAGTTAAAAAATCGATTTAGTAAAATGACCCTTCAATATCAAGTAGCTAAAAGCTGGAATTGTCTTCCTCCTTTTTTACGTGACCTAACTACTGATCATGTTTTTAAAAATGGCCTGAATCATGAACTTGGTTTTCGTTGTTGTTGTTGTAATAGGTGAAATTAATGTAAATTTAAAAATGCTACATGCCTGTTATTGATGAGTTTGTAAAACTCTGATGTATTGTTTTGTACTTTTCTGTAACTTGTATTGTTATAAATGTATAGTTGTAATAATTTTGCATAATGTAAACAGGTAAGCCTTGTGAACAGGGATTTTCGGAACCCTAATGGCTGTATCACTGTATAAATAACATTTTACCATACCATACCTATTGTCTGAGCAGTATAAATAGTATGAAGCAATGGATCTAGAAAAAAAATATACAGAATAGGGCTAAGTGGACAGCCCTGCCTGACTCCTCTTCGTAATGGTATCAGAGGACCTCTCCAACCATTAGCAATAGGGACAATTGTTGCAGAACGATAAAGTAATTTAATCCAGGAGATAAATGTATCAGGGATTTTATAATGCTGTAACGTACACCATAAGAAGTCATGGTTAACTGAGTCAAAAGCCTGCTTCTGGTCCAAAGATATCAGGTAACCAGGCAGTAAACCATGCTTTCCTCTTTCAACAATTTCCCTTAACAAGATCAAATGATCTGAAATATTTCTCCCTAGTATATTACTGAACTGGGCTGCAAAAATCACATGCTGTGCTGATTTCGATATTCGAAGTGCCAAGATTTTAGCAAAGATTTTAAAATCAGTGTTCAAGAGGCTAAGGGGTCTCCAATTTTGTAAGAGCCTCCTATCCCCTTTTTTATAAATATAAATAAGGCTACCCATGTTCAAATCTAAAGGTAAATTATTCAATTGTAAAATAAAATTGAATACAGCAGCCAGTTCATCACTTAAATTCATACTTAGTAGTTTATAAAGCTCATCTGGTAGACCGTCTAGCCCTGGAGATACTCCTAACTGCAAAGTATGGATCACAGCATCTACTTCTTTTCCTTGTATGGAGCTATGAGACATTCTAAGTAAGGAGTGAGGTACGTCTGGGATATTCAGGTTTAAGAGATAAGTAGAGGGTTCTGTTACTTGGAAAGGAATAAGACCAAATAAGTGTTTTGCATAGTCTGCTATACAGTGTTGTATTCCTAAGCTGTCTGTAACTTCTTTGTTATTGTTATCAAGAAGGGTCCCAAAAACGTTAGTCTTCAGACGGGAAGCACAGTTATCAAAAGGGCAGATCACATCATAGGAGCCTGATATACCACGTTTTTGTTGTTGTTGCAGTGAGGCAAATGTACAGGAATGAAAATCCATTAAAGTTTTTTTTAAAGTACTAATTTGCATAGTGAAATCATGACCTGTAGTATATGACAAAATGAGGAGTTTCTGTAATTGATGCCGAGCCCTATGATAATCAAAATACTGCATTTGATGTTTTCAGCAGGTATTATAAGCTCACGTTAATGTCAGACCACCACTGCCAGGAATCTTCATATAAAAAAAAGACATATTTCCTGGCTTGAAAAAGAGATTTAAGGTAGGACAGTAACTGCAGATTACTAAGTAAGGTTGTATTCAACTTCCGGGTACCTGGACCATAAAGTTTAGTATGGGTAGTACCTACAACAATCGATAAAAGGTTATGGTCAGTACATTCAGCTACTGTAATTGTAGCAGATTGTAGCTGTAAGTGTTGAGACACAAAGAAAAAATCAATTCGAGCAGCTAAGGAACCTTTATGAAAAGTAGGCATATGGGCTTTATTTAATGCAAAATAGGCATCTTGAAGCTTAGCAGAATGCAACATGGATTTTAAAAAATTAGCATCACAAAATATTTTTGTTGTTTTTGATGTGTGAAATTTATCTTTATTGGAAAGGTCACAATTAAAGTCACCCCAAAAAAAAACATACCGGGATGAATGGAGGTAAGGTTGGGCAATCTTTAGTAGATCAATCCTAAGGGATTTAGTTTGTGGTGCATAAATATTTATTCTATAATTGATGTTGGAAATTCTAACAACAAGCAGTAACATCCTACCTGGACATAGATCAAGGATTTGAATAATGCTAATGTCCGGGATGCCAAATAGGATCCCCACCCCAGAGCAGGTCTCTTGTCCAAAGGACCAGAAGAAAAAGGCCAGGAAACCAAGCTCTTTGTGCTTTTATTTATTTAGTTTTTTGTTGACCGGGTAAGTGCACTAGACAAATCCTGCCTATTTTCAGGCACGACCTGGGGGGAGGGGGATACAGATGAATGCCAACTGACCTTGAACCAGATTAAGCTGTTGGTGGTATTTTTTTTTTTTAGTGAATGAGGGAAAGTTGGCCAGGACACCGGGGAAATTCCCCTACTCTTTTCGAGAAGTGCCATGGGATCTTTAACATCCACCTGAACTACCACCAATCCAGGCAGATGGGACCTCGGTTTAACGTCTCATCCGAAAGACGGCACCTCAGAAGTACAGCACCCCTCTCATGCTGCACTACAGTGTCAGTACTGGATATGAACCCAGGTGCCAGATGTGGGAACTGAACCCACAGCTCTCTGATCTCCCAGCCTCAGAGGTGAGTGTGCTACCTGCTGAGCCACTGAGACTGACTTTTGTTATTTCTGGTAGGGAATGAAGTCTCACATCCTGTAATAGTATAACCCAAGCTGACGGGTTAGACAAAAAAAGAGAAGACAGCATCTCTCTTAGGTTGTCATTTGATACCGTTCACATTTACAGTATAAATGGAAAAAGGAAAAGCCATCAGAAAAAGAAAGCAGGGAGGAAAAAAAAAGGAAAAAAAAACATCATTGTAATTTACCCCTCCTGGAAGCAGGCTCTTTGTTCTTAACCTTAGCCCTAGCTTTCCTTTTCTGAGAACCCATAGTATCAACAGGAACTTCCATGTCAGTCATAAGCTCTGGATGACAGGAGAGTACTGAGGATGAATCAGAGTCTGTTAGTTCCGAGGGATCATGTAACAACTCAAATTTATTTTCCAAAAGGATATCATCCATTTTCAAAACTTTAGAGAGCAGTGATCCCTGCTTCCTGGAACCCCTGGTGACTCTGGATTTAGAACTACGAAGCTCAGGGGGGGCCATATTACCTGGAGGTATGTCAGTAGGTGTAGCAGGAGGGGGGTCAGGAACAGGAGGTACTGTAACAGGTACATCTAAAGAAATTGGGGGGGTTAGGCACAGATGCAGAGAAGCATGACTGGGAAGTACTAGGGGTCTCTCCATCATGTTCTGTGTTAACAAGAGGGAGAGGTAAGGGAAGAGGCTACACTCACATAGTCTGAAGAGACTGTCTCCTAAGCTGAGTGCCTGAAGATTGGGAATGAAGTTTGGATCGCAGTGCCACCATAATAATTAATCTCTGCTCTTCCCCATCCGCCAAATTAGAGAGTTATGAGCAGCCCAGGTACATTGTTGAAAAGTATGTCCGGATTCCTCACAAAGAACACATCTAGGTTCCTCAACACATTGAGAGCCAGCATGCCCCAATTCACCACATACAGTGCACTTCACCATATCACAGATGCTGCTAAGATGGCTGACAGAACCACATCTGTAACATGCCTTGGGCTGCCCTGGGTAAAATAGAATACCCCTATCCCTGCCTAACAAGAAACTATTAGGCAAATGCTGGATACCAGAATATGTGGTCCTAAGCATAACCCTCATCTTCCAACCACCCGTCCACAAATGTTCTGAGTTAAAAATGACCTCTGGATCTGTGAGAAGGATACAACGCTGTCATAACCAGACAGTAATGTCATTTAGGCTCACCCCCTCATTACAGAATAAAATGGTGACAGTTTTTTTGTGCAGGTTTAGTTAAGGGTATAGCACTAAAAGGGGCCCATAATGGAGTGGATTTCAACTTATGAAACAGGGATCAAAATTTTTCCAAGCCTGCCAAAGTTTTAAAGCTAACATCAAAATGTGGTTCAGCAGATACATGGATTAAAGCATGAATTTCGTATGCTGTAAACTTCATAGAGTCTTTAAGTAAGGTTCTGCCTACAAACACACAATCAGATAATTCTGGCATACCACCTAAATACTGAAGTCTTACAGCATTATGTCATTTTGCTTGCTGTGTGGGAACAGAAAAGCATGAGGCATATGTCTTAGATGACGTAGGTTTAGAAAAAGTAGATTGTTGTTCAAACGGCGGTTGAGACTCAGGGCCCTGGGGTTTGGTATGCCGTGTAGTCACAGATGCAGCAGCAGTGGTAGTCGTGTCCATAACAAGCAGTCCAGAAGGCAGAACCGTAGGCAGTTGTAGAATAGGGTTTTGAGTTGGCTGCAGCTCTGTAGGTAAGGACAAGTCAGATACAGAAAGGGCAGGAGACTCAGGAACCGTTGCAACTGAATCAAGATCCTCTGATCACCAAATAGGTGAAGGTCCAGAATGCCAAGTGTCTGCAGCAGGATCACTCTCCCAACCCGCTGCACCGAGCGCTGATTGAACAGACCAGTCAGCTGAAGACATGTCAGGAACAGACAATGGGGCTCGTCTTAGGCCGGACTGACAATCAGTCACTTTCACTCCCTTCAGGTAATTCACTAGCTGTCAGAACAACCCCAGAAGTGCTAGGGTTCGAGGAATGAGGAAGTGTCCAAGCAGAATCCGAGGTCTCAGCCTTGGGAACAACAGTAATATTGTCAGACACATCCGGAGAAGAATCTTTTTGTAAAACAGTCAGCAGATTTTTTAATGCTAATAGCTCCGTGCATTTCACTAAATAGGGTTGTTCCTCTAACACTAGCAGAGAGTCAATATTGACAGAAGTAGCAGAAGGGAAGTCAGGATTTAAGCCAACTGAATGTGTAGAAGGTAAAACATCATTTGGAACTGTAGATGAAAGTTGTGAATTACCTGTAACTACTGAAGGTGAAAACCCAGAGGAAAGTTTAGCCAAGTTCTGTTAAAAAGCTTGCTGAAGTTTCTCATTTGCAGAAAGTCATCATTCTGTGTTGGTCTCTCAATTTCCAGAGAGAGGGTAGGAGACCAACTCCTCTGCCTCCAACACCTCCATGTCCTCCACAGCTCCTCCATGGACGGCCATCTTGGCAGAATGCCAGGATGTAAGGGGACCCTACCAAAGAGTAGGGGAAGGTTTTTGTTAATAAACAGAACAATCAGAAAACAGTAATACAACTCATGGAAAATAAGAAAAACCATAACAAAAAGAATATCAGTAATACTCAATTCTCCAACAGTATAATGATCAAACTGTTTTGTATTTCAAAAAAGGAACCTCTCTCCACCTCATAAGCCATACATTTTTGGACAAACATTTGCGTTCAGAATCACATTGTATCAACAAATCATGTTCAACATGTTGAAGAACTTCAAGTGGCGAGTGGTATAACTGTGGTAGAGTAAGGTGACTTCTGGCTTGCCATAAATGAAACTTGAACATAGCGAACAGCAGCCGAGCTACACCTGCACCCAACAAAGTAAAATGTAGCAAAAAAAAAACACAACTTCCAGATATGTAACAGCCTGCCAGAAAGGGTCGACCAGAATTCTTGCTCAAAGGGGCAGGAAACAAAAAAATGGGACATTGTTTCCTCCTGATTAGTATGCAAGTATCCCTCAGACAAGTTCGTTCAGTAACCATTTTATGCTTTAAAGTTCCCCTAACACTGAGTCGTCCATGACAACTAAGCCATAAAACATCCCATAATCTAGGTGGAATCTGTTTATCTACCAAACTTTTAAGGAGGTTATCAACATGATCAACCGGTACATCCTTAAAAACGGGGACTATGGAATGTGCATGAGATTGCAGGACACCATAAATATATTTGCATGATTTGCTATACACGTGAGCCAGAAGTAACTTCCATCCATTAAGTTTCACTATCACAGGTCTGAAATAAATTGGGTAACTAGAAGTGTATATTTTTCTGGCTCAAACCTGGCCACTCTGAGGACAAGCTAGGTAACCAACCATATGCATAAATCGCCCATAACACAGTTTGTGGACGACTAAGGTCTAATAAATTCCAATGAAAAAAAATACTATAGTAAAAAGTAATTGGATTCACACAATTCAAACCACCCTGTGCAATAAGAAGATACAACACATCTCTTTTAATGGGATTTAGGTGACTCCCCCAAATAATTTGAAAAAAAAGACCCAATAAAGTGGCTTCCAAACCAGAAGAAATGGGGTATACCACACTAAGGTATAAAAAATGAGGGAGAAGTAAAGTTTTGGTAATGATAACCTTTTTCTTTTTAGTTTGTTGCCATGACTTCCATAATCTAATTCTGGACTGAACTGCTTCAATTTTAGCTGACTAAGTAACGCATTATCACCTCTACCAAAATCAATACCTAAAATTCAGACCAGGCCCAGTATAACAGGAATGCCTTGCAACTCCGTGACCTCAGGAATGGCAGTATGCAGAGGATAGAAAAAACTCTTCGATTTATTAAGGGAGGAACCCGCAACATCCGAAAAATTAGAAAAATGATGTAACACCTCATCTCCAGAGGTCAAATCAGCAACAAAGACACAGACATCATCAGCATAAGCCGAAATGTTGGCCTCAAGGGTACTATGAGGGGAAGCAATACAAGAATCTGCACATCTTGGGCAATTGTACATAAAAGCGGGTCCAAACTAAAATCATAAAGTAAAGGACTTAGAGGGCAGCCTTGTCTCACCCCCCGACGAATAGGAGTATAAGAACCCAAATAACCATTTATCAAGGGCATAGCATGAGCATGACTATAAAGCAAAGAAATCCAGGTTATAAAGCAGTAGGAACTCCATAGGTTCATAAAACCTGAAACAAATAACTATGTGGGACCTGATCAAAGGCCCTTTCTTGATCCATGGACATAAGAAAACCCTTCATAACATCAACTTTACCAAGCTCTATTAGTTCACGAAGTGAAAGGAGATTATTAGAGATAGCTCTTCCCGGTAGTGAACAGGATTGGTGTAAGGAAATCAAGTGTGGCGCTATGGACAACAATCTGGTATTCAATATTTTCATTAAAATTTTAAAATCCGTATTAAGGAGACTTAAAGGCCTCCAACTGGAAAGCAAATTTCTATCACCTTTCTTATATAACAAAATCTGAATCGAAGTACAAAAATGGAAATCAAGAGAGTGATGTTGCAAAACCCAATTAAACACTACTGTGAGCACATCACAAACCAAAGGACTGCAGGTTTTATAAAATTCTACGGGCAAGCCATCAATACCAGGCACTGTGTTATTCTGTAAATGGGAAATTTCCTTTTTAACCTCATCAACACTAATCAGAGCAACTAAAGCCTGTAATAGTATATCAGAACAAGGGGCAATATGGAGAGAGGAAAGGAATTGTTCTACACCAGTGCTATCCACTGGAGATGCTGCACATAAATCCGAAAAATGTGAGGAGACTGCTTGCAAGATATCCTGAAATGCAGTGTAACTATTACCAGCAGTATCCACAACTTCAGTCAGAAGGCGATCTGCAGAATGCCTATGACTACAATCCAATACATCCCCCAAAGCAGATTTATTAGCAGAACAAACTCTATGTTCATGTAACAGGGAAGTAGCTCTAGTATATTGTAGTGCAGCCATTTCTTTTTTTACATTCTGTACCAGTGCTGTCAAAGATGAGCCTTGTAAGTGTATAGCTGAATATAAAGTTTCTAACTGCATACGTAAAGATAAATATCTCTTATATTTAGTCACTGCAGCATATTTAGATGTTCTCCTAACCAGAGTAGAAATTTCAGATTTAGTGAGAAGCCACCAACCTAACAAATCTTCGGAAAGTCCAGATAGCGACATACGAGCTTTCAACAAATCATGAACTTGGGCCAAAAACCTGTCATCAAGTAACAGTAAAGAATTCAGTTTCCAATATCCCTGCCCCAGTTTAGCATGACAGTCTACCCCTAACGTGGCAGTTACCACCTTATGGTCTGAAATCTCCACTGGAATGGTTTGAGCCTTAATAACCCTTATTGCTGCAGTGACAAAAAGAAAATCAATCCTAGTGGATAAGAAGCCCTTAAAAAAGTACGCCCACCAGTAGGATGACAAACCCTATAAACATCCTGTAAATGACCCTGAACAATAATGTGATTGAGACAATGTGTATCACAGAAATCCTTATCAGTCCGTGCCCCCTGATATGATTTATGCACTACACAATTAAAGTCACCACCTCATATGAGAAAGCGTGATGTGAACAAAAAAGGCTGCACCTCACTAAAGAGATCCACTCGACCTTTCTTTGTAACTGGTGCTTAAATCACAATTAATCTCCAAGTGTAATGTAAATAAGTAAAATCCAATATTAAGGCCTGTCCCATAAGCAGTTCAACTAACTTGGTAACATGAAATCCATCACCCCTAAACAACACCCCAACACCACTACACATGTCTAATCCTAAAGAAAAAAAAGAAGGACCCCATTACCAAAGCTTCTTGGTCATATTAACCAAAGAAAGGGTATTGAGATGGGTATCCTGAATAAGGCAAATATCACACGCCAAATCACTCAAAAGTTGAAAAGTAATCAGGCGCCTATGAGCATTTTTCACACTGTTCACATTGAGGGTGGCTACAGTGAGATGAAATGCCATGGCCATGAAAGAGGATCAGATAAAGGGTAAAAAAAAATAAGTTAACATCAAGTAACCCTTCCCTTTCTAGTACTCCTCCGGGGTCTCACCCCGACCGCAAGGGTCGAGTATCCATAGGAACTCCTTTGATTTATCATTCTCAGAATCAGAGGATACCATAGGTTGTGGGAGGTGTCAGAATCAGCTTCCATATCAGAAGACTGTGTGTGACGGGACAGGACCTCAAATTTATTACTTAAAGGAACAGAGCCACCAGGAGAAGACGCTTTAGCCAATTTGGCCCTACCTGTAGTCTGTTTTTGAGCCCGTTTCTTTGCCTGAACACTAGGCTCAGGAGGGGGCATAATAATATCATCCAGAGGTTTGTCAGGGAAAAGCACAGGTTCAGCAGGAACCGGAGTAACAACAGAAAGGGGGGGAGTAGAGGAAGGGTCCTGTTCAACCGGTCGAGGAACTTCCTGTAAAGGCGGCTCAGAGGAAGGTTCAGATATTGAAACCACTGACTGGGGAGCAGACACCGCAATATCGGGGCATAAAGGGGGACCAGTGACTACCGTAACATGAAAAGAAAGGGATTTCACCTTAGCAATATCCTTTTTCTGTGTATTAAGAAGGATCACATCCTGATCTGGGCTATCTTTTCTGTTATGGGAAGCCCAAGGACAGGATCTAAAATCATGACCTAGTTCCTCACACAGGTTACACTTTAGTTCAGAATTACAATCTGCACTAGCATGGCCAAAAGATAAACAAATGGAACACCGTAGTCTATCACAGGCAGCACTGAGATGGGAAGGGGAGCCATATTTGAAACAGGTACGAGGCTGCCCCACATAGAAGCAATGCCCCCATTCCCTACCTAAAAAAGAACTATTAGGCAAGTGTATGGGACCCATATTCGTATTTCTAAGTCTCACTCTATAACGCCAACCACCAGTCCACAAGTGTTCAGAGTCAAATATAGGCTGTTGCAACCCCAAGACATCACAGTGTTTAGCTAACCAATGTGTAATATCACTAGCCGCCACATTCTCATTTCTAAACAAAATGGTGAAATTTTTAATAGGCAGTCTAGTAAGTGGGATAGCCTGAAATGGCAGCCACAACTCAGTGTATTTAAGAGTATCATACTTAGTCCAGAATCGATCTAATCCCCTAGGGCTTTGAAAACTAACGTCATATAAGGAAGAACCTGATACATGAATTAGAGCAAATATTTCATTTAAAAAAAAACAAACAAAGATCCTTTCAAAAGTGACTTTCCCACATAGAGACGGTCAGGAGCTACATCGAGACCCCCAATATACTGAAGGCGGACTGCATTCCGTCATTGAGGAGGGGGGGAGTTTCTAAATGTATCCCTTCTACAAAATTCTTCCCAATTAGCTTTAGCTTTGTGTAACCCCAGTCCGGTGTGCTATTTGTATCTGACAGCTCTACCAGGTGGGCTGGGTTCGGGGAGGAATAGGCCACTTGGCACAAAGGCTAGGTTTGGCTACTCTGCACAGGGGCACTCAAGTAACTCAGAACACAGGAAGCAATAACTGTAATGTCCAATACCAGAAGTGGGATTCTAAAGTGTGGCTTTTATTCACATCCAAACAGAATAAACAAAGCATAGATGGACTCCCACAGGCCTACACTCCTGGTATTGCAAATTGAAGGAGACCAGAACACATCCTCATCACTTTAGCCCTAGGCTCTACAACACACTGGGCACACAGCCCGGACTTGTACGCTGCTTTGGGTTACACAGCCCGAACTTGTACACTGCTCTGGGTTTTCCCTGGCTTGGCTCCCTTGCCAGCCATTGGACACCTTCCATACTTCATGGAAACATTTTCTGGTGGCTCCCTAAACCACCTAAGAGCACCTTGGCTCCATCAGGGAATCTTCCTCTTTAATCCCACATCTGGGTACTTTCCTCAGGCACCGGCCAAGTACCTGAGGGAAAGAAAAAGGTGTCTCAGAGCAAATCTGTAGAGGTGAATTTGGTTACTACTGATGGGGGGGTCTCCCACTTCTCACTCCCACAATTCATACCCGGCCATTTCTCTGGACTGTAAGCACCTCATCCTTTAACACTTTACTGTGTAGATTCTTGCTAAATGTATTTCACATTCAATCTACTTGTCTTTCTTCCCATTTGTGCTGGACTTGAACACACTTAAAAATAAGTGGCATTGTCCATTACTCTAGACCCCCCCACAGGTTAAGCAGTCCAATTCCAACATTCTTTCTTTCCATTTTGTGCTGGCCTTGAACATACTTATAAGTGGCTTTGTCCATTACTCTTGACCCCCCACTAAGTTAAGCAGTCCAATCCCCACATCTTCCAACTGTACTTGGCTGTCTTTTCCTGACCCCACAGTAACAGTCCCTTTAGTTTCCTTCTGTTTCAGGTGAAAACACTTGGCCCTTTTCCAGAGCGAACTCACCCTTTGGTTGCAGGTGCCCCACAGGTGTTTCCTCCTCAAGGAATCTCTTACAGAGCTTCTGGTGCCTCAGCACAACTCAGACAGGCAGCTTCTTTCCCTTAGCCAGACCAAGGGGGGTTGCCCCTGGAAAACAGGCAGACACCTTCCCCCCATCCCCTCAGAGATGGGGCTCTGAACCATTGAGAGAGGTCTCCACCACTTCAATTACCAGTTCATGTGTTCCTCTTCAGGTGGAAACACACACCTTAAACAAAAGTAGCTCTGTAACAGCTTAAAGCTCTGAGAGCCTGCACACATTCTGCTGCATTACAGTCTCTCCCTCAGACTGCACACAGAATGGCTTCAAATTCCTCAACGTTCTACTCTAACCTCCAACTGCAACATTCCAGTGTGGCTTATGCAGCTGCGATAGTTCTAAAATGATGTCATCCCTCAGTCTCAGCTGAGACTGAGAACAGAGTGAGACAGTGTGAAATCCATTTAACTGGAGTTTCATAAGCTGCCTTCCCTGCCTGCCACTAAATCTTACTGGGATTCTAGTAACCCCGGGTAACAGGGGGGTTACACTTTGTCCCCAGGGTCATGAGAAGGGTCTGGAGAAGGGTCGGGGAGTGGGACATCCATGTCCATTCTATCACCCAACGCTGGTCCCCTAGAACTAGGGCTTTCATCAGCCAAAGAGGAGGAAGGCAAAGAAGGAACTGTAGCCAATAGAGTAGTATCCATGGCAGGATGCTGAACATCCTCAGCAAGCAAATCCAAATCCAGGCTACTAGGCAAAGGTGGAGGCATATCTATCAAGGGAGACTGCTGCCCACCACAACCAGGTATCAGGCTATGGGCAGGGTCTGGTATCCAATGCCCTGAAACACCTGGTTTCCAACCCGCGCTTCACAGGGAGGCCTCCAAAGAGACAGGTAGTGGGCTAGAATAAGGCAACAGTGCAGGAGGAGGCAAAACAGGCAAGACAGTCTGTGCATTAGGAGGTGAAACACACAGTCTAGAAAGCATAGTACTCACAAGTTCACCAGGTGAAGCTGCCGCCAAATCCAAAAGCGGAGAAACCACAGCCAGATCCAGATCTGCAGGAACCGAAAACTCCAATGGAGTGTGGTGCAACACTGGTAGGACCGGTGCAACAGGAGATTGTTGCCGACTCTGCACCACCATGGAGCCCGAAGGTACCACGGCCATAGTGAAAGCAGGAAGAGCCTCCACACCTCCCAATTCTGGCGACAGAGTCCGTGTCCCAGGATAGGCAGAATTGAAGGGCTAACAGCATCAATAACAGCGAGTACCTGGTTCCAATGTGCAGCAAGGAGGGACTTCAACCAAAGTTCATCTGCAGGCAAGAAATCCGACGATGCAGAGGCAGACTGAGCAGGTAAAGATTCATCAGGTACAGTGAGATCCACAGGCATAGCAACAAAATGGTCAGACGTCCTCAGTACTTCAGGCTCCAAAGCTGGACCTACAGGAGTGGAGCTCTGCTCTCCTGCAGGTACACCAGCAGAATGACTGGGTCCCATGGACAAATCCATGGTCTAACAGTTCCCCCACACAGAGTAGGGGAATTTCCCCGGTGCCCTGGCCAAATTTCCCCCATTCACAAAAATACCACAAACAACTTAATCTGGTTCAAGGTCAGTTGGCATTCATCTCTATCCCCCTCCCCTGAAAATAGGCAGAATTTGTCTAGTGCACTTACTCGGTCAACAAAAACTAAATAAATAAAAAATACAATTTGGCAAGATCTACCTGCCATGAAACCATGCTGTTTTGGGTCTTCTTGTCTGTTCACGTATAACAACATGTAGACAGAAGGTATAGAAAGCATAGATTTCAGGAACTATTAAAGAACAACGTGTGGCGTATGCTGAACAAACATTGTTGCAGCCTATGATGAGAATCGCAACCCCTTTAGGGAGTGCCGCAGACAATGCTAAAGTTCATTGAATAATAAGCCGATAGTATAAGGTATGGCAGAGTGTTCATCATGAAATTATTAAGCAGTACTTACGGAGCACATAGATGTGTTTCTTATTTTGAAACAAAATATGCAGTATTAGCAGAAATGTGTTCTAAGGGCCAAGCTGCTGCATGGGACGGTGGCAATTGGGGGAAACCTGAAAGGTTGGGAGCGGGGTCCGATGTAGCCCTGGGGTGGCAAGGAGGGTGAAGGGAGCATGGTGGCAGTTGGGGGAGGATGTGCAGAGGCATCTGGCAGTGGTGCCCTGAGACTGGACACATAGTGGATGGGGCTGCTCTGGGGGGGCATGGCTGGACCATCATGACCCAGACCCCAGTGGAGAGCAGCTCATACACCTGCTGCATAGAACCCACAGTCCCCTGAAGGCTATGAGTGACAACAGGTGCAGGTTGCAGAGTACAGTTGGTGGCCAGGGATGCGCCATGGGCACAGCAGCATTCAAGAGTTAAATAGCACCCCCATGTGGCAGCTAATGAATGACAGACTACTATGCCATTAACAGTGGGTACTGTGGAGCCAGTGCCAGGGCTGTTGTCCACTGGGATCTAGGTCATGATGGTCTGGTCATGCCCATGCAACCCGGCCTGATAGGCTGTGTTCCTAATCACAGGGCACCTCCGCCGGGTGCCTGTGCACATCTGCTGCACTGCCACCATGCCCCCCATCACCCCCCCCCTGCATCACCAGTGCTACATCTGCCATCAGTCCCCACCTTCTATGTATACACGCATATTTCCACCCCCAACCTCTGCAGGTTGTCTTGGGTTGCATTAAGTGGGGGGATCAATCCCTCCATCAAAACCCCTATGTGCATAGAATGTTTGGCACAGCCCTGTGTCTCAGAGTTTGCCGCAACTGTAGATCACCATAAATTAGGGCGATGTGATACCTCTGTAAAAAATGAACCTAATATGCACACTTGGTGGAAAAAATGAGGGAGAGGTGAGATATGATAGAAATGTTTAAATATCTAGATGGGGGTTAGCAAGGTTCAGGAGGGGATAATTTTTCTGAACAAAAAAAGGTGCTACACAACAATGAATCATGAAATGAAAGTGGAAAGGTGGAATAATCATGAGAGATGTGACAAAGTTATTCTCCAACATGAGTGCTGTATTCCTTGAAAAGACTAGCAGCGGAGGTAGCTAGTGTGAAAACTGTGGTGGGGTTCGAAAATGCATGGGTTAGGCTCAAGGGGATAGTGTGGGTAAGGAAGGGGACGTACAACCACTACACAAATTAAATAGGTTCTGCATTACAAGCAAAGAAGGTACAAAATAAAAAAGTGCCAGACTAGCTGGCCAAATGGCAATCATGTAATTTAAAACTCAATGTTTCTCTGAGTCAATGTTTCTGTAACACACAGATACACAATGTTAGTAAGTCAGGCATGCACAATAGTTTCATACACTGAAGTGGGAAAAATGACCCGACCATCATAAGCAACTGAAAACGTGCATGCATAACACAGCATGCGCATACTGTACATACAAACAGACATGCATAGACCTGCACACACACACACTCTAACATACTGCAATAAGCTGTACCAGAAGACAGACACACATACATACATACATACATACATACAGTGTTACACATAGACATTCACAGCACTTACATACATACTGTTGCCCAACAATGCATTGCCATCATACCTGCTTTGAAACATGCATGCATGACACAATACACACACGTCCATACAGAAACTCAATATGTGAATTGTCATGCTTTTCTAATATTTTAAAAAATGTGCGAAATGTGCATACATTTTTTAATATATTTACAGTGTTTCTGATCTAATTTGTAAAATATTACCATGGCCTTTTTATGTTTTGAAATATATACAAGATTCTGAAAGATTTAACATTGATGCTTAGATTACTTCCTGTAGGTTGTATTAAAATATGCACGTCATTGTGCTTTGCAAATATTAAAACTAATTTATGAGATGTGCATCAATTTTGATAATTATATTTATAGTGTTTCTCATAGTATTTTTTCAGTGAATAGTTTCAAGTTTTAAATTTTGTTTTTTATATAGGTGATTATCCTTCTATGTACGGAGAGCAGCTGCATCAGCCCAGTCTCCAGCCTCCTCATGCCAGTTGTCTGCCACTCCTGGCAAGTGCCTGGTCTAAAGTCTCCCCACAAACTTCCCTCTTACGGCAGGGCTGAGGAGGGAGGCAGTCCTCTGCCCCAGTACATCAAGTCCAAGGTGGACCAGGCCACTCACCAAGCAGTGGCGCAGGTGTGGAGATGGCTAGGCCAGGCTTCATGAAGCTTTTGATGGCCATTTTCCACTTTTCTGTCCCATCCCTCCTGCTGAGCGTAGGACTCATGTGGTGGTACACACATCCTACATTCCCGCAGTTCCCTCCCAAACTTTGCCTCCCTGACCTGCTGTACCTACAGGCCTCCACCTGGCAGAGGCCAGGATGACAAGCCTCCTCTCCCTGGGAGGGTTTTACTATAGTGCTGCGACAGCGCTCGCACCGACTTTCCCCACAGTGACAGACACAATGCCGAGTGTCAGCATTGTACCATTGGGGATGTCGATGAGTTTCTATCGGGGGGCTGTGCCCCCCCACATACCCTGGTCTCTAAATATCTAACTCTGAGTCAGAGTTGGACCGGGGGGGTGCAACACTGGGAAACGCACCACTGGTGTCTTCCTCACAGCAGCACCATGACTCACCGCAGACAGGCAAAATCTGTTGCTGTGCTGGTGTCTGTTGTGCAGTGTCGACTATGCATTGGCATACCCCTGGGAGAGGTGAGCAGTCCCTTGGATGCTTGATCCTCTCCCTCGCCAACAGATCTCCAATGACCCAAGTCCATTCCTAAACCAGGGTTGCCAGCGTGGCAGGAGGTAAAGCACTTTACAGCACCTCAGCCCTGCACACCACTGGGCTGGTGAGTTCTAAATAGTTAGAAACATATCCAAGATGCTCAAAAATTCACCACTTATACTTAGATTGCTCTTTGTGGGTTTTATTTAAATATGTGACTCATTGTGCTTTGTGAACATAAGAAAAGTTACGAGAAGTGCATAGAGTACAGTATTCAGTTTTATTTTGTGTTTTTATCATATGCAAAGAACCATGAGTTTCAAATGTTCTGAAATATATACGAGAAGTCAAAATAATCTGCATTTATATTTAAATAACTTCTCATAATCATTCAATGGCTGTTCTCATAGTCATTGGAAAAGAGGTGTTCAAATCAGGGATGAGTTATGTAGCTCTGTCTGAAGTGTACACTCTAGATGGGCTACATCTCATCCAAGTTGGCATATCTAAAATCACAGCAGAATGAATGTGTGATGTGTACCCTGGAGTACAATTGTCTGAGATGTCTTTATCAAAGTCATGTGCCGTGATACAATTCTATCAGGACATAGCAGCTGATAGGAAAGTTTCAGACAAGCATGTTCTAAGACAACAGAAAGTTTCTTAGCAAAGACCAGAGTCAGGGCTGATGAAACGGTAACTGTACAGGTATCTGAAGAAACACTGGCATTGATGTCAGTAGTTCTTACATCAGCACTTGAAAATACCACTGGCATCAATCGTTATGCCAATAGTATTGCTCAAACGTTTCTGTATCTTGATCCTGTGGTGCAAATTACCAGTTAGGTTCAAAACAAAATAGTAGCGGATGCTTTACAAAGTTTGGTGTCTTTAAGTGACTGCAGAGAGAGGCACAATTCACAGTTGTACTGATTTGCATATGGCTGTGTGAACATTTCCACTCTATAATATATTTGCCACCAATCAACAACAAGATGAGCTAGAGTTCTATTCAGCATTGATTGAAATTGAAGATATTTAGATTGAGAATATATTTTGGGTGGATTTATCAGAGTGGTACTGTTGCCAACAGTGTAATGTTACAATCATGGAAATATGTAATAACAAAACATGGCTGGGTTTACCCTAAGGTGGCAAGTGTGACTACCAAATTTATTTTGCAATGTTTTTACAACAATGTAGAACTCATGGAAATTTGTTAAAGAAAACTGTTAATTTAGATCAGTGCTCTAAGTATTTTGTTATTATGCACCACCATTTTGATTTTCATGATCATAAAATAGATACAGGCATTTCTGAATTCTTATGTGGTGATGTTTGCTTTTCTGGTTTTAAATTTATAACCTGTGCAGTGATCTTTCACCTTGGCCCAGTCAGTAATTCTGGCCATTACACTGTTTGACTACGTCTCACACAGGGCTGGATTGAGTATAATGATTCTGTTATCACCGTCAAACAGTAACTGCCAAGGGATTTGAAAAATGTTTACATTTTGATTTTAGAATTGAAACCACAGTAAAGGATAGATTAAAAAGACCCAGAGATGTACAGCAGCACATTTAAGGATGTTCCCTGGGGTTTCAGCAACCTCATGTCAAAGTTATAATTTTTTGCCCAGTACATGATGATCATCTAACCATTTAAAATCCACAACAAAAAACTGGGTTGCCATGCTTGTTTTTAAGTTACATTGGTGAGACTTACTCTCTCTTTATGGAAAAAAATCCAGAAGGGGTCAAATTGTTCTTCGTGGTTATAACATCAATATTTTAGATGTCAACATGAGTGTGAAAGAAAATGTGGAACAAGGACACATCACTTGTCATGATGCTTGCTTCACTTTTTCCACAAATGCAAAAATAAAGAGTAAATTACCTATACTATGACACCCTCTTCAATTGATATTCCCTAAAAAAGGGGGAAATAGCTGTATGTTTTTATACATAAAACCATTTCAAACCCATGTCATTTTCATAAAACTTTTTTGATAGATGTAGACTATGGTTAAGAATACAAAAACATAAAGAAATATAGGGGTTGCAATGCTTCATTTGGTTATATCTGCTTTCAAATTTACAGTTTCAGAGGTGGTTGGCTAGGTATCCAGTGATTATAGCGACTGAAAATGAGTGACTACAAAAACAGTGACTCATTTTCAGTGCTATCATTCTGGGCTACCCTGCAAACTAGTGACCAAAAGGGAAAGCGACTGTGGTGACCAGAAGGGGGAATAGCGAGGGAAAGGGGAGAGACAGGGAAGGGGTTTAATCAATCAATCAACCTTTATTTAACCAGGCATTTACATCATTGAAAGAGCTCATTTGCGAGATGGTCCTGGACACACAGAACAAATTCCAATTACAGTTTAAGACAGCAGATCAAAACATATCATGTAAGTGAACAATATAAATAAGAAAAACATTACCTGGTAGGTGATATTGGGAACACCTCTCAGCAAAGGTTGTGTACATATATAATTAATTCATAATAGAGTGTCTGGGGACAATAGGTGAACAAGGCATGAGAGGGTGGCGGTGACACATAGGATATAGTGGGAAGGGGGAAAGAAAAAAAAAACACATAAGGGGTGAGGGGTAGCAATGCTACATTAGAATCCCCCAGGGGGGTTGCCACAGTAAGGGAAGCAGGGAAGACGCTACGGGAGGTATAGTTGCTCTAGGGCCTATCGGTTTACAGGGGGAATAAGTAGGTCAGGAGAATGCATGAGCTAAGGAAGGGGACTGGTGTACCTGTTGCTGCCATGCTAGCTGTGTGGCATGGTGGTGTGGGTGGCTAGCTCTGGCACAGTAGGTACTGGGTTCAGAGCTGGGACCAGGAGTGAGTAAATTTTGCTGCTGCCTATGGCTACGGGACTTAATTCTTTGTGAAATCTGGATTTTGCCCCCTCTCTGACATGCACTTCCCTGGAGTTGAGAATCTTAAATCAGGGAGGTGCAGGGGGTGCAACCCCCCCCAAAAAACACTTTTTAATGTTCCGGATGTCGAGTCGCCTTGAAGTGTATATCACCAATTTGCTTTTCAGCAATATACACTCGCCATAATAGTCGTGGCTGTTTTGCGATCACTATTATGACATGGAACCAGTCAGCTCAAGACAAAAATAATTGAATCATCCCAATAAAAAATAAAACTTTCAAGAATGCTATTCAGACAATTCAAAAGTACAGTACATGCAGAATGGCAAGGACTTTAACATAAAATAAACAGTGTAACCAAAGACAGATTGATATTTAGGTAAAGGGCTTTGAATGACATTGAATGATATCAACTGCTGCACTTGTAGGAGCAATTTCCTTGCTGCCATCCTGTGTATATTCTTAGCTGGACATGACATAATAGAATAAATCATTATTCTGATAATGCTTCCATATATTTAGGAATCTACTTGTTTTTGCCAGAAAACAACCCTGAAAACTTGTTCAAGAGCATCAGAAAAATGGGAATTTGAAACACCAGGGAATGTCTTTAAAAACTAGCATATATTTTGTAAATAGGATTTTCACTCTTGCACTTCAGATTTGGTAGGAACATATTAAAAAGTTAGTTTGTAATGTAATTTATTTTTGAAAAATAGTTTAGGCTTTGTTGAACAGTCATCTTTGTAGGGATTTGTATTTTTATATACAGTTGAAGTAAGCTTTACCCAAGGTGCTGGACTTGTATTTGAACCACATTACTTTGATAAGTATTTCTTTAGTGTACAGTTTAGATTTTAGTTTGTTTTAAAAGTTTATTGTATACTTTTCTATTAATAAGCACTGAGTTTTTTTCTAGTAGATCATAGTATTGCCTTTTTTTCCAGGACTGAGTGCAGCATTTTTGTGTGGTTGGTTGGTTGTTGAAAGTATGGTCAAGATGGGCTGCAAATCAATGCGAGAGACTTGTGTTTATATTGATACAGTTTGAACTAAAATGTCCATATTGATCTATTTAGGGAGACATGCAAGCTTTGATCAGTCATGCCAATATTGAGGGGTGGTTTATGTTTTTTATGCTATAAACATATTAGTGCAGTTGGGAATGACAGAGGGAGGAGAAACAAAATGACATGTTTTGCACTGTGTCACCAAGCGAGGTAAGGACAGTGATCCATGTGCAGGGTGGTAGGCTGGAGACAGAACACAAACTCTTAGGATAATACTGGGCCCGAGGGATGGCTAGACTGCTAATAAGTTATAACCGAAGGGCTGGGGTCTGGGTACAGAGGTCCCCGGATAGCAGTGTGCAAGATGTAAGGTCAGTGGTGTCACAAAGACATTTGTGTTGGGGAACCTGAGTGGACAGGGATACATCAATTGGGTGACTGCTCTGGTGGGCTCCTAGCAGAGAACAATTTCTCTCTGGGCTTTAGACTTCATTAATACCAGTGATCTAGCTGCACTTACTGAACAGTGCCTGCACTGGAGCATGTTGAAAGAATAAAGAACTGTGGGAGGAGGAAACAGATCTGATGAGCATGCTACAGAATAGGGGGCAAATGATAACACCAAGTAACTTAAGAAAGTGCTTGAGGGAGACAGCAGATCACTTTAAAAATGAATAGATCAGGTTCTTGAGTGGAGCAGAGTGAGAGGGGGAGAAGGCAGATCAGATGCTATTGCATTGTCTACGTACAAAGGGTATACCACAGAGGAGGAGGAAGGACAGATGGGTCAAGATGGAAGGCTAAAATGGAGGAAAATAGGGCAGCCATGTTCAGTCCTGCAGGGCTGCCGAAAGTGTGCTGTTCATTGTTTTGTTGTTGTTATTTTATTCCGTTGCTGCACACACACGGCAAAAAGTGGAAACATAGAAATAGAATTTGTCAGCAGATAAGGACTGCTCGACAAACTAGTCTGCCCATTTTGTCCCTGCCTATACTGTCACTGCAGACCCTACCTGATATCTAGCTACTTCCCCCCATGCGCACACTTTCCTAATAAGATTCCTTTGTGCCTATTCCATGCATGCTTCAAGCCCACCACTGTTTTCACAAAGGAGATTCACAAGGAAATTGGTATACGGGAGATGAGCACTGACAAACAGCTAGTCCCAGATCTGTGGCTGGTAGAGATCCCACTCCTCTGGGATGTCAAAATTTGGTAAAAGATTCATGGATAAATTAACAGTGTTCACCTGGAAGGTCGAGGGTGTCTTGAACCCCATAAAAAATTATTAACAGTGTTAAAGAGACAGGAGGCTAAAACAGCAAGGCTCCAGGAAACACATTTATCTAAGGAGAAGCATCAGAGGATGGTAAAACAATGGGTAGGCCAATGCTTCACTGTCTCCTTCAATGGGAAAAAGAGGGGTGGCAGTGATGATAAACTGGAGCCTTCCCTTCAAGAAAGAAAGGATAGAGACTGATCCTTGCAATGACTGATACATTTTTATGTTTGCTTGCGCGCATGCACAAGAAACAATATGTGGCAGCTTAGGAGAGAAAATGGATTGTGGAGGTGTGGCACTGTGGTGGCCAATGCCGCCACTGCATTTCTGGGCTTGGCCGTCTATAACCAATGCAGTGGCAGGATGCTGGTGACACTAGTTCAGCAAGCCTGCCACCAACTTGAAACGAATTGGCCACCTCAATCAGGGAGCGCCTAGTCATTGCAGCGTCAGCCATCCACCTCTCCCTGGGTCTCAATAGTGCAGACGACAAGCTGACAGTGCAATGGTGGGCAGTCCATGATTGTTGCAGTTGCCCAGTGTCATTGTCTTGTTTTGTCCTGCTCTTGCTGCCTCTCACTCTGGTTCTCCCGTCCCAGTACACCCCCTCCTCCGGTCATCCCACCCTTCTCATTCTCCCCTTGGTTGTGCTTCCTCCCTGTTTGGAGCTTTGCTGAATTTAACCTGAAATGTACCTGCGGACCACAGACAGCCAGTCACTGACTCAGTCAGTGCATTGTCACTAGGCAATGGGGGGGTCAGGTCAGAGGGCAGGGCTGGGCTCCTGGCTGCCTGTCTGCAATTCTGGATCATGACACTAATGGAGGATGTGATCTCCATCTCCTCCTCCCACTCCAGAGTGTGTGACTTCACTGACTGCATGTGGCCAGTGCATGTTTTCCGCAGCAGCAATGGCTGCCTGGACTTTGACTTTGCCATTTGCCCCGACGAGATTAATAAAATACCTCTCTGCCTCTCTCCCAGTCCCTGCCTGACCCTGCCGGCCTGCCTGCTACTCTACTAGTGTGTTGCATGCTGACTTCTCCTACATAGCCCCCAAGTGACCCACATTCTGTGGATCAGACCTGTAAGTTGACATTAAAATGTACAGACCTGCAACAGTCTTGTACAACCAGCAAAATCATTAAGGTGACCAATAAAGTTATAAGTTGGGCCATGGAGAATGCTAACTACCACCATGCACTGAGGCAAAGAACTGCAGACCGAGCAACAGGAGGATGGCAGCAGAGGGTGGAGTAGTTCATCTTATACCAGCCCAGACTCAAGGAACTCTGTGATGGTACAGGTAGGCAATGCTTAAAATGTGTGCAGGGACTGCGAGCAAGGTTGGTCGGAGGGAGCCGGGGGTTCAGAAGGGCTGAGCTGTACTTCCTTCAATCAAGACTACACGTAAGGAAGTGAAATCAAATGCAATTCTCATTGAAAAAAGAAATAATTTCTTTCTATAATTTGAAAAGCTGGAATTAGATTTAAATAGTGACTGTCAGAGCCCCGGTGTTCTTGCTGCTTTAGGTACTGTTAGATAGAGTACATACAGGGTGTTCCTAAATATCCTAGCTTTGTTTACAAACAGCTGGTGTTTGGCAGTACATCGAGTTTCTTTTAAAAACCATAAAGACAGACTAAGAAATAACTGCAAAAAAATTAGGCGTTTCCAGTTTGTCACAGACATGAAAAGGTGCATTTGTTTAAAGTTTGTAATTACAGTACTAGGTAACGGTCTGCATGGATTGCTGCTGTTGCTATTCAGAAGCAAGTAGCAACCCACCAGGACAACAGCCGACTGGCAGACATCTGGCCCAACATTCCAGTACCATATTATGCCTCAAACAAATGTTTGTTAATTAAAAATGTGGTACACCAATAAATAAAATGTAGGATTTCTGTGTTGGAGTTGTACAGGGTCAGAAAACCACTATGGAAACGAGTACTTTGTACCAAGTACCATGATTAGACTAAGGCAAGCATGATGGTCACTGTCCCTGATGACATCATACCAATAGAGAACCTTGTCTGCAAATGAATTTTGATAAAGCGTTAGCGAGTGAATCTTTGAACCCCACCCTCACCCCCCACTGAGCCGCAGCTGTAGTCTGAACCAGCATTCCAGTTGATGAAACTTTGGACCTATGTTCCTAGGCTCTTTCTGCCCGGCCTTGCCTTTCACATCCGGTCCATCCACCGAACCACCGTGGCCTCCCTACCTACTGTTGGGATGCCGCGTGACACTCTGCTCCTCCAGACAGTCTGTCATTGCTCTAGCTCTTGGTGCAGTCAGGACAGTCCAGAGTGCACTGCAGTGCAGTACCAGAGAGAGACAATAAATCACTTAGTAGTCAAGTTTATGAAGTGCTTTCTTTCAGATGATGAATTATTTTTTTTAATGAATGAATTGGGGGCGCATGTGGGCTCAGCTCCAGGCTGAAGAGGAGGAGCGAGGGGAAGGAAGGAAGGAATTAATAGATCGTTGTTCGGGGGGGGGTCAATGTCTTCTTAATCTTCACTGAAAGACTGGTGAATGGTTGGTGGATAGCTGGATGCTCGGAAGTATTCCAGTGGAGGACAGGTGGTGGTGGGAGGGAAGCTTGAAGCATGCTTTTTGTGGTTAGCAAATCAAATCCTGGTATTAAATTTGGTGCACTTGGGAGGGCAGCTTGCTGGGCTGAGTTCCATACTATATGAGGGGGGGCTTTGTGGGCCCATAAGAGAGGGAACATTAAGAATTGGAGCCTAGGGGCAGTGAAACAGCCATGCCTCCCCCCAGTCACTGCTGGAATGCCCTTCCAACAGACCAGCCATCATTTTTGTTCATGAGTCCCCTTCCCTAGCTTCTGGCCAACAGTCTCTCCCCCAAGCACTGGCAAGCTCATGTCATGCCATTTCCTGTCAGCACTGGGTAGTAAGTTTCTGAGGTCCCACCCAGTCCTGTCAGCATGATTACAAGACCTGCTCCTGGCCTTGGACTTTTCAGCCAGCATAGTCATGTCCTCAGACTCCTAAGTGCACCCAGCCATTGCGGCATGCTCCCAACCCCACACTCCCCCCAAATCCTGGCAGCAAGCTCTTCTTTACCCCCCAGACATGGGTGGCAGCAGGTTCCCAAGTCCCCCCCTCCCGCACCTACCACTGTGCATGCTACCAAGCATACCCCTCCACCTCACCCAAGCCCTGGCATCTAGTTTCACTTTACAACTACACTCATGACTATCTGGAGTGATTAATAAATGAGATGGTGAATGCTCGACCTTTCCTACATGTATTGCCTTTTTGGTCTGGAAGCACCACCTTCCAGTGTGACCCTTCTCTATAACCCACTCAGCCCCTGCCTCTGCCCCAACAGCTCCTCTGACCGGTTGTTGTTGCCCCCCTGTTGAAATCTGAAATGGTGCCCCTGCTTGCTGCCTGGTTCTTCTTCTGCCACTGACTGTCTGCCTTGTTGTCTTGTCTGACTACCTGCGTTAGTGTTCTTCGGCTCTGCTTGCCCAGGTCCTCCTCTTGGCTGCTCTTCTTGCTGCTCATCGCATCTCTCTCTCAATCTCTCCATGCTGCCTGCCGGTCCAGTCCACTGAGGAACCAGCCAGGTCAGCACTGCACTACAGCCCTCTCTTGAGTCTCCGGAATCTGGACCGGAGCACCAAGCTACTAATACTGAGAACTGGGAGGCAGCCACAGTGTGGTCGGTAGAGCCGAGAAGGAGGGGGAGCCTCCCTAACTGTGCCTATCCTAGTGTGTGCTGAGTGTTCCTGACTCTCTGTCAAGACAGACAACTGAGGAGCTGATACTGGGGTATGTAAATCAATCCTGTTTTGGTTTCCATCCTGTTGTTGCTGCTGGCAGTTTTATTTCTTAATATACACTAGGTTAAATGTGGAATTGGGAAGGGGGTGTATAGACAGAGAATGACAGTCAGACTGTTGTAAGTTCTACAAATATTCTGCAGACAAGGTTGTTACTTTGCATAGGTAGGTTAGCTTTTAAAATGCCTATATGAATGGTCTTTTGTTTTGCTTCTCAATTAAAGTTTATGTGGTGAAAAAGTGATTTGCCAAGCTGCCAACCAGTAATGCAGTTGGTTGCTTTTTGGAGGTAAATCACCAGTGGCAGATCAGGAATAGCTAAAATTTTATACTGCTACAGCACAGAGTATTCTGCATCGTGCTATGTAATGTTGTGAATTAAAGCAGCAGTACTGTGTAAAAAAAAAATCTGTGCTTTTTTGTCTGTTTATTCCCTGTGTTGTGCTGATCATGTACCTGATACTCTTTCCCACCGGCATCACCCGTAATTTGCTCAGTTATCCTTTGTTTTTGTTTACATTTCTACCCCTCACTGCACTGACAGCAGTAGCACTAGATAGCAGCCGCCATATTTTCTGTGGCGCTACAACAGTCTTACAGGGCACAGGGAATGAACTGTTAGAAAAGTGCAGATTTTTTTACGTAGTACTGCTGCTTTAAATAAGTATAGCAGCATTTTTTCTATATTTAGTCTGCCTTATCATTAGTTGTGGACTAAACTGGTTTGGGGACCTGTCCTGCTCTGATTAGCAATCTGTGCATGCATTTGAAGTGTAAAAAGATTTGTTCACTTGATGCTGGCTGCTTCATTTTCACAACAAATTGGTGATTCTTAAGCAGAGTTCTGGAAGTAGAGTGCATGTGTAGTGCTGTAAAAAAAGAACAAATCACACGTTCACCATAAGTCACAAAAATGCTTTAATGGGGGAAAAGTATCAACATTTTATTTAAGCAAAAATACTAAGTGCATATAAGCTCCTATGCACCCTTTCATTCCTGAACTCTATTCTAGAGCTGCTACCTCCTGTCTCCCTGTCTTGTTACACTCTTTAATGCCCCCGCACTACCTCTCTGCTACATTCTCCTCCTCTTTTGCTACTGCCCTTGTCTCCTCACTGCCCCACCCTCTGCCCGTTCTCCCTTAGCCACCTGCTTACCTAGTTCCCCCTGCACCCTCGAGCCTCCACCTCATTGCCTACCTCCTGCCACTTTCACTAGCTGCCTCCCACCTACCCAGCACCCTGTGCCTGCTCTCCCCCCCCATTCACATTGAATCATGTATGACACCGGTACTCTGTACCCCTTTCTCCTCACCTTATTTGCCCTCTTCCCACTCCTACATCCCCTCTGCTCATGTTTCCCCACTGTCCTGAACATCTACCAACTCACGCTCTCTCACCCCCTCCATGGTACCCTCCCTCCCTCTCAATCTCATGTACCCGCCTTGGGCATCTCCAATCACTACGAAATGGCCCTCTTCCCCAAATGGCCATTGGGTACTTCCCCTGTCCACCACTACTACTGCCACACTTTTCCCACAGCTCTACCCGTTTACTTGCCCTGGTGAATCTCGGAGTTCTCTGGCCTAAAAAAATAGGTGCCAGTCATGGGTATCTCACACCAGTACTCCAAAACATATACTTCTTCTCCTGCTATTGTCGGGAAACATTCATCCCAATTCCGGACCAGCCCCTGCAATAAGAACAACTCAGACCAATCAACCAGGATCCCTCTCAATAATCTCACTTAACATATGCAGTCTTCTTCACAAAATTGATCCCCTTCAGACTTTTGCCTGCCAGCATAACCCAGACATACTAGCAGTCATAGAAACCTGGCTCTCACCTTCGGTTCCCGACCATGCTATCACCCTCCCTGGGTATAACGTCTACCGGCTTGATCGAACATCAAAAAGAGGTGGTAGTTGCGCCCTGTACCTTAAGGACATGATCTGGGGGGCACCTCATCAACTTAACCCCCTAAACCACCACTGCACAAATTCTTCCTGTCTAGATCCTTCTTGGTGCACACAATAAAGCCATCACAGTTGTCACAGTCTACATTCCACTGAGAGAGCAAGGTAATGGGCTTAACACAGTTCTGGAGTTTACCAAATCTCTCTCACCTGATTCAGAAACCATCCCCCTCGGTGACTTTAATATTAACTGGCCTGCTGAAGAGGCAGGGGCATACAGGGACTTGATAGTGGCAGCAAAACTTTCTCAGATGGTTAGCTCCCCAACCAGAACAAACTATAAAACGGGTACCAGCACCCTTCTGGATTGGATCATAACAAGCCATCCCGCCAGGATCACAAACACCACTGTCCTCCCTGACACACTTAGTGACCACTCCCCCGTCATCTGCTACTGGTCCAATAAATTCATCAAGCCCCCCTCAAAAAACATTACTAGCCGGGTTCTACCTAGAGGCAAGCTACCCCATCTCAAAACCTTCCTTCATCAACAGGATTGGTCCCCAATTCTCACTGCAACCAATGTGAACACCGCACTGGAACACTTCATCAGGATCTTTAACCAAGCATGCAACATATTTGCACCCTTCAAGAAGCACAAGACCAAAGCCCTGTGTAACCCCTGGCTCACCGGAGACCTACTTAGACGACTAAAAGCTCGAGACCTCCTTTGGAAGATTGCCAGAAACACTGGGAAATAAGCTGATATTGTTAACTATAAACGTGCACGAAATGACCGCACCAAATATATCCGGGATACGAAGACCACCTATTTCCATAATGCTCTCACTAACTCATAGGGCAACAGTAGAGACTTCTGGAATAACATTAAAGAAATCACCGGGAAGCAATCTAAATCACCCCTGTCAGTACTCAGCATAAATGGTGACACTACACTTGACCAGAAACTCATTGCTGCTGCATTCAATTGCACCTTCACAGACCTCAGTGCTGTACTCCCACAGGGTTTTTTTGATGAGGTGGTTCCCTTGCCCCCCTCAGCCACCTCTAGCCACCCTCCCTTCTACTTTAAAGCAGTAAAAATGCATCAAGTCCGCAGCTACGTTACCAAAGCCATTTGCAACTCCAGAGCCAGCAGTGACTCCCTCGACCTCAAACTGCTATCACTCACACTTGAAGAAGTACTCTGACCACTGACCAGGATTTTCAACCTCTCCCTCAGCCTCAGCCAGTTCCCTGACTTATGGAAATCTGCCATGGTAACCTCAATTCATAAAAGTGGTGACAAAACAGCTACTGAGAATTACCTTCCAATTTCCATCCTACCTCCACTCTCCAAGGCCCTAGAACAGATTGTGTCAGACCAGCTCACCGACTTCCTAGACAATCACAACATCCTGTGCAAGGAGCAACATGGCTTTAGAAAAGGTCATTGCACCTCCACGGCGCTACTTGGATTCACTAGTGCAATCCATCACTCACTCGATAACAGTCATCTTACTGGGTCCACCTTGATCGACTTAACTAAAGCCTTTGACACCGTCAACCACAATCTCCTACTTGCCCAGCTTCGACTAGCAGGGCTCTCACCTAACTCAGTGAACTGGTTCAAAAAGCTACTTAGACAACTGCTCCCAAAGAGTGAGAATTGCTGGCACACTCTCAGACACAAAGACCAGTCCAGTCCGATTGTCCCACAGGAACTCAATCTTGGGCCCCCTCCTTTTCAGCCTTTTTCTGAACTCACCTGCCGAATCCTGCCCTGAACAGATCCTACTCTCGTGGATGATGCTGTCATCCTGGCATCCCACCATGATCCAGTCCATCTACAAGGTAACCTCCAACAGGCCTTCTCTGCAGTCGAAAACTGGTTCACAAAACAAAGACATACTTAACCGGAGAAAAACAAAGACCATGATCTTCTGCAGCTCCCAAAACAAACACAAACAATATCAGCTCTCCATTAAAACCAAGCAAGGAATCACCCTCGGACAAGTTCATACCTTCAAATACCTCGGCCTCACCCTCGACTGTAATCTCTCCTATGTCCCACACATCAATAACGTGGCAAAAGTAGCCAACACCAGGATGGGACTACTATTCCGACATAGGAAACATCTAACCCCAGAAGCTCTGTCCACAGCCCTCCAGAGCTCCATCATCAGCATCATTGACTACGGTCTCATTATCTATGGATCTGCCACAACCTCATCTCTCAGACGTGTTTCGACTTCCCTCAAGCAAGCCTGCCAACTCATTACTGGTTTCCACTGTCTCACCCACACCTGTGACCTCTACTCCAAAACAGGCTGGCTGCAACTGAACAACTGAATCAAATACCAAACCTGCATCACTGCTAAAAAATCATGATGGGAAAGGCACCACCAGGGAGTCAGCACTCTTCTCAAACCCAAAATCACCAACCGCAACACCAGGAGCTCTAAACCTCAAATCCTTCAAATCCCCCGCTGCCGCAAGTTCCAAGGCCAAAGATTGTTTGCATACAGGGCTCCGAGGTGGCTGAATGAGCTTTCTAGTGACATCTCATCCACAGCAACACTTGGAGCGTTCAAAAAAAAGCTCCGCCACTCCATAACTGGCACCTCCACCTGTGATGTACCCCATAACATCTTCATTCCCTACGCTGCTTCTGACCTTATAGGTGTCAGTTTCTGCCCTCTCTTCTTGCACTTACCTGTCCAATGCAACTTCTAATGCAGTTGCCCAGTGTCTGTCCTGACAAGGCCCCTCAGCTGCCTCACCCTGACCCTCTACACCTATGCCTTCCCCTACCCTCAGCCCTCTCCCTTTCTTGCCCTCTTCCTCCTATTGTTTCTTGAGTTACTCATCGCTCAGTCTGATTTTGTCAAACAAAGTTACTGTCTAAAACCATGTACCTGTAACTGTTTATGTTTTAGTGTCTGTTACCCTGTAACCAGCATGACGTGGAACCTTTGTAAAAGAGCCTAGGCTCAATGGTACTTTGTAATCCTAGACACAAATAAATAAATATATCACCTCAGCCATGAGACGAGATGTATGCACTAACTATTTTAGCAATGGCTAGCTAGCTTGGTGGGGGCTTGATTTGTTTTATCATGTTTACTATGTAAGGCAAGCACCCCAATTTCAATACAACTTTGTGCCGTTACCTTTTTTTGCTGTTGTGGATATCTGAATATAACTTTGTAACTGTGCACAGCTGTTGAAGAATGTGCAGGCTATAAGAAAATGTATGTTGTCCAACTGGGAGGGAATTGGTTGAAGAAAAGACACGGATAACCCCATATTTATGTATAAGAAAGGTTCTTTATTAACAAGTTCAGGGCAGGCAGCACAGCAAGTAATACCAATGTATCTGCACCTAATTTCATCAACAAATAAGTTCTCTGAAGTACAAGGCGGTACCTTGCTTTGTCTGATGTACTGCCTAATGTATTGTATGCTTGTCAGATGTTCACTGGATATGTTACGACAAAGTAAGGCACTTACTTGTACCATAGAGAATTTATTGACTAGCGGAAAAGGTGCCGATACATTGGTATTACTTGCTGTACTGACTGAACTTCTTAATCAAGAACCTGTCTTTCAAATTATCAGATTTATCCCTCTCCTGCCAGCCCACTAGCCAAAATGCTGGTAGATTTTGTATCTGGCTAGTAAGAATTTTTTCTGACTAGCCCTGTGGGCTTGTACTGGAAGGTAGCATTTCAATACATAAAACAGCTGGGCAAGTGGAAAAGTTTGTGGGACTAGTAGATTTTCCCAGTCACTGGCTCTGCTGGTGAGTGACTGCAATACTTAATTTCAACCCCTGCTGTCACATTTATCTTGTACTAACTACCCTCTAGCCTGTGGGCATTGTTTGTAACCCAAAGGTCATGTGTTTACCATTTTTGCGTTGCTTGCACACATGCACAAGAAACACATTGCTTTCAGCAGTTAGGGAGACTATCTAAACGTGTCAGGAAATTCGAGCCACATCACCACGCAATCAGCTGTTTTGGTGCATTACAACCTACAGTACCAAAACAGCTAATTGAGTAGTGTTCCCATGGCAACGGCTTCTCCGTCAGCCTCTCACAGTCCCCAGGAAGCTACGGAAAGCTGCTGCCCAACCTTCAGTGTGCCTTCCTGGTGAAACATTTCAATAAATAAACAGAAAGCCGACCAGAGGTGCCCAATCGCCCTGTCGGCATGCACCTACCCAGTTCACTGATGGGGTAGCACAATCCCTGTCGGCTTAATGCCCCCCCATTTGTTGTGTGCTGAGGGGGTACCCAATCCCCCTTGGCTAGTGCACAGTCCCCCTCCAAGCACAAGCACAGTGTATGGCCGACAGAGTGCCCAATCCCCATCAGCTCCAGCACCCCCCCAAAAAAGAAGCACCCAGCTGTGCCGGCACACTGGGAGCCCACCCCAGAATGCAAAAAAGTGTCCCACATCATCTATTTATTTGTAAAACCTGTAAAAACAGAAAATGGTCCCTTGCGGTCTTTAGTGCCTCCCCTCCCACAACCCACATGCACCCACTATGCACTCACCCTCCTCACCCCATACATAGCTCTGGAGCCCAGAGCGATGATCTTCGGTGGACCGGGACACATCTGCACTCTTCAAAGCCAACTGTGAACTGAAGAAATGCCGGTAAGCTGTAGAATGGCATAAATGTTTTTTTTTTTCAACTTTGGTGCATATCTCGGCCATTTTTGGAAATTTTTTCACCAAATTTTCAACATGGGGTTCTTGGGACCCCACCTCATGAACTCAGTCACTGTCATTTTGTTATTCGGTCCCAAAAGGAGATTTTGTGGTCACTGCGTGGAACCACCTTTCAGGACCGATTAATGAAACAACAGTGTCATAGTTCATGAGGTAGGCCCTCAAAAATGTTATGTTAAAAATTTGGTGAAGAAATTCCCCAAAATTACTGTTTTACGAGCATGCATTGTGTAGTTCCTACAGTATGCACGCTTGTAATTTCGAACATTTTTAATATTTTCACTACAGATTTTCAGCATTGCCATTTTACCACACCTCCTTATGAACAGTACTGTTATATTTCACATCTCACCCAAAATGTGTTTTCGCACATGTAGCGCACAGTGGTGTGGTTGGTGTGCAAAATCAATGTTCGGGACAGATTAAGAAAATCACAGTGACACTGTTCATGAGCAGAGTTCTAAAACTGGCTATGTTGAAAATTTGGTGACAAACGTCTATAAAATGACTGTGTTACGGGCGTGCATTGTGCAATTTCCACGCTCCCTCGTAAGTTCACAAATTCGTAATCTTTTCAGTCCAGATTTTCAACATTGGCATTTTTACACACCTCCTTACGAACAGTACAGCTGTCATTTTTCTCACCCTGGCTGAAATGTGTTTTCGCACTTCCGGTGCAGAATAGCATGGTCGCTGTGGGAAATCAGTGTTCAGGACAGATTAAGAAAATCACTGTGACACTGTTCATGAGCGGAGGTCCCAAAATGCCTATGTTAACAATCTGATGTAAAAAATCCCCAAACTAATTACATTACAGGTGTGCATTGCACAGTTTCTACGTACACTCGTGACTTCAATAGTTTTTTTATATTTTCACCCCAGATTTTCAACCTTGCCATTTTTTACACCTCCTCGTGAACAATACAGCTGTCATTTTTCATATCCTGTTTGAAATGTGTTTTCGCACCTGTGGTGCCAAATGGCACAGTTACTGTGCAAAATCACCTTTCAGCTAACTAACTGATAGTGTCACTGTTCATGCGATGGGATCACAAAAAGTCCATTTTGAAAACCTGGAGTAAAAATACCAAGAAATGCCCAGGGTGTTAGGGTTTGTGACCATAACACCCTACCCTCTAGGGACTGACAAGCGTCTGGGGTGTGACTTGGGATTGTCGACAGTAATGTTCATGCCATTCCATCCCCACCCTGCAGCCAGTGACAGGCATCGAGGTGTGCCATGGACCCTTTGGCCCCAGAGTTCACCCTATTCTCCTATACTGCACCCATTTCAGTGTATTTCCTTATGGAATGAGGTGAGTGTAAAGCCAGAACACTTCAAAGCGCACCTCAACACTTCCAAGTGTCTTCAGGGTAGGGTGAGGTGAAATGTTGTGACCGTTATGGGTGAAGACCCAAAGGCACACCCCAATGCCTGTCCACCTCTGCAGGGTGGTGGTGGAGTTGGCATCAGCTCAATACTTACTGCCATTCCTATACTGCATCTGTCTAACTCCTGCACTTCCACTGCTAATGACAGCAAGCAACACTTGGCATTGACAAATGCTTGTTTTTTGTTGCATTACAATGATCTATCTTGTTTTAGCATAAAACCAGTACAGAGTAGGTGCACACTGTAAGGTAACCAGTCACCTTCAAACATATATAGTAGCTAACCTGCTCCAGTGTTGAGGGGTATTAGAAACTGCATACGCTTCCTACCCGAAAACGTTACAGCACCCTGAATGTGTACCCCCAGAAGAACAGACTGCCTGAACCTGCTGACACGTGCATGCCCCAACAGTGGTGTGCAAATCCCATTGCCCTCTGTACAGGGCAAGTAAATTTCATTGAAGGGCAAGTACAAAAAAAAATTAATTGTAATTAATAAAGGGGCAAGTGAAAATTCAGCTACAGGCATGGCTGGGCAAGTAATAAAAGTTTTGATTTGAACACCTCTGGCCCCCAAGCAAGCACCCCATGCTCATTTTGTGATGTCTGCCACTGAATGGTGAGTGTGCACTCCATTGACCTGTATGGTCTCAATGTTTTATAGCATTTAATACTATTTACTGCTGCAATGCAGAACAATCAGACTGACCCCTCTGGTAACTGACTGTTTCAACTGCCACTTTGAATTTTCTAAATTGCAGCTATAAACAGTTATAGAACAATCGCACCCATACAGGTCAAGTCACACTCGGCATTCATTTGCTGATGTTACAGAATGAACTTGGTGGTGCCTGCCTGCTAGCATGTCAGACAAGGCTGTTTTTTCTGGGGGCACACATTGTAATGCAATATAGTAATCAAAGGCTAGTCTGTTAGTGAAAGGGATAGTTGGTCTGAACAATGGGGGGGGTAGCAATGGGCCTACTTGGTGTGCAGATCTGAAACTCCTGACTGCACCCCACTGCCCAATCCCCATCAACATTCCCCCCTCCCCAGTTCATTTGCCAATGGGGGATCCCAATCCCTGTCTACATCATTGTTCCCCACACACACAGACAAGCTTGCCGACGGGGGCCCAATCCTCGTCGGTTTCAGTGCTGTGTCTCCCATCTGCCAGTAAGGTGCCCAATCCCCCTGTTGGCATGTTTAACCCTCCCAAGATTGTGTGGTTCACTGGGAGCCCACCCCAGTGTGCCTCTGTGTTGCCCCACCCCCATTGTGTGCCATATTTGGAGCCCACTCCAGTGTGGCTAACATCACCCCCCCAAACTGTTCCTTACACCTGTTGAAAAGGAAAATGGTCCCTTGCCATCGGATCCCCTCCCCCAATGTGCACCCCACCTGCCCGCACCCCCCTCGCCCCATAATTACCTCCAGAGTCCGGTGCCGCAATCTGCGGTGGAGCAGGAGCACGTCTGCACTCTTCAAAACTGACCGCTAACTGGAGAAATGCTGGTAAGCTGCATAATGGCATAAATGAGAGTTTTTCAACTTAGGTGGATATGTCGGCCATATTTGTGACTTCTGGCACCAAATTTTCAACTTGGGGTTCTTGGGACCCCACCTCATGAACTCAGTCACTGTCATATCATTATTCAGTTCCAAAAGGTGATTTTGTGGTCACTGCAAGGAATCACCTTCCAGGACTGATTAACAAAACAACAGTGTCACTGTTCATGAGGTGGGCTCCCTCCCAAAAATGACTGTTACCAGTGTGCATTGTGCAGTTCCCATGCACGCTCAAAACTTCGAGAATTTTTAACATTTTCACTCCAGATTTTCAGCATTGCCATTTTTCCACACCTCCTTATGAACAGTACAGCTGTCATTTTTCACATCCAGCCCGAAACATGTTTTCGCACCTGTGGCACACAATGGGCACGTTCGCTTTACAAAATCAACGTTTGGGGCAGATTAAGAAAATCACAGTACCACTGTTCATGAGCAGAGTTTCCAAAAAGCCTATGTTGAAAATCTGGTGCACAAAATCCCCAAAATAATTGCATTACAGGTGTGAGTTGTGCAGTTTCACCACACGCTCATGAGTTCACCAATTTTTTTATATTTTCACTCCAGATTTTCAGCATTACCATTTTTTACACCTCCTCATGAACAGTACAGTTGTCATTTTTCACATCCTGCCCGAAATGTGTTTTCGCACCTGTGGCACCAAATGGCGCAGTCGCTGTGCAAAATCACCTTTCAGTTAACGTACTGATAGTGTTACTGTTCATGTGGTGGGGTCACAAAAAGCTCATATTGAAAATGTGGAGTGAAAATACCAAGAAACACCCAGGGCATTAGGGTTTCCAATCATAACACCCCACCCTGTAGGGACTGACAGGCATCGGGGTGTGACTTGGGATTGTAGACAGTAATGCTCATGTCATTCCACCCCTGCCCCCACCCTGCAGCCAGTGACAGGCATCGAGGTGTTCCATGGACTCTTCGGCCCCAAAGTTCACCCCATTCTCCTATACTGCACCCATTTCAGTGTATTTCCTTATGGAGTGGGGTGAGTGTAAAGCCCGAACATCCCAAGGCACATCTCAACACTTGTCGGTGTCTGCAGGGTAGGGTGAGGTGAAATGGCATGAGCATTATGGGCGATGACCCAAAGGCACACCCCAATGCCTGTCCATCTCTGCAGGGTGAGTGTGGGGTTGGCGTCAGTTCAATATTTCACTGCCATTCCTATTCTGCATCTCTCTAACTCCTGCACTTCCAATGCTAATGTCAGCAAGCAAACATTCAGCATTGACAAATGCTTGTTGTATGTAGCCACCCCCTCCCCAAACGTCTAGGGGTGAAATCACTGATATTCTGGGGGAAGGGGCCCACAGCACAGAGATACACTCCAGAAATGCACAGTTCCCAGGCTAACAAAGAAAGTCTGCTTACCTTGAGGCATCTTCTAACTGCAGAACACCAAGATCGCCACCTCACTGATAAAGAGAGCACCCCAGGAACCCACAGGAGGACCAGGACTCCATGATGACTTCAGCCCTCACCATCCCCATGGGCCCCGAACCCCCAGCAGGTGCAGAATCTTACACAACAAGAAGGCCCCCCCTGAAAAATATCAACTCATGAAGGAATTAAAACTGAGGATTTTGAATTTCATTTCCTCTCTATTTACAAATGAGATCAAGAGTCACTATTTCTTCCCCAAAATTAACCACTTTATTTTCTCCTGGGCCCAAATGTTTTAGAGGGCCATAGGGGTTCTTCATTTCTTCATGTCATAAATACTCCTGCTCCACGGGGCATAACTATCTTACAAATGCTGGCAACCACAGGAAGGAGACAGATTTTACAGACAGAATACGCAAGGCTCACAGCTTTATAATTTCGAAACTCGAATGAGATACCCCAAATGGAACTTCAGTTTCCCACAGAAGTACAGCGCTCCAGAAACCTCCAGCACTGATAAGCTCTTTTCCTCACACTTCTTCCCTGCTCAGGCATCTCTCTCTGAGCAGAGAAGTGAACAGCCTCTCCCAGCCTGGTCCCTGGCCCTAGAAAACACACTCGGGGAACTCACGAATTTTCTCTTCCCTGACAAGACCATTGCTGAAATTCAGAGCCCTGCATTTCCCCCAGACCCTCACCCATGTGCAGCCCTCCAATTCCCTCATCAGAGCAGGATCACAACCTAAACAAGCCTAAAGGCCTACCAACTTAATGCAGGAAAGGCAAACAAGAAAAGGAAAGTCCTCTGGTTCTCAAGGGAGGTAGCTGCAATAGTAAGGGTGAAAAAGAAGGCGTACACAAAGTTTAGGATGTCAATGAAAGATGAGGATAAGGAAACCTAAAAGGTAGCACAGAGGGAAGCTGATAAGGAAGTAAGAAAGGCTAAAGTCCTAATGGAACTGAGGACTGCGCAGGGTGTAAAGGAGGGAGATTAAGCCTTGTTTAGGTACATAAGGGAAAAGAGGAAAACCAAGGGGGATAGTTAGACTAGCAGATACTGGAGGGAAACTGGCAGAAAAAGACTGTGAGAATGCAGAAGTCTTAAACCAGTATTTCTGTTCTGTGTTCAGCAAAGAGAAAGCAGGGGATGGGCCAAGCCTGCATAGCAGCAACATTCAGGGACCAGGGGTTGACAGAAGCCCTTTAGCAGAATCACTAGAGAGTGGAACCATACCGGAGGACTGGAAAAGGACAACATTGGTCTCACTCCACAAAGCAGGGAGCAGGGAGGGGGCTGGCAGTTACCGTCCAGTAAACCTCATGTTGGTGGTAGGGAAGTTGATGGAGACACTACTCAAACAGAGAATCATAATGTATCTGGAATCCAGTGGGCAGCAAGACCCAAAACAGCATGGGTACATGGCAGTTAGGTCTTGCCCAACTAACCTGGTTGACTTCTTCATCTGTATTACAAGGATAGTAGATCAGGGAGCAATGGTAGATGTCGTCTATCTGGACTGTAGCAAAGCCTTCGACTCTGTTCTACAAGAAGGCTGGCAAGGAAGCTGGACCACATGGGGGTGGACAGGGAGGTGGTTGAGTGGGAAGTAGCTGGCTGAGAGGAAGAACACAGAGGGTTCAGGTAAACGGGGCATTTTCAGCTGAGATGGAGGTGACCAGCGGGGTAACAAAGGGTCCCAACAGAGTACTACAGGATGCTGGGGAAGGGGGCCTGGACCCATATGCATCAGATTTTTATGGAATCTAGAGATGGGAAATGTATTGCTCTTATGTAATAGAGCCACCATTACGGTGATCCATAAGGATGGGAATGACCCCTCCGAATGTTCGGCTTTTAGCCAGCCCAGCGGTGCTGAGCATTGAGGCACTGGACGCCTTACCTCATGCCATGCTGGCGACCCGGACCTGGGTTCAGTAATGACCTCGGGTCATCGTGGAGCTGGCATGGGGGAGAGAGCAGGACTGGGCCACCTAAAAGCAGCTCTCCTCTCCCAGGGAGGTGGTTGCCCCTCTGTAGATCTGCCGTCGCCAGGTGGAGGTCCAGTAATGGTGCAGGCAGGAGAAAGCAATGCGAAGGGAGGGTGTCTCGTAGTGCAACATGCGCATGCCTCTACACACATGTGTCCATGCTGAGACAAGGGGATGAGAACGAGGAGAAAAATTTGAAAGACCCTACAAACTACGTACGGAAAAAAAAAGAATGTTCACCTTAAATGTCAATCTCTCTACTAAATTGTGATACAAAGGTTCTGGCTAAAGTCCTGGCCTGAAAGCTGGATATAGTTTTACCTACTTAGTGAGGGAGGATCAGACTGGATTTACAGTATATGAGGCAGGCACTCATAGTACAATTTTGGATACATGCTGAATGTGGTGGGGTGGGCATTTCAGCATCCAGTAGGGGCATTTGTGCTCTCCCTGGGTGCTGAGAGGGCATTCAATAAAGTAGAATGGGTATATATGTTCAGGATACTGGAGAGCTTTGGACTTGGACCTACTTTCATGCAGATGGTAAAGTTGTTGTACAGTGGCCCAAGAGCTAGCATCCTGATAAATGGGAGCTTGTCAAAGGAGTTTGAATTATCAAGGGGTACTAGACAGTGCTGCCCACCTTCCATGCTGATATTTTCCCAGGCTACAGAGCCACTGGCAGAGGCCATCAGACAGTACACAGAGGTGATGGACATAGAGGGAGCCTGGGGACAGCAACCTACTGGGTCAATATGCCATACGCTTAATAGTGTACGACAAAATCCGGAAAAAGAAACAGCATGGTACAGGACAGTGAGAGGTTCCAATACCGCATCTGGGTCTGTGTGCAGTACTGCACCCTCTCACTGTCCCAGGCAGAGGGTAAGATCTCTGCTGGGACAGGGTTCCACTAAACAGCTGCCATGGCTCGACGGGATGAGCCACTTGCAGCAATAAGGCAGGCAGTGTGTTTGGGACCAGGTTCGATTCATGGTGCCAGATGAATGAAATTTTTCAATTTTTTGCACTTTGTATGATATTCACTTTTAACCTTCCCCCGAGTTAGTTATTTTAGTTGTCAGGGGTCATAATGAGAGGTGCGAGGGCAGAGCCCCCTGCACTTTATATTGCTGTGGCATAATGTCTTGCAACATTATGACCCCGTGCCAGACAGCAACACAAGATATCCCTCTATGCAGATGATGTGTTACTCTATGTCACCCAGCCCATGAGAACTATCCAGTGCTTACACAAACTGTAGAATCCTTTGTTACATTCTTAGGGTACATGAGAACTATCCAGTGCTTACACAAATTGCAAAATCCTTTGTTACATTCTCGGGGTACATGAGAACTATCCAGTGCTTACACAAATCACAGAATCCTTTGTTACATTCTCAGGGTACATGAGAATTATCCAGTGCTTACACAAATTACAGAATCCTTTGTTACATTCTCAGGGTACATGAGAACTATCCAGTGCTTACACAAATTGTAGAATCCTTTGTTACATTCTCAGGGTACATGAGAACTATCCAGTGCTTACACAAATCACAGAATCCTTTGTTACATTCTCAGGGTACATGAGAACTATCCAGTGCTTACACAAATTACAGAATCCTTTGTTACATTCTAAAGTGCGTAGGAACTATCAGTGCTTACACAAATTACAGAATCCTTTGTTACATTCTCAAGATACATGAGAACTATCCAGTGCTTACACAAATTACAGAATCCTTTGTTACATTCTCAGGATACATGAGAACTATCCAGTGCTTACACAAATTACAGAATCCTTTGTTACATTCTCAGGGTACATGAGAACTATCCAGTGCTTACACAAATTGTAGAATCCTTTGTTACATTCTCAGGGTACATGAAAAACTTAGACAAGTCTGAGCTAATGCAAGTGGGGGTAGACCAGACAAGTTATTGCAGAATCAGAGATATAAGAAGGTTATACCACACATACAGTATCTGTGAATCAAGGTGAGTCCAACTATGACATCCCTATATACATTATAGGAAAATCCTCCGCTCCTTTTCCTTGATACTGTGGGACCTAGAGGTGCCGATTAAGCAAACCACTGAAAGAAATCATTTTTTTAAGCTGTGACACATTAGAGTTCTTACTTTTTATCTGGTTGATCCTGTGTCCCTCTGCCCACCATGCTGCTGAGCTAAGTCTCCCACAGTGCCCCACGGCCAGCCCTGTGATGTCATGAGTGACCAGCTAAGCTGCAGGGGATGTCTATGTACCAAAGTAACGAAATATTATCCAGAATACATGGGTCTCACATCAAACCCCTACAAGTGATGTGAGGCATGAACTGGTACTGAAGGTCCTCACTTTGGAGAACCAGTCTTATGAATTACCAGGTTGGACAGATAAATTTGACAGGCAATAAGGTAAATACATGGCTACGCTCTTGTCTGTAGTGATTGCAGTGATTAAGGTGGCAGATAATGGCACCTAACCCCACCACCACAACCACCACCAAAGAAAGACACCCTCTACAGTTTATCTGATGTCAGAGGATATAGGTCAGTTCCTTAAAGTTGTCTCTTTACACAAATATTTACTAGGCTTACTAGGTTGGAGATGACAAAAGAAAGCATTTTAGCCCATTGAGGTTGTTCCCCCATACTGTGTGGGCAAATTATTCAAAATCTACTCTAGAATAAAGTAGATTATCATAGCCTTTTTTTAAAGCTATGTAAACTTTTTTGGTTCATTAGGTCCCATGGTAATCTGTTCCAAACTTTAACCAATCTGATACAGTAGAAATTGTCCTTTTTTGCTGTGTTTGCCCAGGGAACCACCATCTGCTTATTATGTGATCTCAATGATGTATTTCTGTTGCTGAATTTCAATCCACATTGGGTCATTAGGTCTGGTGACTGGTGTATTTTATATAACAATAATAGATTCCCCCTTTGTCTTCTGTCCTGGAGTGCAAATAATCCGATACTCTGCTGTGTGTATGTGTGTAGTTAAATGTTAGTTATGTGTTGTACGGAGTGTAACTCCTGCAGATGTATTGCCCCTGCATGGGGTAGAGGGATTCACTATCCTTGTAACTAGGCTTACAGGGTTACTGTACTATTTTGTCTTGTCTGAAATTGAACAATGCATTTAACGAAAAGATCTTTAAAAAAAATTGATAGTATTTAGTACTACAATTTAAGTGATACAGTCAACTCCACTTTATATGGACTTGGATTATGCAGACAATCGGGTTACACAGATAGATTTCTGTTTCCAAACCTGAATGTGTTAAAAACTATACAACTATCCATGTTTAATGCAGACCTGATTGACCACGTTGCGTGGACAGTTTTATAGTAAATTTCAGGCAATATAGGGCAACTTCAGTAGCACAGAAGAAGACAGAAATGCTAATTAGTGGTAACGAGGTGTTTAGGTGATGCAATGAGGTGTTGATTGAACCTGTATTTACTGACCTTGTCCTTGCCTGCAGCTTATCGCTTTCCTGTTGTGTGCTGTGTGTGGTTCGTTTCTGCTTGTTTGTACAATATTGTACTTTTAACCAAGCACCCCCAACACATGAAACATTATACAGTACTGTATACAGAAGCACAATGAACAGTACTAGAGATATAAAAATCAAAGGAAACACAGCACAAACTCCTAAAGCAAAAAAAAAAAAAAGAAACCAAAAATCACTGCACTGCACTGTACGTTTCCCACAGTAGCACTTAAACCTATTGCTCAGTTCATAATATAGTAACCGCTCACAGCTCTCAGCACCATCTGCTGGCAACAGCGGACACCGCATAACACGTACAACATTTAGAAGCACAAATGTGTCCGCATTAAGCGGCTTACACTGTACTATTTATTTATTTATTTAACAGACTTTAGGATTACAAACTTTGAGTCAGGGACTCATTTACAAAGGCTCCACGTCAGAAAAAAATAAATACAAACACTTAATACATATAGACATAGAATAGCAGCTAAAGGTTAGTTTTTTCAGTTATACAATATTGCAGAACCAAGATCAGCTATACATTGCATTGAATGTGTTACCGAGAGCTGTATTTTACAGTTTTCAAGAGAACAATAAGTTTGCTGATAGAGGGAGGGAGTAACAGTTGATATTTACAGTGAAGTAGAGAATTAGACAGATATATCATGAGTGCAGCCAAAGGAGGCATTGTTAATAGATAATGTTTGGTAGCCCTGTCAGAGGGAGCTCAGTGGCGGGGTGGTCCCATAAGATGATAGATAGATGACCCTGCACTAGCTGGTATATTGGCAGCACCATGAAGTGAGAATGTGCTCTTTGAGGGCTGACTTGAAAGGTCCTAATTTGGAAATGGAGGAGACGTCAGAGGGGAGTTTGTTGTACCAGACTGGGGCCCTGTGTGGGAATGACCTTTGGGCTAAGGAGATTCTAACCCTCGGGATGGACCACACCTGTCAGTTGGCAGTACGAGTGTTCACTGAGGTGTGGGAGGATAGGAGAGAGGCAGAAACCCCCAAGGGGATAAGCCCAAGGTGTATTTTCTTTGTGAGGAGACATGTTTGATAAACTAGCCTTTCATCCAGGGTGAGGAGATTTGTCAGGGCGTATAGGGTACAAGTATGGGTACGCTTGTCTGCCCTGGAGAGGAGTCTGCATGCTTTATTTACAGCCAGGTGGATTTTTTTAAGGGTTGTGTGGTCAGTGGCAGAGTAGACAGTGAGCCCATAGTCTACTAGGGAGAGGACTGAGGAGGTGACAGCCAGATTAAGGGCTTCCGGAGATGGGCAATCCTTGTGCCGATACAATAGGCCTATACAGACATTTATTTAATTTTTTATTTATTTATTGAAGTCTCGAATTACAACCTTTGAGCTGCCAGCTCATTTACAAAGGTTTCACGTCAGAAAGAAAAATACAAACGTAGAATCCTTTAGCACAGTTTAACAAAGAGCATAAGACAATGTCAATAGCACTATGACTTAACAGTGTACCTGTGAATAGGAAGTGTACCTTAACACACAGATGGAGTCAGGGCTGAAGCAGAAGTAAGAATGAGAGGGGGGGAAGGTTATAGAGTGAAAAGGGGGAGTGGAATAGAAATAGGTGTACAGCAAGCAGGAACCTCTGGCTAGGGCTCGCCTTGTCAGGAGGTGTGGATGGATGGAAAGGACAGGGGGTAAGAAAATGGGTGGGGGCATAGGCCCTTGGGGAAAGAGGGGGGGAGAGTGGGACTAGGACAAGGGACGGGAGGAAGGTGTGTAGAGGATGGTGGGGGGTGGGAGTAGCAGGGGGAAGTGGCAGAATGGGTAAGTAGCATAAGTGCACATTTGGTGGGGTAGTTAAACAATATGTACCAGGTGGGTTGGGCAGATAGGGTAGGTGCATTGCCTTTGGCTGGACAGGTGAGATCTAAGTGCAGATTTGAACAAGCCAATTTTGCTAATGGTGGTAAATTCTGGTGGGAGTAAGGTAAGCCATAGTGGAGCCTGGTATTCGAAGGATCACAGACCTTGGGCAGTGTGACAATAGGGGATTTTGATGGAGATCTTGTTGGATGTCCTCGTGGTCCTTGTTGGCGCAACCTGGTGTATGAGGGAGCTGGGCCCCAGTGGCAAAAGGCCCAAGGTGGCTTTTTTGGCAAGGAGACCCGTTTGATAACAGTCCCTGTCATTCAGGTTTAGCCATCCGGTTTGCTGGTAGAGGTGGCAGGTATGGGTCAGTTGCGGGGCTCCAAGCGCAAGTCTGCAGGCTTTGTTGAGCATGGTGGCGAGTCTCTTGAGGCTGCTGTCAGGGGCTGCACTGCAGATAGCAAGGCCATAATCAGTGGTTGAGAAGATCGAACTGGTTATGGCAAGCTGGAGGGCTTTATCAGTGAGGCAGTTTTGGTGCTTGTATAGCAGGCCGAGCTTCCTGTTAGCTGTACAGGACACATGATCGATATGTGAGGCATATGAGAGGGAGCTATCAAGGGTGAGGCCCAGGTATTTGAATTTGGGGACCATTTCAATAGGGATCTTTTGTAAGTTCTGGATGTTCAAGGTTGTAGCCCTGTGGCGGCTATGCACTGGGGCAAAGAGCATGGCTTTTGTCTTTTTGTGGTTGACTAGGAGTCTAGCTTTGTTAAACCAGTCTTCCACATTGTAAAAGTCCTGTTAAAGACACTGCTACAGTGCGATGGGTCAGAGTGACTGGTGTAGATCACAGCATCATCAGCGTAGAGAAGAATTTTTTGGAGGCAAGCTAGCGGAAGGTTGTTTAAAAAGAGGCTAAAGAGAAGGGGGCCCAGAATGGATCCTTGGGGGACTCCAGTGGACACTTGGAGGAGCTCAGACAGGACACTGCAAATTTGTACCTGCTGAATGCGTCCGGAGAGGTAGCTCCAGAACCAGCACAGTGAGTCTGAGGAGAGCCCAGTTACCTCTAATTGGGCCAGCAGAAGGTCATGGTTGACCGTGTCAAAGGCCTTGGTGAGGTCTATGAAGGCTGCCCCCACCAAGCGGCCCTGGTCAAAGGCACTGTGAATGTAGCCCATGAACTCGAGAAGTGCGGTGGTGGTGCTGTGGTGTTGCCATAAGCTATGCTGCTGCTGGCATTGTGGCTGGTATTTTTCAAGATGTTCCACCAGCTGATCGTAGACTATTCGCTCGAGGGCTTTTGAGATAGGCGGGAGGATTGAAACTGGCCGGTAGTTGGCATGGTCGGTCTTACTACCGGCTTTGTGGATTGGGGTGATGATTGATGCTTTCCAGAGTTCTGGGAAGGTTCCTGAGATGAGGGACAGACTTATGATACAGGTCAGTGGGGTTAGCAGTTCATCGAGGGTAAGAGAGATTAGTTTTAGATCAAGGCCCTCGGAGCTGTGCCTGGACTTCCCAAGGACTTGGGAGAGATCTTTTTTTATCTCACCTTTAGCTAGAACTTTGAGGTAGAATGGGGGGGCTTGGGACGTTGGGGCCAAACTTTGGTGGGTAGGCTGGTTGGTACCGGCTTGGAATTGGAAGCTAGAGGGGGAGCACTGAGCTGAGGTCCGTAAAGGCTGTATTGAAGATGTCTGCGATGGATCTGGGGTCCTGTGTTAGGGATTCATTGTGGCTCAGCATTGTGGATGCTGAGGTATCATGTTTCCCTATGATAGCTTTAATGGTATCCCAGAAAAGGCGGCTGTCCCCCCCAGGTGGAGTTAAGCTCAAGTCGGTGGAAATTAGCTTTTGCCTGCTGGATTGCGATGGTGCATTTGTTCCGTGCACCCTTGTAGTTTTGCAAATCCTGGGCAGAGCGAGTATTTATATACTTATACCATAGGCGGTCCCTGGCGCTTAACATGGCAAGGAGGTGAGGGGTTATTCACGTTTTATGCGAGTCACTGATTTTCCTTTTAGCTAAGGGGGCAAATATGTCGCAGGCTGCATTGAAGATGGCTAAAAATTTACTCAGTGCTGTGTTAACATTGTTGGCATTTAGGACAGGTGCCCAGTTCAGTTGTAGGAGGTATTGCTTAAAAAGCATGTTAATGTGCGAATGGAAGGAGAGGCTGGGATCAAATGCAAGGCCCAGGTATTTATATGTATGGACCTGTTCTAGAGGAAGGTGAGAGTAGGAGAGGATTGTTAGCTGTGCATTCTTGGCCTTATTCTGTCGGTGGGCAAAGAGCATGGTCTTTGTCTTTTTTACATTGACCACAAGTCTTTGGTCTATGAGCCAGTTTTCAATCTGGTTAAATGAATGTTGGAGGGAGGACTGCAATACTGTGGAATCTGGGTGTGAGGCAAAAAGAACCACGTCATCCACATAGAGTAGTAGGTTGCCGGAGCAGGAATTGGGCAAGGTGTTGAGGTAGATGCTGAATAATAGAAGGCCAAGGATGGAGCCTTGGGGAACCCCAGAGCAGACTGGCAGGGTAGTTGAGAAGGTGTTGTTTATTTTGACACACTGTGATCTAGCTGTGAGGTAAACTAGGAGACGGGTCCTTGAGACAGACCTATATGGCAGAGTGTGCTTAAGAGTAAGGGGTGGGAGACTGTATCAAAGGCCTTTGACAGGTCGATGAAGACAGCTCCAGCTAGGTGTTTTCTTTCCAGGGCAGAGTAAATAAAATTAGAGAACTCTGTGATAGCCATAGTTGTACTGTGCCCAGATCTGAAGCCATGCTGCTCCCTGCAAAGTAGATTATGAGCAAGCAGGTACTCAGTGAGTTGGGTGGCTATAATTTTTTTGAGGGCTTTCAAGAGTGGTGGGAGAATGGATATGGGATGGTAGTTATTGGGGGAGGTGCCGTCACCACTTTTCAGTATTGGGGTGACTGTGGCAGTCTTCCAGGCTGCTGGGAACTGCCCCAGACTTAGGGAGCGGTTAATGAGGTCAGTCAGAGGACTGTATCTAGTACTAGATGTAGGATTCTCATATCAAAAGAATCTTTGCAATAGCAAGAGCCACTGAGTGCTTTAATGAGATAAGGCCTTGCTTCATTCATAGAGATCACCCTGAGATGGAAAGGGGGATGCTGGGTGTTAGGGGGTGGAGTTGCAGGAGTGGGGTTGAAGAAGTTATTTGGGAGTACTGCACTAAGGTCAGAAAAGGAAGAGTTGAGGCAGTTGGTGATGGCCAGCAGGTTGGTGGTAGGGACATTGTTGACAGTTTGTATGTGGGGGGGGCAGGATTTGCCATTCAGTTCCTTGACATTGTCCCAGAACAACTGAGCATTCCCCCAGCAGGAGGCAAGGGTCATTTTGTAGTAGCCCGATTTGGCCTGTTTTATGGCCCAAGTGCATCTGTTACAAGCTGCTTTATAGGCTTGCCTGTCCACTGCATGCCGGATGCGACTGCATTATGCCAGAGATCATCTCTGTGCTTTAACTGTTAGAGCAGTGCAGGCATGACCGGGGGGGGGGTATTTCATTTCTTGGATTGCACTTTTGCTAGTGGGGTATAGCTGTCACATGCTTTATTAAAAGAACAGGAGAAATAATCAAGGGCTTCATCTATAGTAGGGTCTCGGGAGATGGGAGACCAATCCCATTGAGTTAAGTATTTTCTTAGTTTTGTGAGGCCTCTGGGTTGGAGACAATGCTGGGCAATATAGTTTGGTTTGGATGTCTGCTGAAGACACAGCCAGGAAAAGAGGATGGGTGAGTGATCGCTTAGGGAGTCCAGAAGGACCACCAGGTCAGAGATTCTGTGGGGACGGTTGGTGAGGAGAAGGTCAATCAGGGTGCTAGAGCCGTTAGTGGGGTTCACCCTGGTAGGTTGGCTGACCAGTTGGGTCAGGTCCAGCGCAGCGAAGGTGTCCTTCACATGGGAAGCTGAACTGGCAAGAGAGTTCACATTAAAGTCTCCAACTATGATGTGTTCTATTTTGGGGGGGGCAGAGATGTAGTTAGCAAGGGATTGTATAGCAGGAGCTTGGTTTCTTGGGTGGACATATGCGACAGTAAGAGTTACAGGGGCTCTGGAGAGGTCTGGAGTAAGTTTTAATGATAAGGCTTGGACACCATGGTCTAGTGGAGGTGTTGGAAGGGCATGGCATATCATGGAGTCATGGACGTACACAGCACACCCCCCACCATGCTTGCCCACTCTGTTCGCTCTGTGAAGGGTGAAGCCAGGGAAGACAACCATGGAGTCAGGTGTTCTTTTGGAGAGCCAGGTTTCTGTAAGGGCTAACACATCTGGCTGATGTTGCAGTATCCAGCAATGGAGACCTGCTATCTTTTAGGGTAAGCTGCAAATGTTCATTGCAGCTATTCCAAGCTGTGGTGCGAGAGGCTAGGGTTGGGCAAGATGGGGTCCGGGTTAGTATGAACATTTCCTGAAATTAGTATAAGTATGGCAAAGACTCTGAGGAGAGCAAAAGATTGTTGCCTATTTGTCAAGGATAGCTTCTGCCTAGTTATAGTGCGGGTAGTACCCAGGATGGCCAGGGTGATAAGGGTTGGAAAGGATAGGAATGTGATCCGGCATGGAGGTTGATGGTGGCACATGACTGCAGGGAGATATGTGGGGGGGGATGGGGGATGAATGACAGGCAGTGGCTGTGTGGGTGGCAGTCAGTGACGGTTCGTGGGGGTGGGATTTGTGGGAAGAAGACCCTTGAGGGAAGGGCTGAGGGATCCAAGAAGTAGGATAGTAAGAGCGATCAGTAGGAGCCTAGGTGGTCTGCGTGACAATGGGTGCCTAGCAAGTGGCAATAAGGGGGCAGTGGCCCAGTGTCGGTATAAGGGGGGCACTCTGATACCCATAATTGTGGTGCTCTCTGTGGCACAGTGGTAGGTTGATGGACTACAGTTTGTTAGGGTGTAGTAATTTGCTTTAGGTATGAAGGACCCAGGACAAGAAGTGTTAGGGAAGAGCAGTGGGAAGAGGATTGCAACCTCCAAGAGTTGTTGCCCTCTAGTGGCTTTGCAGTATAATTTCCAAATGGAAAAAAAAACTAGAAAAATTAACAATCCTGTTCCACTAAACAGTTGGTACTGGTAAACTCAGCATTAGCAGTTCTTGTATTGAAAAGGAGACAGCTCAGGAAGGGTAAAGTCAAGAGCCAATAAGAGAAGGGAATAGCGTTATGCAGGATACAGGAACAAAATAGTAAGAAAGTTACGTCTCCTCATGTTTAGAGCAGCAGACCCATGAGGCTCGCCCCAGAACTTTAACATGGCATTGGGTCACTAGGCTAGGGGCTTGGGGAGGAGGATAGGTGTTAAAGTTGAAAAACTCTAACACCACATTTCCCTGCTTTCGTAGCTTTGCAAACCTAACAGTGCATTAATGTAGGGTTTTTTTTGTGTGCGTTTATATTTTTTTATCTATCTCTCTACAAATGTTTTGAAAATCCATGTGCTGCAACAATGTTTTTAAAATATACATGCTACAGGAAGATTTTGACAATCTATGTGCTGCTCGATGGTTTTCAAAATCTACGAGGAGCACAAAGATATTCATTTTGAAAACCTACATACTGTGTAATGGTTTTTAAGTATTCATTAGCAAACCCTTTAATTTAATGTAACTTTTTAAATATTTTATTGTTAAGAATGATATGTTATGGACTTCTGATGACATCAGTACCCCAAACTTTTATTTGTTGAATTTTGTTGACTGGGTAGACCCACTGAGACTAGTGTCCCTTTTTCAGGGGCAACTCAGGTTTAATTACATTGAATTATATGATAGACTTTATATATTTAAAACAAAGATGGAATACACTATATTAATTTTCTATTGATGATACTTGTTGCTTACATTCAAGGTTAAATTCAGAGGGTATCATATAAATCAGTAGTACTACAGTGCCTAACTTCTTAGAACAGGCTAGCCCTAGAATGATGGTCATATGTTAAGTGCAGACATGGGCAGAGAGACAAATAGGCTCAGTGTATACAGGTGCATTGGGTATGTTCTAGTTGCAAGGTCTGTATCCCTTTCTTGGAAGCCCCTAGAGTGGAGCATTCCTGTAGGGCTGGGGGAGATTGTTCCACAGGATAGGAGCGATAGTGGCAAAAGAACATTTCCCCCCAGTAGTCATCCTGGTAACTTCTCATAATAAAGTAGCTGAGGAGCAGAGAGACCTTCTTTGTGGTTCTATGGTCAAAACATCCTGTAGGCTAGGAGGTGAGGGCCTTTAAATATTTTAAAAGGCAGACTGAGCAGGGGGTAGTCTAGCCTGTCCTCAAGCAAGGGCCAGTTTAGTAATTTTAATACAGTACAGTGGTGCTCTCTGGATGGGAACTCACTTGCAAAGTGAACAATTTTGTGGTAGCGTGATTTAAGTTTTTGCAGTTACAAATACCTGTAGGAAGTAGGATGCCATTGGCAATAGTTAAGATTCTCTGGTGAGCCTGATCTACTGCTTTGCTCCTTCTCCCACACATTGGCTGATGTTAGGTGGCTCTTTTGCTAACCAGTTTTGTGCTATTGATCTACTAGCATTAATGAGTGCAGTAGACTACAGAGGAACAGGTCCACTCATGCCCATCAACGTCCAGCAGCAGATCTAGGGGGATCCAGGCAATTGGGTTCTGAGAACAGTTTCTATGAGTTTATGCACTTCATCTCAAAAGCTAGAAATCCCTAGACAGATCAAAGTCATGTACAGGAACGTCCCTTCTCGTTTCTTGCACTTTGGACATGGAGAGATTTCTCTTGGTATCTGACATGCAGTTTGATTGGGGTGAAGTAAGTGCAATACATACAATTTAACTGAATTTGTCTTAACTTTTTGCTTCTCAAGCATGTCACCTGATGAATAGAACCTGTGCTCCAGATGTCATCTGTCATCTAAAGTCCTAAATCCTCCTCCCACTGAGCTCTGACTCCAGATGCAGGAAAGTGGCGACCTCCCTGTATTGTTTTATAGAACCAAGGCCCTGTCCACACTGCTCCTCTTTTTTTTTTTAAAACATTTAAAAAAATGTTTTGTGTTTGGTATTAGAGCACGGTTGTTGGTGTGTCGACACTGCAGTCCAACTCTGTGCTTGCCTACTTCATTTCCCAGACATGCCTGTGGCAATACCAGGCACTGCAATGCATGCTGGGATACTCATGAACAAGCGTAGTAATGAATTGGGATAAAAATTATATCATTCGATTTGAGAGCTCATTGTGAGGTCAGGGATGCAAGTAAATTATCCCCTTTTCTTTTAGGCAGCAATATAAAAAGCACAGAAGTCAGCAGAGGTTGCCTTAAACCATATTACAGCATGGTTTGCATCAACTTTACTGTTAACATGGTTTAAGACAACCATTTTGGTCTGAAATCATACTCAAAACCTGCTCCGATCAGGTGACAGTTTTTGAACACAGTTTGTAGCATGGTTTTACCGTGCTGCAGTATGGATACGAACCATGTTTGCCATTCTTGTAATGTTACCGGTGTGGATAGAACCAAAGATAATGGCTTGGACAAAGGCTTCAGTGCATATTACTCCTTTTCCATTGGGGCTGGTGAGCTTAGCCCTGCTGCCAGATTCCCCCCCCACCCCTTGTTCCCCATGTCATCATGTGTCTGACTCTCAAGAAGCAACTAGGTCTCATGGGGTAATTTTCTTACAGGGTGACTGCATCCTTTCTTGGGCCATTGTTTTTTTTTATTTTGTAACCTTTTTTTTTTAAACTTTATTTTTATTTCATTTTTAACAAGTTTAGGATCACATTGTAATCATACAGGAGTATATTGTACTGTACATGACAAGATTGCGAGCTTCACTAATAAAGTATCTAGCTATAAATTGTGCGGACTCTATAAATAACATATAAATCAATATTAATATAAATTAGTTGAAAATTAATATTTACCTTATTGATTAATTCCAAAAGATCAGGCAAGTCCTTTCTTGCTTAGATGTGAACTTACAACAGCAGGTATTCTGGGCTAGGTTATACTTTGCAAAATAACTCCTGGACTAGATAATTAGGTAGGTACATATTCAAATAAATGAATGGGGGGGGGAGGCCCCGGCACCAAAGGGAGGCTCTCCAGGGAGACAGTGGCAGGTGGATACCCCGTCCCCTATTATTACTAAAAGGACCCTTAAGGGGAGAACTGTGTCTGGGACTAGCCAGACCCCATCAATCAGATCCCCCCCCAGCTCTCCAACCAAACTCTCAGTTTAAGGTATCTGGTCCGATCGGAACTGATTAATCGAGAGGAACCAAGGATTCCACCTGTTCATCAGCTCGGGAACCTTATTATGAATACTTGCAGTCATATGTTCAAGTTTGTATATGTCATATACTGTGTTTTTACAGGCTGTAATGGTGGGAGACTCTTGCTGGAGCCAGAGTCTAGTTATACATTTCTTGGCCGCTCCCAATAGGATGTTGAGGAGGTATTTCTGGTGTGGGTTTCTAAAGGAACGGGGATAATGGAGCAGTAGACTCATCACCGAAGATAACTCGGTCAGTGTCGGGAAGAGGTATGTTATTCTGTCTCTTATAGTAGCCCAACATGTAGCTAATACTGGGCACAACCATAGAACGTGTGTCAGGGTGGCTACCTCGCATTTGCAATTCCTCCAACATGAGGAGTCCCCACCTGCCAAGAATTTAGCTGTGATCTGTGGTGTGCGAAAATATCTGGAGACTGTTTTCCACAAATATTCTCTCCATGTGTGTGAACTAGAGGTTTGTGCTGTCTTCTCCATATCCGGAGCCAGTCTTCTTGAGTCAGGTCTGTCTGAAGTTTGGCCTCCCAGTGAAATTGCACCAGGTCCATAACCTGAGATGAAGCTCCTTGTAGGGTTTTATAAAACTGAGAGATCAAATGATTACGGGGACTTCCCCCTTCCAACTGGGTCAGGAGGTTGCAGAGGGGTGGGATAATCTGATCGGAGACATCAAGTCCGATCTTTGAATTTAAGAAGTGACTGATTTGTAAGTATCTGAAAAAGTCACACCGCTGTAAAGAGAACTCCTGCTTAAGTTGATCAAACGTTTTGAATATTGCATTAGTGTAGAATTAGTGAGTAAATCGGAGTCCTTTTCTGGCCCAGAAATGAAAAGTGGAGTCTAACCCCGCCGGGGTCCAAGAAGGGTCCTCGGCTGGGATCCCTAACCCGGAGGTGAGAAATCCATGGGACGGATGAGCCAGGAACCAAGTCCAGGCATGAAGCATCTCTTTGGTAAATCGAGAGGCCTCCTGCATACGAGTTCTATTATTTGGTTGGAATATCCATGAAGAGGACAGGGATCATGAAGCCATATTTTGCTCTATTGATACCCAAGTTGGGGCCTGCGTACGAGGCAACAGCCAGGTAGTTATTTAGGGCATTGCATCTTAGCCAAAGCTATTCTAGGCTGTTGATCCCCCATAAGAATTTACTAATGGATTTATTCCAGAATTGTATGTCCCTCTGTGAGAGGGGTAAAGAAATATTTTGTAGTAAGTATAAGACCTTCGGGAGAGAGTTAATTTGAATAGATTGCACCCTGGCTATCAGAGACAGTGGAAAAGGGGTCCACCTCTGGAGATTCGAGTTTATTCCAGAGAGGGTGGAGGAGTAGTTCAAGTTGTAGAGTTCTCTTAGTTTTGGGGGGGATTTTGATTCCTAAGTATGTTAGGTAAGCTTTATCCCAATTAAATGGGAATTTCTGAGTAAAGTCCAGTGAGAGGGAGGATTGCACGGTCAGGGCCTTTGATTTACTAGTATTTATGGTGTATCCAGTAAGAGTCTCTATTTCTTTTAACATGGTGAATAGAGTTGGTAATGATTCCTCCGGGCGAGTAATATAAATTAGGAGGTCATCGGCATAGTATGCTATTTTATTATATGATTGGTCTGGAATTTCATATTCATGTAGGTTAGGGGATTGTCTAAGAAATTGGGCTATGGGTTCAATAAAAATAGCAAACAGGTACGGGGAAAGGGGACAGCCCTGTCGGGTGCCCCATGTAAGGAGACGTGCCCTGAGTGGGAGCCATTTAACTTCACAACCGCCTCCGGTCCTGTGTAGATTCCGCTGATTGCATCTCTGAAAATAGTTGGGAAATTAAACTTTAGCAAGACTGCTTGAAGGAATTCCCAGGAGACCATGTCAAAAGCCTTTTGGGCATCCAGACTTAATATTAACAGGGGGGATTTAATAGATTGGGCATGGTCTATATGATATAATGTTCTTTTGATATTATCGGTGGTCTGCCTACCTTTAATGAATCCCGATTGATCTAGGTGTATCAATGCGGGAAGGATGTGATCGAGTCTATGTGCCAGTATGCTCTTATATATTTTGTAATCTTGATTGAGTACCGAGATAGGTCGGCATGAATCGTATAAATGCGGAAGTTTTTGGGGTTTCAAGATCACTGAAATTGTGGCTTGTCTCCAGGAGATAGGAAATGTGGAGGTAGTATGTGCAGATGTTAGCACTTGGAGAAGTGCGTTTTTTAAAAGGCCCCATGTGTTTTTATAGAATTCTGCTCCGAAGCCATCTGGGCCTGGGGATTTACCATTCTTAAGATTTCGAATTACGTTTTGAAGCTCCAGTTCTGTAATTGGTGCTACTATCTGGTTTTGTTGTGCCACCGAAAGCACCGGAAGTTGTAACTGGTCTAAAAACTTGAGACTGTTATGTGATTCTGGAGGGGTAGGGGAGGAATACAGCTTCTGGTAGTAATTCTTAAATGCCTCTAAAATCTGTGGTGTAGAATATTTAGTTTGGCCTGACATAGGGTCCTTTATTTTAGAGATAGTGCATTATTGTATTTGATTTCTGAGGCGGAAGACTAGAAGTTTGGATGTTCTAGCTCCTCCTTCATAATAACGTTGCTGCAGCCACGCCAAGGCCTGCTCAATTTTTGCTGTCAGTACTTGTTGGATCTTTACTTGTGTTTGTGTTATCAGCAGAAGGAGATCAGTATTTTCTTGCATGTGGGCCTCTTGAAGGAATTTAAGTGTGTCCTGTAGGGTTAGTAAATTGGACTCCGCTTGTCTTTTCTTTTGAGAGACGTAGGCTATGATATAGCCTCTAAGTACTACCTTGAGGGTGTCCCAGAGGATTTGTGGGGTAGTCTGTGATGAGGTATTATCTCTAATTATTCCTGGTATCCATTTGTCTAATAAATCCTGGAATTCTTTATCTCAAAAAAGAGATGGATTGAATCTCCATTGAGTGTTTATTTTATCTTTCTTAATGTTAAGGGTCAAGATAATGGGGGCATGATCAGATAGGCATATGTTGTGAATTTCCGCTGTCGAAATTAGATCAAGGTGTTCCTTACCTAGACAAAAGCAGTCTAATCTAGAATAGTGTTTAAAGGCATGGGAGTAGAAAGTAAATTTTCACTGTGAGAGGTGCAGTTGTCACCATGCGTTGACCAGGCCTACGTCTTGTATGAGGCGTCGCAAATACTTTTGTCCCGATGATTGCGGAGGGGGCCGGGTCACCGATGAATCCGGGAAGGGGGTTAAGGAGGCAGTTAAAGTCTCCACCCAGGACTAAAATTCTCTCTTGCCTGACCAGGATAGCAACCATTAGATGCTGTATGGTGGAGGCATCTGATCCCAGCAGAATAGAAAGGCTACAAACTGTTAAAATTTGTTGGTTCAGTCTGACTACTGCCAATGCCAGTCTACCTTCTTTATCGGCGTACTGGTCCAGTAGTTGTAGTTTGGAATGTTTCGGTATTAAAATTACTGAGCCTCTTTTTCTACCCCTCTGATATGCAGATTCAATAATCTGGGTGAACCCAAACTTGAGCAGCTTGTGGTGCTCTGCCGAGGAGAGGTGTGTCTCCTGTAAAAGGAGAATGTCCGGGTTCAGTTTTTTGAGAGCTCTAAGTGTCCGATCCCTCTTGATGAGTCAGCCAGTCCATTCACATTGTGAGATATAAGTTTAAAGGGGTGTTGCATTACTATCTACATATGGGTTTTTCATTTTCATCAGGGCCCCCCCCCCGGTGCCAGCGACCCCCAATCCATTCCTCAGGATTTCCAATTGCACGAACTGCAAGATCTGTACCAGAAACAATAATTCAGTACCATGTCATCCAAAAATAATAATAATAAAGAAGAAAAAGAAAGAAACTAGCCAGAGAGAACTATACAAAACCTAGCCTGCCAACTGGGCCTGCTTGTGAGAGTATTTACTCAATAGGTTAAACTGGTAATTATATACAAACCCCTATTCTGGGGAATGTGTGTGACTTCCAATAATGCATGCTCGAGTAGAGCAGGCATTGGGGAACAGACATTTGACCATTCAGGAGTGGACTCCCACACCACCAATTGGTGTGGGGCCCTGGGGAAACCATTGCCCCTAAGTCTGGTAGGGAAGAAGGTGAGAGCAGAGATAACAAAAAACAGGGGTAGAAGAAAATTCATTATGATTGGTAGGGAATAGGGAAGGTTGGAGCTTAGCTGAAGTGGTGATCTCTGGACCGTCCCCCATTAAATGAGGTTGTGTCTATGGGAGAGACAAAAATGGTCCGAGCCAAGTCCAATGACCTCCATTTTTGACAATTTGGGTGTCCCCTAGGTATATAGCGGCAACTCCATGTACCCCTCTCCAGGATCCTTCCATAATCAAGGTTTTATTGAGATGTAGCCTGTTCCCAGGTATCTTAGGGAGTTCTCTATGGACTCCATGAGTACAGGGCCTGTCTGCATCTTTTCTCTGCTGAGGAGAGACTGGGGAATCACTACACAGTTCTGAAACCAGGGATGCTGCTCTGGGAGGTAAGGGCCAGAGGGCTCCCAGGATGTGTTCGTGGCTTGAGGTGACTACTTCAATTTGCTTAATAAGAAAAGCAACCATTTATTGTGAAGTCTACATTATCAGTTTAAGCTGGGGTTCTCCCGAGGTAGGCCCCCAATTGTGTACAGGTCAAGGGGGTGGAGGAGCACAGGAACCCTGGAAGGATCCGAGAGGGGCACCACCCACAGGCTCTCTGCCAGTATGAGGGACACGGACCTGGGGCTGAGCCAGGTCAAAGAGAAGGGAGTACCCAGGGCAGACCCCAGTAGGAATTCCAATCATGTCCTGTGTGCTCCATAAGGGCATGAATGCCGGGGGGGAAGATGACCCCCCCACCCCCGATCCCAGATGTCAACCGTATTGTCTGGCCCCGGGAGGTGGGGTGAGGTAGGGGCCGAGTCCAGCTACCAGAAAACCCTTGAGTATCACCCTGGCTAGGACATGTGTCCTGATGACCTTTTGACTCTTTGGATTGAAAAACCTTTGTCACCGGACTTCTCAAAGCCGGGGATGTCCTATGACTGTGCCCTATTTAGTGAGCGTGTGTCATCATAGTAAAGGAGCCCTTTATTGTTTTTATAAACAAGATCTCACAGCTGTGACAGGACTCTGGGTCCAAGTCATTTGTTTAGCGACCAGGATCCCATCAACCCATCTCTGATACTGGGTATTTCTGACAAACCCCTATTTAGCGGGGAAGAACCAGAAGGAATGAGCTCCTGACCCTTCTAGAAGCTAGTGAGTCTATATTCTCCTTCTTTGATCCGACTTGTGGCGTAGCATATCATTTACTGGTTCTGAATTAAGAGGGTACTTCCCAGCCTCCACATACAGGGCTCGTCTCCCCCCACTCCACCCCCCCATTACCATTGGATTCGGGGGCAGAGCAGAGAGACCCCTATCCCCACTCATCACCCCCACAGTCCAAACGGACAGATCTAATGGTCCATTCCTTCATAGAATGTGCCCTGCCCCCCCTCCCAGGAGACAGCGAACCCGGCTCTGGGTACAGAACCCTTATATCTCATCTGGTAGATCCAGGGGGGAGAATATATAAGTTAAGACTCCTTGTAGACCCTTTGAATCTTGGGGTCTTCTCGGGAGCCCCCCTACAGCATCTGCTCACTTACTGTGTACCAAGTACACTGGAAGCATGGCAGCCTCTCCAAGTGCAGCTGGGGCGCTTCATTTGTCAGGGAACCGTCGGACTGACAGTGACCTGCAAGGGACACTTCCAATCATGGTCCCCCATAACTGTGCAGACCTCCACGAGATGGGTCAGCGATAATTTGTGCCGAGGAAAAAACAAATAGGAGGTCTGATCAGCTATCCGGACTGTGGCATCCCAGGAGATCACAAATGAACCGCTAATCGCTCAAACAGTCATCCCTCAATCCCTCCTAGTGAGCTGAGAGGGCTTTCACTGTATAATTCCAACGTCAGGCTGAGTGTCTGGTAGGACATGAAGTTAGGGATCTTAAATGTCAATAAAGGACCTTTGTATGGGAACTTCAAATGTTTATTTATTGATAAATATCGGATAACACTTTTGAGTCAAAGACTCTTTCACAAAGGTTCCATGTCATACATAAGAAGAGACAACAGTGTACAGAGTAACAAGTAACATAGTAGTTAAACACAGTGGTTACAGAATGGTTGCAGATGATTACAGAAAATACAAAAAAAGACAAAAAATAGCAGCTGGGAATAAAGGTTGCAGGTATATGCACAGCATTTCAGGGCAATGGCGCTAACCATGCCCATGAGTTATTCGTTGGCCAAGGCTGGACAGAGATGTCCATTGTCATGGTATAGGCATGCTCAGGGGCGGCAGACCAGAGTTAGGTCCATAGACATGGGGAGATGGGAGGTGGTAGAAAAATGGAGGGTCAGATTTAGGGGCAATCACATACTGATCCTTGGGTAATAAGGTCCCTTAGTTGGCACTTGAACCCACTAAGTTTGGGTTCAGTGAGAAGGGAGTTTGGGAGTGAGTTGAGCCAGGATGGGGCCAGATATCGAAACTTTCTGTGGCCAGAGGTGGTTTTGCAGCAAGGTACCCTAAAGTGGGTGGTTGCTGACTGTCTTGTGAGGTGGCTGGACAGTGGGGCCTGAAGTAGTGGGGAGAGGGCTGGAGGGAGTAATCCTGAGGTGATTTTCTTTGTGAAGAGGCAGGCCTGGTACTTTAGCCTTCCATCAAAATTGAGCCAGTTTGCTGAGGCGTAGAGGGTGCATGTATGAGTGAGTCTAGGCCAGCCTGTAGCAAGTCTGCAGGCCTTATTGAGGGCCAGTCTAATCTTATGTAGGTGGGTGGTGTCAGCTGCACCATAGATGATGATACCATAGTCAATTAGGGATAGAATAGATGTAGAGATGGCTAGGCGGAGTGCTTCAGGAGGCTGGCAGTGCTTATAGCGGTGAAGGAGACCAATACGTACGTTGACGGCGGAGCTTAGTAATCGGATATGGTCATGGAAAGTGAGACCTGTGTCTAGGGTGATGCCAAGGTATTTGAAAGTGTTAACCTGTTAAAGGGGGTCATTTAGTGAGTTCAGAATGTGCAAGGGTTGTCCTAGGTTCTTATTTTGGGGGTGTGCAAACATCATGGATTTAGTTTTTTTGTAATTTAGTACTAACCTATGCCGAATGAACCAGGATTCAGCTTCAGAGAAGGATTTCTGGAGTGCTGAGCAGAGGGCTGTGGCATCAGTGTGAGAGTTGTAGAGGACTGCATCATCTGCATACAATAGCATTTTCCCAGAGCAGGCATTGGGCAGGGTGTTGAGGTATAGGGAGAAGAGAAGTGGGCCAAGGATAGAGCCTTGAAGGACCCCACACCTGACTTGGTGGGAGGATGACAGGGAGTGGGCAATCCAAACTATCTGGGTTCTCTCAGATACTGTAGATAGCTGGCAAACCAGTCAATGGTCTCATGGGAGAGGCCTAACTGAGTGAGGGAGTCCAGGAGAAGCGAGTGGTGCACGGTAGCGCATGCCTTTGAGAGGTCTATAAAGACAGCGCCAGTAGTGTTACCAGTGTCTAGGGATGTATGGAGGGCGTTTGTAAATTCCAAGAGGGCAGTGGTGGTGCTATGGTTCTGGCAGAAGCCATGTTGTTCAGGACACAGAATACTATATTTAGTGAGGTAGTCTGTTAGTTGTATGGCCACAAATTTTTCCATGTGTCCACACAGTGAGGGTGAAGGGACTCAGACCTGCCAGAGGAGCTCAGGAAAGGCCCCACTTCTCTACTCCTTGTCAGTAGAACCAGGGCAAAGCCAATGCCAATCATGAGAGGGGGAAGAACAGGGGGAAGCCCCGACCAGAGACCTAACCAAGTCTCATGTCTTCTGGGTAAGCTATAGGCATCCAGGGGAGAGGGAACATTTCCACCTTGCGTTCTAGACACTTTCAGGGCCACGTGCCTCGGGGAGGCGAGACAGGGAGCGAGCCCACCAACTATAAATTCCACCTTGGTTATCCAGGCAAAATATCTAGGTGTGTTGCCAGACCGCGCCAGGCCAAGAAGACCCTATAACTGCGTTCTATTTAACGAGCAAATGCAGACTTAGCGAGGGAGTTCATTTAAATATATTCCCCCCAGTCCTGGTGGGTATCCAGGCCCAAGCAGACTGTCTGTCCACGAGAGCCTTTTTAACCCGACACAGACACTGGACTTTTCTGTCAATCCCCTATTTAGTGGGAGAAAATCAGAGCAAATGAGCTACCCCTTGGTCTAGGGCCAATGTTCTCCTGCCCGGTTTCGTCCGCCGGCAAAACGTCCAAATTGTTAGATTCTCCAGCTCGAGGGCTTTTCGTGGCCAGCTGTGTATGGCTTGTCTCCCGCTCACTCAACCCCCGAGCTCCATCAGCCCCATAGTCCGTGCAAAGATACCCTCCATCGCCTGACACCTCTGGGACCCAGTCGGATGGACCCAGTGGGCCCACCTTTCGCAGGCTGCACCTCCTGCCTCCCAACCCCCCCAAACACAGGGACTCAGGCTTTAATTCGGTCAACTGTGAAACTTCAAATATGTCTAACGAGGAGAGAAATACATGCCAAAACCACAGAGTCTGTCAACACTGTGGTCTCCGTCGGATCAACCCCAGCCCCCCACCATCCCTCCACTTACTGTGTACCATAAGTTCTGGGAGATTTTAGTCTGATTATCTGGAGAATTGTGCCAGCATTTTCTTGATTGCAGCTATGGTGGCTCTCTGGTCTGGCAGTTGCCTCGCTGATGTCAGTTCTTGAAAATCTCTTTTTTTTGGGCAATTTCCTTGATAGGCGAGTGGATTGAGGAACAGCAAGTCCACGCTTCTCAAAGTCTATGCAGGCCTCTTCGAAGGTATTGTACAATTGTTGCCCCGATGGAAATTGAATGATCAGTCTGCTGGGGTATGGTGTTCTAAATTTGAGTTTCTGTTGCCTAAGGATTGGAAATAATGGGATATTAGTCCGTCTACATTGCATGGTGACCGAGGTGTAGTCATTATCCACAAAAAGGCAATGTTCTCCACAGTAGAGGCAGGACTTGGCCCAATCTTCCTTTAGGATATAATCTTTTGTTAGGAAACAAAGGAATTTAATAACTATAGATCTGGGGTGTGCTGTTGGCTGTGTAGGCTTCAGGCCTAAGGCTCAGTGCAGTCTTTCAATTTCAAAATTGTAGTCCACAGGCAACGTGAGGGCCTCCCGAAGAAAGGCCTCCACAAAATCAAGTAAATTTGGGCCTTCGCTGTTTTCGGGGGATGCCATATATCCATAGATTCTGACAGTGGCTGCGATGCTCAGCATCTTCTTGTCGATCCATAGTGAGCTGACAGAGGTGAGCAGTTGTGATGTAATGGCAGATTGTTCTAATGTCCTGTTATCGAGAGAGGTAACTTCGGAGTGTAGATCAGCAAGATCTTTTTGAAAGAATTCTTGTGTTTGTTGGAATTTGTGGAAGTCCAATTTGAACTCCTGAAGTTCCTGGAGTATTTTGTCTAATTTGCTTTCCATTGTAGTTGGCTGTTTCAGCTTAGATGTGTTCCGTCTCTTGGGCCTGGACACTTGTTGTAGGTGCGTAGAGGCTCCAGAGTCAGTTGCGTCTCCTTCTGAGTTTTCTGTGTCGGGGGCGAAGTGTGGCAAATCTGTTAGGTCTCCTGCGTAAGTTACTTGCAGCCATAGATTTATTAGGTCACTTTTTATTAAGTTTGTTTAGGTTTGCGGCCGTTTTATCAACTTTAAAATGGAGAGCGATCTGGAGCACGATGTCTAAGCAGCCATATAGCCGGAAGTTGCACCAGAAGTCCCTTTATTTTGTAAGCTTATTAAAATATGCCACTTTGTTGTTAAAAATGTATTAGTTTAAAGGCTACGCACACACACAAACACAGCAGTACATAAAGGATCTGAGACCATACTGCAATATTTAGTATGGTAAGAACTCAGAATAAAAAACAAGAAGTCATGATACAGTAGATCTTGATAAGTAAAAGCCATCCAAATGCAGAATATCAAGTCTTTTATATCTCAAGACAGTAAATGAAAGGGTGAAGCTATGTCAGGCTAGGTCCGTATAACTAGTCTGGGAGAGGAACCTAGTGTACTGTTCTGTGACACTACCTGTCAATGCATTATGGGCCTAAAGAAAACAATCCCAGGATAGGACAGGGTATAGTGTGTCCTGAAATTTATGCATGTATTAATATCAACTATGTACAAAGAGGCAATCCAATCCAAAAAAAGGGGGGGTCAGCCAATTGTCTAGAACCAAATCAAAGAGGGTATCCAGAGTCTAGTGGCAGGGAGTGGGGGAGCTCCATCCAGAAAAGGAGGGGGTCTTAAGAAGCTGCCCTAGGTTGAATGTCATGACAATACTTTGACTCAAGGTAGGGCTGCCAGCATTTCTCAAACTGAGAAGTTGAGTCCCCAGCAAACCTGGAGATTCTTTCAAACATAGCCCCTTGAGCTGCTGCCAGAAGAAGTTCATGAAAGGTCAGAATCTCAAGGGATCTCCATGTTGTCAGAATGAGTCTTTTGGTGATAGCCCCTACTACAGTGACCCATTTGGCCCCGGGACAGTGTTTTGGCATGGAAGATCATCCACACCCCAAGAGAAGGAGGGAGGGGTCCGGGACAACCGTGGGGAATATTTGCTGACACATATCCTGGGTTGATATCCAAAAGAGACGGAGAGAGGGGCAATCCCAGATAATATGAAACAGATTTGCAAACTGGCTCCCACACCTCCAGCAAATGTCAGTCGAAATAAGACCCATGCGTTTAAGTTTAGCCAGGTCACAGTACCACCTATTCAGGATCTTATTCATTATAAGGCGGGTACATCCATCTCTGCAGGCAGTATGGATTCTTGCCCACCCGTGTGACTATTGTCGTTCAGAGATAGTGACCTGCAAATCTTTCTCCCATTGAGCTCTAACGGTCTGGGTGGGGTCAGCAGAAGTGTCTCTGAGTGCTGTATATATCACACTCGCTCTATTACTGGAGCACTTCCCCATACACTAATAGGATGGGAACCCTGACAAATCTCCTTACTTTGAGGGGCATTGGATAAGTGGGCGATGGCGTCCCTAGTTTGGAGATATCTCCAAAAGTGGGTTGAAGGAAGATATCATCAGGCTTTCAGGGCCTCAGAATAATCTAGTGAGTGAGTACCAGGGATTAGCAAATCGTGCATCAGGGAAATACCTTGAACTTCCCACAACTTCCAGTGGAGCATGTGGTTCCCTATCTGTAGGGCATAATTGTTCCAACGGGGGGGGGGGGATTCCCATGGTATCAGATCCTGTCCTAAGTAGGCAAGGTTTTTTTTTCCAGTATTTAGTTGAAACCTATATGGAGGGAGAAAGCCCAGAGGGGGAGTTTCTCATATCATACAGAACCACCGCAGGGGAAGGAGCATGCACCAGCGATGCCTCCAAAGGGAGCCAGGTTGGAGAGGCCTGACCTATCTTGGAGAACCATCTGGTTGTCTGAGCTGAGACATAAGCCAAGTGGTACCCTTGTAACCATGGAAGTCCCAACCCACCCCTACTCCAGTGCTGCCGCAATTTGAGTTTGCTAAATCTGGGAAGGGACCCCTCCCACAGGAAGTTGCCCTTTAGAGCCTCCATTTTCAGGAACCATTTCTGGGGAACAGGCATGGGTAGATGAGCTAACAGGTACTGTATAACATCTTAGGGGCAGCCATAATCTTGATGGAGTCAATTTTACCTGCTAATGAGAGCCTCACAGCTTTCCATCTCTCCATGTCCTGTCTGAGAGAATCTAGTAAATTGGTAAAGTTAATTGAGAGCATTTTTGCCAGATTCGGATGGAGAATAATGCCCAGATATTTAATACCACTGGGAGACCATTTTAGCCCTAAAGTGGTGAAAACTTCTCCACAGGACACTGAGTTCAATGGGAGAACCTCAGTTTTTGACTGGTTAAGCTTAAGTCCTGATACCCCAGAAAACTCAGTCAGAATATTAAAGATATCCTTGATCACTTGGGGAGTGTACTCCATAGTGATGAGGAGATCACCCACATAAAAGAATGTTTTGAAAGTGGAGTCTCCCAACCCCCCGTATTCCAGGAATCAGGTGAGATTCCCGGAGAGCAATGGCCAAGGTTTCTATAGCGAGGACGAATAAGAGCGGTAAAAGGGGTCAGTCTTGTCTCATACTTTTCTGCAATTGAAAAGGCACAGATAAGGTGCCATTTGTCAGGACTGAGGCCATGGGGGAAGCATATAATAATTTTATCCAGGAGATAAAACTCGGTCCCATACCCTTTGTGGAGAGAGTGTGGAACAGGAAGTGCCACTCGACTGAATCAAAGGCCTTTTCAAAGTCAATGGCCAAGGCTACGGAAGGCTTTTTTATACACTTTGGTAAGATGCATTAATGAAACCAAAGTCCTATGGTGATCTGACCCTAAGCGACCTTTAACAAAACCTGTTTAGGAGGGATGGATCAGGCCCGGTAGGAGGAGTTCAAGCCTACCTGCCAGAACTTTTGCCAGAATTTTGGCATCAGCACTGATGATTGAAATGGGGCGGTAACTACCAGGGGAAAGTAAATCTTTCCCCTTCTTTGGGAGAACCATAATGGTGGCTTCTCTCAGGGAGGGAGGTAGACACCCTACAGTGAGAGTCTTGGAATGTCCAAACCAAATGTAGAACCAGGTTAACTCCATGGATTTTGTATAGATCTATGGGCAGCCCATCCTTCCCAGGGGCCTCCTGAAGGTTCATGGACTTAATTTCTTCAGCCACCTCCTACTCCTCCTCTGTTATCAGGGATTCTAAAAGTTTAGAGCCACTTTCTGGAAGTCTAGGGATAGGCAATGAGGCCAAAAAGCCTTGAATTTTAATCAGATCGGTGGGGGGGGGGTGAGGAGAAGCATATAACTGCTCATAAACCTCATCATGATTTCATTAACCCCTTTTTTTGAGTAGCATTTTACCCCATTCTTATCTGCTAAAGCATGTATCATCCTGGAGGCTTGTTGGGGCTTCAGATGATAGCCAGGAGTTTGATGGCCTTCTCCCCAGTAAGTATGTCGCAGCCTTCTAAGATTCAACTTGGCCTGACAGGTTCGATGAGCATTAAGGGAAATTCTTGTACTGGCCAACTGAGCCAGCAAAGTCTGGGATGGAGCTTGAGAGTTAAGAGCCTTGTACTGGGATTCCAATAAGTATAACTGCTTCTCTAAAGCCCTTTGGTCTGCCTCTCAGCAATGCCTCCTGGCAGAAGTGAAGGCAATTATTCTGCCACGGATAGTTGCTTTGAAGGCCTACCAGAGGGTTGAATCTGAGATTTCCCCATTATCATTATTATTCCAGTAATCCGCCACTTCAGGACCTAGCCACTCTTGGAATTTAACATCTTCCAGCAAGAGGGAGTCTAGACACCAAGCAGAAGTTGTAGGGGAGTCTTGCCCCTGTCTAATCAATAGCTCTAATAGTGCATGATCAGAAATAATTATCGGATGCATAGTGGAGTTAACGACCATGTCATATAACCCAGAGGAGATAAGCCAAAGGTCTATTCTGTTGGATGACCTGTGGGCTTGAGAGAAGCAAGTATAGTCATGCACCCCTGGGTGCTGTGTTCTCCAGGCATCCAGCAACACGTGTTCGCTCATTAGCCTCTGGACTGCTAACTTAGCCTGTCTATGGGGTTCAGGGGCCTTATTGCTCCTGTCCATTGTGTGATCTAGCATCAAATTGAAATCCCCACCCATTAGTACTGGAGCTTTTTTTTTTTAAATCAAAATTTATTGATTTTCCATTTTATACAGAGCGACTTCTGAGAATACATATCCATGCATATAATGAGTAGAAGGAGCAATTTTACATGATTTAAGTATACCACTCCCATCCAACATGATTATACATCTAGAATGACTCTTGACTTAACTGAATGTACCACTCCCTCCACCTTCAGACATGCACATCAGTGCCCTATGTACCAATACTACTATATCATGGTTACTTGGCTAGTGCAGAATGCGGCAGCATGTTTGTTGACTGGGGTTTCTAGAAGGTCTCATATTACCCCTGTGCTGTGCACTCTGCACTGGCTGCCAATACAGTGGTGGATCACCTTCAAAGTGGGTCTTTTGACCTACAAAGCCCTACATGGTCTAGGTCCTGACTATTTTAAAGAGCTCCTGGTGCCCTACACCCCTCTGAGACAGCTCCGCTCAGCTGATGAGGGGTTGCTGGAGATTCTGAGGGTAAATTTGAAGTCTTCTGGAGCCCATGCCTTTGGTTTTGCTGCTCCTACCCTCTGGAACTCTCTGCCCCGTCAGCTCCGGGAGATTACGACGGTGAGGAGTTTTAAAAAGGCACTGAAGACTTTTTTATGGGAGAAGGCATTTTCTGCTGTGTTGTAATTGATTATTTTAGTTCTGTAATATTCGTTTTGTGTAGTTCTATTGTATGTATCGATTATGCCTGTGTTTTTTATGTTTTTTATGTACAGCGCTTTGAAAAATTTTGAAAGGCGCTTAATCAAATAAATTTTATTATTATTATATTATTACTTCTTAAAAACACTGATTGTTGCTGAATATTGACAGAGAAGAGAACAAAATATAGTAATAAGAGAAGGAGAAATGGAAAAAAGAGGATAGGAAAGACAAAAAGGAATACAGAAACGAAAGAGACTAAGGGAGAAAAAGTATTGCCTGGGTATATGGGTGAAGCGGCGGTCTCGGCAGGTCAGCAACTACTTCTAGTCTAACCAATTAATTCTGCTAGAATTTGTAGAATATCTTCATGTTCCTTCTGTGCCTTCAGATGTAAGAAGGGTAGCCATCTAGCCTTAAACTTAACTAAGCTCTTTCTCATTTTTGCAGTATTGTGTTCTATTATTAGTATCTTTAATGATAAGTTATACCATAATTCTTCTGTGGGGATCGACGGGGACAACCAACATCTAGTAACAGCCTTTAAGGCGGCTGCAAGCAGCATATGGAATAGCCTTAACTGTGATGTAGATAGTATACCCTGAGGAATATACCCAAAGAGCCAAGTTTCTGGCTGAACTGGGAGTTGGATGTCAAAGATCTGGTTAAAAACCATCTGAATGTGGTCCCAATAGGGTTTTAATTTGACACAATTCCAAAAGATATGAAAATGAGAGCCAATCTCCCCACACTGTCTCCAGCATAGGCTAGTATTGGAATGTTTTATATGTTGTGTAATCATGGGTGTGAGAAAAAATCTAGAGATCACCTTCCATCGAAATTCTCTCATCCACAATGCAGCTGAGGTGGTATGCACCCCCTCCCAGATCTTCAACCATTTCTCCTTCGTCAGTGTAATACCGGCTTCCTTCTCCCACTTCCCCACCAACCCCACAGGGCAGGCCAACTCCTGTATCTCCATGCACTGTACAAGTCTGGAAATGAACCCTCTCTCTCCTTTTTCCCCCCAATATGGTGCACATTATTTCCAATTGTGGATTCGCCCCTTTCTCTCTTTGAGCCCCATCCCCTTCTCTTGTAGGTAGTGTTGGATTTGTAAATATTTAAAAAAGTCTTGCTAAGCCAAATTTTATTCCCTTTTTAACTGTGTAAAGGATTTTATTATCCCTCCTTCCAAAAAGTGTCCTATTCTGGATAAACCCTGTTGAGACCATCTTTTGTACCCCATATCCAAATACTGATGGACAAAATCTAAACATGCTCTCAGGGGGTAGATGAGCCCACCTCCAATGAAGCCCCCAACCTCCTAGAAACTGCCAACCAAGATTGTCTGACAACTGCTGACCAGGGGTTCTCAAAAGTAACCCTAGCTAATCCTGCATGATCCATATATAGTAGGTCTGAAAGTTGTAACTGAGGTGTCATATTGCTTTCAATTAATGTCCATAAATGGGGATCCTCTGTTTCATTAAGTTTGGTCACTACTCCCAATTGGGCTGCCCAGTAGTACTTCTGAAAATCTGGAACTCCCATACCCCCATCCTGTTACTCCTCAACATAGTAGACCATTTAATACGTGGGGGATCGACGCTGCCATATAAACTGGGTGGTAGATGACTGAAGCTCCTTCCAAAAGGAGTCTGAAAGTCCCAAGGGAATAGCAGAGAAAGGAAAAAGAAATCTCGGGAGAACATTCATGCATACACTCTCTATTCTACCTGAGAGAGAAAGCAGTAGCAAATTCCATCTATGCTAATCTTCTTGAACCTTCTGTAGTAAATAATCATAATTAACTTTGTACAATGTAGTGATATCTCTTGGAATATGAATGCCCAGATATAGAAAATTGTCCTTGACCCATTTATAACTCCCATATGAAGGCAGGGGGTGTGAAGTATCCCCTAGCCCACACTGGAAACATCTCAGTCTTGGCATCATTAGTTTTAAATCCCAAGATTTCCCCAAAATCTTATAATATAGTTTCCAATAGGGGGACTGAATGATCTAGGTCAGAAATGTAAACAAGTGTGTCATCCGTATATAATGAAATCCAGGCTTCTATACAGGGGTCAACCTTATCCTTGTTTTGCACTAGCCAGCAGGGCAAGTTGATTCAAAATTGCACTAGCCCACAGATGGTTGCACTAGCCCTTAATTATAATGGTAAATTTTGAACACTTGTACAGGAAACAATGAAAGCAAAGCCAAGAAATACTCTGATTATTGCACATTTATCCTATTCCCACATTGCTTCCAGCTCCCCAGCAGAAAAAAAGACTGTAATGCCATCCATCACAGACAAAGAGCCCCCCATTGTTTTGTACCATGGCCTCCTCTCTTCCTCTTTCTTCCCCAACCCCCACAACCACACCAAACAGAGAGGATATCACAACCGCAAATGTTCAAGCAAGCAGTCCTAGCTCTGTGCACACAATAGCTGACATCATCATGCACCTCACCACACTGTTACCACCACCCACAGGGCAATGAACAGAGTCAGGCAGAGAAAGACATTCTTGGTCCCCACCCTATAGTCAACTGGAGACCTGCACTTTTGAATGTTTTTGTACAGTCTCAAGTGAGCCAGGAGCACATCTAAGATTTTTTGGGAGTGGGGGCTAGAGAAACCTAAGGGGCTTGGGAAACAGAAAACTATGACATTTTTATTTGTAAAATAATTGATTTTAATATGCTCTACCCCAATGCTAACAGATTTTTCTTTAACATTGTCTGTTCATCAGCCATGGGGAAACAGTACACAGGCATAACACTATACTAGTTTTATTTCTGTATAGGATGATATATGCACCCCAGGAATGTCTGTTTCAAGGTTTCAAATTATGTATTTTATCAAGGTTTATTTTTGTACCATACATGATCCACAGCTTTGTTTTTAGGCTGAAAGGACATGCTGAGTGGGATAAGGGTGGAACTGTATGGATGGTGATGGCTGGCATGGTCCATTTAGAAGAACTGAGGACCCCCTACACTTGCCAGTAATGACAGCTATGGATCTATGGATTGTCACTTCAGAGTCTGGTTTGCAGTGGTGTCCAGGGAAAGAGCAGAGTTAGGAGATTTGGAGGGGAGAGGGAAGTTATGGTGAGGCTGGGATAAAACCCACCACCTGCAGGGCGATCCTGTATACCTCTTTGCATTTTGTCACTGAAATGTTGGATACAAACACTCAAAATATAGAGAAATGAGGGGCACTGGTCTTAATATTAGACAAATTGTTAGACATAGACACATTCAGAAAACTGGAACCTAATGACTTAACAGCACTCTACCCTTGATCACACCCTGGACACTAGCTGAAAGTCTTAACAGTGGAGTGATAATGACTCACATTGAGTCTTTTGTGGGATCCCTCTCTTGAACTGCCAGATAATTGCAGCTCTTAATGAGCTGTTAATCACACCTGGCCATCTGAAACATTGAGAGAGGTTAGCATGATGACTAGAGAATGCTAAAGTAGAGACTTTTTTAACTTCATTAACAGCCATGAAAATCTGCACTAGTCAAGATGGGCAAGTAGAGAGTTAGCTGCACTAGCCCTGGTCAATTTGCACTAGTGTTTGGGCTAGTAAAACAATATTAAGATTTACCCCTGCTTCTATACCCTGGACCTTAATCCCCCTGAACTCATGTGACTGTCGAATCAACTCTGCCAATGGCTCCATGCTTAAAGCAAAAAGGAGGGGAGAGAGCGGGCAACCTTGCCTAGTCCCCCTCTCAATTCCAAAGGAATCTGATGTTAACCCATCCACCTTCACTTTGGCCTTTGGACCATGATATAAATTTGCTATCCAAGCCAAGAACTTCTCCCCAAACCCAAATTTGTTCAAGGTCTCTTTTGGAAAAAAACAATCTAGCCAATCAAAGGCTTTCTTGGCATTCAATGCCATGATTGCATTAAGTGTTTCCGAGGGGAGGTGGGGAGCTATAGAGATGGTATTTAGAAGAAGGCATATATTATCATGAATATGGCGTCCCGGTATAAAACCGGTCTGATCGGGATGGACTAGGCCAGGAATAAGAGTTTGTAGCTTGTTACTAAGTAATTTCATAAATACCTTCGCATCCTGATTAACGAGGGATATTGGGCGATGTCCACCACAGTCTGCCAGATCCTTCCCCTCTTTCAGGATCAGTGTGATGTAGGCCTTGTTCCATGTATCTGGGGTATTACTCAGCTCATGGGTCGAGTTTCAAACTTTGGTCTATAGAGGGATAATTTCTGCCGTAAATTGTTTGTAGAACTCTGCCGAAAAACTGTCAGGTCCTGGGGATTTCCCAGTTGGGAGAGATTTGATTACTGATAATACCTCTGTTTCTGTAAAAGGGTGGTCTAAAACCTTTCTCTGATCATCCGTTAAAGCAGGAAGTTCCATCTGTTCCAAAAAACTATCAAACTTTTGTTGGTGATCTGGTAACCTTTCTTCCTTGTACAAATTAGCATAGTATGTAGTATGTAGCAAATTCTCTTGATGTTTCTTTGGGCTTGGTAACCAAACTTCCTGGAATGGAGACCGACTTAATTTTTGTAATATATATCTCTCTGATTGTTGCTTTCTAAGCCTTAGGGCCAGTAGCTTGCCCAGTCTCTCCCTCCCCCATAATATTTCTGGTTCATGAATCTCAGGGAATTGATTGCCTTTCTGGTTTGGAGTTGATCCAGGGAATCCCTAGCCTTGTTCAATTCGGCCAAGACTGTTACATCTCAAGATATTTTATGCTGCCTTTCAAGGGAGGCTATTTCCCCAACACATTTTAAAATATTTGCTTTATATTGTTTCTGTTTAAAAGCTGAGTAACTAATGACTCTTCCCCGTAGAACAGCTTTCAGCTCATCCCAAATAAATTTTAGCGCCGACTCCAGCTCTCTGTTTTCCTGTATATAATGTACTATATTCTCTTTCATCTCCCGGATAAAATTCCCATCTCCTTCCACTCCCGGATCATATCTCCAGCCCCCACCCTGGTCACATTCACCATTCCAGCAAATCCGGTCCTGGACCATAGAATGGTCTGAAAAGGCCACCGGCTTAATAGTAACTGCTTTAAAATATTGTACCCCGGTTTTACAAGTATATATTCTGTCTAATCTAGAATATGATTGCGATGCCGGGGAATAAAAAGTGAAATCTCTGAAACTAGGGTACATCCATTTCCATACATCCAGAAGTCCCCGCTCCTCCACCAGGGTGTGAAGATGTCTGGAGGTAGCAATACTACCCTTCCCACATCTCGGGGATCCTTATCTAATCTTGAATTCTCCATCACATTCCAGTCACCCATCAAACATATCTCCGCCAGGGGTAATTGGGTTATACGGTCAAATAATTTTGTAAAAAATTCCCCCAAAAAAGGGGTGAGGGTATAAACTGATATAATATTAAGCGGTTTTCCCCTAAGTTCCCCAGAGAGTATAACCCACCTGCCAGCTCCTTCAGTCTGTACTCCTGTAACTCGAAAAGGCACTCCCCTTTTAATCAAAATAGCAGTACCAGCTCTCATCAGGGTGGGATGAGAGTCTGGGTAGACCTCCCCTACCCACATTCTACGTAACTTCTCGTGCTCTTTCTGAGATCATTTTGTCTCCTGTAAACACCCAATCTCACACCCCACTCTTTGTAATTTCTGCAGAATCTTTGTTCATTTTATAATGTTATCGATACCGTTAACATTCGAAGTACATATATTAAGTGTACCCATTATGAATTGAATATGTCTCCTTCATCAGTCCTGACCCAACCAGCCCATCACCTCTCATTCCCCCCAGGCTGAAAAAAAAATATAAACATAAAAAAAGAAGTACAGATAGTCAAATAGCAAGTTAGAACTTACCCTATTTAGAACTACAGGATAAACCTTATAACAGACTAATTCTTGTCTAAAACACATATGTATGCCCTCAGGTGGTGTCAACTTTGTCACAATGTCCCCTGCGCTGGGCTCCCCTCTCTAGGAAAGGATCCCCAACACAAAGGTCTCTTATTAATATGAGAGATAGAGAAATTAAGCACCAAAGTGCTGAGAGAGCAGCCCCAACAAAACGCTGGGCTACTAATCCTCCTCCTCCTCTAGTTGGTAATGTGGTTCAAGTGACCCATTCCCAATTATGCCCCACCAGGTACCATATATCTCTTTAAGCTTTGCTGAAAGGAATCCTGCCATGATCACAAAGTTAGCAGCATGATGATATCTTACTAGATAACAGCTCTGGTTAAATGTTCAATAAAGCAACTAAAAGTCCATATAAAACTGTGCTATACCACAATGAACATGAATCCTTGGTGTTGATGTCCAACCTGATCAAGGAAAAACTCAAAGGAAAAGTATAAAATAAAAAAGGACCCCCCCAAGTGCTCAAGTTTCCTCGCTTCCTCGAGAAATCAAATGTCAAATCAGTCTCTTCTTTAGATCCCAGTGATAAAATAAAAATGAAACAAAATAAAAAGATTTTAGTACTTGCTTGAGGTAGTCTAATCCACCCCTTAGCCAGCGATTATGACCACGGAGATATTTTCACTGCGTGTGAGGGACTGAGAGAATGGGGGGGGGGGACCAATCACTTGTGCACAGTAAATTAAGTCTCTTGGGAACTGTACTTCAGGCCAGAGGGTCCGAATCCCTAACATACACTAACACTCTCCCCAGACAGTCCCCATCTGGAAAACATCAAAATCTGCCCCCTCTTCTCCCAAAGAACGAACTTTCCTCTCAAAATAGAACAGTCTCTCTTAAGCCATCCCATCTCTTTCCTCAGATATTCAGGTTTTTTGGAGGTAGCCATCTCATGAAGTCCGCATGTAGAGGGAGCAAAGTGTCTATTCATCTGTGGCCTTGCCGTCTCGCTCCCAGGGCCTGTTCCCATAACCTTTCTTCTATCTCCTGATCTGCCATCTCTTCACTTACATCTGGAACTGGAATATTCAGGGCGTTCAATTTGGGCACTGCTTGTAGGAGGGACTCAAACATTTAAACCCCCTCCGAGTCCTGTAACCATAATCATGCAGGATACCTTAAATATGCCCTGAAGCCTTTCTCTTTAAGTGACTTCACCACCATGAGTACCTTTTTTCGCTTCACCATCATGTGAGGGGGAAAGTCTTGGTCATTATAAATTCTTGGCCCTTCCATGTTCAGATTCTTTTTTCCCCATGCTACTTTCAGAACTTTCTCCTTGGTAGTGTACTTAAGAAAGTGGACCAAAATCACTCTTGGAGGGGTTCCAGGATTAGGTTTGGGGGTCAGGGTGCGATGTACACGTTCAGTTTCCAACAGAAAATCTTCTGGTATGTTCAGCTCCTGATGGATCCATGAGTCAACAAACGCCACCATGTCTGCTTGCTCTGAGTCCTCTGCAATCCCTGCAATTCTAATATTTTGTCTACATGCCCGAACCTCAGCATCCTCTGCCCTGTAAGTTAATTCTTTTTCTCACAAATGAAGGTATGCCAATGAGCGCCTATAGGCCATATGCTCATTCTGAACTAATTCCAAATGCGATTCTACTGCCGACGTCTGGGCTTCCAGTTTTTTTTAAATCAGGATTTTCAGCATTCTGTTACCATTTGCCTTTGTGAATGTCAAGGTGGAGTTAGAATTAGAGTCTGAGCAAGAATCTTCTTCATCCGCCTAGGCTGTAGGTACTGAGGAGCAGGACAACGCCGGACTCGCAGGCTGAGAAATTGTTTGGCACATATTAATACGTCCAGGAGTCACCATATCCTTTTTCCTAGTTTTCCCCATTCTCCAGATCCATATACTAGTAGACCGTAACTTGTTTTAATGTAGATGATAGCCCGATGGTACTCGATTCCTGCGACTTAAAATACCTGGTTGGGAGAGCTGTTGGTCTAAGCTGCCATTGAAGGTGACACCGGAACCGAAAGTCTGTACTGGAGTTTTTTTTATGTTAGTCAGTAAGGGCCTGGTTGATATCATGAAAGTACTGAGGGTAGTCCTGATTCATGGAGTAAATATTGGCCAGGATCAGTGGGCCCTCCAGTGTTTCCATTTCAGCCATGACCCATCTCCCCTCTTTATCCTGAATATGCCTGATTGATTTCCACCCCAATTTTTTATGGAGAAGTATAGAGACTCCCCATTTATGAGATGCAGCTGCACTGTGCATCTCTTTGCCCACCCACCCTTGCTTGAGCTTCTTTGCCTCCCCGGAGGAGAGATTTGTTTCTTGTAGGAACGCTACAAGAGGGCCCAACTTTTTCATATGAAGCAGAACCTTCTTTCTTTTAACTGGAGAGTTGAGCCCTCATACGTTCCAGGAAATAAGCTTAGTTTCCATCCCACCCGAACTGTGTCATGACTGAAACTGGATGAGAAAGGAGTCCCCAGTGAATGAGACTATATCTGGCTGCCAAGTCCTGCCAACATCCAACCCTCCTTCGCAAGAGTCGAGACCTAACCCCATTCATCAGATTGCCATAACCAGAAACATGACATGGTGGATCAAACTGTGGATCAAATTTACCACCATATAACATATGTACCACAAACATGGGTGCGAACAATATAAGCAAAGAAAAAAGAACAGTTTTTAACACAACCCATCCCCCCTACCCCTGTAAACAATTCAACAACTGACCAGCATCCGCTGCAAGTATCGGCAGATACACAGCCCAGATACCAGTGGGGGTCACTGGGAGGTGGGTAACTACCAGAGTGCATCAAAGGAGAGGGAACAAACCAAAGTTCAGGAGTCTCTCTGCACACTCCTCACTTCCCAAATGACAAAGACCTTTCAGTAGGTATGGCCTATTGGGCTACTGTCCATCTAGGTACCTTATTCAGTGGCCAGGCACAACCCCATACTTCTCCACCCCCTCCCTAGCAAACAGAATAGACTGGGGCCAGAGAGTACCAGTATACCAGTCCTCCACTAAAATACCCCAACCCCCAAAAGAAAGGGTACTCCCATCTGTGGGTCTGAGGATCAGGGTAAAAGCTGCACAAGATAAGGGGGAAAATAATCAAGCAAATGCTGAGTGAACAGCAAGACAAACCCTCAAAACAGTCCTACTGACCTCCCGCGCACTTGAGGGGCCTGTGGGCCTTTGTTGAAATCACCCCTCTCACGCTGACACCTCTTCACTCACTAGGGGGAAAAGAAAATATTTCAAGATGGCCCAAAGCGTTGTGGTGCATAGACCTAATCTTCAGCAACATAATGAATCCCTACGTACTTACTTCCACCAGGCCGGGGGGGTGAGAGCTCAGGATTTAGGCCAACTGAGCCTGAAAATTATAGTAGACCAGTTTAAATCACTGGGGTAAATTTTAACACAAAGAACAAGTTTAAAGTCATCCAACCGAGTCCATGCCAGGATTAAGTGTTGACGATGACCTCTCAGGTGGCAGCATGGCAGGCAGGTTATCCGTGCTCACAGGGGCCTTGGGAGAGTGTCGCCTGCTACTTCTGCCCATGAAAGGCTTCTTGCTGCCTGGGATTTGCTTTCCTTTGCAGGCAATCTACTGGGGGGCTTGGGCAAGTCCTGCGGTGGGCCATCTGTAGGTAAATCCATCAAAGCCCTAAACTGATTGTTGCTCATGTCCGGTTTTTGGGAGCTGTGCGAGGCAATTGAGTCAGGGCTCTCGCTGTGGCTTCTGGATTGGAGCTGGGGAGTTTTGTCAATGTGCGCCCCTTCTATCTGCACCCTTCTTCTATTCTTTCTTTTGCTGCCAGGGGATTTCCGAGAAGGAGCCCAGTTGAGAGTATGCAGAGTAGAGAGCTTTGGAGTTTCAAGGCTGATCTGCTGCTCTGTCTCCATCAGTGTAGGCCTGGCTGGTATGGCACCAGGGCTGCCATAGTCTCTCAACTTGCCCCAGTTTAATTTGGGGGCCTGTGCTGCAAGAAAATTCTCAGTTGCTGTGGGGTTGTTGAACACCCACGAGGAGCCGTTAAATATCACTCTGAGGGAGGCAGTGTACCTGAGGGAATATTCGAGCCCAAGTTCAGCATAGGCTCTTTGTGCTGAAGTGAAAGTCCTGCATCTCACTGTCACCTCCTGTGAGTAGTCTGCAAAGATTTGGATTCTGTGGCCTTCACAGGAAAGTTCTTTCTTTGCATGGGCCAGTCTCGTAATGGTTTCCTTGTCCTGAAACCAGAGAAACAGGGCAAGGAGCATGCACAGGTGGGCCTGGGGCACAGGCCAGGGAGTTAGAGATCTGTGAGCTCTGTCAATCTCAGGTGGGGCCACGCAATGCCAGTCCAGCATGGACGGTAGCTTCTTTTTTCAGAAACAAGATGGTATCGCTCCCCTCGCAGCCCTCTGAGAACCCCACAAACTGAAGGTCATTCCGGCGGCTGCGATTCTCCAAGTCCTCCACTCTGGACTATAACATATGTATCATTCTGTCCTGCTCCTGGAGCTTGGCTCCCGCTTTATACAAGCCATCCTCCGCTTCAGTGAGTCTATGCTCTGTAATACATGCTCTTTGCGAGAGGTCCACAATGTTTGAAGTATTCTTTTTAATTACCACATCCATGTTGTCCATGCAGTGCAGAATTTCTGCAAACATCTGCCAAATTTTGGACAGGCTCACCTCTGGTCTTGTTTGTATAGGAGCAAAATCCATCTTGGGGATTGAGCTGTTTAGCAAGGCCATGTGGCGGATCTAAAAGCAAAGGGTTCTGTAGCTCGAAAAATCTTGCAGCTGGAGGACCGATTGAGGAATCACTAGATGGGCAAGTAACTATAAATTACACTGAGTGCTGTAGTCACACCATACTGTAAAAGGATCTGGATTTATTAGGATTTATTTGTGGGATTTCAGAGAGTGCAGGACTCAAGCGTCCATTTTGTTCGGCTGCTAGCCACACCCCCAAAGTATAACACTTTGAAAATATTTTGGTTCTGAGTTTGTTGTTTTAAATGAGTGAGCTGCTTGACAACTTTTGGATCTTGTTGTGACCTAGCTAGATATAGCCTCCCTGTTCACCATGCACCCCATTTTCCACTAAAGTGCAGCTGACACTGGTATGAGGACTGACTAGGTCTTGAGCTGGCAAGGTCCTCTACCTCTACAGATCCATAAAGGATCTGAAGGGCCCTCCATAATATAATTGGTCAATATGTGTGACTCCCCATTTCTTCCATTTGAGTAAGTCTTTATGTAGGGGCACACTGTATTATGGGAGCCCTTTGAGTGTACCCCACAAGAGTGCATGCCTCAATATGCCAGATTTCCACTGAATAGTTTGGTGAACTACTGTCCACACATAGGCCAAGCTGGATGTAAATGGGATATTAACCAGAGGCACCTTTAACTGGGTTTAAATTATGAACAGTACGCCCATACAGAGGTCACATTCTAGCCCCTCTTCTTCCATTCTCATCCTGGTCAGGATTGGTGAGCCAGGAAGCTGAGTTGGTTGGTCTGATAATAGGTTAAAAATCTGGAAGTACACACCTCCTATCCTGATTTTCATCTGGAGCAGCCCTCTTTGTATGCTTGCTACTTTACCTTGCCATAGGAACTTGACAAGAATGTTATTTATTTTAGAAAAATAGATTTCTGGTAAATGGATTAGTATAGACCAAAACAGATATAGGCATTTTAGTAACAAGCACATCTTAATAACATTTACCCTGTCTATTACCAACAGTGGCATGGATCCTCATCTGTCACAATACTCCCTCAGGCCTGACAGTAAATCTTGAAAACTGATTTTGTACAGGTACATTAGCTTGGCAGGAGTCCTAACCCCAAGGTATTCAATAGTAGATAATTCCTACAATCCCATGGAGTTTGATATCGACACCTCTCTGTCCTGTAGCCCAATGGGTAGCAAATCACTCTTGGACCAATTTATTTTATGTCCAAGGAATGTTCCAAATTCGGTTAGATGGGAGTGAACCACTGACAAACCTTTTATTGGGTCTTGCATATACAAAACCAGGTCATCTGCAAATAGCACTGCTTTATGCTCCTTCCCCCCATGACGCATCCATGTATGCCCAAGTGGTCCCTTAGGCAGGCCATCAGTAGTTTCATGGATAGCACATATAGCAGATGGGATATGGAGCAGCCCTGCCTGGTCCCCCTGGTGAGGCTGAATGACTCTGTTAGCCTCCTGTTAATGTGAATCTGGGCTGTAGGGACCGGGTACAGTGATTTCACCCATTGGAGTAACTGGGGTCTGTCAAAAGTGCACTTCACAGGTTAGGCCCTCTGCTCTCACAGTGCCAACCTCAGAGTGCAATTGTATGAACAGGTAACAGACAGGGTAACCCTCCTGTCTGCTTTGGGTCTGAATCACCTTTAGCCTTGAGTTCTGGAGGGATTCGAACTATGAACCTTTTGCTAGCATACCCAATTACAGGCTCAGATATGCACCCTCTTCGGGACTGCAGTACAATCTTTCACCAGGGGCACCCAGCCAGGTCTCCAAAATGAACCCTTAAAACTCTATAAGAGACCTTAGGTATATTCTTACCTTTTAGCTTAGCAACACAATCAAGCTTTTAACAGCTGTCAGACTTAACCACATATACATCACATGCAAAAAGAGAAACTGAAAAGACACCCAGGCAGTACTTCAAAGAAATGGTTGTTTACTAAAAATATGATAAAAAGGTAAAATTAAACACAGAACAATATATCATACAGCTTGCAATCTTATAAAACAAAAAGGAATTTTCGGAACAAGCACTCCTACCACAGATAATTAATTCTTTTCTAGCTATTACCTTTCTGGTTATATGCTAAAAGGAGAATTACCCTGCATTCTGTAACGTCATAAAACGCGCATTTGGTTTTCAACTTCAAAAGCCTGGGCAGATGATAAAAGGTAATAAAATACCCTTCTATAAGGACGTCTTAATTAACTGGTTCTTCTGTTCTGTTTTACAACATCCTGTGGTCTCAGCTACTGACCTTGAAAGTTAAAGGCCAAATCTCTCACATACTGACATTTCATACACAGACCATTTATTTATAATATAAATATCATAAAGGTAACTAGAAGCAGGGTCAGAGTGTCACAGTGTCCAGTCCCAAATTGCCTCTGGGGCTCAAACATATACCCCCACTACACTTAGTCAAACACTTTTTCCACATCCAGGGCAAAGACTGCTGCACCATGCTTATTTGGATTTTTGGACCGTTTATAAGTTATGTTTAAAGAATGCCTAATATTATGCTTCCCCTGCCTACCACCAATGAACCCAGCTTTGTTGGAGTGAACATATAATGCAGAACTCCCTCTACCCTAGAAACAATAACCCTGGCTACAATTTATAATTGGGCATTAGCAGCAAGAGAGGTCAGTACAATGCACACTGTGCAGGGTCCTTGTCCAGATTTGGAAGTACAGTTATCATGGCAGACTGGAAAGAGGGGGCATAGAATCCTAAACAAAGCATTCAGCAGTCATTTCAAATACAGGGGCAATTACGTCATCCTGAAATGTCGCTTTAATGTCAGCAGTGAGCCCTTCAGGACACTGACTGCCTTCAATAGCTTTCCCCTCTCCTGTGGGTCCTCCAGAGTGTCTTTCTGTATTGGGGTGAAGGGTGTGATGGGTGCCTTTGGAAAAAAAATGCCTGATATTGCTCTTCCATTGTGGGGGCCTCCTAGGTACATATTGTTTCATAAAACTTAATGAAGACATCTCCTATTGCTTGGTGGTTGGTTACCATCTCCTATCTGCATCTCCACCTTCTCCCCCTCCCTGCTCCTCAGCTGCCACACCAAGAGCTTCCCACCCTGGTCCCCATTGAAGAAATGCCTGGCATTCAAGAGCAGTGTGGCTCTATGCATTTTTTAGCTCATCAGAGAGTTGTATTTCTTTTTTTTATTTTTGCAGAAGATGGTAAATGGTGGGGGTGGGCTTTAACATATGCCCCCTTTCTACCTCTCATATTTTTGCTTCTAATTTCTCCAACTCGTTTTTTACTTCCTTACACTTGTGCTTAGCATAAGCAATAGGACTGGCCTTTTACAAATGGCTTAACAGCCTCCCACCAAATAATGTGTGACATGTCCTTTTGTACTCAGTGTCATTTTTTTTTTCTTTTCTGTGTTGATTTGTTTTGTGTGTGTGTTCATGAAAGGTGCTGGATTGAAAGGACTGGATCCTGAAGTCCTCTGCTTATCCACATGGCAGGTACTGCATAAGCGATCACAGTGCAAGCTTCATAATACTGTATCACCAATGTGCCATAACCCTGCCATGGAGGCATAAACACATAGGTAAGAGGGTAGTTCAAACTCCATGTCCATTTAGTCCTTAGCCTCTCATGAGAACCTGCCAACAAGAGTGCCAATTAGTGCCAACTGTGTTGATGGTTTTTGTGATGTGGACATCTGCCCACTAGGAACTGGACTGAGACCACCACAACTCATTTCCCATAGGCCACTGTACAGCCCTCAGATGATAATGACTTTCAACCACTACTGACCTGTGCTAGATTTGAACCCGTAACCTAGAGGTGAAAGACTAATTAACCCACTACCAATCCTCTTAGCCATCCAGTTCCCTGTACTCAATGTTCTGTAATAGAAGAGGATCAAGCCTCCAGGTCCTGTTGGGAGTGCCCACTCCATCCATCACAATTCTGGCATTAAGAGGGGAGTGGTCTGACTCCAGCACTGGGTGGTAGATCACTTTTCCCACTGAGGGCAGCAATCCAGAAGAAAAAGTCCAGTTAATTTTTGCATACCATTGATATGAGTGGAATAGGAAGTAGAAGCTACATTCTCTCTCCACTGGATTTTGATGCCTCCACACATCAACCAAGGAGAACATTGTCAATCGTGCCTCGAGGCTTTTAGTGGTTTTGGATTTGGGTACAGGGAGAGGATTGGAGCTGTGCAACACCATGTCCAGGAAGTGGTTTTTATCACCTCTCCCAAATCCATAGTGCCTCATAATGCACGGTTTCCATGGCCAGCTGTTGGGAAAAGCAGCTATTCTCGATATTAGGCCAATATGCCACTCCCAGTGCCATCCTGTTCCCACTGCTAAGTTGGAGTTACACTAAAATGTACCTGCTCTGTGACTCTGTGGTGGATTTGATCACTTTTTCTAGAAAAGAAGGCCATAGCCAAACTGCTACCCCCCCCAGCCCTGGATGTACAACATGAGATGAGCCAAGTGCCCCTCTCCCTCCTACGCAGGTGCGACCAGCTTCCCCTGACAACATATACCTCTCCTATATCAACAGAAGGTCAGTTTTCCTTTTTTTTGACTCTGTTCATACTTCTCCTGTGCTACAGAACATTCTTTAATCTGTTTACATTCCAGGAGGTAGTGTGCAATGTGTTATCCATTTGGAGGTTTTTAAAAGGTGTTCAAGCAATGTGCCCTTTGCAAAGCAGATCTGCTCATCTTACCAAACACAGCCTTGGTAACTGTGAACCAAAGTATGCTATTATCCTGCCTTGCTAAACTTTTCCCCCTCAGCAAACCCCTCCGGCCCTCTCTGCCTCCCACCATCCCCAACAGCACCAAGAACAATAAACTTCCTAAACCACCCCTTTCCACCCTGCTCAAACTCTGTCCACTTTGCCTGTCCTGGGCAACTGTGGAGCAGTGCCAGCAAGTAAACATAATCCCCCCTATTGAGCTGTCAACTGCTCAAGCCATTCTCCCACTCCCTCTATGGCAGATCATAGTGGTGAGCAAGGAACAAACAATATTTCCAGAATAGAATGAATAAGCCCCTCCAGGCACGAGAAGATGACCGACACAACCTGCCCAACTCCACCCACTGCCAGCTGCCTTCTTGTGAATTAAAGTGCTCTCACGCTTGCTTGCATTGTAAAACAGCTGATCATGTTTTACTATGCAAGCAAGCAAGCACAGGAGTGATTCATTCACAAGAAGGCAGTTGACTGTGAATGGGGACGGGTTGTGTCAGTCACCGTCCCGTGGCTGGAGGGGCTTCAATAAGGTAATGTGGGCCTAGCAGGGAGGAGGTTGGGAGTTGGGTGCTACTGCTGGGGTGGGGTGTGGGGGATTAATTCTTTGAAACAGGAGCTACTTAAAACAAAGCACAAAAGCACTGCAAGAGATGGCAGCCAGCCATGGAGGTACAGGATTGTGCTGGTCGCCCCCACCATGGAATCAGTTTTTAAAGATTAAATTGTGGATGCTGGGTGGAGGGTGGGTGTGGGAACAGGGGCTGTGTAGTTTTAAACAGTTGGGCTGTTTTTTACTTTTCCCCCAGAGGAACACAAATGACAAATAACTAGTATGAATACTGAATTCTAAATATTTGGGGACCCAAATATGGATATTCATCCGAATATTCAAAATAAGGTATTCTCCCACCCCTAGTGGATCATCAGTTGAGTGTTAGCACAACATATTAAATTAGAACCAACATTTTCCTGCAAACCAGCAAGTGAACCTTACTTTGGTTACCTCCTATTGAGGATCGAGGACTAAACTTATATGAACTGCACAACTACTAAGCAACTCTATTTGTACAGTAGAACAGGGAAGCAGAGTGCACAAGAATGAGGCTAATGCTAAATATTTGCTGCAAAAAGGTTTATTGAGGTGTCAAAGATAGCACCAACCCCCCTCCATGCTTCAAATTCATACAGATTCTTCTGGGGGGGCGAGGGGCTCACAAGTAACAATGCTCATTTTATAGAGAAGAATCAAAGGCCCAGCGGCCAAGTCACAACTGATATATTTCATGATTCCCACTTATTTAGCTGCATACACTATTATATGAATCATCAGACATACAATAGTGGTGCTAATACGAATAATAAAATAAATGTGTGATAAACTTTACTGTTTTTAAAAATGAAACATTATCTATACTGAGGAGTATGAAACTGAGTGAGTGAAGGAAATCCTTGCTAGAGCAGCCAGAGGCATGTCAGATGACCACCCCCCCAATCCAGGCTTCAGAGGACAGCAGCACTGCTGAAGCGCAGACATGAAGCAGGTGATATCTTTGATGTTAATCTTCAATCAAACATAGAGGTAGAGATGGACAAAGACCACTTCAATCAATTGGAATGTTTGAAACTGACAGAAATTAATTTATATTATACTCAGCACAGTTTGAAAAACTATAAGGATACTCTCTTCTTGCCCTGAGGCCTCTGCATTGATAAGGGACCTGCTGGATTGTTCTTAAGGGACAGCTATCAACACTGAAAGGCAGCTATGAACCTCTTTTCTTTTACTCTTATAGATATCCTGTTGAACCATGATAAAAAACCACATACACATGTGTTACAAGATATTGAAACCTTTGAAGAAACAATATCACTGGAACAGGGTGGGAGTGAATTTGAAGATCATCACTGGAATAGGGTGGGAGTGAATTTGAAGATCTTAACAAACGATTTGCCAAAGAAATCAGTTTACATAAAAAACAGATAATAGCCAGGAAACAACATAGGCATTCAAGGGACACTACCGATTATGCCAACAACCACGTTTACAACTGGAACAGCAACAACAGCGAACATCACGGCAGATACTGGAACAGAAACAATAGGTCTCAGAGTCGTGCCAGGAGGTGCTACGAGTCCCAAAACTGCATTCACCAGAATACAGAGAACAACACTTTTGGCAACAGAGTTAGTTTTTTTTTTTTTAGAGCAACAACAGTCAACCAAGGAACCTCCCAATATACAACGTACAGGAGCAATACCCAAGACCTATGACAAAGCCCAACAACAAAAAGAAATATAAAACAAGGGGGGGTGCAGGGGCTGCCCCCAAAAAGTACAAAAACCACAATCACAGGAAAAGTACCAACACTATCTTTGGACCAAAGACAGCTACCAAATATATTCAGGATACCCCTCATATACTCACAAATAAATATGCTTTCTGAGGGACTGTCTTTTGTTCCCAGTCCTAAGGTCAACAGATTTCCTCTAGAGGTAGATTTACAAAAATCTTTTGGAAGATAAAATTTAAAAAATTCTTTGCAAGGAGATTTAATAAAATGGAACATATGGGCACTGAGGTGATATCGCCATCAGCTAGTGACACTGTAGTAACTGCTAATAAATTACAAATTACTGAAATCAAAATGGCAGAGAGGCGTAATTTGTATAAATGTCCTTTGCTGTAAGTGTATCAATGGGAAAGTAACAGAATACACAGAATACTTAACTGAAAGATTAACAAAATGCCCTGTGAGGGCTGGCTCAGTGGTGCAGAGGCACTGGTGCCTCACCTGTCCCATGCTGGTGACCCGTGTGCGGGAAAGAGCTTAGGTTGCAGTGGGCTTGGCTGGTGGGGGTGGAGTTCATTGAGCAGCTGTCAGGCAGCTCTCCTCTCCCACACTGGGGAGAAAGGCCTTCCTGGTCCATGACTGCCACCAAGTGGAGGCTCAATGACAGTGCTGGTAAATGGGGGGCCTGGTGCTAGGCCAGGATGTGTGGATTGAGGTCAGTGCCAGATCCTGTGCTCTTGCATGCCTCCACGCGCATGTGCCACCATGTTGCCAGGTCCTCGGGGAAGTAAGGGGAGAAATAAAATGGAGGAAAAATCACCCCTGGAGACAGGATGATGACCGACCCCCCGGCAGGTGCTGCACCAGGTGGCTGGGCACATACCACAGTCCTGTGGCAAGGCAACGATGGAAGGCGAGTCTTGGAGGAGCCAGGTGACAGGGCTGGAAGGGGATCGGTCAGATTGAAGATCTCCAGGGGCATATAGGAGCAAAAAGAAATGATAAAAAAATAAATAAAAATAAAATGCCCTTTGTGTGCATATTTACCCTCCAACAGTCTTTTTGAATTTTTTACCCTAGAGTAAAGCCAAGAAAGGAAGACAATCTTTAAGTTACATAATAATGAGAGCCCAAGAGTCTGTGCCTTCAAATTTTTGCAAGCATACTGGGAAACTGCTGTCTGAGTCTTAGATTACTGATTGATTTGTAATTTTGTTACCTAAAGTTACAGACTTGTAACAGAGCCACTTACTCATGGATTCTTATTATATTAATAGCTGGAACTATATCAGTTCATATTTTATTTCTTTTTTTTAATTTGGGTATCTTGATTGTACTTATAACTGTTAGAGCTTTGCAGAAAGCAGAATTCTGGCCAGCAGAGTTCAGGCAGAATGGCAGTTCTGCTTCTGAAATGCTAGTCAGGTGTTTTCACAAAATTCTGTGGAATTCCAAAAGGCATTTCATTTAATATAATTTATAGCATAGTGGTTAAGGGCACTGAACTGCAAACCTGAAGACCTGGGTTTGAATCCCATCAGCCCCCACTCACATACTGTGTGACCCTGAGCAAGTCACTTGACTTACTTGTGCTCCCAGGTCACACCTGGAAGCAAGTTCCAGCTTAGGTGCCTTTCCTGGTTAAACAATATCCCCTTTCCCTAAACTGTGACTTAGTTTTCTGTGGATTCCATACACTGTGGATTAGTTTTCTATGGCTGGTAGAAACCTAAGCTGGGGTTTATGTAAGCAATAATACCCAACAGAGTGAGTGGTATTGTGCTATAACAGAAAATGGGGACTGTAAAAAAAAAAAAAAAATTAGTTAAAAAATTTTAATGAAAAATAAGTTTAAAGGAAGTTTAGAAATAAAATAGTTCTTCCACCTGCATTTGACTTTTGTTATGTCTGAAGACTGTACTTAAAAACAACCCCCTTTTGCAAGTTTTCTAAGTGTACCACAAATTCCAACTCTGCAGTTTAAATTCCACTTACAGAAATTCTGCTTCCAATGGAATTACATGAAACTGGTCAGAATTTTTCAAAATTCCATGGAGTTCTCTTATGTAAGAATCTGAACACTGCACAGTACTAAATGTAATACTTAAGGGTTTTTTATCGTTGATTTTTTTATGCTACACTTAGAACACCATTGTAACTTAGCCTGGGCTGAAAGGTCTATCCTTAATAAAATGAAATGACTCTAACACTTTCATTTTTTTTCAGCCTAAACACGTGTAACCCCCCTGCAAATGGGGGTTCCCAAAAGACTTCCAGGAGCTTGCTTGAATGCTCCAAGCCTGAATGGTGTTTGGCGTTTAAGCCATTTATCAGTGAGTGTTTTTAGAGCCTCTGGTACTGTCTCTTTAAGAGCTGTCTGCTTGCAGACATAATTAGTTTGTATGGGGGGACTGTGTGCTTCTCTGCTTGAGTACCACTCGAGCTGCTGCCAATTCACTCCATTTTGCAGTCACTAGAGTGCAAAGGAACCTATCTGAAAGATGTAACTGTTTGCCAGAAATCATTTAGAGTAATAATGAAAATACAGTTTGTCTAACCTGCTTTCTTTGCAGCCAGAACTGTATTTGCCTAGTTCCCATTCTAGTTTTGAACTGCTGAACTGGACCAATCAGTGTGGGTTAAGGTAGCTCTAAAATGGTGCCTTGGACGAATCAGAACTTGGACTCGAATCTGAGCCAGCCACAAGAGGATTGTATGGCAGTGACTTGGGAGATGTAGTTTAGACTTGCGCCTTTTGGACCAACAGGGGCAGTCTATTGTGAGTGACAGCCAATCCAGCCAAGAACTGGGAGGAACTCAAAGGAAGTGCCCGGTTTTGTCTGCTGGAGTTTCAGTTGAGCTCTGGCAGGAAGAGGGAAGGAGCCCTGTGCTTTTCGGTGTAGTTTTAGTCGGGAACGCGTAAGGGCCCCGAGTTCCGGTCTGCAGCTTGTGTAACTGCTTTTTAGGACTGAATCCATCCTGTGAAGAGAATCAAAGGATATCTGAAGAGTAGAAACCAGGCTCACCCTGTAGAAGACTGGAGAAATTGCTGAATTGCGCTCGGTCTGTCAGGAACTGAATCTGCTGTGTGTTCTTCCGGGTATTGTGCAGTAATTGCAATCGGGATAAAGAAGCAGCCTGCCTGGTATAGTACTTTCTGTTTACCATATAAATGTGTGAGGAGGCTTGTGTAGCTCAAGTGAATCCTGCTGCCATTAAAGGACTTTTGCCTGTTGCAGTTTGTCATATAAATGTGTGAGGAGTCGCGGAGCTCAAGAGTAGCCCTGCTGACATTGAAGGACCCTATCTTGTTTGGAGGTCGTGAGTACTAATTCAGGGTCGCTCCTGTTGAATTGCCACATTGAATCCAAATGGAATTACTGTACTGCTGACTGTTTAACTAATTTTTATTTTCTCGTGTGAAAGGGTCCCTACCAGCTGCCACGGGTTTGGACTAGCCACTAGGGCTTGGGAACCTAGGACAGTAACTGGTAGGGATAGGCCTGTGCACAGAGCCATAGGTAGATGAGTAAAGTGATAAGCTAATTAATCTGATTTCCCTGTCCTTGTTATATCCCCTAAATAAATCAGAGCTGCTTGTTTCAGCAAAGTTATACTGCCTGAGGTATTTGTCTATGTTAAAGTATTGTACTGTGATTGTTGCACTGTATCTCCTTATTTTACAGGGGTCCCAGTGCCTGAACCAGTCCTGGGGTAAGTGTATACTGAAGGTAATTCTGATATACTGTGTGGGTCACTAGTGGGAAGAAAGGGGGGTTGCAGTGTCCCAGAGGGCTGTGACCAAGTTAATTCAACTATTGCAAACCCTGACCTCTAGGTGGAGGCACCCGCCATCGGATCCAGGCCCCTCAACCTGTTAGTGGCAAATCAGGCAGGGGTAGTAGCCCCTGGGATAGCGCCATCTAGGGGTTACACACGGACACAGAACTCTGTTCTTTTGTTCTTACACATAGAAGTAGCATGTGAATAAAACAGTAGAGACACATGAACATATAAATGGAATCCCCTGTGACCACTTGACATAAATACTGCACTGTTCATGGGACAGCCACAGGAGAGGCCACACTCCTAGCTGAAGTGGCATGCAGACCATCAGGGATAGTATAAGAGGCTGGAGAACGGCAGTGGGAGATGGAAGACACTATCCAAGGGGGTCAAATCCATTTGTCCACTAGATAGCCCAGGGGCGGAACACAAACATTAATAAACAACTGTTAAAGAACTCAGATGGGTTTGGTCAAATTATATAAAAACTCATAGTGCCATCTTAAGATCCAGAATGTGAAGAAACACTTCACCTCTGTTGGTAAGGAACCTAGATGAAAACATAGATAATGTAATAGACTGGCTAGATACCCAGAAACATAGAAGCACAGAATCTGATGTCAGACAAGTATCACTTGGCCCAACTATTCTGCCCAGATGTTCCCTACCTATTCTGTCTCTGCAGCCCCTATCTGGTTTCAGTCTACTTTCCCACCTCCCCTTCTCCTATCTAATATACCCCCATGTCTGTCTCATGCATCCTTGAAGCCTCACACTGTTCTAGACTCCACCACTTCCAGTAGCACTCTATTCCAGGTGCCCACTATCCTTTCAGTGAAGGAATATTTCTCCACATCACTCTTAAATCCCCCCCTTCCCCAACTTTACTGCATACCCTCTGGTCCTGGCGCTTTGTCTCATTTGAAAGAGATACCCCACTTGTACCCTGTTCACCCCTTTGAGGAGGTAGTTGTAAATCTCTGTCATGTCACCTCTCTCACCCCTCTCCCAGCACGCACAAGTTGAAATTCCCTCAATCACTCCTCGTAGGGCTTCTTGTGTAAACCATGCACCAGTTTAATTGCCCTCCACTAGATCCTGTCAATGGATGATTATAGATGTTTATGAACAGAAAAAGACCTGGTTTCTAGTACTTAAACCCTCATTAGTCTAGCACTGTTTAGGTCGCTAACAGATCAACCATCCCATACTTCTACTAATGTGAAAAGTAGAAATAGGGGTAGCTTCCTGAGACTGGTGGGGGATAGGGAGGCTCAAGAAGAATGTCAGGAAGTACTTTTTTACAGAAAGATGGGGAAGCAGACTGGAACAAGCTTCCGTAGAAGGCCATCAGGACTAAAACTGTGGGAGGGTTCAAAAGGGGATGGAATAGTGCACAAGGAGCAGATTGGGAAGATAGGGAGGACTGACAGTGGCATAGTTCTTAAATTAAACAGGCTTGGGTAGACTGGCTTGGCCACTAGGCCTTAATCTGCAGTCATTTTCTGTGTTTCTGTGTAACATTTGGTAGGAACCCTTGGTGAGTTCTGTCACAAGCCCACTCCAGTGGGGCAGTAATTCCCTGGGCTACAGTGAATCCCCTTACATAGAGCATAGGGAATGGTGACCAACCCCTGATAGAGATCCTGAGATGGCTGCTAAATCAAATCAAATGTAATTTTATGCCAGATAGGATTGCTGGGTACAAGCCCATATCAGGGATGTCCTGGGTACAATATAAAAACTTCTGCAAAAAGTGAAAGTTTCAGTAAATATAAGAAAAAGAGTGAAACAAACCACAAAACAGTATCACAATCATATTCAGAAGGTATTTATGAAAATATGGCTTTGTTAAAATGACCTGGTTAAATGGACCACCAAGGTGGCTGGGTTAGGGACATAGGTCTCAATTTTCAAAGCATGGTGCAGAGCTTGCATCAAGCCCTGTGCTATGACACTTAGGTTCTGGCAGTGCACTGAACCTCTTTGCCTCTACTGCACCTGATTCTCCAATCTCGGGCACAATGACATCAGTTTTCATATTTTATGTCAGCTTGAGCCAAATATCTGGCACAAGCTGAATAAAAACAGCCCTTGGGTATGCCTCAAGTTAGACCAGAAAAAGGTGGTCTAACGTGCAGCACCTGGTGCACAGGATTGAAAATCCCCATCACCGACTGGGTGATTGCCGCCAGCCCTGTGCACCATATCTTCGGTGCACTCGGGGCTTGAGACAATCAGGGACTTTGAAAATTGACCAATAAGTCAGTACATGCGCATGGAGGTTCACATGTTCTGCAGAACCACAGCCCCACACTTTGAGCCAGTCACTGACCTGCAAGACCAGCAGGCCTACACTCAGCGGCAGTCAAAAGCCGAGAGTGCTGATTACCCCTCCTGGAAGAGGAAAGCAGTCCCTGGGACACTCAATCCTCTCTCACCCCACTGATGCCAGGCAACCCATGCTCGTTCCTGAACACAGGTCACCAGGTCACCAGTGTGGCAGGAGGTAAGGCATTCAAAGTCTCAGCCCTTCATGCCACTGCTCTGATTGGGACATGATTTTCTACAGGCAAAAGAGGCATTTCTGAACACTTACAGTACCATAGGTATAGAACTGTGCTAAGGCTTTAAAAAATATTCTGCTCTGTTGTGAATATTGAGTACTTATATTACCCCTTCCCCCTGGGCCATTTTACTCTTGCAAGGCAATGGCACATTGCATGTGACTCTGGGATGGGTTCAGTACAGTGACATCATCACTGTGAGATATATAATCTGTAATTAAAACCAGCAATGAAACAAGCATTTATCAATGAAGAATGTTTTCTTGCTTGTATTTGTTATGCAGGTGATTGACATTCATAGTGCAGAGGCGATAATGACTAGTTTAATAACGCAAGTTATAATAGTGAATTGTCATACTTTTTTTTTTTCTATAAAGCTTTTTCTCTGCTCAGGATCTAGGGCAGCTTCTCATCCCTGTCCCTGCCCCATAGACTGGTACCTGCCTTCCTTGGAGCTGATGTGGTCAGGTACTACTACAGATTCTCCCTCACCCCCACCCCTGGTGGTATCAGAGGAGAGAGGGAGGAACATCCCCTCCCCTGAGTATATGATCCTGTTCAGACCGCCTGATCCAGGCAGCAGCACAAGTCCACAGATGGGCATGCAGGGCTTCACATACAGTAACACCAGATCCCTTTGCCACTTCCCCTTCCTCCTGCAGCCAACATGAGCATGTGTGTGTGGAGGCATGCACTGCTCACCAGGCCACAGACCTCCCATTCTATGCTGCACTAGCCTGCAACACCACTGGGCCTGCACCTGGTGGCTGTCAGTGGCCAGGCTGACAAGCCTCACTTTCCAGCAGTCCTCAGGACACTCACCTCCAACTCCTGGCTGACCTCGGCAACCCGACTTTGTTCCCAAACCTGGGTCACCAGCATTACAGGAGGTGTGGCGTCCAGTACCTCAACCCTCATCGCCACTGGGACTGCTATGAAATTGTCATGATTGGGAAATGAAGATATTCACACATAACATTGTTGTTTTCTTAGACTGCGACCTTGAATTTTCAAAATGCTATTTTTTTTTGCCCCAGCGTATGAACATAACAGGTGCCATTTATGAAATGTGACCCAAAATATTGATTTGTGGAATGACTGTGAAAATAGATGTTGAAGGGGATTTGATAATGAAACCTGTCATGTCAGCGGTTAGCTGTGGCCTGTAAATCATTCACCTACGCAACTGTGTCTGACTGGAACTCCCTTCCTCCCTCCCTCCATTCTGTCATGCTCCACCCTCCCTGAGTTACAATCCAACTTGTTTTCTTTTCTCTCTGCCTCTACACCTTGCTCCTGCTACTGGTGATACCCCAACCCCAACAGCTCTGTTTCTTGTCCTTGCTCTTCCCCTAACCCTGGCTTCTTACCTTGCCCTCTGTGCCTCACCTTTAAACATAACTGCTATTGATTAGCCCTCTTGTATCTGATATCATTAGCAAACCTACCTGCTTGTTATTTCATAAACCTGTGGCTGTATCTGTATCATAATCCTGTGGCTCACTGAACGCTGTATATCAATTTTTCCATTGTAACTGTCATTGCTATGTTAAAGCACTGTATTGTATGCATACTGCACTTCTGGGCCACCCCTAAAAAAGGGACTGCAATTGTCTCAGTGGACTTACCTGGTTACCAAAACTCAAATAAATAAATAAATGTCCATTCGGTGGACATAAAAAACATGAATATGTTAAAAATGTGGGTTCAAAAGAAAAAATATTGCAAAGTTATGAGTAAATGTTTAAAAATGTCAGGGTTTCTCCATTATTTTTCAGTTTTGACTTCAAATGTTCACTTTTTATTATACTACTTTATGAACATACTAGGTTTCGTGTATGAAATCCTGTCCAAATTGTCATTTTGCAGCACAAATGTGAAAATACATTTTGGGCAGGGTCTGAAAAATGACACACGTCATGTTTATAATGTGGGGTACAAAAGTGGCTATGTTGAAAAGGTGGGGTCGCGATCTGGTAATGATGAAGGTGGGGGAGTGGTGCTTCATGTTAAGGAAAACATAAAAGCAGTGGAGGTACAGGGAATTCAAGGGGGGGGGGCCAAGGTGTTGTGGGTCATCCTTGAGTCAGGAAACAGAGCCACTATTCAGATAGGTGTGGTCTACAGGCCTCTGACACATGGGGATCACGTAGATAAAGAAATGTTACAAGCTATTGGCAAAGTGGCTGAGAAGGGGGCGGTGGTGCTGGTAGGGGACTCTAATCTGCCAGATGTAGATTGGAGCCTCCCTGCTGCAGCATCACCTGGAAGTAGAGACATCCTGGACTCCCTGCAGGGGGCATTCCTCAGGCAGCTAGTCAGTGAACCCACTCAGGGTGGGGCAATACTTGATCTGGTGCTTATTAACAGGGACAGTGTTGCAGACAACCGGGTGAAAAGTCATCTGGGGACCAGTGATCATCCCACAGTGTGGTTTAATATAAGAACAGCAGCAGAATACAATCACACAAGGGGGAGGGTCCTGGATTTCAGAAGGGCTGACTTTACAAAGTGGGGGGTGCCTCCGAAAGGACCTGGCAGTGGGAGATGTCCTGGGTGGGGTGGAGGGTGAACGGGCCAGATTACAAGAAGGCATAATAAAGGCAACAAGCCTGTATGCCAAGCAAGTGAGCAAAAGCAGAAGGAAGAGGAGATCATTATGGTTCTCGAGAAGGGTGGCAGAAAAGGTAAAGGAAAAAAGAGTGGCATTCAGAAGGTACAAGGAGACCCAGAGAAAGGAAGATAGGGAAGTATATCTGCTGAAATGGAGGGAGGCAGACAAAACAGCAAGGAGTGCAAAGGTGCAAATTGAGGAAAGAATAGACATGGCAGCATCAAAAGGAGATAATACATTTTTCACGTATGTTAGCAAGAAAAGGAAGACAAAGGCAGGGATTGCACATTTAAAACAGGAGGGAGAAGGGAGGGGAATGTACAGAGGAGGACCAAAAAAAGGCAAACATCTTAAACAAATACTTCTGCTCAGTGTTCACAGTAGAAAGAGAAGGAGAAGGAGAGGGACCATGAAAAGGCACCAGGGGCTTTGAAAGGAGGGAAGTGGACACCAGTCCCTTTTCTGAGGAGAGGGTCAGGAAAGCACTCGCTAATCTGAGAGTGCACAAAGCCATGTGGCCTGACAGGGTGCATCCAAGAGTGCCAAAGGAACTCAGGGAGGTACTGGCTGCACTCCTACAGATTTGTTTTAACAGTTCACTGGAGACTAGTGTGGTCATAGAGTACTGGACAGAAGCAGATGAAGTCTCACTTCACAAAAGGGGTAGCAAGGAGAAGGAGGGCAATTACAGGCTTGTCAGCCTGACTTCGGTGGTGGGAAAATTGATGAAAACACTATTTAAGGAGAGGACTGTGAAATACCTGGAATCCAACAGACTACAGGACCCAAGACTGCATGGTTTCACAGAAGGAAGGTCATGTCAAACAAATCTAATAGATTTGTTGACTGAGTTACCAAGGTGGTGGATCAGGAAGGGGCGGTGGGTGTGGTCTACCTGGACTTCAGCAAGGCCTTCAAAACCATTCCACATAGGAGACTGGTAAACAAGTTGAGTAACATGGGGGTGGGCAACAATGTGATAACTTTGGTAAGAAACTGGTTAGGGGATAGGAAACAGAGGGTGGTCGTATATGGTGTCTGCTCCAAGGAGGGGAGAGTGACCAGCGGGGTGTCAGGTGTCAGTGCAGGGGCCATTCCTCTCTAATATCTTCATTAGCGACATAGAGGAACTGGAAGGGAAAGTCTGCCTCTTTGCAGATGACACCAAGATCTGCAACAGAGTGGCCACTCCAGAGGGGGTGCAAATGATGGTTAGAGATTTAAAATGGCTGGAAGAGTGATTAAAAATTTGATAGCTAAGGTTAAATGCAATAAAGTTTAAAATAATGCACTTGGGTCATAGTAACCTGGAGGTGGAGTACAACATGGGGGGAGAGATACCTGCAATGACCAAGCAGGAAAGGGACATGGGGGTAATCATATCGGATAACCTGAAGATGGCCAGACAATGTCACACACAATTAGGAGTGCTAATGAGATGCTGGATGTATTGGTAGGGATATCACTAGCAGGAGGGGAGAAGTAGTGTTGCCCCTTTATGGGTCATTGGTGAGACCCCACCTGGAATATTGTGTCCAGTTTTGGAGACTATATCTCAGGAAAGACATTGACAGAGTGGAGGCAGTTTCAGAGGAGTGCTACCAAGATGGTACAAGGTCTGCATCAAAAGCCCTATGCAGAGAGGCTAAAGGAACTTAACATGTACACCATGGAGGAGAGGATGGAAAGAAGGTATATGACAGAGACCTTTAAATACCTCACAGGGGTGAATAAGGTACAGGTGGGAGGTATTTTTCAGAGGAAGGGGTGTTCTAAAACAAGGGATCATGATATGAAACTGAAGGGGGTAAGTTCAAGAGCGGTGTGAGGAAATACTTGTTCATAGAAAGGGTGGTGGATGACTGGTACAGCCTTCCAGGGAAGGTTGTTGGGGCCAAAACAGTGGTGGGATTCAAAAAAGCCTGAGATAGTTACAAAGGAATCATAAGAGAAAGGAAGGGGTGGAAGAGACAGTGCCGTAGACTAAGGAGGATTTGCAATGAAAGCAATCACAATGAAATTGTGAAGACTGGATGGGCCAATCAGCTCTAATTTGCCATCAGTTTTTATGTTTTTATGACCTTCAGTCTTCCTAGCTGTATATTAAGGTAGAAGCAAGACCCCACTAAAAAACAAGAAGATGAATCTCCATCAGGTTTTCCTGGGTAAATATTTTTTTTTCTACTTTGTTTATTGTCTTCTCCTTCAGTGGGAATGTACTCAATATCTGCCCAGTCCTGAGAATCCCTCATCACCAATCTGGCAACTCCCCCATCCACATGTCTGGAGAGGTCTATGACTTAGTCCTCCTGACAGGGCTCCCTTGGGGGGCTGGGGGAGGGACCGAGATCAACCTTGGTCCCCAATGAGCAGGCACAGCATAATTCGCAAAGGTCTGAAAGTCCTAGGCTTGGCATCATAGTGCTCATCAGAGAAGGGAATTTTTTTGTTTAGTTGCCCCACAGGTGCGGATGTGCAATGATGTTAGTGCGAAGTTGTGCATGCTCCCACATATAACCTGTTGTCACCTCCCCTTTCTTTGTGGTCCCAGCCAATGTACTCCTAGCCTCAGCTGGGAGTCACTCGAGTGCCAGGCACCACCCACCATTCCCCCGGTGGAGTAGAGTTGCCCATGGGGTGCTTGTCCTACCTCCTCCCCAACTGGCCCTGTGACCCTCCAGTCTCATTCCTGAGCCTGGATCATCAACGTTGGAAGCAGTAGCATTACCACTATGCTGGCAGGCCAGCTCAGTAAATTAATTGTTAATAAGACAATGGAGGAAGTGTGTTCTAGTTTCAAGAGCAGCGGCCTAGGAACCAGGAGACTGCAGGTACAAACATTGCATCATATGATGTTTGGCAATTCACTTCACTTTCTGGTTTTCCAGTCCACCCCGTTGCAATAACTGGTAGAAGCAGGGCCTCACTTATATCTCAGCTATGCTATCTTGGAGAAATAAATTGTAAAATAAAAAAAAAAAAAAAAAAAAGGCTGCCCCAGAAAGGCTTGCTGAGAAGATACACTATGCTTCGTTTAGAAAAAAACACCTATGAGGATTGCTTAAAACAGATGAGTCAAACTACTGTATGTACGCATTTTTGAGAATTAAGTTAAAAGCATAATCTACTTAACCATCAACATTCATTCATTTTCTTTAACAGTTATAAATTACAGATGAGACATTAAGTATACTTTAAAAACTGGAGACCAGCTGCATGTTTGTCTTAGAAAGACATTTCAGTTATTAAGGAAGATCTTAGGCAAATGGCACTCTTGCTACATTAGAATTATAGGTAGGTACTGCACAAAAACTGCATGTTAGTCAAGTAAATTTAGTTAGAGGAAGCTGACAACATAACCATTAAATATGGTCAAGAAAAATGATTTGAATAGCTACAGACTAGCACCAAAAAGTGGGATTCTGTTTCTGGTGTTATTGTTAAGAGAGACAGTATAGTCTAGTGGTGAACGAAGAAGAAGTAGAATTAGTATTCATGTAATGCATTTTCAATACACTTGGTAGGACAAATTTATTTTATTTATCTAAAATTGTTTTCCAGAAATGTAATACTGAGCTGGGGCTTGTTTCCAGGTGCAGCCTGGGGAAGGGTTAACAAAGGAGATAAATAATATAAAAGACAACAGTTCAGTTTCCAAGAAAATCAGTTTCTACAGTAGGCGCATGGTCGCTCACTGTTTTTTAGATGACGGCTGGCCAGGGAGGTGAGCGGAGCAGCTCTGCTGGTCACTGTCTCTAGGAGGAGAAGGCAGCAGTTGTTTGGTGCAGTTCAGGGTGAGTGGGTTGCCACCAGGGGTGAGGATGCAGGCTGCAAAGTGAGTGGTTTGAGGAGGGGGTGTGGGATTGTGATTGGGGGCCACTAGACTACCAGGATGCTGGGGGGTATTGCTATGTGTTGGATCAGACCAGCAATTGGGGCTGAGGCCAATAAACCTCCAGAGTGCTGGGGTACCCCATCAAGTGAGCACTACCAGAATAGTGCTGCACTATACAGTGCTAGTCTGGTAAGCACTCACATGGACAGCAAGGGGGGGATTTACAGTGCTTGCTGTAAGAGCTCCCCTGGTCACTGTCTGTGGTACTGAAGAAGGACAAGAGCTCTAGGATACTGGCTGAGCTGCTCCCATGGTGGGGGCATCAAGAAGCTTGCTCAGCAGCAGTGGAGACCAGGGTTCTAATCCTGATCTACAACCTTTTATCTACCTAGGGACTTGGTATTTTTTTTAACATGGGGCCATAACGGCCCCACAAATTTTAACTTTCCACGTGATCCGCTCACCCTCAGAATGAGAAACAAAAAAAGACGGGGGGGAGGGGGGCAGAGTCCCTTGCATCTGATGGTGCAGGAGGCGGAGCACCCAGAAAAAAAAATTGGCACCGTTTTTACCACATGCACCATGCCAATGCTATTGCTGTCGCCACTGTTTGGACCCAATGCCGGGAGCTGGGGATATCATTATATGATAGTTCAGACCTGCAATCAGGGGGTGGGGCAGGGGACACTAGACTGCCAGGGAGATGGGGACTGTATAAAACAGACATCTTGGACTAGCAATAGGGGGATGGAGGAGAAGGTCCACTAGACTTCCAGGAAGATTGGGATTGTATGAAACAAAGTAACAGTGAAAGCAGCACTGCCACAACAGACAGTCCTGAACTCTGTTAAATTTCAGTTCTTTATTAATAAATTAACATGTAGAGGTGTCAAATATAAAGTGACTTACAGGTTAGAGCCTCATACAGAGATGTTGTATACTAAACGCAGTACTAAACATATCGATCCTATGTAATAAATTAATGATGAACATGGGCATTTGACACATTAAATAGGTATATCAGCTCTAAACAAAGAGCGCAAAGGCAAGATAATAATTTTGCTGGTGCAAGGGTGTGTCAAAAATAACAATAACAAAAATTCTTGAATTTACAGGAGAGAAAGTAAGTTTGATATGTTTCAAAAACATATTTAGTTAAAGATAATTGCATAGCCTCCGTTAACAGTTGCCATAAAAATAACTGAGTCCTCTTAAGATCCTGTATGTCAACTGCATTAATAGTGAACAGCTATTGCAAATGAATTACTATAGGTTTGAATGGTTTATTTTCATTTTTCTTGCTTCCAGGTACACTAATGAATACTTTGAGTTACAGCATGTACTACTGTATATGAAAGCGTTCTGTTTGTCATGGTAGCATATCAGTGCTGAAAGTATGTTGACATCTGCAGGAATTTAAAAGTGAATGCCTTTAAAAAAATATATATTTTTGGCACCTCAAACAAATGTAGTTGGCAGCCAACTTATGCTCACTTGTACTAGCAAACGCTCGAGTTGGTTGATTTGTAGTTCTTGTTTCAGTGCTGTTATTATTAAAATGTATATTTGCAATATAGGTTATAAAGCATAATCTGTTTAAGAGTGCTCTGCATGATAAGCAACATATTAATGTTTAAATTTTCCTCTTTTATTTGTGGACTTAAAGGCAATCACCTTTAAATATTTTAATGTTGTCATCTCAGTAAATTCAAAACAATGTTTGGGGTTGCTATTTCTGATGTTCGTTTGCACCAGTAAAATTATTATAGTATATGGTATGGGCTTATTGTGTATGGAAAACAGTGGCTACTCAGAAATTGTGCACATTCTAAAAGTTGTTCTGCATGTTCTAAAAGTTGTTCAGCATGTTCTATCATCAGTGCATCTGTATACTTGTGCATGCTGGCTCTCGCCTGGCACCTGCTTTCATTTTTGCTTAGCCCAACTTGTAGAGGCCACAGCCTGCCTTCGTGATCATATTAGTGGTTCACGATGCCTGCCCTCATGGTGTGTAAGGGGATTCCCCTCAGAGCATGCTAGTGTTTACTAGGCAGAGCTGCTCCTTGATTTGCTCACTCTCTCTGTATCAGATTTTGCATTTTTTTATATATAGGAAGCACTTATTCAGCAGAGCCACTCCTTGGCTCACTCTCGCACTCTCTTTTTCTGTACTGGCTCTTGGCGCCACTTGCTAGTTCCCTCTGTAGAACCATATACTATAAAAAATAAACTACAGGTGACCATAAAAAATCACTCACCTTGTGTTTCCGTCTCGGGTTGAGATAACAGCATGGGCCTCTTGAGCTTCACTCTTGAGGTCCATATGCTGTTATCTTGACCCCTCGATGGAAACACAGGCTTGTTGTGTATGGCCACCCATACGTTATTCCTTACATCTTGCCTTTGCAGTCCTTGTTTAAGGCTAATACACTGAATATTCAGTGCTCCAAATTATAGTTATACACACCCTTTTTCATCATTCATTCTTTATGTAGGATTGATATGTTTAGAATTGTTTTTTAGTATAAGCACCTTTTGCACTGTTGTGCACACTGTTATTTTGAATGTATGAAATAAATGCTAGCATCATTGTCCATGTATGGCTGCACTCCCTGGTGATGCGCTGATGGCTCAAAATTGGTCAAAGGCCTGTGTGTGCTACACTGGTGTTTCTGTATGGCACTTCAATCTGCAAGTCACTTTATTTGTCTTTGACATCTTCACATATTAAATTATTTTTGAAGAACTGAAATTCAACTGAATGCTGTGATGTCTGTTGTGAGAAAGCTACTCTGTTACTTGGATGCTATATAGAGCAAGCATATTGCGGAGCTGAATATGTTTTACCAGAACTTTATTGTTGAAACAGGCAGGTCAGACCTGTGATTGGTGGGGTGGTGGGGCTCATTAGACTACGAGGAAGATGGGATTATATGAAACAGACAGGCTGGATACGTGATCGGGGTGGGGGTCCACTAGACTATACAAGGGAGCTGGAGATTGTATGAAACAGACAGGTTGATTCTACTATTAGAGGAGGGAGACCACTAGACTACCAGTGAGATGGAGATTATATGAAACAAACAGGTCAGACTTGCAATTGGGTGATTGGGGTAGGAGACACCAGTAAAGACTGACAGTGCATTGTTGTAAGTCCACTGCCCAGTGCTAAGCTGGGGGGCAATGTACATCACTGTGTACTTTGATAAGGCTAGGGGACTGAATACTGTAAAATGCATTGTGACAGTGGCTGCTTAGAGCATTCACAACTGCTGAATACAGCTGGCCCTCTAGTACAGCGATAGTGCTACCGCCTGTGACGCTGACAACCCAAATTTGGTAGTAAGCTCGGGAGTCAGAGGGCCAGCCTTGTGAGGAGAATCGCACATCCACTGGACTGCTTTCCTTCTTCAAGGGGTTGGGGGAGACATGGATTTTGGTGCTCGTCTGACACCTGATGGAGACCAAGGGTTTGACACGTTGTACCCTCAGGATGCATTGGAGGTGTAACGGCTGTCAACACATGTTGAATGGGAGTGCACAGCATGCATCATAATGGCATTGCATGTCTGCACCACCGAAGGATCACAGAACAGGGAAAAGCACAGTGCCAACCTACAGGATGAATCCAGTCTCAAGCAGGCCTGCACCCGGCTATCCAGGTGTCATCCAAGCTAACTGTATCTTGCATTCGGTGGTGTCTGGAAGGCACTGTTGATGACCCCACTAGGAGGGTAAGTCCTGGGGGAACAGGACAGACAAAGGTAAGTCCTGGAGGACACTGGGGTAACAAGGCTGGGGAGACTGGAAGATGGAGGCCAGTCAGTGCACGTAAAAAAAAAGAATAACTAAAAAAATATACAGCTGCACCTTATATGCAAGAAGGATTTCTCATCTGTATGGGCACAGCAGTATATTATATGTGGACATACTATCAGATTAGCATTGCACACCAGAGGGCACTAAAAATGGCCACCATCCCATCCAATCATGCTAATCCCAGTTAGCATGTTGCTAACATATTTAACATACTAACCTTCTGAAAATAAGGACTGAGGAGTGTGACAGGGAGCTCCTGCCACTCTTGAGGACCAACGTTTTCTTAAATCTGTTGCAACAGTTCTTCTATTTTCTTAGCCTAATCTATCCTTTACAATTTCTAGTCAATAAGGTTGGCCACCTATGGGCACCCACTTCACTTCCCTTTCTTGACTATGCTATAGTGTTTTTAATTTTCCTTTCCCTCTCAGGTCCTCGTACAGGGAGGTTATTGTTGTGACCTCCAAGCATATGTAAAACAGGTTGTGTTTATCGTTGTTGGATTTAGTATGTAATAACACTGTCATAATATACAGTACCTTATGTTTATGAAACCTGTAAATGTTGAAAATACCATGGCAGTTGTTGTTTTTGATAATGATAAAAAGTACTAGGTGACTATTATAGAAATTAAGTTAGCTGTGCTATTTAAAATGCATGTAAATTGCTGTAAACTGAATGAGTCTGAAATTTCATGGTGATATGCATATATCCCATGATGCATTGCATTATGGAAGTGTGTATGATGTATTTCTTTGAAACTTGATTTTTTGCCAATGCCCTTTGTGGTAACCCTTTTTTCAGCATTTCTGCACTGAGGTTCTTTGCTTTTAGCCTTTTTTTTTTCTTTTTGAGCCCCCACTGCCCCAGAAAACAGGGTCCACATAGGGATGAAGGGTTTTCACTGAAAAGTGGGAGATCAGTGTCAGTAGGTGCTGGCTAAGTGCAGAGAAAGGACATACATAGTCTGTTGCTACAAGCTGATGTACTGAAGAAGGGGAATGGCATTGCAGAAGCTTATTTCTTGTATTTTGAATAAACATCACACAGAGATGGTGTGTTGAACCTGAAGTTCATTGTCTGATCCATCTGTTATCTCACAACCCCTCCACAAGGAGCCTACAGCTAAAACCTTTAAAATATATAACATAACTAGATGGTCTTGGGCAGAATAGATGGGATTGTAGGCCTGGTGTCAGTGACTCACTTGGTTGCACATCTGCCTCTGGACCAGAAGGTCGGGAATTCTAGCCCCAACACTGGGATTGGGATCATACCTAAACACTAGCACCCTAGTGCAATACTGTGAGATGCTGTGCTGTCAGGGTGTGCTGGTTTGGATTAGACAATAAACCGGGGTCCCTTCTACCCACCTCTGGTGCTGTCCTGGTGGGTGCCCATGTGGAAGTAAAAGAACCCAAGGTACTTTTCACAAGACTAGGAGAATTTTATTGAGGAAAAATGACAATAACACATGCATATCTCTTACAAAGAGTAATTCAATACAAAACAGCGCAAACCCTTGGAACCGGAGCATTATATCATTCGACATTCCCATTACACGATACTTCCAAAGTTCTTTAGGATAATTTTTAGCCCATATTGTTTCCTTTTTTCCTATAACCCTAATAATAATAACTCTGTATATTTAACATTCTGCAGTCTTACTGTCATAAAAACTTAAAATTTACCCATAATTTTTCAATCAATCAAGCTTATTTAATAGAACACATTTCTCTATTGCGACTCAATGCCCTTTACAATAATTCTAAAATTTTAAAATAATGCAACCAGACAAACATACAAATAAATACAAACATTAATATCAATAAAAGCATAATAACTACTCATAAAAGTTTGATTGAATAAAAAGATCTTCAGCTCCCATCTAAAGATGTCAGCTGTTTGGCTTTCTTGAATCTGATGAGGGAGGGAGGGAGTTCCACAGGATTGGGGGCTGCATAAGAAAAGACACAGGCCCCCAATTTCTTTAAATGAATCCTGGAAACTCCCAATAAACACTTATCTGCGGAACAAAGTGAGCGGGTGGGCCAGTAGGGACACAAGAGATCGTGTAGGTAACTTGGCCCCTGACCTTGTATGGTCTTATAGATCAACAAACCAACCTTGAAGGAGATTTGCCACCTTACCAGCATCCAGTGCCGAGAGCACAGCACAGGTATAATATGACATGATCTAGGTAGACCAGTCAACACCCTGTCCACTGCGTTCTGCACTAGCTGCAGGCAGCACAGATCTACACCCATAAACCCCAGGTACAGAGCATTGTAGTAATCCAGGCACACTGTCACAAAGACGTGGACTAGTGCTGGCAGATCAGCTGGAGGCATCAGATATTTAACCCTGGCAAAGTTCTTCAGATGGTAGAAAGAGGTCTTGATCATGGCCAACACCTGTGGGTTAAGTGCCAGGCCGCAGTCCAAAATGCCAAGATTCCTCACCCTATGAGAGGTGAGCAACTGGGAGTCCCCAAGCCTAAGCCCGGAGACTTGACCAGATTGCACCCTCATTCGCTGGTGACCAGGTTCCAGCACCAGTACCTCAGTCTTATCCAGGTTCAACCTCAACCAGTTCGCTCTCATCCAGTCTTGGATCTCATCCAGGCAGATGTTCAATACTGAGACTGTCTCCTGTTGCTCGGGTGTAAAAGACAAGTACAGCTGAGTATAATCTGCATAACAACAGTGAAAACTCAACCCATACCACTTTATAATGTTCTCTTATGGTAGCATATACACCACCAACAATGTGGGGAACAAAATGGAGCCCTGCAGAAATCCACACATCAGGGGCATGAGACCTTAGGAATAAACCTCAGACATCGCAACCTGACACTGAGGTAAGATCTAAACCAATTGTGGACTGTTCCCATCAGTCCACAGCATACTTGCAGGTGCTCTATCAGCGCCCCATGGTACATGGTGTCAAATGCTAACTAGCGATCGAGGAGAACAAGAATGAAACATCTTCCCTGATCCATTGCCACCAGGAGATCATTTAGCATGTGAACCAGGACAGTCTCAGTACTATGCTTTTTCCTAAATCCCAACTGGAGAGGCTCATAGATGTCAAGGGCTGTTAAAAAGGTCTCCAGCTCAACGGTCACCACCTTCTCAATAACCTTCTCCACAAAGGGAAGGTTAGAGTCAGGTCTGTAGTTTGCCAGACAGTCCCCATTTAGTGAGTTTTTTTTTTCAGGAGGGGCCTTACAATCGTCTCCTTCAGGGGCTCTGGAAAGACTCCCAACACCAGAGACCATCAGACTATCTTGGCTAGTACCAGGCCAATGGCATGAATGCACCCCATAAGGAGGCACATTGGTCCCAGGTCTAGACAACAGTAGGTTGGCTGTAACTCCTGTATGACCCTCATGACATCTACTACAGCTACCTGGTCAAAGTCAGACCAGACAGACTGGGTGCCTGTGACCTCTCGCCTTTCACTGCAATGCCCATTTGAGGGTGTAGACAGGGTTTCTGATCTGATGGAGGCAATCTTATCAGCAAAAAACAGAGAAAACTCATCACATCTTGACTTTGAAAAGGCTTCCCTGGACTGAAGACAGGCTAGATTACAAAGCCTGTCCATGGTGCTGAGCTGCTCTGTTAATTCCTGCAGCAATCTCCTTGGACAGGAACCCTGCCTTCTTACAGGAGCTTGCTGATTGATGGTCCCTATAATGGGCCATCAATATAATCTTGTCCTCCCCCAAACCAGACCTCTGCCGGCACCACTCTAACCTTTGACCCCTCCTCTTCATCTCCTTGAGAGTCCCAACAAACCAGGGGGACCTCTGGTGTGACGTGAGGGGTTCGACACAGACAGGTACAAAAGAGTTGAGGGTCTCAGCAATCACCCTATTATAGGTCAGAACCAATTCACCTGGCTTCTCGCATGCACTCATTGGGTCTGATAGAGCCAGCACTGCCATCAGACCCTGTGGGGTCAAACCCCTCAATGGGCGGTACTGAACCGTCTCTGTAGAGGAGGGTCTATTTGGGGGGGCTTCAAATGAGAACCTTACAGTATGGTGGTCCAAACTTTGCAACTGGCTCCACCATAAGGTCAAAGAGCTCAATTCCCAGCAGGAAGACAAGGTTCAACGAATGGCTGCATATATGGGTTGCAGAGGTAACAACCTGTGTCAAGCCCAACAGACACATCAGTTGGAGGAAGTCTTGACCAAACTGTGAGTTCATCGTTGATCCAGGCATTGAAGTCACCCAGAATAATTCGTCTGGGTGACTCTAATACCATTTTGATGATGAAGTCCATGACTTCCTGCAGAAACTCTGTCTGCATGGTACTTTTTAAAATCTATCTATTTAATCTGATTCAATGTGATTATCACATTTCATAATATCCATTGATAGGTCACTTTCTTTTGTTGCGTAACCCACACTCATCAAGACTGCCATATATAAGGAATAAAGTATGGGCAGTCATACACAATGAGCCTGTGTTTCCATCGAGGGGTTGAGATACCAGTGCATGGACCTAGAGAGTGAGCTCAAGAGTTCTGTGCTGGTATCTTAACCCTGAGATGGAAACACAGGGCTAGTTGTGTATGACTGCCCATATTTTATTTGTTCCAGTATATGGTTTCTCGAAGATTTAAAAAAAAAAAGGTTATGTTTTGTGACAGTTTAACTTTACCAAGGTTTTATACCTTGGCCGGGATATTCAGACTGCACCGGGCAGTGGTGCAAGCCTGGGCGCAGCGCAACTGTGATGTGCTGGGGCCAGGTCCAAGTGATATTCAATGGTGCTGCACCCTGGTGCAACACCGTTGAATATGGCATGGGCAGCGCACAAACTACACATGGCACAGTAGCACTGCGCCAGTGCAAGCCACTGATAGAGAGCACGGGGATGCACTAGCTCAAGTGCAGTTGCGCTAGGCGCATAACCCACGATATTCAGCAGGGGGAATGCAAATGAGGCCATAATATATGCAAGGTGCAAATGGGTCCGTTTGCATGTCATTATGGCCCCATTTACATTTATTTATTTATTTATTTTAGTTTTTGTTGACCGGGTAAGTGCACTTGACAAATCCTGCCTATTTTCAGGCACGACCCAGGGAAGGGGGATACAGATGAATTCCAACTGACCTTGAACCAGATTAAGCTGTTGGTGGTATTTTTGTAGTGAATGCCTTGTGCAGGGCAGGCCTGTGACTTGCGCCTGGCTCCCTGTACAGCATGACGTATGCTGTGGGAATCCCAGGGCATCCCCTGCATGTTGCAGTGATCGTATGGTAAATATATCTATAGATAGCCCTGATAGTCTAGTAGCTCCCCCCAGTCCTCGATGCACCAATGTGTATGCAACTTGACCAACCCTGGTGGTCTAACGGTCCCCCCTTCAACCCAAGTCGCTGATGCCCTGATAAATGACAATATCACCACCCTGGTGGTCTAGTGGAAGCCCTCTCCCTCCTGTTGCTGTTATCATGGTAACATCCCGTATAGCAATGCCCTGGTAATCCAGTGGCACCCCCACCACAGAACCCTTCCCTCCACCCCATCATCGGTGGGTGGCAGCATCCTGCCGAACACCGCCTGGCCACCTGCCAAATGACAGTACAATATGAGCTGTTAGCTCATTGGTCACCAAGTGGACCAATTGGCTTGCAGGGCATACTGTAGATGGTTCCAAATATGTGAATGGAGTCATTCACAGATCTGGGACTGTCTAGTACAGTATGCCTGCAAGCCCATTGGTCCACACTGGGAAACAATGGGCTGACAGCTCATATTGTACCTGTCATTTGGCAGGTGGTCGGGCAGTAGCGCTGGCAGGATGGGCTCACTGATGATGGGGGGTGGGTGGGCAAGGAGTTCTGTGTGGGTGGGTGGTGGGGGTGCCACTGATCACCAGGGCTTTGCTATAAGTGTTACCATGATCACTGCAACAGGTGGGGGGGGCTTCCACTAGATCACAAGTGAGGTCACATTGTCATTTATCGGGGCATTGGGAACTCGGGTGGGAGGGGGACCACTAGACCACCAGGGATGTGAGTGTTTGCGAATGGTGTTCTGGGCGGGCGGGTGGCCACCTACGGCTGGGCTGCTGTGTTGCACCCTGCAATACAGCAGCCTGCCTGTGGGTGGCCAGGAGTTGTTCCTACACTGCAGGGGCTCAACTTTGAGCCCGCCATGCAGTGCAGTGCAGGGGTGTGCCGACATATGCGACACACACCCTGGGATGAATATCGGAATGTGCCGCATATATATGGGCTCACCCCTTGCATCTGTGCTGCATACATTATCATTGCACCCCAGCACATCAGGATTTGTCCTGCACCAGGCAGCCTTCTTAATATCCCTCTGGGGTGCAGTGTGAGGTTGCACCAGGCGTGACCCCTTTGAATATCTGGACCCTTTTGTTTAGTACAGTGCCCTCCGTTGTTCTTGGCAGCTCACTGTGTGCTGCCAAGTCCATCAGTGTGGTGTCATGTGGGCCCCTTATAGTCCTGACGCTTAAGAAATCAATGGCAGCATTTGTTTAAAAAAAAGTTTCAGTAGTACCCTTTGGTAACATGGAACCGACTATGGCAGTCTGTGTCCCAACCATCTCCGTGCACCACTTGCTAACTGGCACTGCCATGTTTGTTTGGATTTCCCATTGAGCTGCTCCGTTTGGACTAATCAGGTGGCAGATAGCATGGGACTTACAAATATTAATTCGGAGCTGATGAATATTAATTGTAGAATGTGTACAATAACTTTTAGAATGTGCACAACAAAATTTCAGCAGCTACAGATTTCTATACATAATCACTCAAAATCATATACTATATCAATCAATCAATCAATACCTTTATTTAACCAAGCAATCACCGTTGAGCATAACTCATTTTCGAGGTGGACCTGGGGTGTACAGGATAAAACAGTTCAGAAAGATACAATGAACAATGTATAAGGCTGGAATAAGTACAATAAAAAAAAAATATATATACAATAATTAACAAGAGGCATGTACAGTAACGAAAGACAGTTGGGATATGGGTCAGTGATCTAAACTGGTAACACATCATACAAAGTATATATGAGAGTATACATGTATAGATATAACAGTCAATGGGTACAGCAGATTAAAAAAGCACCCAATATACACTATATATAGAGGTCCAGGGTAGGGGAGAGGGTTACAGGGCTACTCTAGATGGTATTTCTGATGAAGTAATAATGACAGATTAAGGGTACAGTCAGGAACAGGGACATATGGGAAATTGAAAGAAGAAAAAAAAATATGTTGTTGACATGTGGACCGCCACAGTAGCAGGGAATCTAGGTTCAGCCAACCAAAGGATTCAAGGAGGAGGAGGAGGAGGAGAGAGACATAGGGGGCTAGGAGGATGGCAAGAAAACTAAGTTCAGGGTTATACAAGCCAGAGATGATAGAAGAGGCAAGAGCAAGAGCAGCGGGTAGGGGAAGGCAATGAGGGAGCCCTGAATTATAAATATCAAACACAGTATATCTGTGGAGGCAGGACTCATCTGGGCTAGGTTTATGGGAATATCAGGCATCAAGTAAAACAGGTGCATGGCTCCTTGTTGTGACTTGGGTAAAGAGATTTGAAGGTAGATAGGGAGATAGAATGGGTTAGTTTCAAAGTCTTTTGCAACTTGTTCCACATCTGAGGTAGTACATAACTTATGGCTGCTCTGCCGGAACGTGATTTTGCCTTATATACATACAGAGCAATGTAGGAAGTGCTTCTCAGAGCATACTTGCTGAGAGTACATATCCGGAGGCAGACGGAGATGTACTGAGGCAGATTTCCTATAATCACTTTATAAGTCCAGAATGCAGCATTCCTCTTTCGTCTGCAGCTAAGGGATGTCCATCCTACTACTGTGTACAGAGAGCAGTGATGGGTAGAATATGGTAAACCTGTAGCAAATCTTAAGGCACGGTGATAGTGTGTCTAGTTTTGCTACAGCACCGACAGTACTCTGGCCATATAAGAAATCTGCATAGTCAAGTAAAGAAAGAAAGAAAGGTGGTTTGAATAAACTTCAGCTTGGCATCTCTAGTAAGTAGGTTGTTAATGTTAAAGAAAAGACCAAGTCTCTGCCTAAGTTTCTTTAATAGCTCTTCAATATGATCAGTGAATGAAAGTTTATTGTCTAACCAGACTCCCAAGTATTTGAATTTTGTTAAGTAATCCAACTGCTCCCCAAGAATGGTGGTGATAAGTGGAAGTGTTCTGTCAGTAGCAGGGTTAGATGCATGAGAAAGAAGCGAGAGGAACAGTGCTGTAGTTTTTTTTAGCATTTAAAAGTAACTTCTGGTTTAGTAGCTGTAGCTGCAGCAGGTTGAATTCACTTTGAAGGGTTGTCTGTGCAGCATCAGGGGAAGGGTTGCTGACATAAATCTCTGTGTCATCTGCAAATAAATGTGTTTTAGCTTCACTGATGGTAGTATCGATGTTGTTGATATAGGTAGCGAAAAGCAAGGGTCCCAGAATGGAACCTTGTGGTATGCCCCTCAGCAAGGGTTTTAAAGGAGAGACTTCTCCATCAGCGTTTACTTGCTGAAATCGACCAGAGAGATAGTTTGTGAACCATTTTAAGATTAGGGCATCTAAGTCCATATTCCGAAGGAATGAAAGAAGCAGGCTGTGGTCTATGGTGTCAAATGCCTTGCTTAGATCCAAGAACACTGCACAGATGAAGTTCTTTATTATCCAACTCTGTTTGCCAGTCATTGGTCACTTTAGTGAGAGCAGATATTGTGCTATGCTGTGCTCTGAAACCTGACGGTAGGGGATTAAGCAGGTTTTCTGATTCCATGTAGTTTCGTAGCTGGACACTCACCATTTTCTCTAGCAACTTAGACAGGATTGGAAGTAATGAAATTGGCCTGTAATTATTAATATCCCTGGGATCACCTGATTTAAACAACGGGACCACAAGAGCAGTCTTCCAAATGGGCGGAAGTTCATCCTGTGACAGGGATAGAATAAAGGGATGTGTAATTGGGACTGCTAGGACACGGTAACCGACCTTTAAGAAGTAGGGGTCCATAAGGTCAGTTCCTGCACTTTTTCTGGAGTCTAACTGAAGGTGGAGGTCTTCAACTTCTTTCAGGGTTATGGGCTGCAGTGAGAATGATGGGCTGCAGATAGGTTTATCTTGAGTATCCTCTCCAAGTTGTTGATGGAGAGATCAGGCAGGGGAAGAGTCAAAGGCTAGACCAGCGATAGCAAAATGATTGTTGAATGAGTCAAGGATGGATGGCCTATTGGAGATTACAGTACTGGCAACTAAAATGTTAGCAGGAAGGCGATTTCCAGAGGAATGGTCTTCAATCACTTTTATTGTGTTCCAAAATTTAGAGGAACAACTGGAAGCTAGCTCTAGCTGTGTATGATAAAAATGCACTTTTGCTTCTCTGATCAACTTGGTGCAATGATTCCTTGCCCTTTTGAATAGCTTCCAGTCATTAGAGAGGTTGGATTTCCTGGCAGTTTTCCAGAGCATATCCCTGCTCTGCAGTGCACCCTTCAAGTCCTCCGTGAACCATCGGTAACTTTTTTCCCTGGTACGGACTTTCACCAGAGGAGCATATTTGTTTATAACCCCAACACAATTTCAGAGAAAACATCACAAGCTGCGGTCAAGGACTTAGCTAAGTAAAAGTCCTGCCAGCACAGGGAGTCCCTGAGCTCTGAGATATACCCACATGAATCAAAGTAACGAGTACATCTTTTGATAGTGAACTTGGGAATCTCAGTAATTTTGTGAGTTAACCTTATATATGCAATGAAGCAGTGGTCACTAATATCCGAGAAGAAGACACCGGCATGAGAAAACAGGTGAGGTCTGCTAACTAAGATAACAATTAACAAGGTACTTTTAATAAGGTTATTTTTGTTAGGACGAGTAGCCCCATTAATCAGCTGGGATAGTCTGAAGGAGTCACAAAACGTTTTAAGGGGAGTGGAGGCACTGGTAAGCCAATCTAAGTTGAAGTCCCCTAATATGATATGCTCTGAAGCGACTGGACCCATGATGTTGCCATGATGTTTCAGCAGTAGCAGCCTATTACACAGATTGAAGCACCGTTTGCAATGTCAGTTTTTAAGGACAGACTTTCAAATTCATTTTTGACCGAGGTGGAGTCAACAGTGGAGACAGCAAATGTATCCTCGATGTATATGGCTACACCACCACCTCTGGTCTGCCTGTCTGCTCTAAATAAAGAGTAGGAGGGAATGTTTACTTCTGAGCTGGTGGGTTCTGGTCTAAGCCAAGATTCTTTGACTACCAGCATGTCCGGAGCTGTATGACTAACCCAGGCCTGTACTGATGTTATTTTTTTTTTAACAAATTGCACACATTGACATGCAGGAAACTTGACCTCTTTAGGCTGTGATGGTCAGCTGGAGCTTCTAAAACTGCAGTGGGGGCCTGGATTGAGCTCAACATTGCCTGAACACAGCAGGAGTAATAGCAGAAGATTCCTGCATAAATATGCGAGGAGTTTGGACTGTTTAGTACTTTTGCATAAATGAAGTTCATGGGATTAGACTGGTGGAGCCCTAAAGCTAGTTCCATACTGACCTAAGGCTGCATATAATAGTGCCTTGGCAAGGAGCAGCCAGGAAAGTTGGTGAGTGAAGGTGGAAAGGGATGTACCCCTATAGGACAGCTCTATAATAGTTCCTGCATGCCAAGATGGATGATGGGCTAGCTGCAAGGAGGAAAGTTTTAGGTTACGTGCAAGCTGATCAACAAGATGGCATATGTTAAAGCAGGATGATCTAGTATAAGAGCTGCAGTCTGTCCTAGGAGACGTCTGGCCAACTGAGTTTAAACCCAGGAAGCATAAGATGAGCAGGGACGGGCATAGGCGGTTATGAAGTACCCTCATTATGGGAAGATCACCCAGCATACACTGGTACATTTAATAAAGTACTGTGAGCCTAAGTTCAGGATATAACTCCTCAGACAGAGGATACAATTAAGCAGAAAGCAGCCTAAGCACCTAGCAGCAATAGGAGGAAGAGAACTGATGTTTACCAATGTTAGCCAATAGTAGAAGACTAGGAATAGTAGGCGGAGAGTGAGAGCATTTAAAGGTGGCCTAGGGAGGGAGTGTGAAACAAATAGGAGGTGGGGCAGGTGGGAGAAGTTACTGAGAAGAATTTAACCAAGAAGCTTTTCACAAAATTAAGGGCTGGATTAAGGGGAATGCTGTAAGGGCAGGCTATGAACTCATACAATCTGGTGCAAAAACAAATTCTGAAAATTAACAGGAAAGTTCAACCGGCCAATCAAGGGGCTCTAGGCAGACAGACAGCCAACTGGAGCCTATCCCTGGAAAAAAGCGCCTGAGATTGAAGCTCAGATGTAGCTACAGATGTCCTGTGCTTGTCTCTCCACAACACGGGAAAGCCATGGCTATGCGCCGAGATCCGTACCTGCTGTGTGCGTGTGTGTGTGTGTCTCTGGGGCTGGTGAATGTTTCTGTGCCGTGGAGGCACTACAGCTGCTTCCTGACCGTGTCAGCGGTCACAGCCCAAGTGGGCTAAGGGAGATGCCTGCTGTGTGTGTCTCTGGGGGTGGTGGATGTTCCTTGTGCCGTGGAGGTGCTATAGCTACTTCCTGACAGCGTCAGCGGTCACAGCCCAAGGGGTCTAAGGAGGACGCCTATATAATATTTCAGTATAGCGAATATCACTTGAAGAGTTTCTGTTGTATATTTGTTCCATCCTTCTGATAATATGCTTAATACTAATTCCTTATATGCAAGGGACAAATATAAAGGTTCTTACCACTCTCAAAAGTAATATCCAAAATGGTTTGATATATTCACAATCAAAATACAGGTGTTCTCGTGTTTCCAAAATCCTATTACAGTTTTCTCTTGAGCAATATCTTCCTTCAATATTTTATGTTTACTATTATTTTTCACTCTAATTTCCCATGACTGCTCAACCATAAGGTGTCCCAGGCAAAAGCTGGAACTCTAATATTTATTAACTGTGATAATGCTACCTCTGTCACTGTAGCTGGACATTGAGGGAAATTTAACTCTTCTGTTCCTTCTACCTATACAATGACCTCATACAATTCCCTTCTAGTAATAATCCTATCTGTTCAAATGGAATCCCCCATCTTATCTATTTTAAGATCTCTTTAGCATATCCTGGTAGCTCTTGCATTCTAGCTAACGTTCTAGTATTCCACATATGCCAGGCCTCTATACATGGACTAAGCCATACTAATACTGTACTAATACTAGTGACTTCCATAGTCTATCTCCCAGCCTTATGGCCATGCTGATATTATAGTGTACTGTATATGCATATTGCAGTGAAATGCAACTGAGTTAACTGTATTCACTCCACCTTCTTTTAAAGGTCTGTATGTGATTTCAATTGGATTCAATTTATTCCCCTAGAATGCTTGAAAGAAAATATTATATAGCACTGTGGCTAAACGTTGAGGTGGAGGGGATAAAACTAATATACAAAAATACAGGTAATAACAGTGTCTTTATCAACAAAGCTCTTTTCTGTTTGCAAATTTGTTTTCCTTTCAAGTTAGCAGTAGTTCTACTTATTTGTTTATTTGTGTATTGAATAGAATCAGAATTACAATCCTTTGAGTCATAGACTCTTTTGCAAAGGCTCCACGTCAGGTCAAAGTAAAAAAGAAATACACATACATTAATGAAAAAAACATAGACATACAGTATTACAGTAACAGTACAGGGTTATGCAGTCCTAGCTTAATCTTATTTAGATGGTTACATTAACTGAGGGCATACAAGATGTCCCGTGTCAGAATAGTACAGGATGCAGTTTCGTAGGATCTAGAGGGACCTCGAGTCGATGTTCTACAGTGAAGGACAAGGAGGGAGGTGTTAGCTGCAAGCCTTTTTGTCCGCCAGTGGGGGGGCTGCTCTGATAATTGGGTGGAGGCCGATAGGTGTTTGCTGGAGTTGTATATTTTTGGCAAGGACGCAGGTGTGGTACTTTAGCCTGCCCTGGAAGTTAAGCCAATCAGTATGTGTATAAAGTTCACAAGTATGTGCTAACCTGTCATGACCTGTGACTAGGCGGCAAGCTTTGTTAAGGGCAATGTTGATACAGCATAAGGCGGTTAGATCAGCAGATCCATAAATGACTATTCCATAGTCCACCAAGGAAAGGATAGAGGAGGAGACAGCAAGATGCATGGCCTGGGGAGGTAAGCAGTGCTTAAGCCTGTAAAGGATCCCCAATCTAGTGTTGACAGAGGAAGAGACAAGTTGCATGTGATTATGGTGGGAGAGGGAGGTGTCTAAAGCGATTCTGAGATATTTAAAACAGGAAACCTGCTCTAGGGCAGAGCCATGTGAGTTTTTTACAAGTAGGGGTGCATGACAGTGGCGGTTTTGTCAGTGTGCAAAGAGCGTGAACTTTGTTTTCTTGTAATTGATTATAAGGCGGTGTTCAGAGAACCATGATTCTAGCTGCCTAAAGTAGTCCTGCAGGGCTAGTTGGAGAGAGTTAGGTTGTGGGTGTTTCCAGAACACTACAGCATCATCTGCGTAGAGTAGCAAGTGACCACTGCAAGACTTAGGGAGAGAGTTTAAAAAGAGGGTGAAAAGTAAGGGGCCAAGTATGGACCCCTGCGGAACACCAGAGCAAACTAATTTGCAGGAGGAGAGAGTTCTGTTGATCTTGACTTGTTTGGTCTGCCCTGAGAGGTAGTCTTTGAACCTGGCAGTGACCTCGGGTACAAAGTTGAGGAGTGGAAGGGCACGGAGCAGTAGCTCATGACTGACTGTGTCAAATGCCTTGGTCAGATCCACATAGATAGCCCCAGCCAATGAGCCTTGGTCTAGGGCCTCATGTATGAATAAATTCAGTAAGGGCAGTGATGGTACTGTGGCCCCTCTGGAAACCATGCTGTTCTTGGCAAAGTAGGTTGTGTTTGGTTAGGTAGTCAGTAAGCTAATCAGATACTATTTTTTCAAGGGCCTTGGAGAGGGGTGGTAGGATTGATATTGGTCTATAGTTGCTTGAGACTGTGGGGTCACCACTCTTCAGAATAGGGGTAATTACAGCTCTCTTCCAGGTGGAAGGGAATTAACTAAGGCATAAGGACAGGTTGAGAATTTTTGTGAGATGGGGTACTGTGACATCCAGGGTCAGCCGAATGAGTTTGAGATCCAGGGAGTCACTGCTTTAATGAGCATTAGCTAGGGCTTTGGTGAGATAGCGTTTTGCCTTGGAGCAGGAGATGACTTTTAGTCTAAAGGATGTAGTGTTGTTCCTGTCCGAGGTATCAGGGGGGTGGGTGAGGGGAAGGGTTGAAGAAGTTCGGTGGTAGTATATGGGAGAGGTCCAAGAAGGAGGAGTTGAGGGCTTCAGCGATAGCAGTGGGGTCCTGTGTGGAATCCCCATTTACTATGAGCTGAACAGGGGTAGGGGAGTGCAATTTCCCACTGAGTTCCTTGATATTGCTCCAGAATTTTTTTACCAGAGACCCAGAAGGAGGCTGAAGGTTTGTTGATAGTATGCAGCTTTAGCTTGCCGTGTGGCCCAAGTACATTTGTTGCAGGCCTCTCTGTAAAGTTGCCTATCCTGTGGGAGTTGGGAGTCCAGGGTCTTGTGCCATAGGTTGTCCCTATAGCGAAGTTGGTCAAGTAGTGATTGAGAGATCCAAGGGGTGCTTCTGGTTTTTACTGCTTGTTTTGAGAAGGGGGTGAATATGTCACAGACCTCATTGAAGATGGCTATAAAGTAGGAGAGTGCCATGTCTACAGACTGAGCAGTGTGACTGGGGGACCAGTCGATGGAGGCTAGGTGAGCTCTGAGACACATTAGGTGTCCTTTTTTAAGTCACCTAAGTACAGTGACTTTAGGGGAGGCAGGGGGGATTTTGGCAGACCACCAGCAGGTCAGAGGGAAATGGTCGCTTATAGAGTCAGGGAGCACAGTGACTTGTGAGAGATTCTGAGGCCTGTTAGTGAAGATGAGGTCTATAAGGGTTGAGGTCCCTGTTCTGTAGTCCATTCTGGTCGGGGAGTTGACGACTTGGGTAAGATCATAGGCAAGGGCTGTGTCTTTGTTGGGGGATGTAGCAGCTGATAGCCAATTGACATTAAAGTCTCCCAGTAAGATGACTTCACTCCTGGGAAGGAGGTGGGAGATACTGAGAAGGACTGATTTAAAAAGCGAGCTTTTCGTTGCTAGGGGGGATATAAACTGCTGTAATGTGGAGGGTTTTGGGGCCCAGGCTGAGTTTGATTGTTAGGGTCTGGGCACCATACATAGGTGGCGGTGTATGGACCTCTATGGAGTTTAGAGAGGCTCTAACATAGATGGCACAGCCACCTCCTCTTTTGCTAGTCCTGTCTGTACGGTAGATGGAGTAGTCACTGAGGAAGACAGCTCCGTTGGGTATTCTATTTGAGAGCCATGTCTCAGATAGAGCTAGGTTGTCAGGTGAGTGCTGGGCAATCCAGCCCTGGAGGGGGTGAGTTTTTTTGGGAGGCTGCAGATGTTAAGAGTAGCCAGTAGGAGACTACCATGTGTGCTGCTAGATGAGACCGCTGTGGGGGGGTGGTCCAGGGTTGGGGTGAATGATACCAGATAGCAGCAGTAGGAGGAGGCCGTGCCACAAAAGAGCTAACCTGAGGAGTTTGGTCAAGGGTTGTAAAGAGCGGGAGACAGTGAGTCTCTTAACATGAGTGGTGGGGACTGGGAGGTTGGATATGACGTTGGTTAACAGGGTGACGAGTGGATGGGAGCCCGGTTAGGAGCTAACAGGGGAGGTAGGGGGCTGTGGTTTAGGAGGATGCAGCATAGAAGTACAGCATGTGTTGTGTGCAAAGGGGTTTGTTAATAGTGATGGGGGGTGTAGGTGCAAGTGGGGTCACTTAACATTGGGTGGGGGGCATGGGGTTAAGTAATTTAGTGTCATAACACTTAAATCTGTGGTGATAGGCAGTAATGTTGCCATATAGAGTAGATTCCATGGGGTGGGGGGGGTGAGCCAGTGGGAGAATCAAAGAGATAATGAGGACAGGCAGCAGTATCAGGGATAGCATTATTATTATAGGGAAGGCAAGGTATAGGTGTTGGGAAGAGTGGCCACTAGTGGTGAGCTGGTATAACCTGCAACTGGTGAAGTGGGCTGATAGGTTATTTTCACAAATCACGTGACCAGTCCTCTCTATAAATGTGAATGCCAACCAAGTGTGGTGGTGGGGGCGGTGGGGAGCTGAACGCATAGCGTTTGGCGTGGCAAATCCTGCGCTTTCAGCAATGGACCAACGGTTGCAATCAGGTGAGCTGCTCCCAGGATTGAACTCCGTACCTGGGCAGCTTTAGTTTCCGAATCAGCGGTGCTCCTTTCAGTGGGGGGGGGGACTTCTGGCAGCCCTCATGACCGCCGCACTCCTCGGGGGAGGGGGGTACGGCTGTGGAGGAAGGAGAGAGACACAGGTTAAATAGGTAGGGAGGAGGGGAGAAATTCAGAAAAGGGCCGGGCTGAGTCAGGATTTCAAGGCAGCAGAACAGTAAGGAAATTAAATTAACTGGCTCACTTTGGGCTTAATTTGAAATCCTTTTAGCTTAAGTCTAAATTCTAGCCCTGTATCCAGGCAATGCTTCTTACGCTTAAGGGAGCAATAAAGTGTACTGTCTGCTAGTAAAATCAATCAATCAATCACTTTATTTAACCAGGCATAAACACGATTGAGCAAGCTCATTTTTAAGGTGATCCTGGGCATAAATACAATACAGTACACTTCATAAGATTACAATTACGGTGGACAATGGTGCAAAAAAAAAAAAAAAAGAAAAAACAATGTGAAGGTGCTGGTCAATATGGGCCTATACATACCGGTCAACATAATTAACATGGAAAGTAGATAATGATAAGCTTTACTGAAATGAGAAGAGACAACAATCTCATATAGTCTCCGCTGAGTAAGAGCTCATATCTAAATGATAAAAAATAAGGAGGTATTAAGGAATAGGGTAGAAATTGGGGTGAAAGAGTAGGCAGCCAAAAGGGAGGCCAGAATAGGTAAAAGGTAGAGAATACAAAATACAAGTAGTGCTGGAGCCTAACTTGCAATTCAAGGAACAGAACAAATAATCTGTCTCCAGAGGTACACTGATACTTAAATGACTTTAAGGGGGAGAGAGCAAACAAAAAAGGCACCAAGAAGCAGTTTCAAATTGTTCTCTGCCTGCGCTTTCAGCGACGGACCAATGGTCGCGATCAGGCAAGCTGCTCTCAGGCTTGAACTCTGTATCTGGGCAGCTTTAGTTTCCAAATCCGCGGTGCTCCTTTCAGTGGGGAGGAGAGATTCTGGCAGCCCTCACAACCTTCAGACTCTTCGGGGGAGGGGGGTATGGCTGGTCGGGTTTAATTTCTGAATCCGCAGTGCTCTTTGTTTTTTGAATGCACAGTTCCCAATTTTGGGGTCTCTATATGGTATACCATTATATGGGTGACTGAGACTGAGCGACTCCCATATGAGTGACTTAATCTCAGCACTTGTAATGTGAGCTACACTGAAAGTGTAGTGGCAGGCGAAGGACCAGGTGACCATGAGGACAGGAGGGGGAACAGAACAGGACAGCAGGTATGTGTTAAGTAGTGCGGCAAGAGGCTGCTGAGCTGGCCATGTGGTGTAGTGGTGAGGGTGGCTGGCTACAGGTGGGAGGATGCAAGATTTGGGGCTAGGAAGGTGCACAGTATTTTTGCATTTTGTAGGTGGGAGTTTTTTTTTTTACATGTTTCACGCCCTCTCTAACATGCACCCCCCTGACATTGAGAATCTTTAGTAAGGGGGGAGTAGGGGGCCCGCATGTTTTCACTGGGAGTGCACATCATGGTTCTTTTTTTTGTGATGTACACTTACTATAACAGTGAACACTTTTTGGCAATTGCCGTTATGACATGGAACATCTCTACATAGAAACATAGAAACATAGAATTTGACGGCAGATAAGGACCGCTTGGCCCACCCAGTCTGCCCATTTCCCTACCTACTGGATAAGCTGCAGATCCTAGTTAACCAGCAGCCTACGTCTTCCAACCCCCACCCCCCAGAATTGCCTTATGACTATCCCATGCATGCTTGAATTCCACCACTGATTTTGACTCCACAACCTCCTCCGGAAGGCCAGTCCATGCATCCACAACCCTCTCTGAAAAAATACTTCCTTAAATTACCTCTGAGCTGCTCCCCTCTATCTTCAAATTCTGCCCTCTTGTTCTTGCACACCTCTTTTTTTGAAAGATGCTACCCTCTTGGACTTTGTTGATTCCCTTGAGGTACTTGAAAGTTTCTATCATGTCCCCCTCTCCTTTCCTCGAGGCTATACATATTAAGCTCCTTAAGTCTCTCTTCATATGTCCTCCGTGCAGACCCTGCACCATTTTAGTTGCCCTCCTCGGACAGCTTCCATCCTGTCTATGTCTTTGCGGAGATTGGGTCTCCCAGAACTGCACACAGTACTCCAGATGGGGTCTCACCAGCTGTCTGTACAGAGGGATAATAACTTCCTGTTTTCTACTGGTGATGCCTCTCCTATGCATCCCAGTATCCCCAACCCTCCTTGCTGCCTTCTTACATTGCTTGCCCACCTTTAGGTCATCTGATATGACTACCCCAGGTCCCTTTCCATTTTTTGTTGTTAGTATCTCACCCCCATAGTGTACTCTTCCCTGGGTTTTGTTTCCCAGGTGCATTACCTGCACTTCTTAGCATTGAATCTAAGCTGCCATACATTTGACCATTCCTCTAACCTTGCCTAGTCCTTCTCATCCTTTCCACCCCACCCTGTGCATCAACTCTGTTGCAGATCTTAGTGTCATCTGCAAAGAGACATACTTTTCCTTCCAGTCCTTCTGCAATGTCGCTTATAAAGACATTGAAGAGGACTGGTCCTAATACTGAACCCTGCGGTACCCCGCTAGTAACCCTCCTTTCTTCTGAGTGGACTCCATTTACTATTACTCTCTGTGTCCTATTCTCCAGCCAATTCTTTACCCAGGCTGTCATCTTGGGACCCACTCCCAGGCTGGCTAACTTATATATTAATCTTTTGTGTGGGACTGTGTCAAATGCCTTGTAAAGTCTAGGTAGGCCATGTCCACAGCCCTCCCTGATCTACTACTTTGGTCACCCAGTCAAAGAAATCTATCAGATTCGTCTGGCATGACCTTCCTGCTGTGAATCCATGCTGCCTAGGGTCCTGTGCCCCTCTGGCCTCTAGATACTCGACAATTCTTTTCTTGAGAAGTGATTTCATCATTTTCCCTATCACTGAGGTTAAACTAACAGGTCTATAGTTTCCTGCTTCTGCCTTGCTCCCACTTTTGTGAAGGGGAATCACATCTGCCCTCCTCCAGTCCTCGGGTACCACCCCATCCTCCCATGATTTGTTAAAGAGGGTAGTCAGTGGTGTCACTAGTTCTACCCTTAGTTCTTTTAGAATTCTGGGATGAATCCCATCAGGCTCCATTGCTTTGTCCACCTTCAGTTTTAAGAGTTCTTTCAGAACCCTTTCTTCTGTAAATGGGCTGGTATCAACTTCTGTATCCAGAGTGTTACTACTGTTTGTTTTATGTACCGCCCCCTCTTCCTTTGTAAATACTGAGCAAAAATATTTGTTTAGTATCTCTGCCTTTTCACAGTCTCCCTCTGCCCACCCTCCATCCCCTTTATTAAGCCTCACTATCCCTCCTTGGTCTTCTTTCTCCCTGATGTACCTATAAAAGGTTTTATCCCTTCTTAACCGAGTTGGCTATCTTTTCCTCGGTTTGGGCCTTTGCTGTTCTGACTGCCTTCCCAGCCTCCTTTTGCTTTAACTGATACAGTTCTCTGTCCTGCTCCTGCTGTGATTCCTTGTACTTCCTGAATGCTTTCTTTCTCTTGAACCTTCACTGCCACTTCCTTTGAGAACCATAGTGGTTTCTTACATCGTCTTGTTTTGTTTATTTGCTTCACACAAAGGCTCGTTACCTCTGTGATGGCAGTTTTATTATTCCCCATTGTTCTTCCACCTCCTTCCCGCCCATTTGCTAGTGCATTCCTTAGGCACTCACCCATTTTGGCAAGTCAGCCTCCTAAAGTCCAGTACTTTTGTCTTTGTATGGCTTGACTCTATTGCTGTGTTTATTGTGAACCATACTGTTCGATGGTCGCTAGTTCCCAGATGGCTACCCACTTCTACATCTGTGATCCTCTCCATCTCCATTTGAGAGTATCAAGTCTAATATTGCTCCCTCTCGAGTGGGCTCCAGTACTAGTTGTCTAAGGCATGCCCCTGTAGGGCATCTAGAATAACTGCACTCTTCGAAGTGGCAGCTGCAACTGCACTCCAGTTAACATCTGGCATATTCAGATCACCCATCAGCAATATCTCCCCTTTTTCTGCCATTCTAAGTATACTTTCTATCATTTCCTTGTCCATTTCCTCCACCTGAGAAGGGGGTCTGTATACAACCCCTGTGCGGATTGTGGTGCCATTGTCTGTCTCCAAATTTACCCACAGTGCTTCTTCTCCTCCCTGTTTACCCTTTTGTTCTGTTGCTTTTATTCCTTCCCTTATGTAAAGAACTACTCCCCTCTTTACCCTCCCTGTCCCTCCTGTAGATAGTGTATCCTGGTATGTTTACGTCCCAGTCATGGTTTTGTGTGTACCATGTTTCTGTGACTGCCACGATATCCAGATGTTCCTCCTCCATCAAGGCCACTAATTCAGGAAGCTTGTTACCTAGACTACGGGCATTGGTACTCATTGCTTCATTTTTGATGGCCTTACCTTCTGTTGCAGCATCCCACTGACCATTCTACCTTGGTCTTTTTTCTCATTTAGTACCCTGTTTTGTAGGGAGAGGCTGGGATTTTTCTGCTGCTTGTCAGTGCCTCCCCATTGACTAGTTTAAAAGCTTGCCAATGAAGCATTTAAACCGATTGCTCAAAGACTTGTTCCCTTCCTGGACAGATGCAGACTACCCTGCCAGTATAGGCTGGTGTCCTCCAGGTGGAACCCCAGTCCCCAATGAAGCCAAACCCCTGTGCTCCGCACCATTTTTTCAACCTTTCATTAAACTGCATGGTGCCAATAACCCTCGCCTCCCCCATGCCTTTGACAGGCAGCACCTCTGAGAAGGATACTGTGTGTGCTACTTGTCTTAGGCCCCTCCCCAACTCTGCAATGTCCTCCTGCACTGCTCTAACCTCATGATGAGCCAAGTCATTTGTCCCTAGGTGGACAATTTCATCCAGCTCAGAATACCTTGCAGCTGTTGTCGTGATCCTGAGGATGTGCTTCCTGTCCCTCCAAGCCATGGCACCAGGCAGGCACCTTAATTCAGATTTCCCAGCTCCTCCCAGTTCTATCCCTCTAATAATTGAGTCCCTCACCAGGAGCTGCTTCCTTCCCTTGTAGTGTCCTCTGCCTCCTTCCTGTGGGCTTCCCTTGTGACAGTTGTCCTCAGCCTCCTTAGTCTCCTCTGCGGGTGTATCCATAGGGGAGCTATGCTCCCCCAGAATGGTGTATGGATTGTGGTGTGTAACATCTGACTGGGTGTGCCTCTGTTCCACCATCCTCATCCTCCCTGAGCCCACTGTGGTCCAACTGCTGTGCTTTCTTTTCAACCTCTGAGGTAGTGGTGGTGGTTCTGGTGCTCCCTTGATGGGGGAGGTTCCCTTCCTACTGTCCATTGTGGCCTGGGGGAAGGTCCCCGTACTACTGTCCAGTGTGGCCTGAAGACGGGCAACTTCCTCCCTCAGGGCAGACAGTTGTCTGCAAATAGGGCAGCATCTCAGCCTCAGAAAGACTCCCGGAAGACTTGCCCCACAGCCATTACATTACTACTCCCCACATTTTTTTTGTGTGTGATTGGTTTGTAATGTAGAAATATATTTATATTATACAATGTTTATGCTTATATTGTCAGTGCAGTGTGCTAGAGAGGATATGACAGTGACATGCACCTTGCACTCTTGAGAAATGATGTCAGAACCCCAGGTATAAAGGAACTATTTCCAGGGTGGGTGGGGTGAGGGTGGAAGGGTTGGCCTAAACTGTGCCCTCGCAAAACAATCAGCTAGAAGCTCTGACCCACTGCTGCAATGAGTGCCTTCCTGTCAGCAAGATGCCCTACACAACAATTTGATAGAGAAATACCCTGCTAATCAATGAGAGAAAAATCCACACATCCAAGTCAGACACAGGTAAACCTTCCTAGCCCCAAAACAGGCCTGGTGGTTTGAGCTCTGAGAGCTGTCCGCCCCAAAATAAGTCAGCTGTGCTTTAAACTCTTCCTGCACTGAAAATCTTAAGAATTGTAACAATCTCTATATCACCTTTTTCAAATACTATTCCTAATATCTTCTTCTCTGATTTTACTTGCTCTATTTCTCCACTCTCCGGTACACGTGTATTCCTTATCAGCACCCCCATACATTTTCCGTAATTATTTTTGGACCCTGACAGCCTTGCAAATTTCCCTAGTTGCTCTATTAATACTATCTCTAAGTTCTATGGGGCTAGTGTTAATAAGACATCATTTGCATATTGTCATTGAGGCATAGGTCAGGAAGCACAGGAAAACTAGGAGCAGTTATAAAATTTACAAGTAGCATTTCATTATTATCAATAACAATATAATAAAAATAAAATTGTTCAGGATAGCGAAATACAAAGGCAGTACAAACAAAGAAAACAAAAGCCCTTCATCTGAGGGTTCTTTCCAGTTTCCAAGAAGTCTCTCTCTAACAAAAGATTGCTTCTCTTTTATAATAAGTCTTTGTCGGGAAATTAACTGCTGCATCCTGAGCTCATTAAGAGACATCCTGTTTTTCTCAAAATGCATTAGAACTTCATCAGTTTCCTTCCTTGCAGGTGCAACACAATAGTACATGGTGACCCATAACTAATCTTTTGTTGACAGCTCTGCAAGAGTTCATAAAGGTCAAACTGCATTTCAATCAATCAATCAAAGTCTTTATTTATACAGGCGATCACCGTTGAGCAATGCTCATTTGCGAGGTGGACCTGGTTAACACATGTATACAAGGTTGTAACATTCAACGCAAAGTTGATACATTATACAGTACAGGCAATACCCCAGGAGAAAGTTATATAAAGGTAATAATACAAATAAACAAATACGATTAACCCCAGGCAAGGGATAGTGGGAAAAAGATAATATCAGAACATCAGTTATGGACTACAGTCCCCATGTATGCGTAGAGCTGTGACTATCTGACCAGGAGAGAATACGGCAATGCATTGAAATGGGGGGAGGAATATAGGGGTGAGGAATGGGTGAGTGCAATGCTGAAACACTAGTTGTTTCATTGTTAACCCCCTAAGTTCCAAATCACTTTTTGCATTCATTTCAACAGTATAACTATATGTATGAGTAGAGAGCAGATAGGCAGCAAAACATGAAAGGCCATGGTTACAAACGCTCACAACCTGGGAAATAAAATCCCAGACCTGGAAGCATTGTTAGTAGAGGCAGACCAGGACATAGCAGCAATAACAGAGACCTGGTACACCACAAATCATAACTGGGATGTTAATGTACTGGGTATGCGCTATTCAGGAGAGACTGTGTAAAAAGGAAAGGGTACTATGTATGTTAGGGAGGGTATAAGACAATAGAGATACTGGGTAGACAGGGGAGGCCAAGGAACTGTGGGTCACCTTTGAGCCAGGCAAAAGCACAGCATTCTGAGCAGGGGCGATCTACAGGCCCACAGGACAGATGGAGGAGTTGGATAGGGATCTAGGGGATCAAATTTATGCAATTGCAGCAAAAAGTGAGGTATTACTGCTGAGTGATTTCAATATCCCAGATGTGAATTGAACTATCCCTGTAGCTGCTTCAACCAGGAGCTGAGACATCCTGGATTCCCTACGGGGACAGGCCTAAGACAGCTAGTGATTGATCCCACCAGAGATAGGGCGATTCTGGACCTAGTACTGACCAAGGAGGACAGAATCACAGATGTCCAGGTGGAAGGTCAACTGGGTTCCAGCGACCATAACATAGTGTGGTTTAGCATAGGGACAGAGACATGGTCTAGTCACACAAAGGCAAAGGTCTTAGATTTTAGGAGGGTGGATTTTGCTAAAATGGGGAGTTGTATCAAAGAGGTATTTGCAAGAAGGGAGATAGGAGGAGGAGTTGATTAGCAGTGGGAACAACTGAAGGGAAGTGATTAGCCAATGCATCAGGTTGGTAGATAAGGGCAAGAGAAGGAGGAAACCATGGTGGTTCTTGAGAGACAGAGGTGTCGGACAAGGTAAGGGCCAAAAGGGCAGGTTTCAGGAAATATAAGGAGACTCAAAAGGAGAAGGACAGGAAGGTGTACCTAAGGAATCTGAGGGAAGCAGGGAAGGCTGTAAGGAGAGCAAAGGTGCAGACTGAAGAAAGATTGGTGCAGAAAATGAAGAAAGGGGACAAGACATTCTATGGGTACATTAGTAAAAGAAGGAAGACCGGGGTGGGGATTGTGAGACTCAAAGGGGATACAGAGGAGTGTAAGGAAGGAGACATAGAAAAGATGGAAATACTGAACAAATACTTCTGTTCAGTATTCACTAAAGAGGGGGAGGGTCAGGGACCACAGCTGGGTAACAGACACAAAGGAGGTGGGAGGTAAACACAAGTCCATTCACAGTGGAGAGAGTCTTAGATGAGCTCACAAAACTAAAGGTGAACAAAGCAATGGGGCCAGATGGCATACACCCAATAATATTAAGGGAGCTGGGAAGAGAGCTAGCAGCACCTCTAGCAGCATTGTTCACTGAGTAACAACACAGAAGAGATTCCAGAGAACTGGAGGAGGGCACATGTAGTCCCTCTACACAAAAGTGGTAGTAGGGAGGAGGCAGGGAACTATAGGCTGGTCAGCCTCACCTCAGTTGTGGGTAAGATCATGGAAGCACTGCTTAAAGAAAGAATAGTGGTACATTTGGAATCCAGCGGTACTCAGGTAACAAAGCAACATGGATTCACAGCAGGAAGATCATGTCAGACGAATCTGATAGATGTTTTTGACTGGGAAACAAGGGAGGTAAATGGGGGGGTGTTAGATGTAGCTAACCATGATTTCAGCAACATCTTCGACACCATCCCACATAAAAGGCTGCTCATCAAAATAAGTAGTCTGGGCATGGGACACAAGGTGGTAAACTGGGTTAGGAACTGGCTAAAAGACAGGAAGCTCAGGGTGGTTGTAAATGAGATCCAATCAGAGGAGAGGGGGGTGACCAGCCAGGTACCACAGCAATCAGTCTTTGGGCCAGTCCTGTTTAATATCTTCATTAGTAACATTGTGGAAGGACTTAAGGGAAAGGTCTGCCTGTTTGCAGATGACACCAAGATCTGCAACAGGGTGGATACTCTGGACATGATGGAGAGAATGAGGAGGAACCTGGTGGAGTTTGAAAAATGGTCTGAGGTGTGGCAAATGAGGTTCAATTCCAAGAAGTGCAAAATAATGCACCTGGGAAGAGGGAACCCCATTGAGAACTATAGGGGGAGGTTGCTGATGATCACCAAGGAAGAAAGGGACCTGGGGCTATCATTTCGACAACCTAAAGGTGTCAAAGCAGAGCACAAAGGCTGCAGGGAGGGCCAGTGGCATGCTGGGGTGCATAGGTAGAGGTAACACTAGCAGCAAGTGGGAGGTCATGATGCCATTGTACAAAACACTAGTGAGGCGTCACCTAGAGTATTCTGTGCAGTTCTGGAGGTCACACCTTCATAAGGACAGTGACAGGATGGAGGTGGTCCAGAGAAGGGTGACGAAGATGGTACAGAGCTTGCACCAGAAAACATATAAGGAAAGACTAAAGGACCTCAATATGTACTTGCTGGAGGAGAGGAGGGCTCAGAAGGACATAACAGAAACATTCATGTACATTTAGGGCATAAACAAGGTGTGGGGGGACATCTTCCAATATAAGAGATGTACAAGAAAGAGGGGGCATGATATGAAGTTGGAAGGTGGCAGGCTGAGGAGAAATGTGAGTAAGTTTTTCTTCATGGAGAGGGTGGTGGACATATGGCATAAACTGCCACAGGAGACGGTGGGGGTGAACACAGTAGAGGGGTTTAAACATGCATGGAACAGGCATAAGGGTACCTTAGAGGTGGGATGATGGGGTGAAAAGCCACTAACCAGTTAGAGTCTGGGGCCACAGACTGGTGTAGGGCTTTTGGGCATACAGGATGGGCCTGGTGGTCCTTATCTGCTGGCAATTTTTACATTTCTATGTATATTTTCAAACCAAAGGATCTCAGGTTCATACAAACAGTTTCACATACACCTTTACATCCGCAGAAAAGCAAGGGGGAAGAAAAGACAGAAACAGCAAGTGATGTCAGAGAGATGGCCGGAGGAAGAGAATAGTCTCAAAAGAAAATTTGACTGCGCAGTCAAACAAGAGATGAAGAAGGAGAGAACAGAACAGATCCTTGTTCTTAACTCTTTCTGCATAACAAATGAGACAGGGCCTTATTCAGCCCTGTCACATACCCCCTCTATAAGAGGGAACCTGTTTTAAAAAACAGGTTTTGAAGAAGTTATTTTTAATTATTTTCTAATATTACCTTTTAACCTTTACAGTTCTGTGCATATGCAGTATTCCTTTTTCCATAACAACCATTACAGCAAACATTTCAGTCTAAGCACACACATTTTTTTTTCAACCTTCTGAATTTTAATTCTAATATTTTTCAGTTTATACGTTTATTCAATAGCATTGCAGCAAAACCATCACATTGTTACCCATTTATCTCTTTTCTTTATGTCTCTCCCAGCCCTGGAGGAAGGATATCTATTTTACCAGAATACTGCATCTTTCCCCAGTTGACCTTCTTTTGTGGGCCTTCTACTTCTCCTGGTCCCTGGGAAGTGAAGGATTTTTCCTGCAGGGTAACACATGATCTTCAGGATGTCACTACCTGCCTGTAGACTCCTGGCCAGTAAAAATGTGACAGAAGGTTTGCCATGGTTTTCCTCTTACTTAGATGCTTCCTACTGTGATCAGTGTGTGCTCACTGTATTACCTGCAGTCTATCTTGTTTAACCTGGGGTTAGGGTGTAACCTGAATAGTACCCCTTTCTTGACAATAAAATGGGGATGGGCTCTGTTAACCACCCCAAGGCCAATAAGTACATCATCAGCTTTTGCTTATTATGTCATTCTCCTCCTGAACTCCTAATTACATCATCCCCCACCCCTTCTCCTCCCTTACTTCTAACTCCTCTCTACTGGTCTCAAACCCACAACTATACCTGTCCTGTTATATTTGTCTCTACTCCACAACCATAACTGTCCTCTTATGCTCTCTCCACCATCTGTGCTCTCTAATCATCTCTTTGGTTGTACCTAACTGTATTAGCTGAAAAACAAATCAGGTTACTGTCTGAATTCTGCCTTATATGTTGTGACCATTCATGATTTGACAGTGATGAACTTTGTACACACTTATTTTCCTTTATTGTAACAATACCTTGTATGTAGTGTTCGTATGTCAGTGTAACTGTTCCAGGACCTCCTTGTGAATGAGCTTGCTCAATGGAGTTTTCCTGCAATAAACTTGAACTTGAAGTAGATAATCAATGCTTTTCACATACTGGTATAACCTGCAGACATATGTATCCCCATTTTGCAGCATACCCCAGTCTCTAAATCTCAAGGGGAATTCCTGGTTTAGCAAAATGATCAATCCCTTCAGCCATCTCACAGGCTTCTTCCTCACCTTTCAACTGCTCTGCTAAATGGGACATGACTCCATCTTGGATCGCCTGATCTGCATCCCGAGGTGTTCTTTCTTCACCATGATCAAGCACCTCTTCATTAGCAATCTTTGCAGAATTCACACATGTTCCTCCAGGACCCAGCACCAGGCATTCCTCCAGCTCCAGTTCTGGAGCAACAAGGCAGCACCCGGGTAAATACAGGAAGCTCCAGATACTCCATGTCCATCTCGGATATCATGGCTCTGAACTGGTTCTCAGTACTTCGGACTCCATCTGGCCTTTGTCTACAACAGATAGTGCCTCTACTTGCCTCCCCTACTTTGTTCAACTTGTTCAGAGGCTTGCTTTTCCTGGTGGACTCACAGTGCTTCCCCTGGTGAATTACTCAGACCCCTGGGTATCTCTGCTCAGCCTCCATCCATCGTTCTGTGAGCCAGTTCACCAGTTCTGTTAAGATTTTCACCATCTGCATCATTTTCTTCACTGCTCAAAAGTCATATTTTGGCCCCTCCATAGTGTCTCAGTAAGGTGCACTAGTGCCAGCCATCTGTTTGGTGGGCATGACTGCTCTTGACACACCTCTGCTGGATTTCATGCCTGGCCACCCTTGTCAGACCTGATCTTTGTTGTATAGCCCACCATTTGATGAAAGCAACATGCTTTCAGGTTCTGTCCCTGCCTGTCCTTCCATCACTGGTTCTAGCTGTACAGTCTCAGTTTGGACTTTTATCTCTGCTAGCTCGGCTGCCATTCTTCTGGTAATCACTCCTGGGCTTGCTGTTGCAGGATCCATGTCTTTCTTCTATGCTTCCCTGGTACCAGGACTAGAACCCATGCAAAATGTTTTGCTTAGAGTATGGATGATGTAAATCCCACTCTCACACCATCTGTCATTGAGGGATAGGTCAGAAAGCATAGGAAAACTAGGAGCAGTTATAAAATTCACAACTAGCATTTTATTATCATCAATAAGAATAGAATAAAAATAAAAAATAAATGTTCAGGGTAGGGACATACAAAGCCAGTACAAATAGAAAATCTTAAAGCCTTTCATCTGAGGGTTTCTTGCCAGTTTCCAAGACGTCTCTCTCTAACAAAAGATTGCAGCTCATTTATAATAAGTCTTTGCTTGGCAATTGACTGCTACATCCTGAGCTCATTAACAGACATACTGTTTTTCTCAAAGTGCATTAGTACTTCATCAGTTTCCTTCCTTGCAGATGCAACAAAATAGTACATGGTGACCCAGAACTAATCTCTTGTTGACAGCTCTGCAAGAGATTTTCCAAAGGTCAAACTGCATTTCAGCATTAACCCTTAAGTTCCAAATACTTTTTGCATTCATTTCAACAGTATAACTATTTACATTTTCAAACCAAAGGATCTCAGGCTCACACAGTTTCACATCCACATTTACATCCACAAAAAAAACAAGGAGGAAAAAATTACAGAAACAGCAAGTGAAGGCAGAGAGATAGTGGGAGGTGAATAGTCTCACAATACAATATGACAGTACAGTCAGACAAGAGACGAAGAAGGATGAGAATTAAACAGATCCTTGCTTTTAACTCCTTCTGCATAACAAATGAGATGGGGCCTTATTCAACCCTATCACACATATCCTAAAATTTTTACCACAGAATGTCCTTCCAGTGGTGAAATGCCCGTAACCCTTTCATCCTGGTCAGTATAGCTTAGTAGTAAATCTATGCTAAAACATAATAGCAATGAGCTCAATGGACAGCCCTGTCTCACCCCTCTACATACTGGAACTTCCTCTCTTAACCATCCATTTACATTAGGTCTGATTTTAACATTAAAATACAAACACTGTATCCATCTTGTAAATTTTTCTGGACTTCAATATGCCCTTAATGCATTAAATAAGAATTTATGTGACAATCTGTCAAATGCTTTCTCATTATCTAGACTCATGACATAACCCTGCATCAAATTATCCACCTATCTTCTAAAAATCTCTCACAACAGAATTAAATTATCTTGAATCTTTCATGACGATACTGCACAGACCTGAAACGGACTAATCAGCCTGCCTGCTACTGTTGTTAATCTCTTAGCTATTATTTTGCTTAACATTTTTAAATCTGTGTTCAGTAGACTTAACGACTTCCAATTCCTAAGATCTTCTTTATCTCCCTTCTTTTATATCATTATTAAAATTGCTTGATTCATTGATTCAGGTAGCTCTTCTGTGTCCAGTATAAAATTAAACAGCTGCATTAAAAAATGGAACCAACTCTTTATTAAATGTCTTATAAAACTTGGTTCCTAGACCATCCACTCCTGGTGAAATACTATTATTCAAGGATGCAATGGCACCCTCTACTTCTTTCTCTGATCACTCCCTCTAGCTAAGCTGCTTCTTGCGCCAACCGTTGTGGCATATTCAGTTGGGAAAAAAAGTTAGAATCTATTTTTGTATCCATTTCTGTCCCAAACATCTATTTAATATCATTTACCACTATTTTCAACATATATACTGATGTTGACTCACTATAACCTTCCTCTGTCCTTATATTTCTGAAAACTCTTATTTTCTACCCTTTCCTTACAATCCTCAAAGAGATCATATGTTTTTTGGGTTGTTTTTTTTTTTTTTTGTAGACTTCCTTGGTGTCCTGACCAACATTCCCCTACCATAAAAACTGGTTTATGCCTTTGTCCAAGGCTGTATGTGAGTGTTGATGTGCAAAATGGCTGCCACTATACATTCAGTCACTTCACTACCAGTCTAGCACTGGTTATAAAGTGCTTTGGGAGACAATGTGTATGAAAAGTGCTACATAAATGCTGATTCTTCTTTATCTGCTAACAATTTTTGGGTTTCTGTGTAATATTCATGAGCAAATGTACAACAAATAAAATAGCATTACCACAGCTGAAAACCATGAAGAAGAGGCAGGGGGAGAAAATGAGGAGGGATAAGGTGGAACTGGTTAAGGGGTAAAGGGATCAGCAGCAGTACCAGAAGGAGGTGAACTAATGGTGGGGAAGGGTAGTGGAGGTGACACAGTGAAGATAGCTAGATGCATTCACAGGAAGTGGTAAAGTGATCCCTGAGAAAGGTTTTTATGTAAAGAAGAGAGAGAATGAGGAATGGCTTGGGGGAAGGCTGTTCTAGAGGTGGGGAGGCAGGAGGAAAAGGCAAATTATGCCAGAGGAGGTGTTTGCCAAAGGGATAGAGAAACAATGGTCATGAGATGCACACAGAGCATAGGGGGAGGGAAGGGAAGACAGAAGGGAGGAGAGGTAGGAGGGAAAGGAAGGGAGCCAGAATTTGGCAAGCCTCTGATTAAAGTGCTTTATCGGAAGAAAGAGGCTAAAAAGAAGTTTAAGTAAAGTGAAACATGATAAGTGCAAGGGAGAGGTTGAGGGCAAAATGACTGAATAAGAAGTTGAGGGATCCAGCCTGGCAGAAGGAGGAATCAAGGAAGGGGATAGAGGTACAGTGAAATTTTAATCCACCGGTGAAATTCCAGCAAAATTGGGAATTTCACCCCACAAAATACTTTGTGAAATTCATGCATTTCACAGGAATTTTGCTGGTGTGAAATGTGGAATTTTGTGTATGAAAAACTGTTTTGTCCCCTCCCATTCACCCAACATGAAAATATTTATCCCCCCAAGACCCCACAACCCTGGTGGCTAGTGGTCCCACACACCTAGCCAATTTCTGGCCCACAATTTGAAAGAACCCCCCCCACCCACCGAGATTCAGCCCCGTCCCCCATCCATAATTTCAAATAAAAATAAATTTCCCTAACCCTGGTGTCTAGTGGCACCCCCAGCCAATCACTGGCTAAATGAAGAATGACCCTCCCACAGATTCACACCAGTCCACCCCCAATTGTCCATAACTGCTGCCCACTGGGGCCAACATCAGTCAAGTTAATGTAATAAAAAAAACTTTCCCTGGTGTCTAGTGGGCCCCCCACCCTGTCTGGTTAATTCCACTCACCAACACCCCCTATCTAGGACCCCACAGGCCACTGGCACAGCACTCCACTCACCATCATGGCTGGCAGTTCGATTGAGCTCTTTACAGTGAACCTGAAAGCAGTGAGTCTTCCCAATGAATTAGCGCGTCCGCACTCATTCATTGAAAGGGCTCACTGACTCGGGCTCATTTGTAAAAGAGCTCAGTTGGGCTGCTGGCCATGGAGGCGAGTGGAGGGCTGTGTCGGTGGCTCACTGGGGTCTTCCTAGATGGGGGTGCAGGGTGGGGTGGGATTAACAGGACTGGGGGGATGGGGGCTCCACTAGACACCAGGAAAAGTTTTTTGTATTTTTTATTATTATTACATTAACATGACTGATGTTGGCCCCAGTGGGTGGCAGTTATGGAGAATGGGAAGGGGAATGGGTATGAATCTCAAGGATGGGGTCATTCTTCATTTGGCCAGTGATCGGCCAGGGGTGTGTGGCCAATAGACACCAGGGATTCGGGAAATTCAGTTATATTTTAAATTATGGATGGGAGACAGGGCTGAATCTCAATGGGGGGGGGATTCTTCATATTGTGGGCCAACAATCGGCCTATGGGTGGGACCATTAGACACAAGAATAAAAACAATCTATTGGTCTTAATTTGAATGGTAGCAGTACCACTTCTTGCTGTTGCAACTGCTCCTTGACTTTTGTGCTCTTTTTACAGAACAACTAATAAAATCATCCCCTGTATTTGCAGTAACTGCATGATTTTAAAATCTTTGCAGTTAAACAAATACCTTTCATCCTGCAACAAAAAAATGGTGTAGTTGCCATATTGATCCTTTTAAGAACAGATCCAGAAACAAATGATTTGATACCTTTTATTGGACCAGCATAGATGTTACACAAAAAAAGAACAAAGTGCTCTAGCTTTCAGACCAACCAGGTCCTTCTTCAGAAGTACTTTTAGCTTCTGAAGAAGGACCTGGTTGGTCTGAAAGCTAGAGCACTTTGTTCTTTTTTTGTGTAACATCTATGTTGGTCCAATAAAAGGTATCAAATCATTTGTTTCTGGATCTTTCATCCGGCAGTCAGTTTGCTGAATACACAATGACCACCCCTGCTGAGTTTCAAATGACTCCCTTTTCAATTAAACTCGCTGCCAATGAAAATCGCAGGTCCTGTCGGTGTCATAACTCTTATGAACAGTGTTGAAGGCAAAGTACTGGCTGAACAACTTTTTTTTGTGTGTGTTTTTGTTTTAATTGAGTTGACCAAACACTGTACTTCATTCAGAGAGACAAAGAAACATAGATAACATACTATATATGTCTTCACTGCATTAGGAGGACTTGGATGATAACTGAAAGGTAATACTAGCCTCCCATATGGGTTTTCTCCTTTGCAATACGTGCAATACAAGTTTCTTCATCGACATTATTATCTGCCTAGTGCAGTCCATATGTTTTGCCCAGGGGTGTCTCCACGCTGTGGCAAAAGCGGCGTGGACCGGGATACCTACTTCCATTATTGCTGGGACTGTCCCCACTTGGCATCATATTGGAAGGGGCTTGAACATGAGCTTACTAGGATGAAAGGCAGACCAATAGAATTATCCACACGGTCGCTTCTGCTGGGAGTGGAGGAACTGGGGGGATGGTGAATGGGGCTTGCACCCCAGGTGGCTGAGAATTTTATTGGTGGTCGCTTGAGAGGGAATACAGCATCTCTGGGTCACTAATTCTATCCCAACAGTGGAGCAGTGGTGGGGGCTGGTCCTTAAAGTACTTGCAGTGGACAGGTTAACGTATGTGTTAAAGGGAAGAGAAGAGAGATTCATGAGCAAGTGGGACAAGTTTTTGAATGCTCTTACCCCAGGAGAGGTGCTGATGCTGAGAGAGGGGGTAACAGTATAAGCCCTACGAAGGTAGCTGTGAAGGGGGGGAGCTGGGGGGCACACACTGGGGGCACTGACCTGGTACAAGTGGGCAACGGCATTGAGAACTTACATATTACAGACAGTGCTGATGAACTTACATTCTGAGCGAAAAACGTTTTCTTTTTTCTTTTTCTAGTTTAGCTCATGTGGTCTTGGTACAGCTTGTTGGTGATTGTTGTCCTTGGTTCTTTAAGGACTTTACTGTTGTAATTTTTTTTATATATCAGCTGTTTTAAGTTGGGATTGCATACCAGTTTTAATCCTGTAGAACGGTACTGAATGTGATGGTGTTTTGGTAAACAAGCTGATGATTTATGAACTCTGAATTCTTTTAAATGTGTGTGTATATATATATATGTGTGTGTGTATATATATATATATATATATATCATATTTGAAAAATCTTAATAAAGATACTACACAGAAAAATGTAGAGTGGACTACATTCTAACATGCAGCATGGAGCAAGATGAATTTTACTAAAATGTTTAGTGACTGCAGTGTAGAGTCAGAGATCTGGGCTTCCTGTCAGTTAAGCTGCTGGAAGCCAGATGATCTAACATAAAACGGGCAGCCTGCACATAGTGTATACAGTATATCCAGGCCCTCTAGACATTTCATCACTTAAAGAGACATTCAGAATTTCTCCACTTGATAAAATGAGAGAGCAAACCGATTGTAAATGCTGCACATCTTACTTCTAAGTACATATTGATTTACAAAGTAGAAGAATGTACAAAGTCCATTTACCCCATACTTTATGGTATTCATGCAACACGTGTCATTTGTTAGGGAAGAACTAGTGCTGTAGTTAGTAAGAGCCTGAACAAAAATCCAACACTTCCAAAGACCTTAATATAACAAGGAACATTATTTAACTCCTCAGGAGCACCACTGAGTTTCCTTTTCACATGTATAAATATACATATAGGGCTTTCTGCCAAAACAAAGCCTTACGTGTGTACATGTGAAAAAGGAATGATGCAGTGCTCCTGAGCAGTTACATAATTATACTTTTCATACCTTCAGAATTGCTAGAATGTTTTTTTTTCAGGCTATTACTAACTATAGCCTCAGTTCTTCCCTAACAAATAACACATGTTGTATGTGTGTTATAAAGTATTGTTTAATCTATATTGCAAATTAAAGTGTAGTTAGAAGTAATATGTGTGGCATTTACAATCGGTTTGCTGTCTCATTTTATTAAGTGGAGTAATTCTGAATGTCAGTTTAAGTGTTGAATTGTTTCTGGAGCCTGAATATATATGTGCAGGCTGCCTGTTTTACATTGGATCTTCCCACAGTTTCCAGCAGTCTAACTGATAGGAAGACTTGATCTTCTTTTGTACACTACAGTCACTAAACATTTTAATGAAATTCATCTTGCTCTGTCATGTACGTTACAATGTAGTCAGTTCTATATTTTTAATTTCTGACATGACCACCATTACCTATTGCAAACACTGTTTCAATATAATAGCATATGCGGCAATAACAGTAGCATGTCCAAATCTCAGTTCTGAACTAGAAAAATGCAGAGATCTGAAATCTGTCATAGAGCACATGACAGTAAAATGTGGCACTGCAGACTTATGGCACAACAGAAAATGCTATTTTGCAGTCTTATGTTTACAAAGTTGTTAACTGGCTTGAGATAAATCAATACTTGGTTCAACTCCAACCAGAACCACTTACATGTGATGGCCAGGGAGCCCTTGTAGTAGATCAGGGTTACTTTCAGCATGTTCATGGCTACTGTTGCAACTTTGGATTTATGCATCTATATATTGTTTTTAAATCTGCTTTGAATAAATTTTGCTATAGAATTTGCGTACATCTCTCTTTAGCAGCAAGGTTAAACTGATTCCAAGCTAAGGAGGCCCATTCTGTAAATGGACAGCGTGTATTCTGCTTTACACTGGGATTCATTTTAACTGGTATTTCAGGCACAAGAAATAGTGTGTTCTGTTATTCCCTTTGCTTATTTTACTGTCCATTTACATAATGTGCCTCCCTTAAATTTGAATAATTTTAACCTCACTGCTACAGGGAAACGGACCCTCATGCTAGAGCAAAATGTATTCAAAACAGATCTAAAAAAAAAATATGTGTGCATAAATGCAACATTGGAACAGTGGCTGTGAACATTATAAAAGTAGCTCTGATCTAATACAAGTGCTTCTGGTCCATCATGTGTAAGTGGATCTCGTGGGGTTCGAACCAGGTCTTTATTCATCTGAAAAAAAGGTAACAACTTTGTAGAAGACTGCAAAATATTGTTTTCTGTTGTGCCATTAATCTGCAGTACCACGTTGTACTGCCATGTTTTCTATGACACATTTGTTAACACTGTATTTTGTTACTTCAGATCTGAGATTTGGATAGTCTACTGTTGGTGCTGCAGATGTTATTATGTTGAAGCAGTGATGGAGTTATTTATTCCATTATGACAAGTTTGTACAACGGATAAGGGTAGCCATGACAGAAATTAAAAATAAGAATGGACTACATTATAACATACAGCACAATCCCAGATGAATTTTACTTAAGTGTTTAGTGACTGCAGTGTACAATCAGAGAATATCTTCCTGTCAGGCTGCTGGAAGCTGTGGGAAAATCTGACGTAAAATGGGCAGCCTGTACGTATATATTCAGGCTCTGGAGACAATTCATCACTTAAACTGACTTTAAGAGTTATTCCACTTTATAAAATGGGACAGCAAACCAGTTTCTAAATGCCAGACATATTACTTCTAACTACTGTACATACTGATTTACAAAGTAGAAGAACGTGCAAAGCTCATTTACACTGCACTCCATGGCATGCATGAAACATGTGTTGTTTGTCAGGGAAGAACTGATGCTATACCTAATAACAGCCTAGCAAAAGACCCAGCAGTTCAGAAGCTCTTGATATAGCAAGTACAAATCTTTTACTGCGCTGGAGCATATGGCATTTTGCCACAACAAAGTCCTATATGCATATGTACATGTAACCCCTACACCCCTACCTTTTTGCAAATGACAGGTGGTATGCTGTTGAAGCTGACAGCAGCACCATGTGGGGGACTGGGTTCGGGGAGGACTAGGTTACTCGGCACAAGGGCTAGGTTTGGCTACTCTGCACAGGGGCACCCAAGTAAATCTGAACACAGGAAGCAATAACTGCAATGTCCAATACCAAGAATGGGATTCTAAAGTGTGGCTTTTATTCACATCCAAACTGAACAAACAAAGCATAGACAGACCCCCCCACGGGGCTACATTCCTGGTAATGCAGATAAGAGATACAGAACACTTCAACATTTCAGCCCTCAGGCTCTGGATCCACCAGGCACACAGTCTGGACTTGCATGCTGCTTTGGGTACACAGCCCGACTTGTACACTATTTGGGAATTTCCCTGGGTCGGCTCCCCTGCCGGCCACTCGAACACCTACCATGTGACATGGACACATTTTCCTGGTGGCTCTCTAAACCACCTTAGAGCCTTCGACTCCATAAGGGAAATTTCCTTTCACTCCCACATCTGGGTACTTCCCTTAGCACTGGCCAAGTGCCTGAGGCAAAGTAAAAGGGCCACAGAGCAAATCCGTAGAGGTGAACCTGGTTACTAAAGATGGGGGGTCTCCCACCTCTAGCTTCCACAATCCATACACGGCCATTTCTCTGGACATTAAATATCTCTTTCTGAAAAACTTGGCAATGTAGATTAAAAGGTAAATGCTTGGCACATTTCCTCTACGTGTCTTGACTTTCCCCTTGTACTAGACTCGAATATACTTAAACATCTCTTTCTGAAAAGCTTGGCAGTGTAGATTAAAGGGTATATGCATAGCACATTTCCTCTACATGTCTTGACTTTCCCCTTGTGCTGGACTTGAACATACTTTTACTTTGGCTTAGCCTATTCCTCTAGGCCTCCCACTGATTAAGCAGTCCAATCCCCACTTTACGACAGTTCAGGTGAAACATAGGCTCCATGTAAGAGCAGAACTCACCCTTTGGTTGCAGGTGCCCCACAGGCGATTCTTGACAGATTCTGGTGCCGCAGCACAACTTAGAAAAATAAGGCAGCTTCTTCCCTAGCTGGAACCAGGAGGTTACCCCTGGGGTAACATACAAACCTTTAACCCCCATCCCCTCAGGGATGGGGCACAGAGACCAGTAACAGTGGTCTCCACCACTTCACGAACAGCTTACTGTGTTCCTCTTTTGGCGGAAATACACACCTCTCCCTAAGGTAGCTCTATGTCAGAGCTTTAGGCTCCAAGAGCCTGTACACAGACTGCTGTGCTCCTCCCTTCAAGACTGCTCACACACAACTGCTGCTGCTCACTGTTCAAAAACTCCCAACATTCTAACCTAACTCCCATCTGCAGATTCCAATGTGGCTCATGCAGCTGTGATAGTTCTATGGTGATGTCATCCCTCAGTCTCAGCTGAGACTGAGAACAGAGTGAGACAGTGTGAAATCCATTTAACTGGAGTTTCACAAGCTGCCTTCCCTGCCTACCACTAGGTCTTACTGGGATTCTAGTAACCCTGGGTAACAGGGGGGTTACATACACGTGTGAAAAAGGAATCTCCTGATGCTCCTGAGTAGTAAATAATTTTACTTTTCATATCAACATCTTTGAAATTGCTGAAATCTGTTTCTTTTTGTCAGGCTTTTACTAACTATAGTGTCAGTTCTTCCCTAACAATTGCATGCATGCAGTAAAGTATGGTGTTAATCGACTTTGCATATTCTTCTACTTTTTAAATCAATATGTAGTTAGAAGTAATATGTGTGGCATTTAGAAACTGTTTTGCAGTCTCATTTTATCAACTGGAGTAATTCTGAATGTTGGTTAAAAAACCTAGAAAGTGATGGCAGAAGGGGACTGCATGGTCCATCTAGTCTGCCCTTAAGCCTACCCCGCAACTGCTAGTCAGTGTTATAATACCGTTGTGCCTATCCCGTGCCTTTTTGAATGATCCAACTGATCTAGCCTCAACAACCCTCTGGTGGAAGGCCATTCCAAGTGTCTACCATCCTCTCGGTAAAGAAGAACTTTCTTGTGTTCCTCTTGAAATTGCCTCCTTCCAGCTTCATGCCATGGCCCCTCATTCTTGTGTGATTCTTGACCTGAAAAAGGTTCTGTACCTGGACCTTTTCTTATTCCCTGCAGGTACTTAAAGGTTTCGATCATGTCCCCCCTTTCTCTATGCTGTTTCAGGGAATACATGTTAAGGTTGTGCAGTCGTTTTTCATATGTCTTGTTGTGGAGTCTGAGTATCATTTTTGTAGCTTTCCTTTGTACTGCCTCCAGTCTGTCTATGTCCTCTCTAACGTGTGGTCTCCAGAACTGCACACTGTATTCCAGGTGAGGCCTTACCAGTGATTTGTAGAGTGGCATAATTACCTCCCTCTACTTGTAATTCCTCTTCCTATGCAGTACAACATACTGTTTGCCTTTCATGTTGCTTTTTCACACTGCTTGGACGTTTTCAGGTTGTCTGTTATAATTGCACCTAAATCCCTTCCCTGCCTTGTGGCTTCCAGTTTTACTCCACACAGAAGATATTCTTCACAAGGATTTTTTCCTCCCCAGGTTCATAACTTTGCAGTTTTTGGCTTTGAAATTTAGTTGCCAAGTTTTTGACAGTTCTAAGTGATAATAGCAACTGCACAAAGGCGATCGATATTATCCCAACCTACATTATCGCTGAAAACAATTTTGGTGACATGCAGAATAAGGCTACCGGGGATTGTGCACATGGGGGGGGCTGCCCTCCCTCACCCCCCAGAGATTCACCCGCACACCTAAATAAAGAACCTCAACTCCAGGGAGGGTGCATGTCGGGAGGGGCACACCAAAAAAAAAAAACCCTATGTCCTGCAGCCACGGGAATTGCAAAATAACACACCCACCCCCAGTCCCAATCCCAGGACCTGCTCCATCGGAGCCATGCTCCCTACCCACCACACCACATGGCTGGCTCGGCAGAAGCAGGCTCCTCAAGGGTCACATCCCTGTCCCCCATCCCTCCACATCCTGTCGCTCACCCTCCCTTCCCATCGCCCATCCTAGCTCCGTGATTGAAGCAGTCGCCTTCCCCCTATGGTTGCCCATGATGAAAGTGCCGTTATATGGGTCTCCGTTATGACAGTCGCCCATATTCGGTCTCCATCATCATCATGGGCTACCATTTTTGACCACCTTTCTAGTCTTTGTAGGTCAGCCCTCATCCTTTCCATTCCACTGGGAGTGTCAACCCTATTACATGTCTTTGTGTCATCTGCAAACAGACTCACCTTGCCTTCAAGGCCCTCAGATATGCCGCTGATGAAAATATTGAAGAGGACAGGCCCTGGTACCAATCCCTCAAGCACACCACTAGTTACCTCCATCTCCTCTGATAGTGAGCCATTGACCAGTACCCTCTGAGTCCTTTCACTAAGCCAGCTTTGTACACAATTTACCACTTTTTTGCCCTACTCCTATGCTGCCAAGTTGAATTAACGAATTGACTCCTGAGCCTAAATATATATGTGCAGGCTGCCCATTTTATGTTGGGTCTTTACAGGGCTTCCAGCAGTCTAATTGATGGGAAGATTTGGGGCTGAATTCACAAACAAGGGCAAAGTTGCACTTCCCTGCTGTGCTGGTGGGGAACTGTGCTAGACACAGTCGTATAGCCCAGTGGGCTATACGACTGTGAGTAGGGGCTGGCAGGGGGCATTGCTAACCCAGAAAAAAGCTGTGCAATACATGGTAGCACTGCCCCCACAGGCATCTAGGACAATGGCCCTGCAGCACTATTCACAACAGGAGGTATGCAAATGAGCTCATTGGGCATGCAAGGCGCTAGAGGCAACTAGCATGCCCATTATGGGCTCATTTTCATACCATTACTGTGTGATTGCCCCCTCAGCCCGAGCCCCATGCAGCCACACACCCCCATAGACCAGAGTTGCCACCACACTTTGATTGCAGCCCCAAAAGCAAGTGAACAGTCCCCGTCAAAGTGCAGTGACCCACCCCAGTCCCCAATCACTCCATTATCCACTTGATAGGAAACAGTAGTAGTGGTCCCTTTCACCTCTTCAGTCCCTGATCCCGTTATAATAAAGAATGTCAATCTCCAGTTCCATAGTGTTAGTGGTCCCTCCCCACACGATCCCGATCCGTTATAATAATGAAGTACCCCTTTTCCATATTGTAGAGGACCCCCCCTACCCCCACTCACTCCGGTAATGGCACCCTACCCCGCTCCCCCTGCCCTGATATGACCCGCCGGTCGGCAAGCAGCACAGTCCTCCTCTCACCTCCATGGCTTCCTGCCAACTGAATTGTGAATGACAGCTTACAGTGTACACTACAAGCCCATTGGCTATTTTGTAAACCAAAGAGGGACATTTCAAAGCACTTTACGGCAACTTTATTTTGTCCACTTTTTTTGTGAAGTATGCTACTTTTTTGTGTTTTCAGCAGTATAATTCTTAGTTTATTGACTGGTTGTTGTGAGGCACTTATTTGTATAGATGGTGGTGGATGGCTAGAGAGTGAAGATGGAGCAAAGTGCTGCTTTAAGTCACTTGCCAGATGGCTGAGGGGGTTAAGGGCCTCACACAGATAAGCTGTTGATGGATTTAGCTCTTAGGACCAACACAGCTCGATGCCCAGTTGCCTGGTAGTCTGCAGGGACAGACCCGTGCCACCAGTGGAGATTCCAGAGTTAAGGAGTCTGAGGGTATTTAGTGTAGCTCACTGTTAATTCCTGGGAGAATGTAAAAGAGACACCAGCAGGGTGTGGGAACCCTGAGGGGCTTCCCTTCAAGGGGAGTCCATGACAGCCTTGCAGCATAGGAAGGGTTCCACTGAAGGTGGACTGTTCAATTTTGGGGGGGGGCATTTGTGGTCCTGTGCCTGAGAGGTGCTGCCAGCCAAACTGATGATGGAGAGAAATAGAGCTCTGCTGTGAGAGACTCAGCTATAGACTAAAGTAGGAGATATGCATAGATTGTGTTCAGGAGATCCTGAGCTGGGATGGATGCTGCTGCTTTAAGTTGGATGCTGCATGAATTTTAGAATGCTGTTACCCTGCTGGCTTGGTAGCACAGTGGTAGCACTATCACTTGCTATGCTGTTGAGAAGTGTTCAGGAACTAGTGCAGATCTTTGTGGGCTGGGCGGGGGAGGAAGGATTGAGTATCCCAGGGACTGTACTCCTTCCTTGGGGGGAAACAAGTCTCACACTCGGGGACTGCGGACTGATGGAACCCAGGTTGTGTTACAGCTGCAGGCATGAATAAGGGGAGGGTCTGTCTCTGGACATCTGGTGCATGTGCATGCCACAGCATGCATACACGCTTGCATCACTGCATGCAGTGCTCCAAAGAAGGGAAAAGGCTGTGCTGCTCCATGCTGGCATGACTGCAGGCTCTAGCATGATCAATGCAGCTGGCCCTCCACCACATTGTGGTTTTGAGTAAGTGGTGGATAACCAAGTTGGTGCTAGAACCAGTGGCAGTAAACTAAGAGATTCAGTGAGCTCTTCATACCAGACCCAAGCCCAAGCCAAGGGACAAACCTAGGCATTATTTGATTAAATACATCAGGTTCCCCCAAAAAGAGAAGGTGCTCAGGGCAGCTTGAGGCCAAGATCCAATTGCTGTGGAGGGAGGCTGAGTATCTGTTTTTCAAGACAACAGAAAGCATCTCCAGATGCAATGGCAATATCTCCAGATGGAATGCCAGAAGTTCGCAGGAGTTGAAACAAACTATGGCTCAGGCTTATTATGCACTTTGCCTTTGACTAAGGCTTTCATCTACGTGGTGACATGCAGAGGGATAGAAACTCTCTAGAAAACTCATTTTTTATAAGTTGGATAATATTTCTTGTTGTATGTGGAGCTGGGCAATGCAGGCTGTGGCTGGATTATGTGGGGATGGCCTGGCGCCTTATGATTCCTACTAGGTTTGGGTGTCCATGTAGCTATCTGGCAATCATCATTATGATAAAAGGCAAGTAAAGCAGCATGGCTACTAAGCAGGAATCAGTAAAGCTAGGGGCACATATTTGTTTTTGTGTGTGGATCCCAATATAGAAGAGGCGGCAATCTGCAAACTGTCATTCGGGTGAAACTAACAAAGTAAGTGTCACGACCAATCACATGGGAGGATTGGGTACACCCAGTCCATGCCTCATGCTTGCATGAATGTGCGATCTAATCCAACATGGAGCATTGCTTCTCAAACATTGGTGCAACTGTCACACAGCACAGGACCTCTCACTGAGGAGACCTACACAACTGCCATTGGAGATAAGTGGGTCAGAACACCTCTTGGCTGATGAACAGCCTTGAGCAGCCTAAAATTCGTCCAAACCGCAAATTGCAACCACAGTTCTTAATTAACCAGCAAGGCATCTGATCATATCATTAACTAGGAATTGGGTAAAATCTATGTCCTTTCATGGCTGCACTGAACAATTCCTTACGTAGTAGCTTAGTCACCCAAACTTGCCTGTTCCGTGTTTATTTTCTTGCATCTTCCTTGTAGATATAACTATAATCAGCCCACCTGCCTTGATATGAGCAATGCTGTGGAAGTTCCAGCTTTTGACTCCCACAACAACCGCTCCCTGACTGCAGCTGGGGCCGTAGGTAGCAACAGGGAGGTGGAAGGGACAAAGATTAGCTTTCTCAACTTATCTGCCAGTGACATGATTGCAAGGATCTATGGGCAGAAAGATGAAACACTTTGCTGACTTTTCTATGTTAATATATATTTTTCTTTATTATCTTTCTTTTCTGACTGCATTTCACAGATTTACCTGGGAGTTACCCAAAAGGAAACAGACAGACTCGGGAGGGTTGCTGGGACTTTGTGGTGGTTGATACATTCAGTTGGATGGAGCCCTGTGGGTTATGTTTTTCCTTCATTTATAACTATATTCTCAACCATTCAGGATGCTACTGCAGCACTCACTAAAGGTTCAAACAAATGGGAATTCTCCTTTTGAGCTGAAGCACTTCCTCTGAGTGGGAGGGGTTTGTCCCTAGGCTTCACATTACATTATATCTTATATCTATATTTACAATCTGCAGCATTGGTGTAGTCCTCAAATAATTTTGATGCACAGATTTTTGATGTTTCTGTTTCTATGCCTTGTCAATTTCTGTAATATATATTTGGAGCTTTATTCAGTCCCTGCCCCCCCCCCCACACCTCTCTGGGAGTGGATGGGAACATGGCTATAAGATGGTACGCAGTTACCAGCTATTACTGTTCTTTTATAGGTTCATAGGTGTTATACGAGCTGTTTAGGTCATGGACCTATATATTGCTCATCACTATACATAGAATTCCCTACATCTTTCAAAACCCATGTACGTATCCAATGATTTCTTAAACATGGCCATGTTTTTACTATTGATGATTACCTCAGGTAGTGAATTCCATTCACTAATAACCCTCTGGCTAACCATTTATCTCTCTTAGACATTTTATTAACTTTGTTTGTTATTGTTTTATTATGTGATCTTGTACTCCTTTGGCTAGGATGTCTAGTAAGCCCAATAGTGTCCCACATACCTTCATTCCTACTTGCACTGAAAATTAGGCACAGATCTCCACGTAGCCATCTATATTTTAATGAATATAGGCCCAGTTCCTTTAATCTCTCTGGATAAGTCATTTGCCTCATATTCTTAACCCCTTTGGTCATTCTTCTCTGCACTCTCTTTACTAGTTGGTTTCCACCCTTACTTTGTGGTGCACAGATGGATGAACAGTACTCTAAATGAGGCCTGACTAACGTGGAATAGAGTGGCAATAGTGTAGAGGACTCCCTACTTTTTATATGTTTAAAAATGCAAGATATAATTCTCTGGCATTTTTTAACCATTTCTTTGACATGTATGTCAAACGATAAGGAATCTATAACTATCACACCTAAGTCCTTCTCCGTATCAGTCTTCTGTAAGATCTGATTATTCAATTTATAAGTATATTGTTTATTTTTTTGCCCCAGGTGCATCATTTTACACTTTTCTTGGTTAAATCTCAACTTATTTCTACATGCCTAATGCTCCAATTTTGCTATTTCCTCCTGTAAACTTTTGCTGCTTCCTCGTTGTTTACAATTTCATCCACCTTACTATTATCTGCATATTTACATATCCAGACATTACTTGAGGTTTCCATTTCTGATACCAATATATTAAACAATGCAGGACCAGAACAGAGCCCTGGGGGACCCCACTGGTCACCTCCCCCATTCTGAGAAATACCTCCTAATTCCAGCTCTTTGCTGTCCTATTTCACAGCCAACTTCTTACCCACCCACTATCATCGGGTGGAATTGCTTCCTTTCTAAGTATTGTATTACAATGTTATGTGAGACAGAATCAAAAGCCTTACAGTAATCCAGGAAACTTACATCCACTGGAAAACCCGCATCCAATGCTGCACTGATTGTTTCTAAGAACTGCAGCAGGTTCATAGGGCAGGACCTCCCAGGTGTGAATCCATGCTGTGTTATATCTAACAGACCCTTACTCTCTATGTGCTCCATAATCAGATCTAGCATCAAACCTTCCATGATCTTCCCTAGGACTGAAGTCAAATTTATCGGTCTATTGTTTCCTGGCTCATTTCTATTTCCCTTCTTATAAATTGCCATCACATTAGCCTCTCTCCACTCTCTCAGGGTCAGCCCTTCCGGTATTGAGGCATTGAAGAGTTTTGTTATCGGGCCTTTTATTATAATAGCTGGGTTTGCCTTTTTCCCATTGGAAAACTGTGGTATAATTTGCTGTTATAAAGGAGTATTTATAACAGCAAATGCACGCCCAGTTTCCCTCACTCTACACATGTGCCAGCCACGGTTCTTCCATTAGTACCACTGGCCACCTTGTCTTCACCTCAGACACTGAACTGCCACTCGGACTCAGCGTAAGTGATTTGAAAAAATAAAATCAATTACCAAGACAAAAAACAACAACTTTCGGCTGCCGACAATAATAAATAAATAAAAACCTTTTAAATAAATAAAGGTGACTGCGGACCACACGCTGAAGCCTAACAACGCAGTCACACAGGAATGTCTTTTTATTTTACATAATTGCTGTGGCGAAAAAGGCAAACCCAGCAATTATATAAAATAAAATATGGGGTGGTGTGTTTAAACTTGAAGTTTGTACATACTCTTGGTGTTAGATGCTTTCACAAATCCCTTTAGCTTCGCTCTTGGGGTTTACAGTATGTAGCATCTAACACCTCAGGTTTGAGTAAACGTCTCGTTATACACACCACCCCATATTTTATTCCATATATAACATACACGTGTTTAGGTGCTTATCTGATCAGATAGCTAACCACCAAATTAACTGCAAGGGGAAGACGCAGTGGTTTATGGATCTGGGGAAGGGGGAACAGACAAAGTATGTTTTTTCTGTGATGTTCTCACAGACTCAGAGATAGGAAAAAGCTTTAGAATGTTCTATAAAGCACTATATACTGCTAAAGCCCCCCCCCCACAGACAACTAAATCAAAGACTTTTTTGATAGGGTGGCATACCCCATTACAGATGTAGATAGCAGAGAAATTCTTAATGAACCAATCCAGGGGGTTGGGGTTAGGAAGGCCATATTGCATCTCGGGTTGGGGGGGAGGCCCCTGGCCCTGATGGTTTCCCCATTGACTTCTTTAAATGCTTTCAAAATGATCTACAAGAGCCGCTCACAGCCATGACTGAAGAATGTCTCCATGCAGTCCACTACCATTGTTGTTCTCCCCAGTCAGGGAAGCATCCCGAACAGTTCTCCTCTTATAAACCATTCCCACTATTAACATCCGGGTATCCCATGAAGAGGGCAAATGAATAATGGCGAACCGTCACAACAACAAAAGAAACCATGATTGCCAACACTTTGCAGCCATGGTTCTGCTTCATTCGATTGTACCTCCTGAGTATGAATTTAAATTAAAGGGGCGTGGGGGTGAAGTTCCCCACAAGAAAACACTTTTCAAAAAGTGTTCACGCTGTGGGTTCAGCGCCGTTATGATGGTTCACTGTTATTTATTCACCCTTTTGATATGGAGCCTAACATCCGACCACAAAATTGTGGCTTGTGTTCTGGCAAACTGGTTAGAGAGGGTTTTGCCCAAAATAATATATGAGAACCAAGCAGGGTTTGTAAAAGGTAGACATAGAAAACATAATGTTAGAAAGATGCTCAATGTGTTTGACATTGGGCTGGGAGGAGCATAGAGGAAAGGGCTACAGTCCTAAGCCTGGACACAGAAAAGGCCTTCGACCATGTGGAGTGGGGGTATATGTTTGAGGCCCTGAGGAGCTTCGGCTTCGGAGATAACATGCTTTGGTGGATCAAGGTCCTTTATAACTGGTTTGCTTTCTAAGCCTTTCCAGTTAATAAGGGGCATGCAACAGGGCTGCCCCCTCTGTCTACTCCTGTATGTGATGGCATTAGAGCCCTTGGCAGCTGTACTGAGACATGATCAGCAGTTAGAGGGCCTACAGACAAGGGGCTCAACATACAAGGTGGCCCTGTTTGTGGCTGACCTGCTAGTATACTTAAAAGATACCCAACAGGGTTTGTTCTCTCTGCAGGACATTCAGTAGTGGCAGAAGATGGGAGGATCGGTAGTCATAAAATTAACTGGATGAAAAGTGAGCTGCTGCTTATGGGTAAGGCAGACTCCATCTTGCTGTCTAACCTCTCATTGCAACCGAAGATGGTCAGCTCCCTAAAATATCTGGACATTCACATTCCTAATAAAGCAGCCCACTTTTATAGAGAAAATTATCTCTTGCTTTTAGATAGTGTGTGTAGGGCTTGTGAGAGATGGGAGGGGTTGACAATAAGTCTCATCATAAGAATTAACACTATCAAGGGGAGTCATGTGATGCGGAGTTCTTGCTAGCTGCGTTCGCTGCTCGCTTCGTACAAACCCGGCCCATTTAGCCTTCTCCTGGGCTTCCTGGTGGTTCACTGAGTGACCGAAGCTATTATTTACTGTTCGCAAGTATTGGGAAGGGTGGTCTGTTAGCTGATGGAAGAGGAGATGCCAAAACCAGTGGCAAAACACACCCCTCCGCGAGCCCTGAAAAGGCCCCGAAGAAGCCTGCGGCCTCGCAGTCACAGTCAACCCAGCATAATTATCCGGGTAGGGAAGGGGAGGACCTGTTGACTCTGGCGAGATTTCTTGAAGAATTTAGGCCTTTTAAGGCCGAAATGGAGGAAATGGCCACAGAAATTAAATCGATAACGGCCACGTTAGAGGATTTAAATAGAAAGGTGTCTGATAATGAGGCTGGTCTGATCAGTGGAAAACCAGGTGGAAGATGGACCCTGAATTAATCAAGTTAAGACAGCGTTTGGCCAGTATGGAAGCCAAATTGGAGGATCTGGAGGGCAGGAGCAGGAGGAACAACGTGGTGGTGATTGGCCTGCCAGAAAAAGAAGAGGGCAGTGACCCAATTAAGTTCTTTCAGAAGTTTGTGGAGAAGATCGCAGGCCCTTCGCCTTTTGGTCATTCCTACTGTATAGAAAGGGCACACCGAGCTCTCCGCCCTATGCCCCAACAAGGAGCACCCCCACGTGTTTTTATAGCCAGATTTTTGAATTTTCAAGAAAAACAGTGCTTCCTGCAGAGGGTCAAGGAAGTTAAAACTCTGCAATGGGAAGGGAGGGACATAAGGATCACCCAAGATCTGCTGCTATCGGTGCGCCAGAGGAGAGCTGCTTTCCATCCCCTGGTCTCTAAAATTATGGCAGCGGGCATTAAGTTTAAAATGACGTATCCTGCTGTGCTGCACGTCTACATTTTAGAAGCGTGGAGGAAGTTTGATGATCCAGAAAAAGCCCTAGCGGCGCTCCAGCTGGCATCACCTTCCTTTGTCGGCAATAAATAAGGATTTGGCCCCTTTGGGAAGTTGGTATTTCTGCGATGAGAAGAAGGGTGTTTCTTATAAGTTTTCATGTGGGACTTAATCTGGCAGTGCTGGCATATGTTGGGACTCGGTGACTTGTCCTCTCAATGTGAGACTAATAAGATGTGGCCTTAGTTTCACTGGGGTCCCGTTCTTTCCCCTTCATAAAGGAGTTCGCCCCAGACAGCATAGACACGGATGCAAAGTTGTGTCCTTAATTATGCATAAGATGTCAGAGTTTAATTTATCTGAAGTCAAGAGGTCCGGGTTTTTTTTTTTTTTTTTTTCCTACTGTTCAATATATTCAACGATATAGGGACTCAGACTAAACATCTATATCTGGAAGATGGATGCCTGCCAATGGAAGAGACTGGAAACCGGTGTAACTTAAGCCTGCCGGATGATATGCTGGAGGACAGATAATAATCCCGGCTGGCACCAGGACTTTCTGTAAAATGCTGTATGGAATGTGCCTCGGGTGGGGCTTACAGGCGATACTGGCTGGGGATTGATAGAGGGTGGGGTCTCCCCCTTTTCCTTTCTTTTCTCCTTAGGCTGACTGTTATAAAAGGCCTACCTTGATATTACTCAATGTTATGAGGGTTGTTAAGGATTGGTATCAACTGTTTAATAACAATATTTTTTAGTGCATAGTGTTTTACATTGCTACTTAAGCAGGGGGTAGAGGGGCACTTTTGAAGCACGATTTAGTGCGAATTTACTTTGGTGAGGGGATGGTGGAGTTAATTATTTCCTCTTCCTTTACTCTTGGGTACTATTGACATATATTTAAGATGGTTGGGGACTCTGGGATGGAAAGAGGTTATAGGCGAGGGTTTTCTACCAGGAAGTTAATGTTGGGTATTTCTTGTTTCAGTATTACGGGCTGGGGGTGGGCAGGGAATGATACAGTGATGCAAGCTGTCATCAGGGGCCGTAAGCGTGGGAGGGGAGGGTGGATTATGAGGGTTGATGTTGTTTATAATTTATAGTGTTTATGGGCGTTTTCAAGGGGGGAATACTGGTGGGGGGGTGCACAAGTCCTCAGTTTAGGTTGCAGGGAGTGCCAATTAAGTAGGAGCATGCCATGGTCTGAATTTGTAACCCAAAAAAATGGTAGTGGGGGGGTGTTTAAGGTAATAACTTGGAACGTAAAGGGAGCACGGCAGAGACGTAAGCAATATAGAATACTAAAACATTTGGAGGTGTTAAAAGCCGACATCGTTTATTTACAAGAAACACACTTGCTTCAAACAGAGGGTAACTCCATGAGGCGTCTACAGAGGGGGTCAGTTTTTTCATCGCAAGGTAGCACACAAAGCAGAGGTGTTATGGTTCTCCTGCACAGGTCTGTTCCTTTTACCCCGCTTCAGATCATACAGGATGGGGAGGGCAGATATGTGTTTGTGAGAGGTAGACTACAAAATATGGAAGTTCTTTTAGGGTCCATTTATGGCCCCAACTCAGATTCCCAGGGTTTTTTTGTGAAACTCCTGGAAGTTCTGACCCCATTCACGCAGATCCCCATGATCTTAGGGGGTGATCTGAATCTAGTCTTAGACCCTATGATGGATAAAACCAGGAGAAATGTCGGGGCCTTCTCTCCAGCTCAGAGGGCTCTTGGTGAGCTGCTGGATCAGATAGGGCTTGTGGATGTGTGGAGAGTCACTCATCCGAGGGCCAGGGAGTATACGTTTACCTCCCCTGTTCATGGCTCTGCATCCTGAATAGACTATCTGTTACTTTCTCGTACACTTCTTCCTGGTGTGCTGGAGTCCGTAATTGTATCTGGGCCTCCGTCTGATCATGCAGTGGTTGCGGGGTCAATCTCTTTTTCCGCTCTACCCAAGAGGGGCAGCAGGTGGAAGATTAACAATCAAATTCTGCGTAGCCCCAAAATAGTAGAGGATATCTCGCTCATATAGAAGAATTTATATCTAATAATTTAGGGACAATGTTAGCCCAGATATGGTTTGGGGTGCTTTTAAAGCCTTCATAAGAGGTATTTTAATAGGTGTAGCATCTAAAAGGAGAAAGGAGAGGATGCAAGTTATGTCTGAGTTACTGAACCAAATAAGAGACAGGAAGTGGCTTTGACCCCATAATCTTCTGAAGAAGAGAAGTTGGAGCTGGTCAAGCTGGGATCTTTATCTAAAGATGCTTGGGAGCAGGCAGAATTGGCATTAATTAAGACTAAGGCTAGTTATATGGATCAGGGCGAGAAGGCGGGTAGGCTTCTTGCCAGGAGAGTCAAACAACTGGAATCGTCCCGGATAATCCCAGGGATACAATCTAAGGTAGATGGCCAAATTAAAACAGTACCTGGAGAGATAGTGTTAGAATTCCAGTCCTATTTTGAATCTTTGTATAGCAAGATGGTTAAGGCACCTAATGATAAGGAGATCTTAACATTTTTAGATGGGCTGGACCTCCTCTCGTTGTCTGAACTCCAACGGGCACAGTTAGTGGCGGATATCACGCAAGGAGAAATTGAAGCGACTATTCAGGCACTAGCATTGGATAAGACGCCAGGGCCGGATGGACCCTCGGCTAATTTTTACAAGAAATTTTCTAATTTATTATCCCCTTTGCTTCTTAATTTGTTTAGGCATATTTTAAGTCATCAAGCACGGGATCAATCTCTATTTGAAGCGCTTATCATTCTGATCCCTAAGCAAGATAAACCCCCGAAGCAGCCATCCAGCTATAGGCCCATTTCCCTGCTTAATTACGATATTAAGATTCTGGCCAAATTGTTGGCCGAGCGTGTATGTCGGGTGTTACCCGGGCTCATTGGGCCAGAGCAAGTTGGTTTTATGAGAGACAGGTCCCCGGCTGACCACGTGAGAACCTTAGCTCATGTCTTCTTGGTGTCTGAGGATAGCAATACCGCTATGGCCTTGCTGTCCTTAGATGCCGAGAAGGCCTTCAACAGGGTCCACTGGGGTTTTCTTCTAACCACAATGGGGAAATTTGGTTTTCCTGATCTTTTTTTAAAATGGATAGGCTCTCTTTACCTGAATCCTACAGCGAGGATTAGTTGTAATGGTGCTACATCGGATCCCTTTAATCTTTACGTTGGTACCAGACAAGGTTGTCCTCTGTCTTCTTTTCAACCTATATTTAGAACCCCTGATCAGGACAATTGTAGGGAAACAGGAAATTGAGGGTATTAGAATTATGGATTACATTGTGAAAGTGACGGCGTATGCAGATGATCTTTTGATCTATGTGTCTAATCCGAGGGTATCCATTCCCGCTCTTATGGAGGTTGTTTGAGTATTTGGTAACTTGGCTAACTATAAGTTAAATCTAGACAAATCAACTGTATTTCCCCTTAATAAGAATGTTCTTAAGCAGGACATTGTAGAATTGGGTCTGTCCTGGAAGTCAGATTACATAAAATATCTGGGTCTAAATGTAGTAAGAAGTAGGACTAAAATATTTCAATTAAATCTAGACTCCTTGAGACGCACCATTGAGTTAGATTTGGATAGATGGTAAAGTGCCAATCTCTTTGTGGGGAGGATTAACTTAGTTAAAATGAATGTTTTTCCAAGATTGTTTTACCCTATTAATATGCTGAATGTTTGGATACCACTTACTTGGTTTAGGAAACTACATAATATGATTGCCAATTTCGTGTGGGGTCATAAGAAGTCCCGTATGGCTTATCAAAAGTTGGCAGCTCCCAAAGTATTGGGAGGGTTAAGGCTCCCCCATTTTGCCTTATACTTCTGGGCAGCTCATGCCAGTAAGTATTTGAGGTGGATGAGGGGAGCAGAGGCTTCAGTAAGCTATTCCTATATACCTTTTTGGCTGCAGATTGAATTGGCCCTGATTCGGAAGTATGATTTGAAACCTGAGGCTCTCCTGCATATCACTCCGAAAATGTTGCCACCCCAGCTGCGGGGCTTCCCAGTCGGGATCTCTGTTAGGGCCCACACCCAACTCTGTTGCTTCCTGAAGTATGACCATCTGAGTGACTGGGTCCAACCAATTTGGGGTAACCCATGTTTTGTAATAGGTAACAAAGTTCTTAACCCAGCTTGGCTGGCCCTGCCGGGTACATGCTGTTTGAAAGATCTCTGTTCGCCGGATGGTGAGTTACTCTCCTCTGGTGAAATTCTGAATAAGTTTGAGATGCCTGCTACAGCAATCTTTAAGGTATATCAGGTTAGGCACCTTTAGCTGCAAAACTGGGTAATGGAGTAATCGGAGTCCTAGATTTGATTTTATGACAGGTTAGGGCGGGTGACGGTTTGCATCGTAGTGTCTAAATTATATGCAGTGTTATTTGAGTGGGCGAACTCCTTAAACCCGGTGCAAAACTCATACTGGTCTGCAGTTTTTCATGACACTACGCTTAATTGGAAAGGGTTATGGACAAATTGTCATAAGTTTTTTCTGCAGGACCGTCTAAGGTTGATGCAGTTTAAAATTCTTCACAATATTTACTACTCTCCTCCACAAAAGCTGGCTGGCCTGAAAATTGTTTCTAGTCCTGTATGCCATAGGTGCCAAACCGGGGTGGGGGATTTACTCCATATTTTTCTGGGTTGCCCAAGGTAACACCCTTGTGGGCAGAATTAAGATAGACTGAACCCGTTACTAGGGTTAGGGATCTTTACCCCAGAAATATGTCTGTTGGGCGATGTCTCTCATATTCCTGTCAAAAACAGGAGGTTTCATATAGTTTTAATGGCTGCCTCGCTTAAGAGAATTGTCCTCAGACATTGGAAGGACTCCGTCGTGCTCAGCTACTCTGAATGGCTGGAAGAACTATTAGCAAGTTTGAGGGTTGAGAGAATGATAGCTATTCTCCAGAATAAGCTTCCTAGGTACAATAGGATCTGGGGTCCCTTTCAGGCTATCTAGTCTACATAGGAAGGTATAGATTGGTTACCGCTCGAGGGCATGCATTTGATTGGACTTGTGCTGGGGGGTCAAGGGAGGGGTAGGGGGTGGGGGGTATGGGTTATGAGGGGTTAATGTTACAGAGTTTAGTTTACTTTATGTATAAAGGTGAGTGTGTGACTATGATTTTCTGGTTGTATTTGAAGTTACTGGAATGTATCTCTGTAACGGAAAATCCAATAAAATTTAATGGAAAAAAAAAAAAAGAATTAACACTATCAAAATTAATATCCTTCTCAAATGTTTGTAATATGCCCGTTCGGGTCCCAGAGCTCTTCTTTAAACAGCTTAATAGCATTTTGCATAGATTTCTCTGTGGGCGGTAGGGTGGGGGGAGTCTGGCAGAATTAAAAGAAGTATACTGCAAATTTCTTTGAAGGAAGGAAAACTGGCCCTCTCCTGCTTAAATTATATTACTGGGCAGTACAACTGGCATTTCACCAGACTTCTGCTACAGGCTGTACCTCTTTCTGGCAGTGCATGGAGGAAGAATCTTTGACTAGTGGGCTACTAAAGGGGCCTTCTCACCCCATACCTTAACAAACAAACTCTTCCTGCAATACCTAATCCTTTCACCTGCCAGTTGGTCAGAATATGGAGAGGTGCACATTAATGCATTGGCCATGGCAGGGGAATGTCCTTAAATGTGGCACTGCATGCTAGTTTTACTGGGCTATAATGTGTTTATACATCAGGCGCCACATTGGGGGTGGGGTCTGGGGCCTCCTTAAAGCTTTCAGTGAGCTAAAACAACATGGTATACAGGCAGGAGACTTTTTTTACGCATTTGCAGAGCAGATAATAACTAGCTAATGGGGCTCCCACACTAGAAGAACAGAAGAAGCTCTCTGCAGACTGCACCACAACATTTCAATTTTAACCAACCACTAAAGGCTGTTCCTTGGTGTTATCCATACTCCTGTAATCAAGGCAAAAGCATATTGGGAGCAGGATCTAGGCATTTCCATTGATGATGCAACATGGAAAGCTACTATCCGCCTTGTCCATGACTGCTCCAGAGCAAATAAATTGCACAGAATACAGTTCTACTTTCTGTACAGAGCCTATTTATCTCCCTTAAAATTGCATGGATTTAACCATGACAGATCCCTGATCTGCCCTTTGTGCCATGTGGGGGGGGGAGCGGGTGAGATTTTATGCACATAGCCCTGTTGTGCCCTGAAATGGCACCCTTCCGGCACAGTGTACACAATCAGATTCAGACAGTCCTGAAAACAACCTTACCAAACTCACCTCTGGAGCTCATACTGGGAGCTGAACCTGAAACACCTGGGATTTCAAGGCTGTACAGGTTGTGGAACACTGCAACTGTCAGTGCAAGGAAAACTATTGTACAACACTGGGTTAGTGACATCCCACCTAGTACAGCCCATTGGTTAAATAATTTGCTACTCTGTATGAAAATAAAAAGATATCAGCTAACAGCACATGGGCAATAAGCTTTATTCGACAGTACAAGAAAGTGTGGAATAGGCACATGAGAATTATCAAGCTAGGGCAAAAGGGGGGGACTTGTCATACCATCTAGGGTACCTTAAGCATTAAAAACAGGAATAGGGAAGACTGGATGGGCCACAAAGCCTTTATCTGCTAATGACATCTATGAACCCAGGTGAATTAATAAATCATCAGTCATGATTTCTGAAGGTCAGTCATGACTGATTGTTGTTAATCATCAAATGTTACCATAAGATCATCAAAGGAGATCATGATCTAAGATCATCATCTAGATCATGATTTAATCATCAAACATGAACTTTCAAATCACCAACTGATGAGTATTGATTATTTTTGTAAGCTTAAATCAACATGATGGTTGTTGATGATCTGTGGATGATCAAGTGATGATCATTGATGATTATATTAGCTCAGTATTATAAGATTGCAAGTCACAGAAGTAATGCTTAAAGTTTTATTTAATTATGAAAATATGAATGTCACATATCAGCAAAGTTAAATTAGTTATAAATTATAATGTAAGTCATGTGAAGTCGAGTTTTAATCCCATTAGGAAGAGTACATGAAAGCATGCCTAGTTACTCAGCTCCAATGAAGCACAGAATGCCCACTATCATTACTCACTGTCCACTGTATGTCACTCACATACTGATAATGTGTTGTACTCACATGATGCACTGTCTATAGTCTCAACTCTGTATTAGACATCTCTGTAAACATGTCTTGGTGTAACCCACCATCAAATTGTCCTGGCATTGTACCCTGTATCTTAATGTTTGCTGTGTTGTCTATGACTACATTGTTAAACTGACGTGGAATCTTTGGAAATGAGTATCTGACTCAAAGGTTGTAATTCTGATACTTTCAAATAAATAAAATAAATAAATGTCTGGTATAGGATTTATATTTGCATACCTAATTTGCATATTTCAGCAGTGCAGTTTATGGAACAAAACAATGGTAATTTCTATGTTTAAATTATTTTGCATTGACAGTATCAGTTTGCAGAATATTAGGAGCAGTTCTGAGAACAAACCAAGTACTTTCAGGAACTCACCACAGCCATAAAAGGAACCACTTAATGGGGATATATAAACCAATATGACCCTTTTTAACTCTAATAAGATGTGAAGTATCACAGTAAATAAAACTGACAGCAGTGGGCTTCTAGAACAAAGTATCATGACTGATCAGTGCAGTCAAAATACAAGTGGCAATAAATATAATGGTGAAATAGAGCAAAGAAACTGGTGGAAACAGCACATGTGGTACAAATGAAGCAGGTATTAGATCCCTAGTAATGCCTGCTTCATAGTGTAGTACTATTTTGAGCCACATCCAAATTGCTACCAGAGTACTATTGAAGTGCAGCACATGTTACGTCCCACCCACCCCGTGGTATTCGTACAGTTGCTCCAAACATGGCAGACAGCGAATAAACTGAAAAGATGAAACTGCACCTTGGTATTGTTTAAATATCCGGTCTGAGTAGCATAATTTTGTATATATGGTTGTTAGATCCACTGTTTACGATGCGATCGGTGTCTGGAAGTACCTGTGTTTGCGGTCCTCAATATCTTAATAAACAATCCCATAATACTATACATCCATTTACAGAAGGTGCTAGGAATGTTTTTTGAGTAGCATAGGAAACTTTTAGCTGAACAGAACCAAAGTTTGATATTGTTTATAATAGTGACATACAGTGACTGAACAAATCCTGATATGTGTAAATATTAACAAGTTACAGTTATGATATAAATAAATGTTGAAACACAGAAAAACAGTACACCTTTTCAGACACTCTGCATCTGTTTCTGTGTTATTCTTTCCAAATCACAAAAGTGTGTATTAATTTTTGTAAGTGCTTGCCGTGTTACAAGCGCATTAATCAACTCCAAAGTCGGGCTGTACTAGTGAGTTAATGGCTGGTTGGCTGTTGGAGGCACTCAGACTGCGGCCTCATGCCCCAAGCCCTCCCCCCACTCCCCAACTGGTCTTTTATTTCCTAGTAGAGCCTTCGTCTGTCGTGGATTAATCCTTACATAAATTCCAAAAGTATAGAGAAAAGATACAGATTTTTTTAAATTTATTTCTGTAATGTTGACCATGGGCAATCATGAAAAATCATGATGATATGAGATCATCATTAATCATAATCATCATCTCCATAACTTCATGTTTTTTGATTGGCAGCCATTTAACGTTGTTGGTTAATTATTGTTAATGATGATCGCAATGATGATTTTTGAAGCTTAAACATGATCTCTGAACATAACTGGATAATAATCATTCATGATACATCATTCAAAAATCATAATCTTTTCAGCTGGGTATCTATGTAGCTAAATACCTGGAGTCCTTTATTGGAAGCCATAGAACAAGGTGTAATCAATGACTGATTCACTCTTGGCTGTTAATTTAATAAGTAGAAAGCTTTCTCCTTCTTGTGTCTGAGGATGGACTACCCATGAACTCTGACATCTGTGGTGGTACAAAGTACTATAAACGGGGTGATATCAAGGAACAAGTAGCTCCTGGTTAAAACCCATTGACCTGACAATTATCTATGTCTTTTGTTAGTTACTAAACATCAACTTAATGTTTAGTTGTCACCTGCTGTAGACAATGCACGTGGGTCTCTGATCTGCTTACACTGTGTTTGTTTCATGCACCATGTATATTTCATTGTACTGTATATATTTATGCAAGCTTGAAGCTTTTCAATAAAATATATTTACAAAAAAGCAGTGAATGACCAGTAAGTCCACAAGAAGGTTACTGACTGGGCTGGGTCGCATTCTGCTGGGCAGACTGGGGCAGGTGGAAACAGACTAGTATAAATTAAAAAAAAATACTGTTGCCCTGCTTGGCATTCTTCTAGGCAATGGAGGAAAAGAAGAAATTATGAATATAGCAACAGAAGATGGCCTGTTGGTGTATCTCATCTGCTCAAATTGCAGCTCCCCTTACTCATCAACTACATAATCTGTGTCCCCTCCTTTGTACCTTTCTTGCCCCCCCCAGTGACCCTGACCTTCCATTGTCACACCCCCTCTTGAATCCATCTACCATCTCCAGTGAGACAACCTCCTCCAGGATTTCTAAAAAGATCCAGAAATGTGCTTTGAAAATAACTGATGGAAATGATTCATAAGCAATGATCAAGTGAAGGTTACAGACATTGTGTAGAAACGTCTTTGAAACAATGATTAAGCCAGACAGTAAAATCCAGCACTTAATTTGGCCTAACAGTCAAGTGAGGTATGCAGCAAAGATGAGGAAACCGTGGTTAACTTGTACTGGCAGAATTAAAAGATTCAATATGAGCTTTGTCCCCTAGGCTATAAAAAACATTGAATGAGGTAACAGGAATAAATTAATGTAACTCTTTACTGTCCTAGTTAAAAAGTGACTGTGCAAGTGAGTCACGTGATGCTCCAGGGACAGAACCTGCTCTCCTCAGCAGTTCCGCTTGCCCCACCATTTATTTTCTTATAAAAAGCTTTCTCCACCATTTAATTTCCTCCTTTTTGGAAGGGAATACATCTCTGATGCTACATATTACTGATTGATGGGCTCAAAAGCAGAATTAATGGAGATTTCACAGGAGCAGTCAGCGATGTGTCACACACCACCCTTGACTCCAGAGAAGGATCGTGGACCAAAATGGCCCAAGCCAGAAACTACTGCTCAACCTAGCAACCCCTCAGACTCTGGCCTGTTAATGGTTGATTGATTCTTACAGGAGTTAACTCTATTTCAGGATACTATGCTAGCTCTTTCTGAAGACATGATAACTTTGAACTGCTATTACTGAATTGATTCGCTGAGTCAGAGACCTGTAAGTTTGAATAAGTTCCATGGGGAGTGGCAACAGAGAACTGACCCAGACCTGATCAGTCTGGGACAAAAACTTGCCAAGTTAGAGGATTGCCTTGATGATCCAAAAGGGTGAAGCCGTCGCAATAACCTTGTTATTCTGGGTCTCCCAGAATGGGCTGAAGGCATGGACATCTTATTATTTACTCAGCACTTGTGTGAAAAAGCAGCAGGTCCTTCCCCCTCATAATCCCCAGTATGTTATTGAGTGGACTTACACAGCCCTTAGATCAATGCCAGCTGAGGGGGAGCACCCCCGACCACTGATTTTTCATTTGTTAAACTATTTAGACTGCCAACACATCCTCTTCCAAGCCCGAAGTAAGCAGCAGGTGTTCTGGGTGGATAAATGTGTCTTAATAGTTTAGGATTTGCCCATGCATATCAGGCAAAAATGGACTGCTTATCATCCATTAACAACAAAACTAGCAGCTACCAATATCAAATTTTGGCTACTTTACCCAGCCAGGCTCCAGCTTCTGTCCAATGGAGACTGCAAAACATTTGTGTCTGCTGATCAAGCAAGAGTGGAATTGCTGACACTCTTCCTCGATTTGTTCAAGAAGACTTGAGTGCTGATACTACGCTACTTTACTGTTTTGGACTTGAAGACCATTTGCTCAATTGGGACTACATTGCTTTTGCAGTCCTGTTTTAATATGAGGCTCCACCTGATTGCTGAATTTTGTTTTGGCTATGGACATTTTTACACCTCCTGTTTTTGCGGTATTGAAGATCAAAAAGGTTACAGATATATTGCTTCTCTATCTTAATACATCTTATCAGGGCTCTGTATGTTTGTACAAGGGAATGGCATATTGTCTTTATGTGACAGTGGCTTTTGGTGTAATGTTATTCTGTATGGCTCCTAGTTTTCTTTACATGGGGACTGTCAAACATCTTTATTTGTCTGCTTTGCACAAGTAGACTTGTGAACACTCCCCCCCCCCCATTTGTTTTAAGGAGACTATGATAATGTGCAATAGTTTTTTCTGGATTCCAGGCTTGTTTGATTTGGTTGGCACGAACTGCTGCTGAGGCAGTGTTTTTACTTGGACTCAGTTGGGGGACAGTATTATATTTGGGGCATTGAGTGGCTTTCTCGCTGTTTATTTTGTAGTTAGTTGTATAGACTGCCCCTGTTATTGTGATACTGACACTCAGACTGTTTGCACATTATTTCTTTACTTCAGTATTTCTCCTCTATGTTGTATACATGTGCCTATAGGAGTGGCATGTCACCTCTATGCTTAACTTGCCCTATGTGTTTCTCCTATTATCTAAGTGGTTCACTTCTGTTTCTGCATTGTTCCTCAGAGCCCACTATTTGTTGCATTATCATAAGGTACATATTCCCTGGTTACCAGAGACATGCACCCTTCTGTTATTCATGTTTTTTCGGAGATCACTACCCTTTTCAGTTACCTTATGGGCAAGTCAGAATCCTGCTGCTGTACAGAGATGTGGTGTGGATCTCATCACGAGCTGTCAGGATTAGCAGTAATGGTCTTAGGGACTGGGACTGTAGTTTTTCATTTGTTACCTTCTGTATGGACCAATTATAGTATTCCTTTTTTATTCTTTCTTTTAGTGGTAGTTAAATATATATACCCAATCTGGAGTACTGCGTCCAGTTCTGGAGACCCCATCTCAGCAAGGACATAGACAGGATAGAGGCAGTCCAGAGAAGGGCAACTAAAATGGTGCAGGGTCTGCAAGAGAAGCCGTATGAGGAGAGACTAAAGAAGCTTAATATGTATACCCTTGAGGAAAGAAGGGAGAGGGGGGACATGATAGAAACTTTTAAGTACCTCAGTGGAATCAACAAAGTCCAGGAGGGTAGCACCTTTTGGAAAAAGAGACGTGCAAGAACAAGGGGACACAATTTAAAGATGGGGGGGGGTTCAGGGGCAATGTGAGGAAGTTTTATTTCACAGAGAGGGTAGTGGATGCATGGAACAGCCTTCCTGAGGAGGTTGTGGGGTCTAAAACTGTGGGAGAATTCAAGAATGCATGGGACAGACATAAGGCAATTCTTGTAGGGGGTAGGAAGAAATAGGCTGTTGGTTAACTAGGATCTGCAGCGTATCCTTTAGGTAGGGAAATGGGCAGACTAGATGGGCCAAGCAGTCCTTATCTGCCATCAAAGTCTTTGTTTCTATGTTTCTAGGAGTATGGCAGTGGGGAGGGGAGGAGGTGGTGCTACTGCTATTTTATTACTGTTATGGATGCAGTTTCTTCCATGGTATGGATCTTCTCCTTGTTCATTTAAACTACTCAAGATTCTTAAACTATAAGTAGTCAATATATTTTTTTGACTTAAAATGTTAGACACACAGGATATTAAAAAACGCTATGCCATTTTGAAGCACCTGAAGCAGAAGGGTATAGACATAACTTTTCTACAGGTATCCCACTTTAAAAGGGACCAGATCACATACTTCTGCACAGACTGGGTTGAGCAAGTCTATGGTGCAAGGGATAGTACTAGGAAAAAAGAGGTCTGTATTTTGATTGCTAGATGTATCACCTTCCAAACAATTTCTAAATCATGGTATGCCAAGAGCTGATACATTTTGGTTTATGAGTGCTTAGAGTTGCCCAAGGTGCTCTTGGGCTCAGTGTATGGTCCCATGTCTGACAAGCCACAGTTTTTTGTTAACTTAGCTTCTCTGTTGGCACCATATGCTCACATTCCCATAATAATTAGCGGGGATTGGAATATTGTATTACAACCTGACTTAGACAGATCAGGCACTCAGAGTAAGGGGCTCTCCATGGCCAACAGAGGATTATGGGATTTTATTGACCTCACTGGATTAATTGATCCTTTTCACCTCTTACAAGCCTCAGAGTGCAGCTAAACGTTCCATTCCCCCCACACAGTTCTTTTTCTAGATTGGATTTCTTCTTAATAAATCAAGAAAATATAACCAAGCTCCATGCATATGAAATTAGGGAGATAGTGCTTTCCGATCACATTCCAGTTACCCTAACCTGATCCATTCAGAGTGGACAAGATATAGATAAGGTTTGGTGTGTCAAAAACCAGTGATTAAAAGACACTACCTTTGTAGATACTCTAAAAAGTTACATTATTTACTTCTTTGGTAACACCCAGAACTCCGTGGATAAGCTGGATTTTTTATGGGATAAAACAAAAACCATCTTTTGAGGAGAATGTGTCTGATTTCCCACAAAGAAAGCAAAAGAGCATCATAGTATTACACAGTTTCTGTCACAAATTCTCTCCATTGAAGCTACCCTATCTTCCTCAACACCTGAACAGACTTGGTTATCTCTCAGCTCTCTCCATTCCAAGTATTTTGTTTTAATTTATGAAAAAGATGAAAGCAATTTTAAAAGCAAAAGTGAGATATTTGGTGAGCATACTGGGAAACAATTGACTTTGCGGCTCCGGCAGCAGGAATCTTCTTGTATTGTCTGAGTTATTTGGCTAGGCACTTCTTTGGACCTGGTTACTAAACCCTGGGAAATCGATGAGGTTTTCCGGACCTATTACAAGTGTTTGTATTACTCTGCCCCTTCAGATCCCCCCTTCACTCTCAGATCCTAGACTATTTATGGGATACCCCTCTACCATGTCTTTCAGATACATAAAAGCAAATCAACTTGCTCCAAGGTCTGATTACTTCAGTCGAGGTGCATTGGCCAATTTCCTCTCTTAACTCTGACCAGGTACCTGGGCCAGGTGGGTTTTCCATTAATTTTTATAAAACTTTTATTGAGCTGTGGGACTGTGTTGGACTTGTGTTGTGTTTCACCCACCTTTCCCGGCCCTGACCTCTATTAAATAGCCAAAGGAGGCGGAGTCAGGAGGGGGGAAGACTCACCACAGGAAGCAACGGGCTGGGCCTGGACTCAAGTCCTGATAATAGGCTGAGTGTTTTACATTGATTTGGGGGGCTTATTGACCTAAAAATCTTTTAAGATAGGGATGAGGCCATGGCAAGGGCCACATGTCACAAGAGTGGGCATCTTTGGTAGGGTGGTTGGATGCACAGGGTGTGGGGCGGCCATGGTACTTGCTTGGGCTTGGAAGTTAGGAGGATGCCCAGTGTACTGGCAGCTGGCACAGCTTAGGGAGGAGATTGAAAGGATAAGGAGGCAGCTGGGTGGGATGGATGAGGCATGGAGGGTGTGGGGGCAGTAGGGGGCAAGTTGTTACCTACGTTGCTGCACCAAGATCTAAAGCCACTGGCATAAGGAGAGGAGCGAAGGTTGGTACTCAGGGGGAACATGGGAATTCTGCTAGAGGGTGTCCAGAAGGAGGAAACACCCAAAAAAGCAGGCAGACACAAGGGGTTGTCCAGAGGGAAACAAACTTGGGGGAGTGGGACAGAAGGGGCAATTTGGTGGAAGGCATCAAGGTTAGCAACAAGTTTGACCTTCTACAACTGATGGAAGATGAGGGGAGCATTGGGGAGGAGGATGCAACTGGAGCAGGGGTTGATAGGGAGATGAAGGGAGAAATGGGCAAGAGGAAGGGCCAGGAAATCAGGAGGAATGGGGAGGCATGGACTGCGGTAAGCAGGGGTCAGGGTGATGTCGGTCAGGCTGAGGATATGGGGTAGGAGGCAGGCAGGACAAGGTGGATAATCAGGAGAATAAGGGAGGCTGCAGCACTTGGGGGCACTGACGGTTTGGGCCGGGGGGCATGGCAGGTGGGGGGGGTGCCTGTTGTGGACAGGCAGAAAGGGAGAAAGACCAGGTTAAGCCAATAAATAGGGTGGAAGGACCAGACAAGGGCTGGGATGGTGGGATAGAGATGCAAATGATACTCAGTTGGGGAGGATGGCCAGTACCGGATTAGAGGGTGACACCGGGGCCAAAAGGGAGAGGGCTACATATAACACCCAGATTGTGGGGGGTGCAAGGAACTGGCTGGTGAGTTAGGCCAGAAAAAAGGATGAGGGGAGGCATGAAAGGATTGGGAACTTGGGGGGTGAACAAGGAGGCAAGGGGGAGGTTACAGTGCTCCTTTTGGGGGATTCCATGATCAGGGGTATCCAGTGGGAGGGGCAGGGGGAGGGTAAAACCTGTCCGGTTAGGACCAAATGTAACCCTGGCCTGACGGTGCACAAGGCCAACCACCTGGTATATTCACTGGCAAAGGAATGTGGAGGTTCTCCAGACATTCTGGTGCACCTGGGCACAAATGACATAGAGGGGGAAAAGTGAGCTAGAGATACAGGTAAGGTTCATAGAGCTAGCCAGGGTTTGTCATACCGTAGGCTTCTCACTCTCCTTTTTGGAGATCCTGCCAGTGCCAAAGGCTAGTGTGGAGAACAAGCAAAAAATCAGAGAGGTTAATCAATGGCTCACTGAGTGGTGTGAGGCTAGGGGGTATAGGCTTGTGAGAGACTGGGGTGCAACCTGGAAGGATAAGGGGCTGTATACTAGGGTCAGGCTCCACCTCATTTTGAAAGGGAGGGAAATTCTAAAGCTGAAAAAAGCTGGATTTGCCTGGGAAAGGTGGGGTTTAAACTTGTGAAGGGGGGGGGGATGGAAGGAAGGGCTGATCCAGGCAGGCCCAAAAAAAGAGGGACTCAGTCTCCACCTTCCCCCAAGGGGATGGAGGGATACGGAACAAGGGCAATGGACAGGGTGTGGGGTGGGGAGAGCAGGTGGCCACACAGGAGCACACAAATTGGATTTGGGAGGGGGGAAGGGGTGGAGGGTGGTCCTGATCAATGCCAGCAATTTAGGAAATAAGATGCCTGTACTCAAGGCAATGCTTGTAGAGGGGGCAGTGGATGTAGCAGCTGTCACTGAGACCTGGGCCACTCAAGGGCATGACTGTGCCTTAAATCTAGAGGGCTACACTATGTTCAGGAAGGATAGGGTGGTGGGAAGGGGGGTAGCATCAATAATCGAAAACAGAATTAGTATAGGCAGGGTGGAGGAGGCGGAGTGGGACATGGAGGCGATATGGGTCACCCTGCAGATGTCAAGGAGCAAGATGGTAAAAATAGGAGTGGTATAAAGTCCCCTCATGCTGGCAGAGGATCTGGAAGAGAGTCTGGTGGCTAATACTATGGGCCACTGTAGATTGGTCAGGGGCAGGGTAGTGGTGTTGGGGGACCTAAACATGCCAGAGACTGCCTGGGAGACTGTGATGTCCCCAGTGGTCAAGGAGCAGAGATTGCTGGATGTCTTCCAGGATGCGTTCCTAAGCCAGCAGATGGGGGAGCCGACAAGGGAGGCCCAGATACTGGACATGGTCCTGGCAGACAGTAACCAAATTAGGGGCCCTGGAGGTGAGGGATGCACTGGTGGGGAGTGATCATGCCACGGTCTGGTTTTTCCTGGATCTGGGGGGGATGAAAATCGCACAAAGATGGCAGTAATTGACTTTAGGGATACAGATTTCAAGTGTATGGGAAGGATCCTTAAGGGTTATTTGGATGGGATAAGGCCAAGCATGGATCTGGACAGCAGGTGGAAGATCATTAGGAGGGGGATACAGGAGATCACCAAGTCTTGTGCAAGGGTGAGGTGCAAATTCTGTAGAGCCAGAAAACCGTGTTGGTGGACCTGGGAGGTTCAGGAGGCAGTGAGGGAAAAGAAGGCTGCCTATAAGGGCTACAAAAGTTCATGGAATGAGAGGGATCAGAGAGAGTATGAACTGATGACCAGGAAGGTCACCAGGGTGGTGAGATCGGCTAAGGCGAGAATGGAGAAGAACTTGTCTAGGGAAATCAAGAGAGGGAACAAAGGGTTCTTTAGATATATTGGCGGTAGAAAGGAAAGTGAGTGGGCAGATTAGCAGGATTGGGACAGGGGAGGGATGGGCAGAGGATGTGGGGGGAGCAGGCCAAGGTACTGAAGAAGTACTTTGCCTCAGTTTTTACTAAGGAGGATGGGGGGGCACACCACATGGAGGGAGAGGTGGTGGACCTCCGGTAGTGGCAGGACCCTTGGAGACTGGGATCCCTGCCGAGTCTAGGGGGAGTGGTGGTCTGGCACCATCAGGAGAGGGACAGGCAGAATAGGAGGGGAAGGAGGGGGAAGAGAAGTTGAAATCCCAGTTGACAGAGTGATGGAAGCCCTCAGGTCCCTAGGAATGGAGAAAGCTCTGGGGCTGGATGAAGTACATCTCTAGGTGCTGAGAGAATTGGCTGATGTCCTGGCAGCCCCTCTGGCAGAGCTTTTCAACATCTCTCTGCAGATGGGATGGGTGCCCCATGACTGGAGGATGGCCCATATCATTCCTATCTGCAAGGGTGGATCAAGGGAGGAGCCAGGGAACTACAGGCCTGTTAGCCTGACGTCGGTGGTGGGCAAGGTGATGGAGGATATTATCAAGGAAAGGCTGGTGGGGGGGGCTGGAGGAAATGGATTACCTGGACTGTAGACAGCATGGCTTTGTCCTGGGAAGATCATGTCAGACAAACCATTACAGGTGCTGACTATCGAGCAGACACGAAAGACCACAAGGCCTACTCTGCTGGCATTTTAGTATGTTAGTATGTTAAGCATATCCCAGCTTTGGAAGAGGTTTTCTAATTTTATTAATTCTTAGGGTATCACAGATTTAGCACTTACTCAAGCTTGTGTCACCTTGATCCTTAAACCTGGGAAAGAGGAATTCTTCCCTTCAAGTTATCATCCTATCTCACTTATTAATACTTACTTCATAATCTTTGCCAAATTTTTAGCCCATAGACTGAAAGGAGTATGGTCTCACTTACTAGGCCTGGAACAAGTGGGTTTTTTGAATGGATGGGTATCTAAGGACCATACTCATAAACTATTGCACTTAATTTTGTACTCTAGGGAGGCCAGGACCCCTGCAGCCCTGGTCTCCATGGATACTGAAAAAGCTTTTGATTAAGTGTCTTGTTTTTTTTTGTTCAAGGCTCTTTGTGTTTATAATATTCCCCTTGACTTTATGCAATGGGTCCAGCTCCTTTAACAACTCCTTCAGCTACATTTCTTTGTAATGGTGTTCTCTCTAAACCTTTCTCTATTACCTTGGGCACCAGACAAGGTTGTCCTCTACTCCCCTACTGTTTAATTTGTATCTAGAACCCCTTCATTTGAGGTTGCAGAGAAATTTGGAGATCCAGGGGATCCCAATTCAGAGGGTGGAATATAAACTGTCTTCATATGCAGATGACATTTTGTTACATTTGACACATTCTGAAACCTCTATTTCTGCTGCCCTAGCTAAAATTGATTTGGGAAACTATTGGTTATAAACTTAATGTGGATTAAACATCCGTCTTACCTTTAAATCCCTGTTTCCAAACCGGGTATTATAAAATTGGGAATCCACTGGGAAGCGAAGGCATTAAAATATCTCAGTCTATGCATCTCATAGCATCTCTCCAATTTAAAACAGTTAAATTTAAACCCACTCATAGCTGCAATTAAACTTGATTTACATAGATGGACAGCTCTCCTCTTATCTCTATGGAGACGGATCAACATGGTTAAAATTAATACTGTATCTTACCTCATCTTTTATATCCCCGAGGATGTTAAATATTATCCATATCCAAGCCTGGCTTCACCAATTACAGTCCTATATTAATTTATTTCTCCTGTAGGGTAAAGCAATACAGAGAGCTTATGTTAAACTAACCCTTCCAAAACAATTTGGAGGCCTTTGGCTCCCTAATTTTTTTTATTTTACAGTTTAGCTGAGCATGGTAGCAAATATTTCAAATGGGGTCACTCTTCTTCTGGGACACAAGCAGACCCCTATGAACCTCAGTGGTTAAGTCTAGAAAGAGCTTTATGTAGAGGTTTTACTATTCACCTTTCCACCTTGCTTTATATCCCACCACTTCCCCTCCCTCTATTTTGAAACAGACTCCTATATATATGGTTTTTTATGAGCCCATGCACAACTAAATAAGTATTTCAATGTGATAGCTACCAGTAGCCTCTCCCAACCAATTTTTTTAAATCCTAATTTTAAAATAGTTAATTGTCTCATCCCAGGAAATTTTCTCCCCTTGGGCAGAACCAGTTTTGTGACCCAGATCTCCTCTATGGAACTCTTACTGGATTTTTCTTCTTTACAATCCAAACATCACCTCTCATGAGTGCACTTTTTTAAATATTTACAACTTTCCATGCCTTACTATCCCATTTTGGATCCCCTCTGCGGGACGTTTCATGTCCCACTATTTATGATGAAATGATTCAAGCCGCATACCTTCACCATGCATTTCTCCATATACAATTTTGCAAACCTTGGATTCTTTGAATCTACTGGCACTTGCTTTTATTGGCAATCTGCCCATAACCTAGATTGGTCTCCCGCAGAGTGGCAAAAGATCTGGATAGATCTCTACAAATATGTCAAACAGGATTTGTATAGACTACTTCAATTTAAAATATCACAAAATTTGTTTTTCACACCAAAAACATATCACAAAATAGGTAGGCAGTCTCATTCCCTCTGCTCCAGGTGTAATCAAATGGAAGGTTCATTATTTCATACCTTTTGGTCTTGTACAATGGCTACCAAATTGTGGGCTGCCATTAAACTCCAATTAAATCCCTGTTTTGAGTTATTGGAGGCATTTATTCCTGAGGTGTGTTTGCTAGCAAGTTATTGGGCGATCTCCCTGTGACATAAAAAAAATGCTATATTGCTCTGATTTGTACTGCAGTCAAGATTGTACTACTCTGACATTGGCTAAATGACAAAATATCCTGTTGGTCAGAATGGCATGTGAAGATCCTGAGCACCTTAAATATAGAATTACATATTGCTAAGGTGAGGCAAAAACCTTGCACCCTTTTAGAAAAATGGGGTTTAATATATGCCTGGTTAACCACTTGCTAATACTCTGCCATACTTTGCTCATAATTATTTACGGGTATTTAAATGAGGTGTTTTGTCTTCTTGCATCTCTTTGTTAAACATTGTCTTAACGACCAGGTATTTTATAAGTTATTTGCACTGCATCTAGATGTCTGGCATGATACATGGTATCCTGATTATTATAATAGACAGCAGCACTGATGGGGGAGGGGTAGTTATGAACGGGCTTGTTTGTATTGGTTTGTTCTTGTAACTGTTTTATTGTTTATATTGTTTGATGTTTGTTCATATACGGTGTTTGTGCTTTTTCCTTGTACATTAACTTTGGAATTTCAATAAAACATATTAAATGAAAAAAAGAAGAGACTACCAAATTAGTGAGATGAGGTAAGTGTAATATATATCTGTCTTTGGGATTTTGAGTTTTGCCCGTATAATGAGCTTTGGTGAAAGTGCCTTTTCTAAGTGATTTGCACACTGTGAAGAAATACTTGTAATAGTGCATAGTCTTGTAAATCATCCTTGATGAAAGTCCCTTAAAGCAACAGTATTTGCTAGCAGAAAAAAAAAAATAATTTGTTGAATAATAATGCATTTCTGGAAAAAGCATCAATATACCCATTTTCTGTTTTTACTTGTTTCACTCCAGAACTGAGATGAGGCAGACATTTTATTTTTATACAGGATAAAAACTATTAGGGCCATCATGGACCTATTTTCACAGTTGACCCATGATTAAATACATTACAGTGGTTTGACGTTTGTAGATATGAGGGCAAACTCATCCATTAAACATTAGTATTGACATTGACAGACAGGAGTATGAATGCAATGAATGGACCAAGACAGCAGTTGTTGATCCAGGGAAGGTTCTTACACTGTTAAATGATCACTCAAATAGTCTATTTCAGTTTAATTAGAATTACAAATGTTGGTAGATTCTGTTTGTAGTAGGGTTTTAAATTAAGTCAGGGTTTTTCTCCTATGTGATGCAGGAGACAAGGAGTTCCATGTTTTTAAGGTGAAGTAATACAGTCATTTTGCCATGATTGATTCGGATGATATGGGGTTTCAATGTTTGTAAACGTCCATGCTCTGTGGCCACACCCTCTATGAATAAATTAAATTTGAGTGGGTGGTGCTATGCTGTTTTATAGGTTCATAGGTTTATAGATCTGTACAAGTTTTGTGAGGTCATTGGCCTTTATTCAAACTCGCCACCTTTAGTGCTGGAACATTTGCTTTGTGTTACCCATGTAATCATCTAATCTGTTTTTGAATGTAGCCATTGTTGTACTCTTAACTATATTTTTGGGAAGTGTGTTCCTAATATTTAATTGTTCTTTGAACCGTTTTATTTCTCCTCTTAGTTTATATTCGTGTGACCTTATGTTTTTTATACTATTTTGCTTGACTAATCCTATTGTTTCCATAGTAGAGTTATTTTGTATTGCATTATACTGTATGCTAAGCAAAGATCTCCCCAATTCTTCTGTACTCTAATGAGTATAGCCCTAGTTTACTCAGTCTTTCTTTGTACTTTAGATTTTGCATATTTTGAATCTGTTTAGTTGCTCTTCTCTGCACTTTCTCCAGCATTTTCTTCCCTCCTACTGTTTGCAGTGCACAAAAGGGGGAGCAGTATTCCAGATGGGGCCTTACCAGACTGGAATACAGGGGGAGGATTACCTCTGGTTCCCTACTTTTGATGTTTTTAAATATACACCCTAGTATCTTTTGATATTTTTGAACTGTAGTTTTTGTATGTAAGTCAAAAGATAAGTTACCTGAGATGGTTACACCAAGATCTTTCTCATTTTAAGTTACCTGTAGAACAATGTTGTTAAGTATATATGTCCTTTTTGTGTTATGTCCCATGTGCATAACTTTGCATTTTTTCTCATTAAACTCCATTTTGTTCTTTTTTGCCCAGTTCTCTTGGTTAGTTATACTTTCCTGAAATGTATGTCCTGGCTGGTGGTCATTAACTATACTTCCAATTTTGCAGTACATCAGCATATTTACATAACCATGAACTCTTATCTGTCTGCATTGCGGATACCAGAATATTAAATAAAGTGAGCCCAAGGACTGAGCCCTGTGGGACTCCACATGTAACTTGTCCCCGTGCTGACATATTACCCCTTATTCCTATTCCTTTGTTTTCTTTCTTTCAGCCAAGAGGCAATCCAAGCTACTATACTGTGGTGGAATTGTAACTTGATGAGTTGGTCTATTAATATTTTGTTTGACATTGTGTCAAAAACCTTGGAATAATCCAAGAAAACAATGTCCACAAGCATTTCCCTATCCAAGGCTGCACTAACAGGCTCAAAAAACTGTAACAAGTTCATCAAACATGACCTCCCTGGATTAAAGCCATGTTGTGTTATATCAATCAAGCCCATTTATTGTATGTGAGATGTCATACACTCTTGAAGTAGCCTTTCTAGTAATCTACCCAGAACAGATGTCATACTTGTGGGACTATAGTTCTGAACATCTTTTTTACTTCCACTTTTATATATCAGAGTAACTATTGGTTCTTTCCATTCTGTTAGTGTGTTCCCTTCTCTTAAGGTAGCATTACATAAGATGGCAATTGGTCCCTTCAATTTCCTTGGTAATTTTTTGAGTAATTTAGGATTGATACCATCATGGTATTGATGAACTATTTTGTTTCATAAGTTTAATTACCTGTAATACTTTATCTGTAGTAAATGGTATGAGGTCAGTTGTGCTTAGTTGATTATTGATATTGATTGGTTCTATTGATGTGTATATACTTAGAAAAAAAAATTCAGTTCTGTGGCCATCTCAACCTCATGCTTAACTATTCCTCTGTGTGTTTCCAGTGGTCCTACAATCTTGTGACCTCCTTTCATGAAACCTATATAGTTGTAACATTTTTTATTATTATCCTTTATAGATGTTGCAAGGTATAACTCCATTTTTTGTTTAGATTTTTTAATAATATTCTTAGTTTTATTTATTTCTTTTTTATACTGTTGGTAATTAATCTCAGTGGGGTGTTTCCTATATTTAGTGTATAGTTTTTGTTTTTTTTTATGTTTCTTTTAATGTTGTTGTTCCACCATGGGGGCACTCTGCAATTATTGTTGTAATTTTTTTTTATTTCAGAGACCCAACACTGAATACACCAGTTAAATTTTTGTTTCAGTTTTTCACAGATTTTATCCATCTCTAAGTTATTCATTTCTTTTTCCCCATTACCAAGTTTTTAGAAATTCTCTTTCTAATATAGTCTGCATTATAATCATTTCTAACTGTGGTTTTGCCTTTTATAAGCTTTCTATTAATCTTGTACAGTAAGGTGACCACTGTCTCCTAATGGCATTACTTCTTTTACCTCCTCTGTACCCTCTTCTGTGTTACTAAAGATAAGGTCAAGTATGTTATTCTCCCTAGTACTTTCCTTGACAAGCTTCTCCAAATTATTTTGTATGGTTATTTCTATAAATCTGTTTTCTACACTCCCTATTCCATGTAGTATGGTCCAGTTTATTGCTGGAAAGTTAAATCCCCCATGAGTAAATAGTCTCCTTTGATCGATATATTCTCAATCTCAGTGAGGAATTTGTTAGTCTCATCAAGGTCCAAACTAGGCAAACAATACCCAACACCTACAGTCAGTGGGAGGCAGTATAGCACAGTGGTCTAAGGCTCTGAGCTGCAAATCTGGAGACCTGGGTTTGAATCCCACAGCCCCCACTTGCATACTGTGTGACCCTGAGCAAGTCACTTAACTTCCCTGTGCTCCCAGGTTGCACCTGTAAACAAGCTTTCAGCTTAGTGTGTCTCACCTGGTTAAACAACTGGAAAAAAGGTATTTTAGTAGGTAGCTGTATTTGTGCCCATATTAACTCATTTTCATTATTAGCTGTTCCTGTCTGTTGATTTATTTCATGAGCCTTATATTCTTCCTCAACATATCAGGCTACTCCTCCACCTCTTTTATCTTTTTGATTCTTAGGTATTTTGATGTATCCTGGTATTTCAGTACCCCCGTCCTCATCTCTGAACCAGGTCTCAGTGACCGCACATATTGAGATATTGTTTGAATATAATCTATGTTTTAGTTTGTCTATCTTGTCTTTAAAACTATGGGCATTAACTAGCAACATTTTTATTCCACTATCTTTTTTGTCATGTGTTATTTGTTTTGGATTTTCCAGAGTCTTCCTGTTTAATGTAGCTTTTATATTTTTTATTTGTGGTTCTTTGTTTCAAGTGAGAGTTTCTCCAGTATTTAGAGGTTGGTGATTCCTGCCCTCCCCCCCCCTGTATCTAGTCGAAATGGTTATTGATAAATTTCATAATTTGCTTTCCTAGGAGGGTACTCCACCATCTTCTTAGATGCAGTCCATCCTGGCAGAAGAGTTTGTTTTTCCCAGCAAACTCCTCCCAGTGTGTGATACAGAATATTCCTTGTTTCAGACACCATTTCCTCATCCATTCATTAATGGTCCTTATTTTTTAGAGTGGTATTCAGATTCCCTCAGGGTAGGTAGAATTTCTGAAAGAGCAACGTCACAACCCAGGTCAACAAGTTTATTGGTTAAGGAAACATGATCCTGCTTTTTTGGTTGAACGGAGTCCTTCCTAATGTTATTTATCCCTACATGTATGACCACTAGGGACCTCTCTCCTGTATTCTTTAAGATGTCTGTAACCATGAGGGTTATGTCTGAGGCCTTAGCCCCTCTAAAACTTGAGAGAGTTTTATTTGATTTATTGGGATTACATATTACCCGATCTAAGTGTTTTATGTTCGAGTCTCCTAATACTAATGCTTCTCTTTTCCTCATGTTATTGGGATTACTAGTGTCCATAGCTTTCTTCTGTAATATTTTCAGAACCAGTTCTGTCTCAGTCTAGACTAGGTTTTTAAAACTACATTTGGTGATGCATTAGTAGTTATAGGGGGATCTAAGTTAGATATAAGCACATTAGGGTCATTCACAGAATTACTACAAGAAATAAGTGAATATAAGGTGGGAGTAAGCAAGCTAGAGTCATCTGTATGACTAATACAAAAAAGTACAGAGTGTAGATTAGTGGCATTTGGATATACAGTGGTATGAGTTAAGAATGCTGTAGATTTAACAAAATACGTTAATATTTCCTGATCTTCCGAGGTAGAAGGGACAAGGGCATTATCTTCTATCAGTGTATTGATGGTATCAAAGTGATTAAATATTGCCAGACTAAAATATTCTGCTTTGTGACCCTTTTCAGCTACCTTACAGCTTTGTACAAGGTACCATTCTTCATCAGACCCTTTTGTATTTTCCTCTTCCCTTGTTCTTTTGTTCTTTTTTATTTTGTGTGCCAGAATTATTTTTACTTAGATGAGTAGGTAATAAGGTAGAGTGTATCTCATTAGAAGGGGTTTGGGGATAAGGTTTATGCTGCTGATATTAATCATAATCATGACATGCTTAGCACTGCTATTTGCTATCAAAGGCTGGTCTTTATTTTTATTTGATAGCCTCGTATTATTCTGCAGTCTCATAGCCATTTCTTTCTGGCTTGATTCTAGTGCAGCCAGTCTATAGTTGAAGAGGCTGATTTCTTCAGACATATCCTCATTCTGCTTGCATTTGTCACACATAAAGGTATTCATGGTCAAAGCTTTTGAGCAAATAGAGTACATCAAACAGGAGATGCATTTTATTCCAACCTCCCCCTCTAGCGTCATTATTGTATCAGACATTTTGGAAAAATAAAGCAAGCAAACCAATTTAATGTATTTTAGGATTTCAATAAACCAGAGGCACTTTGTAAAGAGTACTCTAACAGCTTTTGGGCCTTACTTTATAATGTATGTAATAGTATGTGGAACCTTCACCAAATGCTTTTGTTACTGAGGACACTAGGTAGTCTGCACACAGTAAAAGAAGATAGAGAAGTGCTTACTAGTGCACAGGCACTTCATTCAGTTTTAGACAGTATAAAATTTTGTTTTACAGTGTATGTAAGGCTCCAAGGGCCTACCTTGACTTTTGTTATTATCTGCCTCCTTCTCCACCTTCCCCCCAGACACACCAGACACATGCTGAATATGCATGTCGCGGTGTACTTCTCTGCATGTGGCACCATGCATACCTGGCTCAGCTCACCCTGCTCACAGCAGCACTAGCTTATATTCAGCAAGTCACCCAGAAGTCACTCAAGGGGTCAGTGACTAGTGCAAAAAGTTCACCCCCTTTAAAGCACTCCAAAAGGGTGAAAGCCACTCATGCATGACTCTGGCATGCCTTGGGAGGTAGAGGTTGGTCCCAAAAATACAAAATAATGATCCCCTGTGGACCTGTAGTTTGGGTCAATACCCAATGAAACTACTACAAGCCCCTCTTCCTACGTCCTGCCTACAGGAGGTAGGGCTCAAGCTGCACTCAAATAAGCACTTGACTAATCAACACAATTAAAAGGTTTTACAAGTTAAAATGAGTTGCTGCAGCACAGTGAGACCTCTGTCAGGCACAGTCTCCTGCTGCAAATGATTTTCCATTAGAGATGTATGCTAGAATACTACTAAGGCACCAACAGCATGAATTCAGTATGTGAAGTGTAGAGCAGCATAATCTATTTCAATATATTCATTTGCAGCTCTATCCAGATGAGTCAGCTAAAAATGGGCAGAATTGCCTAGCCCTCTTTTCCCAGTCAACAAAAACTAAATAAATTCAAAAAGTAACCTCAAGGGAAAGGGTTTTTAAAAATTGTGACGTCCATTTTTAATGACTTGAGTCATTCATTAAAAATTGGTAATAAAAGCTATTTTCAGAACGTCTTAGTGAAATGAAAATAAATTGGTGATAAATCTAATTATGTCAGAAATATATTAATGGTAAAAATATATGACAACATTTTTGCTGAAAAAAACTGCTTCTTTAAGGAATAATGTATATTGAAATGATAAAGAACAATTCGTTTTATTGACAGTGTGACTTAATGTACTGTATACAGTAATTTTGTGATGTTTTGACATGTATTAAGTGTATCTGGAAAATGTTTATGTATGTATGCATGTATGTATGTATGATGCACAAATGTTTACCATTAATATGGGATTTTTTTTACTATGAATAATTGCATTAAAAGACATGATCAGCTATTTCCAGATATTTTGCTATATTTCTAAAGAGATTCCCTCTGGTGGCCCTACTGTGAAACTGCAGGCAGGCAGGCAGGGAATTTCTCTAGAGATATCACAGAAATTTTAGGAAACATCTAGTCATCTATTTTGCTTCAACGGTATTAAACTTTAACTGCATTTACATAGTCAATAAAGAAACTAAATCAAAATGAACAGCTTGTCACTAAATGCACATGTGGCACTCTAGCCAATCCAAACCACTTTATTAATGTAGTGCTTCTCCTGATAAACAGTTCAAGTACTGTGTGTGATTTCCATAATCACACAAAAACAGACAGTTTAAAGACCTACTACAAATTAATTAAAATGCTTTCTAAAATAGACCGGAACATTTCTGATTGCAAAGATTCTTCAATATTCGCACTAATTATCACTCAATAATTGTTCTTAATCAGGAGTCTGTTCAATGCTATCTAATCAAAGTTCTAATAAAACAGAGTTTTGTAACTTTTTAAACTAAGAGTTGGCAAAGGATTGATGCTGTAACAGCAAACAGATGTTTTAAGTTTATTTTTGTGAACAGTCAAAGGATTATTATCCTCCCATTCAAAGCAGAAGTATAACAACAATTAATAAAAATATCAACATACCTGTACAATCTGTTTTTTTATAGTACCATCTATTCTGCATGCCATGCGTTTTTGTTATGTTCTCTATCCGTACCTTGCCATGTTTATAATGTTCTTTCTAAGCCAGATGTGGTGGCCATCTTTTTTCCTCAAGGAAAACAAATGATTAAAACATATATAAAATAATCACATTTTGGTGAAACTAGAACATTTTTCCACCAAATAAAATGGGAAGTTGCCTGAACTCTTTGTATTAACAAATTCTGGCTAGAGTCACTAGGGCTGCTGCCAAGGAATTTGTGGTAGAAATATTGAAAATTAGTTTTTTTATATTTTTACACCACATTTTCAACATAGAAATATAGAAGTTGATGGCAGATAAGGACCACAAGGCCCATTCAGTCTGCCCATTTCTTTTTCTACCTTATGAATTTGCCATCAGCCTTTGCTCTGTCAGTGGCCTATCTATTCATACTCATCTGTATTGCTCCCTCATGCCTATCCCATGCCTGTTTGAAGCCCTGCACTGTATTCATATCCACCACTTCCTGAGGTAGGCCATGCCATGCATCCACCACCCTTTCTGTGAAAAAGAACTTCCTCACATTACCCTTTAATTGACCTCCCTCTAATCTCATGCTGTGTCCTCTTGTCCTACTATTTTTCTTATATTGAAACATGTTAGACTCTTACACCTTGTTAATGCCCTTAAGGTGTTTGACTTTCAATCATATCACCTCTCTCCCTCCTTTGCTCTAGGGTATACATATTGAGCTCTGTTAATCTGTCCTCATATGTTTTCTGATGCAGTCCCTGCATCATTTTTGTTGCCCTTCTCTGGACTGCCTCAATTTGGTTAATGCCCTTGTGAAGGTGTGGCCTCCAGTACTGCATGCAGTACTCAAGATTGGGGCCTAACCAGTGTCTTGTAAAGAGGATTATTACCTCCCTCTTATGACTTGTGATACCCCTGCTAATACACCCCAACATTCCCTAGCCTTACTTACTGCTTTAGTGGTCTGTTTGGATGATTTCAGGTCATCTGTGATGATCATGCCCAAGTCTCTTTCTTCCCTTGTGACTGCCAGCAACCCCCTTCCAGCCTATAGGTGACTTCAGGTTTTTCTCTATCTGCAATATCTTGCACTTCTTTGCATTAAACCCCAGTTGCCACTCTTCTGACCATTTTGCTAGTTTATCCAGATCTCTTCTCATTCTGCCCACCCCATCTGGATCATCTACTCTGTTGCAGATCTTGGTGTCATCTGCAAACAGACAAACCTTACCCTCCAGTCCATCTGCAAAATCACTGATGAAGATATTGAAGAGGACTGGCTCCAGCACTGATCCCCGAGGTACCCCACTTGTGACCCTGCCTCATGAGGAAGGGCAGAGAAAATGTTCAACTCCTACCTGAAAGGGGATTTTGTGCAGGGATCACAAAATCACCTTTTGGGACAAATCTACCTAATGACAGTTCAATTGTTCATGAGATAGGGTCCCAAAGAAGGCATGGGTAAGTAAGGGCTTGGAGGGGGGGTGCTGGGTGCTGAGTGGGAGAGATGGGTGGGGGATGGTAAAGGCACAAAAGACATCAATGGTTAAAAAAAGCAAAAAGGATGTGGATTTCCAATTGCATTAGGAGGATTGGGCACCCCCAGTGTCACTGCTATGTTTCGGGGGATGTATGCTGAGAAGGAGGGTCAGGTGGGGGTGAAAAAACAAATTTATTAAAAGAAAAAGAAAAGGCCATGGTGGAGCATGATCATGACACTAGAGGACTGGGCACCCCCAGTGTCATTGTTATGTTCCTTGTGGGGCGGGGTGGTGTGTGCTGAGAGGAAGGGTCAGGTGGGGGGATATCCACAATTTTTTTTTTAAATCAGTGGTTATGATGGAACACGGCACACTCTGCCATGATCAAGATGGTCGCTTCTCTCTACTGCACATGTGCTAGTGGCCATGCATGTGCAGATATGGTTTGGTGGCCATCTTGGACACAGCTGAGTGTTCCGCTGTGACTGCCAACAGTTAAAATAGTGCATTGTGACTGTCTATGGACACAGTGAGCAGAGTGCTTCACAGATGTGGAGGTGACTGTGTTGAAACTCTAGCACGTTGTTCAGTCAGAAGGAATGCGGATGTGTCATTTTCTGATAGCAAAAGGGTCTGCAGGGCTACACCCACTGCAGCCCTAAAAAAAGGGTAGGGTCAAACATTTTGAACAATTTTGTTGCACTGCTGCTTAGAAAGAGACCTTGTTTTTATACATTTTTTTTACTTTAAAAGATGCAATATTTGTTCATTGTCAAAAAAGTCATCAAATGTCAATACCGTCTTAATTTATATATATATATATATATATATATATATATATATATATTCATGGCAAAAAAATCTGTTTAATGCATCACTTAAGGCTGTTCCACAGTGACAAAAGTGAGGAAATTCAGTGTTAGGGTTGCCACCCCTTGCACCCCACACCTACCCCGCCCCCACCAACAGACATCGGGGCTTGCATTGGAGTCATCAGCCCTAACTCCTAACAACCCTAACTGATGCATTAAACAGAGTTTTTTGCCATGAATTTCCCTTCTTTTTGAGAATGTGCACTATAAATAGTGAATGGAATGTGGTGGAGGGAAGGGCCCCGCACTCCCACCATGTGATTTTTTTGTCACTTCGCTGTGCAAAAACTGTATGACCGACTGAAAAGAAACTTGGTAAATGAAAACATGTACCATGGGCTGGCAGTATAGCCTAGAGGTTAGAGTAACGAGCTGTGAATGAGCTTGGTACATCTGGCAGACCAGACCTTGGTTTGATTCTCACTACCTCCACTTGCATACTGTGTGACTCTGAGCAAGTCACTTAACCGCCCAGTGCTCCTAGGTCATCCTTGAAAACAGGCACTTGTATCTAGTGGCCCTTACCTGGTTACCTAAGACTAAAATAAAATAAAAAATAGTACTCCGTATGTCCAGAATTGTGTGAACATCCATTCAACAGTCACACAGCACCACGAGCAAACAACTGTGCAGGCACAATTCAGCAATCGTAAGTGCCAGCAACCCAACAATTGTCACAGTCAAAGATGTATTATACAATGGCAAGAAAGAATCCTGGTCTCTGATTGGTCAGCCTGGGACTGGACCCGTGATGTTATCCCAGCACATCACGGGTCTAGTCTCAGAAATGTGAACCCATTAGGATGACCATTAGTTACTCTTTTTTTGCATCTTCTCTTTACAAAAATATTCTTCCACACTAACAAAAATATTCTTTAAAATTATTTTTTTATTCTGTATTACAACAAGCCATTGTATATTAGCAATAATGCCCTCCAGGGTGTTTGTTGTGCTGGGATAACATCACGCCTCAGGTACTGGACACACTCGGCCTCTGGCCTCATGCCCATCCACCTGAGGTGTGATGTTATTTCAGCACAACACACACCTTGGAAGGCATTATTGCTTAATTATATATCTTTCTGCATTCCAAATGCCAGGCAAATCGGACACACGGTGCAAAAGTTATTGAAGCAGAATGAACAAAATTTTCATTCATCGGAGTGGCATAATTCTGCACCTGTTGATGTTTAACACACCAAACCACTGCAAGACACCTCCATACCACTAGGATCACCCACGGTATAAATGTCAAGCCAGCAGCGCCATGCAGAATGCTATGCACAAAACGGTAACTGTGTCACACAGTATGTCCACAGCAAATTATTTTTTCAAAATGTAAACAATATTATTCACATCCCCAGGACAGCCACTCAACACCCTCCAAATTTCATGTGAAAAGACCACACCATTCCAGAGATATTCAATTTTTAAATTTCTGCACCTTAAAGAAGTCTTCCACCACAAAATGATGGAAATCGCGGCAGAAAATGTACTAAAATGGTGGACCTGGCAGCCAAAAAATCAGTAACCGTGAAGTGGGCCAACTTCAATTGGCAATAACTCTGGACTGAAACAACATTTTTTCATCAAACAAAAACTGGCATGTTCCGAGAACAAAGGTTTTTCTACATGCCAAGCTTCAGATCAATCAACCACACACTGATTGCACTATGTGTCATGGAAGAGAGTGCAGAAAAATAGCAAAAACATAATGTTTTGCACTGCACTATGCAAATGCAAAAAACACAAACAGTAATGTTAACACAAATGGTGATGGAAACAGTGAGGTAAAAGAAAATAGTAACGGTAATGCAAACTCAAGCACAAACGGTAACGCACTCGGTGACACAAACGGAAATGATAATGGAAACGGTAAGAGAACGCATGCGCAAACATAAATGAAAACAGAAATGGTAATGCAAACTGTAACGCAAATGCTAATGGCAACAGAAACGCAAATGGTAACGAGAACAGTAATGTAAGCGGTAATGGCAACAGAAACGCAAACACAAACGGTAATGAAAACAGTAATGAAAATGAAAATGTTAACACAAACTCAAACAGAAACACAAACAGTAACAGCAACAGTAATGCATAAGGAAACAGTAACACACTCAACAACGGAAACGCCACCGAAAATGCAAACGCTAAGGCCAACGCAAAATGCAAACAGTAATGAACATGCAACTGGTAATGGTAATGCAATTAGAAATACAAACGGTTATGGTAACACCAACGATGATGCCAAAGGAAACACAAACGCAAACAGAAACACAAGCGCAAGCGCGTACGCAAACGCAAATGGTAATGCACACGGTCATGGCAACGCAACTGGAAATGCAAATGCTTATGGTAACACCAATGATGACACCAAAGGAAACATAAACACAAACGGAAATGCAAACGCAAGCGCGTATGCAAAAGCAAATGGTAATGCACATGGTAATGCAAAAGTAAACGTAAACAAGAAACAGTAATGAAAAATCAAATGGTAACAGTAACGCAAACGCAAATGCAAAGGGTAATGCACACAGTGATGTAAATGGAAACGCTAATGCAAATGGTTATGGAAATGCAAATGGTAACAGTAACAAATGCAAGCGCAAGCACAAACGCAAAAGAAAAGGGTAATGCACACGGTGATGTAAACGTAAACGCTAACGCAAATGGAAATGGAAGCGGAAATGCTAACAGTAACAGTAATGCAAATGCACACCCTTTTTTCCTCAAAAGGTACATTCAAAAGCACAGTGAATACAAAGAATGTATACATAATAATGGCCCTCTGAGCAGAAAATCAGCACTTGGAATACTAAATTCATTGTAGCTCAAGAACAATACGACGTAGAAAAAAATTTCAAATCTCATATTATTTACGACTTTCAAGGCTAGTTTTGCACGTAGCCCCCTAGTGGGGGACTACGCATTCTTCCTATGAAAAGTCTGTATTTCGAACTGTTTTTGAGATACGGGCCGTGAAAGGCGCGGTGGATGCTGTAATGTTAGCCTGTGGGGAAAATCGTCAACTTCGGAGTGCCATAACTTTGCAACCCCTCTAATATTTTGTCACTAAACCACCAAAAGACACATCTGTGGGATCTTGGCTTTCTTCCCTCTAAACTTCAGCCCAAATGACCAAACCGTTCTTTTGCAGCAGGGTGGCATAAATTCCAAATTGTTTTGGCCATAGTGTCGCAAAGTAGTGTCGCAAATCACAACACTTTCGCAAATAAAATCACGAAAGTGCCGCATATGCAAAAGTACTTTGTGACACTACTTTTTACAAAAATTAAAAAAAACATATTTCTGGGGTGTTTTACCCCCCAAAAAAAGACATGGCTAGCATCCTCAGGGCTCGACTAGGTGAACACAACAAGAACTGTGTCCCTAGAGGGTCCCAAATTTAAATGCCAAGCATTTCTGTGACCACCAGCTGAAAACAAGATGGCTGATTTGCAACACTACAAGGGTCATTTGTGAAAGTAAAAAGTGCATTTGAGACACTTTCGCATGTTTTGTTAACTTTTCCCATTTAACTGTAATGGGAAACTTGTTTTTTGAATAACTTTTGAACCGTTCAATATTTTCTCACGAAAACTTTGAAAGGCACATTGGGGTCCCTGGCTGCATGTTTCCTAAAGGTTTTGGGCCAGTCGCACAAACCATGCGACCTGTAGGCACGTGCAAAGAATGCACAAAAATGTGTAATTTGTGCATTTTTCGGTGCTCTGTAGCTCTGCAACTGTACATCTACGGTACCAGACTGTACACGCCAAATTTCAGGCAAATCTGTCATACAGTGGCAAAGTTATTAAGCTGCCAAATTTCAGATTTAACCTTAAATGGGGTACTCAACCCTAACTATAGCGGCACTACTGTGCTACTATTATATATATATATATATATATATATATATATATATATATATATATATATATATATGTGTGCATACTCTCAACTGTCCCTGATTTTCAGGGACGTCCCTGATTTCGCCTCAAAATTTTACTCTGTCCCTCCTAAAAATTGTTTTTCCGTGGCCAAACAGTGGGGACTGTAAGCACAAAATAATGTCAGATATTAAAGTTACAGACTTGTTCTTCCTTAGAAAATGCATTTTACACTAAGCCCCTTATTCTACTAGTTTCCTGAGTGGATATCACCAATTTTGAAGATGTGTCCCTGATTTTGGTCCTTTGCCACTGATTTTTTTAAGCCTTGTCCCTAATTTATGAGGCAGGAGGTTGAGAGGTATGTATGTGTGTGTGTGTGTGTGTGTATATGTATACACAGACCGGATGGCTACCACTCCTTAGTAGAATACAATACCAGACCTGCATGTTAACCAAGAAAGTTCTCCTTGGGCTCATGCCATCAGGAGTGGCAAAGCTCCTTACTGCCAACAGCAGTACCCAGCTTTCATGCAGTGCTCTATAGCAAACTTTCCAGGTCCCCAGATGCCGGAGCACAATGGGTCAGAGGTTGTTCATGCACAGGGCTCCTCAGTGGTACAACACTCTTAACAAAGAAACACAACTGTGACACTTGGTCCCTTTAAAAGGCAACTCTGACTATTCCTCACCTCTACCACGCAATGTGACTGCCTCTCCTAAGTAACTGCCTCCTCATTTTACCCTAGTCGAAGGTGACCTGTAACCTCCCTTAAAGCTCCACTTTTTTGGCACCAGTTTCCCCCCACTCTCACCCCTTACCCCCCCACACCACATTGCCTCACCAACCCCCTCCTCTCTCTAATGGCAGTTTCAGATATGGGGCCCTCCAGCCCATCCACCTCACATTTTTGCCACCCACCTCTACCGCCAACAATGGCCCTTTCGCCTGCCTACTTTTTCCTGACTCCCTCCTACCCTATACTAACTATATACTGTTCACTCTGAAACTTGTCTGAAGCGGGCTTATGTTGTGTCTCTCCATTTTTGGCTGTATAATAAATGCTTAGACATCTTTGTGTTTTTAAGACTGTAACCATTGTTGACCTTTGCATGTATGTTACCCTACATCCTTTGATGTGGAACCTTTGTAAATGGGCAGTTGCTGCTCAAAGGTATTTGTAATCCTAGAGTTTAATAAAATAAAAATAAATAAAATACACAGTGTATGGATTGACCGGACACTTCTATGTTTAACCCCAAATTTTGCACTTTAATAACTTTGCAACCGTATGACAGATTTGCCTGAAATTTTGCATGCATAGTCAGGTATCATAGATTTCTGGATCTGGAAAGTTTTGTTCCGGACAGATGTGCAGTTGCAGAGTGCCAAAAATGTGCAAAAAAACACTTTTTGGCTATTTCTTTGCTCGAGGCTACAGCCCAAATGGTTTGTCCATCTGCTCTGAAATTGTCAGAGAATATGCAGTCTGGGTCACTGATATGCCTTTTGAAGATTTGGTGAAAAAATATTAATCCGTTCAAAAGTTATTCAAATTAAAAATGTCCCATTATAGTCAATAGGGAAAAAAATAGCTGTGCCTCTCAAAAGCTGCCGCCAGTACATTTTACTGTCACAAATGCCCTCAGCAGTGTTGTGCCACCGCCATCTTGTTTTCATTTAGTGGCGGACAAAAACAGCTGTAGTTCAAATTTGACTGCCCCTAGGTAAACACTGACAGTTGTGTTTACCTAAATGGGACCTGAGGAACCCAATGCTGGCATCAGAATTTTAAAATTCGACCTGGAAATATGTTTTCCAGCATCGTACCCTCAGTACTGTCACAAATTATGAAAGAACGGATGCAACACTTTTGCAATTTGTAACACTTTCACACCAGTTCTTTCACAAATTTTGCAAAAGTGTCACAATTTGTGACACTACTGAACCAAAAAACACCATTTCTTTGTCACCTCACTGCTACTAAATGGTAAGGGCTTTTGTGCTGAAATTTATAAGGTGGCAAGTCCTTGCCCCACAGTTGTGCCTTTTGCTAGTTTGGTGAAAACATTTATAGTGGTTCCATAGTTATGGTATTCTGAAGGTGAGAAATTTCTCACAGGATAACATTGCAGTTCCTGCGGCACCTTTCGGCACCCATATCTCGAAAACGATTTGAGATACAGATATTTTTGATCTGGGCAGCTAAACATGCATGGAGGTTTCTAAGTCATGATTGCAACTGCTATGGTTACTGAGATATTGCCAAGTTAATGTTGCAAGGGTTCCTTTTCATGACTCTAGGGCTGCGGTATATCTCTGTACTTGTGTGTAAGTGGGAGTGCAGAGCCCAGAGGGCCCACACTCCCAGATACGCATACCGTTATGCAAAAATGGTCAGTGTGAAGGAAGCACAGGGCACAGAGGGCCCTGAGCTCCCACAACCACATACCAGTTACATTAAACTTTCTCAAAGTGAAATTCATTGCAAAAACTTCGATAATGCATCAGTTAGGGTTAATAGTACAGAGACTAAGGTTTTGAAATTCAATGTTAGGGTTCCCACCCCTACCACCCCACCCCCCCTTCACACATAAACAGGCATCGAGGTTTGTCATGCAGTCATCAGGCCTAACTCTCACCTCATTCTCCTATACTGTACCATGCCAACTGGTTTACACATGGAATGGGGTGAGAGTTGGGCCTGATATACACCAAACGCGCGCCTCTTGGTGTGTGGAGAGTGGAATAATGTGATGAAACCCTAACACTGAATTAAAAACTTTTATCACTGTACTATCAACCCTAACTGATGCATTAATGGAGTTTTTTGTCATACCTGTGGGCATGACTTTCCCCAAATAACAGTGCTATTTTTACTTGCTAGGACCTACTGTGAAGATATTGGAAATATTTTCACTGTAGGTCCAAATATACCTCTAGTAGGTCCCCATTGTCTGGAGCTGGTAGCATGGGCAGCATAATCAAAAATGCAGCTGCTTCCTTTCATGCTGGCTCCTGCTTACAGTTTCATTTCCCCATGGCACCCAAAGAAGTACTTTTACTTTGTTCCTCGATTTAAAAAAAAAAGTCACAATTCTAATTAAATAAAATTCACAGTGAGCAAAAAACCCTTTTTGTACACCAGTACTGTTCCCCTGCTTCCTACAGCAACAGCCAACCACATTCTGCCTCCCAACCTCTCTCCCTATACCCAGCAAACACATCTTCGGTCTCTGACCAGCAGTCCTCCAACCTGCATGCCAGCAATAAGTGCTAGTTCTCCAGCCTCTCTGTGCCAAAACAACCTCTCCCTTCTCTGGGCCCAACCACTAACTCCCCAAATTGAAACTGGGCGATGATGCATGCAAGCATCACATGTGTCAGAAAGGAGGCGTAACTACTCGGCTATCTGAAAATCATACTCGGTCATCCTGAAATGAAACAAAAAACAAATAAAGAGCTGCTGAAATCAAAAAAGAAAACACTGAGGGGAGGTATGGCATAAACAGAACATTCTACCCCCCTAGTGAAAATATTGGTGATATTTTTTGTTCTCGTACTGATGATATATGTGTGTGTATATATTATACTGGTGCAGTAGCGCCAGTATAGTTAGGGTTTGCAGGGCAGTTTAATGTTAAACCTCAAATTTTGTACTTCAATAACTTTGGAACTGATGAAGGATTTGCACAATATTTGGCATGCTTTGTGGCTAGGGTAAGGTCTCTTGACCTGCCAAATGTTGTGTGAATCCCTTTTGCAGTTTTTGAGATACAGAGTGTTGAAAAAACAGAGGGTTTTGCTCTTTTTGCTGTTTTTTGTTCGGCTGTATCTCAAAAATGGGTTAACGATGTTGCCTGAAATTTTCAGGGTAGAAAGCCTTACCTCACAGGTGTGCCTTTTGAAGATTTGGTGGAAAAATATTAATCCGTTGCAGAGTTATGACATGTTTTAATTTCCCATTTTGTTCTATGGAAAAAATAGATGTCAGGCATGAAATAGGATCTTGCTTGGGGAAGGAGGTGTTGGGAGATAGATTGTGCATTGAACAAGGATTCTATTGCAGGTGATTGACACATGCTGTATCAAAGTAAAATGAGAAATCCCGATTCAGAGTAGAAACAAGAATAGCAACACTAGCACTGTATAGGCACACATCCATCGTGGGGATCGCTGCTAGATGTCAGTATATTGGTGCCCTCACACACACTCATCTCCAGTACAGTACTTTATTTTTTCTATCCCCAAACCTAGAGACATAGGGCCCAATTCCAAGACAGCAAGTGGAGCAGGGCGCAAGCTGCACCGTGGTGGATAGGCATGCCCAAACCTTTGTGACATGCGTGCTGTGCCCTATTCCAGAACAAAGGCCAGATATGATGGAAATCAGTGGAATTACACACGTCACAACATACACCAAAACTGCAAGGTGCAAGTCGCAATAGCGGGCAGAGAGGTTATGCATGTTGCAACACAACGCCCATATAAAGGTGTGCAAACCACCGATACTGTATGTCACAGGCAGTAATGTAGGCGGAAGCGATGGCGCAAGCCGGGACCGAAGCACAGGTGGCATCTGCACAGAAGTGTAAATGCAGTTTCACCAATGAGGAGACCGAAGAGTTCTTCAATGAGCCTGAGGCACAGGCCACCCTGCTCATGGGCAAGGGTGGCGAGCGTGAAGTGCGCAGAAAGAGCAAGGAGGCCTGGGATACTGTTGCCCAAAAAGTTAATGCGGTGAACAATGCCAGGTGCACCGTCAGGGAACTCCAGAAGAGGGTCAATGACCTGAAGCACTATATGAAGGGGAAGGAGTTGTACAATAGGCACCAGGCAGCCACAGGCGGCGGGCCACAGGAGGAGAAACCACTGAGCTCCCATGAGGAGAGGATCCTTGCCTTCCTGAGCCAGCACAGTGTCCATGGTGACACAGACCTGGACACAGCATGAATGGCAACAGGGACAGGTATCTGGTAGACCAGCCGAGCCACTGCAATGTAAGAGGGCTATGGCACATGGGCAGGGGTGCGTGGGTGGTAAAGCAGAGCTGTGCAGGTGCACTGTTTTGTGCTGGACAGGGCCTGTGGCATGGTGGTCAGAACACACCTTGGGAGGCATGCAGGGAAGCAGTGGAGGTGGTACAGTGGTGACGGGCTGTAGGGACACACAGCATGCAAGCAGGACTGTAGTGCATGTGGGCCCGCGTCCACCCATGGCAGCATGGCATGTAGTGCAGTCAGTGTGTAAGGAGGGCATGGGCATGTACAGATTGCCAGGACCAGGGTGACAGGGTCACCCAGGGCATGGACGATGGGGAGTTGGAGGCAGTGGAGCCATGCAGTGGCCTGCAAGGGCCACCCCATGGCAGCACTGTGCACTGTGGCATGCACCAACGGTGTGTGGGATGGTGAAGCAGGGCTAGGTATGGTCACATATGTGTAAGGCAGGACATGGCAGAGTTGCACTGATGCACTGTCATCACCCCACAGGTACAGCAGCAGCAGACAGAGGGACAGAGGACAGTGGTGGCACAAGCAGTGAGCCAGAGTGGGACAGCACGCAGCCAACCATCCCACAGGTCACTGTTACAGACCAATCGGGCAGTGCAGACATGGTGGAGCTGGATGTAGTCCCAACAACTGTGGTGGGTGAATAGCAGGCAGCGGCAGGACCCCAGCAGCTGGAGGTGGGTGTGGACTTCTGTGACCTCTTCAGCTTGACCAGCATTGTGGACAACATCACCCAGGACCTGAACCCGGCTTCGTATGAATGGTTGGAGGTGACCCTGGATGAGGAGTTACAGTACCTGCAGGACAACCATGTGGCCACACCCACTGACTATTCTGCATTCTGCAGGACCCTGGTCAGAAACCACAAAGATCAGGCGGAGATGCTGGGCTGCATACACCTGAGCATTGATGCCCACCACACAGCACTGCAGGAGCAGATGGGCACCCTCAACGATGCTATTGAGTCCAGGACACGCACCACCGAGGTGGCCATGGGGATGCTGGTGAACGCCATGGTCAGCACACAGGTCTCTGTCAGGGAGCAGACATGGGTGCTCACCCAACTGGCAATGGCCATGGAGGGGTAGGTGGCACACCAAAGGAGGCAGGCAGACATCATTGCCGCTGCACTACACAGCATGTTAATATCCCAGCCTGTGTGCCACACACAGGGGAGGGACAATGCAACACAAGCCTCTCATGTGGAGCAACACCACCAGCAGGAGGACGGGACACATGCCACCACAACAGCTGGGGGCACGCAGCCACCATCCACAGTGCTGGATGTGCCACCAACAGCTCCAGGGGCACATGTGTGCAGCCACTGCCAACACAGCCACCACCCCCACCAACAGCAGCACCACCACCACCACCAGCAACAGTGGCACCAAAGCCACCACCACCATCACCAACAGCAGCGCCACCACCACCACAGACAGCTGCACCACTGCCTCCATTACCAACACTAACAGCAGCACCACCGACACCACTGCCAACACCACCAACACCCAGGTCACCTGCTGCCACAGCCATGGGGTGTGATGCAGGGGCTACCAGCTGCAGGACCAGGGCCAGGCAGGGTGTGGGAGCACCTGCAGACACTGCAAGACAGGTCACAGCAGAGAAGGCAGCACCAGCCTGGGTGCAGAGGACAGTGACGAACCCCCAAAGGGACAGGGACTGTGTCAGGACCAGCACCTGCTGTCACAGGAAGGTGGGGCAGGCATCAGATGACAGTGGTGGTGCAGGGACACATGGACAGTGGGAGACTTGCAGTCATGCAACTGGGGCAGGGAGGGTCCAGCAGTGCTGCAGGGGAGGAGGTGCCCACACCACAGGGAGGGGCACAGGGTGTATGTGCCGCTAAGTGCAGATGGACCATGCAGCGACAGGAGGACTAGTGACAGTACCTGTATGGTGCACTGGTGTAAGGGGGGGTGGGCACTGTACATAGCGGCACAAGGGGAGGGCACTGCGGGAGGTTTGTGTGTGGTGCGTGTGTGGTGTGTGTGTGTGTGTGTGTGTGTGTGCACTGCGTGCAGGTGTGCGGATGATCTGGAACAGCGCAGTGTGGGTGTGGATGATGTGTAAAATCACTGGGTGTGGATATGTGTGTTGAAGGGTGTTGCACCAATGTACTGTTCCACTGTCATCATTCCACAACATGCCTAGTAAAGCTGTTTCGCTGGCTGTCTGTGTGGTGTCACTCATTCCCACAAGACGTGATAGGGCTGGCCACACATAGCATACCATGGGTGACAGGGCTGCGCTGCTGACTGCATGCGTGGCCCAAGGCATACATGCACATGTGCTTGGCAGGCCGCAGCTGCCAGCCTCACCCACCACATAGCTGCACATTGCTCGGCCTGTGCCGTACTGCAGTGGGGTCAAAAACACAGGTGATACACATGCAGGCCGCAAAATGTGTGGCAATAGTGCACTACACATATGCAGTTTGCGTGTACGAATGCAGCATGTGCATGGTGCCACCGTAGGATACACATGGAGCCTGCACGTGCCCCATATGCTAGGTGCAATCACGTAGGCACTGAATAGACCACACAGAGCACACACTGCACAGTGGCAGGAGCGGCAGGGCCAGTGCACACAGGGCCACTGCAATAGACAGGATGTGCAGCCTAAGTGGCAGAGCCTCTAGGTACATGGCTGCTGAGACATCCCAATTGGTGAACCAGGTTCAGGAGTGGTGCACCACCCTGCTCCCACCTGGCTGCAGAACCCACATCCCTGCAGAGAGGGACAGGGTCTGGAAAGCTATAGGAGCACTCCTGAGTGCCATCAGCAGCATGTCCCACACACCAGACTAACTGAAGCACAGGTGGCAGGACCTTGCCAAGTGAGACCCTAAGATAATACAACGCATGATGACCATGGCAGTGAGCAGGGACATGGAGAGGAGGACTGGCTGGCATCCCGGTGCAAGTGGATATGCCGACACGTAGGCAGACACCAGCACGACACTGCCACATATGCCATGGCCACTAGTGGTGCAGGAACGTAACAGTGTTCCTCATCCCCACAGATGCAGGACGCCGCGACCAGGACCAGCAGGGGTAGCAGGTGGTGGAGCACCAGCACGGTGGGTGACATCATCAGTCGTAGGGCCACTGGAGGTCAGGTAGGTGTATGCTCTGTCTACCATGTGTCGATGTTGTGCTGTGGGGAGTCTTCAGTGGCTGGGGGGGCCGTGTGCTGACTGGGCATGAACAGGTGGGCAGCAGCATACAGGGGTGCTAGGCCATGCACCACTGGTGTACCCATGTGCCACTGCGGTGCTTGTGGCCAGTGCATGCCGCCAGTGTGCCTGCCCCTGTGTGCCGTGTGGCCAGTGGGGTGGGTGTGTTGCTAAGGTATTGTCACATGTAGTGTGCACTGGCATGCATGCATGGGTGCCTGTGCATGCACTGTGTCCTTGTATGGCTCTGACCTATGTCTTTGCTACTTTGCAGGTGGGTGGAGAAGCCTTGCCCCAAGGCACCGGGCACTGCTGTGGGCCATAGTGGACCAGAAGGCCCAGGATACAAGGGACTATATGTGCTGAACTCTCCGCCGGCACCACAGTGCCCGCCCCTTGCCACCATCTTAACAGGAGGAGGAGGAGGAGGATGATGAGTGGGAAGATGCCATGGAGGTGCAGGTGGTGGAGGAGCAGCCAGCCACAGATGGTCCAGGTGTTGTCGAGGAAGCTGCCACAGGGGGTGCACCATTGCTCATTGAAGGCCCAACTGAGGCAGTGCCAGGGGACCAAGCACACCAGCAGGGACTTCCGGCTGGACTGCAGCATGATGAGCTGGTGGAGGAGGGCTTGCCGCTGGCAGAGGGGGCCAACACTGGGAATATGCCTCTACTGCACCCATGTGACCATGAGTGGGATGATGGGGCACCTGATTACCATCCTGGCCCACAGGCAGGGGACAGACAGCAACAGCCGGGGGTGGTACAACTGGGGCAGCTGGCAGACAGGAACCAGAGGCTTGTCCAGCTTGTGGTGATCATAATGGTGGATGTGGCCCACCTGAACAAGTCCATTGATGCCCTGCTCTCAGCACTGCAGGAGCAGTAGGGTGTCACCACTGTGGACAGGGCACACTGTGGCCACAGTGGCCAGCACTCTACTGTGGCACAAGGGGGTTATATGTTGTGTTTGTCACGCGGGCCGTTGGGGGGATGTTCATACTGTTTTTATCTGGGGTGGGGTGACTGTATATACTGCTTTTGTGGGGAAGCTGTTCATAGTATTCATATCTGGGGGGACTATATACACCATTGTGCCTGGGGGGGGCATTCATGATGTATGTGTTTGGGGAGGGGGGCATGTTTCTACTGTTTGTTTCTGGGGCTTTCAAAGGTGTGGTGACTGTTCCTATTGGTTGGTTCAAAGGCCGGGGGAGTATTGTACATAGTGGTGGACTCTGGGGTAGTTAGTAGAGGGGGCTTGGTGTGTTGCAGGTGATATTGTTTGTGCATTGTTGTGTTTGCCATTGTTACTGTTCTTTGTTTCTATTGTGTTAAATAAATTATATCTTCACATCCCTGGCTTTGCGTCTCTGTCTGTGGTCTGTATGTGCATGTGTGCCTGTGTGTCACTGTGTACATGTGGTCACACATGTTGCAGAGCTCAGCTGTTGCATGTGCATCCCCATCCTGCACATAGTACCTGTGTGCTGGCTGTCCATGACATAGCCTCGGGCACACACTAGTGAGCATGCCTGCATGGGGCATTGTGTCTGCAGCAGAGCCCTGTGCCAGGTCCTGTTCACATGCTGCCACACGATGTATGTCATGCCTGTGTGCTGGCCATGGGCCATTACGGCACCATCCCACCCAGGGGCAGCGTGGGCCCTGTGGGTGGCACCGTGGCACATCACCATGGTGCATCCTACCACCATACGTCTGCAAGTCTGTGCTGTCCAGTGCTGTGTCCCTGTTGTGATTTCACTGTTTACATGCATCAGTGGCCATGGAAGGTGCATTGTTCCTGGTGGAGCCATCCACTCATGGTTGTACCATTGTCCCATGTGTGACCCATGCCCACCTGTTTCCATATGTCCCCCGGCCATGTATGCTGTGGTCCTCTCTGTGTGGCCTGGGGGCCTTGTGTCATTTGCAGCAATGCCTGCCAGATGCTGTACAACATGTATAGCCACTGTTACAGCTCCAGTGCAGCCACATGTGTCGCATGGCAACTGGCAGACAGTATCCCGTCCTGTTGTGATTCTGCGACAGTGCATTGGATGCCATGTTGCTGCTTGTGTTGCATTGCACCACACTGTGTTCCCCATACTGCTGCGGGTGCCACCATGTTGGTGGTGGTGGTGGTGGCAGTGGTGGTTGTGTGCCGCCTCAGAAGAACTGCTTTATCACCTCCTGTCTTGCACAGTGTCCTGCTGATGCACCGCAATAGGTGTCCTGCCATGCTGTCAGGCTCTCTGTCTACCTCCTGTGGTGCGCCTTCCTCCTGGTCTGTGTCAGGCATTGGTACTTGGTGTGCCAGCGTGATGTTGTGAAGGACGCAGCAGGTGAGCTCTATTCTGCAGGTCATCACAGGGCTGTACTGCAGCTCACCCCTCAAAGTGTCAAGGCATCTGAATCTGGACTTTAGTAGACCGAAGGTACGCTTGATGACCGCTCTTGTGCTGGTGAGGGCCTCATATCTCTCCTCAGCTGCTGTCCATGGTGTCCTCACAGTTGTCATCAGCCACGGCATGGGGGAAATCTGCTGTCACCTGTTGGGGGGGGGGACAGCTTAGCTGCCTGTTGCTGTGTGCGGCAGTGTCGTCAACATCTACCTATCTTCTGCATGGCACACACAGTCACATGCACATGCTAACATCTGTAGGCATGCACTCTCAGTCACTCGACTGTCCTTGGCTGTGTCCATGCACAGCATGGGCATACCATGGTGCTGTGTGGCCCTTCCAGGCCCCTGTGTGTTGCACAGTGTGTGGATCATGACCTGCCTACATCCCGTGTGTGCCGTGCCACTTGCCTGCGTGGCCGTCACATCTGTACGCTTTGTTGCCTGTGCATTCTGTGCCACGGTTGTGCCACTGTATCCACTCACACCCGCACGCACTGTCTACGACTCACACACACACATGCTTGCACACATTTGCAGGTGTTGTTCACCCCAGTACATACCTACAAGCCATCCACCAGTGATGTCCCCTCTCTCGAAGGCCTCCTGTAGCCCACAGTTCCTGAATATTTGGGAGTTGTGGCAGGATCTAGGGTACTTGGTCACCATGTCTAGAATGCAACATCTGCTGTCACATACCACCTGGATGTTCATCGAGTGGTACCCTTTCTATTTATGCACACATCCCCATCTTCAGTTGGGGCCCTGATGGTCATGTGTGTGCAGTCAATTGCACCTAGCATCCGGGGGAACTGTGCCATGTTGTAGAAGGCCTGCTTCACATGGTGCTACTGTTGGGCATCCTGTGAGAAGCTTATGTGCTGTGTGGTATGCCGTATGAGAGCTGCCAGGAATCTCCTCAGGTGCTTCAACACCACTGGCTGGGATATGCCCACAGTGTCCCCTGTGGGCATTTGAAATGTGTTCATGGTGAGGAAGCACAGCGCTGCACTGCACTTACATGCACCTTCAGTGGCAGTGGGTGTCCCCTGTTGCTGGTACAGAATAGGTCCCCACTCAGGTGCTGGCATAGCTCCCTGGTGCAGCTCTTGGTGAGCCAGTAGCATGCTATGCACTGCTCTTCGGTAAGCTCCTCATAGGACATCTGAGTGCATCTCACTCTGCACTGGTGGCCTTGGTACCATCATGGGCTGCTGTGGCTCAGTCCCCTGAGTCCTGCCATGGTGTCTGGCAGCCCTGCGTTCCCATTGCTCAGCCAGTATAATGCCCAGTAGGGCTGATAGTGCTGACATGTTGTGCTGTGTGTCACACTACACTGCTGTCTACTGTCTGACTACGTGGGGGGGGGTTACATATGCTTCTGCTCTGTGGTTCTGCTACTCCTTGGTCTATGTTACATCTTCCATTTCTGGAGTAGTTACTTACACCTCCTGTTCGGTAGTTGCACTTTGTTGTAGTGGTGTTACGCATGTCACAAGCTGCATTACGCAGTGGCACAGGCTTTGTTGATAATGATAATTCCACATATCGATTATGGTGATATCATATATAGAGGGGCAGTTAGGAGTAATTTAGAAAAGCTTGATGTCATCTATAATAGATATATGCGCTTTGTCTTGATGCACTCGAAAACACATCATTGCATTCTTCACAGGAACTTAAATTGGATACCTCTGACAGAACGGCAAATATGCATGTGCAATGGTTAACCTATCGCTGTTATTGTAAAATGCTCCAGGATATCAAGTGGAGTTTCTGGAGGAATGGAATGCTAAGGTAGGTTTGAGATCTGAAGAGGAAGTAAAATTTAGGGTACCCTTATGAGAACAGTGAAGGCCAACATTGTTATTTATATGAAGGTCCAAAATTGTGGAATTTATTACCAGGTTATCTGAGGTCAAATACAAATAAAATATCTTGGAATGAAATAAAATCATGGCTTGTAAAGGAAGCAATGTCTTTAAAGATTTGTTGTACTTGAGACGTTTATACATATGGTTTATTGTTGTATGAATTATGTTTTATGTATGTATAGTGTTTGCATCTGTATGTATTTAAAAATGAAACTGATATTTTTTTGTACAGTAGGACCCCATTGTAAATTAGCTGATGCTAAATTGGGTTTTATCCTGTTTCTGATACCAGAAATAAACTTTTTACTACTACTACTACTACTATTACTACTTGTTTGGCATAACTGTGTCATAACCCATGTTTGTCACAGCAGCTGCTACTTGCAGCATAAGGGACCTTTTGTAATCAGGCATGTCACAGGTCATGGGCATAACTTGCGATTTGCGCCATTCGGTGCTGGCGTACTGCATTTCTGTCCGGCATATCTGTTCTGGAATCAGGCCCATAGAGTCAGTGAGACAGTGAGCAAATCAGAAAGGGATACAGGAGTGTTTAATGCAAATGTGCTGCAGTGCTGTATTGTCAAATATGTCACCATTTTCTCCAACACATACCTACCATCAGTACAGTATTCACTGCCTACCAAGATGAAATTTAATTTGCATCCACCATTGTACAAGTGTGGCAGTATATCCTACACATCATCTGTAGTTTTACTGATAGATATTCTCTACAGTAAATGACATACCATGCCCACCACCTGACCCCAAATTCAGAAATCTCCCATAGCCTTTAACACACATAGGCACAACTCACAGACTGTGCAGTCCCACCCACCACCCTCACTCCCTGGTACACCTTTATTATAAATACCGAGTCAGTCACCCTTAAAACTACAATGGTATTGGCAGCAAAAGCTAACGATGCAAAGCTACTTCCCTTTTATTGTTTTTAAGGGTTAAAGCCGTGACAAAGAACTTGACACTGTCACAGGTGTTGTGTTCATTTATAGCAAGATTGGTTGGATGAGTGAAGACCTAACTCACATATGGCTCAATCAAGTGTGGGAATCTCTAGCTTCTTCCCATAGACTACTGGTCTGGGATGCCTATAGATGCCATCTCCAAGAATCAACCAAGCGTGTCTTAAAAAAAATAACAACTGATATGGCTGTCATTCCTGGTGGCTGCACTGGCCTTGTGCAGGCAACTGATGTCTGCTGGAATCTCCCCTTTAAAGACCACTACAGGGAGCTTTATGAACAGTGGATGCCAGAAGGTGACAAGCTGTACAACTGAGGAGGGAACCTAAAAGCCTCCTACCAGAGTCCAGCTCACAAAGTGGGTTAAACAAGCCTGGGACACTATCCCGACTGAGCTTATTATAAAATCATTTGTTGTATATGGTGTTTCAAATTCCCTTGACAACTCATAGGATTAGAACATTAATATGCTCAAACAAGATGGGATCCTATATGAGCAAAGGGAGAATGTCCTTACCAAGCTTGATGCACTCTCTAAGGGTGGTTACTTTGATGCCAAAAATACTCCAGAAGAACCAGAACCAGAAGAAGAAGCAGAGGATGTTGAAGAGACAGCTAAAAATGAACTAGCTGTCGTTGACAGTGATGACAGTGAATGATGAATGAATTTTTTTTTCTCATTACATGGCGGTAACATGGCTTGCCCCCTCCCCCCCAACTAAGTACTGTGATTAAAATGGATTTTATGTGCAAATGCAATCTTGGATTTTTGATTTCATTTAGAGACAGATTTATTTAGCAGACTTACAGCTCTGTGGTACCACCCCCAGCCATAAATATTTCCCAAATTTAATAAGCGCCTGCTCAAATAAGCGTCCATTGAAAGAGCAGCATGAAATAAATAATGTGCCCGGCTCTAATTCGAGCAGATGCGTAAATAAATCCCTTTGCTCCCTCCCTCTGTGCAATTGCACCCACCACCCTCATTCCATGATCCCCAGTCCATGTAAAAAAATTACCTTCCCTCTCCCTCCCTCTGTGCAGTCCCACCCACCACCCTCATTCCCAGTATACCTTTCTTATACTGTAAATAAATCCCTTCTACTCCCTCCCTCCCTCCATGCAATCCCACCTGCCACCTTCATTCCCTGGTCCCCGGTCCATGTAAATAAATTACCCTCCCTCTCCCTCCATCTGTGCAGTCCCACCTGCCACCCTTGTAGTCCAGTCCCCCTTGCTTATACATATATAAATCCCTCCAGCTCCCTCCCTCTGTGCAGTCCCATCTGCCACCCTTGTTCCCGGTTCCTGGTCCATGTAAAAAAATTACCCTCCCTCTCCCTCCCTCTGTGAAGTCCCACCTGCCACCCTTGTAGCCCAGTCCCCCTTTCTTATACATATATAAATCCTCCCACACCCTCCCTCTGTGCAGTACCACCGCCACCCTCATTCCCTGGTCCCCTTTGCTGAAAAAGAAAACTTTCCTCGATGTCTTTTCTTTTTATAACCTGTAAATAAGAAACAGTCCATTGTTGCTTCCTCAGTCCCCCCTCTCCCATCCCCACCCTCCTACTGAGCACCCACCTCCCCACACCCCCCTTACCCATACTTACCTCCAGAGGTCAGGAGCACCAATTTCTCTGGACCAGGACACGGCTGCACTCTTCAAAGCCGAACTGCGAACTGAGGAATCAAGGTAAGCGCTGTATAATGACACTCAATGGGAGTTTCAACTTAGGTTGATATCTAAGCCATTTTTAGGAATTGTTTTACCAAATGTTCAACACAGGGTTCTTGGGACCCCACCTCATGAACACTGTCACTGTCATCTCGTTAATGGGACCCAAAAGGTGATTTTGCGATCGCTGCACAGAATTACCTTTTAGGCCATGTCCACAGACCCTCTCTGGTCTACTATTTTGGTCACCCAGTCAAAGAAATCAATTAGATTCATCTAACATGATCATTCCACTGTGAACCCATGCTGCCTTGGGTTCTGTGCCCCACTGGCCTCTAGGTACTCTACAATTCTTTCTGTCAGAAGTGATTCCATGACTTTCCCTGCCACAGAGGTCAAACTGACAGTTCTGTAGTTTCTTACCTCTGTCTTGCTCCCACTTTTGTGAAGGGGAATCACATCCACCCTCCTTCGGTCCTCAGGTACCACACCATCCTCCCATGATTTGCTAAAAGGGTAGTCAGTGGTGTCACTAGTTCTCCCTTAATTCTGTTAGAATTCTGGGTGAACTCGCAGGCCCCATTGCTTAGTCCACCTTCAGTTTTCGGTGTTCTTCAGAACCCTTTCTTCTGTGAAAGGACTGGATTGACCCCTATCCAGAGTGCTTCTGTTAATTGAATAGGTACCTCCCTCCACCTCTTTTGTGAATACTGAACAGAAGTATTCATTCAGTATACCTGCCTTTTCACTGTCCTCTCTGCCCACCCACCGTCCATTCTATTCAGCCACACTATCCTTCCTTTGTCTTTGTGCACTCCCTAATGTACCTATAAAGGTTTTATCCCCTTCTTAACTGAGTTGGCTATCTTTCCTCAGTTTGAGCCTTTGCTATTCTGACTGCCTTCCTGCTTCCTTCTGCCTTTGCTGGTACAGTTCTCTGTCCTGCTCCTTCTGTATTTCCTTATTCTTCCTAAATGCTGTATTTTCTCCTAACCTTCCCGCCACCTCTTTTGAGAACCATAGTGGCTTTTCTTCTTTTGATTTGTTTATTTGCTTCACACAAAGGCTTGTTGCCTCTGTGATGGCAGTTTTGATGTTTCCCCATTGTTGCTCCACCCCTCCTTCTTGCCTGTTTGCTAGTGATTTTCTAAGGCACTCTCCCATCTTGCAAAGTCAGCCCTCCTAAAGTCCAATACCCTCACTTTTGTATGGTTTGACTCTGCAGCTGAGTTTATCATGAACCACACTGTTTGGTGATCACTTTTTCCCAGATGGCTACCCACTAATAGACCTGGGATCCTCTCACTGTCCCCATTTGAGAGTATGAGTTCTAAGATTGCTCCCTCCTGAGTGGGTTCCAACACTAGCTGTCTGAGGCATGCCCCTTGTAGGGCATCAAGAATGGCACTGTTCTTGGATGTGGCTGCAGAAAAGGTGCTCCAGTTAACACCTGGCATATTCAGGTCCCCCATCAACAGTATCTCCCTTTTCTCTGCCATACTAAGGATGCCTGCTATCATATCCTTGTCCATTTCCTCCCCTGAGATGGGGGTCTGTATACAACCCCTGAGCGGATTGTGGTGCCATTTCCAGTCTCTAAGGTGACCCACAGTGCCTCCTCTCCTCCCTGTTCACTCTTTTGTTCCATTGCTTTGATCCCTTCCCTTACATAGAGAGCTACTCCTCCTCCTCTTCTACCCTCCCTGTCTCACCTGTAGGTTGTGTACCCTGGTATGTAAAGATCCCAGTCATGGTTCTCTGTGTGCCATGTTTCTGTGACTGCCACGATATCCAGGCATCCCTCTTCCATCAAGGCCACCAGTTCAGGGACCTTGTTGCCCAGACTATGGGCATTGGTTCTCATTACCCTCCATTTCTTGATGGCTTTACCCCTTTTTGCCCCATCCCTGTTCTTATTGCCTTTATTGTTTTCTTCATTTACCCCTGCCCCTCTCCCTATCAACATCTCAATCTTGGTGTTTACCTCACTTACTACCCTGATTTTTTTGGTGGGGGCCTAGGATTTCCCTGCTCCTTTCTAGTGTTTCCCCCTTTGGCTAGTTTAAATGCTTGCCAATGAAGCATTTGAACCTATCACCTAAGATCCTGGTTTCCCTCCTGGACAGATGCAGACCATTGCACCAGTATAGGCCTGCATCCATCCAGGTGGACCCCAGTCCTCAATGAAGCCAAACCCCTGTGCTCTGCACCGGTTTTTCAACCACTGATTGAATCCCATGGTGCATTAATTAAGTTTTTTTGCATTTAATAAATATATATATATATACTGTATATATATATATATATATATATATATATATATATATATCAGCCTTTACAATAATGTTGTAGTTAAAGACTGAAGTCATTAAAGTTGTCTGCCACTCACAATATTTAAAACATCTCTTCTATTGAGGGTCCCATTTTGACTACAAATACTGGATTGATATTGTGGCTGTATTATGCTGGTGCTGGCTCGTGTTTTGATAGTAAACAGCACTGCACCACATCAAGATGTTTAATTCTTTTTTTCATGGTGGAATTGCAAGCAAGAAAGACCTTTTAAAAACTTCAGAATCATGTATCTCAGTTAGTCCTGGACTGAAATACACTAAATAAAACCTGGTAGTGATGTTTTCACCAAAACGTATTATTATTAAAAATAGTGACATGCTAACAAATACTCCTGCATTAAGTTCCATATAGTATTTTAATTTGACACTAGATCACCACATAACTTGGGTGGACTTACTTGATTCTGTTTGTTCAATTAAGTATTTTGGGTGATGCCCAATGGCCTAGTTGTATCGTCATGTTGCCATGTGAGCATTGCATGTTCAGAAGCAACCCAGGTCCCTGCATGTTGGGCAGTCTGGAGACACAAGTGGAAGGCCAGCGGGGATCTTGAAGGGCCAGTAGTAGTCCCTCTAATGGAGGATGGTGAACCCTGAGGATCGGCTAAAGGTAGACCTATCAGCTGCAGATAAGAAGTTACCTTGCACAGAATATTGCTTTACACACTGTAACATATTGTACTTTTGCTCTGTATTTTTTTGGACTGTATTACTTGGCACAGAATATTGTTGCTGCTCAAATGTAACTTATTCTCACTCTTGCACCTATGTATTGTCTAAACTCCCCTCCCTGGACACATCTGGAATGAGCTGCTACCAGCTCAGTATGTCTTTCCTGGTACAACTTTCAAAATAAATAAATAAATGCAAAGAGGAAAAAAAATTTACAAAAAGGAGAAGGTGGCTGGCCAGGTGGTGTGGAGAGTTGACGCGCTGGATGCCTTACTTCCACCCGTGCTAATGACCCAGGTTCCGGAGCTGACCAGGGTTGCTCAGGAGCCAGTTGTGGCAGGGAGGATTGAGTGTCCTAAGGACAGCTCTCCTGTGATGAATTCAGAGTTTCGTTATTTATGTACCACCCCAGCGGAAGCTGGGTGGTACCTCCGACGGGACATGCAGTCGTGAGCGGGAAATGTGATAATGCAACCTGCATGTGCATCAGTATGCATGCTTGCAGTTGCATCACATGCAAGCCCTGGGGTGCAATGGAGAAATTGCCCTGGCTCACCCGGCATCACCACAGGCTACACATGACCCTACATGGCAGGCAACCCACCAAATAATGGTGCTGGGTAAGTGGTGGTTAACCAGTAAGTCAAGGAGATGAATCAGTGATGGAGCTGGGTAGATGACACTGAAACATAGGATGGCAGGTAGAAACAAAGGAATAATTAAAAAAAAAAAATAGAAGACGGCTTTGTGGTGTCAGCAGTAACGTAGTGTGTTATGTTTTTCTGGGAGACTTAGGTTCATGTTGCAGTACCATCTCCCTGCACCATGGGACCATGCTGGAGATGCCTAGATCATGCTGTAGGCAGGTGCATTTAGGGAAGGAGATGCATGTCCCACTTTTTGTGAACCACTTGTGCCCAGTGGGAAGCTTAAATATTATGGGTGACCAAAAACATTGCCCTCTCCCATAGCTCAGGATTAGTGGGTGATCCAGCATAAGGTGCAGGGAGGTGGTCAAGCAATTAAAATGGGGAAATGACACATTGCATCAATCATGGCAGCCATTGCTCTACATCACAAGGCATAGCCTCACTCCAGTTCTCCTGATCACTGCTGGTGAACATACTAACTCCTGGGCTATGACCAGGCCCCACCAAAGGAGGTGTGAGATTCCTTCAGAGCACTGGCAGTGACTGGCAGAGCTGCTGGAAACTGTCGAGGCACAGGACTGAAGACCCAGATGGGCAAACACCACGGACCATCACTGAAGAAAGAATAGGGAAGAGTTGGATAATCTTTCACTACAACTAGATGAAGATCTTCACGTGGGCAATCTTCACTCTCTTCCTGATGAAGAGGCAGAGCTCCTTGAAGTGCCAGAGGTTTGGTGGCACTAACTGCCCTTTAAATAATAAAACAATATTGACTTTTCTGAGAGTAAGCACTGTGCAGCTTTGTTTGAAGGAGCTGCCAAGGGCTATAACCCAGCAGCAGCATTTCTCATAAGATCTACAGGCTCAGAGTGCATTTCCTGTTTCCCTGTTCAAGCTGTATTCTCTACCCACTTGCTGCTTTGAAACAATCTTCATTCTGCTGTTCACTCCTATATGTTCCTGTATTTCCTTCAAACCTTTACTCTCTGACCTCACCCCACATACAGGCTCCTGCATGTTGCCTTTACGCCTCTCCCATGCTGCAACCACCCCCTGTCAACCCTGATTGTCTGATATATGGCATATATCTCTGTTCTGCTTCCCACCTGTGCTCTCTCCCTTCCCCCATTCAGTGCTGACCTCTGTAAGTGCATTCACCTTTCTTGCTATTTTGTTGCTAATGCACTACTCATGCTTTGATCATTGCCTTTGGTTATTCCCTTTGGCCTAAGGATCACAATTTGTATTTTGCTCCTATAACTTGTTTAGTGGTACATTTTCATTCCTTTACAATGTTTTGCATCATTTTGCATCTATTGTTTTTTCCTTTGGTAACTGGGTCAGGCCCACTAGGCACAAGTGCCTGTTTTCAGCAGTGATTCGGGAACATTGGGCAGGTCAAGTGACTTGCTCAGAGTCACACAGTATGCATGTGGGGTTTGTGGGAATCAAACCCAGTGTCGCTGTATGTGCCATGCTCATTCAGAGCTTGTTACCTAACCTGTAGGCAATACGTCCAGTCAGTGTTTTATGTATTACCCAATATATTCATTTTATTAATCGGTGACTTTAACACTGTTTAGAATTAGCCTGACAATCATTGAAATCTAAGTGAGATCACTCAGAACTGTATCCCAATTAATCCTTCAAAGCATAAGAGCAAAAATGAAACACCCCAATAAATCCATGAATCTTGATTTAATCTTTGGTAACAGGCCTGACGATTTCAGAAACTCAGGGGGCCCGATTCCAGGATGAATGCAGCAACTCACCGGTGTATGCGTGTGCGACATTCACCGCTATTCTAGGACCCTATGCCACATTCAAAGAGTGGCAGTGTCCTGGCACTTGTGACATGTGGGTTACACCATGCAGAGGCGAACTCCACAGGTATGGCATAGATGCCCTGCATGTCGCAAGTCATGGCCCACTATTGGCAGCCCCCACCCCAGAACACCACGGCAAGCAACAGGGGGCATGGGGGCAGGACAGGTGGCACAGGAGTCCTGGGGTGCACTGGAGTTCAGACCTCTGGGGTCCCTGGACGTTAGGGGGTGTGTTTGTTGGGCACAGGGGCACATCGCGCCATTGCCATGGTGTGCAGAGCAGGCATCTGATGGATGGCACCATCAGATGCCCTTAGAGCAGCTCGAGCTGTTCTATGTTAGCCCCCACTGCAGCACCTGGAATAGCACCAGCAGGTTATGGCAGCCACCCTCTGGAATAGGGTGCAGATGCTGCTGTAACCCACCCTTGCACCATGGCATTGCAGGCTGCAGCATAGTGGGTGGCATAACCCACGGCTTCGTGGGCCCACAGCCTCCATGGACAGGCGCTGCCCTTTGTAATCAGGGCAGGCGAACGCTTGGCATAAGTTGCAAGATATACCAAGAGGTTTGATGTATCACGGCTTACGCTGGTGTACACCGACTTGGAATTGGCCCCAGGTTTTCTACCAGACTCCCTTATTGGCCATCGGGAGGGGGTCTTTATAGATGAGAATCTAGAGTAATGGGATCCCAAGAATTCCATCCCTTAGAGATCCTTCAAAAACGTTGATTATAGCAAATACATGACTGAGTTAGAATCTGCACTCTGTGAGAGAATAGATTTAATTCCCCCAATGGAGGATGCCTCAGCCTTCATTTTGTGGAATTCTTAGTAATTTGTGACAAACATGTACCCATCAAGTGCGAACTTGTCAAAATTAACAGTCTTTCTGGTATTTCTTGTCCCTCTAAAAATACAAAAAGTAAGAAACATTACCTGGACAACAGATAGTGTACTGCAGGAGTCAGGCACCCCATGTATTAAGCTCACCCACAAGTATTTTAGCACTCAGTACACCTTGGGGTCAGGTGGTACTGACTGGAAGTTGTGAAGATGGAGCCAGCTGCTTGGGTTTGAACTAGCCCAGAAGCTGTAGTTTAGTTCCTGTCTTGTAGGAGTGGTGGCAGCCTCTCCTAGTGCACACACTAATTTTTCCTGCTGAGTGTGTTCCAGAAATTTTCTTTGGGATCATTGCAGAAGCCATCCTGCAATACTGCCTGGGGGAGGGGGCTGCAAGCTGCAGATGATCCTAGAGATTGCAGCACTTAACAAAAGAATGAGAAAAGAGACTGTAATTATTTTTTGAAGATTTCAGCAGTCGGAAGCCCTGCAGTAAGATCTGGTAATATGAAGGCTATCAAGTAACTGTGGACTGTAAAAGGCTTGAGTGACTGAACATGTGGCATCCTGTGCCCCAGCTAAAGCTCCAGTGTGGCAAGCAGGAAGAATTAACCGCAATGCAAAAGAAAAGTAAATAATTTAGTTTGGGACTCCTGAGTCCATGGGGCCAGTGAGTGTAAAAGGGAGGTGGTCATTCCTATGTCTGCAGTCCCCAATGGGGATTATCCTCCATTGCCCATTGCACAAAAGAAAAAATGTCAGCAGTAAGTGTTTAAGGGTTGCATGCAGTAAAGAATAAATTAATGTGGGCAGGTCAGGGAAGGCGTGCAGGCATAGGAACCTCAAGTGAGGATCGGTATCTGGGGAGCCAGGCGTGCTACCTGGGTCATTCATCACACAATACAAGACATCCAGAGCCACTCAGCCTTAGTACATCCTCATCTGTAAAATGTCCCTCAATGGGTCAAAAAGAAAAGGAGCTGTATTAGCATAAATGCATTTATTGAAATATTGCAGTGAGAGAGCACTGCCCTGACAGTGAGAGTACCCATCCAGGTGTTGTGCAAGACTCTGTGTATATGAATGCTATTACTATATTAATTTTGGCCAGGAATTAACAGATTGCATGGATGACAAGTTAACTCAGAATGTTTTCTAACATCTGCACCAGATGTGACCTAATGTAGTAAAGTCCAATGTGTTTATTCCTTTGGGGAATGTGGAAACGACGAGGAAAAGTGGAAAGTGTAACAGCTAAAGTGAAATGTGAAAATGCTTGTGGATCAGAAATGATATACTCATGGGATAGACGATCAGTAAACTTATGGTTAACCTGTCAAACTGAGTTGTGGACATTGAATAATTTAAGCATAAATGTTGATTAACCCCAGTTGATTTGTATCCCTGCAACCACCTGAAAATGCAGGTTTGGAGGGAGATTACTACATATCTGGAAGGTCAAGGTGAGTCAATTAGTGTTCGCTCCCCTCCCTGATGAACTGTTCCATCAGATATCTCTAGACTAGGGAGGGGGTTATTACAATAGGTAAACAAACTAACTAACTGAACTCAGTACAGATACCTCAAAAATCTTTATTTTAAACAGACTTCTTTGGCCAAAGCTGCCATTTTCAAGACTGTACTATCCTTGTCTCACATAGCCAACCCAAGAACATTCTGGATGCTGATTAAAATTCTAGACAGATCCCCTTGTTCAGTGCTCCCTGAAACTTTTACTGTTAGTGGTACTGACACTGTGTGTGACAAAGAAATTGATACCACCTTTAATTAACATTTTGTGAATGATGGCTTAAGTGCCCAACCCCAAATTAAGCCACTTTGCTGTGGCTCCTCTCATCGTCAGGGTAACTTAGTAAACCAACAGGTGTCTTTTGATTTTTTCCCTTACAGATGTGCAGAAACAGCTGCTAGCTTTGAATACTGCTAAATCTGCTGGTTGGAACAAAGTCCACTTCAAGTTATTGAAATATGCTGCCCCTATTGTTGTCTACTGACTAGTTACTATCTTCAATATATCTGTCATATAGTCCCTCTGCCATCTCTCAATTGCCTGGAAAGGGACACGAGCTATCTCGATTTATTAATCTGATACAAAAAAATTTAATTTATAATAGTTGTGCTCAGAAGTAGGACTTCTGGAGCCAGATATTCAAAACTTTGCCTGGTGGGCAAGATTGCACCCTGTTTGCCTGGGGTTTCCACCCATGTGCAATATTCAGAGGGTTTTGTTGTTCACACTAACATGTTTAATGCATGCAGAACAAAGTAATGTATGTAGTGGGCAAGGGTGGGTGCAATACCATAGCCAAGTCTAACTTCTTTGTTTGTTAATATTTTAGTGGAAAGTTGACCAGTTGTCCCTATTCTAATTTGTGCCATGTTTCACTATATAATTATTTTATCATACTAATTAGTTCTGGTTGGATTCCCTTTTGTAGCATCAACTGCCATAATCTGGCTCGAGATATACTGTTGAAGGTTGCACTAAAGTCAATAAAGGCCACAAAACATTTTTGCTTCCTCAAAGTAATGTACTTTTCAAATAGATGTAGCAGAATGAAGCAATTATCCATGGTGTTGTATTCAGAACGGAAGCCTGCTTGAAATTTTGAAAGATTACCATGCTGCACAAGTTGGTCAGTCAATATTTCTAGTGAAACCATTGAAAAGATTTTACCACTTAAGCCCAATAGTGAAATAGGCCTATACACTGCTGGGTCATTCTTATTCCCTTTCTTAAATACTGACACAATGGTAGCACCCTTCCAGGCTGCATGAATCTCTCTCCTTTGTATGCACGTATTAAAATATGGTACAAGAAGTTTTGTCCATAGTGAGGGGGATATTAGATACATTTTGAAGGGATAAAATCAGGCCATGGGGCTTTTTTCCTTCTTAAAGCGGCAATTGCAAAAAATACCTCAGCTTAGGTGAAAGATTAAAATTTTCCCTATTTATACTATTACCCCATGCTGGTGTAATTTCAACAATATTTGGATTAGAGTAATGGGTAATGCACTGTTCTAGTGAAATAATTTAACACCCACTCCTGCTATATCCCAAGAGAGTAATGACCATGAAGAATCAGTATTTCAACTTACACTGGCATCGTTTTTACTTGGAGTTTCAATTCATTCTGACTGCTCTGATAACCTAAAATCTATTTTCAGCAGCAATATTATATGTAATCTGCTCAAGCCAGATTATTTTGATGAGTTGTCAAATCAGAGTTACTAGGAGAATGCTCCTTAGAAGAGGGAGAGTGCCTTCTTTGGCCTCCATTTCTATATTTTTGATTTAACTATATGAAGGCCTGTCTTATCGAGCAAGTTTATGTTAGCCAGTATTTTATCATAGATATTCAGTAAATATAGAATAGTGGATGAGCATTATGCACACCAGCCTGTTGTGTACAGAGGGTTCTGATAACATTAGACCTCGACAGCGAAGCTCGAGAGGTCTGACGGTTCCAGAACCCTGAGGAGGCACAGAAAGGCTGGGTGTGCATCAGGCTGCTCATCCACTATTTTATATCGTGCCCCCGAAAATCTCTTGCAGTTCTTTTTTTAGCAGCTTTACTTTTTGTGTGTGATGCACTGTTCCATGGTAAAGGGTGGTTTCCAGGGTTGCTCAGTGGTTGCTAAGGAGGAGGCATGGCTATGTGTCTGTTGTGACTTTCTATTGGCTGGCAGGTACATTGGGAGAGTTTAAAAACATGGCGGCCATAATGCTCACTAAGCGAGATGGCTGTGGAGTAGAGGTCATTTGTTTTATTTCAATTTTTTTTCTAAGTCTACATATCTGGTTAATCCTGCGTTTCCTCATATCTGCTTGCTCCTGCATCTTGTAAGGCTCTGATGTGACTGATTTTACTGTTGCCGTGGGAGTGTGGATCCGTCCATTTCTGCCACTAAGGTAAGTAATGTGCAGTCTGTGAAGTGAGCCGTGGAACCTCTAGAGGTTTCCAAATGTTGTTCTGCTGCAGAGGATATAATCATGTTCCATGACCTTTTGAATTGCAGCAGAACAACATTTTGAGAACCTCAGGTTTCATGCACAACAAGGGTTCACTATATACTATGGCCCAGATATTCAAAAGGGTTGCTCATATGGCGCAATAGTGTTGCGCCATGCACAACCCACTGATGCTCCCCGGCGCAATATTCAAAAGGGAAAAGTGCGCCGCACAAATCCCGATGCACCGGAGTGCTTCAGTAATGTATGCAGGCACAGGTAGGGGTGGCGTGCCCATGCATAACCTGCACAGCCCGATATTCAGCCCAGGATGTGCAGAGTCATGCATGCGTAATCCCTACCTGAGCCTGCACAAAGTTAAGCCCCCAAAAAAGGAACAAATGATGGCCATCCACAGGTGAGCTGCCACATTGCAGGGTGCAACATGGCAGCTGCCACCTGTGGCTGGCCACCCGAGTTCCTGCCGCACCTGGCGGCACCCCCCCCATGCCCCATCATGGGCATCCATGTAAAGACACCCCCGTCCAATATCCCTGGTGGTCCAGTGGACCTCTATGTGCCTGATCGTGAATCTGGTATAACCCCACCAAATATCCCTGGTGGTCCAGTGGACCCATGTACCGCATCGCAGACATCTGTATAAACCCCCATCCAAAATCCTGGTGGTCCAGTGGACTGCACTCTGCCCGATGCGGGCATCTGTAAAACATAGAACAGTACTATTACCCTGGTGGTCTAGTGTACCCCCTCCCACCAACCACTAAGCCCCACCGCCCGCTCCTCCCGGTCAGCGGTGGGTGGCAGCACCCACCAGCCTGCCGCCCGCGCCTGCCAACTGACAGCTGGTGAGGGCTGCACTTTTGTTCACAGCAGAGCCAATGGGCGGCAGCCCATACCGCACTACTCAGTCCAGGCCACCCCTGCCATGAAGTTGAGCTGCACCCAGGCTTGTGCCACAGCCTGGCACAGTTTGAATATCCGGCCTATATTTATATTCAACATAATTTGGTCACTTTCAATTCCTGGAACTACTCAAAATGTGGAAAAGCTTCCTTAGTTACATTGGGATATTCAGTCTATGTTCAAACAGATCTTTCAATGTATAATTTAGCTTTACATCAGTTTCACCAAATGATCTCCCAAGGCCACACATAGTTGTGGACCTACCCAGATTTCTCTCTTTCTCTAATGGGCCAGTTCCAATCTTTTTAGCCTGTTGATTTTGGAGAATGGTACTATTTATTATGTAAATCCCCATGTCATCCAAAATTTCAGCCTTTTGTAAAATCAACTTAGCAGCTTCTAGATCCTGTAGCAAAATATCTATTTGATCTGGCCTGTTTTCATGTATCCATCTCTGTAAGAAATGCATAAATAGATTTTTTTAATACATTTCTTAATTTCCCCTCATTTTCCTTTGGTATGGCTGTAAAACCAAAAATACTGATTTGTGAACTTTTGAGTTCTGCCTTGCCAATTCTCTTATTTAACCTATCCCTATTGATATAATCTATAGCACCCAAATTTTCCTAATGCATCATTATTTAGCCAGATATAATTTGTTATGTGAGGGGAAATATAGAAAATGTATATACAATCAACACCAATTTCATCCTTGTCATTCCAAACTTGAATTACGTCTTCCAAAATATCCACCCTAGTAGCTGCCCTTAATAGGTGCGCAACCTTTTCCTTGTTGTCAGACTGTGATTTTCTCTGATCCAACCTCTGTCCATACAGACATAAAATTGTACAATTATCTATGTCAACCCTTCCACGATGATCCTGTTTAAGTGAAACACAGTGTTTTCTCTAATTTTCTGTTTTGTGACCTAATTACTGACTTGACAATCTAACTTCCTATTATTTGACTGAGTTCCTAAATCTTGCCTTATAGCTTTCAACTCTGATTCAAAGACATTGAGTAGATTAACTAGTGTTGTCCCATTTATATTTTCATTTATTTGTTATGTAGATTTTTGCAGCATTAAGTCAAATTCTATATCAGATCTTTTCTGTTATGTCCCAATAGCTTTATAGTTAGCATAATTCATCTGTAAAACAGTCTCTTCTACTTCCTTCAAATCCGTGCCTTTCATAGGTGCACTCTCAAGAGAAACAGTATCAGAGATTCTATATTTGTTATCTAGATCAGCCGTCACATTACTTAAACCCTGTGCTGATTTTTGTTGTTCCATATACTTGATTTTTATTATTTCTTTTCTTTTACTTTTCTTTTCAGCTCAGTTCTGTTTGGAGAGGAGGAATTATCACCACTGAAAAGTCAGTTCTAATATGTGCCAAATCTTCCCAAACCAGTGAGGGTTATCCTCCTTTGGGGCAATTTTATTCAATTTTCCTAAAATATCCTCTATTCTAAAGCCATTTAATGCAATATTCTATTTTAATGTCTCAATCTCATTTTGTACTACCACCAGTTGCTCTAATTTCATTAAATGAGTAGTATATGGATTTTTCATGAAGTCTTTCAAATCTTCACAAAGCAAATGGATATTTGCTTATTGCCTCAGGTGTTTGATTATTTTTATTAGATTAAAATTGCAAATGAAGTTTCTTTAATCTAGAAATTGTGATTTGCAGTTCCTTTACCAACTTATTGAGTTCTGCATGTTTTAAGGAGGGATCTCGTCCTTCTTAATTGATATTGAGATACTGTATATGGTTCAGGTGAGAATATCTGTTTTTGCATATGATCAGATAATGCTGACACTATATGTATTTAATTTGCTCCATTTGAGGCAGACACTGCATTTTCATTTATGGAACCAGCATCAATTGCAGCCTCTGTCTCAATTTCAGCATCCTGTTTTCTTGTTAGCACCATTATAAAATGCCAAAATAATATTGCACTATAAAGGTCTAAAAGGCATAAAGCACTGTTTTCAACAATCTTTTCCCTATAAATAGTAAAGTCCTTACAGTTCACCTTATGATGTTCTTACAAGGAGCTTCAGGGATGTTTTTCTTAAAAGCAGTAGGCTTAGTAAAATTTCCTTCCAGTGGTCCACACAACCCAATGCCTTACTACAGATTCTTATATGAGCTTCATGTTTATGGGCCACAGGAATGGAGACAAAGAATATAAAAATACTAAATGAGCTAAAAGTGAATTTTGCCAATAGTTACTCTTCTGACTTTTTTTTAATTAAAGTTTCAAACATCCACAGTATGCTCTAATCACAGATTCAAATAGCCACTTGCATAATTAAAGATATCGTAGAAATAAGAGGCTCCCTTTCTGTTGTGTTTCTAGTACATTTCCAAAGGTCCCATATAAGACAGACCAGGCATACTCACTCAACTGTTTTATTAACTTTTAGCAGCATTAGAGAAGTTTTACTCAAAATATTAAAAGCTACTTACTGTTCTCTTTTTAAAAACTGGTTCTCTCTACAGATGAAACACCTCGTGCCCACTGCTTATGCTCTAGTCAAATATGGCACATTTGAACTAAGACGCCAGGCATGTGCATTTAGGTGCTGTACCACGTGACTTAGAGATCCCGCAGGGATTCCTTAGAATTTAATTTTAATGGGAACAGTCAAATTTTCTCTGATACGATCCAGTTTGCTTCTCTAATTTAAATGCCTAAAATCACTAAAAACAACACACACAGCACAAATCGTACTCTGTCAAAACCAACAGCTCTTGTTCACCCTCCTCAAAGAGAGCCAAAGTAAGTATGCATCAGAAAAAAGAAAGCAGCAAAATAGCCAATAGAAATTAAAAATAAAAATGAGAACATTCAAGTTCAGGGAGTTTAATGGAGGGCAACAGACAGAGTTTATCCAAAGGGAGAGAGCAAGGGAAACTAATAGCAATGCTCCTGTCCCTAGAATTACACAAACTGTAGGAGGATTTAGAACACACCCGTTGCCAGGCTTTTTGGAGGACAGCTACAAAAGTGGGCTCTGCCACTGCACAGGCTCCTAGTTAGTGGAGCTGCCCAACACGTTTCCAAAAATCCTCACAGAATAGTTTAGAGTAGCTAAAAGCTAGTCTGGAAAGAGCTTGGAATAGGTCCAAAAAATTCAGGCAACAATGGCATACCTCTTCTTGGATAAAAAAGTACTTCTCATCAAACTCCTGCTCACACTGCATCTCACAGTACAGCGAGCTGCTACTCCTTGCTGCTCACACTTAAACTCCCAGAATTGTAAGTGGATGGTGATCAGAGGGAGAGGGGACCACTGAGTACTAGGTACTACCTTTTTGTATACAGGGATGGTGATCAAAGAGTGGGGAACCCCTAGGCACCAGGGATTACCTTTTTCTATATGGGGCTGGTGATTGAAGAGTTGTGGACCACTGGACACCAGGGACCTTCCTTCACAAGGTCAGGGTCCAGGGTGAACATGAGGAAATCTGTGATTTCTATGGGACCAGGCAATTTGGGTGGGGCAGGGCCAGTCACAGGAGCACAAACCTGCTGCCACTTCATGCAAATATGCCCAGAGGGGCATGCAAATGGACCCTTAGCGCCTTGCTCGCCAAATGGGCTCATTTGAATGAGGCCATCTGAAAATTTCACTGTGAGCTACCAGCACTATTGGGTCTGGTGGCACTGTTCCCTACATTGCCAGGTTCCATGTCAGGGCAGCGCTACTTGGCTTCACACTGTGCTGACATGCCTGTATATTCAGTCAGATAGCACCAGTGAGCTACCCAACTGAATATAGCACCCTCAGGGTCATGGGCAATTGGCAAGTGCAGTGCAAAACTTTGTGCTCTGCTTTGCCCATTTTTGAATATCAGGCCCCTGACGATGTCACAGAGCAAGCAACAGGTTGATCCTGTGGCTTCAGTCTCTGCAAGTGATATATAAAGGCATCCTTGATTTAGCAAACAAGAAAAGCAAGCAAACCAGCATATAAATGTGCATCAAATGGGAAAGAGACACCGGTTCATCAATTGAAAAACTTGATCGCAGTGGAGGCCAAAAGCTGCAGTCAATTACCTGAAGGTAGGCCCTCGTCTCCAGCATTCTCCATTCATGGCAACATACACAGTTTCAAGCTGAGTGATGACAATCCTCCAACAACTCACCCAGACTTGCGTGCCAAATTTTTTAAAAAATTATTTCACCATCCTAAAGATCGACTTCAGAAAGTCTTAAAGCAGTAGTGCAGCAAAAAATGGTTTTCCAAAAAGCTAGTTTCTACTTCAATTAATAAAATATTAGAATACACGTGAAATCTACTTTTCTGATTACCTCCAGTGCTTTACACAATGATTTTATTTTCTCGATAATAACACTTTCCAGGTCTTCAGTGTTATTTCTAAGACAAATGTGTGGCCATCTTTTTCTTGAGAAAAGTCTAAATTAAAACATGTGTAAAATACTCAAAGTTTGGTGGAACAAGAAACTTTACCACCAAATAAAACTGGACAACACCTGGAATCTTTGTAATGAAAAAGGTAGGGTCATATGTTAGCACAGTTTCTTACACTGCTGTTCTACCTTCAAAAAGAAATCTCCAAAATGGAGCCAAGATCAACAGAGGTAGAGGCACATGTGAGTGCCCTGATGGGATGAGGTCAGTTCCTCCTGAACCTCCTGTAAAGAGAGAGACATACCTCACAGACAAGTTGAACAAAATAGAGGGTCATGGCAGCAGGAAAAATATTTGAATATATCAGGTCCCCGAAGGAGTAGAAGCCAAACCACCATCAATGATTGCCTTCCTGTGAACCATACTGAACGCCACCCTAAGCCTACCCACTGACAGACATCTTAATGCACACAGCCCAAGAGTACTGGCACCTAAGCCTCTGACACCAGCAAGTGGCCCAGTCCAATTGTGACAAAATGTTTGTGGTTTGAAAGCAAGAAGAGTGATTTACACTCAGCCTAGGCTACAAAGGCCTCTGGCATAGGGGGCAGAGCATAGCTATTGACCATGACTACACGAAAGCCACAATAAGCAACAGGAGGGACATCAGTGCAGTTTCAAAACAAGTGAAAGAAAGGAGCTTCAAAGGATGCCCTTCCCAGGCAAAGTAGTGATCAAAGTTAAAAAGAAAATCAATTGCTATAAAATTCTGTCAAAACAAAGACTATGGCCTCCATCTTCAGAGCCGTCCGGATGTGAGTGCAAAAACGTGCATACAACTTGGGTCAGCTGGCTCTGATGCCATATTCAAAAAAATTAGTGCAATCCAAACAGACCACACACGCTGTTTGAATATCAGACCCTGGTTGCACGGCAGACAGCAAGGGGTCGCCATGTCCGTGCAACCTGGGTGCTGGGCCGACGATTGCCCATAGGGTAGTGCGCAGCACACACTTGTATGCCACAGTCTCCATGGGTGATATTCAGCCCAATATGCAGATGAGCCCACTGGGCATGCAGGGTGCAATGGTGCCATTTGTATGCCTATTATGAGCTCATCTGCATGTGTGCACTGTCATGGAGTGTGCCGGGCCAGTCCCCACCAGCCCTGATCCTCAATCATATCTACACATCCCACCCAGTGTCTCTGGTAGTGTAGTGATCCCCCCCTCCAGGTCAAATCACGTTTGTCATAAAAATATATCTCTGATCCCCAGTAGTGTAGTGATCCCCTCCCAAGCCACGATCACATATAAGATAGTAATAAAGTGTTCAATCACATATCTGGTCCTGTGGAGTACAGTATGGTCTGCAAGCCACACTGTGGACCAATAGGCATACAGATCATGCTGTACACTGTCATTCGGCTGGCGGCCAGGCAGTATGCGGGCAGGGTGTTGCCACCTGCCTATGATGGGGTGGTGCTGGGTGGCCGAGGGGTCATCTGTGGGTGGGTCGGGAGGTGGGGTACCACTGGATCACCGGGCTAATTTTTAACAATAAAACAGCCCATGGTCAGGCATACAGGAAGGGGACCACTAGACCGCCAGTTTAGAAATTAATATTTCAGAAGCCCACAATCAGGCATATGAGGAGGGAACCACTACACCACCAGGTTAAAATTTAATTTTACAGCAGCCCATGATCGGCCATATGGGGAGGGAACCACTAGACCACCAGGATGAAATGTAATTTTACAGCAGCCCACGATTGGGCATATGGGGAGGAACCACTAGACCACCAAGTTAATCTTTCATAGTACAGAAGCCCATGATCGGGCATCACGGAGGGATGGGGTTACAATAACCCACCAGGGTCCCAACTCGATGACAGCACCTAGACAGGGCACCAGGTGCATTTCACTGAGACGCCTGTCAACACATACAAATGTGGCTATAACGACATGCAAATGACCTCATTTGTACCTTTGCATATATTATGACCTCATTTGCATGCCCCTGGCTGAATATCATGGGTGATGCACCTAGCTGAACTGCACTTGCACTGGTGCATCCCATGCTCTGTCTCTGTGGCTTGTGCTGGTGCAGTGTCACTGCACCATGTGCAGTATGTGTGCCGACCTTGCCATATTCAATGGTGCTGCACCATGGTGCATCACCGTTGAATATCGCCTGGTCCTGGCTCTGGCGCAGCCCAGTTGTACTGCGCCCAGGCTTGCGCCACTGCCCAGCACTGTCTGAATATCCGGCCCTAGGAATATTATGTTTTTTATTTCTGGATCGAGTATTTCTTTTAATTGCCCATATGATCTTATTTGCTTTGGCTGTTACTTTATTGCATTGGAGGTTGTGACTAAAGTCATCACTAACTGCTTCTCCAAGGTCTCTTTTCTTAGTGGTGATCTGTAGGATTTTATTACTTAGCTCCTATTGCTGTTTGGTATTTTTTTGTTGCTAAACACACAACTTTGCATTTATCTAAGTTGAGCTTCATTTGGCAGACCATGATGATATTTTGTCCAAATCAGTCTGCAGTACTATGATTTGATCTCAGGTACCACATGGTCCACCCAGCTCAGTCGTCTGTGTATTTTGTAGTGTAGCTGTATAGGTTTTTAGTCATAACAGAGATAAAATTTGAAAGATAATTGGTCCAAGGACAGAGCCCTGTGGAACCTCACTTATAACCAAACCATTGTAAGATGTGCATCCATTAATAGCTACTCACTGGGGCATGTTTGTTAACCAAACATTAGACCAATAAAAAAAGCTTAGGCTTTATTGCACATTTGTAGATTTTGTCAATAATTGCCCAGTGGGGTACTAGATGATCAAATGCTGTGCTACAATCTGGATATATATCACAAGGGATCTTATTGTCCAAAGCATTGTTGGTTTTTTTCACAAAAACATAACAGGTTTGTGGTGCATGATCTCTCTGTGGTGAAACCATGTTGCTCTTTGTAGATGTTATTTGCATCCTGTGTAATGATGTCTTTTATATGCTCTTCAGTATCTTGCCGGGGATGCATGTTAGACTTATAGGCCTATCATCTGGAAATCATGCGGAACGAGATCTGGGAACCATAATCTCAGACAACTTGAAGGTTAGTAAGCAGCATGATAAGGCAACATTGAAGGCCAACAGAATGCTGGTCTGCATTAGGAGGGGAATCATGTGCAGGAGGAGAGAGGTAGTACTACCACTACATAGATCACTAGTCAGGCCTCACCTGGACTATGGAGTCCAATTCTCCAGGCCTCACCTCAGGAAGGACATTCACCGGGTGGAAACAGTATAGAGAAAGGTGACAAAATGATTCAGGGTCTGCAGTATACGTATGTCCTACAAGGAAAGACATAGGAAACTGAATATGTACTCCTGGAACAGAGAAAGAGAGGGACATGATTGAATATCAAGTACATAAAAGGCATTAACAAGGTACAGGCACGGGAACTTTTTTTACTTCAACAAGGGCTCCAGGACCAAGGGACATGACCTTAGGCTGCAAGGAGGGAGGTTCTGTACCAATACCAGGATGTTTTTCTTCACAGAAGGAGTGGTGGACACTTGGAACAGCCTGCCCCAAGAGGTTGTGGGCAGGGTCAGACTGGGGTACAGAGGGCTCACCTGGAAAGAGGATACAAGGGCCCACCTGGAAAATCAATACAGAGGGCCCAGGGTGACCACTCATATCAGTATTCCACTTCAATTTGCTACATTAGCTCTGTGATTACATCTTACATTTATCTACAGTGTCCCAGATACCCCTTTAAATTAGAAAAAAGATGATAAATACAAAAGTTTTCAGCATTCAGAAGGTGACCGGGTACCCAACTGAGGGGGGCCCACCTGGAAATTTTCAGGTATCCAGGTGGGCCAGTCCGACCTTGATTGTGGGGATCAACACTGTGGGGGGATTCAAGAATGCATGGGATGGACACAAGGGAGCCCTGACTACAAAGGGCAACAAGAATGTCAAATAGGTCTAAAATAAATGGGCAGACTAGATGGACCTAGCAGTCTCCTTCTGCCGTCAACTTCTATGTTTCTGTGTTTCTATGTTTCTATCATTGCTGCACAGTTGGCTATCTCCCCATTTAAGGCTGCAGTAGGAGAAGTCCTACAGTCCTTTTATGAACACTGAGAAAAAGGCTCTGCATTCCTTCTGAAGGAACAACATGTTGGATTGTGTCATAGTCGCCTCCACGTCTGTGTAGCAGTCCACCCATGTTGTCCCTACCCACCACAGCACTGCACTATTTCACAGTGCCAGCAGTCATGGCAGAACATGTCACACTCTGTCATGTCCAAGATGGCTTCTGCACTCTACTGCACATGCACTAGCAGTCGTGCATAAGCAGTAGCATTTGGCACCCATCTTGGTCATGGCAAAGTGGGTTGTGTTCTGCCATGACTGCGTATTGTATTTATTATTTTTTTAATATTATAAAATTTCCCCCATACCCGACCCTCCCTCTCAGCATCCACCCCCCAACCCCCCCTACATACATAACCGTGACATTGGGGGTGCCCAGTCCCCAGTGTTGTGATCTGGGAACATCGGTCTTGTTTCTGACACTGGGGATTCCTAATCTCCCAGTGTTACGATCGGAGATCATTGGTCTTTTTTGTTTGTTTTCTTTTTTTTTCACCTGCAAAAAACAAACAAACAAACAAACAAAAAAAATAGTCCATCAATGTCTTCCCCCATGTAACTGTGACACTGGGGGTGCCCAATCCCCCAGTGTTGCGATTGGGGATTGTCGGTCTTTTTTTTTTTTACCTGTACAAAATGGTACATTTATGTCTTCTGCAGCTGTTCCTTACCCTCCGCCCAACCCTCCCACTGAGCATCCACCTCCCCACATCCCCACCCAAGCCCTTACTTACCCATCAGGGGTCCAACACTGTAATCCTCTCTTGACCGCAGACACGTCTTCACTTTTCAAAGCTGGACCACGAACTGAAGACACAGGTATGCAGTTCAATGTATTTCAATGGGGTTGCAATAACTTAGGCATTTTTACATATTTTGGCCCAAATCTTCAACATGCCTTCTTTGGGAGCCCACCTCATGAACAATGTCACTGTCGTTAGGCAGATCTGTCCTAAAAGGTGATTTTGTGGTCCCTGCATGAAATCACCTTTCAGGCAGGAGTTGAAAATCTTATCTGCCTTTGTTCATGAGGTGGGGTCATAAGAAGGCTATGTTGAAAATGTGGTGTAAAATATTGAAAAACAACAAAGTTATGCGCCTACATTGAATTTTGCAAACGCAGGCTCATAACTTTGATACTTTTCGATATTTTTATCCCAAATTTACAACATAGCCATTTCTTTACAGCACCTCATCACTGTGATAGCTGTCATTTTTCAAATCCTGTCCAAAATGTTTTTTTTTTTTTACATCCTGAAAGGTGATTTTGTGGACCCTGCACAAAATCACAGTTCGGGCACCAATTGAAAATTTTATCTGCCCTTGTTCATGAGGTAGGGTCATAAGAAGGCTATGTTGAAAATTTGGTATAAAATATTGAAAAACAACAGTTATAAGCCTACATTGAATTTTGCGAATGCAAGCTCATAACCAGGATACTTTTCAATATTTTTACCCCAAATGTACAACATAGCCATTTCTTTACAGCACCTCATGACTGTGATAGCTGTCATTTTTCAAATCCTGTCCAAAATGTATTTTTTTTACATCCTGAAAGATGATTTTGTGGTCCCTGCACAAAATCACAGTTGGGCACCAGTTGAACATTTTCTCTGCCCTTGTTCATGAGGTAGGGTCATAAGAAGGCTATGTTGAAAATTTGGTGCAAAAATATTAAAAACAACAAAGTTATGAGCCTACGTTGATGATTGTGAATGCAGGCTTGTAAGTTTGGTAATATTCAATATTTTGACCTACACTCCTCTTATATGCACTTTAGTCCACTCTGTCATCTCTGTTTGCCTCGAAATCATGTTATGTCTGCGCTCTCTGTAAATTTCTTTCCTTCTTCCATTCTACCCTTCACAATTCTCATTCCTCCTTCCATTTTTCTCTCTTTACTCCAATCACTGTAAATCTTGAATATCTATGTTACACTAATAGCTACCAATTACTATTGGGTCACCATGCCATCTAGTGCTACATACTGTTGCCAACTTATTATATGTATTTCGTGTTACCAACTGTCACCGACTGTTGACAATTTGCTATGTGTCTTCATATCTACTATACTTAACTATTGCATTGCTAGCCAATGTTATCCACCTGTAATCCTCTTGCTCCCATCGTATGCAAGTAAGCAAACTGTATTCCAACATTATAAGATTTCTCTGTATTCTATCTCATTGTACCCTACCCCCCAGGTTGCACTTTTTGCTCAGTGTGCCTTCCTGGTGAAACATTTAAATAAATAAATAAAGTTTACCCCAAATTTTCATCATATCCATTTCTTTACAGCACCTCATGAATGTGACAGCTGTCATTTTTCAGCTCCTGCCCAAAATGTGTTTTTGTGTTGCAAAAGTTGATTTTGCAGTCCCTACGCAAAAACACTTTTAAACCAGGAGTTGAACATTTTGTCTGCCCGTCTTTATGAGGCAGGATCATAACAAGGCTATGTTGAAAATTTAGTGTACAAATATTACAAACCAACACATTTATAAGCCTATGTTACATTTTGTAAATGCACACTTGCAACTTTGGTAATTTCCAATATTTTTACCCCAAATTCCTCAGCTGCAGCCCTATCAGCTCTGGCTAGAGTTTGTTATGAATTGGGACCACCAGAGCTGTTTTCCAGTCTTGTGGGGTTTCTCCTGAGTTTATGGATATTTGGTAGACGAGTTGTAGTAGGTGGACAATATTTTCATTCATAATTTTTAGCATGTGACCAGAAACATTATTGGTCCCTGGTGAACAGTTAGGTTTAAGTTTACTTATTTTCTTCATAATATCGTCTGTTTTTATTACAACAGGTACTGATTCTGTAATATTCATCAGAGCAGAATGTTTATCTATGGGTGCAAATACGGAACAAAAGTAATCATGTAATGCATTGATCTTGGCAGGGGAAGCTTTTAGTACATTGTCATTATGTAAATTGGGACCGGTATTGTTTGCTTGTTGCTTTAAAGAATTTATGTACCTATAAAAAAGAGTTTGCTGCTTTCTTTGACAGCATTAGTTGCTACTTTTACTTTCATAGACTTTTTTTGCCCTTTTAATGGCATATTGGAATTTTTTAAGGTTCAGCTTATAAGCATTCCACCTGTCAATATTTTTATTGTTAAGGTATTTCTTATATGAATTGTTTTTCTTCTTAATGAGCTTTTCTTATTCTCAAACAGTTGAAGTCAGGCAGTGTTCTTTAAGACTTTTGACAGTAATAGTATTGGCCTTATTATATTGAAAGACTTCTATCATTCCTTTGGGTGAGCTAGGTGGTGTTACTATTTCAAACTGAACTGTGTTGTGATTACTATTTCCAAGGGGTACTTTATACAGTTTTGAACCAAAATGGTCTCAGTCATTACAACAAGGCTTAGGATGTTATTGCTCCATATGGGCTTTTGAACATGCTAGGTGAGCATAAACTGTGTTATCCTATCAATCAAAATTCTCTCTAGCTTTGGGGTCATAGTTTTTGCTTTCTAGTCGATGCCACTTCAGTTTAGGTCAATATTTGAATGGCATCCCCAACTCACATGCTTTTCTATCTCAACAAATATGTTATATGTATTTTCTATTTTGGAGTCTGGTGGTCTGTTGCATATTCCTGCTATAAGGCTCTTACTGTTGTTACTAGATATTTTGATCGCAAAAGACTCGGGGCACAATTTTCAAAGAGTCCTGAGATTGCCACAGTTTGTGGTAAACTAGGGCTGTGATGCACTCCAGATGCATCAGGAACCCTGTACCCAGTTCTTGAAAAACAGGGGTTCCTGCACCAAAAATCCTGAAGTTGCTGCATCCGTAGGCTAGCGCCAAACAAGGGGTGCACCTGCAGAAAGTGCCACAGGGATCCAGCTCTCCCACCCCGTGCAACACTAGAGGGGCTGAGATGGTTATGGATGGATACGTCATGCTTAGCAGGAGGTATTTGAGAGTGAAAGGGGCACAGGGATGTCACAGTGGGAGTTGGGGAGGCTGTGGGCATTCAAAGCAGTGATGTGGCACTTGGCAGTGGGTGATGATTATATAGTAATAACTCCAATGAGATGGTACCATGGAGTTGTCCAGGAACATATAGTGCCATGGCCCCATGTAGGCATAGCCCTGGGGCTGCTGTCAGGGCTGTACCCATGTGGAGCCATGGCATTGTGTGTCCTTAGACCCCCATACCATTTCATTGGCATTATTACTATATAATCGGTATCCCCACTGGGTGCAACATCACTACTTTGAATGCCCACAGCCTCCCCAACTACCACTGTGGCACCCCTCGTGCTCCTTCTACCCTCAGACCTCTCCTTTAAGAGCACCCCTCAAGTTGCCACAGTGTGTGGCACTGGCACAAAGGGCTTAGACTACTTCATAGCTGGTCTATCTTGAGCCCCTAGCTGCGGCCACAGTGGGGTTTCCTGAATATCAGAAAAGGGGATGGTGCAGCTCTTCTGTGGTGCACGCCCTGCTAAATGTCACAAGGGTGGCACACTGTTGGTTTAGCACAGCAGTTCCCAATTCTAGCACAGCTGCCTTTCAGAATTGGGAATGATACATCTTTTGATGCAAGATGCCACTTGCGTCAAGATGCAGGCACCCGTCTTTCTTGGGCTTTGAAAATTGGGCCCTCAGTGTCTAATGACTCATTTGATTTCATTAGAAATTTCATATGACTAAATGCTATCTTAGTGATATAGGGCAGCAACCCCCTTGTGTTTTCTTTCCTGGTGGTATAGATTATAGCATTGCATGACCTGGTCCCAGTAGTTATCTATGGCCCACCAAGTTTCAGTGACTGCGATAAATGCTGAGCTCTCATCATGTATTGGTGCCTCCAGTTCCTTTTTATTTGATAAACTTCTCACATTTATTAGAATACCTTTCCACATTTCTGTAGATAGTTGATTTTTTGGTGGGATGGGGGGTTTATCCTATTTCTGGGCAGGTTTTACTTTTACTTATCAGTAGCTGTTGTTCCCCTGGTGGAGTTAGTTTAAAGCCAGGGTATTACATTTAGTCTCTGTACTATTTAACAGAGTTTTTGCCCTCCATTTATTTAAATGTAGAACATCCTTTGAGTAAAGATCACTTTTATTATTAAACTATTTCCAGTTATTTATAAAGGTGATATTTGTTTTCTTGTCAGTTTTCTAACCTGATATTCTGATATTGATTCCATGGATAGTCTTTTTTTTTTTTCTCTCTCTGCTTTTGGAATAGGTAAGATGGTTGATGTGACAACTTCACAATCATGATTTTGAAGTTTTTTTTCCCAGTTCGATTAGTTCACAACAAAATGTCTCTTTCTTGGGAATACCCTACATCATTAATTCCTATTTGGAGTGCTACAACTGGCCTATGACCAGACCCTTTATGTTTTTTTCCCCAGCTGGCTCTGATATTAGTCTGCCATCCCCACCACCTCACCCCATCCCCCAGGACTTACCTACTGCCTTCCCCGGATTGCACCCTGGATTACCCCCCAGGGCAGGACCATCTGGGAGCCCCCTCTGTTACTCCCAGAATTATGCCACATGGCAATTCAGAGGCTGAGTGCCATGGCCTGCTGTGGGGCTCTGTGGGTGGATGTCCTCCATGCCTTAGACAGTTGATTTGTCCCTCTTAGTTGCCAGGAGGTGTAGCATGCAATGACATGGAGGCATATGTGCGACATCTGCACACCTCCCATGAGCCTGCAAACCTTGGCTCTAATGCCCTTGGTTTCCCCTAGGGGTCAGTCAAGTACTGAGCACTACCCTGCCTTCCCCCCTGGAGGATGAGTGCAGTTTGTTGGACACTCAATCCTCCTCCCCTCGTCTGGCCCTTTGACTCCCCAGGCTCACGTCTTAACCCAGGTTGTTGGCATCACAGGTGGAAATTCAACTGCTCTGCTAGCCAGACCTTTTAAAAAGCTTGTCAATGCGGAAGTCTATACCTTTAAAGGAAAATGACATTCTCATATAATGCAAATTTTATTTATTTCCATGTCAACAGACAACTCTTTTCCTGTAGCTGTTAGGGCAATATGTGTTTGTTTCAGGTTTTTTTTTTTTCACTGTTTATGGTATCCCCCTGTAACTACCGTCTGGGTCACCATTTTCTGGTTGTTGAAATCTCATTGTCCATGAGAGCTGCATTAGCACATGAGAAAATGATGTCACATCACCCATTTATACCATGTATCTCTATGCCGAAAGAACAAATACCTCACAAAAACTCTCTGGAAACACTCAAATTGAATGTAGTTCTAAGGAAAAAACCCTGCATTACAACTAAGACAGTTTGAAAGCTAACTGAGAGTAAATGTGGCATTTCACAAGTTCCGTAACTTGTTTCTTTAAAGTCTAATTCAGCAGATAGGTATTCTGTGGAGTCTAAAGCATGTTTACACATCATGTTCTCATATGTTAATGCAGCTGTCAGGGACAATGAGATTTCAGGATAGTTACAGGGGCCTAGTATAAATTGGGAAAACAAACTAAAACAACTGCATACATCTCTAACAGCCACCCAAAAAGTTATCTGTTGACATGGAAACAAATAACATTTAAAAGATATGAGAATGTAGTTTTCCTTTAGTCTTAGTTCTGGGTAGGCCGGTGACCATGGTATTTGCTCTGTCAGAATTGCAGATGACAGATTCTGTGTACTGTATACGAGTCCCCTATCACTAATTTTGCCTATTCCCAAATCTATTAGGGTTGCTCAATGGAGCACTGTTTATAATGGCAAGGAGGACATACTGACTCTTAACACTGAAAATCAATTTTGAAAATGTATTTCTGTATGTACTACTCTCTTACTGTTTTTTTTCCCTTTCTGTGCTGTCTGTTCTAGACAAAACACTAGTCATTATTGATGATATTTGAGTCCTCTCTACCCCTTTTAGGGGTTCATTCTTGTGAGGAAAGACTGTTTCCTTTGTCATATACTTCTCTTAGCCCTTTTTGTTGTCAGTTATTTTAGGAAGGTTTAAGGTGTTGCAGCAGCAATAGTACAAACAAAGGTCTCAATTTTATTTATTTCTATTGCTCTAAGAATTTTGTTCTTTGCATTGATTTGTTTGGAGGATAAAGCGGTGTAAGCTAGGTATTTGCCACAGATATAACCATCAACTTAAACATGCCAGATGGGGAGCATACATGGTACATCTTTGCACTTAACAATTGAGGTTTCCTTACATGATATTATAAGAAGATCTGACGTGGTTTCCATGACTAATTAAACAATAAGCACAAATATTTACTACAACAGTTAATAGCAGTATAGTAAGTATCTTACTAGGCACAGACTACCAAGTGAGGGTTGTCTGCTCAGGTGCCTCAGTGGACACAGGCAGATGTGCTTGCCTCTGTTTTTGGGTCACCACTGTTCTGTGCTCACCAACACTAGCGCTTGCAGAGCCCTTTATGCTGCTGGACATGATGTAGACCCCAGATACTTCCTGTTTTGGTCTATGGCCCAAAACAGTTTAAAATGCAGTTTTAGTGAGATTTGCTCACCTTTCTCCTCTAAAATTGCTGTACAGAGTATGCAGCTAGTCCCTTTAGGACTTTTAACAACAAAGGAAGCTCAAGTTTTCTGGCTGGGGCCACTGCATTTCCTGCTTGCCAGCAGCCCCTCTGATAGTACCAGGAGCTGAAAGGAGTAACAAGGACACTCCTTTTAGCTATAGAGAAGCAATATTTCAGATGTAAGCAGCCAGAATTCACAGTGCAGCAACAGGCTTAGCAATAAATCCCATGATATCCAGTTTTCTGGTCTCCTTATCTGGAGGTCTAGTGCTCATGTGTTGATGCATTATGAAACTATCCTGAGCTGCCATAGTTACCACTGAATCCATTTACAGAGCCGATAGCACTTCAGTCTGTGATTTCAAAAATATTCAAGACTGATGTGTAATCAGCTTTTCCTGAAAAGTATGGCAGCTGACTCCCACCAGTCAGGGTTCAAGGTGGGGAGGTCCATGGTCACTGCACTCATGGACATCATAGATTTGGCTGCAGATGATTTAGAGAAGGGTGACTGTGGGAACAGTATTCATCGACCTCTTAAAGATATTTGATCTTAGATCAAAAATCATTATGGAGAGAATGGCACAAGTATGGATGCCAGGGCAAGCATTAAGATGATTAAATTCACCAGCCCATCAGTGCAGTGGTGTGGTGGTACTGCCACTTTTGATGTCGGTGACCCCAGTTTAGGACCCCAGTTTAGAAATGAGCCTGGGTCATGAGGAGCCAGCCAGAGGGGAGGAAGACCAAGCATCCCAGAGGACACTCTCCTCCTCCCGGGAGGAGGATTGTGCATCCCACTGTAGTATGCCACCTGCATATGTGTGTGTGTTAGGGCATGCAGACACTGGGTGAAAGGGATGCACAGAACTGCATATCGCGTGAGCATGCTAATGTATACTCACATCTGGGACTATGTCCCAATGCCAGCATCTCAGTGGGGAGGGCTAGCAATGGCACAACAAGAGGGTAACAAATGGAAGACTGAAAGCACCATGGCTGGTAGGATGATCATTGACTCTGCAGACCCTGCAACAGTGACCCAGCTTCTCCAGATCTGGATCCATTGTTTGGTGGGTTGAGAGACTCCCACCACTGTGCCACAGAGGGCAAGCCATGGGGGCTCAGGAGAGGTAAGACCAGGAGAAACCAAGTAACAGGGCTTGGTGGGTCAGCAAGAAGAAGGGCCAGTCAGGTGGTGAAGGAGAAAAAGCATAAATTAAAAAAAAAAAGATGGTCAAATTCATATGTAACTGTTAGACAACCCAATGCAAAAGTAACAGCCAAAGCAAATAAGATCATATGGGCAATTAAAAGAAATACTGATCCAGAAATAAAACATAATATTCCTAGGGCCGGATATTCAGACAGTGGCGGGCAGTGGCGCAAGCCTGGGCGCAGTACAACTGGCTGCGCCAGAGCAGGACCAGGCGATATTCAACGGTGATGCACCATGGTGCAGCACCATTGAATATGGCAAGGTCGGCACACATACTGCACATGGTGCAGTGACACTGCACCAGCACAAGCCACAGAGATGGAGCATAGTGATGCACCAGTGCAAGTGCAGTTAAGCTAGGTGCATCACCTATGATATTCAGCCTGGGGCATGCAAATGAGGTCATAATATATGCAAGGTACAAATGAGGTCATTTGCATGTCGTTATGGCCACATTTGTATGTGTTGCATGGCGTCTCAGTGAAATGCACCTGGTGCCCTGTCTAGGTGCTGTCATCGGAGTTGGGACCCTGTGGTTATTGTAACCCCATCCCCTCCCGTATGCCCGATCATGGGCTTCTGTACTATGAAAGATTAACTTGGTGGTCTAGTGGTTCCTCCCATATGCCCAATCGTGGCTGCTGTAAAATTACATTTCATCCTGGTGGTCTAGTGGTTCCTCCCCATATGGCTGATCACGGGCTGCTGTAAAATTAAATTTTAACCTGGTGGTGTAGTGGTTCCCTCCTCATATGCCTGATTGTGGGCTTCTGAAATATTAATTTCTAAACTGGCGGTCTAGTGGTCCCCTTCCTGTATACCTGATCATGGGCTGTTGTATTGTTAAAAATTAGCCCGGTGATCCAGTGGTACCCCTCCTCCCGACCCACTAATAGATGACCCCTCGGCCACCCAGCACCACCCCATCATCGGCAGGTGGCAGCACCCTGCCCGCATACTGCCTGGCCGCCAGCCGAATGACAGTGTACAGCATGATCAGTATGCCTATTGGTCCACAGTGTGGCTTGCAGACCATACTGTACTCCACAGGACCAGATATGTGATTGAACACTTTATTACTATTTTATATGTGATCGTGGCTGGGGAAGGGATCACTACACTACTGGGGATCAGAGATATATTTTTATGACAAACGTGATTTGAGCTGGAGGGGAGGGATCACTACACTACCAGAGACACTGGGTGGGATGTGTAGATATGATTGAGGATCAGGGCTGGAGGGGACTGGCCCAGCACACTCCATGACAGTGCACACATGCAGATGAGCTCATAATAGGCATGCAAATGGCACCATTGCACCCTGCATGCCCAGTGGGCTCATCTGCATATTTGGGCTGAATATCACCCATGGAGACTGCGGCATACAAGTGTGAAAGCAGACTACCCTATGGGCAACGCCGCCCAGCACCCAGGTTGCATGGACATGGCGCACTTTGCTGTAAGTGAAACCAGGGTCTGATATTCAAACAGCTTGTGGTCTGTTTGGATTGCACAAATTTTTTTGAATATGGCATCAGAGCCAGCTGACCCAAGTTGTATGCACGTTTTTTGCACTCACATCCGGACGGCTCTGAAGATGGAGGCCATAGTCTTTGTTTTGACAGAATTTAATAGCAATTGATTTTCTTTTTTAACTTTGATCACTACTTTGCCTTGAAGGGCATCCTTTGAAGCTCCTTTCTTTCACTTGTTTTGAAACTGCACTGATGTCCCTCCTGTTGCTCATTGTGGCTTTTGTGTAGTCATGGTCAATAGCTATGCTCTGCCCCCTATACCAGAGGCCTTTTGTAGCCTAGGCTGAGTGTAAAACACTCTTCTTGCTTTCAAACCACAAACATTTTGTCACAATTGGACTGGGCCACTTGCTGGTGTCAGAGGGCTTAGGTGCCAGTACTCTGTGGGCTGTGTGCATTAAGATGTCTGTCAGTGGGTAGGCTTAGGGTGGCGTTCAGTATGGTTCACAGGAAGGCAATCATTGATGGTGGTTTGGCTTCTGCTCCTTCGGGGACCTGATATATTCAAATATTTTTCCTGCTGCCATGACCCTCTATATTGTTCAACTTGTCTGTGAGGTATGTCTCTCTCTTTACAGGAGGTTCAGGAGGAACTGACCTCATCCCATCAGGGCACTCACATGTGCCTCTACCTCTGTTGATCTTGGCTCCATTTTGGAGATTTCTTTTTGAAGTAGAACAGCAGTGTAAGAAACTGTGCTAAACATATGACCTTACCTTTTTTCACTACAAAAGATTCCAGGTGTTGTCCAGTTTTATTTGGTGGTAAAAGTTTCTTGTTCCACCAAACTTTGAGTATTTTACACATGTTTTAATTTAGACTTTTCTCAAGAAAAAGATGGCCGCACATTTGTCTTAGAAATAACACTGAAGACCTGAAAGTGTTATTATTAGAAAATAAAATCATTGTGTAAAGCACTGGAGGTAATCAGAAAAGTAGATTTCACGTGTATTCTAATATTTTATTAATTGAAGTAGAAACTAGCTTTTGAAAACCATTTTTGCTGCACTACTGCTTTAAGACTTTCTGAAGTCGATCTTTAGGATGGTGAAATAATTTTTAAAAATTTGGCACGCAAGTCTGGGTGAGTTGTTGGAGGATTGTCATCACCAGCTTGAAACTGTGTATGTTGCCATGAATGGAGAATGCTGGAGACGAGGGCCTACTTCAGGTAATTGACTGCAGCTTTTGGCCTCCATCATGATCAAGTTTTTCAATTGATGAACCGTGTCTCTTTCCCATTTGATGCACATTTATATGCTGGTTTGCTTGCTTTTCTTGTTTGCTAAATCAAGGATGCCTTTATATACCACTTGTAGAGACTGAAGCTGCAGGATCAACCTGTTGCTTGCTCTGTGACATCGTCAGGGGCCTGATATTCAAAAATGGGCAAAGCAGAGCACAAAGTTTTGCACTGCACTTGCCAATTGCCCATGACCCTGAGGGTGCTATATTCAGCTGGGTAGCTCACTGGTGCTATCTGACTGAATATACAGGCATGTCAGCACAGTGTGAAGCCAAGTAGCGCTGCCCTGACATGGAACCTGGCAATGTAGGGAACAGTGCCACCAGACCCAATAGTGCTGGTAGCTCACAGTGAAATTTTCAGATGGCCTCATTCAAATGAGCCCATTTGGCAGGCAAGGCACTAAGGTTCCATTTGCATGCCCCTCTTGGGCATATTTGCAAGAGAAGTGGCAGCAGGTATGTGCTCCTGTGACTGGCTCTGCCCCACCCAAATTGCTCTGGTCCCATAGAAATCACAGATTTCCATGTTCACCCCTGGACCCTGACCTTGTGAAAAGAAGGAAGGTCCCTGGTGTCCAGTGGTCCACAACTCTTCAATCACCAGCCCCATATAGAAAAAGGTAATCCCTGGTGCCTGGGGTTCCACCTTTGATCACCATCCCTGTATACAAAAAGGTAGTACCTAGTACTCAGTGGTCCCCTCCTCTGATCACCGTCCACTTACAATTTGGGAGTTTAGTGTGAGCAGCAAGGAGTAGCAGCTCGCTGTACTGTGAGATGCAGTGTGAGCAGGAGTTTGATGAGAAGTACTTTTTTATCCAAGAAGAGGTATGCCATTGTTGCCTGAATTTTTTGGACCTATTCCAAGCTCTTTCCAGACTTTCTTTTAGCTACTCTAAACTATTCTGTGAGGATTTTTGGAAACGTGTTATGCAGCTCCACTAACTAGGAGCCTGTGCAGTGGCAGAGCCCACTTTTGGTAGCTGTCCTCCAAAAAGCCTGGCAACGGGTGTGTTCTAAATCCTCCTACAGTTTGTGTAATTCTAGGGACAGGAGCATTGCTAATAGTTTCCCTTGCTCTATCCCTTTGGATAAACTCTGTCTGTTGCCCTCCATTAAACTCCCTGAACTTGAATGTTCTCATTTTTATTGTTAATTTCTATTGGCTATTTTTGCTGTGCTTTCTTTTTTCTGATGCATACTTACTTTGGCTCTCTTTGAGGAGGGTGAACGAGAGCTGTTGGTTTTGACAGAGTACAATTTGTGCTGTGTGTGTTGTTTTTAGTGATTTTAGGCATTTAAATTAAAGAAGCAAACTGGATCGTACCAGAGAAAATTTGACTGTTCCCATTAAAATTAAATTCTAAGGAATCCCTGCAGGATCTCTAAGTCACGTGGTACAGCATCTAAATGCACATGCCTGGTGTCTTAGTTCAAATGAGCCATATTTGACTAGAGCATAAGCAGGGGCACCGAGGTGTTTCATCTGTAGAGAGAACCAGTTTTAAAAGGGAACAGTAAGTAGCTTTTAATATTTTGAGTAAAACTTCTCTAATGCTGCTAAAAGTTAATAAAACAGTTGAGTGAGTATGCCTGGTCTGTCTTATATGGGACCTTTGGAAATGTACTAGAAACACAACAGAAAGGGAGCCTCTTATTTGTTCGATATCTTTAATTATGCAAGTGGCTATTTGAATCTGTGATTAGAGCATACTGTGGATGTTTGAAACTTTAATTAAAAAAAAGTCAGAAGAGTAACTATTGGCTAAATTCACTTTTAGCTCATTTAGTATTTTTATATTCTTTGTCTCTGTTCCTGTGGCCCATAAACATGAAGCTCATATAAGAATCTGTAGTAAGGCATTGGGTTGTGTGGACCACTGGAAGGAAATTTTACTAAGCCTACTGCTTTTAAGAAAAATATCTCTGAACCTCCTTGTAAGAACATCATAAGGTGAACTGTAAGGACTTTAATATTTATAGGGAAAAGATTGTTGAAAACAGTGCTTTATGCCTTTTAGACCTTTATAGTGCAATATTATTTTGGCATTTTATAATGGTGCTAACAAGAAAACAGGATGCTGAAATTGAGACAGAGGCTGCAATTGATGCTGGTTCCATAAATGAAAATGCAGTGTCTGCTTCAAATGGAGCAAATTAAATACATATAGTGTCAGCATTATCTGATCATATGCAAACAGATATTCTCACCTGAACCATATACAGTATCTCAATATCAATTAAGGAGGGACGAGATCCCTCCTTAAACATGCAGAACTCAATAAGTTGGTAAAGGAACTGCAAATCACAATTTCTAGATTAAAGAAACTTCATTTGCGATTTTAATCTAATAAAAATAATCAAACACCTGAGGCAATAAGCAAATATCCATTTGCTTTAAGTGAAGATTTGAAAGACTTCATGAAAATCCATATACTACTCATTTAATGAAATTAGAGCAACTGGTGGTAGTACAAAAATGAGATTGAGACATTAAAATAGAATATTGCATTAAATGGTTTTAGAATAGAGGATATTTTAGAAAATTGAATAAAATTGCCCAAAGGAGGGATAACCCTCACTGGTTTGGGAAGATTTGGCACATATTAGACCTGACTTTTCAGTGGTGATAATTCCCTCCTCTCCAAACAGAACTGAGCTGAAAAAGAAAAGTAAAAAGAAAAGAAATAATAAAAAATCAAGTATAATGGAACAACAAAAAATCAGCACAGGGTTTAAGTAATGTGACGGCTGATCTAGATAACAAATATAGAATCTCTGATACTGTTTCTCTTGAGAGTGCACCTATGAAAGGCACGGATTTGAAGGAAGTAGAAGAGACTGTTTTACAGATGAATTATGCTAACTATAAAGCTATTGGGACATAACAGAAAAAGATCTGATATAGAATTTGACTTAATGCTGCAAAAATCTACATAACAAATAAATGAAAATATAAATGGGACAACACTAGTTAATCTACTCAATGTCTTTGAATCAGAGTTGAAAGCTATAAGGCAAGATTTAGGAACTCAGTCAAATAATAGGAAGTTAGATTGTCAAGTCAGTAATTAGGTCACAAAACAGAAAATTAGAGAAAACACTGTGTTTCACTTAAACAGGATCATCGTGGAAGGGTTGACATAGATAATTGTACAATTTTATGTCTGTATGGACAGAGGTTGGATCAGAGAAAATCACAGTCTGACAACAAGGAAAAGGTTATGCACCTATTAAGGGCAGCTACTAGGTGGATATTTTGGAAGACGTAATTCAAGTTTGGAATGACAAGGATGAAATTGGTGTTGATTGTATATACATTTTCTGTATTTCCCCTCACATAACAAATTATATCTGGCTAAATAATGATGCATTAGGAAAATTTGGGTGTGCTATAGATTATATCAATAGGGATAGGTTAAATAAGAGAATTGGCAAGGAAGAACTCAAAAGTTCACAAATCAGTATTTTTGGTTTTACAGCCATACCAAAGGAAAATGAGGGGAAATTAAGAAATGTATTAAAAAATCTATTTATGCATTTCTTACAGAGATGGATACATGAAAACAGGCCAGATCAAATAGACATTTTGACTACAGGATCTAGAAGCTGCTCAGTTGATTTTAAAAGGCTGAAATTTTGGATGACATGGGATTTACATAATAAATAGTACCATTCTCCAAAATCAACAGGCTAAAAAGATTGAACTGGCCCATTAGAGAAAGAGAGAATCTGGGTAGGTCCACAACTATGTGTGGCCTTGGGAGCATTTTGTGAAACTGATGTAAAGCTAAATTATACATTGAAAGATCTGTTTGAACATAGACTGAATATCCCAATGTAACTAAGGAAGCTTTTTCCACATTTTGAGTAGTTCCAGGAATTGAAAGTGACCAAATTATGTTGAATATAAATATAGGCCCGGATATTCAAACTGTGCCAGGCTGTGGCACAAGCCTGGGTGCAGCTCAACTTCGTTGCGCAGGGGTGTGGCCTGGACTGAGTAGTACGGTATGGGCTGCACGCCCATTGGCTCATGCTGTGAACCAAGGGCAGCCCTACCGAGCTGTCAGTTGGCAGGCGGCGGGGCGGCAGGCTGGTGGGGTGCTGCCACCCACCGGCTGACCGGGGAGGAGCGGGCGGTGGGGCTTAGTGGGTTGGTGGGGGGGGGTACACTAGACCACTGGGGTAATAGTACTGTTCTATGTTTTACAGATGCCCACAATCGGGCAGAGTGCAGTCCACTGGACCACCAGGATTACTGGATGGGTGGGTTTATACAGATGTCTGCGATCGGGCACATAGGGGTCCACTGGACCACCAGGGATATTGGGTGGGGGTTATACCGATTCCACGATCAGGCACATAGAGGTCCACTGGACCACCAGGGATATTGGACGGGGTGTCTTTACATGGATGCCCATGATGGGGCATGGGGGGTGCTGCCAGGTGCGGCAGGAACTCGGTGGCCACCCACAGGTGGCAGCTGCCATGTTGCGCCCTGCAATGTGGCAGCTCACCTGTGGGTGGCCATCATTTGTTCCTTTTTTTGGGGCTTAACTTTGTGCAGGCGCAGGTAGGGATTGCGCATGCATGACTCTGCACATCCTGGGCTGAATATCGGGCTGTGCAGGTTATGCATGGGCACGCCCCACCTACCTGTGCATGCATACATTACTGAAGCACTCCAGTGCATCGGGATTTGTGCGGCGCACTTTTCCCTTTTGAATATTGCACCGGGGAGCATCAGTGGGTTGTGCATGGCGCAACACTGTTGCGCCATGAGCAACCCTTTTGAATATCTGGGCCATAGTATATAGTGAACCCTTGTTGTGCATGGAAACCTGAGGTTCTCAAAATGTTGTTCTGCTGCAATTCAAAAGATCATGGAACATGATTATACCCTACTGCCGCAGAACAACATTTTGGAAACCTCTAGAGGTTCCACGCGCTCACTACACAGACTGCACATTACTTACCTTAGCGGCAGAAATGGACGGATCCACACTCCCACGGCAACAGTAAAATCAGTCACATCAGAGCCTTACAAGATGCAGGAGCAAGCAGATATGAGGAAATGCAGGATTAACCAGATATGTAGACTTAGAAAAAAAAATTGAAATAAAACAAATGACCTCTACTCCACAGCCATCTCGCTTAGTGAGCATTATGGCCACCATGTTTTTTTTTTAAACTCTCCCAATGTACCTGCCAGCTAATAGAAAGTCACAATAGACACATAGCCATGCCTCCTCCGTAGCACCACTGAGCAACCCTGGAAACCACCCTTTACCATGGAACAGTGCATCACACACAAAAAGTAAAGGCTACTAAAAAAGAACTGCAAGAGATTTTCGGGGGCACGATATAAAATAGTGGATGAGCAGCCTGATGCACACCCAGCCTTTCTGTGCCTCCTCAGGGTTCTGGAACCGTCAGACCTCTCGAGCTTCGCTGTCGAGGTCTAATGTTATCAAAACCCCTCTGTGGCACAACAGTCTGGGTGTGCATTTATGCCCATCCACTATTCGATTTTACTGAATATCTATGATAAAATACTGGCTAAAATAAACTTGCTCGATAAGACGGGCCTTCATATAGTTAAATCAAAAAATATAGAGGGAAATGGAGGCCAAAGAAGGCACTCTCCTCCTTCTAAGGGAGCATTCTCCTAGTAACTCTGATTTGACAACTCATCAAAATAATCTGGCTGAGCAGATTACATATAATATTGCTGCTGAAAATAGATTTTCGGTTATCAGAGCAGTCAGAATGAATTGAAACTCCAAGTAAAAAGGATGCCAGTGTAAGTTGAAATATTGATTCTTCATGGTCATTACTCTCTTGGGATATAGCAGGAGTGGGTGTTAAATTATTTCATTAGAACAGTGCATTACCCATTACTCTAATCCAAATATTGTTGAAATTACACCAGCATGGGGTAATAGTATAAACAGGGAAAATGTTAATCTTTCACCTATGCTGAGGTATTTTTTGCAATTGCACTTTAAAAAGGAAAAAAGCCCCATGGCCTGATTTTATCCCTTCAGAAATGTATCTAATATCCCCCTCACTATGGACAAAACTTCTTGTACCATATTTTAATACGTGCATGCAAAGGAGAGAGATTCATGCAGGCTGGAAGGGTGCTACCATTGTGTCAGTATTTAAGAAAGGCAATAAGAATGACCCAGCAGTGTATAGGCCTATTTCACTATTGGGCTTATGGTAAAATCTTTCAATGGTTTCACTAGAAATATTGACTGACCAATCCTGCAGCATGGTAATCTTTCAAAATTTCAAGCAGGCTTCCGTTCTGAATACAACACCATGGATAATTGCTTCATTCTGCTACATCTCTTTGAAAAATACATTACTTTGAGGAAGCAAAAACGTTTTGTGGCCTTTATTGACTTTAGTGCAACCTTCTACAGTATATCTCGAGCCAGATTATGGCAGTTGATGCTACAAAAGGGAATCTAACCAGATCTAATTAGTATCATAAAATAATTATATAGTGAAATATGGGCACAAATTAGAATAGGGACAACTGGTCAACTTTCCACTAAAATATTAACAAACAAAGAAGTTAGACTTGGCTATGGTATTGCACCCACCCTTTGCCCACTACATACATTACTTTGTTCTGCATGCATTAAACATGTTAGTGCGAACAACAAAACCCTATGAATATTGCGCATGGGTGGAAACCCCAGGCAAACAGGGTGCAATCACTTTGCCCACCAGGCAAAGTTTTGAATATCTGGCTCCAGAAGTCCTACTTCTGAGCACAACTGTTATAAATTAAATTTTTTTTGTACAGATTAATAAATCGAGATAGCTCGTGTCCCTTTCCAGGCAATTGAGAGATGGCAGAGGGACTATATGACAGATATATTGAAGATAGTAACTAGTCAGAAGACAACAATAGGCAGTATATTTCAATAACTTGAAGTGGACTTTGTTCCAACCAGCAGATTTAGCAGTATTCAAAGCTAGCAGCTGTTTCTGCACATCTGTAAGGAAAAATCAAAAGACACCTGTTGGTTTGCTAAGTTACCCTGACGATGAGAGGAGCCACAGCAAGGTGGCTTAATTTGGGGTTGGGCACTTGCCATCATTCACAAAATGTTAATTAAAGGTGGTATCAATTTCTTTGTCATACACAGTGTCAGTACCACTAACAGTAAAAGTTTCAGGAGCACTGAACAAGGGATCTGTCTAGAATTTTAATCAGCATCCAGAATGTTCTTGGGTGGCTATGTGAGACAAGGATAGTACAGTCTTGAAAATGGCAGCTTTGGCCAAAGAAGTCTGTTTAAAATAAAGATTTTTGAGGTATCTGTACTGAGTTCAGTTAGTTAGTTTGTTTACCTATTGTAATAACCCCTCCCTAGTCTAGAAACATCTGATGGAACAGTTCATCAGGGAGGGGAGCTAACACTAATTGACTCACCTTGACCTTCCAGATATGTAGTAATTCTCCCTCCAAACCTGCATTTTCAGGTGGTTGCAGGGATACAAATCAACTGGGGTTAATCAACATTTATGCTTAAATTATTCAATGTCCACAACTGAGTTTGACAGGTTAACCATAAGTTTACTGATCGTCTGTCCCATGAGTATATCATTTCTGATGCACAAGCATTTTCACATTTCACTTTAGCTGTTACACTTTCCACTTTTCCTCGTCGTTTCCACATTCCCCAAAGGAATAAACACTTTGGACTTTACTACATTAGGTCACATCTGGTGCAGATGTCAGAAAACATTCTGAGTTAACTTGTCATCCATGCAATCTGTTAATTCCTGGCCAAAATTAATATAGTAATAGCTTTCATATACACAGAGTCTTGCACAACACCTGGATGGGTACTCTCACTGTCAGGGCAGTGCTCTCTCACTGCAATATTTCAATAAATGCATTTAGGCTAATACAGCTCCTTTTCTTTTTGACCCCATTGAGGGACATTTTTTACAGATGAGGATGTACTAAGGCTGAGTGGCTCTGGATGTCTTGTATTGTGGTGATGAATGACCCAGGTAGCACGCCTGGCTCCCCAGATCCGATCCTCACTTGAGGTTCCTATGCCTGCACACCTTCCCTGACCTGCTCCACATTAATTTAATCTTTACTGCATGCAACCCTTAAACACTTACTGCTGACATTTTTTTCTTTGCTAATGGGCAATGGAGGGATAATCCCATTGGGGACTGCAGACATACAGGAATGACCACCTCCCTTTTACACTCACTGGCCCCATGGACTCAGGAGTCCCAAACTAAATTATTTACTTTTTCTTTGCATTACGGTTAATTCTTCCTGCTTGCCACACTGGAGCTTTAGCTGGGGCACAGGATGCCACATGTTCAGTCACTCAAGCCTTTTACAGTCCACACTTACTTGATAGCCTTCATATTACCAGATCTTACTGCAGGGCTTCCAACTGCTGAAATCTTCAAAAAATAATTACAGTTTCTTTTCTCATTCTTTTGTTAAGTGCTGCAATCTCTAGGATCATCTGCAGCTTGCAGAGCCTCCTCCCCCCCCCTCCGGGCAGTATTGCAGAATGGCTTCTGCAATGATCCCAAAGAAAATTTCTGGAACACACCAGCAGAAAAATTAGTGTTGCACTAGGAGAGGCTGCCACCACTCTACTAGACAGGAACTAAACTACAGCTTCCTGGGCTGTTCAGACCCAAGCAGCTGGCTCCATCTTCACAACTTCCAGTCAGTACCACCTGACCCCAAGGTGTACTGAGTGCTAAAATACTTGTGGGTAGACTTAATACATAGGGTGCCTGACTCCTGCAGTACACTATCTGTTGTCCAGGTAATGTTTCTTACTTTGTGTTTTTAGAGGGACAAGAAATACCAGAAAGACTGTTAATTTTGACAAGTTCGCACTTGATGGGTACATGTTTGTCACAAATTACTAAGAATTCCACAAAATGAAGGCTGAGGCATCCTCCATTGGGGAATTAAATCTATTCTTCTCACAGAGTGCAGATTCTAACTCAGTCATGTATTTGCTATAATCAACGTTTTTGAAGGATCTCTAAGGGATTGAATTCTTGGGATCCCATTACTCTAGATTTTCATCTATAAAGACCCCTCCGATGGCCAATAAGGAGTCTGGTAGAAAACCTGGGCTAATTCCAGAGTCGGTGTACACCAGCGTAAGCCGTGATACATCAAACCTCTTGGTATATCTTGCAACTTATGCCAAGCGTTCGCCTGCCCTGATTACAAGAGGCGCCTGCTGCCATGGAGGCTGTGGGCCACGCCGTGGGTTATGCCACCCACTATGCTGCAGCCTGCAATGCCATGGTGCAAGGGTGGGTTACAGCAGCATCTGCACCCTATTCCAAGAGGGTGGCTGCCATAACCTGCTGGTGCTATTTCAGGTGCCGCAGTGGTGGGGCTAACATAGAGCAGCTCAGAGCTGCTCTAAGGGGCATCTGATGGTGCCATCCATCAGATGCCTGCTCTGCAGCACCATGGCAAAGGCGCCGATGTGCCACCGTGCCCCAACATTCACACCCCTGCCCCCACGAAAGTCAGGGCCCCCCAGAGGTCTGAACTCCAATGCACCCCCCAGGACTCCTGTGCCACCTGTCCTGCCCCCCCATGCCCCCTGTTGCATGCTGTGGTGTTCTGGGGTGGGGGGGCTGCCAGTAGTGGGCCATGACTTGCGACATGCAGGGCATCTATGCCATACCTGTGGCGTTCGCCTCTGCATGGTGTAACCCACATGTCGGAAGTGCCAGGACACTGCCACTCTTTGAATGTGGCATAGGGTCCCTAGAGAAGCGGTGAATGTCGCGACTCGCATACACCGGTGAGTTGCTGCATTCATCCTGGAATCGGGCCCCCTGAGTTTCTGAAATCGTCAGGCCTGTTACCAAAGATTAAATCAAGATTCATGGATTTATTGGGGTGTTTCATTTTTGCTCTTATGCTTTGAAGGATTAATTGGGATACAGTTCTGAGTGATCTCACTTAGATTTCAATGATTGTCAGGCTAATTCTAAACAGTGTTAAAGTCACCGATTAATAAAATGAATATATTGGGTAATACATAAACACTGACTGGACGTATTGCCTACAGGTTAGGTAACAAGCTCTGAATGAGCATGGCACATACAGCAGACCTGGATTTGATTCCACAAACCCACATGCATACTGTGTGACTCTGAGCAAGTCACTTGACCTGCCCAATGTTCCCGAATCACTGCTGAAAACAGGCACTTGTGCCTAGTGGGCCTGACCCAGTTACCAAAGGAAAAACAATAGATGCAAAATGATGCAAAACATTGTAAAGGAATGAAATGTACCACTAAACAAGTTATAGGAGCAAATACAAATTGTGATCCTTAGGCCAAAGGAATAACTAAAGGCAATGATCAAAGCATGAGTAGTGCATTAGCAACAAAATAGCAAGAAAGGTGAATGCACTTACAGAGGTCAGCACTGAATGGGGGAAGGAGAGAGCACAGGTGGGAAGCAGAACAGAGATACATGCCATATATCAGACAATCAGGGTTGACAGGGGTGGTTGCAGCATGGGAGAGGCGTAAAGGCAACATGCAGGAGCCTGTATGTGAGAGGTCAGAGAGTAAAGGTTTGAAGGAAATACAGGAACATATAGGAGTGAACAGCAGAATGAAGATTGTTTCAAAGCAGCAAGTGGGTAGAGAATACAGCTTGAACAGGGAAACAGGAAATGCACTCTGAGCCTGTAGATCTTATGAGAAATGCTGTTGTTGGGTATAGCCCTTGGCAGCTCCTTCAAACAAAGCTGCACAGTGCTTACCTCAGAAAAGTCAATATTTTTTTATTATTTAAAGGGCAGATAGTGCCACCAAACCTCTGGCACTTCAAGGAGCTCTGCCTCTTCATCAGGAAGAGAGTGAAGATTGCCCACGTGAAGATCTTCATCTAGTTGTAGTGAACGATTATCCAACTCTTCCCTATTCTTTCTTCAGTGATGGTCCGTGGTGTTTGCCCATCTGGGTCTTCAGTCCTGTGCCTCAACAGTTTCCAGCAGCTCTACCAGTCACTGCCAGTGCTCTGAAGGAATCTCACACCTCCTTTGGTGGGGCCTGGTCATAGCCCAGGAGTTAGTATGTTCACCAGCAGTGATCAGGTAAACTGGAGTGAGGCTATGCCTTGTGATGTGGGAGCAATGGCTGCCATGATTGATGGCAATATTGTCATTTCCCCCCATTTTAATTGCTTGACCACCTCCCCTGCACCTTATGCTGGATCACCCACTAATCCTGAGCTATGGGGAGAGGGCAATGTTTTTGGTCACCCATAATATTTAAGCTTCCCACTGGGCACAAGTGGTTCACAAAAAGTGGGACATGCATCCTTCCCTAAATGCACTGCCTACACAGCATGATCTCGGCATCTCCAGCATGGTCCCATGGTGCAGGGGAGATGGGACTGCAACATGAACCTAAGTCTCCCAGAAAAACATAACACACTACGTTACTGCTGACACCACAAAGCCGTCTTCTATTTTTTTTTTTTAATTATTCCTTTGTTTCTACCTGCCATCCTATGTTTCAGTGTCATCTACCCAGCTCCATCACTGATTCATCTCCTTGACTTACTGGTTAACCACCACTTACCCAGCACCATTATTTGGTGGGTTGCCTGCCATGTAGGGTCATGTGTAGCCTGTGGTGATGCCGGGTGAGCCAGGGCAATTTCTCCATTTGCACCCCAGGGTTGCATGTGATGCAACTGCAAGCATGCATACTGATGCACATGCAGGTTGCATTATCACATTTCCCGCTCACTACTGCATGTCCTCGTCGGAGGTACCACTCAGCTCTGGTGGTACATAAGTGGCAGAACTCTGAATTCACATCACAGGAGAGCTGTCCTTAGGACACTCAATCCTCCCTGCCACAACTGGCCCCTGAGCAACCCTGGTCAGCTCCGGAACCTGGGTCACTAGCATGGGTGGAAGTAAGGCATCCAGCGCGTCAACTCTCCACACCACCTGGCCAGCCACCTTCTCCTTTTTGTAAATTTTTAGTTCCTCTTTGCATTTATTTATTTATTTTGAAAGTTGTACCAGGAAAGACAAACTGAGCAGGTAGCAGCTCATTTCCAGATGTGTCCAGGGAGGGGAGTTTAGACAATACATAAGGTGCAAGAGTGAGAACACGTTACATTTGAGCAGCAACAATATTCTGTGCCAAGTAATACAGTCCAAAAAAATACAGAGCAAAAGTACAATATGTTACAGTGTGTAAAGCAATATTCTGTGCAAGGTAACTTCTTATCTGCAGCTGATAGGTCTACCTTTAGCCGATTGTCAGGTTTCACCATCCTCCATTAGAGGGACTACTACTGGCCTTCAAGATCTCCGCTGGCCTTCCACTTGTGTCTCCAGACTGCCCAACATGCAGGGACCTGGGTTGCTTCTGAACATGCAATGCTCACATGGCAACATGACGTGATACAACTAGGCCATTGGGCATCACCCAAAATACTTAATTGAACAAACAGAATCAAGTAAGTCCACCCTCAAGTTATGTGGTGATCTAGTGTCAAATTAAAATACTATATGGAACTTAATGCAGGAGTATTTGTTAGCATGTCACTATTTTTAATAATAATACGTTTTTGGCGAAAACATCACTACCAGGTTTTATTTAGTGTATTTCAGTCCAGGACTAACTGAGATACATGATTCTGAAGTTTTTAAAGGTCTTTTCTTGCAATTCCCACCATGAAAAAAAGAATTAAACATCTTGATGTGGTGCAGTGCTGTTTACTATCAAAACACGAGCCAGCACCAGCATAATACAGCCACAATATCAATCCAGTATTTGTAGTCAAAATGGGACCTCAATAGAAGAGATGTTTTAAATATTGTGAGTGGCAGACAACTTTAATGACTTCAGTCTTTAACTACAACATTTATTGTAAAGGCTGATATATATATATAGTTATATATATATATATATATATATATATATATTAAATGCAAAAATAACTTAATTAATGCACCATGGGATTCAATCAGTGGTTGAAATACTGCAGAGCACAGGGGTTTGGCTTCATTGAGGACTGGGGTCCACCTGGATGGATGCAGGCCTATACTGGTGCAATGGTCTGCATCTGTCCAGGAGGGAAACCAGGATCTTAGGTGATAGGTTCAAATGCTTCATTGGCAAGCATTTAAACTAGCCAAAGGGGGAAGCACTAGAAAGGAGCAGGGAAATCCTAGGCCCCCACCAAAAAAATCAGGGTAGTAAGTGAGGTAAACACCAAGATTGAGATGTTGATAGGGAGAAGGGCAGGGGTAAATAGAGAAAACAATAAAGGCAATAAGGACAGGGATGGGGCAAAAAGGGGTAAGGCCATCAAGAAATGGAGGGTAATGAGTACCAATGCCCATAGTCTGGGCAACAAGGTCCCTGAACTGATGGCCTTGATGGAAGAGGGATGCCTGGATATCGTGGCAGTCACAGAAACATGGTACACAGAGAACCATGACTGGGATGTTAACATACCAGGGTACACAACCTACAGGTGAGACAGGGAGGGTAGAAGGGGGGGAGGAGGAGTAGCTCTCTATGTAAGGGAAGGGATAAAAGCAATGGAACAAAAGAGTGAACAGGGAGGAGAGGAGGCACTGTGGGTCACCTTAGAGACTGGAAATGGCACCACAATCCGCTCAGGGGTTGTATACAGACCCCCATCTCAGGGGAGGGAATGGACAAGGATATGATAGCAGGCATCCTTAGTATGGCAGAGAAAAGGGAGATACTGTTGATGGGGGACCTGAATATGCCAGATGTTAACTGGAGCACCTTTTCTGCAGCCACATCCAAGAACAGTGCCATTCTTGATGCCCTACAAGGGGCATGCCTCAGACAGCTAGTGTTGGAACCCACTCAGGAGGGAGCAATCTTAGAACTCATACTCTCAAATGGGGACAGTGAGAGGATCCCAGGTCTAGAAGTGGGTAGCCATCTGGGAAAAAGTGATCACCAAACAGTGTGGTTCATGATAAACTCAGCTGCAGAGTCAAACCATACAAAAGTGAGGGTATTGGACTTTAGGAGGGCTGACTTTGCAAGATGGGAGAGTGCCTTAGAAAATCACTAGCAAACAGGCAAGAAGGAGGGGTGGAGCAACAATGGGGAAACATCAAAACTGCCATCACAGAGGCAACAAGCCTTTGTGTGAAGCAAATAAATCAAAATGAAAGAAAAACCCACTATGGTTCTCAAAAAAGGTGGCGGGGAAGGTTAGGGAGAAAAATACAGCATTTAGGAAGACTAAGGAAATACAGAAGGAGCAGGACAGAGAACTGTACCATTAAAGGCAGAAGGAAACAGGGAAGGCAGTCAGAATAGCAAATGCTTAAACTGAGGAAAAGATAGCCAACTCAGTTAAGAAGGGGGATAAAACCTTTTATAGGTACATTAGGGAGTGCACAAAGACAAAGGGAAGGATAGTGTGGCTGAATAGAATGGACGGTGGGTGGGCAGAGAGGGACAGTGAAAAGGCAGGGATACTGAATGAATACTTCTGTTCAGTATTCACAAAAGAGGTGGAGGGGGAGGTACCTAATCCAATTAACAGAAGCACTCTGGATAGGGGGTCAATCCCAGTCCTTTCACAGAAGAAAGGGTTATGGAAGAACACCGAAAACTGAAGGTGACTAAGCAATGGGAGACTGATCACCAGATCGAGATTCACCCAAATTCTAACAGAATTAAGGGAGAACTAGTGACACCACTGACTACCCTTTTTAGCAAATCATGGGAGGATGGTGTGGTACCTGAGGACCGGAGGAGGGTGGATGTGATTCCCCTTCACAAAAGTGGAAGCAAGACAGAGGTAAGAAACTACAGACCTGTCAGTTTGACCTCTGTGGTAGGGAAAGTGATGGAATCACTTCTGAAAGAAAGAATTGTTGAGTACCTAGAGGCCAGTGGGCACAGAACCCAAGGCAGCATGGGTTCACAGCGGAATGGTCATGTTAGATGAATCTAATTGATTTCTTTGACTGGGTGACCAAAATAGTAGACCAGGGAGGGTCTGTGGACATGGCCTAAAAGGTAATTCTGTGCAGCGATCGCAAAATCACCTTTTGGGTCCCATTAACGAGATGACAGTGACAGTGTTCATGAGGTGGGGTCCCAAGAACCCTGTGTTGAACATTTGGTAAAACAATTCCTAAAAATGGCTTAGATATCAACCTAAGTTGAAACTCCCATTGAGTGTCATTATACAGCGCTTACCTTGATTCCTCAGTTCGCAGTTCGGCTTTGAAGAGTGCAGCCGTGTCCTGGTCCAGAGAAATTTGGTGCTCCTGACCTCTGGAGGTAAGTATGGGTAAGGGGGGTCTGGGGAGGTGGGTGCTCAGTAGGAGGGTGGGGATGGGAGAGGGGGGACTGAGGAAGCAACAATGGACTGTTTTCTTATTTACAGGTTATAAAAAGAAAAAGACATCGAGGACAGTTTTCTTTTTCAGTAAAGGGGGACCAGGGAATGAGGGTGGCGGGTGGTACTGCACAGAGGGAGGGTGTGGGAGGGATTTATATATGTATAAGAAAGGGGGACTGGGCTACAAGGGTGGCAGGTGGGACTTCACAGAGGGAGGGAGAGGAGGTAATTTTTACATGGACCAGGAACTGAACAAGGGTGGCAGATGGAACTGCACAGAGGGAGGGAGCTGGAGGGATTTATATATGTATAAGAAAGGGGGACTGGACTACAAGAGTGGCAGGTGGGACTGCACAGATGGAGGGAGAGGGAGGGTAATTTATTTACATGGACCGGGGACCGGGGAATGAAGGTGGCAGGTGGGATTGCACAGAGGGAGGGAGGGAGTGGAAGGGATTTATTTACAGTATAAGAAAGGTATACCGGGAATGAGGTTGGTGGGTGGGACTGCACTGAGGGAGGGAGAGGGAAGGTAATTTTTTTACATGGACTGGGGATCATGGAATGAGGGTGGTGGGTGCAATTGCACAGAGGAAGGGAGCAAAAGGGATTTATTTACCGCATCTGCTCGAATTAGAGCCCGGGCACATTATTTATTTCATGCTGCTCTTTCAATGGACGCTTATATGAGCAGGCATTTAAATTTGGGAAATATTTATGGCTGGGGTGGTACCAGAGAGCTGTAAGTCTCTAAATAAATCTGTCTCTAAATAAAATCAAAAATCCAAGATTGCTTTTGCACATAAAATCCGTTTTAATCACAGTACTTAGTTGGGGGGGGGGGGGCAGGCCACGTTACCGCCATGTAATGAGAAAAAAAAATTCATTCATCATTCACTGTCATCACTGTCAATGACAGCTAGTTCATTTTTAGCTGTCTTTTCAACATCCTCTGCTTCTTCTTCTGGTTCTGGTTCTTCTGGAGTATTTTTGGCATCAAAGTTACCACCCTTAGAGAGTGCATCAAGCTTAGTAAGGACATCCTCCCTTTGCTCATATAGGATCCCATCTGGTTTGAGCACATTAATGTTCTAATCCTATGAGTTGTCAAGGGAATTTGAATCACCATATACAACAAATGATTTTATAATAAGCTCAGTCGGGATAGTATCCCAGGCTTGTTTAACCCACTTTGTGAGCTGGACTCTGGTAGGAGGCTTCAGGTTCCCTCCTCAGGTGTACAGCTTGTCCCCTTCTGGCATCCACTGTTCATAAAGCTCCCTGTAGTGGGCTTTAAAGGGGAGATTCCAGCAGACATCAGTTGACTGCACAAGGCCAGTGTAGCCACCAGGAATGACAGCCGTATCAGTTGTTATTTTTTTTAAGACACGCTTGGTTGATTCTTGGAGATGGCATCTATAGGCATCCCAGACCAGTAGTCTATGGGAAAAAGCTAGAGATTCCCACACTTGATTGAGCCATATGTGAGTTAGGTCTTCATTCATCCAACCAATCTTGCTATAAACGAACACAACACCTGTGACAGTGTCAAGTTCTTTGTCACGGCGTTAACCCTTAAAAACAATAAAGGGAAGTAGCTTTGCATCGTTAGCTTTTGCTGCCAATACCATTGTAGTTTTAAGGGTGACTGACTCGGTATTTATTATAAAGGTGTACCAAGGAGTGAGGGTGGTGGTGAGACTGCACAGTCTGTGAGTTGTGCTATGTGTGTTAAAGGCTATGGGAGATTTCTGAATTTGGGGTCAGTGGTGGGCATGGTCTGTCATTTATTGTAGAGAATATCTATCAGTAAACTGCAGATGATGTAGGATATACTGCCACACTTGTACAGTGGTGGATGCAAATTAAATTTCATCTTGGTAGGCAGTGAATACTGTACTGATGGTAGGTATGTGTTGGAGAAATGGTGACATATTTGACAATACAGCACTGCAGCACATTTGCATTAAACACCTTGTATCCCTTTCTGATTTGCTCACTGTCTCACTGACTCTATGGGCCTGATTCCAGAACAGATATGCCGACAGAAATGCAGTACGCCAGCACCGAATGGCGCAAATCGCAAGTTATGCCCATGACGGTGACATGCCTGATTACAAAGGTCCCTTATGCTGCAAGTAGCAGCTGCTGTGCCAAACATGGGTTATGACACAGTTGTGCCAAACAAGTAGTAATAGTAGTAGTAGCAGTAGTAAAAAGTTTATTTCTGGTATCAGAAACAGGATAAAACCCAGTTTAGCATCAGCTAATTTACAATGGGGTCCTACTGTACAAAAAAATATCAGTTTCATTTTTAAATACATACAGATGCAAACACTATACATACATAAAACATAATTCATACAACAATAAACCATATGTATAAATGTCTCAAGTACAACAAATCTTTAAAGACATTGCTTCCTTTACAAGCCATGATTTTATTTCATTCCAAGATATTTTATTTGTATTTGACCTCAGATAACCTGGTAATAAATTCAACAATTTTGGACCTTCATATAAATAACAATGTTGGCCTCTTCACTGTTCTCATAAGGTACCCTAAATTTTACTTCCTCTTCAGATCTCAAACTCACTTTAGCATTCCATTCCTCCAGAAACTCCACTAGATATCCTGGAGCTTTTTACAATAACAGATAGGTTAACCATTGCACATGCATATTTCACTGTTCTGTCAGGGATATCCAATTTAAGTTCCTGTGAAGAATGCAATGATGTGTTTTCCGAGGTGCATCCAAGACAAAGAGCGATATCTATTATAGATGACATCAAGCTTTTCTAAATTACTCCTAACTGCCCCCATATATGATATAACCATAATCGATATGTGGAATTATCATTATCAACAAAGCCTGTGCCACTGCTGTAATGCGTCGTGACATGCGTAACACCACTACAACAGAAGTGCAACTACCAACAGGAGGTGTAAGCAATACTCCAGAAATGGAAGATGTAACATAGACCAAGGAGTAGCAGGTCTAACCAGAGCAGAAGCATATGTAACCCCCCCACGTAGTCAGACAGTAGACAGCAGTGTAGTTTGACACACAGCACAACATGTCAGCACTATCAGCCCTACTGGGCATTATACTGGCTGAGCAATGGGAACGCAGGGCTGTCAGACACCATGGCAGGACTCAGGGGACTGAGCCACAGCAGCCCATGATGGTACCAAGGCCACCAGTGCAGAGTGAGATGCACTAAGATGTCCTATGAGGAGCTTACCGAAGAGCAGTGCATAGCATGCTACCGGCTCACCAAGAGCTGCACCAGGGAGCTATGCCAGCACCTGAGTGGGGACCTATTCAGTACCAGCAACAGGGTACACCCACTGCCACTGAAGGTGCATGTAAGTGCAGTGCAGCGCTGTTCTTCCTCACCACGAACACATTTCAAATGCCCACAGGGGACACTTTGGGCATATCCCAGCCGGTGGTGTTGAAGCACCTGAGGAGATTCCTGGCGCCTCATACGGCATACCACACAGCATAAGCTTCCCACAGGATGCTAACAGTAGCACCATGTGAAGCAGGCCTTCTACAACATGGCACAGTTCCCTGGGTGCTAGGTGCAATCGACTGCACACACATGGCATCAGGGCCCCAACTGAAGATGGGGATGTGCATAATAGAAAGGGTACCACTCGATGAACATCCAGGTGGTATGTGACAGCAGATGTTGCATTCTAGACATGGTGGCCAAGTACCCAAGATCCTGCCACAACTCCCACATATTCAGGAACTGTGGGCTACAGGAGGCCTTTGAGAGAGGGGACATCACTGGTGGATGGCTTGTAGGTATGTACTGGGGTGAACAACACCTGCAAATGTGTGCAAGCATGTGTGTGTGTGAGTGGATACAGTGGCACAACGGTGGCACAGAATGCACAGGCAACAACGTGTACAGATGTGACGGCCACGCAGACAAGTGGCACGGCACACACGGGATGCAGGCAAGTCATGATCCACACACTGTGCAACACACAGGGGCCTGGGAGGGCCACACAGCACCATGGTATGCCCATACTGTGCATGGACACAGCCAAGGACAGTCGAGTGACTGAGAGTGCATGCCTACAGATGTTAGCATGTGCATTTGACTGTGTGTGCCATGCAGAAGATAGGTAGATGTTGATGACACTGCCGCACACAGCAACAGGCAGCTAACCTGTCCCCCCCCCAACAGGTGACAGCAGATTTCCCCCATGCCGTGACTGATGACAACTGTGAGGACACCACGAACAGCAGCTGAGGAGAGGTATGAGGCCCTCACCAGCACAAGAGCGGTCATCAAGCGCACCTTCAGTCTACTAAAGTCCAGATTCAGATGCCTTGACACTTTGAGGGGTGCTGCAGTACAGCCCTGTGATGACCTGCAGAATAGAGCTCGCCTGCTGCATCCTTCACAACATCATGCTGGCACACCAAGTACCAATGCCTGACACAGACCAGGAGGAAGGCACACCACAGGAGGTAGACAGAGAGCCTGACGGCATGGCAGGACACCTATTGCGTGCATCAGCAGGACACTGTGCAAGAAAGGAGGTGATAAAGCAGTTCTTCTGAGGCGGCACACAACCACCACTGCCACCACCACCACCACCATGGTGGCACCCGCAGCAGTATGGGGAACACAGTGTGGTGCAATGCAACACAAGCAGCAACATGGCATCCAATGCACCGTCGCAGAATTACAACAGGACGGGATACTGTCTGCCAGTTGCCATGCGACACACGTGGCTGCACTGGAGCTGTAACAGTGGCTATACATGTTGTACAGCATCTGGCAGGCATAGCTGCAAATGACACAAGGCCCCCAGGCCACACAGAGAGGACCACATCATACATGGCCGAGGGACATATGGAAACAGGTGGGCATGGGTCACACATGGGACAATGGTACAATGATGAGTGGATGGCTCCACCAGGAACAATGCACCTTCCATGGCCATGGATGCATGTAAACAGTGAAATCACAACAGGGACACAGCACCGGACAGCACAGACTTGCAGACGTATGGTGGTAGGATGCACCATGGTGATGTGCCACGGTGCCACCACAGGGCCCACACTGCCCCTGGGTGATGGGCCAGAACGCCCATGGCCAGCACACAGGCATGACATACATCGTGGCAGCATGTGAACAGGACCTGGCACAGGGCTCTGCTGCAGACACAATGCCCCATGCAGGCATGCTCACTAGTGTGTGCCCGAGGCTATGTCATGGACAGCCAGCACACAGGTACTATGTGCAGGATGGGGATGCACATGCAACAGCTGAGCTCTGCAACATGTGTGACCACATGTACACAGTGACACACAGGCACACATGCACATACAGACCACAGACAGAGACGCAAAGCCAGGGATGAGAAAATATAATTTATTTAACACAATAGAAACAAAGAACAGTAACAATGGCAAACACAACAATGCACAAACAATATCACCTACAACACACCAAGCCCCCTCTACTAACTACCCCAGAGTCCACCACTATGTACAATATTCCCCCGGCCTTTGAACCAACCAATAGGAACAGTCACCACACCTTTGAAAGCCCCAGAAACAAACAGTAGAAACATGCCCCCCTCCCCAAACACATACATCATGAATGCCCACCCCAGGCACAATGGTGTATATAGTCCCCCCAGATATGAATACTATGAACAGCTTCCCCCACACAAAGCAGTATATTCATTCACCCCACCCCAGATAAAAACAGTATGAACATCCCCCCCAACGGCCCGCGTGACAAACACAATATATAACCCCCTCCTTTGCCACAGTAGAGTGCTTGCTACTGTGGCCACAGTGTGCTCCCATGTCCACAGTGCGACACCCTACTGCTCCTGCTGCGCTGACAGCAAGGCATTCCTAGGTCTTCCCTGACTGCTTGTCTGCCTTCCTCTGCATCCAACCTCCTACAGAGCTGTGTGCCATCCATGAACAGGCAGATTATATCTTTGATCCCATCTGCTATGTCACTGATGGAGATGTTAAGCCTTGTGGGAACCCACTGGTCACAGGCCTAACTTCTGAGAATTCCCCCCACCCCCCCCAACTACTACCTTTTGACTTGTATCCTGCAACCAGCTTTTGACCCGTCTAGCAAGCTTAGCCCCCCACCCTCAGGTCTTTCAGCTTCCTGACCAGTTTCCTAAGAGGCACAGAGTTGAAGGCCTTGATGAAGTCTAGATGCAGGATAGCAAACCACTTGGCCTTTGTCCACTGTCCTGGTGACTCAGTCTAAGAAATCAGTTAGGTTAATCTGGCCGGAACTGCACAACACAAACTCATGCTGCCTCTTGTCTTGGAGGCCATTTTCCTCCAGAAAGCTCACCTGTTTTTCTTTCAGGATAATCTCTGTCAGCTTGCCTAGTGTCAAGGTCAGGCTGTCTGGTCTGTAGTTCCCCGGTTCATCTCTCTGCCCACTTTTATAGAGAAGCACCACATGTGCAGTTCTCCAGTGCCAAGGCACATTCCCTGACTCTAGAGAGGTGTTAAACAGGTCTGCCAGGGGTCCCACCAGAACCTCCACCAGTTCCTTAAGGACCCTTGGGTGCACACTGTCTGACCATGAGGATCTATCCTCCTTCAAGACCTTTGGCCCTTATGTACCCTGTTAACTTATATTATTCTATCCATGACTCCCCTCTTCCCTGTTCCCTCCTCCCTGCTACCTTGTGGCACTGGTCCATCCTTCTTCCTGGTGAGGACTGAGCAGAAGTACTTGTTAAGTGCTTCCACTTTCTCTTCACTCTCCTCTGCCCAATCCCCTCCTTTTTCAATCTGGCAATCTCATCTTTAATATTCCTCTTCTCCCTTATATACAGTATCTGAAAAAAGGCCTTCTCATCCATTTTTAACCCGTGTTAGCTGTACTTCCCTTCTAGCCTTTGCCTAACTGCTCTGCTCACCTCCCTTATTTTAGAACAGTAATCCTCCTCTTCTGAGCTTGTTTGTACTTCCAGAAGGCTGCCTTGTTGTCCCTTACTGCTTTTGCCACCTCCTTCACAAACCACCTGAACTTTTTGGCCTTAGATTTCTTACTTTTGGTTTTGGCACACTCACTAGTTGTGTGCATCAACCCATCCTGTACTATGGTCCATTTCTGTTCCATTTCCATCTCCTTTCTGATCCCAGCAAAGTGTCATGCTAGAATTTCTTACATCCCTACCAAAGTTAGCTCTTGTAAAGTCCAAAACTCTTGTCTTAGTCTTAACCATCCCTCAGCCCATGTCCAGGTGAAAGCATACCGCATGGTGGTTACTTCCTGCAAGTGCTGCTTCCACCTTCACATCCTGAAAATGTGCACAGTTAGACAGGACCAGGCCCAGTATGGCCCTCTCTCTAGTGGGCTTTAAGACACCTTGTGCCAGGAACCCACTCTGAAATGTATCCATTAGTACTTCAACCCTGGTGCAGGAGGTAGCAGGAATTTTCCTGTCCACCCTGGGTAGATTGAAATCCCCCATTATTACTACCTTCCCCTTGCTGGACATTTCCATTATATGGGACCCCAGTACCTTGTCCAACTCCTGAACCTGGGAAGAAGGCCCATAGACCACACCCCTCCTTAGTTTCCTCTCCTTAGTGGATTGCACCTGTGCCCATAGTGCTTCAGTTCTCCCTTCCATCTCCTCCTCTGTGATACAGGTTATCTTCACCTTCATGTATAGAGCCACACACCCCTTCCCATACTCCTATCTTTTTTTATTCATTTTATACCCAGGAACAGTGAGGTCCCAGTTGTGGTTCAATGTGACCCATGTCTCTGTGATGGCCACTATGTCCACCTATTCTTTGGCCATTAGTGACTGCAGTTCAGGCATATTGTTTCCCAGGCATCTGCCATTCTGAGACACTACCCTCCACTGCAACCTGAGTCACCCTTTTCCTCTGACCTGCCTCCCCCAACAGAACCTTCTTTCTGCACTCCTCTCCTGTATCTTCTCTTCATACTATACTGATTTGGGGAGAGGCCTATCAGCCTCCTCCACCAGGTGACTAAGGGTGACATGCACCCTGCTGTCCCCCTTGTCGGTTTAAATTGAGGTTTATTCCCCATGAATTCCTCCAACTTGCCTTTCAGGACCCTTGTGCCATTTTGCTCAGATTTAACCTGTCCAGTTGATACAGATCTTTGGTATCATAGGCACCTCCAAAGTCACCAACGAACATGTGCCCTTCAGTCTTGCACCATCCTCTAAGCCATCCCTTTAATTCCTCAGTTCTTACAGTACTTGCCCTCAGGACTGGAAACACCTACAAGAAAGTTACTGCTCTCCCAGCCTTGCTGCAATACATTTAAACTCATTTATACTGTACTTTACATGTCCAGCTTAACAATATTAAGGCAAGCCATTCATTCATAACATGGAGGATCACGTCATGTTCAATCATAACATGGAGGGTAATCTTCCCTGCCCACGTAGCAAAACTCAGCAATACTACGGGTGGGGGTACATCACTACAATGTCTGGAAAGCACCATATTCATATATAGGTTTTACTGTCCAATATAAAGGCCTCTGGAAAGAGATCAAGATGCATTAGTTTAGAGTCACTAGGAATAAGGCAACATGCAAGTTTCTGGTAGGCATCTAGGACCCCTTGCCAGAAGCTGCCAATACTGTGATAGCATCACAGAGTATAGTATTACTACTGTGACAGTGCCAGACTCAGTTAGACCAGCACTGGACTGATGTGACAATTTTCAGCTGAAAATGTTTGGCCAGCATGTGGCACAACCTCTGAAAGACCTTACATTGTTTGAGCCAGCCGTTAGTCTCTCTACAGGACTGCAAAACCAATCTCCCTGAAATTGCCCATTCATTTACTGGAATATCAATTTTAAATTCTGCACACCTTGGAAAGCAGATATCATGTGTGAGGTCCGAACTGGAATTTATATAGATTTTGTAACTTTTGCTTTCTGGCTTTACAACTATAATAGAGTGACGTCTGTCTGAGGAATGTTATCACTCCACAAGCAGTGGGGAGGACATTACAGTAACTATGGCAGCATGTCATCAGCCTTGTACCTTGAAAGCCATGCCCAGGAAGGAACTCAAACACTATCTGCCTCCGAGAGGTAAGAATTATTATTTTTCTCAGCCTGACATCCTATGGTAAAGACCTTTATTTTATACAGGATATAACTGTTAGTGCTAGATGCCTTGTTTATAAAGTTGTCCTGTTACAGTTGCATTGTTATATGGTTCTTACAGAAGTGCAGAAGGGCATAAACGAGGTTGAGACAATACGCTAAGTAAAATTATGAGGTGAATTTACACAAATTAGTGGTCAGGTTACATAGAGCAGTACATTACGCCTCAGTTCAAAGACAGTTGTATATCACAGACAGTTCCTTGTTTATGGCATTGTTGAAGCATGCAGAGTTGGGATTTTGTGATGTCTAGGGGAATGAGTTCCATAGCTTAGTAAGACAGTAATTTTAGGTCATTTTCCATAGGTGTTCTGAATTTTGAGAAAATTAGTCCTTTAATTTTTTTCAATATCTCTTCGATTATGTATAATTCATTGTTTTTTGGTGCAGATCTGTTGAGCTTTGTGTTTTCCTTTTAAATTTCTTGAAAGCCCTAATCACTGTTGGTTTGTAACTTCACAAATTTAGGAAATCCCAGTTAGGCCTTCGAAACATTGTGCAGTGGCAGGTGTCATAAAGACATAGCAAGACAAAGTGCTTAAGTTTTATGTAAATTATAAGCAATGTCTAGCTTGTCCAGCAAGAACTGTTTGCATTTTGGTAGACTGGACTCCTAGGGAGAATCAGTTGCAGTGCATTCTTTACCCTAGCATGCTTTGGGATAAAATGTTGTGTCTCACTGCTCCTATTCTTGTATTTACTTTCTGAACTATATTGTTTATGTGAATGTTAAATTGGAGTGCATTGTCAATTGCCACCCCTAGATATTTATATTCCTTTGTGTTTACCAATTTTGAACATCTGCAAATTTAATGCAGTATTTAGTAAGTTGTTTTAACCTTTTTTTTTGCTTTTATTCCTGAAACACATTGCTTGAGTCTTTTTTGAGCTGAGCACCATGCTGGACTGCTTGAACCATCTCTGCAGTGAGTCAAAGTCCCTCTGAAGTTTCGATTCCATTCCCAGTTGGGTTTTTGCTCTCCAGATAAGTAGTGTCATCTGTGTAGAGTTTTATATATGAGTAGATTATGTGATTTGGAAGGTTGTCTGCTTATATCAGAAATAGTATGGAGACTAGGATGGATCCCTATTTAACCCATCTGTGGAGGCTGCCCATCTCAGACAGAATGCCTTGAACATCTACTGTACCCACTGAGATCTAACAGTTACATATGAATTTGACCATCTTTTTTTTTTTTAATTTATGCTTTTTTTCTCCTTCACCACCTGACTGGCCCTTCTTCTTGCTGACCCACCAAGCCCTGTTACTTGGTTTCTTCCTGGTCTTACCTCTCCTGAGCCCCCCATGGCTTGCCCTCTGTGGCACAGTGGTGGGGAGTCTCTCAACCCACCAAACAATGGATCCAGATCTGGGAGAAGCCAGAGCCACTGTTGCAGGGTCTGCAGAGTCAATGATCATCCTACCAGCCATGGTGCTTTCAGTCTTCCATTTGTTACCCTCTTGTTGTGCCATTGCTAGCCCTCCCCACAGAGACGCTGGCATTGGGACATAGTCCCAGATGTGAGTATACATTAGCATGCTCACGCGATATGCAGTTCTGTGCATCCCTTTCACCCAGTGTCTGCATGCCCTAACACACACACATATGCAGGTGGCAATACTACAGTGGGATGCACAATCCTCCTCCCCCGGGAGGAGGAGAGTGTCCTCTGGGATGCTTGGTCTTCCTCCCCTCTGGCTGGCACCTCATGACCCAGGCTCATTTCTAAACTGGGGTCCTAAACTGGGGTCACCGACATCAAAAGTGGCAGTACCACACCACTGCACTGATGGGCTGGTGAATTTAATCATCTTAATGCTTGCCCTGGCATCCATACTTGTGCCATTCTCTCCATAATGATTTTGTGATCTGAAGATCAAATATCTTTAAGAGGTCGATGAATACTGTTCCCACAGTCACCCTTCTCTAAATCATCTGCAGCCAAATCTATGATGTCCATGAGTGCAGTGACCATGGACCTCCCACCTTGAACCCTGACTGGTGGGAGTCAGCTGCATACTTTTCCAGGAAAAGCTGATTACACATCAGTCTTGAATATTTTTGAAATCACAGACTGAAGTGCTATCGGCTCTGTAAATGGATTCAGTGGTAACTATGGCAGCTCAGGATAGTTTCATAATGCATCAACACATGAGCACTAGACCTCCAGATAAGGAGACCAGAAAACTGGATATCATGGGATTTATTGCTAAGCCTGTTGCTGCACTGTAAATTCTGGCTGCTTACATCTGAAATATTGCTTCTCTATAGCTAAAGGGTGTCCTTGTTACTCCTTTCAGCTCCCTGGTACTATCAGAGGGGCTGCTGGAAGCAGGAAATGCAGTGGCCCCAGCCAGAAAACTTGAGCTTCCTTTGTTGTTAAAAGTCCTAAAGGGACTAGCTGCATACTCTGTACAGCAATTTTAGAGGAGAAAGGTGAGCAAATCTCACTAAAACTGCATTTTAAACTGTTTTGGGCATAGACCAAAACAGGAAGTAATGCGGGGGTCTACATCATGTCCAGCAGCATAAAGGGCTCTGCAAGCGCTAGTGTTGGTGAGCACAGAACAGTGGTGACCCAAAAACAGAGGCAAGCACATCTGCCTGTGTCCACTGAGGCACCTGAGCAGACAACCCCTCACTTGGTAGTCTGTACCTAGTAATATACTTACTATACTGCTATTAACTGTTGTAGTAAATATTTGTGCTTATTGCTTAATTAGTCATGGAAACCACATCAGATCTTCTTACAATATCATGTAAGGAAACCTCAATTGTTAAGTGCAAAAGATGTACCATGTATGCTCCCCATCTGGCATGTTTAAGTTGATGGTTATATCTGTGGCAAATGCCTAGCTTACACCGCTTTATCCTCCAAACAAATCAATGCAAAGAACAAAATTCTTAGAGCAATAGAAATAAATAAAATTGAGACCTTTGTTTGTACTATTGCTGCTGCAAACACCTTAAACCTTCCTAAAATAACTGATAACAAAAAGGGCTAAGAGAAGTATATGACAAAGGAAACAGTCTTTCCTCACAAGAATGAACCCCTAAAAGGGGTAGAGAGGACTCAAATATCATCAATAATGACTAGTGTTTTGTTTAGAACAGACAGCACAGAAAGGGAAAAAAAACAGTAAGAGAGTAGTACATACAGAAATACATTTTCAAAATTGATTTTCAGTGTTAAGAGTCAGTATGTCCTCCTTGCCATTATAAACAGTGCTCCATTGAGCAACCCTAATAGATTTGGGAATAGGCAAAAATTAGTGATAGGGGACTCGTTTACAGTACACAGAATCTGTTATCTGCAATTCTGACAGAGCAAATACCATGGTCACCGGCCTACCCAGAACTAAGACTAAAGGAAAACTACATTCTCATATCTTTTAAATGCTATTTGTTTCCATGTCAACAGATAACTTTTTGGGTGGCTGTTAGAGATGTATGCAGTTGTTTTAGTTTGTTTTCCCAATTTATACTAGGCCCCCTGTAACTATCCTGGAAATCTCATTGTCCCTGACAGCTGCATTAACATATGAGAACATGATGTGTAAACATGCTTTAGACTCCACAGAATACCTATCTGCTGAATTAGACTTTAAAGAAACAAGTTACGGGAACTTGTGAAATGCCACATTTACTCTCAGTTAGCTTTCAAACTGTCTTAGTTGTAATGCAGGGTTTTTCCTTAGAACTACATTCAATTTGAGTGTTTCCAGAGAGTTTTGTGAGGTATTTGTTCTTTCGGCATAGAGATACATGGTATAAATGGGTGATGTGACATCATTTTCTCATGTGCTAGTGCAGCTCTCATGGACAATGAGATTTCAACAACCAGAAAATGGTGACCCAGATGGTAGTTACAGGGGGATACCATAAACAGTGAAAAAAAAACCTGAAACGAACACATATTGCCCTAACAGCTACAGGAAAAGAGTTGTCTGTTGACATGGAAATAAATAAAATTTGCATTCTATGAGTATGTCATTTTCCTTTAAAGGTATAGACTTCCGCATTGACAAGCTTTTTAAAAGGTCTGGCTAGCAGAGCAGTTGAATTTCCACCTGTGATGCCAACAACCTGGGTTAAGGCGTGAGCCTGGGAGTCAAAGGGCCAGACAGGGGAGGAGGATTGAGTGTCAACAAACTGCACTCATCCTCCAGGGAGAGCAGGGTAGTGCTCAGTACTTGACTGACCCCTAGAAACCAAGGCATTAGAGCCAAGGTTTGCAGGCTCATGGGAGGTGTGCAGATGTCGGCACATATGTGCCTCCATGTCATTGCATGCTACACCTCCTGGCAACTAAGAGGGACAAATCAACTGTCTAAGGCATGGAGGACATCCACCCACAGAGCCCACACAGCAGGCCATGGCACTCAGCCACTGAATTGCCATGTGGCATCATTCTGGGAGTAACAGAGGGGCTCTCTGATGGTCCTGCCCTGAGGGGTAATCCAGGGTGCAATCCGGGGAAGGCAGTAGGTAAGTCCTGGGGGATGGGGTGAGTCGGTGGGGATGGCGGATTAATATCAGAGCCAGCTGGGGAAAAAAACATAAAGGGTCTGATCATAGGCCAGTTGTAGCACTTCAAATAGGAATTAATGATGTAGGGTATTCCCTAGAAAGAGACATTTTGTTGTGAACTAATCGAACTGGGAAAAAAAACTTCAAAATCATGATTGTGAAGTTGTCACATCAACCATCTTACCTATTCCAAAAGCAGAGAGAGAAAAAAAAAGACTATCCATGGAATCAATATCAGAATATCAGGTTAGAAAACTGGCACAAGAAAACAAATATCACCTTTATAAATAACTGGAAATAGTTTAATAATAAAAGTGATCTTTACTCAAAGGATGTTCTACATTTAAATAAATGGAGGGCAAAAACTCTGTTAAATAGTACAGAGACTACACGTAATACCCTGGCTTTAAACTAACTCCACCAGGGGAACAACAGCTACTGATAAGTAAAAGTAAAACCTGCCCAGAAAAAGGATAAACCCCCCATCCCCCCAAAAAATCAACTATCTACAGAAATGTGGAAAGGTATTCTAATAAATGTGAGAAGTTTATCAAATAAAAAAGAACTGGAGGCACCAATACATGATGAGAGCTCAGCATTTATCGCAGTCACTGAAACTTGGTGGGCCATAGATAACTACTGGGACCAGGTCATGCAATGCTATAATCTATACCACCAGGAAAGAAAGCACAAGGGGGTTGCTGCCTATATCACTAAGATAGCATTTAGTCATATGAAATTTCTAATGAAATCAAATGAGTCATTAGACACTGAGGGCCCAATTTTCAAAGCCCAAGAAAGACGGGTGCCTGCATCTTGACGCAAGTGGCATCTTGCATCAAAAGATGTATCATTCCCAATTCTGAAAGGCAGCTGTGCTAGAATTGGGAACTGCTGTGCTAAACCAACAGTGTGCCACCCTTGTGACATTTAGCAGGGTGCGTGCACCACAGAAGGGCTGCACCATCCCCTTTTCTGATATTCAGGAAACCCCACTGTGGCCGCAGCTAGGGGCTCAAGATAGACCAGCTATGAAGTAGTCTAAGCCCTTTGTGCCAGTGCCACACACTGTGGCAACTTGAGGGGTGCTCTTAAAGGAGAGGTCTGAGGGTAGAAGGAGCACGAGGGGTGCCACAGTGGTAGTTGGGGAGGCTGTGGGCATTCAAAGTAGTGATGTTGCACCAGTGGGATACCGATTATATAGTAATAATGCCAATGAAATGGTATGGGGTCTGGGACACACAATGCCATGGCTCCACATGGGTACAGCCTGACAGCAGCCCCAGGGCTATGCCTACATGGGGCCATGGCACTATATGTTCCTGGACAACTCCATGGTACCATCTCATTGGAGTTATTACTATATAATCATCACCCACTGCCAAGTGCCACATCACTGCTTTGAATGCCCACACCTCCCCAACTCCACTGTGACATCCTATGCCTTCCACTCTCAAATACCTCCTGCTAAGCATGACGTATCCATCCATAACCATCTCAGCCCCTCTAGTGTTGCCGGGTGGGAGAGCTGGATCCTGTGGCACTTTCTGCAGGTGCACCTTGTTTGGCGCTAGCCCTACGGATGCAGCAACTTCAGGATTTTGGTGCAGGAACCCTGTTTTCAAGAACTGGGTACAGGGTTCCTGATGCATCTGAGTGCATCACAGCCCTAGTTTACCACAAACTGTGGCAATCTCAGGACTCTTTGAAAATTGTGCCCTAGTCTTTTGCGATCAAAATATCTAGTAACAACAGTAAGAGCCTTATAGCAGGAATATGCAACAGACCACCAGACTCCAAAAGAAAATACATATAACATATTTGTTGAGATAGAAAAAGCATGTGAGTTGGGGGATGCCATTCAAATATTGACCTAAACTGAAGTGGCATCGACTAGAAAGCAAAACTATGACCCCAAAGCTAGAGAGAATTTTGATTGATAGGATAACACAGTTTATGCTCACCTAGCATGTTCAAAAGCCCATAGAGCAATAACATCCTAAGCCTTGTTGTAATGACTGAGACCATTTTGGTTCAAAACTGTATAAAGTACCCCTTGGAAATAGTAATCACAACACAGTTCAGTTTGAAATAGTAACACCACCTAGCTCACCCAAAGGAATGATAGAAGTCTTTCAATATAATAAGGCCAATACTATTACTGTCAAAAAAGTCTTAAAGAACACTGCCTGACTTCAACTGTTTGAGAATAAGAAAAGCTCATTAAGAAGAAAAACAATTCATATAAGAAATACTTTAACAATAAAAATATTGACAGGTGGAATGCTTATAAGCTGAACCTTAAAAAATTCCAATATGCCATTAAAAGGGCAAAAAAAGTCTTTAAAAGTAAAAGTAGAACTAATGCTGCCAAAGAAAGCAGCAAACTCTTTTTAGTAGGTACATAAATTCTTTAAAGCAGCAAGCAAGCAATACCGGTCCCAATTTACATAGACAATGTACTAAGAGCTTCCCCTGCCATGATCAATGCATTACATGATTACTTTTGTTCCGTATTGGCACCCATAGATAAACATTCTGCTCTGATGAATATTACAGAATCAGTACCTGTTGTAATAAAAACAGACGATATTATGAAGAAAATAAGTAAACTTAAACCTAACTGTTCACCAGGGACCAATAATGTTTCTGGTCACATGTTAAAATTATGAATGAAAATATTGTCCACCTACTACAACTCGTCTACCAAATATCCATAAACTCAGGAGAAACCCCACAAGACTGGAAAACAGCTCTGGTGGTCCCAATTCATAACAAACTCTAGCCAGAGCTGATAGGGCTGCAGCTGAGGAATTTGGGGTAAAAATATTGGAAATTACCAAAGTTGCAAGTGTGCATTTACAAAATGTAACATAGGCTTATAAATGTGTTGGTTTGTAATATTTGTACACTAAATTTTCAACATAGCCTTGTTATGATCCTGCCTCATAAAGACGGGCAGACAAAATGTTCAACTCCTGGTTTAAAAGTGTTTTTGCGTAGGGACTGCAAAATCAACTTTTGCAACACAAAAACACATTTTGGGCAGGAGCTGAAAAATGACAGCTGTCACATTCATGAGGTGCTGTAAAGAAATGGATATGATGAAAATTTGGGGTAAACTTTATTTATTTATTTAAATGTTTCACCAGGAAGGCACACTGAGCAAAAAGTGCAACCTGGGGGGTAGGGTACAATGAGATAGAATACAGAGAAATCTTATAATGTTGGAATACAGTTTGCTTACTTGCATACGATGGGAGCAAGAGGGATTACAGGTGGATAACATTGGCTAGCAATGCAATAGTTAAGTATAGTAGATATGAAGACACATAGCAAATTGTCAACATCGGTGACAGTTGGTAACACCGAAATACATATAATAAGTTGGCAACAGTATGTAGCACTAGATGGCATGGTGACCCAATAGTAATTGGTAGCTATTAGTGTAACATAGATATTCAAAATTTACAGTGATTGGAGTAAAGAGAGGAAAAATGGAAGGAGGGAACGTAGAAATTGTGAAGGGTAGAATGGAAGAAAGGAAAGGAAATTTACAGAGAGACGCAGACATAACATGATTTTCGAGGCAAACAGAGATGACAGAGTGGACTAAAGTGCATATAAGAGGAGTGTAGGTCAAAATATTGAATATTACCAAACTTACAAGCCTGCATTCACAATCATCAACGTAGGCTCATAACTTTGTTGTTTTTAATATTTTTGCACCAAATTTTCAACATAGCCTTCTTATGACCCTACCTCATGAACAAGGGCAGAGAAAATGTTCAACTGGTGCCCAACTGTGATTTTGTGCAGGGACCACAAAATCATCTTTCAGGATGTAAAAAAAATACATTTTGGACAGGATTTGAAAAATGACAGCTATCACAGTCATGAGGTGCTGTAAAGAAATGGCTATGTTGTACATTTGGGGTAAAAATATTGAAAAGTATCCTGGTTATGAGCTTGCATTAAAATTCAATGTGAGCTTATAACTGTTGTTTTTCAATATTTTATACCAAATTTTCAACATAGCCTTCTTATGACCCTACCTCATGAACAAGGACAGATAAAATTTTCAATTGGTGCCCGAACTGTGATTTTGTGCAGGGTCCACAAAATCACCTTTCAGGATGTAAAAAAAAAACCATTTTGGACAGGATTTGAAAAATGACAGCTATCACAGTGATGAGGTGCTGTAAAGAAATGGCTATGTTGTAAATTTGGGGTAAAAATATCGAAAAGTATCAAAGTTATGAGCCTGGATTAGCAAAATTCAATGTAGGCGCATAACTTTGTTGTTCAATATTTTACACCACATTTCCTACATCTTAGACCCACCTCATGAACAAAGGCAGATAAGATTTTCAACTCCTGCCTGAAAGGTGATTTCATGCAGGGACCACAAAATCACCTTTTAGGACAGATCTGCCTAACGACAGTGACATTGTTCATGAGGTGGGCTCCCAAAGAAGGCATGTTGAAGATTTGGGCCAAAATATGTAAAAATGCCTAAGTTATTGCAACCCCATTGAAATACATTGAACTGCATACCTGTGTCTTCAGTTCGTGGTCCAGCTTTGAAAAGTGAAGACGTGTCTGCGGTCAAGAGAGGATTACAGTGTTGGACCCCTGATGGGTAAGTAAGGGCTTGGGTGGGGATGTGGGGAGGTGGATGCTCAGTGGGAGGGTTGGGCGGAGGTAAGGAACAGCTGCAGAAGACATAAATGTACCATTTTGTACAGGTAATAAAAAAAGACCGACAATCCCCAGTCGCAACACTGGGGATTGGGCACCCAGTGTCACAGTTACATGGGGAAGACATTGATGGACTATTTTTTGTTTGTTTGTTTGTTTGTTTTTGCAGGTGAAAAAAGAAAACAAACAAAAAGACCAATGATCTCCGATCGTAACACTGGGGATTAAGAATCCCCAGTGTCAGAAACAAGACCGTGTTCCCAGATCACAACACTGTGGGACTGGGCACTCCAATGTCACGGTTATGTGTTTAGGGGGTTGGGGTGGATGCTGAGAGGAGGGTCGGTATGGGAATTTTATAATATTAAAAAATAATAAATACAATACGCAGTCATGGCAGAACACAACCCACTTTGCCATGACCAAGATGGGTGCCAAATGCTACTGCTTATGCACGACTGCTAGTGCATGTGCAGTAGAGTGCAGCAACCATCTTGGACATGACAGAGTGTGACATGTTCTGCCATGACTGCTACACTGTGAAATAGTGCAGTGCTGTGGTGGGTAGGGACAACATGGGTGGACTGCTACACAGACGTGGAGCGACTGGACAATCCAACATGTTGTTCCTTCAGAAGGAATGCAGAGCCTTTTTCTCAGTGTTTATAAAAGGACTGTAGGACTTCTCCTACTGCAGCCTTAAATGGGGAGATAGCCAACTGTGCAGCAATGATAGAAACATAGAAACATAGAAGTTGACGGCAGAAGGAGACTGCTAGGTCCATCTAGTCTGCCCATTTATTTTAGACCTATTTGACATTCTTGTTGCCCTTTGTAGTCAGGGCTCCCTTGTGTCCATCCCATGCATTCTTGAATCCCCCCACAGTGTTGATCCCCACAATCAAGGTCGGACTGGCCCACCTGGATACCTAAAATTTCCAGGTGGGCCCCTCAGTTAGTTACCGGTCACCTTCTGAATGCTGAAAACTTTTGTATTTATCATCTTTTTCTAATTTAAAGGGGTATCTGGGACACTGTAGATAAATGTAAGATGTAATCACAGAGCTAATGTAGCAAATTGAAGTGGAATACTGATATGGTGGTCACCTGGGCCCTCCTGTATTGATTTTCCAGGTGGGCCCTTGTATCCTCTTTCCAGGTGAGCCCTCTGTACCCCAGTCTGACCCTGTCCACAACCTCTTGGGGCAGGCTGTTCCAAGTGTCCATCACTCCTTCTGTGAAGAAAAACATCCTGGTATTGGTACAGAACCTCCCTCCTTGCAGCCTATGGTCATGTCCCTTGGTCCTGGAGCCCTTGTTGAAGTAAAAAAAAGTTCCTGTGCCTGTACCTTGTTAATGCCTTTTATGTACTTGAATGTTTCAATCATGTCCCCTCTCTTTTCTCTGTTCCAGGGAGTACATATTAAGTTTCCTATGTCTTTCCTTGTAGGACATACGTATACTGCAGGCCCTGAATCATTTTGTCACCTTTCTCTATACTGTTTCCACCGGTGAATGTCCTTCTTGAGGTGAGGCCTGCAGAATGGACTCCATAGTCCAGGTGAGGCCTGACTAGTGATCTATGTAGTGGTAGTACTACCTCTCTCCTCCTGCACATGATTCCCCTCCTAATGCAGACCAGCATTCTGTTGGCCTTCAATGTTTCCTTATGCTGCTTACTAACCTTTAAGTTGTCTGAGATTATGGTTCCCAGATCTCGTTCCACATGATTTCCAGATGATAGGCCTATAAGTCTAACATGCATCCCCAGGAAGATACTGAAGAGCATATAAAAGACATCATTACACAGGATGCAAATAACATCTACAAAGAGCAACATGGTTTCACCACAGAGAGATCATGCACCACAAACCTGTTATGTTTTTGTGAAAAAAACCAACAATGCTTTGGACAATAAGATCCCTTGTGATATATATCCAGATTGTAGCACAGCATTTGATCATCTAGTACCCCACTGGGCAATTATTGACAAAATCTACAAATGTGCAATAAAGCCTAAGCTTTTTTATTGGTCTAATGTTTGGTTAACAAACATGCCCCAGTGAGTAGCTATTAATGGATGCACATCTTACAATGGTTTGGTTATAAGTGAGGTTCCACAGGGCTCTGTCCTTGGACCAATTATCTTTCAAATTTTATCTCTGTTATGACTAAAAACCTATACAGCTACACTACAAAATACACAGACGACTCTGAGCTGGGTGGACCATGTGGTACCCGAGATCAAATCATAGTACTGCAGACTGATTTGGACAAAATATCATCATGGTCTGCCAAATGAAGCTCAACTTAGATAAATGCAAAGTTGTGTGTTTAGCAACAAAAATACCAAACAGCAATAGGAGCTAAGTAATAAAATCCTACAGATCACCACTAAGAAAAGAGACCTTGAGAAGCAGTTAGTGATGACTTTAGTCACAACCTCCAATGCAATAAAGTAACAGCCAAAGCAAATAAGATCATATGGGCAATTAAAAGAAATACTCGATCCAGAAATAAAAACATAATATTCCTAGGGCCGGATATTCAGACAGTGGCGGGCAGTGGCGCAAGCCTGGGCGCAGTACAACTGGGCTGCGCCAGAGCCAGGACCAGGCGATATTCAACGGTGATGCACCATGGTGCAGCACCATTGAATATGGCAAGGTCGACACACATACTGCACATGGTGCAGTGACACTGCACCAGCACAAGCCACAGAGACAGAGCATAGGGATGCACCAGTGCAAGTGCAGTTCAGCTAGGTGCATCACCCATGATATTCAGCCAGGGGCATGCAAATGAGGTCATAATATATGCAAGGTACAAATGAGGTCATTTGCATGTCGTTATGGCCACATTTGTATGTGTTGCACAGGGCGTCTCAGTGAAATGCACCTGGTGCCCTGTCTAGGTGCTGTCATCGGGAGTTGGGACCCTGGTGGGTTATTGTAACCCCCATCCCCTCCCGTATGCCCGATCATGGGCTTCTGTACTATGAAAGATTAACTTGGTGGTCTAGTGGTTCCCTCCCCATATGCCCAATCGTGGGCTGCTGTAAAATTACATTTCATCCTGGTGGTCTAGTGGTTCCCTCCCCATATGGCCGATCATGGGCTGCTGTAAAATTAAATTTTAACCTGGTGGTGTAGTGGTTCCCTCCTCATATGCCTGATTGTGGGCTTCTGAAATATTAATTTCTAAACTGGCGGTCTAGTGGTCCCCTTCCTGTATACCTGATCATGGGCTGTTGTATTGTTAAAAATTAGCCCGGTGATCCAGTGGTACCCCTCCTCCCGACCCACTAACAGATGACCCCTCGGCCACCCAGCACCACCCCATCATCGGCAGGTGGCAGCACCCTGCCCGCATACTGCCTGGCCGCCAGCCGAATGACAGTGTACAGCATGATCAGTATGCCTATTGGTCCACAGTGTGGCTTAGACCATACTGTACTCACAGGACCAGATATGTGATTGAACGCTTTATTACTATCTTATATGTGATCGTGGCTTGGGAGGGGATCACTACACTACTGGGGATCAGAGATATATTTTTATGACAAACGTGATTTGACCTGGAGGGGGGGATCACTACACTACCAGAGACACTGGGTGGGATGTGTAGATATGATTGAGGATCAGGGCTGGTGGGGACTGGCCCGGCACACTCCATGACAGTGCACACATGCAGATGAGCTCATAATAGGCATACAAATGGCACCATTGCACCCTGCATGCCCAGTGGGCTCATCTGCATATTTGGGCTGAATATCACCCATGGAGACTGTGGCATACACAAGTGTGTGCTGCGCACTACCCTATGGGCAATCGTCGGCCCAGCACCCAGGTTGCACGGACATGGCGACCCCTTGCTGTCTGCCGTGCAACCAGGGTCTGATATTCAAACAGCGTGTGTGGTCTGTTTGGATTGCACTAATTTTTTTGAATATGGCATCAGAGCCAGCTGACCCAAGTTGTATGCACGTTTTTTGTACTCACATCCGGACGGCTCTGAAGATGGAGGCCATAGTCTTTGTTTTGACAGAAATTAATAGCAATTGATTTTCTTTTTTAACTTTGATCACTACTTTGCCTTGGAAGGGCATCCTTTGAAGCTCCTTTCTTTCACTTGTTTTGAAACTGCACTGATGTCCCTCCTGTTGCTCATTGTGGCTTTTGTGTAGTCATGGTCAATAGCTATGCTCTGCCCCCTATACCAGAGGCCTTTTGTAGCCTAGGCTGAGTGTAAAACACTCTTCTTGCTTTCAAACCACAAACATTTTGTCACAATTGGACTGGGCCACTTGCTGGTGTCAGAGGGCTTAGGTGCCAGTACTCTTGGGCTGTGTGCATTAAGATGTCTGTCAGTGGGTGGCTTAGGGTGGCGTTCAGTATGGTTCACAGGAAGGCAATCATTGATGGTGGTTTGGCTTCTACTCCTCGGGGGACCTGATATATTCAAATATTTTTCCTGCTGCCATGACCCTCTATTTTGTTCAACTTGTCTGTGAGGTATGTCTCTCTCTTTACAGGAGGTTCAGGAGGAACTGACCTCATCCCATCAGGGCACTCACATGTGCCTCTACCTCTGTTGATCTTGGCTCCATTTTGGAGATTTCTTTTTGAAGGTAGAACAGCAGTGTAAGAAACTGTGCTAAACATATGACTCTACCTTTTTTCATTACAAAAGATTCCAGGTGTTGTCCAGTTTTATTTGGTGGTAAAAGTTTCTTGTTCCACCAAACTTTGAGTATTTTACACATGTTTTAATTTAGACTTTTCTCAAGAAAAAAAGACGGCCGCCACATTTGTCTTAGAAATAACACTGAAGACCTGGAAAGTGTTATTATTGAGAAAATAAAATCATTGTGTAAAGCACTGGAGGTAATCAGAAAAGTAGATTTCACGTGTATTCTAATATTTTATTAATTGAAGTAGAAACTAGCTTTTTGGAAAACCATTTTTTGCTGCACTACTGCTTTAAGACTTTCTGAAGTCGATCTTTAGGATGGTGAAATAATTTTTAAAATTTGTGCATAAGTCTGGGTGAGTTGTTGGAGGATTGTCATCACTCAGCTTGAAACTGTGTATGTTGCCATGAATGGAGAATGCTGGAGACGAAGGCCTACCTTCAGGTAATTGACTGCAGCTTTTGGCCTCCACTGCGATCAAGTTTTTCAATTGATGAACCGGTGTCTCTTTCCCATTTGATGCACATTTATATGCTGGTTTGCTTGCTTTTCTTGTTTGCTAAATCAAGGATGCCTTTATATACCACTTGCAGAGACTGAAGCCGCAGGATCAACCTGTTCCTTGCTCTGTGACATCGTCAGGGGCCTGATATTCAAAAATGGGCAAAGCAGAGCACAAAGTTTTGCACTGCACTTGCCAATTGCCCATGACCCTGAGGGTGCTATATTCAGCTGGGTAGCTCACTGGTGCTATCTAACTGAATATACAGGCATGTCAGCACAGTGTGAAGCCAAGTAGCGCTGCCCTGACATGGAACCTGGCAATGTAGGGAACAGTGCCACCAGACCCAATAGTGCTGGTAGCTCACAGTGAAATTTTCAGATGGCCTCATTCAAATGAGCCCATTTGGCAGGCAAGGCGCTAAGGGTCCATTTGCATGCCCCTTATGGGCATATTTGCATGAGAAGTGGCAGCAGGTTTGTGCTCCTGTGACTGGCTCTGCCCCACCCAAATTGCCTGGTCCCATAGAAATCACAGATTTCCTCATGTTCACCCCTGGACCCTGACCTTGTGAAAAGAAGGAAGGTCCCTGGTGTCCAGTGGTCCACAACTCTTCAATCACCAGCCCCATATAGAAAAAGGTAATCCCTGGTGCCTAGGGGTTCCCCACTCTTTGATCACCATCCCTGTATACAAAAAGGTAGTACCTAGTACTCAGTGGTCCCCTCTCCCTCTGATCACCATCCACTTACAATTCTGGGAGTTTAAGTGTGAGCAGCAAGGAGTAGCAGCTCGCTGTACTGTGAGATGCAGTGTGAGCAGGAGTTTGATGAGAAGTACTTTTTTATCCAAGAAGAGGTATGCCATTGTTGCCTGAATTTTTGGACCTATTCCAAGCTCTTTCCAGACTAGCTTTTAGCTACTCTAAACTATTCTGTGAGGATTTTTGGAAACGTGCTGGGCAGCTCCACTAACTAGGAGCCTGTGCAGTGGCAGAGCCCACTTTTTGGTAGCTGTCCTCCAAAAAGCCTGGCAACGGGTGTGTTCTAAATCCTCCTACAGTTTGTGTAATTCTAGGGACAGGAGCATTGCTAATAGTTTCCCTTGCTCTCTCCCTTTGGATAAACTCTGTCTGTTGCCCTCCATTAAACTCCCTGAACTTGAATGTTCTCATTTTTATTTTTAATTTCTATTGGCTATTTTTGCTGTGCTTTCTTATTTCTGATGCATACTTACTTTGGCTCTCTTTGAGTAGGGTGAATGAGAGCTGTTGGTTTTGACAGAGTACGATTTGTGCTGTGTGTTGTTTTTTAGTGATTTTAGGCATTTAAATTAGAGAAGCAAACTGGATCATACCAGAGAAAATTTGACTGTTCCCGTTAAAATTAAATTCTAAGGAATCCCTGCGGGATCTCTAAGTCACGTGGTACAGCATCTAAATGCACATGCCTGGCGTCTTAGTTCAAATGTGCCATATTTGACTAGAGCATAAGCAGTGGGCACCGAGGTGTTTCATCTGTAGAGAGAACCAGTTTTTAAAAAGGGAACAGTAAGTAGCTTTTAATATTTTGAGTAAAACTTCTCTAATGCTGCTAAAAGTTAATAAAACAGTTGAGTGAGTATGCCTGGTCTGTCTTATATGGGACCTTTGGAAATGTACTAGAAACACAACAGAAAGGGAGCCTCTTATTTCTACGATATCTTTAATTATGCAAGTGGTTATTTGAATCTGTGATTAGAGCATACTGTGGATGTTTGAAACTTTAATTAAAAAAAAGTCAGAAGAGTAACTATTGGCAAAATTCACTTTTAGCTCATGTAGTATTTTTATATTCTTTGTCTCCATTCCTGTGGCCCATAAACATGAAGCTCATATAAGAATCTGTAGTAAGGCATTGGGTTGTGTGGACCACTGGAAGGAAATTTTACTAAGCCTACTGCTTTTAAGAAAAACATCCCTGAAGCTCCTTGTAAGAACATCATATGGTGAACTGTAAGGACTTTACTATTTATAGGGAAACAATTGTTGAAAACAGTGCTTTATGCCTTTTAGACCTTTATAGTGCAATATTATTTTGGCATTTTATAATGGTGCTAACAAGAAAACAGGATGCTGAAATTGAGACAGAGGCTGCAATTGATGCTGGTTCCATAAATGAAAATGCAGTGTCTGCCTCAAATGGAGCAAATTAAATACATATAGTGTCAGCATTATCTGATCATATGCAAAAACAGATATTCTCACCTGAACCATATACAGTATCTCAATATCAATTAAGAAGGGACGAGATCCCTCCTTAAAACATGCAGAACTCAATAAGTTGGTAAAGGAACTGCAAATCACAATTTCTAGATCAAAGAAACTTCATTTGCAATTTTAATCTAATAAAAATAATCAAACACCTGAGGCAATAAGCAAATATCCATTTGCTTTAAGTGAAGATTTGAAAGACTTCATGAAAAATCCATATACTACTCATTTAATGAAATTAGAGCAACTGGTGGTAGTACAAAAATGAGATTGAGACATTAAAATAGAATATTGCATTAAATGGCTTTAGAATAGAGGATATTTTAGGAAAATTGAATAAAATTGCCCCAAAGGAGGGATAACCCTCACTGGTTTGGGAAGATTTGGCACATATTAGAACTGACTTTTCAGTGGTGATAATTCCCTCCTCTCCAAACAGAACTGAGCTGAAAAAGAAAAGTAAAAAGAAAAATAATAAAAAATCAAGTATAATGGAACAACAAAAATCAACACAGGGTTTAAGTAATGTATGGCTGATCTGGATAACAAATATAGAATCTCTGATACTGTTTCTCTTGAGAGTGCACCTATGAAAGGCCGGATTTGAAGGAAGTAGAAGAGACTGTTTTACAGATGAATTATGCTAACTATAAAGCTATTGGGACATAACAGAAAAGATCTGATATAGAATTTGACTTAATGCTGCAAAATCTACATAACAAATAAATGAAAATATAAATGGGACAACACTAGTTAATCTACTCAATGTCTTGAATCAGAGTTGAAAGCTATAAGGCAAGATTTAGGAACTCAGTCAAATAATAGGAAGTTAGATTGTCAAGTCAGTAATTAGGTCACAAAACAGAAAATTAGAGAAACACTGTGTTTCACTTAAACAGGATCATCGTGGAAGGGTTGACATAGATAATTGTACAATTTTATGTCTGTATGGACAGAGGTTGGATCAGAGAAAATCACAGTCTGACAACAAGGAAAAGGTTGCGCACCTATTAAGGGCAGCTACTAGGGTGGATATTTTGGAAGATATAATTCAAGTTTGGAATGACAAGGATGAAATTGGTGTTGATTGTATATACATTTTCTGTATTTCCCCTCACATAACAAATTATATCTGGCTAAATAATGATGCATTAGGAAAATTTGGGTGTGCTATAGATTATATCAATAGGAATAGGTTAAATAAGAGAATTGGCAAGGAAGAACTCAAAAGTTCACAAATCAGTATTTTTGGTTTTACAGCCATACCAAAGGAAAATGAGGGGAAATTAAGAAATGTATTAAAAAAATCTATTTATGCATTTCTTACAGAGATGGATGTATGAAAACAGGCCAGATCAAATAGATATTTTGCTACAGGATCTAGAAGCTGCTAAGTTGATTTTACAAAAGGCTGACATTTTGGATGACATGGAGATTTACATAATAAATAGTACCATTCTCCAAAATCAACAGGCTAAAAAGATTGGAACTGGCCCATTAGAGAAAGAGAGAAATCTGGGTAGGTCCGCAACTATGTGTGGCCTTGGGAGATCATTTGGTGAAACTGATGTAAAGCTAAATTATACATTGAAAGATCTGTTTGAACATAGACTGAATATCCCCAATGTAACTAAGGAAGCTTTTTCCACATTTTGAGTAGTTCCAGGAATTGAAAGTGACCAAATTATGTTGAATATAAATATAGGCCCGGATATTCAAACTGTGCCAGGCTGTGGCACAAGCCTGGGTGCAGCTCAACTTCGTTGCGCAGGGCTGTGGCCTGGACCGAGTAGTACGGTATGGGCTGCACGCCCATTGGCTCAAGCTGTGAACCAAAGGGCATGCAGCCCTACTGAGCTGTCAGTCGGTGGGTGGTGGGGCGGCAGGCTGGTGGGGTGCTGCCACCGCTGACTGGGGAGGAGCGAGCGGTGGGGCTTAGTGGGTGGGTGGGAGGGGGATACACTAGACCACCAGAGTAATAGTACTGTTCTATGTTTTACAGATGCCCGCATTCTGACAGAGTGCGGTCCACTGGACCACCAGGATTTTTGGATGGGGGGGTTTATATAGATGTCTGCGATCGGGCACATAGGGGTCCACTGGACCACCAGGGATATTGGGGGGTTATACCGATTCCACGATCAGGCACATAGAGGTCCACTGGACCACCAGGGATATTGGACGGGGGTGTCTTTACATGGATGCCCATGATGGGGCATGGGGGGGTGCTGCCAGGTGCGGCAGGAACTCGGGTGGCCACCCAGAGGTGGCAGCTGCCATGTTGCGCCCTGCAATGTGGCAGCTCACCTGTGGGTGGCCATCATTTGTTCCTTTTTTTGGGGCTTAACTTTGTGCAGGCGCAGGTAGTGATTGCGCATGCATGACTCTGCACATCCTGGGCTGAATATTGGGCTGTGCAGGTTATGCATGGGCATGCCCCCCCTACCTGTGCCTGCATACATTACTGAAACACTCCGGTGAATTGGGATTTGTGCGGCGCACTTTTCCCTTTTGAATATTGTGCCGGGGAGCATCAGTGGGTTGTGCATGGTGCAACACTGTTGCGCCATGAGCAACCCTTTTGAATATCTGGGCCATAGTATATAGTGAACCCTTGTTGTGCATGGGAACGTGAGGTTCTCAAAATGTTGTTCTGCTGCAATTCAAAAGGTCATGGAACATGATTATACCCTACTGCCAGAAACAACATTTTGGAAACCTCTAGAGGTTCACGCTCACTACACAGACTGCACATTACTTACCTTAGAGGCAGAAATGGACGGATCCACACTCCCACGGCAACAGTAAAATCAGTCACATCAGAGCCTTACAAGATGCAGGAGCAAGCAGATATGAGGAAATGCAGGATTAACCAGATATGTAGACTTAGAAAAAAAAATTGAAATAAAACAAATGACCTCTACTCCACAGCCATCTCGCTTAGTGAGCATTATGGCCACCATGTTTTTTTTTTAAACTCTCCCAATGTACCTGCCAGCTAATAGAAAGTCACAATAGACACATAGCCATGCCTCCTCCGTAGCACCACTGAGCAACCCTGGAAACCACCCTTTACCATGGAACAGTGCATCACACACAAAAAGTAAGGCTACTAAAAAAAGGACTGCAAGAGATTTCCGGGGGCACGATATAAAATAGTGGATGGGCATCCTGATGCACACCCAGCCTTTCTGTGCCTCCTTGGGGTTCTGATACCGTCAGACCTCTCGAGCTTCGCTGTCGAGGTCTAATGTTATCAGAATCCCTCTGTGGCACAACAGGCTGGTTGTGCATGGATGCCCATCCACTATTCTATATTTACTGAATATCTATGATAAAATACTGGCTAACATAAACTTGCTCGATAAGACGGGCCTTCATATAGTTAAATCAAAAAATATAGAGGGAAATGGAGGCCAAAGAAGGCACTCTCCCTCTTCTAAGGGAGCATTGTCCTAGTAACTCTGATTTGACAACTCATCAAAATAATCTGGTTGAGCGGATTACATATAATATTGCTGCTGAAAATAGATTTTCGGTTATCAGAGCAGTCAGACTGAATTGAAACTCCAAGTAAAAAGGATGCCAGTGTAAGTTGAAATACTGATTCTTCATGGTCGTTACTCTCTTGGGATATAGCAGAAGTGGGTGTTAAATTATTTCATTAGAACAGTGCATTACCCATTACTCTGATCCAATTATTGTTGAAATTACACCAGCGTGGGGTAATAGTATAAATAGGGAAAATTTTAATCTTTCACCTAAGCTGAGGTATTTTTTTGAAATTGCCTCTTTAAAAGGAAAAAGCCCCATGGCCTGATTTTATCCCTTCAAAATGTATCTAATATCCCCTCACTATGGACAAAACTTGTACCATATTTTAATACGTGCATACAAAGGAGAGATTCATGCAGCCTGGAAGGGTGCTACCATTGTGTCAGTATTTAAGAAAGGGAATAAGAATGACCCAGCAGTGTATAGGCCTATTTCACTATTGGGCTTAAGTGGTAAAATCTTTTCAATGGTTTCACTAGAAATATTGACTGACCAACTTGTGCAGCATGGTAATCTTTCAAAATTTCAAGCAGGCTTCCGTTCTGAATACAACACCATGGATAATTGCTTCATTCTGCTACATCTATTTGAAAAGCACATTACTTTGAGGAAGCAAAAACGTTTTGTGGCCTTTATTGACTTTAGTGCAACCTTCAACAGTATATCTCGAGCCAGATTATGGCAGTTGATGCTACAAAAGGGAATCAAACCAGAACTAATTAGTATCATAAAATAATTATATAGTGAAATATGGGCACAAATTAGAATAGGGACAACTGGTCAACTTTCCACTAAAATATTAACAAACAAAGAAGTTAGACTTGGCTATGGCATTGCACCCACCCTTTGCCCACTACATACATTACTTTGTTCTGCATGCATTAAACATGTTAGTGCGAACAACAAAACCCTATGAATATTGCGCATGGGTGGAAACCCCAGGCAAACAGGGTGCAATCACTTTGCCCACCAGGCAAAGTTTTGAATATCTGGCTCCAGAAGTCCTACTTCTGAGCACAACTGCTATAAATTAAATTTTTTTTGTACAGATTAATAAATCGAGATAGCTCGTGTCCCTTTCCAGGCAATTGAGAGATGGCAGAGGGGACTATATGACAGATATATTGAAGATAGTAACTAGTCAGTAGACAACAATAGGGGCAGCATATTTCAATAACTTGAAGTGGACTTTGTTCCAACCAGCGGATTTAGCAGTATTCAAAGCTAGCAGCTGTTTCTGCACATCTGTAAGGGAAAAAATCAAAAGACACCTGTTGGTTTACTAAGTTACCCTGACGATGAGAGGAGCCACAGCAAAGTGGCTTAATTTGGGGTTGGGCACTTAAGCCATCATTCACAAAATGTTAATTAAAGGTGGTATCAATTTCTTTGTCACACACAGTGTCAGTACCACTAACAGTAAAAGTTTCAGGGGAGCACTGAACAAGGGGATCTGTCTAGAATTTTAATCAGCATCCAGAATGTTCTTGGGTTGGCTATGTGAGACAAGGATAGTACAGTCTTGAAAATGGCAGCTTTGGCCAAAGAAGTCTGTTTAAAATAAAGATTTTTGAGGTATCTGTACTGAGTTCAGTTAGTTAGTTTGTTTACCTATTGTAATAACCCCCTCCCTAGTCTAGAGATATCTGATGGAACAGTTTATCAGGGAGGGGAGCGAACACTAATTGACTCACCTTGACCTTCCAGATATGTAGTAATCTCCCCTCCAAACCTGCATTTTCAGGTGGTTGCAGGGATACAAATCAACTGGGGTTAATCAACATTTATGCTTAAATTATTCAATGTCCACAACTGAGTTTTACGGGTTAACCATAAGTTTACTGATCGTCTGTCCCATGAGTATATCATTTCTGATGCACAAGCATTTTCACATTTCATTTTAGCTGTTACACTTTCCACTTTTAATCGTCATTTCCACATTCCCCAAAGGAATAAACACATTGGACTTTACTACGTTAGGTCACATCTGCTGCAGATGTTAGAAAACATTCTGAGTTAACTTGTCATCCATGCAATCTGTTAATTCCTGGCCAAAATTAATATAGTAATAGCTTTCATATACACAGAGTCTTGCACAACACCTGGATGGGTACTCTCACTGTCAGGGCAGTGCTCTCTCACTGCAATATTTCAATAAATGCATTTAGGCTAATACAGCTCCTTTTCTTTTTGACCCCATTGAGGGACATTTTTTACAGATGAGATGTACTAAGGCTGAGTGGCTCTGGATGTCTTGTATTGTGGTGATGAATGACCCAGGTAGCACGCCTGGCTCCCCCAGATACCGATCCTCACTTGAGGTTCCTATGCCTGCACGCCTTCCCCTGACCTGCCCCACATTAATTTATTCTTTACTGCATGCAACCCTTAAACACTTACTGCTGACATTTTTTTCTTTTGCGCAATGGGCAATGGAGGGATAATCCCCATTGGGGGACTGCAGACATACAGGAATGACCACCTCCCTTTTACACTCACTGGCCCCCATGGACTCAGGAGTCCCAAACTAAATTATTTACTTTTTCTTTGCATTGCGGTTAATTCTTCCTGCTTGCCACACTGGAGCTTTAGCTGGGGCACAGGATGCCACATGTTCAGTCACTCAAGCCTTTTACAGTCCACAGTTACTTGATAGCCTTCATATTACCAGATCTTACTGCAGGGCTTCCGACTGCTGAAATCTTCAAAAAATAATTACAGTCTCTTTTCTCATTCTTTTGTTAAGTGCTGCAATCTCTAGGATCATCTGCAGCTTGCAGCCCCCTCCCAGGCAGTATTGCAGGATGGCTTCTGCAATGATCCCAAAGAAAATTTCTGGAAACACTAAACAGGAAAAATTAGTGTTGTGCACTAGGAGAGCTGCCACCGCTCCTACTAGACAGGAACTAAACTACAGCTTCTGGGCTGTTCAGACCCAAGCAGCTGGCTCCATCTTCACAACTTCCAGTCAGTACCACCTGACCCCAAGGTGTACTGAGTGCTAAAATACCAATGGGTAGACTTAATACATAGGGTGCCTGACTCCCTGCAGTACACTATCTGTTGTCCAGGTAATGTTTCTTACTTTTTGTGTTTTTAGAGGACAAGAAATACCAGAAAGACTGTTAATTTTGACAAGTTCGCCATGATGGGTACATGTTTGTCACAAATTACTAAAATTCCACAAAATGAAGGCTGAGGCATCCTCCATTGGGGGAATTAAATCTATTCTCTCACAGAGTGCAGATTCTAACTCGGTCATGTATTTGCTATAATCAGCGTTTTTGAAGGATCTCTAAGGGATTGAATTCTTGGGATCCCATTACTCTAGATTTTCATCTATAAAGACCCCCTCCCGATGGCCAATAAGGGAGTCTGGTAGAAAACCTGGGGCCAATTCCAAGTCGGTGTACACCAGCGTAAGCCGAGATACATCAAACCTCTTGGTATATCTTGCAACTTACGCCAAGCATTACGCCTGCCCTGATTACAAGAGGCGCCTTGTGCCATGGAGGCTGTGGCCCACAGGCCGTGGGTTATGCCACCCACTATGCTGCAGCCTGCAATGCCATGGTGCAAGGGTGGGTTACAGCAGCATCTGCACCCTATTCCAAGAGGGTGGCTGCCATAACCTGCTGGTGCTATTCCAGGTGCTGCAGTGGGGGGGCTAACATAGAACAGCTCGGAGCTGCTCTAAGGGGCATCTGATGGTGCCATCCATCAGATGTCTGCTCTGCAGCACCATGGCAATGGTGCCGATGTGCCCCCGTGCCCCAAAAAACACACCCCTGCCCCCCACCCCCCCTAACGTCAGGGACCCCCAGAGGTCTGAACTCCAGTGCACCCCCCAGGACTCCTGTGCCACCTGTCCTGCCCCCCCATGCCCCTGTTATGTGCCGTGGTGTTCTGGGGTGGGGGGGCTGCCAGTAGTGGGCCATGACTTGCGACATGCAGGGCATCTATGCCATACCTGTGGAGTTCGCCTCTGCATGGTGTAACCCACATGTCACAAGTGCCAGGACACTGCCACTCTTTGAATGTGGCATAGGGTCCCTAGAGTAGCGGTGAATGTCGCGACTCGCATACACCGGTGAGTTGCTGCATTCATCCTGGAATCGGGCCCCCTGAGTTTCTGAAATCGTCAGGCCTGTTACCAAAGATTAAATCAAGATTCATGGATTTATTGGGGTGTTTCATTTTTGCTCTTATGCTTTGAAGGATTAATTGGGATACAGTTCTGAGTGATCTCACTTAGATTTCAATGATTGTCAGGCTAATTCTAAACAGTGTTAAAGTCACCGATTAATAAAATGAATATATTGGGTAATACATAAAACACTGACTGGACGTATTGCCTACAGGATAGGGTAACAAGCTCTGAATGAGCATGGCACATACAGCAGACCTGGGTTTGATTCCCACAAACCCCACATGCATACTGTGTGACTCTGAGCAAGTCACTTGACCTCCCCAATGCTCCCGAATCACTGCTGAAAACAGGCACTTGTGCCTAGTGGGCCTGACCCAGTTACCAAAGGAAAAAACAATAGATGCAAAATGATGCAAACATTGTAAAGGAATGAAATGTACATAAACAAGTTATAGGAGCAAAATACAATTGTGATCCTTAGGCCAAAGGGAATAACTAAAGGCAATGATCAAAGCATGAGTAGTGCATTAGCAACAAAATAGCAAGAAAGGTGAATGCACTTACAGAGGTCAGCACTGAATGGGGGAAGGGAGAGAGCACAGGTGGGAAGCAGAACAGAGATACATGCCATATATCAGACAATCAGGGTTGACAGGGGGTGGTTGCAGCATGGGAGAGGCGTAAAGGCAACATGCAGGAGCCTGAATGTGGGGAGAGGTCAGAGAGTAAAGGTTTGAAGGAAATACAGGAACATATAGGAGTGAACAGCAGAATGAAGATTGTTCAAAGCAGCAAGTGGGTAGAAAATACAGCTTGAACAGGGAAACAGGAAATGCACTCTGAGCCTGTAGATCTTATGAGAAATGCTGCTGCTGGGTTATCCAGTGGCAGCTCCTTCAAACAAAGCTGCACAGTGCTTACTCTCAGAAAAGTCAATATTGTTTTATTATTTAAGGGCAGTTAGTGCCACCAAACCTCCTGGCACTTCAAGGAGCTCTGCCTCTTCTTCAGGAAGAGAGTGAAGATTGCCCACGTGAAGATCTTCATCTAGTTGTAGTGAAAGATTATCCAACTCTTCCCTATTCTTTCTTCAGTGATGGTCCGTGGTGTTTGCCCATCTGGGTCTTCAGTCCTGTGCCTCGACAGTTTCCAGCAGCTCTGCCAGTCACTGCCAGTGCTCTGAAGGAATCTCACACCTCCTTTGGTGGGGCCTGGTCATAGCCCAGGAGTTAGTATGTTCACCAGCAGTGATCAGGAGAACTGGAGTGAGGCTATGCCTTGTGACGTGGGAGCAATGGCTGCCATGATTGATGGCCATATTGTCATTTCCCCCCAATTTAATTGCTTGACCACCTCCCCTTCACCTTATGCTGGATCACCCACTAATCCTGAGCTATGGGGAGAGGGCAATGTTTTTGGTCACTGTGAAAGAGTGCTGTTAAATCTCCAAATACCTGTCTAATTCTGTTTCACAAGTCTACTGCAGTAGCACTCTCTGAATATCTTTACTGTCCTTTCCTTTACTTCCCCCTTTTTAATTCCCTTTTTCCAGGCAGGCCACCTGGATAAGAGGCCCTTTCTATCACTTTCATTTCATTAAAAAGACAGGTATGGAGCTTCAGTCCCTCCCCCAATGATAGGCTACAGTGTATAGACCTGGGGTTTAGCATATTTGGGCTAGTAGTTCCTCTTCATGTTTAAGCAATGCCCAGGAAACAAATGTGAATACCAAATAAGAAATTCTTCTCACAGTACAAGCACTTAGTTTATTTAGGCAGAGAAAAATAAAGATAGTAAAAGGATTCAGAGTCTGCCTGCTGGTCACCCAATCCCTTAGTGTGTTGTTGAGGTTCCCTAGATATGCCTTAGCAACACTATTTTGACCCAAAACAGTTTACTTTTCCTTACTGTTTAACTTTATTATTTTGGTAAGGTGACATGGAAAGGCAAAATGCCAGCAGCACAAATGGTTTTAAACATAAGCAGATTTGAAATTAAAGGGACTGCTTTTGTTTGCTTGTGCTGCAATGTGTTTACACTCCCAAAGAAACTCCTAAACAAAAATATGCAGTATTTCAGATATTGTAAAATAAATAATGGTCTCTTTTCAGTTTTACTCCTTTTCATAGCAGTCTGACTCCTGTTAATATTAGAGAGTAAAGCTTACCACATAATGAATATTCAGGCCTTTAGCCAGAGGTAGTCCTTGCAGCCATTTGCACTTGTTGCTCTTGCTGTTTCCCTAGGAGGCACGGCCCATTTCTCACTATAGTTATACTGTGGATAGGTTGAGGAGGGCTAAACTTAGTAAGAGTACTGTTTTTAGTTAAACCTGTATTATATTTCATTTCAGGGATGTCAATGTTTTGTAATAAAGATATATTGAATGTCCCTTGGCTTAGAATGAAATAAAATGTTTTATAAATGAAAATTTGTATTGAAGAGTATAGGGGCGGAGTCTGGAGTGATCACCTGATGATTCCCTAGGATAAAGGAGACTCATTCTTGTGATACCTTCAGATTCGTTTTGGGATCAGCCAGTACTGATCCATTTGGGATCTGCACTTACAGACTAAGATAACTGAAATCCCAAGCCGGCCTTTTTGTTTGCTGATATTGCCTGTGGAAACATTCATTTATTTTTGTACCTTTTATGTTTCTTTCTGTATTCCTGCAAAGTTAATAGTTTTATATTTTCTTTTTTTTTTGTTACTTTAATAAAGCTTTAGGCTTGGCACTTTTTTACCTTGCACATTACCTTTTGTGTCAGTGTCCATCATTACACCCACAGCCTATGACACTGGTGGCAGTGGTGGGATGTTTGTGATACTGGTGCTTCCCAGTAACTGGACATTGAATGCAGGAGAAGAAGAAGAGCAGGTCCTTGACAAGCCCAGCGGTGTCCTCACACGAACCATGGCTGCCAAGTATGGAGAGACCCCTTTGCCAGGGTTGGGGCCAGATGTCCGTGAAAAGCAGCCAAAGAGGAGAAAGAGGAGGTGCTGAGAGAGGAAGGTGAGGATGGGACCACTACAGAACAAATTGCTGATGAACCTCCAGAGGACATACATAGACTGTTGCGCTGGTTGTGTTAAGCAACTTGCCATGGATAAACAAAGGAAATGGATCTTCAGAGAGCTGAGTCCAGGTGGAATGATACATTAAGGGCCATAAGAGACCTTGGGACACATAATCCTCCTGTAGATGGACCTAAGGACACTAAACTGACCAAATTAGGTGCCACTGATGACATTGAAGCATACATGACTACATTTGAGCGAATAAGCTCAGGCATGTGGGTGGCCTAGGACCCAATGGGTTATACGCTTAGTACCATACCTATCCGGAAGAGCTGGCTGGCCTACAGCCATATGGACAACACCCAGGCTGAGAACTATGATGCTGTTAAGCAGGCAATCCTGCAAAGGTATGATATCAGCCCTGAAACATACCGACAACGTTTTCGGACATGCAGATTTCATAACACAGACACTCCCGAGAAACATATACCAAATTGAAGGACTTATGCCAGAAGTGGTTGCAACCAGGGGTAAAAACGATAGAACAAATTTTGGAGATGGTAATAATGGAACAGTTCATTCGTATACTACCCTCAGATGTACAGGTGTGGGTGAGGGAACACCGGCCAGACACCTCGGAAAAAGCCATCACACTGGCCGAGGACTATCTAATGGCCCGTCCCAACCGACAACGAGGACAACCTGGTGCTGGTCTGACTCTGCCCACGGTAAGACCTACTACTTCTTCTTCTTCTTCCCCATCTGGTACTGGTAGTGGGGACTCCAAGACTGTTCCATTTAATAGACCATTAACTCAACATCATATGTAGAATTGCCAAGAAAGGGCATATAGCCCAATATTGCCCCAGAGGAAATCCACAGTTGCCCAGTTGGCCTAGCAAATTGGGGACAGTATGTCACACCAGTGAAAATTGGCAACAGGGAGGTTACTGGGTTGATAGATTCTGGCAGCAAACAAGCGTTAGTGAGAACTGATTTGGTTCAGCCACAGAACACAAAAGGGGACAAAACAACAGTGATCTGCATTCATGGGACATCCATCAGTATCCTATGACTGACTTAACTTTACAGGTACAAGGAAAGTGCATGATATGACTGTTGGTTTGGTTCCCCATCTGCCCGTTCCATTATACTTGGACATGATTTTCCTGACTTTTCCAGCCTGATACAGGTGAATGAGAGTGTTTAGCCTTGACAACCTGGGCCCAGACCAGACAAGAACAGCAGTGGGCTCAGTTGTTCCCATTTGATGATGAGATCTATGGGGAGCAGGAAAAATCCCTAAATCTCGACAAGAAAGAAAAAGGACAAACATCAATGGACACAAAAACATATGTTGAAAAAGGTGATATTAAAATGTAGATGTTACAACTGTTGATGTTGCTTCTGCTGGCAACAAGGGTATATCTATATCTAAGGAAGAAGGTTTGAAATAGAACAACAAAGGATGAAACCTTACAGCCATTTTTCAGATGGTAGGGGTTATAGGAAGAGACCATGAGCCCTCATGTATTTTAACAGATGGTTTACTGTATAGGAGATGCATACCCGTTACGGGTGAACAAATTGACCAGCTGTTAGTGCCCACTAGATACAGACAACAATTACTATCACTGGCTCATGAACTTCCTTAGCAGGACACTTGGGTAGGGACCGTACTTACAAAGGCTGTTATTGGTTCTACTGGGCAGGTATTCATGCTCAAGTAGCAGAATACTACGCCAGTTGCCGGAGTGTCAGAAAGTGGCGATGTTACAAAAAGATAAGGTCCCTCTCCAACCACTGCCTTTAATTACTGTTCCATTCAGCCGTATAGCAATGGATGTAGTGGGACCTTTACCTAAAAGCTCAAAGAAACCGATTTATATTGGTAATCTGTGACTACTACCCAAGTATCCTGAGGCTATCCACTCCAGCTGTAACTGCAGAAAAAGTAGCAGATGAATTACTTAAAGTATTCAGTCAGGTGGGGATACCAGGAAATCTAACGAATAGGGAGCAATTTTTGTTCACAGATGCTAGCACGACTGTCGCCCAACTTTAGGAGTGGAGGCTATCCACCACCCATACCATCCCAAACAGACGGTCTGGTTGAGCGATTCAACCAGACCTTGAAAATGTTGAAGAAATATGTGGAAGATGAGGAAAAAATGGGATATTTACCTTCCACTCTATTGTTTGCATATAGGGAGGTCCCACAGGCTTCTACAGGGTTTGCCCTTGAGTTACTTTATGGGAGGAACCCCAGGGGACCCTTAGATGTTGTCAAGGAGGAATGGGAAGACAAAGAACACACCAGTACCACCCTTGAATATTTAACGAACTGCGTTCCAAACTGGTCAGATACACACAGATGGCTCATCAGCACAATCTATGCAAACAGGCAGTGCAGAAAAGTATTATGACCAGGGTGTGGGAACTAAGTCATTCAAGAAGGATAAGGTACTGTTGTTGTTGCCCTCCTCCTCTGACAAGTTACTGATGAAATGGCAGGGCCCCTATACTATCTTAAGACAAACAGGCCCTGTTACATATGAACTTGAACTACCAGACGGGTGTCAGAAAAGGGATTTACCATGTAAACTTGTTAAAAGAATGGGTTGAAAGACCAACCCCAGGGTGTTTTATTGCCCAGAGTGATACCAGCAAATGGAAGTAGCCTATAGGCAGCTAGAGAATGATGGAGAAATGGTGATCTTACAATTAATCCCATGCTGATGACAGAGCAGAGGAGAGAGTTAGATCACCTTCTTAGTAAGTATTTCCAGTCATTCACCTCTAAACCTGGGTTGGTACATGGTTTTGAACACCGAATTGAAGTTAATTCCCCTAGCCCTATCCGACAAAAGCCATACCGGTTACCTGAGAGGACCAGGGATGAAGTAATAAAAGAAGTAAGGAAGATGCATGAGTTGGGGGTAATTGAACCATCAAACAGTGATTGGGCATTTCCCATAGTTGTGGTAAGTAAAAAAGAAGGTGGTATCGCCTCTGTCTGAATTTCAGACGTCTAAATGCTGTTTCAAATTTGATCGTACCCTATCCAAGGATTGATGACATCATGGATAGACTTGGCAATGCAAAATACATTACCACCTTTGACCTGACAAAGGGTTACTGGCAGATCCTTTTGGATCAGACTTCAAAGAAAAACAGCATTTACCACGCCTGTTGGGTTGTACCATTTTGTCACTATGCCTTGACTACATGGTGCACCAGCCACGTTCAGCGCCTAATGGACCGAACTTTACAGCGTCATAGTCCTATTCGCTGCATATTTGGATGATGTGATAGTGTACAGCCCCTTGGGCAGCCATTACAACATCTAGATGCTGTCCTCCGTTCTCTTACAACAGCAGGGTTAACTATAAATCCCATGAAATGTAGTATAGCTATGCAAGAGACTAGATATCTGGGGTTCCTAATAGGTAATGGGAAAGTTAAACCTGAAATAAGTAAAATTGATGCTGTGGCCCAATGTCCCAGACCATTAAATAAAAACAAGTTCGATCTTTCTTGGGACTGGCAGTTATACAGGAGGTTTGTGCCTAATTTTGCCACCTTAGCTACATCCCTTACTAACCTGACAAAAGCGACATCCAATGCTGTTAAATGGACACCAGAGTGTGAAAAAGCCTTTGCACCATTAAGGCACATCTTTGTGCAGCACCAGTACTCAGAAGCCCGACTCACCCTTCCTTTTTGCTGCAAGCGGATGCTTGGGACTCCGGCATAGGGCTGTTCTGTCTCAAATAGTAAATGGAGAAGAACATCCAGTGATGTACCTGAGCCGTAAGCTGCATGAGAGAGAGACAAGATATTCAGCCATAGAAAAGGAATGTCTGGCTATCAAGTGGGCCATTGAAGCCCTCAAGTTTTACCTGTGGGGCTCAGAATTTGAGGTTTTAACTGACCACAACCCCCTTTGTTGGCTTCATAATATGAAGGATAAAAACCCAAGAATAATGCAGTGGTACTTGGCCTTACAGCCTTATAGGTTCACAGTACACCACCGACCTGGGGCAGTAAATAAGAATGCTGATTTTATGTCCCGATATGGGGCAGAACAAAATACACATGCAGACCTCAGGGAATTTGAAAGCAGTAAGAAGAATTAGGAATAACCTTTCATGTATGTATTATTTAATAAGGGTCCCCGAGGTGGAGCTTTGGGAGTGGGTGGGCTAAAGCTCCATCTCTCCCTTTCTAAGAGCGAGAGATCTGTTAATTTTGCATAAGACTTAGTAGTTAGGAAACTAGGGGATAGAGTAGGATAATGTACCCCCTATAGTTTCCTCTTAAGTGGGGAGGAAATGTGAAAGAGTGCTGTTAAATCTCCAAATACCTGTCTAATTCTGTTTCACAAGTCTACTGCAGTAGCACTCTCTGAATATCTTTACTGTCCTTTCCTTTACTTTCCCCCTTTTTAATTCCCTTTTTCCAGGCAGGCCACCTGGATAAGAGGCCCTTTCTATCACTTTCATTTCATTAAAAGACAAGGTATGGAGCTTCAGGTACCCAATGATAGGCTACAGTGTATAGACCTGGGGTTTAGCATATTTGGGCTAGTAGTTCCTCTTCATGTTTAAGCAATGCCCAGGAAACAAATGTGAATGCCAAATATGGAAATTCTCCTCACAGTACAAGCACTTAGTTTATTTAGGCAGAGAAAAAATAAAGATAGTAAAAGGATTCAGAGTCTGCCTGCTGGTCACCCAATCCTTAGTGTGTTGTTGTAAGGTTCCCTAGATATGCCTTAGCAACACTATTTTGACCCCAAAACAGTTTACTTTTCCTTACTGTTTAACTTTATTATTTTTGGTAGGTGACATGGAAAGGCAAAATGCCAGCAGCACAAATGGTTTTAAACATAAGCAGATTTGAAATTAAAGGGACTGCTTTTGTTTGCTTGTGCTGCAATGTGTTTACACTCCCAAAAGAAACTCCTAAACAAAATATGCAGTATTTCAGATATTGTAAAATAAATAATGGTCTCTTTTCAGTTTTACTCCTTTTCATAGCAGTCTGGCTCCTGTTAATATTAGAGAGTAAAAGCTTACCACATAATGGATATTCAGGCCTTTGTAGAGTAGTCCTTGCAGCCATTTGCACTTGTTGCTCTTGCTGTTTCTCTAGGAGGCAACCGGCCATTTCTCACTATAGTTATACTGTGGATAGGTTGAGGAGGGGCTAAACTTGAATAAAAGTACTGTTTTAGTTAAACCTGTATTATATTTCATTTCAGGGATGTCAATGTTTTGTAATAAAGATATATTGAATGTCCCTTGGCTTAGAATAAAATAAAAATGTTTTATAAATGAAAATTTGTATTGAAGAGTATAGGGGCGAGTCTGGAGTGATCACCTGATGATTCCCTAGGATAAAGGAGACTCATTCTTGTGATACCTTCAGATTCGTTTTGGGATCAGCCAGTACTGATCCATTTGAGATCTACTTACAGACTAAGATAACTGAAATCCCAAGAGCCTTTTTGTTTGCTGATATTGCCTGTGGAAACATTCATTTATTTTTGTACCTTTTATGTTTCTTTCTGTATTCCTGCAAAGTTAATAGTTTTATATTTTCTTTTTTTTTTTTGCTGTTACTTTAATAAAGCTTTAGGCTTGGCACTTTTTTTTAGCCTTGCCACATTACCTTTTTGTGTCAGTGTCCATCATTACACCCACAGCCTATGACAGTCACCCATAATATTTAAGCTTCCCACTGGGCACAAGTGGTTCACAAAAAGTGGGACATGCATCCCCTTTCCCTAAATGCACTGCCTACACAGCATGATCTAGGCATCTCCAGCATGGTCCCATGGTGCAGGGGAGATGGGACTGCAACATGAACCTAAGTCTCCCAGAAAAACATAACACACTACGATACTGCTGACACCACAAAGCCATCTTCTATTTTTTTTTTTTTATTATTCCTTTGTTTCTATATGCCATCCTATGTTTCAGTGTCATCTACCCAGCTCCATCACTGATTCAGCTCCTTGACTTACTGGTTAACCACCACTTACCCAGCACCATTATTTGGTGGGTTGCCTGCCATGTAGGGTCATGTGTAGCCTGTGGTGATGCCGGGTGAGCCAGGGCAATTTCTCCATTTGCACCCCCAGGGCTTGCATGTGATGCAACTGCAAGCATGCATACTGATGCACATGCAGGTTGCTTTATCACATTTCCCTCACATCTGCTTGTCCCGTCGGAGTACCACCCAGCTTCCGCTGGGTATGCATAAATGTGGAGAACTCTGAATTCACATCACAGGAGAGCTGTCCTTAGGACACTCAATCCTCCCTGCCACAACTGGCCCCTGAGCAACCCTGGTCAGCTCTGGAATCTGGGTCACTAGCATGGGTGGAAGTAAAGCATCCAGCGCGTCAAATCTCCACACCACCTGGCCAGCCACCTTCTCCTTTTTGTAAATTTTTAGTTCCTCTTTGCATTTATTTATTTATTTTTGAAAGTTGTACCAGGAAAGACATACTGAGCTGGTAGCAGCTCATTTCCAGATATGTCCAGGGAGGAGAGTTTAGACAATACATAAGGTGCAAGAGTAGAATAAGTTACATTTGAGCAGCAACAATATTCTGTGCCAAGTAATACAGTCCAAAAAATACAGAGCAAAAGTACAATATGTTACAGTGTGTAAGCAATATTCTGTGCAAGGTAACTTCTTATCTGCAGCTGATAGGTCTACCTTTAGCCGATCCTCAGGTTTCACGATCCTCCATTAGAGGGACTACTACTGCCTTCAAGATCCCCGCTGGCCTTCCACTTGTGTCTCAGACTGCCCAACATGCAGGGACCTGGGTTGCTTCTGAACATGCAATGCTCACATGGTAACATGACGTGATACAACTAGGCCATTGGGCATCACCCAAAATACTTAATTGAACAAACAGAATCAGGTAAGTTCCCCCCCCAAGTTATGTGGTGATCTAGTGTCAGATTAAAATACTATGTGGAACTTAATGCAGGAGTATTTGTTAGCATGTCACTATTTTTAATAATAATACGTTTTTGGCGAAAACATCACTACCAAGTTTTAGTTAGTGTATTTCAGTCCAGGACTAACTGAGATACATGATTCTGAATTTTAAAGGTCTTTCTTGCTTGCAATTCCACCATGAAAAAAATTAAACATCTTGATGTGGTGCAGTGCTGTTTACTATCAAAAACGAGCCAGCACCAGCATAATACAGCCACAATATCAATCCAGTATTTGTAGTCAAAATGGGACCCTCAATAGAAGAGATGTTTTAAATATTGTGAGTGGCAGACAACTTTAATGACTTCAGTCTTTGACTACAACATTTATTGTAAAGGCTGATATATATATATATATATATAAATATATAAATATATAAATATATATATATATATATATATATATATATATATATATATATATATATATATATATATATATATAAAATAAAAAAAAACTTAATTAATGCCATAGGATTCAATCAGTGGTTGAAAAACGATTGCAGAGCACAGGGTTTAGCTTCATTGAGGACTGGGGTCCACCTGGATGGATGCAGGCCTATACTGGTGCAATGGTCTACATCTGTCCAGGAGGGAAACCAGGATCTTAGGTGATAGGTTCAAATGCTTCATTGGCAAGCATTTAAACTAGCCAAAGGGGGAAGCACTAGAAAGGAGCAGGGAAATCCTAGGCCCCCACCAAAAAAAAATCAGGGTAGTAAGTGAGGTAAACACCAAGATTGAGATGTTGATAGGGAGAAGGGCAGGGGTAAATGGAGAAAACAACAAAGGCAATAAGGACAGGGATGGGGCAAAAAGGGGTAAGGCCATCAAGAAATGGAGGGTAATGAATACCAATGCCCATAGTCTGGGCAACAAGGTCCCTGAACTGGTGGCCTTGATGGAAGAGGGATGCCTGGATATTGTGGCAGTCACAGAAACATGGTACACAGAGAACCATGACTGGGATGTTAACATACTAGGGTACACAACCTACAGGTGAGACAGGGAGGGTAGAAGGGGAGGAGGAGTAGCTCTCTATGTAAGGGAAGGGATAAAAGCAATGGAACAAAAGAGTGAACAGGGAGGAGAGGAGGCACTGTGGGTCACCTTAGAGACTGGAAATGGCAGCACAATCCGCTCAGGGGTTGTATACAGACCCCCATCTCAGGGGAAGGAATGGACAAGGATATGATAGCAGGCATCCTTAGTATGGCAGAGAAAAGGGAGATACTGTTGATGGGGGACCTGAATATGCCAGATGTTAACTGGAGCACCTTTTCTGCAGCCACATCCAAGAACAGTGTCATTCTTGATGCCCTACAAGGGGCATGCCTCAGACAGCTAGTGTTGGAACCCACTCAGGAGGGAGCAATCTTAGAACTCATACTCTCAAATGGGGACAGTGAGAGGATCCCAGGTCTAAAGTGGGTAGCCATCTGGGAAAAGTGATCACCAAACAGTGTGGTTCATGATAAACTCAGCTGCAGAGTCAAACCATACATAAGTGGGGTATTGGACTTTAGGAGGCTGACTTTGCAAGATGGAGAGTGCCTTAGAAAATCACTAGCAAACAGGCAAGAAGGAGGGTGGAGCAACAATGGGAAACATCAAAACTGCCATCACAGAGGCAACAAGCCTTTGTGTGAAGCAAATAAACAAATCAAAATAAGAAAAAGCCACTATGGTTCTCAAAAGAGGTGGAGGGACCTAATCCAATACAGAAGCACTCTGGATAGGGTCCAATCCAGTCCTTTCACGAAGAAGGGTTATGAAGAACACCGAAAACTGAAGAGTGGACAAAGCAATGGGGCCTGACGGGATTCACCCCAGAATTCTAAAAGAATTAAGGGGAGAACTAGTGACACCACTGACTACCCTTTTTAGCAAATCATGGGAGGATGGTGTGGTACCTGAGGACCGGAGGAGGGTGGTTGTGATTCCCCTTCACAAAAGTGGGAGCAAGACAGAGGTAAGAAACTACAGACCTGTCAGTTTGACCTCTGTGGTAGGGAAAGTGATGGAATCACTTCTGAAAGAAAGAATTGTTGAGTACCTAGAGGCCAGTGGGGCACAGAACCCAAGGCAGCATGGGTTCACAGCGGAATGATCATGTTAGATGAATCTAATTGATTTCTTTGACTGGGTGACCAAAATAGTAGACCAGGGAGGGTCTGTGGACATGGCCTAAAAGGTAATTCTGTGCAGCGATCGCAAAATCACCTTTTGGGTCCCATTAACGAGATGACAGTGACAGTGTTCATGAGGTGGGGTCCCAAGAACCCTGTGTTGAACATTTGGTAAAACAATTCCTAAAAATGGCTTAGATATCAACCTAAGTTGAAACTCCCATTGAGTGTCATTATACAGCGCTTACCTTGATTCCTCAGTTCGCAGTTCGGCTTTGAAGAGTGCAGCTGTGTCCTGGTCCAGAGAAAATTGGTGCTCCTGACCTCTGGAGGTAAGTATGGGTAAGGGGGTGTGGGGAGGTGGGTGCTCAGTAGGAGGGTGGGGATGGGAGAGGGGGGACTGAGGAAGCAACAATGGACTGTTTTCTTATTTACAGGTTATAAAAAGAAAAAGACATCGAGGACAGTTTTCTTTTTCAGTAAAGGGGGACCAGGGAATGAGGGTGGCGGGTGGTACTGCACAGAGGGAGGGTGTGGGAGGGATTTATATATGTATAAGAAAGGGGGACTGGGCTACAAGGGTGGCAGGTGGGACTTCACAGAGGGAGGGAGAGGGAGGGTAATTTTTTTACATGGACCAGGAACCGGGAACAAGGGTGGCAGATGGGACTGCACAGAGGGAGGGAGCTGGAGGGATTTATATATGTATAAGAAAGGGGGACTGGACTACAAGGGTGGCAGGTGGGACTGCACAGATGGAGGAGAGGAGGTAATTTATTTACATGGACGGGGACCGGGGAATGAAGGTGGCAGGTGGAATTGCACGGAGGGAGGGAGGGAGTGGAAGGGATGTATTTACAGTATAAGTAAGGTATACCGGGAATGAGGGTGGTGGGTGGGACTGCACAGAGGGAGGGAGAGGGAGGGTAATTTTTTTACATGGACTGGGATCATGGAATGAGGGTGGTGGGTGCAATTGCACAGAGGAGGGAACAAAAGGGATTTATTTACCGCATCTGCTCGAATTAGAGCCCGGGCACATTATTTATTTCATGCTGCTCTTTCAATGGACGCTTATTTGAGCAGGCGCTTATTAAATTTGGGAAATATTTATGGCTGGGGGTGGTACCAGAGAGCTGTAAGTCTGCTAAATAAATCTGTCTCTAAATAAAATCAAAAATCCAAGATTGCATTTGCACATAAAATCCATTTTAATCACAGTACTTAGTTTGGGGGGGGGGGGGCAGGCCATGTTACCGCCGTGTAATGAGAAAAAAAAATTCATTCATCATTCACTGTCATCACTGTCAACGACAGCTAGTTATTTTTAGCTGTCTCTTCAACATCCTCTGCTTCTTCTTCTGGTTTTGGTTCTTCTGGAGTATTTTTGGCATCAAAGTTACCACCCTTAGAGAGTGCATCAAGCTTGGTAAGGACATCCTCCCTTTGCTCATATAGGATCCCATCTGGTTTGAGCACATTAATGTTCTAATCCTATGAGTTGTCAAGGGAATTTGAAACACCATATACAACAAATGATTTTATAATAAGCTCAGTCGGGATAGTATCCCAGGCTTGTTAAACCCACTTTGTGAGCTGGACTCTGGTAGGAGGCTTTAGGTTCCCTCCTCAGGTGTACAGCTTGTCCCCTTCTGGCATCCACTGTTCATAAAGCTCCCCTGTAGTGGGCTTTAAAGGGGAGATTCTAGCAGACATCAGTTGCCTGCACAAGGCCATTGCAGCCACCAGGAATGACAGCCGTATCATTTGTTATTTTTTTTAAGACACACTTGGTTGATTCTTGGAGATGGCATCTATAGGCATCGCAGACCAGTAGTCTATGGGAAAAAGCTAGATGTTCCCACACTTGATTGAGCCATATGTGAGTTAGGTCATCATTCATCCAACCAATCTTGCTATAAACGAACACAACACCTGTGACAGTGTCAAGTTCTTTGTCACGGCGTTAACCCTTAAAAACAATAAAGGGAAGTAGCTTTGCATCGTTAGCTTTTGCTGCCAATACCATTGTAGTTTTAAGGGTGACTGACTCGGTATTTATTATAAAGGTGTACCAAGGAGTGAGGGTGGTGGGTGAGACTGCACAGTCTGTGAGTTGTGCCTATGTGTGTTAAAGGCTATGGGAGATTTCTGAATTTGGGGTCAGGTGGTGGGCATGGTCTGTCATTTATTGTAGAGAATATCTATCAGTAAAACTGCAGATGATGTGTAGAATATACTGCCACACTTGTACAATGGTGGATGCAAATTAAATTTCATCTTGGTAGGCAGTGAATACTGTACTGATGGTAGGTATGTGTTGGAGAAAATGGTGACATATTTGACAATACAGCACTGCAGCACATTTGCATTAAACACGCTAGTATCCCTTTCTGATTTGCTCACTGTCTCACTGACTCTATGGGCCTGATTCCAGAACAGATATGCCGGACAGAAATGCAGTACGCCAGCACCGAATGGCGCAAATCGCAAGTTATGCCCATGACCTGTGACATGCCTGATTAAAAAGGTCCCTTATGCTGAAGTAGCAGCTGCTGTGCAAACATGGGTTATGACACAGTTATGCCAAACAAGTAGTAATAGTAGTAGTAGTAGTAGTAAAAAGTTTATTTCTGGTATCAGAAACAGGATAAAACCCAATTTAGCATCAGCTAATTTACAATGGGGTCCTACTGTACAAAAAAATATCAGTTTCATTTTTAAATACATACAGATGCAAACACTATACATACATAAAACATAATTCATACAACAATAAACCATATGTATAAACGTCTCAAGTACAACAAATCTTTAAAGACATTGCTTCCTTTACAAGCCATGATTTTATTTCATTCCAAGATATTTTATTTGTATTTGACCTCAGATAACCTGGTAATAAATTCCACAATTTTGGACCTTCATATAAATAACAATGTTGGCCCTTCACTGTTCTCATAAGGGGTACCCTAAATTTTACTTCCTCTTCAGATCTCAAACCTACCTTAGCATTCCATTCCTCCAGAAACTCCACTTGATATCCTGGAGCTTTTTTACAATAACAGCAATAGGTTAACCATGGCACATGCTTATTTTGCCGTTCTGTCAGTGGTATCCAATTTAAGTTCCTGTGAAGAATGCAATGATGTGTTTTCCGAGGTGCATCCAAGACAAAGCGCATATATCTATTATAGATGACATCAAGCTTTTCTAAATTACTCCTAACTGCCCCTCTATATATGATATCACCATAATCGATATGCGGAATTATCATTATCAACAAAGCCTGTGCCACTGCGTAATGCGGCTTGTGACATGCGTAACACCACTACAACAGAAGTGCAACTACCGAACAGGAGGTGTAAGTAACTACTCCAGAAATGGAAGATGTAACATAGACCAAGGAGTAGCAGGTCTAACCAGAGCAGAAGCATATGTAACCCCCCCCCCCACGTAGTCAGACAGTAGACAGCAGTGTAGTGTGACACACAGCACAATATGTCAGCACTATCAGCCCTACTGGGCATTATGCTGGCTGAGCAATGGGAACGCAGGGATGCCAGACACCATGGCAGGACTCAGGGGACTGAGCCACAGCAGCCCATGATGGTACCAAGGCCACCAGTGCAGAGTGAGATGCACTCAGATGTCCTATGAGGAGCTTACCGAAGAGCAGTGCATAGCATGCTACCGGCTCACCAAGAGCTGCACCAGGGAGCTATGCCAGCGCCTGAGTGGGGACCTATTCAGTACCAGCAACAGGGGACACCCACTGCCACTGAAGGTGCATGTAAGTGCAGTGCAGCGCTGAGCTTCCTCACCACGAACACATTTCAAATGCCCACAGGGGACACTGTGGGCATATCCCAGCCGGTGGTGTTGAAGCACCTGAGGAGATTCCTGGCGGCTCTCATACGGCGTACCACACAGCACATAAGCTTCCCACAGGATGCCCAACAGTAGCACCATGTGAAGCAGGCCTTCTACAACATGGCACAGTTCCCCTGGGTGCTAGGTGCAATCGACTGCACACACATGACCATCAGGGCCCCAACTGAAGATGGGGATGTGTGCATAAATAGAAAGGGTACCACTCGATGAACATCCAGGTGGTATGTGACAGCAGATGTTGCATTCTAGACATGGTGGCCAAGTACCCAAGATCCTGCCACAACTCCCACATATTCAGGAACTGTGGGCTACAGGAGGCCTTTGAGAGAGGGGACATCACTGGTGGATGGCTTGTAGGTATGTACTGGGGTGAACAACACCTGCAAATGTGTGCAAGCATGTGTGTGTGTGAGTGGTAGACAGTGCGTGCGGGTGTGAGTGGATACAGTGGCACAATGGTGTCACAGAATGCACAGGCAACAAAGCGTACAGATGTGACGGCCACGCAGACAAGTGGCACGGCAAACACGGGATGCAGGCAGGTCATGATCCACACACTGTGCAACACACAGAGGCCTGGGAGGGCCACACAGCACCATGGTATGCCAATGCTGTGCATGGACACAGCCAAGGACAGTCGAGTAACTGAGAGTGCATGCCTACAGATTTTAGCATGTGCATGTGACTGTGTGTGCCAGGCAGAAGATAGGTAGATGTTGATGACACTGCCGAACACAGCAACAGGCAGCTAACCTGTCCCCCCCTTCCCAACAGGTGACAGCAGATTTCCCCCATGCCGTGGCTGATGACAACTGTGAGGACACCACGGACAGCATCTGAGGAGAGATATGAGGCCCTCACCAGCACAAGAGCGGTCATCAAGCGCACCTTCAGTCTACTAAAGTCCAGATTCAGATGCCTTGACACTTTGAGGGGTGCGCTGCAGTACAGCCCTGTGATGACCTGCAGAATAGAGCTCGCCTGCTGCATCCTTCACAACATCACGCTGGCACACCAAGTACCAATGCCTGACACAGACCAGGAGGAAGGCGCACCACAGGAGGTTGACAGAGAGCCTGACAGCATGGCAGGACACCTATTGCGGTGCATCAGCTGGACACTGTGCAAGACAGGAGGTGATAAAGCAGTTCTTCTGAGGCGGCACACAACCACCACTGCCACCACCACCACCACCATGGTTGCACCCGCAACAGTATGGGGAACACAGTGTGGTGCAATGCAACACAAGCAGCAACATGGCATCCAATGCACCGTCGCAGAATCACAACAGGACGGGATACTGTCTGCCAGTTGCCATGCGACACACGTGGCTGCACTGGAGCTGTAACAGTGGCTATACATGTTGTACAGCATCTGGCAGGCATAGCTGCAAATGACACAAGGCTCCCAGGCCACACAGAGAGGACCACAGCATACATGGCCGAGGGACATATGGAAACAGGTGGGCATGGGTCACACATGGGACAATGGTACAACGATGAGTGGATGGCTCCACCAGGAACAATGCACCTTCCATGGCCCCTGATGCATGTAAACAGTGAAATCACAACAGGGACACAGCACCGGACAGCACAGACTTGCAGACGTATGGTGGTAGGACGCACCATGGTGATATGCCACGGTGCCACCCACAGGGCCGCCTCTGTCCCTGGGTGGGATGGTGCCGTAACGGCCCATGGCCAGCACACAGGCATGACATACATAGTGTGGCAGCATGTGAACAGGACCTGGCACAGGGCTCTGCTGCAGACACAATGCCCCATGCAGGCATGCTCACTAGTGTGTGCCTGAGGCTATGTCATGGACAGCCAGCACACAGGTACTATGTGCAGGATGGGGATGCACATGCAACAGCTGAGCTCTGCAACATGTGTGACCACATGTACACAGTGACACACAGGCACACATGCACATACACATACAGACCACAGACAGAGACACAAAGCCAGGGATGTGAAGATATAATTTATTTAACACAATAGAAACAAAGAACAGTAACAATGGCAAACACAACAATGCACAAACAATATCACCTGCAACACACCAAGCCCCCTCTACTAACTACCCCAGAGTCCACCACTATGTACAATACTCCCCCAGCCTTTGAACCAACCAATAGGAACAGTCACCACACCTTTGAAAGCCCCAGAAACAAACAGTAGAAACATGCCCCCCCCAAACACATACATCATGAATGCCCCCCCCAGGCACAATGGTGTATATAGTCCCCAGATATGAATACTATGAACAGCTTCCCCCATAAAGCAGTATATACTTTCACCCCACCCCACATAAAAACAGTATGAACATCCCCCCCAACAGCCAGCGTGACAAACACAATATATAACCCCCTTGTGCCACAGTAGAGTGCTGGCTACTGTGGCCACAGTGTGCGCCCCTGTCCACAGTGGCGACACCCTACTGCTCCTGCAGCGCTGACAGCAGGGCATTCCTAGGTCTTCCCTGAGTGCTTGTCTGCCTTCCTCTGCATCCACCCTCCTACAGAGCTGTGTGCCATCCATGAACAGGCAGATTATATCTTTGATCCCATCTGCTATGTCACTGATGAAGACGTTAAGCCTTGTGGGAACCCACTGGTCACAGGCCTAACTTCTGAGAATTCCCCCCCTGCCCCCCCAACTACCTTTTGACTTGTATCCTGCAACCAGCTTTTGACCCGTCTAGCAAGCTTAGCCCCCCACCCTCAGGTCTTTCAGCTTCCTGACCAGTTTCCTAAGAGGCACAGAGTTGAAGGCCTTGATGAAGTCTAGATGCAGGATAGCAACCACTTGGCCTTTGTCCACTGTCCTGGTGACTCAGTCTAAGAATTCAATTAGGTTAATCTGGCAGGAACTGCACAACACAAACTCATGCTGCCTCTTGTCTTGGAGGCCATTTTCCTCCAGAAAGCTCACCTGTTTTTCTTTCAGGATAATCTCTGTCAGCTTGCCTAGTGTCAAGGTCAGGCTGTCTGGTCTGTAGTTCCCCGGTTCATCTCTCTGCCCACTTTTATAGAGAAGCACCACATGTGCAGTTCTCCAGTGCCAAGGCACACTCCCTGACTCTAGAGAGGTGTTAAACAGGTCTTCCAGGGGTCCCACCAGAACCTCCACCAGTTCCTTAAGGACCCTTGGGTGCACACTGTCTGACCATGAGGATCTATCCTCCTTCAAGACCTTTGGCCCTTATGTACCCTGTTAACTTATATTATGCTATCCTTGACTCCCCTCTTCCCTGTTCCCTCCTCCCTGCTACCTTGTGGCACTGGTCCATCCTTCTTCCTGGTGAGGACTGAGCAGAAGTACTTGTTAAGTGCTTCCACTTTCTCTTCACTCTCCTCTGCCCAATCCCCTCCTTTTTCAATCTGGCAATCTCATCTTTAATATTCCTCTTCTCCCTTATATACAGTATCTGAAAAAAGGCCTTCTCATCCATTTTTAACCCGTGTTAGCTGTACTTCCCTTCTAGCCTTTGCCTAACTGCTCTGCTCACCTCCCTTATTTTAGAACAGTAATCCTCCTCTTTCTGAGCATGTTTGTACTTCCAGAAGGCTGCCTTGTTGTCCCTTACTGCTTTTGCCACCTCCTTCCCAAACCACCTGAGCTTTTTGGCCTTAGATTTCTTACTTTTGGTTTTGGCACACTCACTAGCTGTGTGCATCAACCCATCCTGTATTATGGTCCATTCTGTTCCATTTCCATCTCCTTTCTGATCCCAGCAAAGTGTCATGCTAGAATTTCTTACATCCCTACCAAAGTTAGCTCTTGTAAAGTCCAAAACTCTTGTCTTAGTCTTAACCATCCCTCTGCCCATGTCCAGGTGAAAGCATACCGCATGGTGGTTACTTCCTGCAAGTGCTGCTTCCACCTTCACATCCTGAAAATGTGCAGTTAGACAGGACCAGGCCCAGTATGGCCCTCTCTCTAGTGGGCTTTAAGACACCTTGTGCCAGGAACCCACTCTGAAATGTATCCATCAGTACTTCAACCCTGGTGCAGGAGGTAGCAGGGATTTTCCTGTCCACCATGGGTAGATTGAAATCCCCCATTATTACTACCTTCCCCTTGCTGGACATTTCCATTATATGGGACCCCAGTACCTTGTCCAACTCCTGAACCTGGAAAGAAGGCCCATAGACCACACCCCTCCTTAGTTTCCTCTCCTTAGTGGATTGCACCTGTGCCCATAGTGCTTCAGTTCTCCCTTCCATCTCCTCCTCTGTGATACAGGTTATCTTCACCTTCATGTATAGAGCCACAAACCCCTTCCCATACTCCTATCTTTTTTTATTCATTTTATACCCAGGAACAGTGAGGTCCCAGTTGTGGTTCAATGTGACCCATGTCTCTGTGATGGCCACTATGTCCACCTATTCTTTGGCCATTAGTGACTGCAGTTCAGGCATATTGTTTCCCAGGCAAGCTGGCCCATCAGCACAGCGGTTGGATTTCCGCTTCCGACGCTGGCGACCCGGGTTCGGAAACGGACTCGGGTCGTCGGAGGGCTGGCCGGGGGAGAAGGATCGAGCATCCTACGGACTGCTCTCCTTCTCCGGGGTGAGGGCTGGGGTGGCAGTCGGCGCTGAGGGGACCCCTAAGCGGGGGCTAAGGATCACCAGCGGCCGTGCCTTCGTCCAGAATTGTGAGGCGGCGGGCAGCGCGTAGCGTCATTGCCGTCCCCGCTCCCTCAGGGTGTGGGCTAATGGGGATAAAAGCTACCGCCTAGCCTATATGGCGCTTTACTGCGGATGCCCTGATTGGCCACCAGGAGCCGTTCCCCGACCAGTTATTAGTTCCGCGGTCTGATATCGGGGGTCGGAACCGCGGCCCCACTCTCTGGGGGGTAAGCCAGGGATGACTGGGGAGTCGGCAATGTCCGGTGGCCGGGGATCCCAGAGTTCCGTGACCAAGCTGAGGTTAGACGTGGGGCATGGAAATAAAGAGCAGAATTTAAAAAAAAATATATATATATTGTTTCCCAGGCATCTGCCATTCAGAGACACTACCTTCCACTGCAACCTGAGTCACCCTTTTCCTCTGACCTGCCTCTCCCCCTCAACAGAACCTTCTTCCTGCACTCCTCTCCTGAATCTCCTCTTCATACTATACTGATTTGGGGAGAGGCCTATCAACCTCCTCCACCAGGTGACTAAGGGTGACATGCACCCTGCTGCTTCCCCCCCCTTGTCGGTTTAAATTGAGGTTTATGCCCCCATGAATTCCTCCAACTTGCCTTTCAGGACCATTGTGCCATTTTGCTCAGATTTAACCTGTCCAGTTGATACAGATCTTTGGTATCATAGGCACCTCCAAAGTCACCAACGAACATGTGCCCTTCAGCCTTGCACCATCCTCTAAGCCATCCCTTTAATTCCTCAATTCTTACAGTACTTGCCCTCAGGACTGGAAACACCAACAAGAAAGCTACTGCTCTCCCAGCCTTGCTGCAATACATTTAAACTCATTTATACTGTACTTTACATGTCCAGCTTAACAATATTAAGGCAAGCCATTCATTCATAACATGGAGGATCACGTCATGTTCAATCATAACATGGAGGGTAATCTTCCCCTGCCCACGTAGCAAAACTCAGCAATACTACGGGTGGGGGTACACATCACTACAATGTCTGGAAAGCACCATATTCATATATAGGTTTTACTGTCCAATATAAAGGCCTCTGGAAAGAGATCAAGATGCATTAGTTTAGGGTCACTAGGAATAAGGCAACATGCAAGTTTCTGGTAGGCATCTAGGACTCCTTGCCAGAAGCTGCCAATACTGTGATAGCATCACAGAGTATAGTATTACTACTGTGACAGTGCCAGACTCAGTTAGACCAGCACTGGACTGATGTGACAATTTTCAGCTGAAAATGTTTGGCCAGCATGTGGCACAACCTCTGATAGACCTTACATTGTTTGAGCCAGCCGTTAGTCTCTCTACAGGATTGCAAAACCAATCTCACTGAAATTGCCCATTCATTTACTGGAATATTAATTTTAAATTCTGGACACCTTGGAAAGCAGATATCATGTGTGAGGTCCGAACTGGAATTTATATAGACTTTGTAACTTTTGCTTTCTGGCTTTACAACTATAATAGAGTGACGTCTGTCGGAGGAATGTTATCACTCCACAAGCAGTGGGGAGGACATTACAGTAACTATGGCAGCATGTCATCAGCCTTGTACCTTGAAAGCCATGCCCAGGAAGGAACTCAAACACTATCTGCCTCCGAGAGGTAAGAATTATTATTTTTCTCAGCCTGACATCCTATGGTAAAGACCTTTATTTTTATACAGGATATAACTGTTAGTGCTAGATGCCTTGTTTATAAAGTTGTCCTGTTACAGTTGCATTGTTATATGGTTCTTACAGAAGTGCAGAAAGGGCATAAACGAGGTTGAGACAATACGCTGAAGTAAAATTATGAGGTGAAGAATTTACACAAATTAGTGGTCAGGTTACATAGAGCAGTACATTACGCCTCAGTTCAAAGACAGTTGTATATCACAGACAGTTCCTTGTTTATGGCATTGTTGAAAGCATGCAGAGTTGGGATTTTTGTGATGTCTAGGGGGAATGAGTTCCATAGCTTAGTAAGACAGTAATTTTAGGTCATTTTTCCATAGGTGTTCTGAATTTTTGAGAAAATTAGTCCTTTAATTTTTTTCAATATCTCTTCGATTATGTATAATTCACTGTTTTTGGTGCAGATCTGTTGAGCTTTGTGTTTTCCTTTTAAATTTCTTGAAAGCCCTAATCACTGTTGGTTTGTAACTTCACAAATTTAGGAAATCCCAGTTAGGCCTTCGAAACATTGTGCAGTGGCAGGTGTCATAAAGACATAGCAAGACAAAGTGCTTAAGTTTTATGTAAATTATAAGCAATGTCTAGCTTGTCCAGCAAGAACTGTTTGCATTTTGCAGACTGACTCCTAGGGAGAATCAGTTGCAGGCATTCTTTACCCTAGCATGCTTTGGGATAAAATGTTGTGTCTCACTGCTCCTATTCTTGTATTTACTTTTTGAACTATATTGTTTATGTGAATGTTAAATTGGAGTGCATTGTCAATTGCCACCCTAGATATTTATATTCCTTTGTGTTTACCAATTTTGAACATCTGCAAATTTAATGCAGTATTTAGTAAGTTGTTTTAACCTTTTTTTTTGCTTTTATTCCTGAAACACATTGCTTGAGTCTTTTGAGCTGAGCACCATGCTGGACTGCTTGAACCATCTCTGCAGTGAGTCAAAGTCCTCTGAAGTTTCGATTCCATTCCCAGTTGGTTTTTGCTCTCCAGATAAGTAGTGTCATCTGTGTAGAGTTTTATATCTGAGTAGATTATGTGATTTGGAAGGTTGTCTGCTTATATCAGAAATAGTATGGAGACTAGGATGGATCCCTATTTAACCCATCTGTGAGGCTGCCCATCTCAGACAGAATGCCTTGAACATCTACTGTACCCACTGAGATCTAACAGTTACATATGAATTTGACCATCTTTTTTTTTTTTAATTTATGCTTTTTTTCTCCTTCACCACCTGACTGGCCCTTCTTCTTGCTGACCCACCAAGCCCTGTTACTTGGTTTCTCCCTTGTCTTACCTCTCCTGAGCCCCCCATGGCTTGCCCTCTGTGGCACAGTGGTGGGGAGTCTCTCAACCCACCAAACAATGGATCCAGATCTGGGAGAAGCCTGGGTCACTGTTGCAGGGTCTGCAGAGTCAATGATCATCCTACCAGCCATGGTGCTTTCAGTCTTCCATTTGTTACCCTCTTGTTGTGCCATTGCTAGCCCTCCCCACTGAGATGCTGGCATTGGGACATAGTCCCAGATGTGAGTATATATTAGCATGCTCACACGATATGCAGTTCTGTGCATCCCTTTCACCCAGTGTCTGCATGCCCTAACACACACACATATGCAGGTGGCAGTACTACAGTGGGACGCACAATCCTCCTCCCCCGGAAGGAGGAGAGTGTCCTCTGGGTTGCTTGGTCTTCCTCCCCTCTGGCTGGCTCCCGACGACCCAGGCTCATTTCTAAACTGGGGTCCTAAACTGGGGTCACCGACATCAAAAGTGGCAGTACCACCACACCACTGCACTGATGGGCTGGTGAATTTAATCATCTTAATGCTTGCCCTGGCATCCATACTTGTGCCATTCTCTCCATAATGATTTTGTGATCTGTAAGATCAAATATCTTTAAGAGGTCGATGAATACTGTTCCCACAGTCACCCTTCTCTAAATCATCTGCAGCCAAATCTATGATGTCCATGAGTGCAGTGACCATGGACCTCCCCACCTTGAACCCTGACTGGTGGGGAGTCAGCTGCCATACTTTTCCAGGAAAAGCTGATTACACATCAGTCTTGAATATTTTTGAAATCACAGACTGAAGTGCTATCGGCTCTGTAAATGGATTCAGTGGTAACTATGGCAGCTCAGGATAGTTTCATAATGCATCAACACATGAGCACTAGACCTCCAGATAAGGAGACCAGAAAACTGGATATCATGGGATTTATTGCTAAGCCTGCTGCACTGTGAATTCTGGCTGCTTACATCTGAAATATTGCTTCTCTATAGCTAAAGGGAGTGTCCTTATTCCTTTCAGCTCCCTGGTACTATCAGAGGGGCTGCTGGGAAGCAGGAAGTGCACTGGCCCCAGCCAGAAAACTTGAGCTTCCTTTGTTGTTAAAAGTCCCAAAGGGACTAGCTGCATACTCTGTACAGCAATTTTAGAGGAGAAAGGTGAGCAAATCTCACTAAAACTGCATTTTAAACTGTTTTGGCCATAGACCAAAACAGGAAGTATGCGGGGTCTACATCATGTCCAGCAGCATAAAGGGCTCTGCAAGCGCTAGTGTTGGTGAGCACAGAGCAGTGGTGACCCAAAAACAGAGTCAAGCACATCTGCCTGTGTCCACTGAGGCACCTGAGCAGACAACCCCTCACTTGGTAGTCTGTGCCTAGTAAGATACTTACTATACTGCTATTAACTGTTGTAGTAAATATTTGTGCTTATTGTTTAATTAGTCATGGAAACCACGTCAGATCTTCTTATAATATTGTGTAAGGAAACCTCAATTGTTAAGTGCAAAAGATGTACCATGTATGCTCCCCATCTGGCATGTTTAAGTTGATGGTTATATCTGTGGCAAATGCCTAGCTTACACCGCTTTATCCTCCAAACAAATCAATGCAAAGAACAAAATTCTTAGAGCAATAGAAATAAATAAAATTGAGACCTTTGTTTGTACTATTGCTGCTGCAAACACCTTAAACCTTCCTAAAATAACTGACAACAAAAGGGCTAAGAGAAGTATATGACAAAGGAAACAGTCTTTCACTAAGAATGAACCCTCAAAAGGGGTAGAGAGGACTCAAATATCATCAATAATGACTAGTGTTTTGTCTAGGACAGACAGCACAGAAAGGAAAAAAACAGTAAGAGAGTAGTACATACAGAAATACATTTTCAAAATTGATTTTCAGTGTTAAGAGTCAGTATGTCCTCCTTGCCATTATAAACAGTGCTCCATTGAGCAACCCTAATAGATTTGGGAATAGGCAAAATTAGTGATAGGGGACTCATACATAGTACACAGAATCTGTCATCTGCAATTTGACAGAGCAAATACCATGGTCACTGGCCTACCCAGAACTAAGACTAAAGGAAAACTACATTCTCATATCTTTTAAATGTTATTTGTTTCCATGTCAACAGATAACTTTTGGGTGGCTGTTAGAGATGTATGCAGTTGTTTTAGTTTGTTTTCCCAATTTATACTAGGCCCCTGTAACTATCCTGAAATCTCATTGTCCCTGACAGCTGCATTAACATATGAGAACATGATGTGTAAACATGCTTTAGACTCACAGAATACCTATCTGCTGAATTAGACTTTAAAGAAACAAGTTACGGGAACTTGTGAAATGCCACATTTACTCTCAGTTAGCTTTCAAACTGTCTTAGTTGTAATGCAGGGTTTTTCCTTAGAACTACATTCAATTTGTGTGCTTCCAGAGAGTTTTTGTGAGGTATTTGTTCTTTTGGCATAGAGATACATGGTATAAATGGGTGATGTGACATCATTTTCTCATATGCTAATGCAGCTCTCATGGACAATGAGATTTCAACAACCAGAAAATGGTGACCCAGACGGTAGTTACAGGGGGATACCATAAACAGTGAAAAAAAAAAAACCTGAAACAAACACATATTGCCCTAACAGCTACAGGAAAAGAGTTGTCTGTTGACATGGAAATAAATAAAATTTGCATTATATGAGAATGTCATTTTCCTTTAAAGGTACAGACTTCCGCATTGACAAGCTTTTTAAAAGGTCTGGCTAGCAGAGCAGTTGAATTTCCACCTGTGATGCCAACAACCTGGGTTAAGACGTGAGCCTGGGGAGTCAAGGGCAAGACAGGGGAGGAGGATTGAGTGTCCAACAAACTGCTCTCATCCTCCAGGGGGGAGGGTAGGGTAGTGCTCAGTACTTGACTGACCCCTAGGGGAAACCAAGGGCATTAGAGCCAAGGTTTGCAGGCTCATGGGAGCAGTGCCAGATGTCGCACATATGTGCCTCCTTGTCATTGCATGCTACACCTCCTGGCAACTAAGAGGGACAAATCAACTGTCTAAGGCATGAAGGACATCCACCCACAGAGCCCCACACAGCAGGCCATGGCACTCAGCCACTGCCATGTGGCATCATTCTGGGAGTAACAGAGGGGGCTCCCTGATGGTCCTGCCCTGGGGGTAATCCAGGGTGCAATCCGGGGAAGGCAGTAGGTAAGTCCTGGGGGATGGGGTGAGGTGGTGGGGATGGTGGACTAATATCAGAGCCAGCTGGGGAAAAAAACATAAAGGGTCTGGTCATAGGCCAGTTGTAGCACTCCAAATAGGAATTAATGATGTAGGGTATTCCCAAGAAAGAGACATTTTGTTGTGAACTAATCGAACTGGGAAAAAAAACTTCAAAATCATGATTGTGAAGTTGTCACATCAACCATCTTACCTATTCCAAAAGCAGAGAGAAAAAAGAAGACTATCCATGGAATCAATATCAGAATATCAGGTTAGAAAACTGCATAAAAGAAAACAAATATCACCTTTATAAATAACTGGAAATAGTTTAATAATAAAAGTGATCTTTACTCAAAGGATGTTCTACATTTAAATAAATGGAGGCAAAACTCTGTTAAATAGTACAGAGACTACACGTAATACCCTGGCTTTAAACTAACTCCACCAGGGGAACAACAGCTACTGATAAGTAAAAGTAAAACCTGCCCAGAAATAGGATAAACCCCCCATCCCACCAAAAAATCAACTATCTACAGAAATGTGGAAAGGTATTCTAATAAATGTGAGAAGTTTATCAAATAAAAAGAACTGGAGGCACCAATACATGATGAGAGCTCAGCATTTATCGCAGTCACTGAAACTTGGTGGGCCATAGATAACTACTGGGACCAGGTCATGCAATGCTATAATCTATACCACCAGGAAAGAAAACACAAGGGGGTTGCTGCCCTATATCACTAAGATAGCATTTAGTCATATGAAATTTCTAATGAAATCAAATGAGTCATTAGACACTGAGGGCCCAATTTTCAAAGCCAAAGAAAGACGGGTGCCTGCATCTTGACGCAAGTGGCATCTTGCATCAAAAGATGTATCATTCCCAATTCTGAAAGGCAGCTGTGCTAGAATTGGGAACTGCTGTGCTAAACCAACAGTGTGCCACCCTTGTGACATTTAGCAGGGTGCGTGCACCACAGAAGGGCTGCACCATCCCCTTTTCTGATATTCAGGAAACCCCACTGTGGCCGCAGCTAGGGGCTCAAGATAGACCAGCTATGAAGTAGTCTAAGCCCTTTGTGCCAGTGCCACACACTGTGGCAACTTGGGGGGTGCTCTAAAGGAGAGGTCTAGGTAAGGACGAGGTGCCACAGTGGTAGTTGGGGAGGCTGGGGCATTCAAAGTAGTGATGTTGCACCCAGTAGGGATACTGATTATATAGTAATAATGCCAATGAAATGGTATGGGGGTCTAGGGACACACAATGCCATGGCTCCACATGGGTACAGCCCTGACAGCAGCCACAATGCTATGCCTACATGGGGCCATGGCACTATATGTTCCTGGACAACTCCATGGTACCATCTCATTGGAGTTATTACTATATAATCATCACCCACTGCCAAGTGCCACATCACTGCTTTGAATGCCCACAGCCTCCCCCAACTCCCACTGTGACATCCCTGTGCCCCTTCCACTCTCAAATACCTCCTGCTAAGCATGACGTATCCATCCATAACCATCTCAGCCCCTCTAGTGTTGCACGGGGTGGGAGAGCTGGATCCCTGTGGCACTTTCTGCAGGTGCACCCCTTGTTTGGCGCTAGCCTACGGATGCAGCAACTTCAGGATTTTTGGTGCAGGAACCCGTTTTTCCAGAACTGGATACAGGGTTCCTGATGCATCTGGAGTGCACCACAACCCTAGTTTACCACAAACTGTGGCAATCTCAGGGCTCTTTGAAAATTGTGCCCCGAGTCTTTTGGGATCAAAATATCTAGTAACAACAGCAAGAGCCTTATAGCAGGAATATGCAACAGACCACCAGACTCCAAAATAGAAAATACATATAACATATTTGTTGAGATAGAAAAAGCATGTGAGTTGGGGGGATGCCATTCAAATATTGACCTAAACTGAAGTGGCATCGACTAGAAAGCAAAAACTATGACCCCAAAGCTAGAGAGAATTTTGATTGATAGGATAACACAGTTTATGCTCACCTAGCATGTTCAAAAGCCCATATGGAGCAATAACATCCTAAGCCTTGTTGTAATGACAGAGACCATTTTGGTTCAAAACTGTATAAAGTACCCCTTGGAAATAGTAATCACAACACAGTTCAGTTTGAAATAGTAACACCACCTAGCTCACCCAAAGGAATGATAGAAGTCTTTCAATATAATAAGGCCAATACTATTACTGTCAAGAAAGTCTTAAAGAACACTGCCTGACTTCAACTGTTTGAGAATAAGAAAAGCTCATTAAGAAGAAAAACAATTCATATAAGAAATACCTTAACAATAAAAATATTGACAGGTGGAATGCTTATAAGCTGAACCTTAAAAAATTCCAATATGCCATTAAAAGGGCAAAAAAAGTCTATAAAAGTAAAAGTAGCAACTAATGCTGCCAAAGAAAGCAGCAAACTCTTTTTCGTAGGTACATAAATTCTTTAAAGCAACAAGCAAGCAATACCGGTCCCAATTTACATAATGGCAATGTACTAAGAGCTTCCCCTGCCATGATCAATGCATTACATGATTACTTTTGTTCCGTATTTGCACCCATAGATAAACATTCTGCTCTGATGAATATTACAGAATCAGTACCTGTTGTAATAAAAACAGACGATATTATGAAGAAAATAAGTAAACTTAAACCTACTGTTCACCAGGGACCAATAATGTTTCTGGTCACATGTTAAAATTATGAATGAAAATATTGTCCACCTACTACAACTCGTCTACCAAATATCCATAAACTCAGGAGAAACCCCACAAGACTGGAAAACAGCTCTGGTGGTCCCAATTCATAACAAACTCTAGCCAGAGCTGATAGGGCTGCAGCTGAGGAATTTGGGGTAAAATATTGAAATTACCAAAGTTGCAAGTGTGCATTTACAAATGTAACATAGGCTTATAAATGTGTTGGTTTGTAATATTTGTACACTAAATTTTCAACATAGCCTTGTTATGATCCTGCCTCATAAAGACGGGCAGATAAAATGTTCAACTCCTGAGTTTAAAAGTGTTTTTGTAGGGACTGCAAAATCAACTTTGCAACACAAAAACACATTTTGGGCAGGAGCTGAAAATGACAGCTGTCACATTCATGAGGTGCTGTAAAGAAATGGATATGATGAAAATTTGGGGTAAACTTTATTTATTTATTTAAATGTTTCACCAGGAAGGCACACTGAGCAAAAGTGCAACCTGGGGGTAGGGTACAATGAGATAGAATACAGAGAAATCTTATAATGTTGGAATACAGTTTGCTTACTTGCATGATGGGAGCAAGAGGGATTACAGGTGGATAACATTGGCTAGCAATGCAATAGTTAAGTATAGTAGATATGAAGACACATAGCAATTGTCAACAGTCGGTGACAGTTGGTAACACCGAAATACATATAATAAGTTGGCAACAGTATGTAGCACTAGATGGCATGGTGACCCAATAGTAATTGGTAGCTATTAGTGTAACATAGATATTCAAAATTTACAGTGATTGGAGTAAAGAGAGGAAAATGGAAGGAGGAAGCAGAAATTGTGAAGGGTAGAATGGAAGAAAGGAAAGGAAATTTACAGAGAGACGAGACATAACATGATTTTCGAGGCAAACAGAGATGACAGAGTGGACTAAAGTGCATATAAGAGGAGTGTAGGTCAAAATATTGAATATTACCAAACTTCAATGCCTGCATTCACAATCATCAACGTAGGCTCATAACTTTGTTGTTTTTAATATTTTGCACCAAATTTTCAACATAGCCTTCTTATGACCCTACCTCATGAACAAGGGCAGAGAAAATGTTCAACTGGTGCTTCAACTGTGATTTGTGCAGGGACCACAAAATCATCTTTCAGGATTTAAAAAAAATACATTTTCGACAGGATTTGAAAAATGACAGCTATCACAGTCATGAGGTGCTGTAAAGAAATGGCTATGTTGTACATTTGGGGTAAAAATATTGAAAAGTATCCAAGTTATGAGCCTGCATTCGCAAAATTCAATGTAGGCTTATAACTGTTGTTTTTCAATATTTTATACCAAATTTTCAACATAGCCTTCTTATGACCCTACCTCATGAACAAGGGCAGATAAAATTTTTATTGGTGCCCGAACTGTGATTTTGTGCAGGGTCCACAAAATCACCTTTCAGGATGTAAAAAAAAAAAAAAAACATTTTGGACAGGATTTGAAAAATGACAGCTATCACAGTGATGAGGTGCTGTAAAGAAATGGCTATGTTGTAAATTTGGGATAAAATATCGAAAGTATCAAAGTTATGAGCCTCATGTTATAAAATCAATGTAGGCGATAACTTTGTTGTTTTTCAATATTTTACACCACATTTTCAACATAGCTTTCTACCCCACCCTCATGAACAAAGGCAGATAAGATTTTCAACTCCTGCCTGAAAGGTGATTTCATGCAGGGACCACAAAATCACCTTTAGGACAGATCTGCCTACGACAGTGACATTGTTCATGAGGTGGGCTTCCCAAAGAAGGCATGTTGAAGATTTGGGCCAAAATATGTAAAATGCCTAAGTTATTGCAACCCCATTGAAATACATTGAACTGCATACCTGTGTCTTCAGTTCGTGGTCCAGCTTTGAAAAGTGAAGACGGTTCATGGTCAAGAGAGGATTACAGTGTTGGACCCTGATGGGTAAGTAAGGGCTTGGGTGGGGATGTGGGGAGGTGGATGCTCAGTGGGAGGGTTGGGCGGGGTAAGGAACAGCTGCAGAAGACATAAATGTACCATTTTGTACAGGTAAAAAAAAAAAAGACCGACAATCCCAGTCGCAACACTGGGATTGGGCACCCCAGTGTCACAGTTACATGGGGAAGACATTGATGGACTATTTTTTTTGTTTGTTTGTTTGTTTTTGCAGGGAAAAAAAAGAAAACAAACAAAAGACCAATGATCTCCGATCGTAACACTGGGGGATTAGGAATCCCCAGTGTCAGAAACAAGACCGATGTTCCCAGATCACAACACTGGGGACTGGGCACCCCAATGTCACGGTTATGTATGTAGGGGGTTGGGGTGGATGCTGAGAGGGAGGGTCGGTATGGGAATTTTATAATATATAAATAATAAATACAATACGCAGTCATGGCAGAACACAACCCACTTTGCCATGACCAAGATGGGTGCCAATGCTACTGCTTATGCACGACTGCTAGTGCATGTGCAGTAGAGTGCAGCAGCCATCTTGGACATGACAGAGTGTGACATGTTCTGCCATGACTGCTGGCACTGTGAAATAGTGCAGTGCTGTGGTGGGTAGGGACAACATGGGTGGACTGCTACACAGACGTGGAGGCGACTATGACACAATCCAACATGTTGTTCCTTCAGAAGGAATGCAGAGTCTTTTTCTCAGTGTTCATAAAAGGACTGTAGGACTTCTCCTACTGCAGCCTTAAATGGGGAGATAGCCAACTGTGCAGCAATGATAGAAACATAGAAACACAGAAACATAGAAGTTGACGGCAGAAGGAGACTGCTAGGTCCATCTAGTCTGCCCATTTATTTTAGACCTATTTGACATTCTTGTTGCCCTTTGTAGTCAGGGCTCCCTTGTGTCTATCCCATGCATTCTAGAATCCCCCCACAGTGTTGATCCCCACAATCAAGGTCGGACTGGCCCACCTGGATACCTGAAAATTTCCAGGTGGGCCCCCCTCAGTTGGGTACCCGGTCACCTTCTGAATTCTGAAAACTTTTGTATTTATCATCTTTTTTTCTAATTTAAAGGGGTATCTGGGACACTGTAGATAAACGTAAGATGTAATCACAGAGCTAATGTAGCAAATTGAAGTGGAATACTGATATGGGTGGTCACCCTGGGTCCTCCTGTATTGATTTTCCAGGTGGGCCCTTGTATCCTCTTTCCAGGTGAGCCCTCTGTACCCCAGTCTGACCCTGCCCACAACCTCTTGGGGCAGGCTGTTCCAAGTGTCCATCACTCCTTCTGTGAAGAAAACATCCTGGTATTGGTACAGAACCTCCTCCTTGCAGCCTATGGTCATGTCCCTTGGTCCTGGAGCCCTTGTTGAAGTAAAAAGTTCCTGTGCCTGTACCTTGTTAATGCCTTTTATGTACTTGAATGTTTCAATCATGTCCCCTCTTTTCTCTGTTCCAGGGAGTACATATTCAGTTTCCTATGTCTTTCCTTGTAGGACATACGTATACTGCAGGCCCTGAATCATTTTGTCACCTTTCTATACTGTTTCCACCCGTGAATGTCCTTCCTGAGGTGAGGCCTGGAGAATTGGACTCATAGTCCAGGTGAGGCCTGACTAGTGATCTACTAGTGGTAGTACTACCTCTCTCCTCCTGCACATGATTCCCCTCCTAATGCAGACCAGCATTCTGTTGGCCTTCAATGTTGCCTTATCATGCTGCTTACTAACCTTCAAGTTGTCTGAGATTATGGTTCCCAGATCTCGTTCCGCATGATTTCCAGATGATAGGCCTATAAGTCTAACATGCATCCCCAGCAAGATACTGAAGAGCATATAAAAGACATCATTACACAGGATGCAAATAACATCTACAAAGAGCAACATGGTTTCACCACAGAGAGATCATGCACCACAAACCTGTTATGTTTTTGTGAAAAAAACCAACAATGCTTTGGACAATAAGATCCCTTGTGATATATATCAGATTGTAGCACAGCATTTGATCATCTAGTACCCCACTGGGCAATTATTGACAAAATGTACAAATGTGCAATAAAGCCTAAGCTTTTTTATTGGTCTAATGTTTGGTTAACAAACATGCCCCAGTGAGTAGCTATTAATGGATGCACATCTTACAATGGTTTGGTTATAAGTGAGGTTCCACAGGGCTCTGTCCTTGGACCAATCATCTTTCAAATTTTATCTCTGTTATGACTAAAAACCTATACAGCTACACTACAAAATACACAGACGACTCTGAGCTGGGTGGACCATGTGGTACCCGAGATCAAATCATAGTACTGCAGACTGATTTGGACAAAATATCATCATGGTCTCCAAATGAAGCTCAACTTAGATAAATGCAAAGTTGTGTGTTTAGCAACAAAAATACCAAACAGCAATAGGAGCTAAGTAATAAAACTACAGATCACCACTAAGAAAAGAGACCTTGGAGAAGCAGTTAGTGATGACTTAGTCACAACTCCAATGCAATAAAGTAACAGCCAAAGCAAATAAGATCATATGGGCAATTAAAAGAAATACTCGATCCAGAAATAAAAAACATAATATTCCTAGGGCCGGATATTCAGACAGTGCCGGGCAGTGGCGCAAGCCTGGGCGCAGTACAACTGGGCTGCGCCAGAGCCAGGACCAGGCGATATTCAACGGTGATGCACCATGGTGCAGCACCATTGAATATGGCAAGGTCGGCACACATACTGCACATGGTGCAGTGACACTGCACCAGCACAAGCCACAGAGACGGAGCATAGGGATGCACCAGTGCAAGTGCAGTTCAGCTAGGTGCATCACCCATGATATTCAGCCAGGAGCATGCAAATGAGGCCATAATATATGCAAGGTACAAATGACGTAATTTGCATGTCGTTATGGCCCCATTTGTATGTGTTGCACAGGGCGTCTCAGTGAAATGCACCTGGTGCCCTGTCTAGGTGCTGTCATCGGGAGTTGGGGCCCTGGGGGTTATTGTAACCCCATCCCCTCCCGTATGCCCGATCATGGGCTTCTGTACTATGAAAGATTAACTTGGTGGTCTAGTGGTTCCCTCCCCATATGCCCAATCGCGGGCTGCTGTAAAATTACATTTCATCCTGGTAGTCTAGTGGTTCCCTCCCCATATGGCCGATCACGGGCTGCTGTAAAATTAAATTTTAACCTGGTGGTGTAGTGGTTCCCTCCTCATATGCCTGATTGTGGGCTTCTGAAATATTAATTTCTAAACTGGCGGTCTAGTGGTCCCCTTCCTGTATGCCTGATCATGGGCTGTTGTATTGTTAAAAATTAGCCCGGTGATCCAGTGGTACCCCTCCTCCCGACCCACCCACAGATGACCCCTCGGCCACCCAGCACCACCCCATCATCGGCAGGTGGCAGCACCCTGCCCGCATACTGCACTGCCGCCAGCCGAATGACAGTGTACAGCATGATCTGTATGCCTATTGGTCCACAGTGTGGCTTGCAGACCATACTGTACTCCACAGGACCAGATATGTGATTGAACACTTTATTACTATCTTATATGTGATCGTGGCTGGGGAAGGGATCACTACACTACTGGGGATCAGAGATATATTTTTATGACAAACGTGATTTGAGCTGGAGGGGGATCACTACACTACCAGAGACACTGGGTGGGATGTAGATATGATTGAGGATCAGGGCTGGGGACTGGCCGCACACTCCATGACAGTGCACACATGCAGATGAGCTCATATAGGCATACAAATGGCACCATTGCACCCTGCATGCCCAGTGGGCTCATCTGCATATTGGGCTGAATATCACCCATGGAGACTGCGGCATGCACAAGTGTGTGCTGCGCACTACCCTATGGGCAATCGTCGGCCCAGCAACCAGGTTGCATGGACATGGTGACCCCTTGCTGTGTGCCGTGCAACCAGGGTCTAATATTCAAACAGCATGTGTGGTCTGTTTGGATTGCACAATTTTTTTTGAATATGGCATCAGAGCCAGCTGACCCAAGTTGTATGCACGTTTTTTGCACTCACATCAGGACGGCTCTGAAGATGGAGGCCATAGTCTTTGTTTTGACAGAATTTTATAGCAATTGATTTTCTTTTTAACTAAGATCACTACTTTGCCTGGGAAGGACATCCTTTGAAGCTCCTTTCTTTCACTTGTTTTGAAACTGCACTGATGTCCCTCCTGTTGCTTATTGTGGCTTTCGTGTAGTCATGGTCAATAGCTATGCTCTGCCCCCTATGCCAGAGGCCTTTGTAGCCTAGGCTGAGTGTAAATCACTCTTCTTGCTTTCAAACCACAAACATTTTGTCACAATTGGACTGGGCCACTTGCTGGTGTCAGAGGGCTTAGATGCCAGTACTCTGTGGGCTGTGTGCATTAAGATGTCTGTCAGTGGGTAGGCTTAGGTGATGCTCAGTATGGTTCATCAGGAAGGCAATCATTGATGGTGGTTTGGCTTCTGCTCCTTCGGGACCTGATATATTCAAATATTTTTCCTGCTGCCATGACCTCTATATTGTTCAACTTGTCTGTGAGGTATGTCTCTCTTTACAGGAGGTTCAGGAGGAACTGACCTCATCCCATCAGGGCACTCACATGTGCCTCTACCTCTGTTGATCTTGGCTCCATTTTGGAGATTTCTTTTTGAAGGTAGAACAGCAGTGTAAGAAACTGTGCTAAACATATGACTCTACCTTTTTTCATTACAAAAGATTCCAGGTGTTGTCCAGTTTTATTTGGTGGTAAAAGTTTCTTGTTCCACCAAACTTTGAGTATTTTACACATGTTTTAATTTAGACTTTTCTCAAGAAAAAAAGATGGCCTCCACATTTGTCTTAGAAATAACACTGAAGACCTGGAAAGTGTTATTATCAAGAAACTAAAATCATTGTGTAAAGCACTGGAGGTAATCAGAAAAGTAGATTTCACGTGTATTCTAATATTTTATTAATTGAAGTGGAAACTAGCTTTTTGGAAAACCATTTTTTGCTGCACTAATGCTTTAAGACTTTCTGAAGTCGATCTTTAGGATGGTGAAATAATTTTTAAAAATTTGGCACGCAAGTCTGGGTGAGTTGTTGGAGGATTGTCATCACCAGCTGGAAACTGTGTATGTTGCCATGAATGGAGAATGCTGGAGACGAGGGCCTACCTTCAGGTAATTGACTGCAGCTTTTGGCCCACTGCATCAAGTTTTTCAATTGATGAACCGTGTCTCTTTCCCATTTGATGCACATTTATATGCTGGTTTGCTTGCTTTTCTTGTTTGCTAAATCAAGGATGCCTTTATATACCACTTGTAGAGACTGAAGCCCAGGATCAACCTGTTGCTTGCTCTGTGACATCGCAGGGCCTGATATTCAAAATGGGCAAAGCAGAGCACAAAGTTTTGCACTGCACTTGCCAATTGCCCATGACCCTGAGGGTGCTATATTCAGCTGGGTAGCTCACTGGTGCTATCTAACTGAATATACAGGCATGTCAGCACAGTGCGAAGCCAAGTAGCGCTGCCCTGACATGGAACCTGGCAATGTAGGGAACAGTGCCACCAGACCCAATAGTGCTGGTAGCTCACAGTGAAATTTTCAGATGGCCTCATTCAAATGAGCCCATTTGGCAGGCAAGGCGCTAAGTGTCCATTTGCATGCCCCTCATGGGCATATTTGCATGAGAAGTGGCAGCAGGTTTGTGCTCCTGTGACTGGCCCTGCCCCACCCAAATTGCCTGGTCCCATAGAAATCACAGATTTCCTCATGTTCACCCCCAGACCCTGACCTTGTGAAAAGAAGGAAGGTCCATGGTGTCCAGTGGTCCACAACTCTTCAATCACCAGCCCCATATAGAAAAAGGTAATCCCTGGTGCCTAGGGGTTCCCACTCTTGATCACCATCCCTGTATACAAAAAGGTAGTACCTAGTACTTGTGGTCCTCTCCTCTGATCACCATCCACTTACAATTTGGGAGTTTCGGTGTGAGCAGCAAGGAGTAGCAGCTCGCTGTACTGTGAGATGCAGTGTGAGCAGGAGTTTGATGAGAAGTACTTTTTATCCAAGAAGAGGTATGCCATTGTTGCCTGAATTTTTGGACCTATTCCAAGCTCTTTCCAGACTAGCTTTTAGCTACTCTAAACTATTCTGTGAGGATTTTGGAACGTGTTGGGCAGCTCCACTAACTAGGAGCCTGTGCAGTGGCAGAGCCCACTTTTGGTAGCTGTCCTCCAAAAGCCTGGCAACGGTGTGTTCTAAATCCTCCTACAGTTTGTGTAATTTAGGACAGGAGCATTGCTATTAGTTTCCCTGCTCTCTCCCTTTGATAAACTCTGTCTGTTGCCTCCATTAAACTCCTGAACTTGAATGTTCTCATTTTTATTTTAATTTCTATTGGCTATTTTTGCTGTGCTTTCTTTTCTGATGCATACTTACTTTGGCCTCTTTGAGGAGGGTGAACGAGAGCTGTTGGTTTTGACAGAGTACGATTTGTGCTGTGTGTGTGTTTTAGTGATTTTAGGCATTTAAATTAGAGAAGCAAACTGGATCGATCAGAGAAAATTTGACTGTTCCCATTAAAATTAAATTCTAAGGAATCTCTTGGGATCTCTAAGTCACGTGGTACAGCATCTAAATGCACATGCCTGGCGTCTTAGTTCAAATGTGCCATATTTGACTAGAGCATAAGCAGTGGGCACCGAGGTGTTTCATCTGTAGAGAGAACCAGTTTTAAAAGGAACAGTAAGTAGCTTTTAATATTTTGAGTAAAACTTTCTAATGCTGCTAAAAGTTAATAAAACAGTTGAGTGAGTATGCCTGGTCTGTCTTATATGGGACCTTTGAAATGTACTAGAAACACAACAGAAAGGGAGCCTCTTATTTGTACGATATCTTTAATTATGCAAGTGGTTATTTGAATCTGTGATTAGAGCATACTGTGGATGTTTGAAACTTTAATTAAAAAAAGTCAGAAGAGTAACTATTGGCAAAATTCACTTTTAGCTCATTTAGTATTTTTATATTCTTTGTCTCCGTTCCTGTGGCCCATAAACATGAAGCTCATATAAGAATCTGTAGTAAGGCATTGGGTTGTGTGGACCACTGAAAGGAAATTTTACTAAGCCTACTGCTTTTAAGAAAAACATCCCTGAAGCTCCTTGTAAGAACATCATAAGGTGAACTGTAAGGACTTTACTATTTATAGGGAAAAGATTGTTGAAAACAGTGCTTTATGCCTTTTAGACCTTTATAGTGCAATATTATTTTGGCATTTTATAATGGTGCTAACAAGAAAACAGGATGCTGAAATTGAGACAGAGGCTGCAATTGATGCTGGTTCCATAAATGAAAATGCAGTGTCTGCCTCAAATGGAGCAAATTAAATACATATAGTGTCAGCATTATCTGATCATATGCAAAAACAGATATTCTCACCTGAACCATATACAGTATCTCAATATCAATTAAGGTGGGACAAGATCCCTCCTTAAAACATGCAGAACTCAATAAGTTGGTAAAGGAACTGCAAATCACAATTTCTAGATTAAAGAAACTTCATTTGCAATTTTAATCTAATAAAAATAATCAAACACCTGAGGCAATAAGCAAATATCCATTTGCTTTAAGTGAAGATTTGAAAGACTTCATGAAAATCCATATACTACTCATTTAATGAAATTAGAGCAACTGGTGGTAGTACAAAAATGAGATTGAGACATTAAAATAGAATATTGCATTAAATGGCTTTAGAATAGAGGATATTTTAGGAAAATTGAATAAATTGCCCCAAAGGAGGGATAACCCTCACTGGTTTGGGAAGATTTGGCACATATTAGAACTGACTTTTCAGTGGTGATAATTCCTCTCTCCAAACAGAACTGAGCTGAAAAGAAAAGTAAAAAGAAAAGAAATAATAAAAATCAAGTATAATGGAACAACAAAAATCAGCACAGGGTTTAAGTAATGTGACGGCTGATCTAGATAACAAATATAGAATCTCTGATACCGCTTCTTTGAGAGTGCACCTATGAAAGGCAATGATTTGAAGGAAGTAGAAGAGACTGTTTTACAGATGAATTATGCTAACTATAAAGCTATTGGGACATAACAGAAAGATCTGATATAGAATTTGACTTAATGCTGCAAAAATCTACATAACAAATAAATGAAAATATAAATGGGACAACACTAGTTAATCTACTCAATGTCTTTGAATCAGAGTTGAAAGCTATAAGGCAAGATTTAGGAACTCAGTCAAATAATAGGAAGTTAGATTGTCAAGTCAGTAATTAGGTCACAAAACAGAAAATTAGAGAAAACACTGTGTTTCACTTAAACAGGATCATCGTGGAAGGGTTGACATAGATAATTGTACAATTTTATGTCTGTATGGACAGAGGTTGGATCAGAGAAAATCACAGTCTGACAACAAGGAAAAGGTTGCGCACCTATTAAGGGCAGCTACTAGGGTGGATATTTTGGAAGATATAATTCAAGTTTGGAATGACAAGGATGAAATTGTGTTGATTGTATATACATTTTCTGTATTTCCTCACATAACAAATTATATCTGGCTAAATAATGATGCATTAGGAAAATTTGGTAAGCATAGATTATATCAATAGGATAGGTTAAATAAGAGAATTGGCAAGGAAGAACTCAAAAGTTCACAAATCAGTATTTTTGTTTTACAGCCATACCAAAGGAAAATGAGGGAAATTAAGAAATGTATTAAAAAATCTATTTATGCATTTCTTACAGAGATGGATACATGAAAACAGGCCAGATCAAATAGATATTTTGCTACAGGATCTAGAAGCTGCTAAGTTGATTTTATAAAAGGCTGAAATTTTGGATGACATGGGATTTACATAATAAATAGTACCATTCTCCAAAATCAACAGGCTAAAAAGATTGGAACTGGCCCATTAGAGAAAGAGAGAAATCTGGGTAGGTCCACAACTATGTGTGGCCTTGGGAGATCATTTGGTGAAACTGATGTAAAGCTAAATTATACATTGAAAGATCTGTTTGAACATAGACTGAATATCCACAATGTAACTAAGGAAGCTTTTTCCACATTTTGAGTAGTTCCAGGACTTGAAAGTGACCAAATTATGTTGAATATAAATATAGGCCGGATATTCAAACTGCGCCAGGCTGTGGCATAAGCCTGAGTGCAGCTCAACCGTTCTGCGCAGGGGTGGCCTGGACTGAGTAGTACGGTATGGGCTGCACGCCCATTGGCTCTTGCTGTGAACCAAGGCGTGCAGCCCTACCAGCTGTCAGTTGGCAGGCGCGGGCGGCAGGCTGGTGGTGCTGCCACCCACCGCTGACCGGGGAGGAGCGGGGCGGTGGGGCTTAGTGGGTGGGTGGGAGGGGGAACACTAGACCACCAGGGTAATAGTACTGTTCTATGTTTTACAGATGCCCGCAATCGACAGAGTGCAGTCCACTGGACCAGCAGGATTATTGGATGGGGGTTTATACAGATGTCTGCGATCGGGCATTGGGGTCCACTGGACCACCAGGGATATTGGTTGGAGTTATACCGATTCCGCGATCAGGCACATAGAGGTCCACTGGACCACCAGGGATATTGGACGGGGTGTCTTTACATGGATGCCCATGATGGGGCATGGGGGTGCTGCCAGGTGCGGCGGGAACTCAGGTGGCCACCAGGTGGCAGCTGCCATGTTCGCCCTGCAATGTGGCAGCTCACCTGTGGATGGCCATCATTTGTTCCTTTTGGGGGCTTAACTTTGTGCAGGCTCAGGTAGGGGTTACGCATGCATGACTCTGCACATCCCGGGCTGAATATCGGGCTGTGCAGGTTATGCATGGGCACGCCACCCTACCTGTGCCTGCATACATTACTGAAGCACTCCGGTGCATCGGGATTTGTGCGGCGCACTTTTCCCTTTTGAATATTGCGCCGGGGAGCATCAGTGGGTTGTGCATGGCGCAACACTAGTTGCGCCATGAGCAACCCTTTTGAATATCTGGGCCATAGTATATAGTGAACCCTTGTTGTGCATGGAACCTGAGGTTCTCAAAATGTTGTTCTGCTGCAATTCAAAAGGTCATGGAACATGATTATACCCTACTGCAGCAGAACAACATTTTGGAAACCTCTAGAGGTTCCACGCGCTCACTTCACAGACTGCACATTACTTACCTTAGTGGCAGAAATGGACGGATCCACACTCCCATGGCAACAGTAAAATCAGTCACATCAGAGCCTTACAAGATGCAGGAGCAAGCAAATATGAGGAAACGCAGGATTAACCTGATATGTAGACTTAGAAAAAAAAAATTGATATAAAACAAATGACCTCTACTCCACAGCCATCTCGCTTAGTGAGCATTATGGCCGCCATGTTTTTTTTTTAAACTCTCCCAATGTACCTGCCAGCCAATAGAAAGTCACAACAGACACATAGCCATGCCTCCTCCTTAGCAACCACTGAGCAACCCTGGAAACCACCCTTTACCATGGAACAGTGCATCACACACAAAAAGTAAGGCGGCTAAAAAAAGTACTGCAAGAGATTTTCGGGGGCACGATATAAAATAGTGGATGAGCAGCCTGATGCACACCCAGCCTTTCTGTGCCTCCTCGGGGTTCTGATACCGTCAGACCTCTCGAGCTTCGCTGTCGAGGTCTAATGTTATCAGAATCCCTCTGTGGCACAACAGGCTGGTTGTGCATGGATGCCCATCCACTATTCTATTTTACTGAATATCTATGATAAAATACTGGCTAACATAAACTTGCTCGATAAGACAGGCCTTCATATAGTTAAATCAAAAAATATAGAGGGAAATGGAGGCCAAAGAAGGCACTCTCCCTCTTCTAAGGGAGCATTGTCCTAGTAACTCTGATTTGACAACTCATCAAAATAATCTGGTTGAGCAGATTACATATAATATTGCTGCTGAAAATAGATTTTCGGTTATCAGAGCAGTCAGAATGAATTGAAACTCCAAGTAAAAGGATGCCAGTGTAAGTTGAAATACTGATTCTTCATGGTCATTACTCTCTTGGGATATAGCAGGAGTGGTGTTAAATTATTTCATTAGAACAGTGCATTACCCATTACTCTAATCCAAATATTGTTGAAATTACACCAGCATGGGGTAATAGTATAAATAGGGAAAATTTTAATCTTTCACCTAAGCTGAGGTATTTTTGCAATTGCCGCTTAAAAGGAAAAAGCCCCATGGCCTGATTTTATCCCTTCAGAAATGTATCTAATATCCCCCTCACTATGGACAAAACTTCTTGTACCATATTTTAATACGTGCATACAAAGGAGAGAGATTCATGCAGCCTGGAAGGGTGCTACCTTTGTGTCAGTATTTAAGAAAGGAATAAGAATGACCCAGCAGTGTATAGGCCTATTTCACTATTGGGCTTAAGTGGTAAAATCTTTCAATGGTTTCACTAGAAATATTGACTGACCAATCCTAGCAGCATGGTAATCTTTCAAAATTTCAAGCAGGCTTCCGTTCTGAATACAACACCATGGATAATTGCTTCATTCTGCTACATCTATTTGAAAAGTACATTACTTTGAGGAAGCAAAAATGTTTTGTGGCCTTTATTGACTTTAGTGCAACCTTCAACAGTATATCTCGAGCCAGATTATGGCAGTTGATGCTACAAAAGGGAATCCAACCAGAACTAATTAGTATGATAAAATAATTATATAGTGAAACATGGGCACAAATTAGAATAGGGACAACTGGTCAACTTTCCACTAAAATATTAACAAACAAAGAAGTTAGACTTGGCTATGGTATTGCACCCACCCTTTGCCCACTACATACATTACTTTGTTCTGCATGCATTAAACATGTTAGTGTGAACAACAAAACCCTCTGAATATTGCACATGGGTGGAAACCCCAGGCAAACAGGGTGCAATCACTTTGCCCACCAGGCAAAGTTTTGAATATCTGGCTCCAGAAGTCCTACTTCTGAGCACAACTGTTATAAATTAAATTGTTTTTGTACAGATTAATAAATCGAGATAGCTCGTGTCCCTTTCCAGGCAATTGAGAGATGGCAGAGGGGACTATATGACAGATATATTGAAGATAGTAACTAGTCAGTAGACAACAATAGGGGCAGCATATTTCAATAACTTGAAGTGGACTTTGTTCCAACCAGCAGATTTAGCAGTATTCAAAGCTAGCAGCTGTTTCTGCACATCTGTAAGGGAAAAAATCAAAAGACACCTGTTGGTTTGCTAAGTTACCCTGACGATGAGAGGAGCCACAGCAAGGTGGCTTAATTTTGGGTTGGGCACTTAAGCCATCATTCACAAAATGTTAATTAAAGGTGGTATCAATTTCTTTGTCATACACAGTGTCAGTACCACTAACAGTAAAAGTTTCAGGGAGCACTGAACAAGGGGATCTGTCTAGAATTTTAATCAGCATCCAGAATGTTCTTGGGTTGGCTATGTGAGACAAGGATAGTACAGTCTTGAAAATGGCAGCTTTGGCCAAAGAAGTCTGTTTAAAATAAAGATTTTTGAGGTATCTGTACTGAGTTCAGTTAGTTAGTTTGTTTACCTATTGTAATAACCCCCTCCCTAGTCTAGAGATATCTGATGGAACAGTTCATCAGGGAGGGGAGCGAACACTAATTGACTCACCTTGACCTTCCAGATATGTAGTAATCTCCCTCCAAACCTGCATTTTCAGGTGGTTGCAGGGATACAAATCAACTGGGGTTAATCAACATTTATGCTTAAATTATTCAATGTCCACAACTGAGTTTGACGGGTTAACCATAAGTTTACTGATTGCTTTCCCATGAGTATATCATTTCTGATCCACAAGCATTTTCACATTTCACTTTAGCTGTTACACTTTCCACTTTTCCTCGTCAGCTTCCACATTCCCCAAAGGAATAAACACATTGGACTTTACTACATTAGGTCACATCTGCTGCAGATGTTAGAAAACATTCTGAGTTAACTTGTCATCCATGCAATCTGTTAATTCCTGGCCAAAATTAATATAGTAATAGCTTTCATATACACAGAGTCTTGCACAACACCTGGATGGGTATCTCACTGTCAGGGCAGTGCTCTCTCACTGCAATATTTCAATAAATGCATTTATGGCTAATACAGCTCCTTTTCTTTTTGACCCCATTGAGGGACATTTTTTACAGATGAGGATGTACTAAGGCTGAGTGGCTCTGGATGTCTTGTATTGTGGTGATGAATGACCCAGGTAGCACGCCTGGCTCCCCCAGATACCGATCCTCACTTGAGGTTCCTATGCCTGCACGCCTTCCCCTGACCTGCCCCACATTAATTTATTCTTTACTGCATGCAACCCTTAAACACTTACTGCTGACATTTTTTTCTTTTGTGCAATGGGCAATGGAGGGATAATCCCCATTGGGGGACTGCAGACATAGGGAATGACCACCTCCCTTTACACTCACTGGCCCCATGGACTCAGGAGTCCCAAACTAAATTATTTACTTTTTCTTTGCATTGCGGTTAATTCTTCCTGCTTGCCACACTGAAGCTTTAGCTGGGGCACAGGATGCCACATGTTCAGTCACTCAAGCCTTTTACAGTCCACAGTTACTTGATAGCCTTCATATTACCAGATCTTACTGCAGGGCTTCCGACTGCTGAAATCTTCAAAAAATAATTACAGTCTCTTTTCTCATTCTTTTTTTAAGTGCTGCAATCTCTAGGATCATCTGCAGCTTGCAGAGCCCCCCCCCTCCCAGGCAGTATTGCAGGATGGCTTCTGCAATGATCCCAAAGAAAATTTCTGGAACACACTCAACAGGAAAAATTAGTGTGTGCACTAGGAGAGGCTGCCACCACTCCTACAAGACAGGAACTAAACTACAGCTTCCTGGGCTGTTCAGACCCAAGCAGCTGGCTCCATCTTCACAACTTCCAGTCAGTACCACCTGACCCCAAGGTGTACTGAGTGCTAAAATACTTGTGGGTAGACTTAATACATAGGGGTGCCTGACTCCCTGCAGTACACTATCTGTTGTCCAGGTAATGTTTCTTACTTTTTGTGTTTTTTAGAGGGACAAGAAATACCAGAAAGACTGTTAATTTTGACAAGTTCGCACTTGATGGGTACATGTTTGTCACAAATTACTAAGAATTCCACAAAATGAAGGCTGAGGCATCCTCCATTGGGGGAATTAAATCTATTCTCTCACAGAGTGCAGATTCTAACTCGGTCATGTATTTGCTATAATCAGCGTTTTTGAAGGATCTCTAAGGGATTGAATTCTTGGGATCCCATTACTCTAGATTTTCATCTATAAAGACCCCTCCCGATGGCCAATAAGGAGTCTGGTGAAAACCTGAGCTAATTCCAAGTCGGTGTACACCAGCGAAGCCGTGATACATCAAACCTCTTGGTATATCTTGCAACTTATGCCAGCGTATCGCCTGCCCTGATTACAAGAGGCGCCTTGTGCCATGGAGGCTGTGGGCCACGAAAGCCGTGGGTTATGCCACCCACTATGCTGCAGCCTGCAATGCCATGGTGCAAGGGTGGGTTACAGCAGCATCTGCACCCTATTCCAAGAGGGTGGCTGCCATAACCTGCTGGTGCTATTCCAGGTGCTGCAGTGGGGGGGCTAACATAGAACAGCTCGGAGCTGCTCTAAGGGGCATCTGATGGTGCCATCCATCAGATGCCTGCTCTGCAGCACCATGGCAATGGCGCCGATGTGCCCCTGTGCCCCAACAAACACACCCCCCCTAACGTCAGGGACCCCCAGAGGTCTGAACTCCAGTGCACCCCCCAGGACTCCTGTGCCACCTGTCCTGCCCCCCCCCCCAAGGCCCCTGTTGCTTGCCGTGGTGTTCTGGGGTGGGGGGGGCTGCCAGTAGTGGGCCATGACTTGCGACATGCAGGGCATCTATGCCATACCTGTGGCGTTCACCTCTGCATGGTGTAACCCACATGTCGCAAGTGCCAGGACACTGCCACTCTTTGAATGTGGCATAGGGTCCCTAGAATAGCGGTGAATGTCGCAACTCGCATACACCGGTGAGTTGCTGCATTCATCCTGGAATCGGGCCCCCTGAGTTTCTGAAATCGTCAGGCTTGTTACCAAAGATTAAATCAAGATTCATGGATTTATTGGGGTGTTTCATTTTTGCTCTTATGCTTTGAAGGATTAATTGGGATACAGTTCTGAGTGATCTCACTTAGATTTCAATGATTGTCAGGCTAATTCTAAACAGTGTTAAAGTCACCGATTAATAAAATGAATATAATGGGTAATACATAAAACACTGACTGGACGTATTGCCTACAGGTTAGGGTAACAAGCTCTGAATGAGCATGGCACATACAGCAAACCTGGATTTGATTCCCACAAACTCCACATGCATACTGTGTGACTCTGAGCAAGTCACTTGACCTGCCCAATGTTCCCGAATCACTGCTGAAAACAGGCACTTGTGCCTAGTGGGCCTGACCCAGTTACCAAAGGAAAAAACAATAGATGCAAAATGATGCAAAACATTGTAAAGGAATGAAATGTACTACTAAACAAGTTATAGGAGCAAAATACAAATTGTGATCCTTAGGCCAAAGGAATAACCAAAGGCAATGATCAAAGCATGAGTAGTGCATTAGCAACAAAATAGCAAGAAAGGTGAATGCACTTACAGAGGTCAGCACTGAATGGGGGAAGGAGAGAGCACAGGTGGGAAGCAGAACAGAGATAATGCCATATATCAGACAATCAGGGTTGACAGGGGTGGTTGCAGCATGGGAGAGGTGTAAAGGCAACATGCAGGAGCCTGTATGTGGGGTGAGGTCAGAGAGTAAAGGTTTGAAGGAAATACAGGAACATATAGGAGTGAACAGCAGAATGAAGATTGTTTCAAAGCAGCAAGTGGGTAGAGAATACAGCTTGAACAGGGAAACAGGAAATGCACTCTGAGCCTGTAGATCTTATGAGAATGCTGTTGCTGGGTTAGATAGCCCTGGCAGCTCCTTCAAACAAAGCTGCACAGTGCTTACTCTCAGAAAAGTCAATATTTTTTTATTATTTAAAGGGCAGTTAGTGCCACCAAACCTCTGGCACTTCAAGGAGCTCTGCCTCTTCATCAGGAAGAGAGTGAAGATTGCCCACGTGAAGATCTTCATCTAGTTGTAGTGAAAGATTATCCAACTCTTCCCTATTCTTTCTTCAGTGATGGTCCGTGGTGTTTGCCCATCTGGGTCTTCAGTCCTGTGCCTCGACAGTTTCCAGCAGCTCTACCAGTCACTGCCAGTGCTCTGAAGGAATCTCACACCTCCTTTGGTGGGGCCTGGTCATAGCCCAGGAGTTAGTATGTTCACCAGCAGTGATCAGGAGAACTGGAGTGAGGCTATGCCTTGTGATGTGGGAGCAATGGCTGCCATGATTGATGGCAATATTGTCATTTCCCCCCATTTTAATTGCTTGACCACCTCCCCTGCACCTTATGCTGGATCACCCACTAATCCTGAGCTATGGGGAGAGGGCAATGTTTTTGGTCACCCATAATATTTAAGCTTCCCACTGGGCACAAGTGGTTCACAAAAGTGACATGCATCCTTCCCTAAATGCACTGCCTACACAGCATGATCTAGGCATTTCCAGCATGGTCCCATGGTGTAGGGGAGATGGTACTGCAACATGAACCTAAGTCTCCCAGAAAAACATAACACACTACGATACTGCTGACACCACAAAGCCGTCTTCTATTTTTTTTTTTATTATTCCTTTGTTTCTACCTGCCATCCTATGTTTCAGTGTCATCTACCCAGCTCCATCACTGATTCATCTCCTTGACTTACTGGTTAACCACCACTTACCCAGCACCATTATTTGGTGGGTTGCCTGCCATGTAGGGTCATGTGTAGCCTGTTGTGATGCCGGGTGAGCCAGGGCAATTTCTCCATTTGCACCCCCAGGGCTTGCATGTGATGCAACTGCAAGCATGCATACTGATGCACATGCAGGTTGCATTATCACATTTCCCCGCTCACATCTGCTTGTCCCGTCGGAGGTACCACTCAGCTTCCGCTGGGTGGCACGCAAGTGGCAGAACTCTGAATTCACATCACAGGAGAGCTATCCTTAAGACACTCAATCCTCCCTGCCACAACTGGCTCCTGAGCAACCCTGGTCAGCTCCGGAACCTGGGTCATTAGCACGGGTGGAAGTAAGGCATCCAGCGCGTCAACTCTCCACACCACCTGGCCAGCCACCTTCTCCTTTTTGTAAATTTTTTTTCCTCTTTGCATTTATTTATTTATTTTGAAAGTTGTACCAGGAAAGACATACTGAGCTGGTAGCAGCTCATTTCCAGATGTGTCCAGGGGAGGAGGAGTTTAGACAATACATAAGGTGCAAGAGTGAGAATAAGTTACATTTGAGCAGCAACAATATTCTGTGCCAAGTAATACAGTCCAAAAAAATACAGAGCAAAAGTACAATATGTTACAGTGTGTAAAGCAATATTCTGTGCAAGGTAACTTCTTATCTGCAGCTGATAGGTCTACCTTTAGCCGATCCTCAGGTTTCACCATCCTCCATTAGAGGGACTACTACTGGCCCTTCAAGATCCCCGCTGGCCTTCCACTTGTGTCTCCAGACTGCCCAACATGCAGGGACCTGGGTTGCTTCTGAACATGCAATGCTCACATGGCAACATGACGTGATACAACTAGGCCATTGGGCATCACCCAAAATACTTAATTGAACAAACAGAATCAGGTAAGTCCCCCCCCCAAGTTATGTGGTGATCTAGTGTCAGATTAAAATACTATATGGAACTTAATGCAGGAGTATTTGTTAGCATGTCACTATTTTTAATAATAATACGTTTTTGGTAAAACATCACTACCAGGTTTTATTTAGTGTATTTCAGTCCAGGACTAACTGAGATACATGATTCTGAAGTTTTTAAAAGGTCTTTCTTGCTTGCAATTCCCACCATGAAAAAAAAGAATTAAACATCTTGATGTGGTGCAGTGCTGTTTACTATCAAAAACACGAGCCAGCACCAGCATAATACAGCCACAATATCAATCCAGTATTTGTAGTCAAAATGGGACCCTCAATAGAAGAGATGTTTTAAATATTGTGAGTGGCAGCCAACTTTAATGACTTCAGTCATTAACTACAACATTTATTGTAAAGGCTGATATATATATATATATATATATATATATATATATATATATATATATATATATATATTTATTAAATGCAAAAAAACTTAATTAATGCACCATGGGATTCAATCAGTGGTTGAAATACCGCAGAGCACAGGGTTTGGCTTCATTGAGACTGGGGTCCCCTGGATGGATGCAGGCCTATACTGGTGCAATGGTCTGCATCTGTCCAGGAGGGAAACCAGGATCTTAGGTGATAGGTTCAAATGCTTCATTGGCAAGTATTTAAACTAGCCAAAGGGGAAGCACTAGAAAGGAGCAGGAAATCCTAGGCCCCACCAAAAAATCAGGGTATAAGTGAGGTAAACACCAAGATTGAGATGTTGATAGGGAGAGGGGCAGGGTAAATGAGAAAACAATAAAGGCAATAAGACAGGGATGGGGCAAAAAGGGGTAAAGCCATCAAGAAATGGAGGGTAATGAGAACCAATGCCCATAGTCTGGGCAACAAGGTCCCTGAACTGGTGGCCTTGATGGAAGAGGGATGCCTGGATATCGTGGCAGTCACAGAAACATGGTACACAGAGAACCATGACTGGGATGTTAACATACCAGGGTACACAACCTACAGGTGAGACAGGGAGGGTAGAAGAGGAGGAGGAGTAGCTCTCTATGTAAGGGAAGGGATCAAAGCAATGGAACAAAAGAGTGAACAGGGAGGAGAGGAGGCACTGTGGGTCACCTTAGAGACTGGAAATGGCACCACAATCCGCTCAGGGGTTGTATACAGACCCCCATCTCAGGGGAGGAAATGGACAAGGATATGATAGCAGGCATCCTTAGTATGGCAGAGAAAAGGGAGATACTGTTGATGGGGACCTGAATATGCCAGGTGTTAACTGGAGCACCTTTTCTGCAGCCACATCCAAGAACAGTGCTATTCTTGATGCCCTACAAGGGCATGCCTCAGACAGCTAGTGTTGGAACCCACTCAGGAGGGAGCAATCTTAGAACTCATACTCTCAAATGGGGACAGTGAGAGGATCCCAGGTCTAGTAGTGGGTAGCCATCTGGGGAAAAGTGATCACCAAACAGTGTGGTTCATGATAAACCAGCTGCAGAGTCAAACCATACAAAAGTGAGGGTATTGGACTTTAGGAGGGCTGACTTTGCAAGATGGGAGAGTGCCTTAGAAAATCACTAGCAAACAGGCAAGAAGGAGGGGTGGAGCAACAATGGGGAAACATCAAAACTGCCATCACAGAGGCAACAAGCCTTTGTGTGAAGCAAATAAACAAATCAAAAAGAAAGAAAAAGCCACTATGGTTCTCAAAAGAGGTGGCGGGGAAGGTTAGGGAGAAAAATACAGCATTTAGGAAGAATAAGGAAATACAGAAGGAGCAGGACAGAGAACTGTACCAGCAAAAGGCAGAAGGAAGCAGGGAAGGCAGTCAGAATAGCAAAGGCTCAAACTGAGGAAAAGATAGCCAACTCAGTTAAGAAGGGGGATAAAACCCTTTATAGGTACATTAGGGAGTGCACAAAGACAAAGGGAAGGATAGTGTGGCTGAATAGAATGGACGGTGGGTGGGCAGAGAGGGACAGTGAAAAGGCAGGTATACTGAATGAATACTTCTGTTCAGTATTCACAAAAGAGGTGGAGGGGGAGGTACCTATTCCAATTAACAGAAGCACTCTGGATAGGGGGTCAATCCCAGTCCTTTCACAGAAGAAAGGGTTCTGAAAGAACACCGAAAACTGAAGGTGGACTAAGCAATGGGGCCTGACGGGATTCACCCCAGAATTCTAACAGAATTAAGGGGAGAACTAGTGACACCACTGACTACCCTTTTTAGCAAATCATGGGAGGATGGTGTGGTACCTGAGGACCGAAGGAGGGTGGATGTGATTCCCCTTCACAAAAGTGGGAGCAAGACAGAGGTAAGAAACTACAGAACTGTCAGTTTGACCTCTGTGGCAGGGAAAGTCATGGAATCACTTCTGACAGAAAGAATTGTTAGAGTACCTAGAGGCCAGTGGGCACAGAACCCAAGGCAGCATGGGTTCACAGTGGAATGATCATGTTAGATGAATCTAATTGATTTCTTTGACTGGGTGACCAAAATAGTAGACCAGAGAGGGTTGTGGACATGGCCTAAAAGGTAATTCTGTGCAGCGATCGCAAAATCACCTTTGGGTCCCATTAACGAGATGACAGTGACAGTGTTCATGAGGTGGGTCCCAAGAACCCTGTGTTGAACATTTGGAAACAAGGCGGCCAGGCAGTATCGCGGGCAGGGTGCTGCCACTGCCGATGATGGGGTGGTGCTGGGTGGCCGAGGGTCATCTATTAGTGGGTCGGGAGGAGGGGTACCACTGGATCACCGGGCTAATTTTTAACAATACAACAGCCCATGATCAGGTATACAGGAAGGGGAACAGTAGACCGCCAGTTTAGAAATTAATATTTCAGAAGCCCACAATCAGGCATATGAGGAGGGAACCACTACACCACCAGGTTAAAATTTAATTTTACAGCAGCCCATGATCGGCCATATGGGGAGGGAACCACTAGACCACCAGGATGAAATGTAATTTTACAGCAGCCCACGATTGGGCATATGGGGAGGGAACCACTAGACCACCAAGTTAATCTTTCATAGTACAGAAGCCCATGATCGGGCATACGGGAGGGGATGGGGGTTACAATAACCCACCAGGGTCCCAACTCCCGATGACAGCACCTAGACAGGGCACCAGGTGCATTTCACTGAGACGCCCTGTGCAACACATACAAATGTGGCCATAACGACATGCAAATGACCTCATTTGTACCTTGCATATATTATGACCTCATTTGCATGCCCCTGGCTGAATATCATGGGTGATGCACCTAGCTGAACTGCACTTGCACTGGTGCATCCCTATGCTCTGTCTCTGTGGCTTGTGCTGGTGCAGTGTCACTGCACCATGTGCAGTATGTGTGCCGACCTTGCCATATTCAATGGTGCTGCACCATGGTGCATCACCGTTGAATATCGCCTGGTCCTGGCTCTGGCGCAGCCCAGTTGTACTGCGCCCAGGCTTGCGCCACTGCCCGCCACTGTCTGAATATCCGGCCCTAGGAATATTATGTTTTTATTTCTGGATCGAGTATTTCTTTTAATTGCCCATATGATCTTATTTGCTTTGGCTGTTACTTTATTGCATTGGAGGTTGTGACTAAAGTCATCACTAACTGCTTCTCCAAGGTCTCTTTTCTTAGTGGTGATCTGTAGGATTTTATTACTTAGCTCCTATTGCTGTTTGGTATTTTTTGTTGCTAAACACACAACTTTGCATTTATCTAAGTTGAGCTTCATTTGGCAGACCATGATGATATTTTGTCCAAATCAGTCTGCAGTACTATGATTTGATCTCGGGTACCACATGGTCCACCCAGCTCAGAGTCGTCTGTGTATTTTGTAGTGTAGCTGTATAGGTTTTTAGTCATAACAGAGATAAAATTTGAAAGATAATTGGTCCAAGGACAGAGCCCTGTGGAACCTCACTTATAACCAAACCATTGTAAGATGTGCATCCATTAATAGCTACTCACTGGGGCATGTTTGTTAACCAAACATTAGACCAATAAAAAGCTTAGGCTTTATTGCACATTTGTAATTTTGTCAATAATTGCCCAGTGGGGTACTAGATGATCAAATGCTGTGCTACAATCTGGATATATATCACAAGGATCTTATTGTCCAAAGCATTGTTGGTTTTTCACAAAACATAACAGGTTTGTGGTACATGATCTCTCTGTGGTGAAACCATGTTGCTCTTTGTAGATGTTATTTGCATCCTGTGTAATGATGTCTTTTATATGCTCTTCAGTATCTTCCTGGGGATGCATGTTAGACTTATAGGCCTATCATCTGGAAATCATGTGGAGCGAGATCTGGGAACCATAATCTCAGACAACTTAAAGGTTAGTAAGCAGCATAAGGAAACATTGAAGGCCAACAGAATGCTGGTCTGCATTAGGAGGGGAATCATGTGCAGGAGGAGAGAGGTAGTACTACCACTACATAGATCACTAGTCAGGCCTCACCTGGACTATGGAGTCCAATTCTCCAGGCCTCACCTCAAGAAGGACATTCACCGGGTGGAAACAGTATAGAGAAAGGTGACAAAATGATTCAGGGCCTGCAGTATACGTATGTCCTACAAGGAAAGACATAGGAAACTTAATATGTACTCCCTGGAACAGAGAAAAGAGAGAGGGGACATGATTGAAACATTCAAGTACATAAAAGGCATTAACAAGGTACAGGCACAGGAACTTTTTTTTACTTCAACAAGGGCTCCAGGACCAAGGGACATGACCATAGGCTGCAAGGAGGGAGGTTCTGTACCAAAACCAGGATGGTTTTTCTTCACAGAAGGAGTGATGGACACTTGGAACAGCCTGCCCCAAGAGGTTGTGGGCAGGGTCAGACTGGGGTACAGAGGGCTCACCTGGAAAGAGGATACAAGGGCCCACCTGGAAAATCAATACAGGAGGGCCCAGGGTGACCACTCATATCAGTATTCCACTTCAATTTGCTACATTAGCTCTGTGATTACATCTTACATTTATCTACAGTGTCCCAGATACCCCTTTAAATTAGAAAAAAGATGATAAATACAAAAGTTTTCAGCTTTCAGAAGGTGACCGGGTAACCAACTGAGGGGGGCCCACCTGGAAATTTTCAGGTATCCAGGTGGGCCAGTCCGACCTTGATTGTGGGGATCAACACTGTGGGGGGATTCAAGAATGCATGGGATGGACACAAGGGAGCCCTGACTACAAAGGGCAACAAGAATGTCAAATAGGTCTAAAATAAATGGGCAGACTAGATGGACCTAGCAGTCTCCTTCTGCCGTCAACTTCTATGTTTCTGTGTTTCTATGTTTCTATCATAGCTGCACAGTTAGCTATCTCCCCATTTAAGGCTGCAGTAGGAGAGTCCTACAGTCCTTTTAACACTGAGAAAAAGCTCTGCATTCCTTCTGAAGGAACAACATGTTGGATTGTGTCATAGTAGCCTCCACGTCTGTGTAGCAGTCCACCCATGTTGTCCCTACCACCACAACACTGCACTATTTCACAGTGCCAGCAGTCATGGCAGAACATGTCACACTCTGTCATGTCCAAGATGGCTGCTGCACTCTACTGCACATGCACTAGCAGTCGTGCATAAGCAGTAACATTTGGCACCATCTTGGTCATGGCAAAGTGGGTTGTGTTCTGCCATGACTGCGTATTGTATTTATTATTTTTATATATATAAAATTCCCCATACCGACCCTCCCTCTCAGCATCCACCCCAACCCCCTAAACACATAACCGTGACATTAGGGGTGCCCAGTCCCACAGTGTTGTGATCTGGGAACCTCGGTCTTGTTTCTGACACTGGGGATTCCTAATCCCCAGTGTTACGATCGGAGATCATTGGTCTTTTGTTTGTTTTCTTTTTTTTACTGCAAAAACAAACAAACAAACAAACAAAAAATAGTCCATCAATGTCTTCCCCATGTAACTGTGACACTGGGGTGCCCAATCCCCAGTGTTGCGATTGAGGGATTGTCGGTCTTTTTTTTTATTACCTGTACAAAATGGTACATTTATGTCTTCTGCAGCTGTTCCTTACCTCCGCCCAACCCTCCCACTGAGCATCCACCTCCCCATCCCCACCCAAGCCCTTACTTACCCATCAGGGTCCAACACTGTAATCCTCTCTTGACCGCAGACACGTCTTCACTTTTCAAAGCTGGACCACGAACTGAAGACACAGGTATGCAGTTCAATGTATTTCAATGGGGTTGCAATAACTTAGGCATTTTTACATATTTTGGCCCAAATCTTCAACATGCCTTCTTTGGGAGCCCACCTCATGAACAATGTCACTGTCGTTAGGCAGATCTGTCCTAAAAGGTGATTTTGTGGTCCCTGCATGAAATCACCTTTCAGGCAGGAGTTGAAAATCTTATCTGCCTTTGTTCATGAGGGTGGGGTCATAGAAAGCTATGTTGAAAATGTGTGTAAAATATTGAAAAACAACAAAGTTATCGCCTACATTGATACTAAACCAGGCTCATAACTTTGATACTTTTCGATATTTTACCCCAAATTTACAACATAGCCATTTCTTTTACAGCACCTCATCACTGTGATAGCTGTCATTTTTCAAATCCTGTCCAAAATGGGTTTTTTTTTTTTTACATCCTGAAAGGTGATTTTGTGGACCCTGCACAAAATCACAGTTCGGGCACCAATTGAAAATTTTATCTGTCCTTGTTCATGAGGTAGGGTCATAAGAAGGCTATGTTGAAAATTTGGTATAAAATATTGAAAAACAACAGTTATAAGCCTACATTGAATTTTGCGAATGCAAGCTCATAACCAGGATACTTTTCAATATTTTTACCCCAAATGTACAACATAGCCATTTCTTTACAGCACCTCATGACTGTGATAGCTGTCATTTTTCAAATCCTGTCCAAAATGTATTTTTTTTTACATCCTGAAAGATGATTTTGTGGTCCCTGCACAAAATCACAGTTAAGCACCAGTTGAACATTTTCTCTGCCCTTGTTCATGAGGTAGGGTCATAAGAAGGCTATGTTGAAAATTTGGTGCAAAAATATTAAAAACAACAAAGTTATGAGCCTACGTTGATGATTGTGAATGCAGGCTTGTAAGTTTGGTAATATTCAATATTTTGACCTACCTCCTCTTATATGCACTTTAGTCCACTCTGTCATCTCTGTTTGCCTCGAAAATCATGTTATGTCTGCGTCTCTCTGTAAATTTCCTTTCCTTTCTTCCATTCTACCCTTCACAATTTCTATGTTCCCTCCTTCCATTTTTCCTCTCTTTACTCCAATCACTGTAAATTTTGAATATCTATGTTACACTAATAGCTACCAATTACTATTGGGTCACCATGCCATCTAGTGCTACATACTGTTGCCAACTTATTATATGTATTTCGGTGTTACCAACTGTCACCGACTGTTGACAATTTGCTATGTGTCTTCATATCTACTATACTTAACTATTGCATTGCTAGCCAATGTTATCCACCTGTAATCCCTCTTGCTCCCATCGTATGCAAGTAAGCAAACTGTATTCCAACATTATAAGATTTCTCTGTATTCTATCTCATTGTACCCTACCCCCCAGGTTGCACTTTTTGCTCAGTGTGCCTTCCTGGTGAAACATTTAAATAAATAAATAAAGTTTACCCCAAATTTTCATCATATCCATTTCTTTACAGCACCTCATGAATGTGACAGCTGTCATTTTCAGCTCCTGCCAAAATGTGTTTTGTGTTGCAAAGTTGATTTTGCAGTCCCTACACAAAACACTTTTAAACTCAGGAGTTGAACATTTTATCTGCCCGTCTTTATGAGGCAGGATCATAACAAGGCTATGTTGAAAATTTAGTGTACAAATATTACAAACCAACACATTTATAAGCCTATGTTACATTTTGTAAATGCACACTTGCAACTTTGGTAATTTCCAATATTTTTACCCCAAATTCCTCAGCTGCAGCCCTATCAGCTCTGGCTAGAGTTTGTTATGAATTGGGACCACCAGAGCTGTTTTCCAGTCTTGTGGGGTTTCTCCTGAGTTTATGGATATTTGGTAGACGAGTTGTAGTAGGTGGACAATATTTTCATTCATAATTTTTAACATGTGACCAGAAACATTATTGGTCCCTGGTGAACAGTTAGGTTTAAGTTTACTTATTTTCTTCATAATATCGTCTGTTTTTATTACAACAGGTACTGATTCTGTAATATTCATCAGAGCAGAATGTTTATCTATGGGTGCCAATACGGAACAAAAGTAATCATGTAATGCATTGATCATGGCAGGCTCTTAGTACATTGTCATTATGTAAATTGGGACGGTATTGCTTGCTTGCTGCTTTAAAGAATTTATGTACCTACTAAAAGAGTTTGCTGCTTTCTTTGGCAGCATTAGTTCTACTTTACTTTTAAAGACTTTTTTGCCCTTTTAATGGCATATTGGAATTTTTAAGGTTCAGCTTATAAGCATTCCACCTGTCAATATTTTCATTGTTAAGTATTTCTTATATGAATTGTTTTCTTCTTAATGAGCTTTTCTTATTCTCAAACAGTTGAAGTCAGGCAGTGTTCTTTAAGACTTTTTGACAGTAATAGTATTGGCCTTATTATATTGAAAGACTTCTATCATTCCTTTGGGTGAGTAGGTGGTGTTACTATTTCAAACTGAACTGTGTTGTGATTACTATTTCCAAGGGTACTTTATACAGTTTTGAACCAAAATGGTCTCAGTCATTACAACAAGGCTTAGGATGTTATTGCTCCATATGGGCTTTTGAACATGCTAGGTGAGCATAAACTGTGTTATCCTATCAATCAAAATTCTCTCTAGCTTTGGGGTCATAGTTTTTGCTTTCTAGTCGATGCCACTTCAGTTTAGGTCAATATTTGAATGGCATCCCCCAACTCACATGCTTTTTCTATCTCAACAAATATGTTATATGTATTTTCTATTTTGGAGTCTGGTGGTCTGTTGCATATTCCTGCTATAAGGCTCTTACTGTTGTTACTAGATATTTTGATCGCAAAAGACTCGGGGCACAATTTTCAAAGAGTCCTGAGATTGCCACAGTTTGTGGTAAACTAGGGCTGTGATGCACTCAGATGCATCAGAAACCCTGTACCCAGTTCTTGAAAACAGGGTTCCTGCACCAAAATCCTGAAGTTGCTGCATCCGTGAGGCTAGCGCCAAACAAGGTGCACCTGCAGAAAGTGCCACAGGGATCCAGCTCCCACCCGTGCAACACTAGAGGGGCTGAGATGGTTATGGATGGATACGTCATGCTTAGCAGGTATTTGAGGTGGAAGGGACAGGGATGTCACAGTGGGAGTTGGGAGGCTGTGGGCATTCAAAGCAGTGATGTGGCATGGGCAGTGGGTGATGATTATATAGTAATAACTCCAATGAGATGGTACCATGGGTTGTCCAGGAACATATAGTGCCATGGCCCCATGTAGGCATAGCCCTGGGGCTGCTGTCAGGCTGTACCCATGTGGAGCCATGGCATTGTGTGTCCAGACCCCCATACCATTTCATTGGCATTATTACTATATAATCAGTATCCCACTGGGTGCAACATCACTACTTTGAATGCCCCAGCCTCCCCAACTACCACTGTGGCACCTCGTCCTTACCTAGACCTCTCCTTTAGAGCACCCCAAGTTGCCACAGTGTGTGGCACTGGCACAAAGGGCTTAGACTACTTCATAGCTGGTCTATCTTGGAGCCCCTAGCTACGGCCACAGTGGGGTTTCCTGAATATCAGAAAGGGGATGGTGCAGCCCTTCTGTGGTGCCACGCCCTGCTAAATGTCACAAGGTGGCACACTGTTGGTTTAGCACAGCAGTTCCCAATTCTAGCACAGCTGCCTTTCAGAATTGGGAATGATACATCTTTGATGCAAGATGCCACTTGCGTCAAGATGCAGGCACCCGTCTTTCTTGGGCTTTGAAAATTGGGCCCTCAGTGTCTAATGACTCATTTGATTTCATTAGAAATTTCATATGACTAAATGCTATCTTAGTGATATAGGGCAGCAACCCCCCCTTGTGCTTTCTTTCCTGGTGGTATAGATTATAGCATTGCATGACCTGGTCCCAGTAGTTATCTATGGCCCACCAAGTTTCAGTGACTGCAATAAATGCTGAGCTCTCATCATGTATTGGTGCCTCCAGTTCTTTTTTATTTGATAAACTTCTCACATTTATTAGAATACCTTTCCACATTTCTGTAGATAGTTGATTTTTTGGGGGGATGGGGGGTTTATCCTTTTTCTGGGCAGGTTTACTTTTACTTATCAGTAGCTGTTGTTCCCCTGGTGGAGTTAGTTTAAAGCCAGGGTATTACGTGTAGTCTCTGTACTATTTAACAGAGTTTTTGCCCTCCATTTATTTAAATGTAGAACATCCTTTGAGTAAAGATCACTTTTATTATTAAACTATTTCCAGTTATTTATAAAGGTGATATTTGTTTTCTTGTGCCAGTTTTCTAACCTGATATTCTGATATTGATTCCATGGATAGTCTTCTTTTTTTTCTCTCTCTGCTTTTGGAATAGGTAAGATGGTTGATGTGACAACTTCACAATCATGATTTTGAAGTTTTTTTTCCCAGTTCGATTAGTTCACAACAAAATGTCTCTTTCTAGGGAATACCCTACATCATTAATTCCTATTTGAAGTGCTACAACTGGCCTATGATCAGACCCTTTATGTTTTTTTCCCCAGCTGGCTCTGATATTAATCCGCCATCCCCACCGACTCACCCCATCCCCCAGGACTTACCTACTGCCTTCCCCGGATTGCACCCTGGATTACCCCCCAGGGCAGGACCATCAGAGAGCCCCCTCTGTTACTCCCAGAATGATGCCACATGGCAATTCAGTGGCTGAGTGCCATGGCCTGCTGTGTGGGGCTCTGTGGGTGGATGTCCTCCATGCCTTAGACAGTTGATTTGTCCCTCTTAGTTGCCAGGAGGTGTAGCATGCAATGACATGGAGGCACATATGTGCCGACATCTGCACACCTCCCATGAGCCTGCAAACCTTGGCTCTAATGCCCTTGGTTTCCCCTAGGGGTCAGTCAAGTACTGAGCACTACCCTGCCCTCCCCCCTGGAGGATGAGTGCAGTTTGTTGGACACTCAATCCTCCTCCCCCCGTCTGGCCCTTTGACTCCCCAGGCTCACGTCTTAACCCAGGTTGTTGGCATCACAGGTGGAAATTCAACTGCTCTGCTAGCCAGACCTTTTAAAAAGCTTGTCAATGCGGAAGTCTATACCTTTAAAGGAAAATGACATACTCATAGAATGCAAATTTTATTTATTTCCATGTCAACAGACAACTCTTTTCCTGTAGCTGTTAGGGCAATATGTGTTCGTTTCAGGTTTTTTTTTTTTTCACTGTTTATGGTATCCCCCTGTAACTACCATCTGGGTCACCATTTTCTGGTTGTTGAAATCTCATTGTCCATGAGAGCTGCACTAGCACATGAGAAAATGATGTCACATCACCCATTTATACCATGTATCTCTATGCCGAAAGAACAAATACCTCACAAAAACTCTCTGGAAACACTCAAATTGAATGTAGTTCTAAGGAAAAAACCCTGCATTACAACTAAGACAGTTTGAAAGCTAACTGAGAGTAAATGTGGCATTTCACAAGTTCCCGTAACTTGTTTCTTTAAAGTCTAATTCAGCAGATAGGTATTCTGTGGAGTCTAAAGCATGTTTACACATCATGTTCTCATATGTTAATGCAGCTGTCAGGGACAATGAGATTTCCAGGATAGTTACAGGGGGCCTAGTATAAATTGGGAAAACAAACTAAAACAACTGCATACATCTCTAACAGCCACCCAAAAAGTTATCTGTTGACATGGAAACAAATAGCATTTAAAAGATATGAGAATGTAGTTTTCCTTTAGTCTTAGTTCTGGGTAGGCCGGTGACCATGGTATTTGCTCTGTCAGAATTGCAGATAACAGATTCTGTGTACTGTAACAGAGTCCCTATCACTAATTTTGCCTATTCCCAAATCTATTAGGGTTGCTCAATGGAGCACTGTTTATAATGGCAAGGAGGACATACTGACTCTTAACACTGAAAATCAATTTTGAAAATGTATTTCTGTATGTACTACTCTCTTACTGTTTTTTTCCCTTTCTGTGCTGTCTGTTCTAAACAAAACACTAGTCATTATTGATGATATTTGAGTCCTCTCTACCCTTTTAGGGGTTCATTCTTGTGAGAAAGACTGTTTCCTTTGTCATATACTTCTCTTAGCCCTTTTGTTATCAGTTATTTTAGGAAGGTTTAAGGTGTTTGCAGCAGCAATAGTACAAACAAAGGTCTCAATTTTATTTATTTCTATTGCTCTAAAATTTTGTTCTTTGCATTGATTTGGAGGATAAAAGCGGTGTAAGCTAGGCATTTGCCACAGATATAACCATCAACTTAAACATGCCAGATGGGAGCATACATGGTACATCTTTTGCACTTAACAATTGAGGTTTCCTTACATGATATTGTAAGAAGATCTGATGTGGTTTCCATGACTAATTAAGCAATAAGCACAAATATTTACTACAACAGTTAATAGCAGTATAGTAAGTATATTACTAGGTACAGACTACCAAGTGAGGGGTTGTCTGCTCAGGTGCCTCAGTGGACACAGGCAGATGTGCTTGCCTCTGTTTTTGGGTCACCACTGTTCTGTGCTCACCAACACTAGCGCTTGCAGAGCCCTTTATGCTGCTGGACATGATGTAGACCCCCGCATTACTTCCTGTTTTGGTCTATGGCCCAAAACAGTTTAAAATGCAGTTTTAGTGAGATTTGCTCACCTTTCTCCTCTAAAATTGCTGTACAGAGTATGCAGCTAGTCCCTTTAGGACTTTTAACAACAAAGGAAGCTCAAGTTTTCTGGCTGGGGCCACTGCATTTCCTGCTTCCCAGCAGCCCCTCTGATAGTACCAGGGAGCTGAAAGGAGTAACAAGGACACTCCCTTTAGCTATAGAGAAGCAATATTTCAGATGTAAGCAGCCAGAATTTACAGTGCAGCAACAGGCTTAGCAATAAATCCCATGATATCCAGTTTTCTGGTCTCCTTATCTGGAGGTCTAGTGCTCATGTGTTGATGCATTATGAAACTATCCTGAGCTGCCATAGTTACCACTGAATCCATTTACAGAGCCGATAGCACTTCAGTCTGTGATTTCAAAAATATTCAAGACTGATGTGTAATCAGCTTTTCCTGGAAAAGTATGGCAGCTGACTCCCCCACCAGTCAGGGTTCAAGGTGGGGGAGGTCCATGGTCACTGCACTCATGGACATCATAGATTTGGCTGCAGATGATTTAGAGAAGGGTGACTGTGGGAACAGTATTCATCGACCTCTTAAAGATATTTGATCTTACAGATCACAAAATCATTATGGAGAGAATGGCACAAGTATGGATGCCAGGGCAAGCATTAAGATGATTAAATTCACCAGCCCATCAGTGCAGTGGTGTGGTGGTACTGCCACTTTTGATGTCGGTGACCCCAGTTTAGGACCCCAGTTTAGAAATGAGCCTGGGTCATGAGGTGCCAGCCAGAGGGAGGAAGACCAAGCATCCCAGAGACACTCTCCTCCTCCCGGGGAGGAGGATTGTGCATCCACTGTAGTATTGCCACCTGCATATGTGTGTGTGTTAGGGCATGCAGACACTGGGTGAAAGGATGCACAGAACTGCATATCAGCGTGAGCATGCTAATGTCTCAATCTGGGACTATGTCCCAATGCCAGCGTCTCTGTGGGGAGGGCTAGCAATGGCACAACAAGAGGGTAACAAATGGAAGACTGAAAGCACCATGGCTGGTAGGATGATCATTGACTCTGCAGACCCTGCAACAGTGGCTCTGGCTTCTCCCAGATCTGGATCCATTGTTTGGTGGGTTGAGAGACTCCCCACCACTGTGCCACAGAGGGCAAGCCATGGGGGGCTCAGGAGAGGTAAGACCAGGAAGAAACCAAGTAACAGGGCTTGGTGGGTCAGCAAGAAGAAGGGCCAGTCAGGTGGTGAAGGAGAAAAAAAGCATAAATTAAAAAAAAAGATGGTCAAATTCATATGTAACTGTTAGATCTCAGTGGGTACAGTAGATGTTCAAGGCATTCTGTCTGAGATGGGCAGCCTCCACAGATGGGTTAAATAGGGATCCATCCTAGTCTCCATACTATTTCTGATATAAGCAGACAACCTTCCAAATCACATAATCTACTCATATATAAAACTCTACACAGATGACACTACTTATCTGGAGAGCAAAACCCAACTGGGAATGGAATCGAAACTTCAGAGGGACTTTGACTCACTGCAGAGATGGTTCAAGCAGTCCAGCATGGTGCTCAGCTCAAAAGACTCAAGCAATGTGTTTCAGGAATAAAAGCAAAAAAAAAGGTTAAAACAACTTACTAAATACTGCATTAAATTTGCAGATGTTCAAAATTGGTAAACACAAAGGAATATAAATATCTAGGGGTGGCAATTGACAATGCACTCCAATTTAACATTCACATAAACAATATAGTTCAAAAGTAAATACAAGAATAGGAGCAGTGAGACACAACATTTTATCCCAAAGCATGCTAGGTAAAGAATGCACTGCAACTGATTCTCCCTAAGAGTCAGTCTACCAAAATGCAAACAGTTCTTGCTGGACAAGCTAGACATTGCTTATAATTTACATAAAACTTAAGCACTTTGTCTTGCTATGTCTTTATGACACCTGCCACTGCACAATGTTTCGAAGGCCTAACTGGGATTTCCTAAATTTGTGAAGTTACAAACCAACAGTGATTAGGGCTTTCAAGAAATTTAAAAGGAAAACACAAAGCTCAACAGATCTGCACCAAAAAACAATGAATTATACATAATCGAAGAGATATTGAAAAAAAAATTAAAGGACTAATTTTCTCAAAAATTCAGAACACCTATGGAAAAATGACCTAAAATTACTGTCTTACTAAGCTATGGAACTCATTCCCCCTAGACATCACAAAAATCCCAACTCTGCATGCTTTCAACAATGCCATAAACAAGGAACTGTCTGTGATATACAACTGTCTTTGAACTGAGGCGTAATGTACTGCTCTATGTAACCTGACCACTAATTTGTGTAAATTCACCTCATAATTTTACTTCAGCGTATTGTCTCAACCTCGTTTATGCCCTTTCTGCACTTCTGTAAGAACCATATAACAATGCAACTGTAACAGGACAACTTTATAAACAAGGCATCTAGCACTAACAGTTATATCCTGTATAAAAATAAAGGTCTTTACCATAGGATGTCAGGCTGAGAAAAATAATAATTCTTACCTCTCGGAGGCAGATAGTGTTTGAGTTCCTTCCTGGGCATGGCTTTCAAGGTACAAGGCTGATGACATGCTGCCATAGTTACTGTAATGTCCTCCCCACTGCTTGTGGAGTGATAACATTCCTCAGACAGACGTCACTCTATTATAGTTGTAAAGCCAGAAAGCAAAAGTTACAAAATCTATATAAATTCCAGTTCGGACCTCACATGATATCTGCTTTCCAAGGTGCAGAATTTAAAATTGATATTCAGTAAATGAATAGGCAATTTCAGGAGATTGGTTTTGCAGTCCTGTAGAGACTAACGGCTGGCTCAAACAATGTAAGGTCTTTCAGAGGTTGTGCCACATGCTGGCCAAACATTTTCAGCTGAAAATTGTCACATCAGTCCAGTGCTGGTCTAACTGAGTCTGGCACTGTCACAGTAGTAATACTATACTCTGTGATGCTATCACAGTATTGGCAGCTTCTGGCAGGGTCCTAGATGCCTACCAGAAACTTGCATGTTGCCTTATTCCTAGTGACTCCTAAACTAATGCATCTTGATCTCTTTCCAGAGGCCTTTATATTGGACAGTAAAACCTATATATGAATATGGTGCTTTCCAGACATTGTAGTGATGTACCCCCACCCGTAGTATTGCTGAGTTTTGCTACGTGGGCAGGGAAGATTACCCTCCATGTTATGATTGAACATGACGTGATCCTCCATGTTATGAATGAATGGCTTGCCTTAATATTGTTAAGCTGGACATGTAAAGTACAGTATAAATGAGTTTAAATGTATTGCAGCAAGGCTGGGAGAGCAGTAACTTTCTTGTAGGTGTTTCCAGTCCTGAGGGCAAGTACTGTAAGAACTGAGGAATTAAAGGGATGGCTTAGAGGATGGTGCAAGACTGAAGGGCACATGTTCGTTGGTGACTTTGGAGGTGCCTATGATACCAAAGATCTGTATCAACTGGACAGGTTAAATCTGAGCAAAATGGCACAAGGGTCCTGAAAGGCAAGTTGGAGGAATTCATGGGGGAATAAACCTCAATTTAAACCGACAAGGGGGGGGCAGCAGGGTGCATGTCACCCTTAGTCACCTGGTGGAGGAGGCTGATAGGCCTCTCCCCAAATCAGTATAGTATGAAGAGAAGATACAGGAGAGGAGTGCAGAAAGAAGGTTCTGTTGGGGGAGGCAGGTCAGAGGAAAAGGGTGACTCAGGTTGCAGTGGAGGGTAGTGTCTCAGAATGGCAGATGCCTGGGAAACAATATGCCTGAACTGCAGTCACTAATGGCCAAAGAATAGGTGGACATAGTGGCCATCACAGAGACATGGGTCACATTGAACCACAACTGGGACCTCACTGTTCCTGGGTATAAAATGAATAAAAAAAGATAGGAGTATGGGAAGGGGTGTGTGGCTCTATACATGAAGGTGAAGATAACCTGTATCACAGAGGAGGAGATGGAAGGGAGAACTGAAGCACTATGGGCACAGGTGCAATCCACTAAGGAGAGGAAACTAAGGAGGGGTGTGGTCTATGGGCCTTCTTCCCAGGTTCAGGAGTTGGACAAGGTACTGGGGTCCCATATAATGGAAATGTCCAGCAAGGGGAAGGTAGTAATAATGGGGGATTTCAATCTACCCAGGGTGGACAGGAAAATTCCTGCTACCTCCTGCACCAGGGTTGAAGTACTGATGGATACATTTCAGAGTGGGTTCCTGGCACAAGGTGTCTTAAAGCCCACTAGAGAGAGGGCCATACTGGGCCTGGTCCTGTCTAACTGTGCACATTTTCAGGATGTGAAGGTGGAAGCAGCACTTGCAGGAAGTAACCACCATGCGGTATGCTTTCACCTGGACATGGGCTGAGGGATGGTTAAGACTAAGACAAGAGTTTTGGACTTTACAAGAGCTAACTTTGGTAGGGATGTAAGAAATTCTAGCATGACACTTTGCTGGGATCAGAAAGGAGATGGAAATGGAACAGAAATGGACCATAGTACAGGATGGGTTGATGCACACAACTAGTGAGTGTGCCAAAACCAAAAGTAAGAAATCTAAGGCCAAAAAGTTCAGGTGGTTTGTGAAGGAGGTGGCAAAAGCAGTAAGGGACAACAAGGCAGCCTTCTGGAAGTACAAACAAGCTCAGAAAGAGGAGGATTACTGTTCTAAAATAAGGGAGGTGAGCAGAGCAGTTAGGCAAAGGCTAGAAGGGAAGTACAGCTAACACGGGGTAAAAATGGATGAGAAGGCCTTTTTTCAGATACTGTATATAAGGAGAAGAGAATATTAAAGATGAGATTGCCAGATTGAAAAGAGGGGATTGGGCAGAGGAGTGAAGAAAGTGGAAGCACTTAACAAGTACTTCTGCTCAGTCCTCACCAGGAAGAAGGATGGACCAGTGCCACAAGGTAGCAGGGAGGAGGGAACAGGGAAGAGGGGAGTCATGGATAGAATAATATAAGTTAACAGGGTACATAAGGGCCAAAGGTCTTGAAGGAGGATAGATCCTCATGGTCAGACAGTGTGCACCCAAGGGTCCTTAAGGAACTGGTGGAGGTTCTGGTGGGACCCCTGGCAGACCTGTTTAACACCTCTCTAGAGTCAGGGAATGTGCCTTGGCACTGGAGAACTGCACATGTGGTGCTTCTCTATAAAAGTGGGCAGAGAGATGAACCGGGGAACTACAGACCAGACAGCCTGACCTTGACACTAGGCAAGCTGACAGAGATTATCCTGAAAGAAAAACAGGTGAGCTTTCTGGAGGAAAATGGCCTCCAAGACAAGAGGCAGCATGAGTTTGTGTTGTGCAGTTCCGGCCAGATTAACCTAACTGATTTCTTAGACTGAGTCACCAGGACAGTGGACAAAGGCCAAGTGGTTGCTATCCTGCATCTAGACTTCATCAAGGCCTTCAACTCTGTGCCTCTTAGGAAACTGGTCAGGAAGCTGAAAGACCTGAGGGTGGGGGGCTAAGCTTGCTAGACGGGTCAAAAAGCTGGTTGCAGGATACAAGTCAAAAGGTAGTAGTTGGGGGGTGGGGGAATTCTCAGAAGTTAGGCCTGTGACCAGTGGGTTCCCACAAGGCTAACATCTCCATCAGTGACATAGCAGATGGGATCAAAGATATAATCTGCCTGTTCATGGATGGCACACAGCTCTGTAGGAGGTTGGATGCAGAGGAAGGCAGACAAGCAGTCAGGAAGACCTAGGAATGCCTTGCTGTCAGCGCAGCAGGAGCAGTAGGGTGTCGCACTGTGGACATGGGAGACACTGTGGCCACAGTAGCAAGCACTCTACTGTGGCAAAGGAGGGGGTTATATTTGTGTTTGTCACGCGGGCGTTGGGGATGTTCATACTGTTTTTATCTGGGTGGGGTGAATGAATATACTGCTTTGTGTGGGGAAGCTGTTCATAGTATTCATATCTGGGGACTATATACACCATTGTGCCTGGGGTGGGCATTCATGATGTATGTGTTTGGGGAGGGGGGCATGTTTCTACTGTTTGTTTCTGGGGCTTTCAAAGGTGTGGTGACTGTTCCTATTGGTTGGTTCAAAGGCCGGGGGAATATTGTACATAGTGGTGGACTCTGGGGTAGTTAGTAGAGGGGGCTTGGTGTGTTGTAGGTGATATTGTTTGTGCATTGTTGTGTTTGCCATTGTTACTGTTCTTTGTTTCTATTGTGTTAAATAAATTATATTTCTCATCCCTAGCTGCGTCTCTGTCTGTGGTCTGTATGTGCATGTGTGCCTGTGTGTCACTGTGTACATGTGGTCACACATGTTGCAAACTCAGCTGTTGCATGCATCCCCATCCTGCACATAGTACCTGTGTGCTGGCTGTCCATGACATAGCCTCGGGCACACACTAGTGAGCATGCCTGCATGGGGCATTGTGTCTGCAGCAGAGCCCTGTGCCAGGTCCTGTTCACATGCTGCCACACGATGTATGTCATGCCTGTGTGCTGGCCATGGGCCGTTACGGCACCATCCCACCCAGGGGCAGTGTGGGCCCTGTGGGTGGCACCGTGGCACATCACCATGGTGCATCCTACCACCATACGTCTGCAAGTCTGTGCTGTCCGGTGCTGTGTCCCTGTTGTGATTTCACTGTTTACATGCATCCATGGCCATGGAAGGTGCATTGTTCCTGGTGGAGCCATCCACTCATCATTGTACCATTGTCCCATGTGTGACCCATGCCCACCTGTTTCCATATGTCCCTCGGCCATGTATGATGTGGTCCTCTCTGTGTGGCCTGGGGGCCTTGTGTCATTTGCAGCTATGCCTGCCAGATGCTGTACAACATGTATAGCCACTGTTACAGCTCCAGTGCAGCCACGTGTGTCGCATGGCAACTGGCAGACAGTATCCCGTCCTGTTGTAATTCTGCGACGGTGCATTGGATGCCATGTTGCTGCTTGTGTTGCATTGCACCACACTGTGTTCCCCATACTGCTGCGGGTGCCACCATGGTGGTGGTGGTGGTGGCAGTGGTGGTTGTGTGCCGCCTCAGAAGAACTGCTTTATCACCTCCTTTCTTGCACAGTGTCCTGCTGATGCACCGCAATAGGTGTCCTGCCATGCCGTCAGGCTCTCTGTCTACCTCCTGTGGTGTGCCTTCCTCCTGGTCTGTGTCAGGCATTGGTACTTGGTGTGCCAGCATGATGTTGTGAAGGATGCAGCAGGCGAGCTCTATTCTGCAGGTCATCACAGGGCTGTACTGCAGCGCACCCCTCAAAGTGTCAAGGCATCTGAATCTGGACTTTAGTAGACTGAAGGTGCGCTTGATGACCGCTCTTGTGCTGGTGAGGGCCTCATACCTCTCCTCAGCTGCTGTTCGTGGTGTCCTCACAGTTGTCATCAGTCACGGCATGGGGGAAATCTGCTGTCACCTGTTGGGGGGGGACAGGTTAGCTGCCTGTTGCTGTGTGCGGCAGTGTCATCAACATCTACCTATCTTCTGCATGGCACACAGTCAAATGCACATGCTAACATCTGTAGGCATGCACTCTCAGTCACTCGACTGTCCTTGGCTGTGTCCATGCACAGCATGGGCATACCATGGTGCTGTGTGGCCCTCCCAGGCCCCTGTGTGTTGCACAGTGTGTGGATCATGACTTGCCTGCATCCCGTGTGTGCCGTGCCACTTGTCTGCGTGGCCGTCACATCTGTACACGTTGTTGCCTGTGCATTCTGTGCCACCGTTGTGCCACTGTATCCACTCACACACACACATGCTTGCACACATTTGCAGGTGTTGTTCACCCCAGTACATACCTACAAGCCATCCACCAGTGATGTCCCCTCTCTCAAAGGCCTCCTGTAGCCCACAGTTCCTGAATATGTGGGAGTTGTGGCAGGATCTTGGGTACTTGGCCACCATGTCTAGAATGCAACATCTGCTGTCACATACCACCTGGATGTTCATCGTGGTACCTTTCTATTTATGCACATCCCCATCTTCAGTTGGGGCCCTGATGGCCATGTGTGTGCAGTCGATTGCACCTAGCACCCAGGGGAACTGTGCCATGTTGTAGAAGGCCTGCTTCACATGGTGCTACTGTTGAGCATCCTGTGGGAAGCTTATGTGCTGTGTGGTATGCCGTATGAGAGCCGCCAGGAATCTCCTCAGGTGCTTCAACACCACCGGCTGGGATATGCCCAAAGTGTCCCCTGTGGGCATTTGAAATGTGTTCGTGGTGAGGAAGAACAGCGCTGCACTGCACTTACATGCACCTTCAGTGGCAGTGGGTGTACCCTGTTGCTGGTACTGAATAGGTCCCCACTCAGGTGCTGGCATAGCTCCTGGTGCAGCTCTTGGTGAGCCGGTAGCATGCTATGCACTGCTCTTGATAGCTCCTCATAGGACATCTTGAGTGCATCTCACTCTGCACTGGTGGCCTTGGTACCATCATGGGCTGCTGTGGCTCAGTCCCCTGAGTCCTGCCATGGTGTCTGACAGCCCTGCGTTCCCATTGCTCAGCCAGTATAATGCCCAGTAGGGCTGATAGTGCTGACATGTTGTGCTGTGTGTCAAACTACACTGCTGTCTACTGTCTGACTACGTGGGGGGGGGGGGGTTACATATGCTTCTGCTCTGGTTAGACCTGCTACTCCTTGGTCTATGTTACATCTTCCATTTCTGGAGTAGTTACTTACACCTCCTGTTCGGTAGTTGCACTTCTGTTGTAGTGGTGTTACGCATGTCACAAGCCGCATTACGCAGTGGCACAGGCTTTGTTGATAATGATAATTCCACATATCGATTATGGTTATATCATATATAGAGGGGCAGTTAGGAGTAATTTAGAAAAGCTTGATGTCATCTATAATAGATATGCGCTCTTTGTCTTGGATGCACCTCGGAAAACACATCATTGCATTCTTCACAGGAACTTAAATTGGATATCCCTGACAGAACAGCGAAATATGCATGTGCAATGGTTAACCTATCGCTGTTATTGTAAAAAAAAGCTCCAGGATATCTAGTGGAGTTTCTGGAGGAATGGAATGCTAAGGTAGGTTTGAGATCTGAAGAGGAAGTAAAATTTAGGGTACCCCTTATGAGAACAGTGAAGGGCCAACATTGTTATTTATATGAAGGTCCAAAATTGTTGAATTTATTACCAGGTTATCTGAGGTCAAATACAAATAAAATATCTTGGAATGAAATAAAATCATGGCTTGTAAAGGAAGCAATGTCTTTAAAGATTTGTTGTACTTGAGACATTTATACATATGGTTTATTGTTGTATGAATTATGTTTTATGTATGTATAGTGTTTGCATCTGTATGTATTTAAAAATGAAACTGATATTTTTTTGTACAGTAGGACCCCATTGTAAATTAGCTGATGCTAAACTGGGTTTTATCCTGTTTCTGATACCAGAAATAAACTTTTTACTACTGCTACTACTACTATTACTACTTGTTTGGCACAACTGTGTCATAACCCATGTTTGGCACAGCAGCTGCTACTTGCAGCATAAGGGACCTTTTGTAATCAGGCATGTCACCCGTCATGGGCATAACTTGCGATTTGCGCCATTCGGTGCTGGCGTACTGCATTTCTGTCCGGCATATCTGTTCTGGAATCAGGCCCATAGAGTCAGTGAGACAGTGAGCAAATCAGAAAGGGATACAAGAGTGTTTAATGCAAATGTGCTGCAGTGCTGTATTGTCAAATATGTCACCATTTTCTCCAACACATACCTACCATCAGTACAGTATTCACTGCCTACCAAGATGAAATTTAATTTGCATCCACCACTGTACAAGTGTGGCAGTATATCCTACACATCATCTGCAGTTTTACTGATAGATATTCTCTACAATAAATGACAGACCATGCCCACCACCTGACCCCAAATTCAGAAATCTCCCATAGCCTTTAACACACATAGGCACAACTCACAGACTGTGCAGTCTCACCCACCACCCTCACTCCTTGGTACACCTTTATAATAAATACGAGTCAGTCACCCTTAAAACTACAATGGTATTGGCAGCAAAGCTAACGATGCAAAGCTACTTCCTTTATTGTTTTAAGGGTTAAAGCGTGACAAAGAACTTGACACTGTCACAGGTGTTGTGTTCGTTTATAGCAAGATTGGTTGGATGAATGAAGACCTAACTCACATATGGCTCAATCAAGTGTGGGAATCTCTAGCTTTTCCATAGACTACTGGTCTGGGATGCCTATAGATGCCATCTCCAAGAATCAACCAAGCGTGTCTTAAAAAAATAACAACATATGGCTGTCATTCCTGGTGGCTACACTGGCCTTGTGCAGTCAACTGATGTCTGCTGGAATCTCCCTTTAAAGCCCACTACAGGAGCTTTATGAACAGTGGATGCCAGAGGGGACAAGCTGTACACCTGAGGAGGGAACCTAAGCCTCCTACCAGAGTCCAGCTCACAAAGTGGGTTAAACAAGCCTGGGATACTATCCCGACTGAGCTTATTATAAAATCATTTGTTGTATATGGTGATTCAAATTCCCTTGACAACTCATAGGATTAGAACATTAATGTGCTCAAACCAGATGGGATCCTATATGAGCAAAGGGAGGATGTCCTTACTAAGCTTGATGCACTCTCTAAGGGTGGTAACTTTGATGCCAAAAATACTCCAGAAGAACCAGAACCAGAAGAAGAAGCAGAGGATGTTGAAAAGACAGCTAAAAATGAACTAGCTGTCATTGACAGTGATGACAGTGAATGATGAATGAATTTTTTTTTCTCATTACATGGCGGTAACGCGGCCTGCCCCCAACTAAGTACTGTGATTAAAATGGATTTTATGTGCAAAAGCAATCTTGGATTTTTGATTTTATTTAGAGACAGATTTATTTAGTAGACTTACAGCTCTCTGGTACCACCCCCAGCCATAAATATTTCCCAAATTTAATAAGCGCCTGCTCAAATAAGCGTCCATTGAAAGAGCAGCATGAAATAAATAATGTGCCCGGGCTCTAATTCGAGCAGATGCGGTAAATAAATCCCTTTTGCTCCCTTCCTCTGTGCAATTGCACCCACCACCCTCATTCCATGATCCCCAGTCCATGTAAAAAAATTACCTCCTCTCCTCCCTCAGTGCAGTCCCACCCACCAACCTCATTCCCGGTATACCTTTCTTATACTGTAAATAAATCCCTTCCACTCCCTCCCTCCCTCTGTGCAATCCCACCTGCCACCTTCATTCCCCGGTCCCCGGTCCATGTAAATAAATTACCCTTCCTCTCCCTCCATCTGTGCAGTCCCACCTGCCACTCTTGTAGTCCAGTCCCCCTTTCTTATACATATATAAATCCCTCCAGCTCCCTCCCTCTGTGCAGTTCCATCTGCCACCCTTGTTCCCGGTTCCTGGTCCATGTAAAAAAATTACCCTCCCTCTCCCTCCCTCTGTGAAGTCCCACCTGCCACCCTTGTAGCCCAGTCCCCTTTCTTATACATATATAAATCCTCCCACACCCTCCTCTGTGCAGTACCACCCGCCACCCTCATTCCCTGGTCCCCTTTGCTGAAAAAGAAACTGTCCTCGATGTCTTTTCTTTTTATAACCTGTAAATAAGAAACAGTCCATTGTTGCTTCCTCAGTCCCCCTCTCCCATCCCCACCCTCCTACTGAGCACCCACCTCCCAGACCCCCTTACCCATTACTTACCTCCAGAGGTCAGAGCACAAATTTCTCTGGACCAGGACACGGCTGCACTCTTCAAAGCCGAGACTGCGAACTGAGGAATCAAGGTAAGCTGTATAATGACACTCAATGGGAGTTTCAACTAGGTTGATATCTAAGCCATTTTAGGAATTGTTTTGCAAATGTTCAACACAGGGTTCTTGGGACCCCACCTCATGAACACTGTCACTGTCATCTCGTTAATGGGACCCAAAGGTGATTTTGCGATCGCTGCACAGAATTACCTTTAGGCCATGTCACAGACCCTCCCTGGTCTACTATTTTGGTCACCCAGTCAAAGAAATCAATTAGATTCATCTAACATGACCATTCCGCTGTGAACCCATGCTGCCTTGGGTTCTGTGCCCACTGGCCTCTAGGTACTCAACAATTCTTTCTTTCAGAAGTGATTCCATCACTTTCCCTACCACAGAGGTCAAACTGACAGGTCTGTAGTTTCTTACCTCTGTCTTGCTTCCACTTTTGTGAAGGGGAATCACATCCACCCTCCTCCGGTCCTCAGGTACCACACCATCCTCCCATGATTTGCTAAAAAGGGTAGTCAGTGGTGTCACTAGTTCTCCCCTTAATTCTTTTAGAATTCTGGGGTGAATCCCGTTAGGTCCCATTGCTTTGTCCACCTTCAGTTTTCGGTGTTCTTCCATAACCCTTTCTTCTGTGAAAGGACTGGGATTGACCCCCTATCCAGAGTGCTTCTGTTAATTGGATTAGGTACCTCCCCCTCCACCTCTTTTGTGAATACTGAACAGAAGTATTCATTCAGTATCCCTGCCTTTTCACTGTCCCTCTCTGCCCACCCACCGTCCATTCTATTCAGCCACACTATCCTTCCCTTTGTCTTTGTGCACTCCCTAATGTACCTATAAAAGGTTTTATCCCCCTTCTTAACTGAGTTGGCTATCTTTTCCTCAGTTTAAGCATTTGCTATTCTGACTGCCTTCCCTGTTTCCTTCTGCCTTTAATGGTACAGTTCTCTGTCCTGCTCCTTCTGTATTTCCTTAGTCTTCCTAAATGCTGTATTTTTCTCCCTAACCTTCCCCGCCACCTTTTTTGAGAACCATAGTGGGTTTTTCTTTCATTTTGATTTATTTGCTTCACACAAAGGCTTGTTGCCTCTGTGATGGCAGTTTTGATGTTTCCCCATTGTTGCTCCACCCCTCCTTCTTGCCTGTTTGCTAGTGATTTTCTAAGCACTCTCCCATCTTGCAAAGTCAGCCCTCCTAAAGTCCAATACCCTCACTTTTGTATGGTTTGACTCTGCAGCTGAGTTTATCATGAACCACACTGTTTGGTGATCACTTTTCCCAGATGGCTACCCACTAGACCTGGGATCCTCTCACTGTCCCCATTTGAGAGTATGAGTTCTAAGATTGCTCCCTCCTGAGTGGGTTCCAACACTAGCTGTCTGAGGCATGCCCTTGTAGGGCATCAAGAATGGCACTGTTCTTGGATGTGGCTGCAGAAAAGGTGCTCCAGTTAACATCTGCATATTCAGGTCCCCATCAACAGTATCTCCTTTTCTCTGCCATACTAAGGATGCCTGCTATCATATCCTTGTCCATTCCCTCCCCTGAGATGGGGGTCTGTATACAACCCCTGAGCGGATTGTGGTGCCATTTCCAGTCTCTAAGGTGACCCACAGTGCCTCCTCTCCTCCCTGTTCACTCTTTTGTTCCATTGCTTTTATCCCTTCCCTTACATAGAGAGCTACTCCTCCTCCCCTTCTACCCTCCCTGTCTCACCTGTAGGTTGTGTACCCTGGTATGTTAACATCCCAGTCATGGTTCTCTGTGTACCATGTTTCTGTGACTGCCACGATATCCAGGCATCCCTCTTCCATCAAGGCCATCAGTTCAGGGACCTTGTTGCCCAGACTATGGGCATTGGTACTCATTACCCTCCATTTCTTGATGGCCTTACCCCTTTTTGCCCCATCCCTGTCCTTATTGCCTTTATTGTTTTCTCTATTTACCCCTGCCCTTCTCCCTATCAACATCTCAATCTTGGTGTTTACCTCACTTATTACCCTGATTTTTTTGGTGGGGGCCTAGGATTTCCCTGCTCCTTTCTAGTGCTTCCCCCTTTGGCTAGTTTAAATGCTTGCCAATGAAGCATTTGAACCTATCACCTAAGATCCTGGTTTCCCTCCTGGACAGATGCAGACCATTGCACCAGTATAGGCCTGCATCCATCCAGGTGGACCCCAGTCCTCAATGAAGCCAAACCCCTGTGCTCTGCACCGGTATTTCAACCACTGATTGAATCCCATGGTGCATTAATTAAGTTATTTTTTTGCATTTAATATATATATATATATATATATATATATATATATACTATATATATATATCAGCCTTTACAATAAATGTTGTAGTTAAAGACTGAAGTCATTAAAGTTGTCTGCCACTCACAATATTTAAAACATCTCTTCTATTGAGGGTCCCATTTTGACTACAAATACTGGATTGATATTGTGGCTGTATTATGCTGGTGCTGGCTCGTGTTTTTGATAGTAAACAGCACTGCACCACATCAAGATGTTTAATTCTTTTTTTCATGGTGGGAATTGCAAGCAAGAAAGACCTTTTAAAAACTTCAGAATCATGTATCTCAGTTAGTCCTGGACTGAAATACACTAAATAAAACCTGGTAGTGATGTTTTCGCCAAAAACGTATTATTATTAAAAATAGTGACATGCTAACAAATACTCCTGCATTAAGTTCCATATAGTATTTTAATTTGACACTAGATCACCACATAACTTGAGGGTGGACTTACTTGATTCTGTTTGTTCAATTAAGTATTTTGGGTGATGCCCAATGGCCTAGTTGTATCACGTCATGTTGCCATGTGAGCATTGCATGTTCAGAAGCAACCCAGGTCCCTGCATGTTGGGCAGTCTGGAGACACAAGTGGAAGGCCAGCGGAGATCTTGAAGGGCCAGTAGTAGTCCCTCTAATGGAGGATGGTGAAACCTGACAATCGGCTAAAGGTAGACCTATCAGCTGCAGATAAGAAGTTACCTTGCACAGAATATTGCTTTACACACTGTAACATATTGTACTTTTGCTCTGTATTTTTTTGGACTGTATTACTTGGCACAGAATATTGTTGCTGCTCAAATGTAACGTGTTCTCACTCTTGCACCTTATGTATTGTCTAAACTCCCCCTTCCCTGGACACATCTGGAAATGAGCTGCTACCTGCTCAGTTTGTCTTTCCTGGTACAACTTTCAAAATAAATAAATAAATGCAAAGAGGAACTAAAAATTTACAAAAAGGAGAAGGTGGCTGGCCAGGTGGTGTGGAGAGTTGACGCGCTGGATGCCTTACTTCCACCCATGCTAGTGACCCAGGTTCCGGAGCTGACCAGGGTTGCTCAGGGGCCAGTTGTGGCAGGGAGGATTGAGTGTCCTAAGGACAGCTCTCCTGTGATGTGAATTCAGAGTTCTGCCACTTATGTACCACCCAGCGGAAGCTGGGTGGTACCTCCGACGGGACATGCAGTCGTGAGCGGGGAAATGTGATAATGCAACCTGCATGTGCATCAGTATGCATGCTTGCAGTTGCATCACATGCAAGCCCTGGGGGTGCAAATGGAGAAATTGCCCTGGCTCACCCGGCATCACCACAGGCTACACATGACCCTACATGGCAGGCAACCCACCAAATAATGGTGCTGGGTAAGTGGTGGTTAACCAGTAAGTCAAGGAGATGAATCAGTGATGGAGCTGGGTAGATGACACTGAAACATAGGATGGCAGGTAGAAACAAAGGAATAATTAAAAAAAAAAAATAGAAGACGGCTTTGTGGTGTCAGCAGTAACGTAGTGTGTTATGTTTTTCTGGGAGACTTAGGTTCATGTTGCAGTCCCATCTCCCCTGCACCATGGGACCATGCTGGAGATGCCGAGATCATGCTGTGTAGGCAGTGCATTTAGGGGAAGGGGATGCATGTCCCACTTTTTGTGAACCACTTGTGCCCAGTGGGAAGCTTAAATATTATGGGTGACCAAAAACATTGCCCTCTCCCCATAGCTCAGGATTAGTGGGTGATCCAGCATAAGGTGCAGGGGAGGTGGTCAAGCAATTAAAATGGGGGGAAATGACAATATTGCCATCAATCATGGCAGCCATTGCTCCCACATCACAAGGCATAGCCTCACTCCAGTTACCTGATCACTGCTGGTGAACATACTAACTCCTGGGCTATGACCAGGCCCCACCAAAGGAGGTGTGAGATTCCTTCAGAGCACTGGCAGTGACTGGTAGAGCTGCTGGAAACTGTCGAGGCACAGGACTGAAGACCCAGATGGGCAAACACCACGGACCATCACTGAAGAAAGAATAGGGAAGAGTTGGATAATCTTTCACTACAACTAGATGAAGATCTTCACGTGGGCAATCTTCACTCTCTTCCTGATGAAGAGGCAGAGCTCCTTGAAGTGCCAGAGGTTTGGTGGCACTATCTGCCCTTTAAATAATAAAAAAATATTGACTTTTCTGAGAGTAAGCACTGTGCAGCTTTGTTTGAAGGAGCTGCCAAGGGCTATAACCCAGCAGCAGCATTTCTCATAAGATCTACAGGCTCAGAGTGCATTTCCTGTTTCCCTGTTCAAGCTGTATTTTCTACCCACTTGCTGCTTTGAAACAATCTTCATTCTGCTGTTCACTCCTATATGTTCCTGTATTTCCTTCAAACCTTTACTCTCTGACCTCTCCCCACATACAGGCTCCTGCATGTTGCCTTTACGCCTCTCCCATGCTGCAACCACCCCCTGTCAACCCTGATTGTCTGATATATGGCATGTATCTCTGTTCTGCTTCCCACCTGTGCTCTCTCCCTTCCCCCATTCAGTGCTGACCTCTGTAAGTGCATTCACCTTTCTTGCTATTTTGTTGCTAATGCACTACTCATGCTTTGATCATTGCCTTTAGTTATTCCCTTTGGCCTAAGGATCACAATTTGTATTTTGCTCCTATAACTTGTTTAGTGGTACATTTTCATTCCTTTACAATGTTTTGCATCATTTTGCATCTATTGTTTTTTCCTTTGGTAACTGGGTCAGGCCCACTAGGCACAAGTGCCTGTTTTCAGCAGTGATTCGGGAACATTGGGCAGGTCAAGTGACTTGCTCAGAGTCACACAGTATGCATGTGGAGTTTGTGGGAATCAAATCCAGGTCTGCTGTATGTGCCATGCTCATTCAGAGCTTGTTACCCTAACCTGTAGGCAATACGTCCAGTCAGTGTTTTATGTATTACCCAATATATTCATTTTATTAATCGGTGACTTTAACACTGTTTAGAATTAGCCTGACAATCATTGAAATCTAAGTGAGATCACTCAGAACTGTATCCCAATTAATCCTTCAAAGCATAAGAGCAAAAATGAAACACCCCAATAAATCCATGAATCTTGATTTAATCTTTGGTAACAGGCCTGACGATTTCAGAAACTCAGGGGGCCCGATTCCAGGATGAATGCAGCAACTCACCGGTGTATGCGAGTCGCGACATTCACCGCTACTCTAGGGACCCTATGCCACATTCAAAGAGTGGCAGTGTCCTGGCACTGGACATGTGGGTTACACCATGCAGAGGCGAACGCCACAGGTATGGCATAGATGCCCTGCATGTCGCAAGTCATGGCCCACTATTGGCAGCCCCCCACCCCAGAACACCACGGCATACAACAGGGGCATGGGGGCAGGACAGGTGGCACAGGAGTCCTGGGGTGCACTGGAGTTCAGACCTCTGGGGCCCTGACTTTCGTGGGGCAGGGTGTGAATGTTGGGGCACGGTGGCACATCGGGCGCCTTTGCCATGGTGCTGCAGAGCAGGCATCTGATGGATGGCACCATCAGATGCCCCTTAGAGCAGCTCCGAGCTGTTCTATGTTAGCCCCCCCACTGCAGCACCTGGAATAGCACCAGCAGGTTATGGCAGCCACCCTCTTGGAATAGGGTGCAGATGCTGCTGTAACCCACCCTTGCACCATGGCATTGCAGGCTGCAGCATAGTGGGTGGCATAACCCACGGCTTTCGTGGCCCACAGCCTCCATGGCACAAGGCGCCTCTTGTAATCAGGGCAGGCGTAACGCTTGGCATAAGTTGCAAGATATACCAAGAGGTTTGATGTATCACGGCTTACGCTGGTGTACACCGACTTGGAATTGGCCCCAGGTTTTCTACCAGACTCCCTTATTGGCCATCGGGAGGGGGTCTTTATAGATGAGAATCTAGAGTAATGGGATCCCAAGAATTCCATCCCTTAGAGATCCTTCAAAAACGTTGATTATAGCAAATACATGACTGAGTTAGAATCTGCACTCTGTGAGAGAATAGATTTAATTCCCCAATGGAGGATGCCTCAGCCTTCATTTTGTGGAATTCTTAGTAATTTGTGACAAACATGTACCCATCAAGTGCGAACTTGTCAAAATTAACAGTCTTTCTGGTATTTCTTGTCCCTCTAAAAAACACAAAAAGTAAGAAACATTACCTGGACAACAGATAGTGTACTGCAGGGAGTCAGGCACCCCTATGTATTAAGTCTACCCACAAGTATTTTAGCACTCAGTACACCTTGGGGTCAGGTGGTACTGACTGGAAGTTGTGAAGATGGAGCCAGCTGCTTGGGTCTGAACAGCCCAGGAAGCTGTAGTTTAGTTCCTGTCTAGTAGGAGTGGTGGAAGCCTCTCCTAGTGCACACATTAATTTTTTCTGCTGAGTGTGTTCCAGAAATTTTCTTTGGGATCATTGCAGAAGCCATTCTGCAATACTGCCCGGAGGGGGGGGGAGGAGGCTCTGCAAGCTGCAGATGATCCTAGAGGTGCAGCACTTAACAAAAGAATGAGAAAAGAGACTGTAATTATTTTTGAAGATTTCAGCAGTCGGAAGCCCTGCAGTAAGATCTGGTAATATGAAGGCTATCAAGTAACTGTGGACTGTAAAAGGCTTGTGACTGAACATGTGGCATCCTGTGCCCCAGCTAAAGCTCAGTGTGGCAAGCAGGAAGAATTAACCGCAATGCAAAGAAAAAGTAAATAATTTAGTTTGGGACTCCTGAGTCCATGGGGCAGTGAGTGTAAAAGGGAGGTGGTCATTCCTGTATGTCTGCAGTCCCCCAATGGGGATTATCCCTCCATTGCCCATTGCGCAAAAGAAAAAATTTCAGCAGTAAGTGTTTAAGGGTTGCATGCAGTAAAGATTAAATTAATGTGGAGCAGGTCAGGGGAAGGCGTGCAGGCATAGGAACCTCAAGTGAGGATCGGTATCTGGGGGAGCCAGGCGTGCTACCTGGGTCATTCATCACCACAATACAAGACATCCAGAGCCACTCAGCCTTAGTACATCCTCATCTGTAAAAAATGTCCCTCAATGGGGTCAAAAGGAAAAGGAGCTGTATTAGCCTAAATGCATTTATTGAAATATTGCAGTGAGAGAGCACTGCCCTGACAGTGAGAGTACCCATCCAGGTGTTGTGCAAGACTCTGTGTATATGAAAGCTATTACTATATTAATTTTGGCCAGGAATTAACAGATTGCATGGATGACAAGTTAACTCAGAATGTTTTCTGACATCTGCACCAGATGTGACCTAATGTAGTAAAGTCCAATAGTGTTTATTCCTTTGGGGAATGTGAAGCAGACGAGAAAAGTGGAAAGTGTAACAGCTAAAGTGAAATGTGAAAATGCTTGTGGATCAGAAATGATATACTCATGGGACAGACGATCAGTAAACTTATGGTTAACCTGTCAAACTCAGTTGTGGACATTGAATAATTTAAGCATAAATGTTGATTAACCCCAGTTGATTTGTATCCCTGCAACCACCTGAAAATGCAGGTTTGGAGGGAGATTACTACATATCTGGAAGGTCAAGGTGAGTCAATTAGTGTTCGCTCCCCTCCCTGATGAACTGTTCCATCAGATATCTCTAGACTAGGGAGGGGGTTATTACAATAGGTAAACAAACTAACTAACTGAACTCAGTACAGATACCTCAAAAATCTTTATTTTAAACAGACTTCTTTGGCCAAAGCTGCCATTTTCAAGACTGTACTATCCTTGTCTCACATAGCCAACCCAAGAACATTCTGGATGCTGATTAAAATTCTAGACAGATCCCCTTGTTCAGTGCTCCCTGAAACTTTTACTGTTAGTGGTACTGACACTGTGTATGACAAAGAAATTGATACCACCTTTAATTAACATTTTGTGAATGATGGCTTAAGTGCCCAACCCCAAATTAAGCCACCTTGCTGTGGCTCCTCTCATCGTCAGGGTAACTTAGTAAACCAACAGGTGTCTTTTGATTTTTTCCCTTACAGATGTGCAGAAACAGCTGCTAGCTTTGAATACTGCTAAATCTGCTGGTTGGAACAAAGTCCACTTCAAGTTATTGAAATATGCTGCCCCTATTGTTGTCTTCTGACTAGTTACTATCTTCAATATATCTGTCATATAGTCCCCTCTGCCATCTCTCAATTGCCTGGAAAGGGACACGAGCTATCTCGATTTATTAATCTGTACAAAAAAAATTTAATTTATAACAGTTGTGCTCAGAAGTAGGACTTCTGGAGCCAGATATTCAAAACTTTGCCTGGTGGGCAAAGTGATTGCACCCTGTTTGCCTGGGGTTTCCACCCATGCGCAATATTCATAGGGTTTTGTTGTTCGCACTAACATGTTTAATGCATGCAGAACAAAGTAATGTATGTAGTGGGCAAAGGGTGGGTGCAATACCAAGTCTAACTTCTTTGTTTGTTAATATTTTAGTGGAAAGTTGACCAGTTGTCCCTATTCTAATTTGTGCCCATATTTCACTATATAATTATTTTATGATACTAATTAGTTCTGGTTTGATTCCCTTTTGTAGCATCAACTGCCATAATCTGGCTCGAGATATACTGTTGAAGGTTGCACTAAAGTCAATAAAGGCCACAAAACGTTTTTGCTTCCTCAAAGTAATGTGCTTTTCAAATAGATGTAGCAGAATGAAGCAATTATCCATGGTGTTGTATTCAGAACGGAAGCCTGCTTGAAATTTTGAAAGATTACCATGCTGCACAAGTTGGTCAGTCAATATTTCTAGTGAAACCATTGAAAGATTTTACCACTTAAGCCCAATAGTGAAATAGGCCTATACACTGCTGGGTCATTCTTATTGCCTTTCTTAAATACTGACACAATGGTAGCACCCTTCCAGGCTGCATGAATCTCTCTCCTTTGCATGCACGTATTAAAATATGGTACAAAGTTTTGTCCATAGTGAGGGGATATTAGATACATTTCTGAAGGGATAAAATCAGGCCATGGGGCTTTTTCCTTTTAAAGGGCAATTGCAAAAATACCTCAGCATAGGTGAAAGATTAAAATTTTCCCTATTTATACTATTACCCCATGCTGGTGTAATTTCAACAATATTTGGATTAGAGTAATGGGTAATGCACTGTTCTAATGAAATAATTTAACACCACTCCTGCTATATCCCAAGAGAGTAATGACCATGAAGAATCAATATTTCAACTTACACTGGCATCCTTTTACTTGGAGTTTCAATTCAGTCTGACTGCTCTGATAACCGAAAATCTATTTTCAGCAGCAATATTATATGTAATCCTGCTCAACCAGATTATTTTGATGAGTTGTCAAATCAGAGTTACTAGGAGATGCTCCCTTAGAAGGAGGAGAGTGCCTTCTTGGCCTCCATTTCCCTCTATATTTTTGATTTAACTATATGAAGGCCTGTCTTATCGAGCAAGTTTATTTAGCCAGTATTTTATCATAGATATTCAGTAAATCGAATAGTGGATGGGCATAATGCACACCCAGACTGTTGTGCCAGAGGGTTCTGATAACATTAGACCTGACAGCGAAGCTCGAGAGGTCTGACGGTACCAGAACCCCGAGGAGGCACAGAAAGGCTGGGTGTGCATCAGGCTGCTCATCCACTATTTTATATCGCGGCTCTAAATCTCTTGCAGTTCTTTTTTAGCAGCTTACTTTTGTGTGTGATGCACTGTTCCATGGTAAGGGTGGTTTCCAGGGTTGCTCAGTGGTTGCTAAGGAGAGGCATGGCTATGTGTCTGTTGTGACTTTCTATTAGCTGGCAGGTACATTGGGAGAGTTTAAAAAAAAAAACATGGTGGCCATAATGCTCACTAGCGAGATGGCTGTGGAGTAGAGGTCATTTGTTTTATTTCAATTTTTTTTCTAAGTCTACATATCTGGTTAATCCTCGTTTCCTCATATCTGCTTGCTCCTGCATCTTGTAAGGCTCTGATGTGACTGATTTACTGTTGCCGTGGGAGTGGATCAGTCCATTTCTGCCGCTAAGGTAAGTAATGTGCAGTCTGTGTAGTGGCGCGTGGAACCTCTAGAGGTTTCCAAAATGTTGTTCTGGCAGTAGGGTATAATCATGTTCCATGATCTTTTTGAATTGCAGCAGAACAACATTTTGAGAACCTCAGGTTTCCATGCACAACAAGGGTTCACTATATACTATGGCCCAGATATTCAAAAGGGTTGCTCATGGCGCAACAGTGTTGCGCCATGCACAACCCACTGATGCTCCCCGGCACAATATTCAAAAGGGAAAAGTGCGCCGCACAAATCCCGATGCACCGGAGTGTTTCAGTAATGTATGCAGGCACAGGTAGGGGGGGCATGCCCATGCATAACCTGCACAGCCCAATATTCAGCCCAGGATGTGCAGAGTCATGCATGCGCAATCCCTACCTGAGCCTGCACAAAGTTAAGCCCCAAAAAAAGGAACAAATGATGGCCACCCACAGGTGAGCTGCCACATTGCAGGGCGCAACATGGCAGCTGCCACCTCTGGGTGGCCACCCGAGTTCCTGCCGCACCTGGCAGCACCCCCATGCCCCATCATGGGCATCCATGTAAAGACACCCCCGTCCAATATCCCTGGTGGTCCAGTGGACCTCTATGTGCCTGATCGTGGAATCGGTATAACCCCCCAAATATCCCTGGTGGTCCAGTGGACCCCTATGTGCCCGATCGCAGACATCTGTATAAACCCCCCCATCCAAAAATCCTGGTGGTCCAGTGGACCGCACTCTGCCAGAATGCGGGCATCTGTAAAACATAGAACAGTACTATTACCCTGGTGGTCTAGTGTACCCCCCTTCCCACCAACCCACTAAGCCCCACCGCCCCGCTCCTCCCCCGGTCAGCCGGTGGGTGGCAGCACCCCACCAGCCTGCCGCCCCGCCGCCTGCCAACTGACAGCTCAGTAGGGCTCCGCGCCCTTTGGTTCACAGCTTGAGCCAATGGGCGTGCAGCCATACGCATACTCAGTCCAGGCCACAGCCCTGCGCAACGAAGTTGAGCTGCACCCAGGCTTGTGCCACAGCCTGGCGCAGTTTGAATATCCGGGCCTATATTTATATTCAACATAATTTGGTCACTTTCAATTCCTGGAACTACTCAAAATGTGGAAAAAGCTTCCTTAGTTACATTGGGGATATTCAGTCTATGTTCAAACAGATCTTTCAATGTATAATTTAGCTTTACATCAGTTTCACCAAATGATCTCCCAAGGCCACACATAGTTGTGGACCTACCCAGATTTCTCTCTTTCTCTAATGGGCCAGTTCCAATCTTTTTAGCCTGTTGATTTTGGAGAATGGTACTATTTATTATGTAAATCCCATGTCATCCAAAATTTCAGCCTTTTTAAAATCAACTTAGCAGCTTCTAGATCCTGTAGCAAAATGTCTATTTGATCTGGCCTGTTTTCATGTATCCATCTCTGTAAGAAATGCATAAATAGATTTTTAATACATTTCTTAATTTCCCTCATTTTCCTTTGGTATGGCTGTAAAACCAAAATACTGATTTGTGAACTTTTGAGTTCTTCCTTGCCAATTCTCTTATTTAACCTATCCCTATTGATATAATCTATAGCACACAAATTTTCCTAATGCATCATTATTTAGCCAGATATAATTTGTTATGTGAGGAAATACAGAAAATGTATATACAATCAACACCAATTTCATCCTTGTCATTCCAAACTTGAATTATATCTTCCAAAATATCACCCTAGTAGCTGCCCTTAATAGGTCGCTAACCTTTTCCTTGTTGTCAGACTGTGATTTTCTCTGATCCAACCTCTGTCCATACAGACATAAATTGTACAATTATCTATGTCAACCCTTCCACGATGATCCTGTTTAAGTGAAACACAGTGTTTTCTCTAATTTTCTGTTTTGTGACCTAATTACTGACTTGACAATCTAACTTCCTATTATTTGCCTGAGTTCCTAAATCTTGCCTTATAGCTTTCAACTCTGATTCAAAGACATTGAGTAGATTAACTAGTGTTGTCCCATTTATATTTTCATTTATTTGTTATGTAGATTTTGCAGCATTAAGTCAAATTCTATATCAGATCTTTTCTGTTATGTCCCAATAGCTTTATAGTTAGCATAATTCATCTGTAAAACAGTCTCTTCTACTTCCTTCAAATCCGTGCCTTTCATAGGTGCACTCTCAAGAGAAACAGTATCAGAGATTCTATATTTGTTATCTAGATCAGCCGTCACATTACTTAAACCCTGTGCTGATTTTTTGTTGTTCCATTATACTTGATTTTTTATTATTTCTTTTCTTTTTACTTTTCTTTTTCAGCTCAGTTCTGTTTGGAGAGGAGGGAATTATCACCACTGAAAAGTCAGTTCTAATATGTGCCAAATCTTCCCAAACCAGTGAGGGTTATCCCTCCTTTGGGGCAATTTTATTCAATTTTCCTAAAATATCCTCTATTCTAAAGCCATTTAATGCAATATTCTATTTTAATGTCTCAATCTCATTTTTGTACTACCACCAGTTGCTCTAATTTCATTAAATGAGGTAGTATATGGATTTTCATGAAGTCTTTCAAATCTTCACTTAAAGCAAATGGATATTTGCTTATTGCCTCAGGTGTTTGATTATTTTATTAGATTAAAATTGCAAATGAAGTTTCTTTGATCTAGAAATTGTGATTTGCAGTTCCTTTACCAACTTATTGAGTTCTGCATGTTTTAAGGAGGGATCTCGTCCCTCCTTAATTGATATTGAGATACTGTATATGGTTCAGGTGAGAATATCTGTTTTGCATATGATCAGATAATGCTGACACTATATGTATTTAATTTGCTCCATTTGAGGCAGACACTGCATTTTCATTTATGGAACCAGCATCAATTGCAGCCTCTGTCTCAATTTCAGCATCCTGTTTTCTTGTTAGCACCATTATAAAATGCCAAAATAATATTGCACTATAAAGGTCTAAAAGGCATAAAGCACTGTTTTCAACAATCTTTTCCCTATAAATAGTTAAAGTCCTTACAGTTCACCTTATGATGTTCTTACAAGGAGGTTCAGGGATGTTTTCTTAAAAGCAGTAGGCTTAGTAAAATTTCCTTCCAGTGGTCCACACAACCCAATGCCTTACTACAGATTCTTATATGAGCTTCATGTTTATGGGCCACAGGAACTGGAGACAAAGAATATAAAAATACTAAATGAGCTAAAAGTGAATTTTGCCAATAGTTACTCTTCTGACTTTTTAATTAAAGTTTCAAACATCCACAGTATGCTCTAATCACAGATTCAAATAACCACTTGCATAATTAAAGATATCGAAGAAATAAGAGGCTCCCTTTCTGTTGTGTTTCTAGTACATTTCAAAGGTCCCATATAAGACAGACCAGGCATACTCACTCAACTGTTTTATTAACTTTTAGCAGCATTAGAAGTTTTACTCAAAATATTAAAAGCTACTTACTGTTCCTTTTAAAACTGGTTCTCTCTACAGATGAAACACCTCGGTTCCTCTTATGCTCTAGTCAAATATGGCACATTTGAACTAAGACGCCAGGCATGTGCATTTAGATGCTGTACCACGTGACTTAGAGATCCTGCAGGATTCCTTAGAATTTAATTTTAATGGGAACAGTCAAATTTCTCTGGTATGATCCAGTTTGCTTCTCTAATTTAAATGCCTAAAATCACTAAAACAACAACACAGCACAAATCGTACTCTGTCAAAACCAACAGCTCTCATTCACCCTCCTCAAAGAGAGCCAAAGTAAGTATGCATCAGAAAAAAGCACAGCAAAAATAGCCAATAGAAATTAAAAATAAAATGAGAACATTCAAGTTCAGGAGTTTAATGGAGGGCAACAGACAGAGTTTATCAAAGGGAAGAGCAAGGAAACTATTGCAATGCTCCTGTCCTAAATTACACAAACTGTAGGAGGATTTAGAACACACCGTTGCCAGGCTTTTGGAGGACAGCTACCAAAGTGGGCTCTGCCACTCACAGGCTCCTAGTTAGTGGAGCTGCCCAACACATTTCCAAAATCCTCACAGAATAGTTTAGAGTAGCTAAAAGCTAGTCTGGAAGAGCTTGGAATAGGTCCAAAAATTCAGGCAACAATGGCATACCTCTTCTTGGATAAAAAGTACTTCTCATCAAACTCCTGCTCACTGCATCTCACAGTACAGCGAGCTGCTACTCCTTGCTGCTCACACGAAACTCCCAAATTGTAAGTGGACGGTGATCAGAGGGAGGGACCACTGAGTACTAGGTACTACCTTTTTGTATACAGGGATGGTGATCAAAGAGTGGGAACCCCTAGGCACCAGGGATTACCTTTTTCTATATGGGGCTGGTGATTGAAGAGTTGTGGACCACTGGACACCAGGGACCTTCCTTCTTTTCACAAGGTCAGGGTCTGGGGGTGAACATGAGGAAATCTGTGATTTCTATGGGACCAGGCAATTTGGGTGGGGCAGAGCCAGTCACAGGAGCACATACCTGCTGCCACTTCTCTTGCAAATATGCCCAAGAGGGGCATGCAAATGGAACCTTAGTGCCTTGCCTGCCAAATGGGCTCATTTGAATGAGGCCATCTGAAAATTTCACTGTGAGCTACCAGCACTATTGGGTCTGGTGGCACTGTTCCCATTGCCAGGTTCCATGTCAGGGCAGCGCTACTTGGCTTCACACTGTGCTGACATGCCTGTATATTCAGTTAGATAGCACCAGTGAGCTACCCAGCTGAATATAGCACCCTCAGGGTCATGGGCAATTGGCAAGTGCAGTGCAAAACTTTGCTCTGCTTTGCCCATTTTGAATATCAGGCCCTGCGATGTCACAGAGCAAGCAACAGGTTGATCCTGTGGCTTCAGTCTCTACAAGTGGTATATAAAGGCATCCTTGATTTGCAAACAAGAAAAGCAAGCAAACCAGCATATAAATGTGCATCAAATGGGAAAGAGACACGGTTCATCAATTGAAAAACTTGATGCAGTGGGCCAAAAGCTGCAGTCAATTACCTGAAGGTAGGCCCTCGTCTCCAGCATTCTCCATTCATGGCAACATACACAGTTTCAAGCTGAGTGATGACAATCCTCCAACAACTCACCCAGACTTGCGTGCCAAATTTTTTAAAAAATTATTTCACCATCCTAAAGATCGACTTCAGAAAGTCTTAAAGCAGTAGTGCAGCAAAAAATGGTTTTCCAAAAAGCTAGTTTCCACTTCAATTAATAAAATATTAGAATACACGTGAAATCTACTTTTCTGATTACCTCCAGTGCTTTACACAATGATTTTATTTTCTCAATAATAACACTTTCCAGGTCTTCAGTGTTATTTCTAAGACAAATGTGGCGGCCATCTTTTTTTCTTGAGAAAAGTCTAAATTAAAACATGTGTAAAATACTCAAAGTTTGGTGGAACAAGAAACTTTTACCACCAAATAAAACTGGACAACACCTGGAATCTTTTGTAATGAAAAAAGGTAATGTCATATGTTTAGCACAGTTTCTTACACTGCTGTTCTACCTTCAAAAAGAAATCTCCAAAATGGAGCCAAGATCAACAGAGGTAGAGGCACATGTGAGTGCCCTGATGGGATGAGGTCAGTTCCTCCTGAACCTCCTGTAAAGAGAGAGACATACCTCACAGACAAGTTGAACAAAATAGAGGGTCATGGCAGCAGGAAAAATATTTGAATATATCAGGTCCCCGAAGGAGTAGAAGCCAAACCACCATCAATGATTGCCTTCCTGTGAACCATACTGAACGCCACCCTAAGCCTACCCACTGACAGACATCTTAATGCACACAGCCCACAGAGTACTGGCACCTAAGCCCTCTGACACCAGCAAGTGGCCCAGTCCAATTGTGACAAAATGTTTGTGGTTTGAAAGCAAGAAGAGTGTTTTACACTCAGCCTAGGCTACAAAGGCCTCTGGTATAGGGGGCAGAGCATAGCTATTGACCATGACTACACAAAAGCCACAATGAGCAACAGGAGGACATCAGTGCAGTTTCAAAACAAGTGAAAGAAAGGCTTCAAGGATGCCCTTCCAAGGCAAAGTAGTGATCAAAGTTAAAAGAAAATCAATTGCTATTAAATTCTGTCAAAACAAGACTATGGCCTCCATCTTCAGAGCCGTCCGGATGTGAGTGCAAAAAATGTGCATACAACTTGGGTCAGCTGGCTCTGATGCCATATTCAAAAAAATTTGTGCAATCCAAACAGACCACACAAGCTGTTTGAATATCAGACCCTGGTTGCTCGGCATACAGCAAGGGGTCGCCATGTCCATGCAAGCTGGGTGCTGGGCCGACGTTTGCCCATAGGGTAGTGCGCAGCACACTTGTGTATGCCGCAGTCTCCATGGGTGATATTCAGCCCAAATATGCAGATGAGCCCACTGGGCATGCAGGGTGCAATGGTGCCATTTGTATGCCTATTAGAGCTCATCTGCATGTGTGCACTGTCATGGAGTGTGCTGGGCCAGTCCCCTCCAGCCCTGATCCTCAATCATATCTACACATCCCACCCAGTGTCTCTGGTAGTGTAGTGATCCTCCCCTCCAGCTCAAATCACGTTTGTCATAAAAATATATCTCTGATCCCCAGTAGTGTAGTGATCCCCTTCCCAGCCACGATCACATATAAGATAGTAATAAAGCGTTCAATCACATATCTGGTCCTGTGGAGTACAGTATGGTCTGCAAGCCACACTGTGGACCAATAGGCATACAGATCATGCTGTACACTGTCATTCGGCTGGCGGGGCAGTATGCGGGCAGGTGTCCACCTGCCGATGATGGGGTGGTGCTGGGTGGCCGAGGGTCATCTGTTGAGTGGGTCGGGAGGAGGTACCACTGGATCACGGGCTAATTTTAACAATACAACAGCCCATGATCAGGCATACAGGAAGGGACCACTAGACCGCCAGTTTAGAAATTAATATTTCGAAGCCCACAATCAGGCATATGAGGAGGGAACCACTACACCACCAGGTTAAAATTTAATTTTACAGCAGCCCGTGATCAGCCATATGGGGAGGGAACCACTAGACCACCAGGATCAAATGTAATTTTACAGCAGCCACGTTGGGCATATGGGGAGGAACCACTAGACCACCAAGTTAATCTTTCATAGTACAGAAGCCCATGATCGGGCATACGGAGGGATGGGTTACAATAACCCACAGGCCCAACTCCGATGACAGCACCTAGACAGGGCACCAGGTGCATTTCACTGGGACGCCCTGTGCAACACATACAAATGTGCCCATAACGACATGCAAATGACCTCATTTGTACCTTGCATATTATGACCTCATTTGCATGCCCCTGGCTGAATATCATAGGTGATGCACCTAGCTTAACTGCACTTGCACTGGTGCATCACTATGCTCCATCTCTGTGGCTTGTGCTGGTGCAGTGTCACTGCACCATGTGCAGTATGTGTGCCGACCTTGCCATATTCAATGGTGCTGCACCATGGTGCATCACCGTTGAATATCGCCTGGTCCTGGCTCTGGCGCAGCCCAGTTGTACTGCGCCCAGGCTTGCGCCACTGCCCGCCACTGTCTGAATATCCGGCCCTAGGAATATTATGTTTTTATTTCTGGATCGAGTATTTCTTTTAATTGCCCATATGATCTTATTTGCTTTGGCTGTTACTTTATTGCATTGGAGGTTGTGACTAAAGTCATCACTAACTGCTTCTCAAGGTCTCTTTTCTTAGTGGTGATCTGTAGGATTTTATTACTTAGCTCCTATTGCTGTTTGGTATTTTTGTTGCTAAACACACAACTTTGCATTTATCTAAGTTGAGCTTCATTTGTGCAGACCATGATGATATTTTGTCCAAATCAGTCTGCAGTACTATGATTTGATCTCGGGTACCACATGGTCCACCCAGCTCAGAGTCGTCTGTGTATTTTGTAGTGTAGCTGTATAGGTTTTTAGTCATAACAGAGATAAAATTTGAAAGATGATTGGTCCAAGGACAGAGCCCTGTGGAACCTCACTTATAACAAACCATTGTAAGATGTGCATCCATTAATAGCTACTCACTGGGGCATGTTTGTTAACCAAACATTAGACCAATAAAAAGCTTAGGCTTTATTGCACATTTGTAGATTTTGTCAATAATTGCCCAGTGGGGTACTAGATGATCAAATGCTGTGCTACAATCTGATATATATCACAAGGGATCTTATTGTCCAAAGCATTGTTGGTTTTTCACAAAAACATAACAGGTTTGTGGTGCATGATCTCTGTGGTGAAACCATGTTGCTCTTTGTAGATGTTATTTGCATCCTGTGTAATGATGTCTTTATATGCTCTTCAGTATCTTGCTGGGGATGCATGTTAGACTTATAGGCCTATCATCTGAAATCATGTGAGCAGATCTGGGAACCATAATCTCAGACAACTTGAAGGTTAGTAAGCAGCATGATAAGGCAACATTGAAGGCCAACAGAATGCTGGTCTGCATTGGGAGGGAATCATGTGCAGGAGGAGAGGTAGTACTACCACTACATAGATCACTAGTCAGGCCTCACCTGGACTATGGAGTCCAATTCTCCAGGCCTCACCTCAGGAAGGACATTCACCGGGTGGAAACAGTATAGAAAGGTGACAAAATGATTCAGGGTCTGCAGTATACGTATGTCCTACAAGGAAAGACATAGGAAACTGAATATGTACTCCCTGGAACAGAGAAAAGAGAGGGGACATGATTGAAACATTCAAGTACATAAAAGGCATTAACAAGGTACAGGCACAGGAACTTTTTTTTACTTCAACAAGGGCTCCAGGACCAAGGGACATGACCATAGGCTGCAAGGAGGGAGGTTCTGTACCAATACCAGGATGTTTTTCTTCACAGAAGGAGTGATGGACACTTGGAACAGCCTGCCCCAAGAGGTTGTGGGCAGGGTCAGACTGGGGTACAGAGGGCTCACCTGGAAAGAGGATACAAGGGCCCACCTGGAAAATCAATACAGGAGGGCCCAGGGTGACCACTCATATCAGTATTCCACTTCAATTTGCTACATTAGCTCTGTGATTACATCTTACATTTATCTACAGTGTCCCAGATACCCCTTTAAATTAGAAAAAAGATGATAAATACAAAAGTTTTCAGCATTCAGAAGGTGACCGGGTACCCAACTGAGGGGCCCACCTGGAAATTTTCAGGTATCCAGGTGGGCCAGTCCGACCTTGATTGTGGGATCAACACTGTGGGGATTCAAGAATGCATGGGATGGACACAAGGAGCCCTGACTACAAAGGGCAACAAGAATGTCAAATAGGTCTAAAATAAATGGGCAGACTAGATGGACCTAGCAGTCTCCTTCTGCCGTCAACTTCTATGTTTCTGTGTTTCTATGTTTCTATCATTGCTGCACAGTTGGCTATCTCCCCATTTAAGGCTGCAGTAGGAATCCAGTCCTTTTATGAACACTGAGAAAAAGGCTCTGCATTCCTTCTGAAGGAACAACATGTTGGATTGTGTCATAGTCGCCTCCACATCTGTGTAGCAGTCCACCCATGTTGTCCCTACCCACCACAGCACTGCACTATTTCACAGTGCCAGCAGTCATGGCAGAACATGTCACACTCTGTCATGTCCAAGATGGCTGCTGCACTCTACTGCACATGCACTAGCAGTCGTGCATAAGCAGTAGCATTTGGCACCCATCTTGGTCATGGCAAAGTGGGTTGTGTTCTGCCATGACTGCGTATTGTATTTATTATTTTTTTAATATTATAAAAATTCCCCCATACCCGACCCTCCCTCTCAGCATCCACCCCCAAACCCCCCCTACATACATAACCGTGACATTGGGGGTGCCCAGTCCCACAGTGTTGTGATCTGGGAACATCGGTCTTGTTTCTGACACTGGGGATTCCTAATCCCCCAGTGTTACGATCGGAGATCATTGGTCTTTTTTGTTTGTTTTCTTTTTTTTTCACCTGCAAAAAACAAACAAACAAACAAACAAAAAAAATAGTCCATCAATGTCTTCCCCCATGTAACTGTGACACTGGGGGTGCCCAATCCCCCAGTGTTGCGACTGGGGATTGTCGGTCTTTTTTTTTTTATTACCTGTACAAAATGGTACATTTATGTCTTCTGCAGCTGTTCCTTACCCCCCCCAACCCTCCCACTGAGCATCCACCTCCCCACATCCCCACCCAAGCTCTTACTTACCCATCAGGGGTCCAACACTGTAATCCTCTCTTGACCGCAGACACGTCTTCACTTTTCAAAGCTGGACCACGAACTGAAGACACAGGTATGCAGTTCAATGTATTTCAATGGGGTTGCAATAACTTAGGCATTTTTACATATTTTGGCCCAAATCTTCAACATGCCTTCTTTGGAAGCCCACCTCATGAACAATGTCACTGTCGTTAGGCAGATCTGTCCTAAAAGGTGATTTTGTGGTCCCTGCATGAAATCACCTTTCAGGCAGGAGTTGAAAATCTTATCTGCCTTTGTTCATGAGGTGGGGTCATAGAAGGCTATGTTGAAAATGTGGTGTAAAATATTGAAAACAACAAGTTATGCGCCTACATTGAATTTTGCTAACGCAGGCTCATAACTTTGATACTTTTCGATATTTTATCCCAAATTTACAACATAGCCATTTCTTTACAGCACCTCATCACTGTGATAGCTGTCATTTTCAAATCCTGTCCAAAATGTTTTTTTTTACATCCTGAAAGGTGATTTTGTGGACCCTGCACAAAATCACAGTTCAACACCAATTGAAAATTTTATCTGTCCTTGTTCATGAGGTAGGGTCATAAGAAGGCTATGTTGAAAATTTGGTATAAAATATTGAAAACAACAGTTATAAGCCTACATTGAATTTTGGAATGCAAGCTCATAACCTGGATACTTTTCAATATTTTTACCCCAAATGTACAACATAGCCATTTCTTTACAGCACCTCATGACTGTGATAGCTGTCATTTTCAAATCCTGTCCAAAATGTATTTTTTTACATCCTGAAAGATGATTTTGTGGTCCCTGCACAAAATCACAGTTGAACACCAGTTGAACATTTTCTCTGCCCTTGTTCATGAGGTAGGGTCATAAGAAGGCTATGTTGAAAATTTGGTGCAAAATATTAAAAACAACAAAGTTATGAGCCTACGTTGATGATTGTGAATGCAGGCATTGAAGTTTGGTAATATTCAATATTTTGACCTACACTCCTCTTATATGCACTTTAGTCCACCCTGTCATCTCTGTTTGCATCGAAAATCATGTTATGTCTGCGTCTCTCTGTAAATTTCCTTTCCTTTCTTCCATTCTACCCTTCACAATTTCTGCATTCCCTCCTTCCATTTTTCCTCTCTTTACTCCAATCACTGTAAATCTTGAATATCTATGTTACACTAATAGCTACCAATTACTATTGGGTCACCATGCCATCTAGTGCTACATACTGTTGCCAACTTATTATATGTATTTCGGTGTTACCAACTGTCACCGACTGTTGACAATTTGCTATGTGTCTTCATATCTACTATACTTAACTATTGCATTGCTAGCCAATGTTATCCACCTGTAATCCCTCTTGCTCCCATCGTATGCAAGTAAGCAAACTGTATTCCATCCAACATTGTAAGATTTCTCTGTATTCTATCTCATTGTACCCTACCCCCCAGGTTGCACTTTTTGCTCAGTGTGCCTTCCTGGTGAAACATTTAAATAAATAAATAAAGTTTACCCCAAATTTTCATCATATCCATTTCTTTACAGCACCTCATGAATGTGACAGCTGTCATTTTTCAGCTCCTGCCCAAAATGTGTTTTTGTGTTGCAAAAGTTGATTTTGCAGTCCCTACGCAAAAACACTTTTAAACCAGGAGTTGAACATTTTGTCTGCCCGTCTTTATGAGGCAGGATCATAACAAGGCAATGTTGAAAATTTAGTGTACAAATATTACAAACCAACACATTTATAAGCCTATGTTACATTCTGTAAATGCACACTTGCAACTTTGGTAATTTCCAATATTTTTACCCCAAATTCCTCAGCTGCAGCCCTATCAGCTCTGGCTAGAGTTTGTTATGAATTGGGACCACCAGAGCTGTTTTCCAGTTTTGTGGGGTTTCTCCTGAGTTTATGGATATTTGGTAGACGAGTTGTAGTAGGTGGACAATATTTTCATTCATAATTTTTAACATGTGACCAGAAACATTATTGGTCCCTGGTGAACAGTTAGGTTTAAGTTTACTTATTTTCTTCATAATATCGTCTGTTTTATTACAACAGGTACTGATTCTGTAATATTCATCAGAGCAGAATGTTTATCTATGGGTGCAAATACGGAACAAAAGTAATCATGTAATGCATTGATCATGGCAGGGGAAGCTCTTAGTACATTGCCATTATGTAAATTGGGACCGGTATTGCTTGCTTGTTGCTTTAAAGAATTTATGTACCTACGAAAAAGAGTTTGCTGCTTTCTTTGGCAGCATTAGTTGCTACTTTTACTTTTATAGACTTTTTTTGCCCTTTTAATGGCATATTGGAATTTTTTAAGGTTCAGCTTATAAGCATTCCACCTGTCAATATTTTTATTGTTAAGGTATTTCTTATATGAATTGTTTTTCTTCTTAATGAGCTTTTCTTATTCTCAAACAGTTGAAGTCAGGCAGTGTTCTTTAAGACTTTTTTGACAGTAATAGTATTGGCCTTATTATATTGAAAGACTTCTATCATTCCTTTGGGTGAGCTAGGTGGTGTTACTATTTCAAACTGAACTGTGTTGTGATTACTATTTCCAAGGGGTACTTTATACAGTTTTGAACCAAAATGGTCTCTGTCATTACAACAAGGCTTAGGATGTTATTGCTCCATATGGGCTTTTGAACATGCTAGGTGAGCATAAACTGTGTTATCCTATCAATCAAAATTCTCTCTAGCTTTGGGGTCATAGTTTTTGCTTTCTAGTCGATGCCACTTCAGTTTAGGTCAATATTTGAATGGCATCCCCAACTCACATGCTTTTCTATCTCAACAAATATGTTATATGTATTTTCTATTTGGAGTCTGGTGGTCTGTTGCATATTCCTGCTATAAGGCTCTTACTGTTGTTACTAGATATTTTGATCACAAAAGACTAGGGCACAATTTTCAAAGAGTCCTGAGATTGCCACAGTTTGTGGTAAACTAGGGCTGTGGTGCACTCCAGATGCATCAGGAACCCTGTATCCAGTTCTGGAAAAACGGGTTCCTGCACCAAAAATCCTGAAGTTGCTGCATCCGTAGGCTAGCGCCAAACAAGGGGTGCACCTGCAGAAAGTGCCACAGGGCTCCAGCTCTCCCACCCCGTGCAACACTAGAGGGGCTGAGATGGTTATGGATGGATACATCATGCTTGGCAGGAGGTATCTGAGAGTGGAAGGGGCACAGGGATGTCACAGTGGGAGTTGGGGAGGCTGTGGGCATTCAAAGCAGTGATGTGGCACTTGGCAGGGGGTGATGATTATATAGTAATAACTCCAATGAGATGGTACCATGGAGTTGTCCAGGAACATATAGTGCCATGGCCCCATGTAGGCATAGCCCTGGGGCTGCTGTCAGGGCTGTACCCATGTGGAGCCATGGCATTGTGTGTCCCTAGACCCCCATACCATTTCATTGGCATTATTACTATATAATCGGTATCCCGACTGGGTGCAACATCACTACTTTGAATGCCCACAGCCTCCCCAACTACCACTGTGGCACCTCGTGCCCCTTCTACCCTTAGACCTCTCCTTTAAGAGCACCCCCCAAGTTGCCACAGTGTGTGGCACTGGCACAAAGGGCTTAGACTACTTCATAGCTGGTCTATCTCGAGCCCCTAGCTGCGGCCACAGTGGGGTTTCCTGAATATCAGAAAAGGGGATGGTGCAGCCCTTCTGTGGTGCACACACCCTGCTAAATGTCACAAGGGTGGCACACTGTTGGTTTAGCACAGCAGTTCCCAATTCTAGCACAGCTGCCTTTCAGAATTGGGAATGATACATCTTTTGATGCAAGATGCCACTTGCGTCAAGATGCAGGCACCCGTCTTTCTTGGGCTTTGAAAATTGGGCCCTCAGTGTCTAATGACTCATTTGATTTCATTAGAAATTTCATATGACTAAATGCTATCTTAGTGATATAGGGCAGCAACCCCCCCCTTGTGCTTTCTTTCCTGGTGGTATAGATTATAGCATTGCATGACCTGGTCCCAGTAGTTATCTATGGCCCACCAAGTTTCAGTGACTGCAATAAATGCTGAGCTCTCATCATGTATTGGTGCCTCCAGTTCTTTTTTATTTGATAAACTTCTCACATTTATTAGAATACCTTTCCACATTTCTGTAGATAGTTGATTTTTTGGGGGGATGGGGGGTTTATCCTTTTTCTGGGCAGGTTTTACTTTTACTTATCAGTAGCTGTTGTTCCCCTGGTGGAGTTAGTTTAAAGCCAGGGTATTACGTGTAGTCTACTATTTAACAGAGTTTTGCCTCCATTTATTTAAATGTAGAACATCCTTTGAGTAAAGATCACTTTTATTATTAAACTATTTCCAGTTATTTATAAAGGTGATATTTGTTTTCTTGTGCCAGTTTTCTAACCTGATATTCTGATATTGATTCCATGGATAGTCTTTTTTTTTTTTTCTCTCTCTGCTTTTGGAATAGGTAAGATGGTTGATGTGACAACTTCACAATCATGATTTTGAAGTTTTTTTTCCCAGTTCGATTAGTTCACAACAAAATGTCTCTTTCTTGGGAATACCCTACATCATTAATTCCTATTTGAGTGCTACAACTGGCCTATGATCAGACCCTTATGTTTTTCCCCAGCTGGCTCTGATATTAATCCGCCATCCCCACCTCACCCCATCCCCAGGACTTACCTACTGCCTTCCCCGGATTGCACCCTGGATTACCCCCCAGGGCAGGACCATCAGAGAGCCCCCTCTGTTACTCCCAGAATGATGCCACATGGCAATTCAGTGGCTGAGTGCCATGGCCTGCTGTGTGGGGCTCTGTGGGTGGATGTCCTCCATGCCTTAGACAGTTGATTTGTCCCTCTTAGTTGCCAGGAGGTGTAGCATGCAATGACATGGAGGCACATATGTGCCGACATCTGCACACCTCCCATGAGCCTGCAAACCTTGGCTCTAATGCCCTTGGTTTCCCCTAGGGGTCAGTCAAGTACTGAGCACTACCCTGCCCTCCCCCCTGGAGGATGAGTGCAGTTTGTTGGACACTCAATCCTCCTCCCCGTCTGGCCCTTGACTCCCCAGGCTCACGTCTTAGCTTAGGTTGTTGGCATCACAGGTGGAAATTCAACTGCTCTGCTAGCCAGACCTTTTAAAAGCTTGTCAATGCGAAGTCTGTACCTTTAAAGGAAAATGACATTCTCATATAATGCAAATTTATTTATTTCCATGTCAACAGACAACTCTTTTCCTGTAGCTGTTAGGGCAATATGTGTTTGTTTCAGGTTTTTTTTCACTGTTTATAGTATCCCCTGTAACTACGTCTGGGTCACCATTTTCTGGTTGTTGAAATCTCATTGTCCATGAGCTGCATTAGCACATGAGAAAATGATGTCCATCACCCATTTATACCATGTATCTCTATGCCGAAAGAACAAATACCTCACAAAAACTCTCTGGAAACACTCAAATTGAATGTAGTTCTAAGGAAAAAACCCTGCATTACAACTAAGACAGTTTGAAAGCTAACTGAGAGTAAATGTGGCATTTCACAAGTTCCCGTAACTTGTTTCTTTAAAGTCTAATTCAGCAGATAGGTATTCTGTGGAGTCTAAAGCATGTTTACACATCATGTTCTCATATGTTAATGCAGCTGTCAGGGACAATGAGATTTCCAGGATAGTTACAGGGGGCCTAGTATAAATTGGGAAAACAAACTAAAACAACTGCATACATCTCTAACAGCCACCCAAAAAGTTATCTGTTGACATGGAAATAAATAACATTTAAAAGATATGAGAATGTAGTTTTCATTTAGTCTTAGTTCTGGGTAGGCCGGTGACCATGGTATTTGCTCTGTCAGAATTGCAGATGACAGATTCTGTGTACTGTATACGAGTCCCCTTTCACTAATTTTGCCTATTCCCAAATCTATTAGGGTTGCTCAATGGAGCACTGTTTATAATGGCAAGGAGGACATACTGACTCTTAACACTGAAAATCAATTTTGAAAATGTATTTCTGTATGTACTACTCTCTTACTGTTTTTTTCCTTTCTGTGCTGTCTGTTCTAGACAAAACACTAGTCATTATTGATGATATTTGAGTCCTCTCTACCCCTTTTAGGGGTTCATTCTTGTGAGGAAAGACTGTTTCCTTTGTCATATACTTCTCTTAGCCCTTTTTGTTGTCAGTTATTTTAGGAAGGTTTAAGGTGTTTGCAGCAGCAATAGTACAAACAAAGGTCTCAATTTTATTTATTTCTATTGCTCTAAGAATTTTGTTCTTTGCATTGATTTGTTTGGAGGATAAAGCGGTGTAAGCTAGGCATTTGCCACAGATATAACCATCAACTTAAACATGCCAGATGGGGAGCATACATGGTACATCTTTTGCACTTAACAATTGAGGTTTCCTTACATGATATTGTAAGAAGATCTGATGTGGTTTCCATGACTAATTAAGCAATAAGCACAAATATTTACTACAACAGTTAATAGCAGTATAGTTAGTATCTTACTAGGTACAGACTACCAAGTGAGGAGTTGTCTGCTCAGGTGCCTCAGTGGACACAGGCAGATGTGCTTGCCTCTGTTTTTGGGTCACCACTGTTCTGTGCTCACCAACACTAGCGCTTGCAGAGCCCTTTATGCTGCTGGACATGATGTAGACCCCCCGCATTACTTCCTGTTTTGGTCTATGGCCCAAAACAGTTTAAAATGCAGTTTTAGTGAGATTTGCTCACCTTTCTCCTCTAAAATTGCTGTACAGAGTATGCAGCTAGTCCCTTTAGGACTTTTAACAACAAAGGAAGCTCAAGTTTTCTGGCTGGGGCCAGTGCACTTCCTGCTTCCCAGCAGCCCCTCTGATAGTACCAGGGAGCTGAAAGGAGTAATAAGGACACTCCCTTTAGCTATAGAGAAGCAATATTTCAGATGTAAGCAGCCAGAATTCACAGTGCAGCAACAGGCTTAGCAATAAATCCCATGATATCCAGTTTTCTGGTCTCCTTATCTGGAGGTCTAGTGCTCATGTGTTGATGCATTATGAAACTATCCTGAGCTGCCATAGTTACCACTGAATCCATTTACAGAGCCGATAGCACTTCAGTCTATGATTTCAAAAATATTCAAGACTGATGTGTAATCAGCTTTTCCTGGAAAAGTATGGCAGCTGACTCCCCACCAGTCAGGGTTCAAGGTGGGGAGGTCCATGGTCACTGCACTCATGGACATCATAGATTTGGCTGCAGATGATTTAGAGAAGGGTGACTGTGGGAACAGTATTCATCGACCTCTTAAAGATATTTGATCTTACAGATCACAAAATCATTATGGAGAGAATGGCACAAGTATGGATGCCAGGGCAAGCATTAAGATGATTAAATTCACCAGCCCATCAGTGCAGTGGTGTGGTGGTACTGCCACTTTTGATGTCGGTGACCCCAGTTTAGGACCCCAGTTTAGAAATGAGCCTGGGTCATGAGGAGCCAGCCAGAGGGGAGGAAGACCAAGCATCCCAGAGGACACTCTCCTCCTCCCAGGGGAGGAGGATTGTGCATCCCACTGTAGTACTGCCACCTGCATATGTGTGTGTGTTAGGGCATGCAGACACAGGGTGAAAGGGATGCACAGAACTGCATATCGCGTGAGCATGCTAATGTATGCTCACATCTGGGACTATGTCCCAATGCCAGCATCTCAGTGGGGAGGGCTAGCAATGGCACAACAAGAGGGTAACAAATGGAAGACTGAAAGCACCATGGCTGGTAGGATGATCATTGACTCTGCAGACCCTGCAACAGTGACCCAGGCTTCTCCCAGATCTGGATCCATTGTTTGGTGGGTTGAGAGACTCCCCACCACTGTGCCACAGAGGGCAAGCCATGGGGGGCTCAGGAGAGGTAAGACCAGGGAGAAACCAAGTAACAGGGCTTGGTGGGTCAGTAAGAAGAAGGGCCAGTCAGGTGGTGAAGGAGAAAAAAAGCATAAATTAAAAAAAAAAGATGGTCAAATTCATATCTAACTGTTAGATCTCAGTGGGTACAGTAGATGTTCAAGGCATTCTGTCTGAGATGGGCAGCCTCCACAGATGGGTTCCATAGGGATCCATCCTAGTCTCCATACTATTTCTGATATAAGCAGACAACCTTCCAAATCACATAATCTACTCAGATATAAATCTCTACACAGATGACACTACTTATCTGGAGAGCAAAAACCCAACTGGGAATGGAATCGAAACTTCAGAGGGACTTTGACTCACTGCAGAGATGGTTCAAGCAGTCCAGCATGGTGCTCAGCTCAAAAAAGACTCAAGCAATGTGTTTCAGGAATAAAAGCAAAAAAAAAAGGTTAAAACAACTTACTAAATACTGCATTAAATTTGCAGATGTTCAAAATTGGTAAACACAAAGGAATATAAATATCTAGGGGTGGCAATTGACAATGCACTCCAATTTAACATTCACATAAACAATATAGTTCAAAAAGTAAATACAAGAATAGGAGCAGTGAGACACAACATTTTATCCCAAAGCATGCTAGGGTAAAGAATGCACTGCAACTGATTCTCCCTAGGAGTCCAGTCTACCAAAATGCAAACAGTTCTTGCTGGACAAGCTAGACATTGCTTATAATTTACATAAAACTTAAGCACTTTGTCTTGCTATGTCTTTATGACACCTGCCACTGCACAATGTTTCGAAGGCCTAACTGGGATTTCCTAAATTTGTGAAGTTACAAACCAACAGTGATTAGGGCTTTCAAGAAATTTAAAAGGAAAACACAAAGCTCAACAGATCTGCACCAAAAAACAGTGAATTATACATAATCGAAGAGATATTGAAAAATAAATTAAAGGACTAATTTTCCCAAAAATTCAGAACACCTATGGAAAAATGACCTAAAATTACTGTCTTACTAAGCTATGGAACTCATTTCCCCTAGACATCACAAAAATCCCAACTCTGCATGCTTTCAACAATGCCATAAACAAGGAACTGTCTGTGATATACAACTGTCTTTGAACTGAGGCGTAATGTACTGCTCTATGTAACCTGACCACTAATTTGTAAATCTTCACCTCATAATTTTACTTCAGCGTATTGTCTCAACCTCGTTTATGCCTTTCTGCACTTCTGTAAGAACCATATAACAATGCAACTGTAACAGGACAACTTTATAAACAAGGCATCTAGCACTAACAGTTATATCCTGTATAAAATAAAGGTCTTTACCATAGGATGTCAGGCTGAGAAAATAATAATTCTTACCTCTCGAGGCAGATAGTGTTTGAGTTCCTTCCTGGGCATGGCTTTCAAGGTACAAGGCTGATGACATGCTGCCATAGTTACTGTAATGTCCTCCCCACTGCTTGTGGAGTGATAACATTCCTCAGACAGACGTCACTCTATTATAGTTGTAAAGCCAGAAAGCAAAAGTTACAAAGTCTATATAAATTCCAGTTCGGACCTCACACATGATATCTGCTTTCCAAGGTGTGCAGAATTTAAAATTGATATTCCAGTAAATGAATGGGCAATTTCAGGGAGATTGGTTTTGCAGTCCTGTAGAGAGACTAACGGCTGGCTCAAACAATGTAAGGTCTTTCAGAGGTTGTGCCACATGCTGGCCAAACATTTTCAGCTGAAAATTGTCACATCAGTCCAGTGCTGGTCTAACTGAGTCTGGCAATGTCACAGTAGTAATACTATACTCTGTGATGCTATCACAGTATTGGCAGCTTCTGGCAAGAGGTCCTAGATGCCTACCAGAAACTTGCATGTTGCCTTATTCCCTAGTGACCCTAAACTAATGCATCTTGATCTCTTTCCAGAGGCCTTTATACTGGACAGTAAAACCTATATATGAATATGGTGCTTTCCAGACATTGTAGTGATGTACCCCCACCCGTAGTATTGCTGAGTTTTGCTGAGTGGGCAGGGGAAGATTACCCTCCATGTTATGATTGAACATGACGTGATCCTCCATGTTATGAATGAATGGCTTGCCTTAATATTGTTAAGCTGGACATGTAAAGTACAGTATAAATGAGTTTAAATGTATTGCAGCAAGGCTGGGAGAGCAGTAGCTTTCTTGTAGGCATTTCCAGTCCTGAGGGCAAGTACTGTAAGAATTGAGGAATTAAAGGGATGGCTTAGAGGATGGTGCAAGGCTGAAGGGCACATGTTCGTTGGTGACTTTGGAGGTGCCTATGATACCAAAGATCTGTATCAACTGGACAGGTTAAATCTGAGCAAAATGGCACAAGGGTCCTGAAAGGCAAGTTGGAGGAATTCATGGGGAATAAACCTCAATTTAAACCGACAAGGGGCAGCAGGGTGCATGTCACCCTTAGTCACCTGGTGGAGGAGCTGATAGGCTCTCCCCAAATCAGTATAGTATGAAGAAGATACAGGAGAGGAGTGCAGAAAGAAGGTTCTGTTGGGGAGGCAGGTCAGAGGAAAAGGGTGACTCAGGTTGCAGTGGAGGGTAGTGTCTCAGAATGGCAGATGCCTGGGAAACAATATGCCTGAACTGCAGTCACTAATGGCCAAAGAATAGGTGGACATAGTGGCCATCACAGAGACATGGGTCACATTGAACCACAACTGGGACCTCACTGTTCCTGGGTATAAAATGAATAAAAAGATAGGAGTATGGGAAGGTGTGTGGCTCTATACATGAAGGTGAAGATAACCTGTATCACAGAGGAGGAGATGGAAGGAGAACTGAAGCACTATGGGCACAGGTGCAATCCACTAAGGAGAGAAACTAAGGAGGGTGTGGTCTATGGGCCTTCTTCCCAGGTTCAGGAGTTGGACAAGGTACTGGGGTCCCATATAATGGAAATGTCCAGCAAGGGGAAGGTAGTAATAATGGGGGATTTCAATCTACCCAGGGTGGACAGGAAAATTCCTGCTACCTCCTGCACCAGGGTTGAAGTACTGATGGATACATTTCAGAGTGGGTTCCTGGCACAAGGTGTCTTAAAGCCCACTAGAGAGAGGGCCATACTGGGCCTGGTCCTGTCTAACTGTGCACATTTTCAGGATGTGAAGGTGGAAGCAGCACTTGCAGGAAGTAACCACCATGCGGTATGCTTTCACCTGGACATGGGCTGAGGATGGTTAAGACTAAGACAAGAGTTTTGGACTTACAAGAGCTAACTTTGGTAGGGATGTAAGAAATTCTAGCATGACACTTTGCTGGGATCAGAAAGGAGATGGAAATGGAACAGAAATGGACCATAGTACAGGATGGGTTGATGCACAACTAGTGAGTGTGCCAAAACCAAAAGTAAGAAATCTAAGGCCAAAAAGTTCAGGTGGTTTGTGAAGGAGGTGGCAAAAGCAGTAAGGGACAACAAGGCAGCCTTCTGGAAGTACAAACAAGCTCAGAAGAGGAGGATTACTGTTCTAAAATAAGGGAGGTGAGCAGAGCAGTTAGGCAAAGGCTAGAAGGGAAGTACAGCTAACACGGGGTTAAAATGGATGAGAAGGCCTTTTTTCAGATACTGTATATAAGGGAGAAGAGGAATATTAAAGATGAGATTGCCAGATTGAAAAATGAGGGGATTGGGCAGAGGGGAGTGAAGAGAAAGTAGGAGCACTTAACAAGCACTTCTGCTCAGTCCTCACCAGGAAGAAGGATGGACCCATGCCACAAGGTAGCAGGGAGGAGGGAGCAGGGAAGAGGGGAGTCATGGATAGCATAATATAAGTTAACAGGGTACATAAGGGCCAAAGGTCTTGAAGGAGGATAGATCCTCATGGTCAGACAGTGTGCACCCAAGGGTCCTTAAGGAACTGGTACAGGTTCTGGTGGGACCCCTGGCAGACCTGTTTAACACCTCTCTAGAGTCAGGGAGTGTGCCTTCTCACTGGAGAACTGCACATGTGGTGCTTCTCTATAAAAGTGGGCAGAGAGATGAACCGGGGAACTACAGATCAGACAGCCTGACCTTGACATTAGGCAAGCTGACAGAGATTATCCTGAAAGAAAAACCGGTGAGCTTTCTGGAGGAAAATGGACTCCAAGACAAGAGGCAGCATGAGTTTGTGTTGTGCAGTTCCTGCCAGATTAACCTAACTGATTTCTTAGACTGAGTCACCAGGACAGTGGACAAAGGCCAAGTGGTTGCTATCCTGCATCTAGACTTCATCAAGGCCTTCAACTCTGTGCCTCTTAGGAAACTGGTCAGGAAGCTGAAAGACCTGAGGGTGGGGGGCTAAGCTTGCTAGACGGGTCAAAAGCTGGTTGCAGGATACAAGTCAAAAGGTGGTAGTTGGGGGGGGCGGGGGGAATTCTCAGAAGTTAGGCCTGTGACCAGTGGGTTACCACAAGTCTTAACATCTTCATCAGTGACATAGCAGATGGGATCAAAGATATAATCTGCCTGTTCATGGATGGCACACAGCTCTGTAGGAGGGTGGATGCAGAGGAAGGCAGACAAGCACTCAGGGAAGACCTAGGAAGGCCGGACAAGTGGTCTGGCATTTGGCAACTGGGGTTCAATGCTAAAAAGTGTAAGGTTATGCACTTGGGGGAAAAGAACCCAGGGACTAAACACTGGTTGGGTGGTGTAGCAGTATCCAGGTCAGATGAAGAAAAGGACCTGGGAGTGATCATCATGAGTGAACTAAAATGCTTGGCACACTGAAGGAAAGCAGCAGCCAAAGCAAATCAGATGCTGGGCTGTAAACCAGAGCAATTACCAGCAGAAAGGAAGAGGTCATTCTACCACTCTACAAATCACTATTATACAATGGCAAGAAAAAATCATGGACTCTGATTGGTCAGTCTTGGGCTGGACCCGTGATGTTATCCCAGTACAACATCACGGGTCTAGTCTCAGCCTCACTGTGAACCTGCTGATAAGCATGAGCATGGTGAGCATTTTCTTGATTGTTTCATCTGCTCTTAAAAAACAAAAATATTTTTCTACACAAAAACATCTTTAAAATTATTTGTTTTATTCTGTATAACAACGAGCCATTGTATAATAGCAATAATGCCCTCCAGGGTGTGTGACGTTTGGGATAACGTCACGCCTCAGTTGTTGGATGCACTCGGCCTGCAGCCTCGTGCCCAACCACCTGAGGCGTGACGTTATCCCAGCATGACACACACCCTGTCGGGCATTATTGCTTAAGTGAGACCTCACCTGGAGAACAGTGTGCACTATTTGGTGCCCTTATCTTAAGGATATCAACTTGCTGAAAACAGTCCAGAGAAGAGCAACCACAATGATCCATGCTCAGCTGGGCAAAACATATAAGAAAACACTTAGGGGGCTCAACATGTATTCGCTCAAGGACAAAAGGAAGGGGGGGAATGACTCTGACCTTCTTGAATCTTAAAGGTATAAATAGGGTGAGCACTGAGGGCCTCTTCAGCATTAGTGGGGACAAGTCCAGTAGGGAGCATATCCTAAAGCTATTGGGGGAAGGTTCAGGAGGGAGATGGGTGGAACTTTTTCACTGAGAGGGTAGTGGCCAAGTGGAGTTAGTTGCTGAAGGAGGTGAGCTTCCAGAAAATGGGGGACAGCTTCAACAGAGGATTGGACAGAGTGAAGGAGAAAGTTGCAATTGGGGGGGATATAGTATTTAAGAGGGGCCACAGGGGAAATGGGAAGGGGGCATTTCCCTCTGTAAACACAATGGGAACTGCACACTCAAGCAAACTAGATAGACCATAAGGCTTTTATCTGCTGGCATGTTCTTATTTGGTCCTCATTCCTAAATTCTCCTCTGCAAGCTACAGAGATTACAAAAAGAAATTTTGTCCCTCCTGAGTAGAAACATGGGTGTAAAGGCTTGGAGATCAAAACCTCACATACAAACATAGAAAAAGAATTTGTCAGCAAAAAAATAAAACAAAAAGCCCCTTGGCCCATTGTGTCTACTACAGTCCTATGTATCTAATGTGGAATGTGACAGCCCTAGTAGCTTTTCTAGCTTTCTCCCCCTACCCCTTTTTTTTTTAAACTGTCTTTAGTAAGTATGTGTATCTGTCTCACCATGTTTGGGCTCCCCCTACTGATTTTACACACCACCTCCTTTTGTTAGCGATTCACCCCTCCAATTACCCTTCCATAAAGAATGTTTCTGGTATCTGAAACGTGCCTCCAGCTTCATGGAGTTATCCCAGCGCTTGTGTTCCCACTCAGTTTGAGTGATTCCCTGCTATCCACTTTCTTTACCCCAATAGAGGTATTTGTATGCTTCAGTCATGACCCCTCTCTTCCTTCTCACCTCCAGCATGTACATGTATAGGTCTTTCACTGTCTCCTCATAAGTCCTTCTCTGCTGTTCCTGGATCATTTTGGTTACCCTCCTCTGTACTTTCTCTACTCTGTTCTTGTCCTTTTTCAAATGTGGTCTCCAAAACTGCACACAGTATTCCAGGTGAGAATGAACCAGTGACCTATACAGTGGTAGAAGTATCTCTCTTCTTCGCCTGCTGATCCCCCTTCCTATGTACCCCAACATCCTAGTTGCCCTTCCCACTGCTGTGTTGTGTTTGTTGTATTGCATTGTATTGTATTGTATTACATTGCATTGTATTGTATTGTGCTGTTGTCTTCAGACTGGTTAAATTTATTGTCACAATTTCTTTTCCTCAGTAGTGCTCTCCACTACTATCTCCTCTAGTCCGTATTCAGTTTTCGGATATTTTAATCCATGTACATTCCCTTGCACTTTTAGTGTTAAATTTTAAATGCCATATTTTGACCACTTCTCAAATCTACCCAGGTCCTCTAAAATAATTTGAATATCTTCATCACTATCCACACTCTTAGAATCATCTGTGAAGAGGCATATGTTGGCATGTATCCCTACCCCCTATGTTGTAGATAAAGATGTTAAAGAGGACTAGTCCCAAGGCTGATCTTTGTGGCACACCACTACTGATCCCATGTCCCATGAAAACTCTCCATATATTGCCACCTTCTGGGTTCTGCCATCTAACAAATTTCCTACCCATCTAGTGACTTTGTCCCCACCCCAACGTCATGCATCTTCTTAGCCAACAGTCCATGTAGGATGGAGTCAAAGGCTTAACTGAAGTCATGGTACAGTATGTCCACTGCTTGTCCACTGCCTTCATCACGCAATTGAAGAAATCAATCAGGTTTGTCTGACAAGGCTTTCTCTCCAATGAACAAATCCTGTCTTTTATGTTGTGTACCATTTGCCTCCAGGAAGCTTTACTATCCTCTCCCTATTATGGTCTCTAGCAGCTTATTCACAATAGATGTTACAGTAAGCTGACAGGTCTGTTATGTCCCAGTTCATTCCTACTCCTGCTCATCTGCAGGAGAACTACATTTGCTGTCCCCAGTCCCTGGGTACTGTCCCCTTCTCCAGTGTGCTACTCAATAGCTAAGCTAGCAGCTCATCTAGGACCTGCTCCATCTCATTAAGAATACATGGCTGTAACCACCCAGACCATCAGCTTATCCACTTTCAGTAGGCACCTTCTTGACTGAAATGGGATCCTCATTTAACCCTTACACACGTCCTGAGGGCACTGTCAGGCACTGGGCCCATTTCCTCCATTCTGAACACCAAGCAGAAATTCAGTATCTGTTCAGGATGTCTGCCTTTCCTTTATCCCCTTCCCACTTCCTTCCTTAATTTAGTCTGACTATTCCTTCCTTAGTCTTCTCCCTTATGTAACAAAGCAAGGCATTGTCTCCATTCTTCATACTTTCTTCTATCTTGCTTCTGCTGAGGAGGACCAGTCTCAAGACCAAACTTTGTGTCACACCACTACTGGCCCCCATACCCTGAAAATTCTCCATTTACCCCTTCCAGATAAAGGCTTAGTATGCCTTTTGTGGAGAAACTTTTAAAAACATACGTACGTACGTACGTACATTCATTCATGCAACATAAATACATAAATATTCAGTTCTGTGTCAGCCTCAGCCTTTCTCACAGCCTTACTGGCTTTTTCATCCTGTTATGAAACTTTACCTTGTCACCCTCTGCTTGTCCGTAGTTGAATTTTTTTAATTTCTTTTTCTTGGTCTTCCCAGCCGCCCCTTCAACTCTTGTGAAACACAATGGTATTTCCTTCTTCTTATTCTATCATATTACCATTACTGAACGACTTAAGCTGAGACCTCTGCTAACCAATATTTTATCACCTTCCACTTCACCTCCATCCCTCTTTCACTCCCCAGTTTGCCCTGGAACATCGCCTTCATCCTTCTATCCAAAATCCAACCTCCTAAAACCCAGTATCTTAGTCTGGATCTGAATTCTCTTTGCTTCAAGTTTGATGTCAAACCAAACTGTGTGATGGTCAGTGGTTCCCAGTGGGTCCAGCTCTACCACCTTCCAAACACTGTTCCTATTGGTCAGTACTAAGTTGAGAGTGGTTGTCTCCCTGGTAGGTTCCTCTACTCTCTGTACTAGGAATGCTTCTTGAAAGACATCCACCAGCTGCTGGCTTCTTGCGCTTACTTCTACTAGGATCCTGCAGTCCATGCCAGGTGTGCTGAAGTCCACCATTAGCACCACCTCCCCTTGCGTTGCTGCCCTTTTATGTCATCCCCCAATTCTCCATTGGCTTACCCCTTTTGTGATTGTGGTCTAGATACCATCCATATCATAAGATTTCTCCATTCTGCTGTCACTAGCTCCACCCACATTGCCATCCTGTGCTCACTATTCCCCAAATCCTCAATCTCTGTGACCTTTATACCTTTTTATATATGTAATGCTAGCCATCCCCACTCCTTTCCACTCTCTCTCTCTTCTTAACACAGAATAACAAGGTATGGTGATGTCCCAGTTATGATACTGGGTTGCCATGAGCCTCAGTGAAGGTACTGCCAGACTACCACCCTCCCCTTGTTATGCTAATAATAGTAATGCTGCAACCTGTTCTGGTGTGATACGAGTCTTATGGGTTTCTTGCCCCTGAGAGATATCTCCAAGCTAGACAGACAGACAGACACATACACAATTTTCCCTTAGCAAATATGTTTTTTTTTTTAAGTAGTCATTACAAATGTACAAAGAACCAGAAACTTTTACAATGCTGATAGAAACATAGAAACATAGAATTTGACGGCAGATAAGGACCACTTGGCCCACCCAGTCTGCCCATTTCCCTGCCTACTGGATAAGCTGCAGATCCTCATATTAGACACTGTGGTCACTGTCAGGGCCATATGGTGAGCTGTAGCTGAGGAGAAAGTGTGTCCAACCCTACCTTAGCTTCTTATTCCTTTTTGCAATATGACATTATCATTTGCAAGTTTTCTAGAAACTAACAGATGGTCAGAGAAAGAGGAAAGCATTCTAGATAAGCTGGCTAGGACTGGTTTACTCTTCTGCAGAAACCACATACTAACTGTTAGTGACCCCTGTCATGAATTTTGTGTCACCCTCTGGACTGCTTGTTATAAGCAAAAGTCATCATGTTTCTTGCAGATATATCTGTGCTGCAAAAGCCATTTTGTATGTGGGCCTATGCTGTAGAAGCCATTTTGTATGTAAACTTATGCTGTATAACTCGGGTCTGCAAACTCATATCACATCACCCTGTTCCTCTCACACCCAGCAGGGGTGACTACAAAACTACAACCTATTCATACACACTATACACTACACACTAATCTGCATAAAATAAATTTTTGTGTATTTGTTGTATATAGTTCTTCTTCAGCAGTAGATATATGTAGCATAACTAATAGTTAAAAACACACCCTGGCCAGGATATTCAAACTGCACCAGGCTGTGGTGCAAGCCTGGGCACAGCTCCACTTGGTTGCGCAGGGGTGTGGCCTGGGTGATATTTAACGGAGCTGCACTATGGTGCAGCAGCTTTGAATATCGCACCCTGGCCACCCCCACTGTGAATAACGCAGTGGCACCGCGCCAGTGCAAGTGGCCAGAGTGGAGCATGGAGATGCACTAGTGCAAGTGCCATTGCACCATGCACAGCACCTGCGATATTCAAAAGGGGACATAAAATGAGGCCATAATTTATGCAAGGCACACATGGGGCCATTTGCATGTCATTATAGCCCCATTTGCATCCCATTAGCATGCAGGTGCGCGATCCCGATGACTTGTGCCTGGTGCCCTGCTAAGGCAGTAGCCATCGGGATCGACACCTCCTGCAGCCAATCGCAGGCATTTGTCTAAAGAAAAATCCCCTCTAATATCCCTGGTGGTCCAGTGGACTGATTGCTGTGATCGTGGGCATCTGGTTAAATAAACTGATCTATATCCCTGGTGGTCAGTGGACATATGTGCCCGATCCGGGCATTTGTCTAAAAGAATAATCCCCTGTAATATCCTGGTGGTCCAGTGGACCTCTGTAGCCCTTATCAGGCATCTGTTGTAATAATCCCCATCCAATATCCCTGGTGGTCCAGTGGACGGCCTCCTCACCTTGATCGCGGGCATCTGTATTATATAAAACTTCCTATTACCCTGGTGGTCTAGTGTGCCCACCTCACCAGCCCATTGAGCCCCACCACCCCCCGTCAGCGGTGGGTGGCAGCACCCACTCGCCTCGCGCCCACCGACTGACAGCTCAATAGGGCTGCGCCCATTGGGTCACAGTGTGAGCCAATGGGCGTCACTCCTCACTACAGTCCAGATATGTGAATGAATCATTCACATCTGGACTGTATGTAACGGTATGGCTGCATGCCCATTGGCTCATGCTGTGAACCAATGGGCGTGCAGCCCTACCGAGATGTCAGTCAGCGGATGGAGGGCGGCAGGTGGTGGTGCTGCCACCCACCGCTGACGGGAGTGGGGCGGGGCCTCAGTGGGTGGGTGGGGAGGGTACACTAGACCACCAGGGTAGTAGGTCGTTTTATATGTTTTCAGATGCCTGCGATCAGGCAGAGTGCAGTCCACTGGACCACCAGGGATATTGGATGGGGGGGTTATTATACTGATGCCAATGATCAGGCACATAGCGGTCCACTGGACCACCAGGGATATAGGACAGGGGGGTTTATTTAACCAGAAGCCCGCGATCAGGCAGCACTAGGTCCACTGGACCACCAGGGATATTGGAGGGTGGGTTTATGTACACAGATGCCTGTGATGGAGCATGGGGGGGCGCCACCAGGTGCGGCAGGAACTCAGGGAGCCACCCACAGGTGGCAGCTGCCGTGTTGCACCCTGCAATGCGGCAGCTCACCTGTGGGTGTCCATCATTTGTCCATCATTTTTTTTTTTTGGCTTAACTTTGTGCAGGCGCAAGTACGGGTTGCTCATGCATGGCTCTGCACATTCCGGGCTGAATATCGGGCTGTGCAGGTTGTATATGGGCACCCCCCCCCACCTGTGCCTACATACATTACTGATGCACTGCGGTGCATCGGGATTTGTGCGGCACACTTTTCCCTTTTGAATATCGTGCCGGGGCGCATCAGTGGGTTGTGCATGATGCAATACTGTTTCACCATGTGCAACCCTTTTGAATATCTGGGCCCCTGTCTGTAAGTAGTGAATTTTTTTATTTTATTTTTTATTTATTTCATAAAATTAGATTTACAACCTTTGAGTCAGAGACTCATTTACAAAGGTACCTCATCGCGGGGAGGGTGGACAAACAAAAATGTGAGGTGGGACATTGGTAACAATACAGGTGAGATTAGTGACAGGGTATGCATTAAGGTATTTGGGGATTGTGCTGAATGCTGTAGAGTTTTTTTTGAGGCATGACACTGAAAGCTGAGTGTCCTCACAAACCTGATAAAGTGCATCACCAATGCTATAATGCACCACCTGAAGTGTACTATTATACTTATGGAATAGATTTTCTGTTGAAAACAAATTGAGCAGAGAAAGGAGACTGGAGACTGATTACACAGTACTGTAGTGTTTTAATGCATGGCATTGTGATGGCTCTCAGCTAATAAGGCTCCCATGTTTGTGATTACTATTTCATAACATGGAATGGTTGTAAACATCTAACAACAACTGGAATCTTAATGCATATAGTGGATGTTTTGTTTTAGAAATATGTTAAGAATACTGTGTTATGGTAAAACAAAATGGTTATATTAAATGCACGCTGAAAATAGAAAATAGAGTTAAAAATCTACATTTCAACCTTGGGTCTTCTTCAGGAACTAAGAGAGAAAAAAACAAAGTTGTGTTATGGTTATCATTCAAGGTGTTCACATGTTCTCTCCATGTACAAGGCTTTCCTAATTCTGTTGCAGATCCAGACGCAAATGATTTGATACTTTTTATTGGACCAACATAGATGTAACAAAAAGAATAAAGTGCTTTAGCATTCAGACCAATAAGGCCTTTGTTCTTTTTATTATATCTATGTTGGTCCAATAAAAGGTATCAAATCATGTGCTTCTGGATCTGTTCTTACAAGGACCAATACAGCAAATACTAAATCTAATTCTATTGCAGTCATTGTTTGAAATACGTCATATACTGTAGGTCATGTAGTTTAAAAACGTAAATAAAAAGTTACCTATAAAAATAAGAATATCTCTAAAACAGTAATGGGAAAAATAAAATGTACTTCTGATATAAAAAGTATTAGTTGGCTCCTTTTAAAAGTTAGTCTTAATTTCAGGTGGTGTGCTAGCTCTTTAATGGGCAGGAAACACATAGCTTCCTGTAGTCATGCAGAACTCCAAACCATGAGTAACAATACCAGTTTACATTTTATGAATGTTAAACAGTAATATTTTTTTAACAAATAAAGATATTTAATAGCACTAGGGTCATGACAGGGGAGCCATCTCCAGTAATCACCCCCTGGTGTGAAAAGCACTCAACCTCACCTCATGCTGCTCAGCTCCTCAGAGAATGTGATTATCTCACAGTTGCTCATCCCCCCATGATTAATTAATTATAATCTCTTCTCTCTTGATCATAAGATTGATAAAAGCTTACCATTATAAATACTTAGTATCTGAAGATCATTTAAAACTTTAACATGATTATGCCTTGAGAGAAAAAGTGAGAATATTTTGTTGAACAAATGCACTGCAGAACTGACCATCATAAAATGAGAAAAAAAATACAGAATAAAGAATATATATATTTCATTTTTAAAATAAGTTGTATTGTCTGCCAGTTGGTCAATATAATTATCTTAATAAGATGTTTTAAAATAAGAAATTATTAATATTTTCAGAAATCGAATAGCTTATAAACAAGGCAGTAAACTGTAAAAATTTGTATACCCAAAATAAAAATTTGACATGTCTAAAAGTAATATTTTAACATTCTGACAAAATATTAAATCTGATTTCAAGATATTGAATATAGCTGATTCATTAAAGATCTAATGTAAAAAGAAATTAAAATCTTTGTGGCAAGGCCAGCTTGCCAGTGCAGATGCAGGGCGCCCATCTGCAATGCTGATGACCTGAGTTTGGGAATGGACTCGGGATGTTGGAGGGTCAGCCAGGGGGACAAGGATTGAGCATCCTAGGGACCGCTATCCTTCTTCAGAGGAGGAGAGGGGAGGGTAGAGTGTCCTACACAACATGAACCTCTGGCAGAGGATTGGGGAATCACCCTGCCGGCTCTGTCACTTGTGGGGGGTGGGGCAGATGCAGGATGTCATTGCACATCCCTGCCCCCAAGGAACAGCACATTAAAAAAAATTGTGGCCCCCATTCATGATACTCTCACCTCTGCCATCACTCTTGCTATGACTTACAGTCTGCCAGGAGGGTCCCACTCCCATGGCCCTGGCCTGGGGCATAATCAAGGGCTAGAGACCATGATCCCTAGGGATGGGGTGCCAAACCAGCAGCCCAGCCCAGGGGGTAAGCCTGGGCATGGGGAGTGGTGTATGGGGCGGGGGGCTGAAGCCTGGGGGAACAAGGTAAAAAAAAAAATGTTTGTAAAAATAGTAGGTACTACCTTGCACAATAAGGCTTTGTCACAAACACATCTTAGCCACAATTGCTTCTGAATTCAAAACTGTCTCAATATTACTTAGTTGGTATTTGCTCATGTTTGTACAGAATATTTTCCTCTTTACTTCACGTAAAATATAACATGCCTAATCAATATATAAAGTGTGCAGAACAAACTGCAGAATATGTAAAGGTCAGGGTTACACATATAAAAAGATGGATGGACTACTATGGTTAAAGTACTACTGCCATGTTCAAGATAAAGCCTACTTTCAGGTCTTATGTTTATCTCAGAGTGCTTAAAATATGCATACAGTAAATAATTTGTGTATGCACAATTTCACATCAGTTGGAGGCCACCTTGCTCAGACTCATGTTATTTTGTCCCTGGGAACATGCAGAGGCATCAGGTGGGTTGAACTTTGGATGAGCTGTGAAATAAGAAGTTTCTGCCAAATAAAATCTCATTTTGATTGAAAAATAACAATAAACTAATGAATAAGTCAAAATGGGCAGCCTAGATACAGTCAGCAAGCATACAGTTGTCACAGGCACACTGGCCCCATGGTACCAAAAATGAATTCTAAAAGCTGACAGTGCCTGTACTGGAGTGCATGTCTGTCATCCTCCTTTCACTCTTACATGCCTTACACAATCCTGCAACACAGACAACACAGGTTTTTACATCAGCTGTGAGGAGATTTGTACCAAACCCTCCTTGCTTCAAAGTTGGCCCTTGAAGACCTCACTGGAGTGTGTGTGGTGCAGAGTAGGATGGATGCATAAATTAACCACCGCTGGTCAGCGCTTTGAAATCCTGTTAAAATTACTGCAAAAATAAGTGAGAACATATGGGAAAGTGTCTTCTTTCATTGAAACAACTCATCTGCTAACTAATTATCACAAAAAGGGAAAACTCTGCATCTGTATTGTTTTTTGTTTTCACTGAGAAAAAACTCTACCTCTCAACTGTCAAAATGCCAGCTTCGTGAAGCCATACAGTTGATAACAACTTGCAGGTTAGTGAAGGGGCAGTCGCTACTTCTGACAGATATGCCTCCAACACAAGTTTTATTAAAAATATCCTGGAATCCATTAAAATAGACACTGATGATTTAAAACAAGCTGTGACCAAAAAAAAGCTGATACCGGGGCCACCAATGAGCGAATAGAAATTACAGAGGGCAGAGTCGCTGTTATTGAAGAATCTTTTTACAGTTTACAGGACATGTCAGACCTTCACACAAAACAGATCTCCTATTTACCTAATAAAATAGATAATTTAGAAAATCATAGCAGGAGAAATAACCTCAGGATCATGGGGATCCCAGAGGGGGTGGAAGGCAATAGGATGACAAGTTTCCTACAGCAGTTCTTTGAAAAACTTTTTCAGCACTGATGGCAATGGCCCCTTGAAATTGAAAGAGCACACCACTCGTTAGCCCTGAAGCCACCACAAAGCACCAGACCAAGACCTATAATTGGCAATTTTCTGATGGCTAGAGAAAAGAAGAATTTGTTTTGGAATGGGGGAAAAATCCCATTGTACCAGAATTTCTGTAGTGACATCATTGACAAAGAACTTTTAATGAGGTGAGACAAGTGTTACAGAGGGAGGGTTTGAACTACTATATAAAATATTCAGCTGTGTTAGTAATCCATCCCCCTTACAGCCCCCCTGAGTCTTGCACCACTCCTGAGATGGCCTGTGTAATTTTGCACAGTACTAATATGGATACAGGGCACCATGGTTCCTCCAATTTGGATAAACATTCAAATGACAGTCCAGCATGAGCCCCAGAACTTGCTGCCATGATCACTGAACAGCAAAATTTGACCACAGGAAGGAAAGCTTATGACACAGACTCACATGGTAAAAACAAAGGGAGCAAATACACAGCACACCTCTAGCTTATCCCCACTTATGCTGCTGCACACAAAGGCTTGTCTACAGTTACCAGTGCAAATTTCCAAAAAAGAACTGGACCTCAAGCATTTACCATAAGAGCAGATTTCTGGGGAGACAAACAGGGCAACATTCCAACACAAAGAATCCCAGAAAATGTTCAAGGAGCAGAAGCAGAGAGAATAGACACTCCTCCAGAGTGACCTCATCTCCATGAAGATCCCCAGAGTTGAATCCTGAGCAAAGCACAGTGTCACAGGAAATGATTACTTGAACAATGCCTCTTAATTTTCACTTCAAAGCATTCACTTTTGATCTCCAGTTCCCGGAAGTGGCTTACACACATAGATACATATGAAGTGATGGCAGATGGGGACCTAGTGATCCACCTAATCTGTCCTAATTTTTTTTTTTGTTTGCCTACCCCCTCCTAGTATCCCTGATACCCTAGAGGTCCTTTGTGCCTGTCCAAAGCCCTCTTGAATTCCCCCACTATTTTGAATTTAACGACCATCTGTAGTTGGCTGTTCCATAGAATCACCACCTGTTCAGTGCAGTAGAACTTCCTTGCATTACATGCAGATGTAAAGTGTACTCATTTTCCTGATTCTGCTCAGTCTGTGTGTTTCTACAATCAGTACAACTCAGTCATAAGTACAACTTAAGGCAACTGTTAAACCACAGAGCTACAACTTTTTTTGTCTCCAGTGATGAAGAGTGACTAGTGCATTCATGCAACTCTAGGCTGGGAAACTGTCTAGCCACTTTCAAAACATGGCATGATCTGGCTAAGTCAGAGACTATTTGTGACAGGACTTGAATATTACCTAGTTTACATGTGTGGGTGTTCTAGTCTGTTATTCACACATCAGTTCAATTGTTTGTTATTATATTTAGTGAATGTATGCATATACTTGAGCAGGCACACATAGAAAGTTGTTGGGATTGCCACAGTTCATTTGTTTAAACATCTAAATCCTGTGTGTGTGGGGAAGGGTAAAGGATCATTGTAGAAATTAGCTGGGTTTCAACCATGTTCTCTGCTTAGGATCTACCACCTCTACTAAGCCTTTCCTGTGATGTTCAGTACAGTGTATTCCTAATTTTCAATTTTGTTCTGTTCTTTACTATTAACTTATGGAGCTGAATTGATCTCTACTATGTTCTGGATACTCAGCATCTGTTATGGTTGAAAGGACATATGAAAAAGACATGCTTCAGATGTCATCCCAATGGACATGTACTGGCTAAACAATACAATGAAAGTGTTGATGGCTCAGTATGGGATTCAGATGAATCTGAATCATTTTGCTGAACCATCACTCTAATCCTGCAGCTCCTTTTGAAGATGGAAAGTCAGGAATGACTACTAAAAGGATCAGAGACATTGAGCACCGCAGGACCTCAGTGAACAGTTAAATTGAGTAGCACTAAATGAAGAACCTAATATACTCATTTGAAACACTCTCTTTCTTGGTCTTAACCTGTTCTCTTGTGTATGTAGAACCCTCCTTCTTTCATCTCTTTTTCACTTAATCTAAAATTCATAAAACATGGTTGCAAATGCAGTTATGATGAGTGCAGGTGTCTCATTTGCTTACCAGAAGCATTAAGTGCTTTCCCAATGGTCTCACATGTTTGTAGCATATAGCCCTGTTGTAGAGTGTAGATCAGCTATGTTGTTAGAAGTACCTCTGTAAGTGCAAGTAGTGTTGCTGGTACCTTGGAATTTAGTTTTCATTACATTCCAGTGCAATACAGCTTGTCAACCCTTAGGGTTATTTCAGTTATTTTTTTTTTCACTATCTCATTATTATAGTCTATAATGTAAACTGTTTTTAGTTGTTTAGTGCTTATGCTTTCTTTTTATACTTAATAGTAGTTGACAAGAGAAGCTGTCCTGGTCAGTTACTGTAATCCTACTTTTATTAGCTTTGATACCCTGCAATTATAAACATATTGCTAAAGTTTGAACCTGAAGCTACATTGTTTTAGTGCTCACTGTTCTATGCAGAATAGATATTAATTGTTGGGGGTGAGAGTTTTATTATGTACTACACTCTTGTTTAGTTTTCTTTTTTTTTTTTTTTTGAAGGAGAAAAAAAGGAGAACCTCTTGACTCTTTAATCCTTTTTCCTAGTTTCAAGCAACATGGAGTCTAACCCCCTTTCCTTTTTTAAAGGAATATTAATGGTTTAGGTTCCCCCATGAAATGAAAATAGGTTCTAAGTGTTATTATTAAGAATAGGATTGACATAGCCATAATACAAGAAACTCATCTTTCAGATCAAGAAGCAGTGAAGTTAGCTAACTCTTGAGTTGCTCAAGAGGAATATTGCTCCTTTAATTAAAAAAAGAGGTACTGCCATTCTGTTTCTAAAGGGTGTCAACTTTGCTAAAGCAAATCATTGCACTGATGCAGAAGGTAGATTTCAAATCCACACGGGCATGCTAAACAGACAGAATTTGCTATTTCCAAAATTTATGCCTGAAATTTCAAAGCTACTTTCTTTGATAAACTAACTACTGAATTAGGTTTGATTAAGGATCATTAGATAATTTTGGGAGGGGATTTTTAATGAGACAGCCGAGCCTCATTTAGATAGAGATGGAGTACAGGCCTCACTAGATAAAACAAGGTCACAAAGAGCTCTTAAAAGGTTAATTAAAGACCCAAACCTAGTTGACTCCTGGAGGTTGACTCACCACAAGACAGAGAATACTCTTTCTATTCAGATAGGCATGACTCCTACAGTAGGATCAACCACGCCTGGATCTCTAATGATTTACTGTATGTGACAATATCATCAATCAATCAATCAAATCTTTATTTATTCAGGCGGTCATCATTGAGCAAGGCTCATTTACAAGATGGACCTGATAAGGTCAAGGTTCGAGTTGATGCACAGCAATTACATCACATACTTATGAGACAGTTATACATACAGAAAAAAGGAAAATGTTATTTATAACACAATAATATACAGAGAATTCACATGTTAAAGCTTGGCTAAGAGAAAGTTAAACTAACATCTACAATATGTACAGTACATATATATCTCAATGAGGATCATGACAGTCACTCACATAATGAGTACAAGGATGCTGAAGGGAATATTGGGTGCCATATACTGGCGGTGTCTGACTGGAAGGAATATGCCATATGTGACTGGAATATGGTTTTGTGGGATGACTATTCTATCTCTAGCGATAGCAGCTGCATTTCTCTGTGAAGAAGGCTGTACAGTGCTGCTTGAAGGATGTAAATGGAATGATAATGGACAGTTTAAGGGATTTTTGTAGGGTGTTCCATGCTATGGATAGAGAATAGCTGATTGCTGCCCTCCCTATTTTGGTGTTGACTTTGGGCAATTTGAGCAGGATGATATTGTTGCTTCTTAGGGCATAGGAGCTAGGAGTGGTCAGGTTGAAGCAGTCCAGGATATAGCTTGGGAGTTTTTTTGATAAAGCTCTGTAGATCTATAGAGCTGCATTTCTGCTCCTCCTGACATGAAGGGAAACCCATCCAGTTGTGTCATAGAGAGAACAATGGTGAGTATTATATGGCAGGTCTGTAATGAACCTTATTGCTCTATGATATAAGGTATCCAACTTTTGAAGGTAGGGAGTGGGGCAGTGACTATAGAGGAAGTCTGCATAGTCAATGACTGATAGAAAGATGGCCTGGACTAATCTCATCTTTGAATCTCTAGTAAGGAAGGGTTTTAATCTGTAGAGGAGGCCAAGCCTTAGGCGAAGCTTTTTCAGCAGTTGTTCTAGATGTTGAGTAAAGTCAAGTCTGTTGTCAATCCACACACCTAGGTATTTGAAATTTTCAACATACTCCAGATTTTCTCCAAGTATAGTGCATAGCTGGGGGAGATTGATTGAAGAGGATGTGTTGGTGGAGTTTTGGGTTGTGAACATCATTGCTTTGGTTTTCTTTGCATTTAGCAGAAGCTTTTTCTCGAGAAGCTGATGTTGTAACAGGGAGAATTCTGCTTGTAGGATTTCATGAGCAACTTTAGGCGAAGGGTTGTTAACCTACAGTACAGTGTCATCAGCAAAGAGATGTACTGAGGACTTGGTAAGGGTTGAATCAATTTTATTTATATAAATGGCAAAAAGGATAGGACCCAGAATAGAGCCTTGGGGGACTCCTCTTGACAGTGGTCTTAATGGGGATAGGTCACCTTCAGCTTTTACCTGCTGTGATCTACCGGAGAGGTATCATCTGAACCACTTAAGGGAGGATGGATCTAGGCCAATGGAGTGTAGGGATGAGAGTAGCAGTTCATGGTCCACAGTGTCGAATGCTTTGCTCAGGTCCAGGAATACTGCACAGACATTGTTCTTTTTATCCAATTCGGTTTACCAATCATTGGTGACCTTGGTTAATGCAGTGATAGTGCTATGTTTGGCCCTGAATCCAGATTGAGCTGGATTTAATAGATTAGCATTGTCCAGATATTCCCTTAACTGAATACTCACTAATTTCTCCAACATCTTGGATAACACAGGTAGGATGGAAATAGGTCTGTAGTTATTAAGATCCATAAGGTCCCCTGATTTTAGAAGGGGGACCACTTGGGCTGTCTTCCACAGTGTGGGAATAGAGCCAGAGTTTAGGGAAAGGTTAAAGAGGTGAGTTAGAGGGACTGCAAGCACATGACACACAATCTTTAGAAAGAATGGGTCCAGAAGATCTGCTCCTGCACTTTTTTTGGTAACCAGATGCCATAATAGATCCTCAACTTATTTCAACAGTATAGGTTTGAAGCTAAGGAGGAGTCAACTCTTTGATCACCAGTATAGTGGAGCTTAATTGATCCTTAATAGGTTAGCTGGGGAGGAGTCAAAAGCAAGGCCAGCTGTTGTGAAGTGGTTGTTGAATGCATCCAGGATTTCCATTGTGCCAGTAATGGGGCCATAGTTACTGTGTAATTGGGTTGGAAGGGGGTTGTTAACATCCTGGCCCATCATACCCTTGATGGTGCCCCAAAATCTAGCAGTATTATGGTAGGAGGAGTCGAGCTCAGCCAGGTAGTAGGCAGCCTTTGCATCCCTAACTTTCCTGGTGCATTTATTCCTGGCTTTCCTAAAGATCATCCAGTCCATGACATTTTTAGTTTTTCTTGCTACTTTCCAAAGTTTATCTCTCTCCAGCAGTGCAGCTTTGAGGTCAGCTGAAAACCAGCGACAGGATTTGTTTTATTCGGATACTAGAGATTGGGGCATGGGTGTTAGGGCATTTATTATAATGCTATTTAGCACCTGCTGAGCTTTTTCTACAGAATGTGCAAGATAGAACTTTTGCCAGTGTGGAGAGTAGGCTAGATCATGCAGATATCCTTCAATATTGGTGTTTTTCTTGGATCTCCTCATGAGGAATTTGCAGGATCTGTTTTAATGCTGTTGGATCTTACCCTGCGATGGGGCAGTGATCACTTATGTCGCATGGGAGCACTCCAGCATGTGTGAATAGATATGGTTTACTCACTAGCATGATGTCAAGTAGAGTACTGTTACTACTATTCCTTGCATTTAATCTTGTTGGTTCATTAATTAACTGTGTGAGCCCATAGGTGTCACAGAATGATACCAGAGGTGTAGCTGCCTGGGTGAGCCAGTTGAAATTCAGGTCCCCTATGATAATGACTTCTTCAGTACAGGACTTGACCAGGTTTCCCAGGTGGGATAAGAGCTTGTGTTCAGCAGAGTGGGGTCTGTAGCATCCAATTAAATGGAAAGCTGCTGTATTGGGGAGAGAGACTTTTAGAGATAGACACTCAAATTCCTTGGGCATAGATGTTGCAGCAGTACAGGATACAACTAAACCAGCTTTTACATATATGGCTACTCCACCTCCCCTTGTTTGGCGATCAGCTCTGAATAGCTTGTAGTTAGGTAGGTTAACTTCCCTGTCCATTGTGGTGGTCTTGAGCCATGTCTCAGTTATCACAAGAAAGTCTGGCAAGGTATGGGCAACCCAGGATTGTAGCAATGTAATTTTTTTCAACAGACTGCATACATTAATATGCAGGAACCTAAGGCCTTTAGTTGAGGTTAGGTCTGATGGAGAGGTGATACTTCAAGAGGTCCAGGGTTGACTTCCATTACCAATACAGAGCAATAGGAAGATCAGTAATTTCATAGGGCTGCCAGTGATAGGGAGAGGGGCTGTCTTTGGTCCTCCTTTTTATTCCATTGCCACTCTTTGTTTTGGTGCTCCTGTGGATTTAAGGTAGTGTGTCGGATACCAATTAGCAGATTGACGACTAGGCTTAGTGGGATCTATATACCCAGCAGTGGGGCCTTAGCTGAGACATATATGTGGTGATATGTGTAACTTTATGGTGATTGTACCACTGTAGTCGATGCAGCAATGGCAAGGCATATGTGAGGGTTTGGGTGTCGGCCACGGGGGATGTTCCAGAGAAACTAGTCGGGTTGACCACTTTAGATTGTATAATAGGGTCATCTTCACTGTGGAACCCTATGGCTGATAGTGACAGGAGTATCAGTAGCAAGTTCCCCATTCTGAGGGGGATATTGATCGCTGGCAATAGGGAGTAGCGAAGTTGCTGATTGGTTGGATCATCAAGCTGGTGTGAGACTCTGTTGGTTTAGAGAAAAGTGCTATGTGCGGGGAAGAGATTTCGGCGGGAAGATGCCTATAAATTAACACACAAGAAGGGGGAAGGGCGGGTGGGCAAAAATGTTGCACCTTTCCTGACTGCTCCCTCGCTGTTCCTCCTGGCCTTGTGGTTCCCAAGTTCGGCTAGGTGCCGCCGACCGCCCACTGGCGGAGCAAAGCCCTGGAGCTCAGCTGGTTGCTGTGGGCTGAAGGAAGCAGGCTGGAGAGAGACAGAGGAGGGTGCAGCAATTAATAAAGGCAGTAGCAAGCCTTTTTCTGAGCGTCACTGACCAAATCTGCACTACAAAGGACTGTGGGGGGTCCTGTGGTGCCTCAGCGTCTGGCCCACCTTACATATTCAGACAAGGAGCTGCAATTACTTTAAAGAGCAGTAAAACGGTAGTTTCCCCTTACAATACAATAGTGGATAACAGCACTTTTTTGATGATTTACACATATAAAACTAGAAGGAGAGTGGTGCCTCAGCATCTGGCCCACTGCTACTAACAGAGTCCAGCAGAATTCAACAGAATTAACAGCAGTTACCCTCTATAGATGTCTCACCAGAGTGGAAGCAGCACTTCTGGGAAACTTGCAGTAAAACACCAGGGGAAGAGTAAAAGACAAAAAGAAAAACACATTTTCAAGTCCCACACAGATTTCAGCAATGCAAACTGAGCCAGTGTAAGTCAATGGGGCAGAAGAACCAATTGGCTGCTGTGCCTGGTGGAGCACTCGCTTACCGATTGGCTGCGCCTTTCCCGACTGCTCCCTCACTGTTCCTCCCGGCCTTGTGGTTCCCAAGTTCGGCTAGGTGCCACCGACCGCCCACTGGAGGAGCGAAGCCCCGGCGCTCAGCTGGTTGCTGTGGGCTGAAGGAAGCAGGCTGGAGAGAGACAACTCTGAAATACTTGATATCATAATCTCAGACCATGCCCTCATGAAGCTTTCTTTATCTCTGGATAAAAAAAAATGAGTAAATCATTTAGATCGAGATTAAAGACGTCCTTAACTCATTGTGTCCTAGCAGACGCCTGTAGTCGTCAGTAAAAAAACACTGGTGTGTCCTGAGGACGTCTGCAGAAGTCGGCTACTGACTCCCAGTGTGCCCTTGCAACGTCTGGAGAAGTCACTTGTATATTTTAATATATATTGTAACAGAATATAATATATATTTGACTGCATAACACCGTTAGAAAGATAATTTTATGCTGCACAACTTTGTCACTGATATTTTGTGTATATCATGTATACTTTAGGGGTTATTTGCATTTGTTTATGGTATGGTGTGTATGGCTGACATGTTTTCCATCAAGATTCACCTAAGCAGCTTGAATAAAATTCACTTTTTTGGCACTTCAGCAGGTATAAAATAAAAACCGTATTGATTACAACTGGTTGCATAGCACCATTGGAAAGGCATTTTTGTGCTCATCAACTTTCGTGCTGATACTTTGTGTGTATCATGTATACTTTTGGAGTTATATGCATTTGTTTATGATATGGTGTGTGTGGTTGAGATTTAGCCCTCAAATCTCATCAAAGCACCTTGACTAAAATGGGGAAAAATTACATTTTATAGTAAAAAGATATCTTTTTTAGCAAACATAATATCAAAACACCACCTTTCTGTCTGTCTGTTTAATTTAGTGTTGATATTTTACATATTTTCCAACAAAAAATGGCTTATGTTGCCCTTTTTTAGTGAAAAAAATATTTAGTTTGCTCTTTCGACCAGCATAGAAAAAATGTAAAATTACTTATTATTACATGCATGCCACCATTGGAAAGGCAATTTTGTGCTGAATAACTCTGCCACTTATACTTTGTGTCTAGCATGTACAGTTATTGAGCTATTAGCATTTGCTTGCAACATGCTGACTATGGCTGGATTTTGCTTAGAAAGGCCCAGGATTCACTGTTAACAGTATACAGGAGATTCAGGAGGCAAGTGGTGTAATCTCAGAGTGAACCTGTGGAGGCAATGAGTTAATGCAGGACAAAAAAAATCATTGAATTTATTGATGTGGAAACTGCAGAATACTTTAAATGTAATAATACAGCGGAAGATTCCAAGGCAAAGCCTTCATTAGGGGATGCATAATTAGTTTTGCTACTGTCAAAAAAGAGAGAGTCTAAAAGATATGGCAGCTAAAGAAAGTAACTTGCAAGAACTGGAAAGGAAATACAGGTAGAAATGTAATAGATCCAAGGAACTGTTATACAAGATCGCACATTTAAAATATGAAATTAATAAAATATATTCATCTAAGGCAGAATCTGCCCTCTCTAGAACAAAGCAAGTTTTGGGGGAAGAGGGAGAAAAAGCTGGTAGGTTTTTAGCCTATAGACTAAAAAAAACATGGTCAAAATATAAAGCAGGGACTGAAATCCCCCCCCACCAACACCAAAAAAAATAGTTACAGATAATGCTGAGATTAAGAAGGAGTTATTTAATTTCTACAATAAATTATACCAAAGCTTGGGACAAAAACACAGCAATTGGAGATAACTGATAAATAGGCCCTGGATAGACCAATAATTCTGAAAGAAATATGTAGAGCTATAAATGAAATTCCTTCAGAATAAAACTCCAGACCTGGATGGTTTGCCTTGAGATTTTTTTAGAATTTTGAGTCAGCCTGTTAAATCACACTTAACAGGAGTGATTAAAGAGGCATTGGAAACTAGCACCTTGTCAGATTCCACGAATCACACATACATTTCATTAATTTATAAGAAAGGTAAAGATATTCTGCAGTGTGAAAGCTGTAGACATATATCACTACTAATTGCTGACTACAAGATTATGCCTAAGGTACTTGCCAATAGAATAAAAGGGATTATTACAAAAAATTGTAGGAAAACAGGTAGGTTTTGTGCCAGGATGATAAGGGGCAGAAAATGTTTGTAGATTGTTGAATGGGATTTGGGCAGCTAGTAAACTTAAAGATCCAGCATCTAAAGCCGGCCCAATAGCGCTGACGGCTGAGGCACTGGACGCCTTACCTCGCACTATGCTGGCAACCTGTGTTCAGGAATAGGCACGGGCCACTGCGGGTTGGCAGGGGAGGAGAGGGATCGAGCATTTGGGGGACTGCTCTCCCTCTCCAAGAGGGGAGGAACTCTAGTGGTTGGCACACTTCTGGACCCTGGTGGAGGCGGGGGCAGTGCACTGATGCTGCTGTAAAGAAGGGTCTGAGATGGTGCAGGCACCGGAAGGAGCACGTGCTGATGCATGCTCACTCCCTCCACTGGCATCATTCCACACCCCACTCATGTAAGGGAGTAAACATGAAAGAACTGGAAGGGGACAGGATCAGTTGTGTTCCAGGACAGTAGCTGCTGCTGTTGTTTTCACAGGGCTCTTGTGGATTTTACTTGGTAGGTTAGTTCTTTTCTTTCTTACATCTAAAGGGCCAGTGAGGGTATTGTTTTGGGTGCTGCTGGATGTTTGTAAACTGATTTGGTGGCTGTAAGTGGGGCTCATTTTGTGGATGTTTCACTGTGTAACAGGCTGCGCTGGTAGAGGCCTATTTCTTCTGATTTAAAACCTATTTGGTGGATTTGCTTGGGCCTGGTTCTTTGGCTGCTGGGCTTGGAGGGAGACACAGGGCTGATACCACTCTCTCTCGAGTCAGGTGTCTGCCCAACACCCTTCCTCCCCACCCCTCCCTCCCCAGAAGTCTCACGAATTTATAGGGAACACCTGCCCTGCAATTGGAGGAAAAGGCTGCAGGTGCAGCTCATGTAGTTCTAGCCACTGGGGGTAGGATTTAAAGGCTGGGGAGAGGAGCTTTGGGAGTTGTTCATTTCCTTATAAGTTTAATGTGTTGTACTGCACCTAGTAACAGGGTTACTGGTGTACAGTGGGACTGTCTGTAAGATTAGTGGGTGACCTGATTAGGCAGTAGAGGTATCTTGGACTAGGGGAACCTGTGGCTCACCCAAGGAACCTATTTGGAAGGGGATGGAACCACACATCATTAGGGCGGCATCTTTGGGAGGTGGTGGGGTGCTGAGGGTGTGGAGCAGCCATGATACTGGACTGGGCTTGGAAGTTTGGTGGTTGCCCAGTGTGCTAGCAACTAGCACAGCCCAGGGAGGAGGTTGCGGGATTAGGAGAAAGCTGGGGAAGGGGGTGGTATGGTTGGGAAGGGGCTGGAATCTCCACAGGGTTGCACCAAGCACTGGGGGTTGGGGCATAGGGAAAGGAGTGCAGGAGAATACTCAGGGGTCACATAGGGAACCTGGCAGAGGGGGTCCAAAAGGACACTACCAAGGAAGCAGGCAGGTAACTGGAGGCCCTCACAAAGGGAGGACGGAGGGACAACATTCTCAGGGAAGTAGGCAGATGGCCAGGGCTGGACAGAAGGAAGCAAGGCGGGGAGGTGGATCAGACCTTACACTCAGTAACCACTTCAATTCTCTTCTTCTGCTCAAGGATGAGGGGGGTGATGTAGCCATGACAGGGTAGTTAGAGATGGAAAGGAGTGGGAGGCAGGAGGCAGGGGCCAGATAGCAGGAAGAACAGGGGGGGACCTGGAATGCAGGAGAATGGGGGGAGCAGTGAATCAGAGCAGGAGGAGCAGGGGGAAGAGGGAGGAAAGCGCAAGGAGAAGGACCAGTTGGGAGGAAAGGTAAAGGAGAAGGACCAGAAGTACAAGGAGGATTCAGTAAAGGGAGCTGAGGGTTTAGGCCAGGGGAGCACGACTAGCAAGGAGGAACTAAATGGAGACAGGAAGGAAGGGAGGATGAGCCAGGCTAGTTTAGCAGATGGGGGAGAAGGACCAGTTCTGACAGTGAGGGAGAATTAGCAAGGAACAGAAGGATACTCAGGAGGAGGAGGCATAGGATTGGAGGAGGGGTGGCCATGGTAAATAAGGAGGGTGGCATGTGGCACCCAGAAAGGGGGAACACGGAGCCAGCTGGGTGGAGGGTCTGTAGAAAGGATGAGGGACATGGAAGAGGGGAATGGAGGAAAGGAGTGGTCAGGTGCTCCTGCTGGAGGATTCTATGATCAGGCGATCAAATGGGATAGGAGGAGAAGCCTGGCCAGTTAGAACAAGATGCTTCCTGGACTAACGGTGCACAGGGCTAAGCATGAGGTATATCAACTGGCAAAGGATTGTGGGGTTCCCAGACATACTGGTCCACCTGGGTACAAATGACATTGAGGGAAATAGCAAGCTAGAGATACAGGCAAGATTCAGGAGCTAGTCGAGGGTCTGTCATGACATAGGATGCACAGTTTCTTCTCAGAAATCCTGCCAGTGCCAAGGGCTAGTGGGGAACACAAAAGGAAAATTGGGAGATAAACCAGTGGCTCAGGGAGGGTGGAGGCCAGAGGGTATGGGTTGATGGGGGATTGGGAGACCTGGGAGGATAAGGAGCTGTATGCTGAGATCGACTACATCTCAATTTGGAGGAGAATCATAAGTTGAAAATAGAGGGTTCATTGGTGAAAAGTGGGGTTTAAACTTGTAGAAGGGGTGGGATGGAGAAAAAGACTGTCAAGGGGTGCCGATAAAGAAGGGACTCTGTCTCCACCCCTGGGGACCAGGAGGATTGCAGGAAAAGGCCAACTGGCAAAGTGCAGACCAGGGAAAAAGAATCCCATGGGAACATGAGCAGGGAAATGGAACTATAGGAAAGGGTGGAAGGTAGTCTCTTTAAATGCCAGGAGCTTGGGCAATAAAATGCCTGAGCTCCAGGCGATGCTAACTGAGGGAGCAGTGGATGTGGCAGCGGTCACTGAGACTTGGGCCACTGCAAGACATGACTGGGACCTGAACCTGGAGGATACACTATGTTCAGGAAGGACAGGGGAGGAAGGGAGGAGGGTAGAATGATAGTCAAAAACTGCATTGGCATAGGGGAGTAGAGGAGGCGGAGGGAACTGTGGAGGAGATTTGGGTCACCTTGATAACACGGGGGCAAGACAGTAAAAATAGGAGTGGTGTATAAACCCCTGCCTGGCGGAGGAGCTGGAGGACAGTCTGGTGGCAGATGTTAGGAGACACTGCAGACTGGGCAGAGGCAGTGGTGTTTGGGGACTTAAACATGCCAGGAACAGACTGGAGACTATGACATCCTCTGTGACCAGGAACAGAGGTTGTTGATGTCTTTCAAGGCAGCGTTCCTAACTCAGCAGGTGAGGGAACGACCAGGGAGGCACGTGACTGGATGTGGTCCTGGCAGACAGTGACCAGATTGGGGCCTGGAGGTAGGGACCCATTGGTGGGGAGTGACCATGCCACAGTCTGGTTCTGCCTGGACCTAGGAGGGGTAGAAGGCTGCACAAAGACGGAAGTAACCGACTTCAGGGGTGGATTTTAAGGAAATGGGAAGGATCCTATGAGCATTTGGATGGGATTGGGTCGATATGGACGCTGATAGTAGGTGGAAATCATCAGGAGAGGGGTGCAGGATGCTACCAGCACCTGTGCAAGAGTAAGACGAAATGCGGTAGGGCCCAAAAATCCTGTTGGTGGACCAGGGAGGTCCAGGAGGTGGTGGGGAAAGAAAGCAGCTATAAGCAATTCAAGTGCTCAAGGAGTGAAAGGGATCAAGGGGAGTACAGAGCTGATGGCTAGAAGGGCCACTAGAGTGGTGAGGGCGGCTAAGGCAAGGAAGGAACAGAACCTGGCCAGGGAAATTAGAGAGGAACAAGGGTTCTTTAGATACACTGGGGAAAATGAAGGGTGAAGGGGCAGATTAGCAGGATTAAATCAGGGAGAGATGGGCACAAGACCCGGGGAGCAGGCTGAGGTACTAAAATGAGTACTTCACCCCAGTTTTCACCAGGGAAAATGGGGTGCTGCATCACACATGGGAGGAGACAGAGATACTGAGGAGGGGGGACCCCTACCGATCGGGCAGGTCTGGGGAGAGGGGAGGCATCACTGGCAGGTGGGGGAGGCCAAGCAGGAGAACTGGTACCGGAAGTGGAAATCACAGCAGAGAGAGTGAGGGAAGCCCTCAGCTCCCTTAAGACAGAGAAAGCACCGGGGCTGGATAAATTACATCCCAGAGTGCTGAAGGAACTTGCAGATGTCCTGGCAAAACTCCTGGCAGAGCTTTTCACCATCTCTCTGAGGACAGGGTGGGTGCCCCAAGACTGGAAGGTGGCGCATATAGTGCCTATCCCCAAGGGGGGTTCAAGGGAGGTGGCAGGGAACTACAGGCCTGTCAGCCTGACCTCGGTGATGGGCAAGGTGATGGAGGGCATTGTCAAGGAGAGGCTGGGGGGGACCTGGATAAGTCAGGGTGCCTGGACGATAGACAGCATGGATTCATCCCGGGGAAATCGTGTCAGACAAACCTGGTGGAGTTCTATGACTGGGTGACAAGTGCCTTGGACCTGGGTAGACCAGTGGATGTCCTCTTTCTAGACTTCAGCAAGGCATTTGACTCTGTTCCTCACGTGGGCCTGTTGGATAAGCTGGGAGAAATGGGGGTGGGGAACCAGATGATCAGATGGATAGGCAATTGGCTCCAGGACCGGACCCAGAGGGAGTAGCTGGTGGATAGTCTCATCCCCAAGGAGGGTCATTAGTGGGTCCCACAGGGATCAGTCCTGGGCCCCTTCTGTTCAACGCCCACGATCTGACATAAGGACAGGAATCAGAGGAGATGAGTCTTTGCAGATGACTCAAACTGGGGCGGTGGTGGATGGGGAGGAGGAGGGTGACCCACAGGGGACCTGGAGGCTCTGGAAAGATGGTCTAGAAAGTGGAAGCTGAGGTTCAATGCAGGAAATGCAAGGTACCCACCTGGGGCCAGAAACCCAGGTCAAGTGTACACCCTGGGGGGAATGCTACAAGTCTCGATGGCTGAGAGGGACCTGGGGGTGGTGGTGGATGTCAAGATGAACAACTCTGAGACTTGTAGGAGGGCAGCAGCCAAGGCCAACAGGATGCTAGGATGCATCGCTAGGGGGATCACCTCCAGAAGGAGGGAAGTGATACTCCCTCTGTATAACTGCTTGGTGAGGCCGCACCTTGAGTACTGCGTGCAGTTTTGGAGGCCACACTTAAAGCGGGACATTAACCTCCTGGAGAGGGTCCAGAGGAGGGCAACCAAAATGATTTGGGGCTTGGGGGACAGGACCTATGAGGAGAGGCTCGAAGAGCTAAATATGTACACATTGGAAGAGAGAAGGGACCGGGGGGACATGATAGAGGTCTTCAGGTACATGAAGAGGGTAAATAGGGGAGGAACAGTCAGGGTGCTTCGAAGGAAGGAGGAAGGGGCCACTAGAGGGCATGGGTGGAAGCTGGAGGGGGCAAGATTCAGGGGAGAAAGGAGGAGGTGCTACTTCACTGAGAGGGTGGTGGAGCCATGGAATGCACTGCCTAGGGGGCTGGTGGAGGCAGAGACAGTGGAGGGGTTCAAGAGGGGTGGGACAGGTACAGGGGAAGGGTTCTGGAAGCAAAATCCAATGCAGCAAGAATATCCGGAACTGGGAAGGGAGAAGCCAGAGAAGGCGAAGGGGACAGCAAGGTCAGCACCCATGTTGGGGACTGACCAAACGAGCAGACACGAAAGACCGTTAGGCCTATCCTGCTGGCATTTTAGTACGTATGTTAGTATGAAAAAAGGTCCTGGTCATGCAGAATGATGCAGCTGCCTGCCACAGGCCCCAACCCCAAATGGTGCTCCCCAAACTGGATCCTGGTAGAGGTGAGTTGAGCTAGGGGGGCTCCTCACCACTCCACCATGGGGGTAATCCAGGGGGGAAGAGGGGTTGCTGCCTGATGTCATGGTACAGGGCTGGATGGGTGGCTGGGGAAGGTTGCCAACCAGGGGACCCTGGAAGAAACAGAATATCAAAAAAATAAAAGATCCAGCATCTGTGATAGCACTGGACTTTTTTAAAGGGTTTGTTTCACTACAATGGCACTATTTATTTCAGGTACTTAGGAAAATGGAGGTATGAAAACAATTCATTGGTTGGATTAGAGCTACATATATATAATAAACCAGCAGCTAGGGTTATAACAAATGGTTTCATAGTGGACTCTCAAAACCTAAATAGAGGGACACTACAAGCTTGCCCCCTGTCCCTCTGTATGTTCATTATGGCAACAGATCCTCTGAACAGGATGATTTCTGATTCACCCCGTATCAAAGGAATCAAAACAGGTAGGCTGACAAACCAAGTCTTTGCTTAAGTAGATGATTTGCTTATTATTACTTGTGACCCTGTCTTCTCGTCAACTGAACTTTGTAAAATGTTAAGTGACTTTAGCTTGCTGTCAGGTTTGAAAATTAATTAGACTAAAATTCAAACAATGGCCAGCAACTCACATGCGCATCAAAATATGAGGATGCGACTTTTTGGGGGATGCTACATAGTGCAGAGATAACATTACTTTCCCAGGGCTTAGAATTCCCAAAAATATTTCTAAATTAGTTGACTTGACCCTAACCCCTCTGTTAAGTGATATAGACAGTGATCTCACTAAGTGGCAAAAGATTAATCTGTCAGTCTGGGGGAAAGTAAACAGTTAAAATGGTAGTTGCACCTAAAAAATTTTATTTGCTCCAGGACCTTTTTATTAGAATTGACAAAAATAATTTTGCCAGGTTAAAAATTACCTAATTAGGAAATTTTATCGGGAGATAAACCTCCCAGACTATACCTGAAGAAACTGCAGTTGCCTTGGAAGGAAGGGGGGTTTGAACTGATCAATTTGGAAAAGTATCATGAGGCTTTTCAATTTAAGCAAGCTATATGGTATTTGAACTCAGCTGCCCCAGATAACACTCCATTTGGTTCCAAGTTGAGAGTTAGTCACCCTTTATAAACCTTTTGACCTTCTTTTCATTCCCATGCAGAGTTGCCCGAAAGATAATTTATGTATTAGAAGTTTAATCACAAAAATAAATATGATAAATACCTAGGACTTCAGAATATGCCAAGTGAATTAACTACTCACTAATGCACTAGCAAATGGGCAGGAAGGAGGGGTGGAAGAATAATGGGGAATAATAAAAACTGCCATCACAGAGGTAACACCCTTTCTGTGAAACAAATAAACAAAACAAAACAATGTAAGAAACCACTATGGTTCTCAAAGGAAGTGGCAGTGAAGGTTCAAGAGAAAAAGAAAGCATTCAGGAAGTACACGGAATCACAGAAGCTGCAGGACAGAGAACTGTATCAGTTAAAGCAAAAGAAAGCTGGGAAGGCAGTCAGAACAGCAAAGGCCCAAACTGAGGAAAAGATAGCCAACTCAGTTAAGAAGGGGGATAAAACCTTTTATAGGTACATCAGGGAGTGAGGGAAGACCAAGGGAGGGATAATGAGGCTTAATAAAGGGGAGGGAGTGTGGGCGGGCAGAGGGTGACTGTGAAAAGGTAGAGATACTAAACAAACATTTTTGCTCAGTATTTACAAAGGAAGAGGGGGAGGTACCTAAAACAAACAGTAGAAACACTCTGATTACAGAAGTTGATACCAGCCCATTTACAGAAGAAAGGGTTCTGAAAGAACTCTTAAAACTGAAGGTGGACAAAGCAATGGGGTCTGATGGGATTCATCCCAGAATTCTAAAAGAACTAAGGGTAGAACTAGTGACACCACTGACTACCCTCTTTAACAAATCATGGGAGGATGGGGTGGTACCCGAGGACTGGAGGAGGGCAGATGTGATTCCCCTTCTCAAAAGTGGGAGCAAGGCAGAAGCAGGAAACTACAGACCTGTTAGTTTAACCTCAGTGGTAGGGAAAATGATGGAATCACTTCTGAAGGAAAGAATTGTCGAGTATCTAGAGGCTAGAGGGGCACAGGACCCAAGGCAACATGGATTCACAGCGGGAAGGTCATGCCAGACAAATCTGATAGATTTCTTTGACTGGGTGACCAAAGTAGTAGATCAGGGAGGGGCTGTGGACATGGCCTACCTAGACTTTAGCAAGGCATTTGACACAGTTCCACACAAAAGATTAATATACAAGTTAGCCAGCCTGGGAGTGGGTCCCAAGATGACAGCCTAGGTAAAGAATTGGCTGGAGAATAGGACACAGAGAGTAATAGTAAATGGAGTCCACTCTGAAGAAAGGGGGTTACTAGTGGGTACCGAGGGTTCAGTATTAGACTGGTCCTCTTCAATGTCTTTATGTTTACATTGCAGAGGGATTGGAAGGAAAAGTATGTCTCTTTGCAGATGACACAAAGATCTGCAACAGAGTTGATGCACAAGATGGGGTGGAAAGGATGAGAAGGGACTTGGCAAGGTTAGAGGAATGGTCAAATGTATGGCAACTTAGATTCAATGCTAAGAAGTGCAAGGTAATGCACCTGGGAAACAAAAACCCAGGGGAAGAGTACACAATGGGGGGTGAGATACTAACAACAACAAAAATGGAAAGGGACCTGGGGGTAGTCATATCAGATGACCTAAAGGTGGGCAAGCAATGTGAGAGGACAGCAAGGAGGGCTGGGGGATACTGGGATGCATAGGGAGAGGCATCACCAGTAGAAAACAGGAAGTTATTATACCTCTGTACAGACAGCTGGTCAGACCCCATCTGGAGTACTGCATGCAGTTCTGGAGACCCAATCTCAGCAAAGACATAGACAGGATGGAAGCTGTCTAGAGGAGGGCAACTAAAATGGTGCAGGGTCTGCACTGGAAGACATATGAAGAGAGACTTAAGGAGCTTAGTATGTATAGCCTCGAGGAAAGGAGGGAGAGGGGGGACATGATAGAAACTTTCAAGTTTTTTGTTTTTTTGTTTTTTTAAGTTTTCTTTATCTAGTGGCACCAGTTAGTGAGAGTTCCTGGTTGCCTGGGGGGGGGTTTATTTTGTTAATTATTGTTTAGTTTGATAGCTATTTGATCGGAATTTTGGGCCTAGATCAGTTGGACTCTCTTAGTTGTGCATAAAATTGTTTTAATATTTTAAGGGGTATTTGGCTATTATTATTTAAGTCGGGTGGGAGGATTGTTGTTTGTATGAGAGTAAATAAATTGGTTTAAAATATGTGTTGGGGTTTAAGTAAAATGGTTAGGCAGTACTCCTCAAGACTCGGATCTCCGTCCTTTGAATTACCCCACTTTCAGTGGAGGTTTATGCTGGATGCGAAATCTTGGCATTGTAAGATCAAAAGTAGAAGGATACGGGATCTTGGAACTCTTGGGGGATGGGAGGAAGAGAACGGATACGGGCAGTGAGGGCTAGAGACGCCTGGGCGAAATGGGTACTGAAGCTAGGTCCCTCCTTGCCTAGTTCCATACCCAAGGGCATTGACTTGAGTGTGTCAGGGTGAAGTGGGATCACCCTTGATTTCCGGCCCCTTTCGGTGGTGTTACAATGCCAGGGCGATTAGGAACAAGACTGCAGTGATTGCTGATCTTGTTTCCTCAGTCGACCTGGCTTGCATCACCGAGACCTGGCTAGATGGAAATGCTGGCCCTGTGTTGGATTCCGCAGTTCCGGCTGGGTTCTCGGTGATTCACCGCCCGAGAGTGGACCGGAGGGGCGGGGGAGTTGCTGTCTGTTTTAGACAAGATCTGGATCTCAGGGAAGTGCCAGTTGGTGATACCAACACCTTTGAATGCATAGTGGGTGCAGGTGCAGGCTACAGGACCCTTCTTATCTACCGTCCACCAGGGGATGAGAGGGAGTTCCTGAAGGAGGTTGCGGACTTCATCGCCGACATGGTATTGGAATCTCCCAGATGGATAATTCTGGGGGATTTCAATGCCTGGGTTGACAATGAATTCTCGCCATTTGGTCAAAATCTCCTCCAATTAATGGATTCATTGGGCCTGTCACGAGTAATTACTTCTGCAACCCATGAGGGGGGGCATACATTGGACTTGGTTTTCCATCTGGGGATGGAGATATCTGATGTGGAGGTGGAGCCAGTCGGATGGTCTAACCATCACGCCCTGAGGTTCAGATTAGCGGCCCCCCGAAATAGGCCTGCCCCCAAGGAGTTAGTACAGTTCCGTCCTTTAAGAGGGATTACCTCAGAGGGCCTAATGACGGAGCTGGACTTCTCGGATTTTCCAAGGGATAGTGTGGATCCAGGGCCATTGGTCTTGGCCTATAATAAGGTTGTGACTGCAGCCCTGGATGCCGTAGCTCCAATTCATGTTCATCCCCGTACTCTTCACCTAGGGGCTCCTGGTTTGAAGGGGAGGTCCACGAGTGGAAGAGGAAGGGACGAAAATTATAAATTCTACCAATCAGCAATCTCCCATAAGAAGGCAGAGTTCCTGTCCAGGAAATTGCTGCAGCTAGGAATAGACCATCCCAGCTCTTCCAGACTGTGGACAGACTGTGCAATCCAGTCTGTCTCCAGACTGGTAGAGCATTATCACAGGTACAATGTGAGAGTTTGTGAAATTCTTTGCTGACAAGGTGTCCACCATCAGGATGAGATCAGCCAGTGTCTTTCTATTGAGCATTGTACTGATCAATCGGTGGTACTAATGCCCAGTTGTACTGGTCTACCTTAGACTACCAGCAGTAATAGATATTGTGAGATTACCCAGACTCTGCGACCTACCTATTGTAAGTTGGACCCAGGCCCTACTCACCTGGTGGTGGGGTGTGTAGATGTTATCAGCCCAGTCCTGGCTGGGATAGTGGTGGTGTCATTAGAGAGAGGATCTTCTGGATCCCTTAAAGGAGGTAATACACCCCTTTGAAAAATCCTCTCTAACCCGACTGCCCAGCAAATTATAGATCAATCTCTAACCTCCTTTTGTAGGAAGGTTATTGAGAAGGTGGTCGCTGCAACTGAGGATCATTTATCTATCCACAATATCTATGACCCTCTCCAATCCGGCTTCAGGAAGTTGCACAGCACAGACGGCTCTTGTTCGGGTATTGAATGACCTCCTGATGGCAAGAGATCAGAGGACCCATTCTATCTTGGTTCTCTAGATCTCTCAGCAGCATTTGGACACCGTGGATCATGGGGTATTGCTTGACCGCCTGTGGTTTTCTGTGGCCTGAGGGGAGCAGTCCACAGTTGGTTTTGATCTTTTTTGGAGGGCAGATCTCAGAGAGTGGTATCGGGAGTCAACACCTCGACCCCTCACTATCTGCCATGTGGGGTACCGCAGGGGTCGGTGCTGTCCCCTATGTTATTCGCGGTGTATATGCTTCCACTGGGGGACATTATAAGATGGTATGGGTTGAGTTTTCATTGTTATGCGGATGATTCTCAACTCTACCTGTCTTTTATGCCTGATCAGGAGTCGGATTCCATCACTATTTTTAACAACTGCCTTCTGGAGATTCAGGATTGGATGAGTGCTAGTTGGCTCAGGTTGAATCCAGGGAAAACTGAGGTGTTGGTTGTGGACCCTGGAGGGAGGATAACAGGGGCTTGGATGGGGAAACCCTCGGGTTTATATCTTGGGGGGGCCCAGCTTCTGGCCTCTGGCCAAGTTCGTAACCTGGGAGTAATTTTTGACGAAAGCCTGACTATGAAGATGCAAGTGTCGGCCATAGTCAAATCTGCCTTTTATCATCTGAGGAATATTGCCCAGGTGAAACACTTAGTTCTACAGGAAGATCTTCCAATTTTGGTCCACGCCTTTGTTACCAGCTGTTTTGATTACTGCAATGCGCTCTATCTAGGGCTGCCGGGGGTGGATATCCGCCGCTTGCAGCTGGTGCAGAACGCGACGGCCAGGTTGTTGATGGGAGTTTCACGATCTAGCCATATAACACCTGTGCTGCGTGATTTGCACTGGCTGCCAGTACAGTGGCGGATCACCTTCAAGGTTGCATTATTGACCTTTAAGGCCCTACATGATTTGGGACCCCACTACCTGAAAGAGCTCTTGGTGCCTTACTGTCCTGCCCGCTCTCTTCGCTCCTCTGATGAGGGATTGCTAGAGATTCCCAGGGTACCTTTAAAGATGTCAGGAGGTAGATCTTTTGCCTATATGGCACCAATCCTGTGGAATTCTCTACCTCGTCAGATACGAGAATCCGAACTGTTGAAAGTTTTAAAAAGCAATTAAAAACTTTCTTATTCTCCTTAGCTTTTGCTGGAACATAACGAATAATTGTATTGTATGATTGTTTGATTTATTGTTTGAAATTTGATTTTATTTGTTTTTATTGTAAAAGCGCCCTGAGCTTGGGAAGGGCGCTTAATATAAATAAAATTTTACTTACTTACTTACTTACTAAGTACCTCAAGGGAATCAACAAAGTCCAATAGGGTAGCATCTTTCAAAAAAAGAGGTGTGCAAGAACAAGAGGGCACAATTTGAAGATAGAGGGGGGCAGCTCAGAGGTAATTTAAGGAAGTATTTTTTCACAGAGAGGGTTGTGGATGCATGGAACGGCCTTCCGGAGGAGGTTGTGGAGTCAAAAACAGTGGTGGAATTCAAGCATGCATGGGACAGTCATAAGGCAATTCTAGGGGGTGGGGGTAGGAAGAAGTAGGCTGCTGGTTAACTAGGATCTGCAGCTTATCCAGTAGGTAGAGAAATGGGCAGACTGGGTGGGCCAAGCAGTCCTTATCTGCCGTCAAATTCTATGTTTCTATGTTTACTCTGTGGAGTAAAGAGAAATTATTGTACAACAATTTCCCATTTGATGATGAGGTCTGGATTCATGCAGGTATCACAAATGTAGATAATCTGTTAGACCTTCAGACTAAATGTCTACTGTCATTTGAAGAAATTAAAATAAAATTTAGTTTACATAAATTCCAATTTGCAAGATAATTACAGATTAAATACACCCTAAAAAAACTATTGCTAGGTACAAATTCTGTTCTACTGGGGAACACAGAATGGCAACCGGAATGCAAAGTAGCCTCTTAAAGAAGAGGGGCCAATTTAATGTATAAATTGTTACAATATAGTGATTTTGTTTCTCCATCACAAGACTCAAAAGAAAGATGGGAGAAGGACTTGGGAGAATGCATACACATGGATGAATGAAAAAAGGTATGGGAGAATGCATACAAATGCTGCGGAGATGTCCAAGGTAGGACTGCCCGGTATACTGTTAAAAGGGTGACCGAGATTGAGTGACTCAAACATGAGCATCTGGAATGTGAGCTACCCTGAAAGGGTAGTGATGGGCAAAGAAGAAGGTGAGCAGAAGAGGAGAAGGGAGAATGGAAGAGGATGGCAGAGAAACAGGAGAGGACAGCAGGTATGTGGGAGGTAGTGCAGTGAGAGGCTGCCATGCTGGCCATGTGGTGTGGTGGTGGGGGTGGCTGGCTACAGTGGAGAGGGTGCGAGGTTCAGGGCTGGGGAGGTGCACACTATCTTCAGGTGTGGCAGGGAGTTTTTCAATTTTTTTTTACAAGTTTCATCCCCTTCCCAACATGCACCCCCCTGGAGTTGGTATTCTTTAGTTGTGGGGGTGTCAAGAGGGGGGTTCAGGGGCACAGCCCCCCCACATAACAAAAATATTTGTTTTTGCCTGCTTATCGCTGTGAGTGTACATCACCATTTTTATTTTTGGCAATGCACACTCGCCCTAACAGCAATCGTCGTTTGGCAATCACCATTTTGACATAGAACCAGACTGCCCAGTTTAAAATATTTCATGCCTATTACTATTCTCCCACATGGTTAGAGGACATGAATTATTTTCCAAGAAAAGCATGTGGACCTCCTTCAGATGCTTTGGAGTTGCCCACATGTATTAGATAATAGGTACAAAATACATCATATTTGTGAAATAGCAACCAACTGTAAAATTCCATTTTCCCATGATTTTTTCACTCTGGGTATTTACTCCAATGCACACACCCTGAGAGCCTTGCAGAAAAAAATGGGTTCTAGCTTTGGCTTTTGTCTTAAAGAGGCTTATTTTGTCCAATTGGAAATCCCAGAGAGTCCCAGATTTTACGGAATTGTGTAATAATGTGAGTCATGTAGCCAGTAGTGAAAGAATAGCGCTATCAAAAAGTTTTTGAAGCAACTTGGCTTCCCATTATTTCCTTCTTAGGGGAGCTATATGGGTGTAGTTAAAGTTATGAGAGTATACTTTTAAAAGTATTTCTTTAGTCTGCTGAATTTTGTAATCAATGTGTATGTTCACTAGAAAATCACTTGTTATAAAAGAACTGAACACTTTCTATTACTAAATAGTATTTTCTGTTTCAACTGAATTTATTTTTATTTGTTCTGTCTTGTTTATTCAACTGTTTAAGTGTCAACTGAATTTATACTTCTTTGTACTATTGTTATTGACTTACATTCTTTTTGCTATATTTCTGTAAATTTGTTAATATAAAATCAATAAAAATGTTAATGGAAAAAAAGACCTCATTGCAGTGCATGCACTACTTGTTGGCAACCCTTTAGGTGAAGGGTAAACAATTAGCACCTGAGCCCAATAAAGGGGAAGAGTAAACATGGGGAACAAAGAGGTTTCCCTTTCTGTTATGGGGCAACAACCAGAGACTGAACTACAAGAACCTTTTTTGTATAGCTAAAGACAAGCTCCTCGTTTTTTGTATGTTACCAAACCTGGTGTCCTGAGTTTTCCCTTTGTGAGTGTTATCCAAGAAGCTGCATGGTTTGCTACCCTGTCATAGTGCCCCAGTGTAAAAGCAGAGCAGTGGAACCAAAAGCATGAGACAAGTTTCAAGAAGAAATCAGGAGTTACACAAGAAAACCTTGTAGCTTGCATTTTCCAGCCTTGTGATTTGACAAGGACTTCAAAGACACAAGGAGGAGGAGTAAGAGGGAGAGTAGACAGAATTTGGGAGGAGATTTGGTAATCTGAAACTGTACTAGATGGAGGATGGGTGTACCTCCAAAAGCCCTGTCCAAGTTCAGACTGATACCAATATGTCTGCATGCTTTGCAAGTAAACAAAAATAAATTATAGAGGCGCAGTAGCAGCTGTATGTTAGGGTTCAGTAAGCACTTTAATGTTAAACCCCAATTTTTGCACCTTCATAACTTTGCCCCTTGCAACCAATTTACATGACATTTGGCAAGTGCAGAGAGAGACACAGGTTCTCTGCATTGTGAAAAGCTTGCGGCAATCGGTTTACTGGGAGAAAAGTTACAAAGGGGCAAAACCCTCCAAATCACCAAAATTAAGACCTTTTTTGTGCAACTGTAACTAAACAAACTCTATTCAGAGTTACTATGGCTGCTAATGCATTACCTTGATAAAGGTGTTTCATGGGCTTAAAAGTAAATATGAATTGCCGTAGTCAGCTCCATGTGTAAATTTCATTTTTGGTAAAGGTAGATCATTTATCTAGTTGTGCCTGTGTTTCCCATGTGTTTAAAATGTGAGCAGTGAGTGCATCTTGTTCTATATTGGAAATGAGAGGAAACTCTGCACCAAGGCCTTCAAGCAATGGTAGAAGGAATGGTGCAGAGAGGAGAGGTATGGCTACATTTGGTACTGTGGACCAATCTGGAAGGATAAAAACCTATACTGAGGTGATGGCCTGCTTTCATCCAGGAGGCAACCACAGTCCTCAGAGGATGATTCAAATGTTACTTCAATGGACATTTAAAGTAGCTGGGGGTGAGGGGGGTGATGGAAGAAATAGAGAAGGCAGAAGGTGGGCCATTACAAGTTAAGACAGAGAGCAGGGACATCCCAAGAGGAGAGAGTCCCACCAGGATTCAAGTATAGTGAGGGAAGCTATTCATGATGTTCAATATTTTTTTTTGGTTTATATTAAAACATCTAACTCTGCTCCTTTTCTCCATCTGAGAGGCAGGGCAAGCAGTGAGTCGGTGGTGGGGGGGGGGATGCATGAGGTTTCATTTTAATTTTACAATTTTTCTCCAGGAGAGACATACTGAGCAAAAGCTCATTCTCAGGTGTGACTCAGGAGCACACTTGTTTGGGTCACACTGTATGCAAGCGGCAGTTGTGGGATTCAGTCCTAAGACTGTAGGTTATCTGGATTCACGGCTTGGTGCTGTAGTCTCTAGGCTACACTGGAGAGCCAATGCCCAGCTTCTTCTGGTGCCAAGGGCCTCACCTTGAGGTGACCCACTCAGCCACTAGCTAGCCTCCACGTGGGATTCTGGAGGGTGCATGCAAACTCTGTTCTCCCACTTGACAGTTACGGCAATCTCACGGTTTTACTCTCCTACTTGTACTGGCCAGTTAGTGATCATACATCCAGGCTGGGGAAGAAGATTTTACCAGCTCATTACATTTGTGCTATATCAATAGCCCTTGCCAGAAATCAAATCCGGGATTCTGCCTCCCAAAGGCAGCAACTCTAAGCACTCAGCTAGAAGGACATTCCCATTAGCTGGGAGATGAGTTGATCTTTTTTCCTTTAATTTCCATCAGTCTCTCACCAATAGATGGTGCAGTTATTATTCCCTCATGAATTCATTGGTGGCAGACCACTGGGAGCAGCTTTAACCCTATGATATACTGGCTGGAGACATTTTGACCAAGAGTTATGGGACCAACTGTGTCACTCAGATGGTGAAATTGGATGGACAGACCCTCTAGGCAGAGAAACCCCACTAAACATGGAGTAGGGTAGGTTGGGAAAACAAGTCCAGAGCACCAAATGTCTGTCTGGAAAAAAAATGAAACTCTGTCTATTTTGGTGCATTTTGGAAGTGGAATACACCAGAATGTAAAGCAAACGAGGAAGGACAATTTTAATATAATGGGTTATATCCTCATAGTGACATTTACTGTTTGGTTTTTGTCCTTTGAAGTTACATCCCTTTTTTAGTTTATCTATTTGAAATGTGTTGTTCAAGAAAGTCACACAGAGCCATGATTTATTTCCAGGAGTGCCAGGTGGTGGTGGGGGGTAGATTTGAGGAAAAGGATACAAATACAGTACATTGCTATCAATGCAACTACTATATGGTACAAATATATCACCTTAGGAGGTAAACCCAATAAAAGGTAAGGGTACATATACAAAAAAATACAGTAAATATGACTTCAACAGTGTGAAAAACAGTACACAAAATAATGCAATACAGGTTAAAGTACAAAGATACATATTGATGGGGAGCAAAAGTATGTAGAATTTCATGATAAACAGTGCACATGACAAAGACTGTGTGAGTTCAAGTATGGTAGACTGAAAAGGTCTAGAGTGGAAATTTCCAAATAATGGAGTCAGAATGGAGGAATAAAAACATGGGGAGGTGCAAAATTGTGTTGCTGAGAAGGAGACAACCTTGGGATCATATGAATTAGGGAGAGTGGGGGGGTGGGAGAGGTGGAGATGAAGGGAGTGGAGTGGAGTAGAGTGGGGGCTAGATTGAGAAGCAGGTGTTTGTGGAGAAGACTCAGAATGGAGCGTTGAATGAAAATTCTGAAGCAGAGTGTGGAGTGGATGTTGTTCCAAAGGAGGGGACTAACCATCTTCCATGATTATGAAAACCTTCAGTTTCAACTCTCTTCGTCTCCTCATTTCCATCTCCCTGGTTAACCCTCTGTCCTCTTGTTTTTATCTCACCTTCCTTCTGCTTCCATCTTCCACTCTATTATTTTTCATCTCACCTTTCCCTTCCTGTCAATTGCTAAATAATTTCAATTTGATCTTGAATGCTCTGCTTCATAGCAAGCTAGACTACTGCCATACACAGCCAGCCAATATCCCAGCCTCACCACCTCAACTGCTCAAGGAAGCAATACCTTTTTTTATTATTGTTTTGTGCTCCTGCATCCAACTAGCCCTTTAGCCTCCTCAAACCTTTGTCACATCCCAGCCCTATCACCTTGTCTTCTCACTGGATTTACCATTCCCCACATTTCTCCTTCAGCTTGCCACCCCCCCCCCACAATGGGGCCCTTAGAAAGGGTTAGGCACTTCAGAACTATTATCTGCTCTTCAGGAAGTGCCCAGGTCAGCAAGTGAAGGGTCTATGGGTGTGGCATGGATGTCATTCTGTGTGTTTTTTTTTCATTCTTAACTGAGAACTTCTAACACTGGGGCATCAGACTACACATGCACACAACTAATGATGTCAGTGACGTCCTCCACTCTCCTGTAGTTCCCATTGTACTGCCCCCTACTGTCACCCAGGGGGAAGTGTAGCAGTGGGAATCTGGCACCCTCCCAACTGAAGAAAAGGATCGTCTGTTGGGACACTACTTTCCTCCCCTTGGCCAGCTTCTGATGACGCTGCTCATGTCGCAGGCAGCAGCATTACTGCTGCACTGACAGGCCGGTGGAAGTACCCTGTTTAACTTGCCTGCCGCAGGGTAATGAGCAATTCGCTGTCTGCACAGTGCCATGGACCAGATTCCAGAACTCCATCCTGCCGAGTGGATTTTTCACACAGCTCCTGCATGCTACTACTTTACAGAATCTAACAAGCAAAGATCTTACTTTAAAGAGCAACTGTCTATTACAACAAAAAAACTTATAAACACTAGATGTATACCAACTATGTTTTAACTTTATTGTTTTCTAGCTTGGCAGAAGACACCAGGAGAAAGGAATGCTGTGTAACTGGACTTCTCTGCTGGGACTATATTGCCCTCCTTCCCTCCGCTCCACCCTCCCACCCAAAGCTAATTCTACTTTTATAGGCACAGGATTTGATTGACAACAGGAACTTCCTGTTTGGGAGCAGGAAGTGAGTGATCACAGAGCCACCAAAGACCCACCATCCTAGAAGGGCAAGAGTAGCTCTCCGGTCCCCTCTAGCTGCTGGAGGTCTGCCTCTGAGCAAGTAAGAGGTCTACTGAGAAATATAGGATATTCTTTTCTCAGAACAGGACAATCAGGAGCTTAAAGGGCACACAGTCAGAAAGTAAGGAGAGAGAGAAAAAAAACAGAGGAATGAGTAAGGATTGCTAACAGTTAAGGGGCCAGAAATAAGACATGATTGGAGTGGTGCAGTGCAGTGGCTGTGGAGCAGCAGTCTTCCAGGAGATGTTCTGGAGGATGCAGTGTTGTCCCATCTGCAGGCACCCCTCTGGGCTGAGGGAGGAGGTTGCTCATCTCCAGGCTGAGTTGGCCAGGATTTGTGGGACCTCCTCTTCCATCCAGGGACCACCAGTGACACTGCCGTGCCTCAGAGGTTGCCAAGAAGAGGTGTATGGACCACAGTGGGCTCAGAGAGGGAGGGGTGGTGGAACAGAGGCACATCCCTCCAGTTATACCTCCACAATTCCTATGCCATTCTGTCAAGTGTGGTTCCTCTATGGAGGCACCCACAGTGGAGACCAAGGAGGATGCTGGGAACCTCCACAAGGAGACCCACAGGAGGGTGGAGAGGACCCCACAGGGAAGGAAACAACTCCTGGTGGGGACTCCATTGTTAGGAAGCAGAACTGGGGAGGAAGGGGAGAGGGAGGTAAGGTGCCTGCCTGGCACCATGGCTTGGAGGGACAGGGGCGAATCCTCAGGATTGCCAGAGCAGCTGCACAGGAGGAGCTGGATGTTGTGTCCACCTAGGGATAAATGACCTGGCTAAGAAAGGGATTAGAGAAGTGCAGAAAAGTTTGTGGAATTGGGAGGGCCTTAGTCAAGTAGCACGCGGTAACCTTCTTGGAGGTGCTGCCCATCTATGGCATAGGAGAGGCTAGGGTGTTCTGCACCATGGGATTCAATCAGTGGTTGAAAAACTGGTGTGGAGCTCAGGGATTTGGCTTCATTGGGGACTGGGGGTCCACCTGGAGTGATGCAAGCCTATACTGGCATGATGGGCTGCATCTATCCAGGAGGGGAACCAGGATCCTAGGTAGTAGGTTTAAATGCTTCATTGGCAAGCATTTGAACTAGTCAAGGGTGGAGGCACTGGAAAGGAGCAGAGAAATCCTAGCCTCCCCAAAAAAAAATCATGGTAGTAAGTGCGGCAAACACCAACATAGAGGTGTCAATAGGGAGAAGGGCAGGGGGTAAATGGAGAAAGTGACAAAGGCAAGAAGGACAGGGATGGGGCAAAAGGGACTAAGGCCATCATGAAATGGAGGGTAATAAGTACCAATGCCCATAGTCTGGGCAACAAGCTCCCTGAGCTGGTGGCCTTGATGGAAGAGGGATGCCTGGATATCGTAGCAGTCAAAGAAACATGGAACACAGAGAACCATGACTGGGATGTTAACATACCAGGGTATATAACCTACAGGAGAGACAGGCAGGGGAGAAGAGGGGGAGGAGTAGCTCTCTAGGTAAAGGAAGGGATAAAAGCAACTAAACAAAAGAGTAAACAGGAAGGAGAGGAGGCACTGTGGGTCACCTTGGAGACTGGAAAGGGCACCACAATCTGCACAGGGGTTGTGTACAGACCCTCATGTCAAGAGGAGGGAATGGACAAGGATATGATAGAAGGCATTCTTAGAATGGCAGAGAAAGGGGAGAAACTGTTGATGGGAGACCTGAATATGCCAGATGTTAACTGGAGCACATTTGCTGCAGCCACATCTAAGAGCAGGGCCATTCTTGATGCCCTACAGGTGGCATGCCTCAGACAGCTAGTTTCAGAACCCACTCATGAGGGAGCAATCTTAGACCTCATACTCTCAAACAGGGGCAGTGAGAGGATCTCAGATCTAGAAGTGGGTTGCCATCTGGGAACAAGTGACCATCAAACAGTGTGGATCATGTTAAACTCAGCTACAGACTCAAGCCATACAAAAGTGAGGGTACTGGACTTTAAGAGGGCTGACTTTGGCAAGATAGGAGATTGCCTCAGAAAAGCACTAGCAAACAGGCTAGAAGAAGGTGTGGAGCAACAATGGGGAATCATCAAAACTGCCATTACAGAGGCAACAAGCCTTTGTGTGAAGCAAATAAACAAATCAAAATGAAAGAAAAAGCCACTATGGTTCTAAAAAGAGGTGGCTGTGAAAGTCAGGAAGAAAAAGTTAGCATTCCAGAAGTATAAGGAAACACAGAAGGAGCAGGACAGAGAGCCGTACCAGTTAAGGCAGAAGGAAGCAGGGAGGGAAGTCAGAATAGCAAGGCCCAAACTGAGGAAAGATAGCCAACTCAGTTAAGAAGAGGATAAAACCTTTTATTAGGTGACATCAGCCTGCGTAGAAAGACAAAGGGAGGGATAGTGAGGCTGAATAGAATGAACAGTGGGTGGGCAGAGGGGGACAGTGAAAAAGCAGGGATACTGAATAAATATTTCTGCTCAGTATTCACAAAAGAGGAGGGGGAAGTGCCTAATCCAATTAACAGAAGCACTCTTGATAGGGGGGTCAGTCCCAGTCCTTTCATAGAAGAAAGGGTTCTGCAAGAACTCCTAAAACTGAAGGTGGACAAAGCAATGGGTCCTGATGGAATTCATCCCAGAATTCTAAAAGAATTAAGGGAGGAACTAGTGAAACCACTGGCTACTCTTTTTAATAAATCATGGGAGGATGGTGTGGTACCCGAGGACTGGAGGAAGGTGGATGTGATTCCCCATCACAAAAGTGGGACCAAGACAGAGGCAGGAAACTACTGACCTGTCAGTCTGACCTCTGTGGTAGGGAAAGTGATGGAGTCACTTCTGAAGGAAAGAATAGTTGAGTACCTAGAGGCCAGTGGGGCACAGGACCCAAGGCAGCATGGGTTCACAGCGGGAAGGTCATGTCAGATAAATCTAATAGATTTCTTTGACTGGGTGACCAAAGTAGTAGACCAGGGAGGGGCTGTGGACATGGCCTACCTAGACTTTAGCAAGGCATTTGACACAGTCCCACACAAAAGATTAATAGTCAAATTAACCAGCCTGGGAGTGGGTCCAGGGTGGTAGCCTGGGTAAAACATTGGCTGCACAACAGGACACAGAAGGTAATTGTAAATGGAGTCCACTCTGAAGAAAGAGGGGTTACTAGTGGGGTACCATAGGGTTCAGTATTGGGTCCAGTCCTTTTTAATGTCTTCATCAGTGACATTGCAGAGGGACTGGAAGGAAAAGTATGCCTTTTTGCAGATGACACAAAGATCTGCAACAGGGTTGATACACAAGGAGGCATGGAAAGAATGAAAAGGGACTTGGCAAGGTTGGAGGAATGGTCGAAGTATGGCAGCTAGATTCAATGCAAGAAGTGCAAAATAATGCACCTGGGAAACAAGAACCCAGGGGAAGAATACACAATGGGTGGGGAGGTAGTAACAACAACAAAAAAGGAAAGGGACCTGGGGGTGATCATATCAGATGACCTTAAGGTTAGCAAGCAATGTGAGAAAACAGTAGGGAGGGTTGGGGGTATGCTGGGATGTATACGGAGAGGCATCAGCAGCAGAAAACAGGAAGTTGTTATCCCTCTGTACAGACAGTTGGTGAGACCCCATCTGGAGTACTGCGTCCAGTTCTGGAGACCCCATCTCCGCAAGGACATAGACAGGATAGAGGCAGTCCAGAGGAGGGCAACTAAAATGGTGCAGGGTCTGCAAGAGAAGCTGTATGAGGAGAGACTAAAGGAGCTTAATATGTATACCCTTGAGGAAAGAAGGGAGAAGGAGGACATGATAGAAACTTTTAAGTACCTCAGTGGAATCAACAAAGTCCAAGAGGGTAGCATCTTTCAGAAAAAGAGACGGGCAAGAACAAGGGGGAGACAATTTAAAGATAGAAGGGGGCAGTTCAGGGGCAATGTGAAGAAGTATTATTTCACAGAGAGGGTAGTGGATGCATGGAACAGCCTTCCTGAGGGGGTTGTGGGTCTAAAACTGTGGAAGAATTCAAGAATGCATGGGACAGACATAAGGCAATTCTTGTGGGGTGGTAGGAAGAAATAGGCTGTTGGTTAACTAGGATCTGCAGCCTATCCTGTAGGTAGGGAAATGGGCAGACTAGATGGGCCAAGCGGTCCTTATCTGCTATCAAAGTCTATGTTTCTATGTTTATTTTTGTTACTTTCCCCTGCTGTTGCTCAACTCAATATTAACTGAGTCTTTCAAAATGTATCTTGCCCTCTCCTGCTAACCACACAGTTGCTGTTTGTGGCATCACAGTCTGTTGTCATGTTGAGCACTATGATGTCATAAACAAAGGCTGTGTGAGGTTAACATGGGAGAGGAAAATGTTTTCAAATATTTTCGATACAGACTTTTTAGATAGACTGCCAAGATGTGCTGTAAATTGTGTAAATGAACATTGAAAATGAAAATAAATGTATTCTCTAGTAAATTGCAACAGCTGAAATATCTTATTTATGAAACCACTTGCTGAAGTGCAGAACTGCTCTTTAAGTCTCCTCCCCTTGTTTCTGCCAATCCTCTTCCTGAAATTTTCCTTACCGTTTATGGTCCCACCTCTCAACACTGGCTTCAGCAACTTATTATCTAGGGTTGGGTTTTCCCTGCACTTTTCAAATTTACCATATTTGTATTATTGCTTTTGATTTTACATGCTATTTATTTGGCACCTGTTATATGTAGTACAGCTTTAAGAAATTTTAGAAAGTACAACTTTAAGGAATGCATTTACTGTGATTTCTTCCTGTGTGTGTTGAGAACAGTTCCCCCTTATATCTGTGCTGAATAGAAGTAAACAGAGAAGGCCTACATTTCTGTGGTGCATGTTTTTCTTTCTACCAAGACCCTGATGTGTTTAAGTTACTTATTTTTGGCCACTAAATACAACAAACTGGCGATAAGGATGGTGAAAATGTTCATAACTCCAGCTTTCTGAATTATACCATTTTGTGACTTTCTGTATTGGAGACAAGTAAGCAATTTGGAACTGTGCTACATCATGGAAACTTCAGCCAGCTTTGAGATTTTTACAGGAACAGACTGGAATACATGGTCCAGATGGTTTGATTAGTGATTATTACTTAATCCTGCTGTATACTCAGCAAATGATCTGCTACAGGGTAAGCTTATTCAAGCTGCTTTTTGTACTTTCTTGGGGAGTGAAACCTTTAAACCTTTATGCAGTCTGTGTGCACCGGATCGACCAGAGGATTTGTCATATTAAGACCTAAAGGCTAAGCTGAATGCACAATACATTTTAACAACTTTTCCAAGGGCTGAACATTATAACTTCTACAGTTACCATCAGAAACCAGGTCTGTCATTACAATCTTATTTGGCTGAGATCAAATGCTTAGCTCTCACATGTGAGTGAAGCAGGGAGCATCTTGAATCTAATTTAGCTGATACATTTGTTATGGGGTGGAATAGTGGGCATTGTATTAAGCAATTACTTTCTGTAAGTGTCGAGAAGTCTGCTGATGAACTTTTACAGATGGCACTAATGTATGGGGCTGCAGAAAATGAAGCACATGCTAAGATTAACACTAAAAATGAGGTACAAGTAACTGCAGTAAACCCCAAATTGAAACAGCTCAAACCTAAGTCTAAGTCACTGTTTTCAAAGAAAAATTCAATCACTCCACCCAAACTGCATGGCCAGTACAAATGTGCATCATGTGGGTCTTCTTAGCATGGCAGGGACCAGTGCAAATTTAGAGAAGTTCAGTGTCATGCATGTAAACATCAGGGACATATGGCTAAGGTTTACAGAAGCAGGAGAACTGCAGTGATCAGTTCAGAGAGCACGGACAATGGAGTGGTTCCTATTGCACCACACATGCAGACTAAAGATGTTCCTACTTTCTATGTGTTACTTCAATTGCCACAACTGAGGCATAAGTTGTGTTTAATGGTAAACTCTGCTTCCCTATTAACCATCAGACATGGTCTGATTTGGATAAGCCACCATTGTCTCCTTGTAATAAGTTGCTGCATGCATTTGAAGGGCAACCAATTCAGCCACTGGGCTCATTTACCACTTTAGTATGCAGGACTGATTCTCCTAGTACACCTCTAACTTTTCTGGTTTCAAAAAAGGGTGTCAACATTTTGGGCAGTGACGCTCAGGTTCTTCTAAACATTCATGTTGATCCAGCAGATGTTGACCTACTTGCTGCTGTCCAGGTACCACAAACAGTAACCTGCCCAAGCTTGGGGAGATTTTAGACATGTATCCAGAGCTGTAGAAAGGTCTGGGATGTTGCATAACTGCTAAAGTCAATCTAGTTACAAAGCCTAATGCATTCCCTAAGTTTTTTAAACCACAGAAACTTCCTTTTGCCTTAAAACCGGTGGTTGAGGCAGAACTGGACAGACTGGAAAAAGCAGGTGTGCTGGAAAAGATTTTGAGTTCAGATTGGGCTACTCCAATTGTCATGGTATCTAAACCAGGTGGTAAGGTTCGAATATGTGGAGATTTTAAAGTGACACTTAATCCAGTACTTAGCAGAGATGTAATTCCTTTACCCTTACCAGAGGAACTTTTTCACAGACTGAATGGTGGTGTGGGGTTCTCTAAACTGGACCTCGCTGATGCATACCTTCAAGTGGAGCTGGTTACAGACTCTCAGAAATTGGTAGTGATTAATACACACCAAGGACTGTACAAATGGTTTTGTTTCGGCCTTAGTTCTGTGCCTGCGATTTTTCAAAAAGTGATAGAGCAAATGGTGGGTGATATACCAGGTGTTGCTTGTTATTTGGATGACATCATTGTCAGGGGAAAGACAAAAGCAGAACATTTACTTAACTTACAAAAGACTTTTGAGAGATTGAAACAGAGTGGATTCAGAGTCAGAAGAGAAAAATGCCAAGTTTGTCAACCAAGTGTCATGTACTTAGGTCAGTCTATTGACAAAGATGGAATTCATCTGAATTATGACAAGGTGGAAGCCATTGTGCACTTGTCTGAACCACAAAATGTTTTGGAGTTGCTCTCATTCTTGGGTATGGTGTGCTACTATGACCGTCTCGTACCTGGCTTAGCCACTAAATGTGCTATCCTAAATAAACTGTTACATAATGGTACTCTGTGGAAGTGGACCAAGGGCCACAATAAGGCAGTTCAAGCCATCAAGCTCTCTCTAACCGATGTGAATAATTTAACTCATTATGACCCTAACTTACCTATCATATTGGCCTGTGATGCTAGTCCTGTGGGTATAGGAGCTTTCCTTTTCCATACAGATCCAGAAGGAGTGGAGAAGCCGATAGCCCATGCTTCATGCAAACTCACTGCAGCTGAAAGGAATTATGCCCAGATTCAGAGAGAGGCATTAGCAATTGTATTTGGAGTCCAGAAATTTCGCCAGTACTTGCTAGGTCGCAAGTTTCACCTGAAGACAGATCACAAGCTACTAGTGACAATTTTCAGTCCAGAAAAAAGGAATTCCAGAAACAGCCACTAGCCAGCTTCAATGATGGGCATTAATTTTGTCTGTCTGTAATTTCGAGCTTACATACCAACTGATGGACCAGCATGGAAATGCAGATGTCTTGTCAAGGTTACCAATATCCAGAGAAATGGAGTTCGATGTGGGACTTAAAGAGGAGCCTTTAGTATGCCAGGTGGGGCCAAATAGTTTTCCAGTGCAATTCAAAGATATTGAGGACTATACAGTTGTGTGTGCAATGGAGCTACAACAGTTATATCAGCTTCCAGTACTAGCCAAGGATATTACAAAAGTGACTAGTCAAGATACAGTTTTGAAACAAGTGTATCAGTATACGTTTGAGGGTTGGCCGCAGGGCACTACTTGTTCGACTGCACTATAACCCTACTATACAAAGAGACAGCAGTTGTCCATTGAGGAGGGGTGTCTTCTATGGGGATTGCATGTCATAGTACCCCAATGTTATCACTCAAATGTGTTGACTCTTTTGCATGCGTGCCATCCAGGCATTGCTAAAATGAAATCCCTGGCCAGACTTCATGTATGGTGACCTTCCATTAACAGAGACATATATCAGGTTGTGCATAGATGAAAAGGTTGTGCTGTATCGATGGGAAATCCGACAAGGGCTCCAGTTCACCATTGGGAACAACCCGGAAAACCCTGGCAAAGGTTGCATATTGATTTCTCAGGACCTTATTTAAATTCCATGTGGTTATTCTTAACTGATGTAGTAAATGCTTAGAAATTCATCAAATGTCTTTGACAACTACTGAGAGTACCATCAAAGTGTTGAAATCTATCTTTGCCACTCATGGTTTTCCACAAGTGATTATCTCGGATAATGGACCGCAGTTCACGTCTGTTGAATTCCAAGCATTTTGCCAGCTACGTGTATCCACCATATTTTCTCACCTCCCTACCATCCAAGTTCAAATGGTGAAGCAGAATGCCTGGTTCAGACTTTTTAAAAGAGAAAAGCTAATCCTACTACACTGACAGCAATACCAATAGCCCTTTTGGACTTTCTTGAGATGTATCGAACAACACCACATTGTGTCACAGAAATATCCCCTGCAGAATTGTTGTTTGGATGTCAGATTCAAACTCAATTGAACCTTGTTCACCCTCTAGGCTATAAGGCAGTAACTTAAATGCTTCCTAACACCAGATCTTTCAAACCCGATGTTCTTGTGAGGGTCAGGATGTATGCAGGCCTGAAGAGATGGATAGAAGGTGTGGTAGAAAAAAAGTTTGGAAATGTTGTCTATAGTGTTCGACTGACTAACCACAGGAGAGTGAAAACATGTGGACCAATTCCGTACTAGAACTGAGACAGAACAAAAAGTGGATGCCCAGAGTTGGGATAGTTATCCAGCATTATTTCTTCCAGAACAAGAACAAGAAGAGATAGTGGAACCAAAGCAACTGAGACAAGATGTGGCTGATGCTAATCAGATTCCAGTGCAACAGCCTCAAGTTCTACAATGTCAGTCAGGATGTATAAGACGTTCACCAAACAGAATGGACTTGTAGAGGTATAGTCTAATGACATAGACTAACTGAATGGGACACTGCAGTAATAACTTTAATAGTTTCATATTACTTCTGAATTATTGACTTAAGTACTTTCTAACTAAGTTAGGAGGGATTGTTATGTGTAATACAGCTTTAAGAAATGTTAGCCAGTACAGCTTTAAGGAATGCATTTACTGCAACTTCTTCCTGTGTGTGTTGAGAACAGTTTTCCAATATTTCTGTGCTAAATAGAAATGAACAGAGAAGGCTTAAATTAATGTGGTGCATGTTTTTCTTTCTACCAAGACCCTGATGTGTTTAAGGTACTTATTTTTGGCCACCAAATACAACAGCACATAGTTGCAATGGTTGACATTACTGTCTGTACTGAAACCATGCACTTTATGTTGTTTCTTGTAATTTCATTATCAGCCTGATTTGTATTGTTCTTGTAAGTTCATTATCAGCCTGGTTTGTATTGTTTTTGTAATTTCATTATCAGCCTGGTTTGTATTTGTAACACTACTCTCCTTTTACCTTTCCTCTGGGTCGCACATGGAAATGAGCCTTGGCTCAAAGTGCCTCTCCCAGTCATCTCCCAGTCACCAATTTTCAAATAATAAATAAAAGGTATCTAGCCTCTGATACACAATTGGCTGGGCAGCAGTGAAGGCAGTCTGTGCCCCCCCAGCCAGCCTTGCACAATGTACATGCCTCTAGTTTTTGGCCTAGTAACATTGCTGGATCAGATCACACTAAACATAGAAACATAGACAAGGATGGCAGAAAAGGACAAATGGTCCATCCAGTTTGCCCATGGTACTCTATCTAACCCCAGGACCTACTGTCAATCCAAGATCCTAGCCCTCCCCAACCACCCCCATTTCCCCTCCCAGTCTCTGTTATCCTGAGCAACCACTAAACTCTTCACTTTTCCCCAGCCATGCTTGAAACCATTAATGGTTTTAGCACCCATTCCCTTGGCTGGTATTTCATGCATTTGTCACACTGCACCGTGATTACTATAACACGTTCAATGTGGGCTCATGAGCACATCACATCCACCATATGAAGATGGTACGCAATGCAGCAGCTATGCTCCAGACATCCACTGTGATGTCAGAGCACACAACACCTTTGCCCAATGCAGTGACTGGCTGCCTGAATAGTTGAGGAATGGCTGAGGTCTTGATTTGGAGATACAAACCCTGAATGGATCCTACCATTTCTGTAATATCATTTCCCCTTCCCCAAATCTCTCATTTGCTGCTATATTCAGCAGAGGGAGGGTTACCAGTGGTCACAAGATCTACACTAAAAGCAGAAAACTAAGGAACAGCTCCAGTCCACTGGAATACACTGCCTTCAACTAGTATAGAGCCCATACACTTTCAGATACTTGCGGGGAAGGGGAGGTGCAAGACACATGTAGGGCAGGGCACTGAATTACAAGGACTATAATGACAGACTCTGACATCATAGTTCACGTGACTTTCCCCCACAGACAAACTTTGGTTGGCTCATGAATGGTACATGATTGGCAAGCAAACAGTTTGCATACATTTAAAAACAATATGTAACCCCTAGGTGACACTATCCAATGGGCTACTACCCCTGCCTGCATGACTATGCACAGGTTGAGGGGCCTGAGCTCGGTGAAAGGGAGTCTCCACCCAGAGGTATGGTTTTGGGGTAGCTTAACTGCTGTTGGTACAGCCCTCAGGGATGCTATAACCACCCACCAACCCTTCTAGTGACCTACACAGATCAACAAATTAACATTAACATATACCATATAATAGCAATACTAAACCTACACTCTCTGCACTTACCACAAGGATTGGATCCACTGCAGGTGCCCTGGAGACCCCCTGTAAAACCAAAACCAGTGATGCAACAATATAATGGCAGTACAATATCTCCACCAAGAAGGTACACGCTAGCCAGGTTAACTGGAGAAAAAACACAATCTGATTTATTCAGGGGGATTTGAACAAGGGTGGGGCAGAAATCTAGCAGATGATTATTAGATCTGATTAATTCAGGCTGAACATGCATGCACAGGGAGTCCCTTGTATACAGTCACACAACCCTGGGTACCCAGTTGTTAAGCAGGCTAGCCTGAAACGTTGCCTGGGGTAGGCCGGCATTGTAGCTGTTGTTGGGGCCCTTAGGAAAGAAAACAATTAGCATGCACATCAACCCAGAATTTGTAATCTGGAGCTGGATGGCTCAGTTCATTGTAATAAACCCAAATAAGTAAATCATATGACACACAATGATTGCAGCTTTGTTGCAGGGAGCTACTCTGTTTAGTACTCATGCTACCCAGACCAGATGAAGACCTCTGGATGTTGTATTGGATTGCCAAGGGAAGCAGGGCCGACATGACTCACCACGGTGGTTGTTACCTGTTCAGTGGTTTTGAGCAGGGGGCTGAATCTCTGAGTGGGTCTTTCACTGGAAAAGTCTCTGCAGTGAGAGTGGCAGTCTAGACCAAGATAGTAGGGCCCAGACAGAGCAGGCAGTTTGGATTCAGTTCGTAATGAGTGCCGGAGCAGCTTCCAGCTAGCATAACATACACAGTGGTGGGGAACCAGATCGCGACCCACCCTACACATTCAGCACACTTATAAGCAACACAACTATTATGCCACAGTTCGGGTAAAGTCCGTTTGCAACTCAGCAGAGTTTCTGCACAAACCTCTCACTCTGAGGCTCACTTCGGTACCTGACAGGCCGATTGCTTCTGGAGCAAGTCTTCAGTTCACTTGCAGGCAACGATTACACACTTTTTTCTCTTCAGGTTTCAGGTCTCGATAAAGATTATTGGATTTAAGTCCGACTTTTACTTTCATCGGGTTCTTCACTCCAGAAGATGGCGACAGACAGGCCTAACATAGCCTTACTGCCGATTTCCTGCGCTATTGCACAGAAGCAGCTGCTCGAATGGCTCGAACTGTTCACTCTCCAAACTCAAACTCTCAACTGACTCACTGCTGCAGGCAGCTCTGGGTTTTCCCAGTGATCCAAAAAGTTTGGTTGGCTGATGAAACTGTCCATAACAGAAAGGGCTCCCCCTCCAGGTCCATTTAGGCGCCAAACCTTAAAAACTACAATTCCTAGAGAAATTCAATCCCACAAGACCTCTAGAGACAGTCTTCATTTTAGGTCCCCTGGGGTTCTGACTGGCAGTCCAGAACCAAGATTGTGGCTCCTATCCAAATGTTTGTGCTGCAAATGAAAGCAGGTTAGACAAATTCCTCTATTATTACTAACACTACAGATAAACAGTAAATAATGACTTTTCCTAACAGAGCTCCCTCTGCGCTATTAGCGACTGCAGAATGGAGCAGAAATACAGCTTGTCTGGCTGGTCGCAATCCTTAATTACTCATACTCAGCACTGACTAATTTTCACACAGAATACAGCTCTCTTAAAGAGACAGGCTCAGAGGCTTAATAGAGCACTCTCATGCAAACACAAGATACCATCCTGAAAGTAGGCATTAGGCAAGCCCAGGAAGACATTATAGGAACCCTTATTTGTAGGGGGGTTACAAATACAAGAATCATCCCCATTCCCTGACAGTAACAGCACTGACCCCCTACTCTCAGCAGTCACAGCATTGACCACCCTCCCACAACAGCCACAGCACTGCTCTCTCACCCCTAACAGTCACAGGACTGATCCCTCACCCCAAGAGTCACAGGACTGTACCAACCCTCTGACAATCACAAGACTGACACACTCCACTGTCAGTCACAGCACTGGCCACCCACCCCTGACAGTCACAGCACTGATCACCATCCCCAAACAGTCACAGCACTGATCCCCTACCCCCAACAGTCACAGCACCATACTATTACAGTAAACCCACCAAGAATAGATAATATGTAGAGTGTCTCTTACCTGGGTACGAGGAAGCCAGTGATAGGAGTCTCAAAGTGAGGACAACTGTGGGACCTGTAAAATAAAATATAGGAAAGGGGTCACAACGGATTGGAAGTTCTTAATGAGTAAACAGGAAGGATAGGACAGTTTAGATGTAGAGTAATACTCATCTGATGGGGAAGGAGGCAGCATCCTGTCAGACCTGTTAAAGTAAAAAGAAAAATAGCTTAATATGGAGTAAATACAGCAGTGAGAACAAAGACAGAGAGCAGAGAGATATGAAAGAGGTATAGGACAGCATGAGGAAACCAGCTTCTCCTTCTTTGCCTTCCTGTGCTGCCCCTGAATCATCTTCATGGCCCTGCTCTAAACAGCTTCCAAGAGGTTCCTGTCCTCCTTCAGATGTGGGCTTTAGAACTGCGTACTGTACTGCAGGGGAGGTTTCACCAAGGATCTGTACAGGGACAGAATCACCTTTATTCTACAACCACTCTCTCTATGCACCCCAATGTTTTGTTTGCTTTCCCTGCAGCCTTCTGGCATGTGGCATGGGATTTCAGACTATCACTAATAATGATCCCCAGGCTTCTTTTCTTGTGCATCTGGCTCCCCACAAAATGTTCTCTGTCTTTGGATTTCTTTTGCCAGTGCCCAGGACTTTACACTTTTGGCATCAAGTTTGGATCACTCTTCCAATCTGCCCAGATCAGGTTTATTTATTTTATTTATTTATTTAGTTTTTGTTGACCGGGTAAGTGCACTGGACAAATCCTGCCTATTTTCAGGCACGACCCGGGGGAGGGGGATACAGGTGAATGCCAACTGACCTTGAACCAGATTAAGCTGTTGGTGGTATTTTTAGTGAATGAGGGAAATTTGGCCAGGACACCGGGGAAATTCCTCTACTCTTTTTTCGATAAGTACCATGGGATCTTTAACATCCACCTGAACTACCACCAATCCAAGCAGATGGGACCTCGGTTTTAATGTCTCATCTGAAAGACAGCACCTCAGAAGTGCAGCACCCCTCTCATGCTGCACTACAGTGTCAGTACTGGGATATTAACCCAAGTGCCAGATGTGGGAACTGAACCCACAGCCCTCTGATCTCCCGGCCTCAGAGGCGGGTATGCTACCTACTGAACCACTGACACTGTCCCATATTCCCTCCCCTGTGTTCACCCTGAGACAGGTTTTGGTAGCTACTGCAAAGAGAATAATTTTACCCTGGATTCCTACTGTTAAATCGCCAATGAATATAGTGAGAAGGACCAGCCCCAAGACAGAATCCTGTGGTACTCCAAACCTCTCTAACCCCTGAGTATTCCTAGTTGACAACCCTCCTCAGAGTTCTCACCCCCAAGTCTGTTACTTATCTAACTATCCCAAGAATCTTTAGTTTTATCACTGTGGGGCACACAGTCAATGGCCTTGCTGAAGTCTAGCTAGAGTAGGTCTACCGCTTGGCCTTTTTTGACCCAACTGAAGTCTATTAAGTTTGTCTGGTATGATCTGCTTGACATATACCCATGATGTTTCTTGTTCCGAAGCCTAGTTCCAAAAGCCTCGGCACACACAACAAAGACAAAAACTCAAAAAAAAAAAAAAAATACAATTTTATTGACTCAACCAGAGCCAAAACCCTGGCGCTTTGACAGTAAGCCTTCTTCAGAGGGCATGGCTTGAGACCTGTTACCAGGTCTGAAGCCACACCCCCTGACAAAGGATTACTGCTGAAGCACCAGAGTATTGGCTCTGATTGAGTCAATAAAATTGCATTTTGCTTTAGTTTGGAGTTTTTGTCTTTGCTGTGTGTGCCAAGGCTTTGGGAACTTTGCTTGCACTTGGGTTTTGCCGCCTGCTTCCGACACCTACCGTGCAACACTATTCACAATCCTGTACAGGAATCAGTTGTCCTGAAGCCTTCCTGCCTCCAGCCATTTCACTACAAGCTTTTTTATAATAGTTTCTAGCGGTTTCCCCAGGATTGAGGTCAAGCTGACTGGTCTGTAATTCCTTGGGTCCCCTCTGCTCCCACGCTTACAGAGCTAGACCCTATTCTTTTAGTCAAGTGGCTATAAAAAATAGTAAGTGCATATCCTAAACATCTGCAAAAATACTGGACTGGAAATCAGGATATTGCCATCAGTTTTCCAAGTCAGAAAGGGTTTGTTACTACTATGATGATCAGACCACCCTGTGGTTCCCAGTGGGCCTTTCTTGCACTCCATCTTTCAGGCTCTATCCCTTAGACTGTCCAGACCAGTGCTGCAGCCTTCAAGAACCCCTCTTTAGCAAGAGTGCAGATCCGTGTGCTTTGACAGACCCCTTTTGTCAGCCACTTTCTAGCCTTCAGGCACCACATATTGAGGTTCCCTGAGATAGAAAGTGCACTCTGCTTTCTCAGACGTGCTTTAGGCTGCATACCTTATAAAGGTATCTTTTCCTCAGGGATGCAATCACACACAAACCTATTACTCCAGTCTTTGTGGAAAAAAATGTACTTTATTACTTAACACTTGTCATCTTGATATAGCAGTAATAAATCAGCTGACATACATAACACATACTACACAGTAACTATAACAGAATTTAGAAAACATAGCTTGCACACTTCTGCAGGTCAGCACTTGGCTCATTTAACAGTGTGCTTGCTAACCTCACTATATACACTGCACTCCATCACCAATAGACCCACAACCTGGCCCCCCTCTTTGCAATGGTTCACACAAAATTCTCAGTGAAAGAGAGCCAGCCTTCCATATCATGCCATTTTAAACACCCTGCCTCTCTATCCACAGCTGCAGTGGAGTTTAGGGTCTGTGTGACATCAAATCAATTGTACCTGAGTTTCTGATTGGCTGAAGCTGATTCCAGCCCTAATTCTGGGGCTCTTCCTCAATTGTTCAAAGCCTTAATCATGCGCCATCCCAAGGAATCCTGTGACTGCTTACCTTAATTCTTAGGACTGCACTCATTTAGGCGACCCTGATCTTGCTCTGACTCTGTAGGTCCCAACTCCCTGCCTACACCCTGGCCCTTACCCCCTAGGCTTTCTATAGCCCGTCTAGTCCCTCTTCCAACCCCCTCAAAAAACATATTTAATCTCACATCTGTTATGCTTGTAACCTATATATGACTAGTACTGTAATTACTGTGCACTTTATATTATATATGCAGTGTCAGTGGCTCAGTAGGTAGCACACTCGCCTCTGAGGCTGGGAGATCAGAGGGCTGTGGGTTCAGTTCCCACATCTGGCACTTGGGTTAATATCCCAGTACTGACACTGTAGTGCAGCATGAGAGGGGTGCTGCACTTCTGAGGTGCTGTTTTTCGGATGAGACATCTGCCTGGATTGGTGGTAGTTCAGGTGGATGTTAAAGATCCCATGGCACTTATCAAAAAGAGTAGGGGAAGGTTTTTCTGAATAAACAGAACAATACATCAGAAAAACAGTAATACAATTCAAGGAATATAAGAAAAAAAAACATAACAAAGAATATCAGCAAGACTTAATTCTCTTACAGCAGAATGATTTAACCTATTTTGTCTTTCAAAAAAGGAACCTTTTTCCACCTCATAAGCCAGACAGTTTTGGACAAACATTTGCGTTCAGAATCGCATTGTAACAACAAATCATGTTCAATATGTTGAAGAACTTCAAGTAGTGAGTGGTATAACTGTCATAGAGTAAGGTGACATCTAACTTGCCATAAATTAAACTTGAACATAGCGAACAGCAGTCGTCCTACACCTGCATCCAAAAAAGTAGAATGTAATAAAATAACTCCCACAACTTCCAGATATGTAACAGCACGCCAGAAAGTCTGGTTCCAACTGGCAGAAAGGATCATCCAGAAGTCTTGCACAAAGGGGCAGGAAACAAAAAAATGGGACATTGTTTCCTCCTGATTAATGCAAGTATCCCTCGGACAAGTACGTTCAGTAACCATTTTATGCTTTAAAGTCCCCCTAACACTGAGTCGCCCATGACAACTAAGCCATAAAACATCCCATAATCTAGATGGAATCCGTTTATTTACCAAACTTTTAAGGAGGTTATCAACATGACCATCTGGTACATCCTTAAAAATGGGGACTATGGAATGTGCTTCAGATTGTAGGACATCATAAATATATTTGTGCGATTTGCAATACACATGGGCCGGAAGTAACTTCCATCTATTAAGTTTCGATATCACAGGTCTGACATAAATCAGATAACTACAAGTATGTAATTTTTTCTGGCTCAAACCTGGCCACTCTGAGGACAATCTAGGTAACCAACCATATGCATAAATCACCCATAACACAGAGTGTGGATGACTAAGGTCTAATAAATTCCAATGAAAAAAAATACTGTAGTAAAAAGTAATCGGATTCACACAATTCAAACTACCTTGTGCAATAGGAAGATACAACACATCTCTTTTAATGGGATTTAGGTGACTCCCCCGAATAATTTAAATAAAACGGCCCAATAAAGTGGCTTCCAAACCAGAAGGAATGGGGTATACTGCACTAAGGTATAAAAAATGAGGGAGAAGTAAAGATTTAGTAATGATAACCATTTTCTGTTTAGTTTGTTGCCACGACTTCCATAATCTGATTCTGGATTGAACTGCCTCAATTTTAACTGACCAATTAAGTAATGCATTATCACCTTTACCAAAGTCAGTACCTAAAATGTGGACCGGGCCCAGTATAACAGGCACGCCTTGCAACTCTGTAACCTCAGGAATGGCAGTATGCAGAGGATAAAAAAAATCTTAGATTTATTAAGGGAAGAACCTGCAACATTCAAAAAATTAGAACAATGATGCAACAACTTATCTCCAGAAATCAAATCTGCAACAAAGACACAGACATCATCTGCATAAGCCATAATTTTGGCCTCTAGGGTACTATGAGGGGAAGCAATACCAAGAATCCTCACATCTTGGGCAATTGTACATAAAAGCGGATCCAGACTAAAAACATAAAGCAATGGACTCAGGGGGCAGCCTTGTGTCACCCCCCCCGACGAATAGGGAAATAGGAACCCAAATAACCATTTACCAAGGGCATAGCATAAGCATGACTATAAAACAAAGCAATCCAGGTTGTAAAGCGGTCAGGATTTCCATAGATTCATAAAACCTGAAACAAATAACTATGTGGGACCTGATCAAAGGCCCTTAGTTGATCCATGGACAGAAGAAAACCCTTTATAACATCAACTTTACCAAGCTCTATTAGTTCCCAAAACAAAAGAAGATTATTATAGATAGATCTGCCCAGTACTGAGCAGGATTGGTGTAGGAAAATCAAGTGCGGAACTATGAACAACAATCTGGTATTCAATATTTTTATTAAAATTTTAAAATCCGTATTAAGGAGACTTGAAGGCCTCCAATTGGAAAGTAAAGTTCTATCACCTTTCTTACATAACAAAATCTGAATTGAAGTACAAAAATGGAAATCGAGAGTGTGTTGTTGCAAAACCCAATTAAGCACTACTGTGAGCACATCACAAACCAAAGGACTACAGGTTTTATAAAATTCTGCAGGCAAGCCATCAATACCAGGTGCCATGTTATTCTTTAAATGGGAAATTTCCCTTTTAACTTCATCAACACTAATCAGAGCAACTAAAGCATGTAATAGAATATCAGAACAAGGGGCAAGATGAAAAGAGGAAAGGAATTGTTCTACACCAGCGCTATCCACTGGAGATGCAGCATATAAGTCTGAAAAATGCGAGGATACTGCTTGCAAGATATTCTGAAATGCAGTGTAATTATTACCAGCAGTATCCACAACTTCAGTCAGAAGGCGGACCGCAGAATGCCTATGAGTACAATCCAAAACATCCCCCAAAGCAGATTTATTAACAGAACAAACCCTATGTTCATGTAACAGGGAAGTAGCTCTAGTATACTGTAGTGCAGCCATTTCTTTTTTTACATTCTGTACCTGTGCAGTCAAAGAGAAGCCTTGTGAGTGTATAGCTGAATACAAAGTTTCCAACTGCATACAGTACATAAAGACAAATATCTCTTATATTTAGTCACTGCAGCATATTTAGGCATCCTCCTAGCCAAAGTAGAGATTCCAGATTTAGTGAGTAGCCACCAATCTAACAAATCTTCGGAAAGCCCAGATAGTGACATACGAGCTTTCAACAAATCATGAACTTGGGCCAAAAACCCGTCATCAAGTAGGAGTAAAGAATTCAGTTTCCAATATCCCTACCCCTAACATGGCAGTTATCACATTATGGCCTGAAATCTCCACTGGAATGGTCTGAGCCTTAGTCACCCTTAAAGCTGCAGAGACAAAAAGAAAATCAATCCTAGTGGACAAGGAGCCCTTAAAAAAAGTATGTCCACCAGTAGGATAACAAACCCTATAAACATTCTGTAAATGACCCTGGTCAATAATGTGATTGAGACAATGTGTATCACAGAAATCCTTATCAGTCCGAGCCCCCCCAGTCTGATTTATGTACTACACAATTAAAGTCACCACCCCATGTGAGAAAGCATGATGTGAAAAAAAAGGCTGCACCTCACGAAAGAGATCCACTCGACCTTTCTTCGTAGCTAGTGCATAAATCACAATTAATCTCCAAGTGTAATGTAAATAAGTAAAATCCAATATCAAGGCCCGACCCATAAGCAGTTCAACCAACTTGGTAACATGAAATCCATCACCCCTAAACAACACCCCAACACCACTACATGTGTCTAATCCCAAAGAAAAAAAGAAGGACCCCATCGCCAAAGCCGTATGGCCATATTAACCAAAGAAAGGGTATTGAGATGGGTATCCTGAATAAGGCAAATATCACACGCCAAATCACTCAAAAGTTGAAAGTAATCAGGCGCCTATGAGCATTTTTCACACTGTTCACATTGAGGGTGGCTACAGTAAGATAAAATGCCATGGCCATGAAAGAGAATCAGATAAAAGGATGAAATAAAAATAAGTCAACATCAAGTAACCCTTCCCTTTCTAGTACTTCTCCGGGGTCTCACCCCTGACCGCGAGGTTCGAATATCTATAGGCAACTCCTTTGATTTATCATTCTCAGAATCAGAGAACACCATAGGTTGTGAGAAGGGGTCAGAATCGGCTTCCATATCGGAAGACTGAGTGTGACGGGACAGGAACTCAAATTTATTATTTAAGGGAACAGAGCCACCAGGAGAAGACACTTTAACCAATTTGGCCCTACCTGTAGTCTGTTTTTTGGGCCTGTTTCTTTGCCTGAACACTAGGCTCAGGTGGTGGCATAATAATATTATTCAGAGGATTGTCAGGGACCGGCACAGGTTCAGCAGAAACCGGAGAAACAATAGAAAGAGGGGGAGGGGGGTGTAGAGGAAGGGGTCCTGTACAACCGGTCGTGGAACTTCCTTTAAAGGGAGGCTCAGAGGAAGGTTCAGATTTTGAAACCACTGACTGGAGAGCAGGCACCACAATATCAGGGCATAAAGGGGGACCAGTGACTACCGTAACATGCGTAGAAAGGGATTGCGCCGTAGCAATATCCTTTTTCTGGGCATTAAGAAGGATCACATCCTGATGTGATCTATCTTCCCTGTTATGGGAAGCCCAAGGACAGGATCTAAAACCATGACCTAGGTCTTCACACAGGTTACACTTTAGTTTAGAAGCACAATCTGCACTAGCATTGCCAAAAGATAAACAAAGGGAACATTGTAGTCTATCACAGGCAGCACTGAGATGGGAAGGGGAGCCACATTTAAAACAAGTATGAGGCTGGCCCACATAGAAGCAATGCCCCCATTCCCTACCTAAAAACAAACTATTAGACAAGTGTATGGGACCTACATTCATATTTCTAAGTCTCATCCTATAACGCCAACCACCAGTCCACAAGTGTTCAGAGTCAAATATAGGCTGTGGCAACCCTAAGACATTACAGCATTTAGCTAACCAGTGTATAATATCACTAGCTGCTACATTCTCATTTCTAAACAAAATGGTGACATTTTTTAATAGAAGGTCTAGTAAGTGGGATAGCCCAAAATGGTAGCCACAACTCAGTGTATTTAAGAGTATCATACTTTGTCCAGAATCGATCTATCCCCTAGGGCTTTGAAACTAACACCATATAAGGAAGAACTTGATACATGATTAGAGACGGTCTGGAGATACCTCAAGACCCCCAATATACTGAAGGTGGACCGCATTCCATCATTGAAGAGTGGGGGGGACTTCCTAAACGTATCCCTTCTACAAAATTCTTCCCAAGTAGATTTAGCTTTGTCCCCAGGGTCAGGAGAAGGGCCTGAAGGAGGGTCAGGGAGCGGGACATCCATGTCCATTCTATCATCCCACGCTGGTCCCCTAGAGCTAAGGTCTTCATCACCCGAAGAGGAGGGAGGTAAAGAAGGAACTTTAGACAGCAGAATAGTATCCAATGCAGGATGCTGTACATCCTCAGCACACAAATCCAAATCCGGGCTACCAGGCAAATGTGGAGGCATATCTAACAAGAGGGACTGCTGCTCTCCACAACCAGGTATCGGGCTATGGGCAGGGTCAGGTATCCAATGTCCCGAAATGCCTGGTTTCCAACCCGCACTTCGCAGGGAGGCCTCCAAAGAGACAGGTAGTGGGCCAGAACAAGGCAACAGAGCGGGAGGAGGAAAAACAGGCAAGACAGTCTGCGCATTAGGTGAAACATCCAGTCTAGGATGCATAGTACTCACAAGTTCACCCGGCAAAGTCACCACTGAGTTCAAAGGCGAAGAAGACACTGCTTAATTTGCAGGAACCAAAAACTCCAACTGAGCGTGGTGCAACACTGGTAGGACTGGTGCAACAGAAGATTGTTGCCAACGCTGCACCTCCAAGAAGCCCGAAAGTACCGCTTCCGTAATGAAAGCAGGAACAGCCTCCACATCCCCAAGTTCTGGAGACAGAGTCCATGTCCCAGGAGAAGCTGACTCAAGAGGGCTAACAGCATCAACAACAGTGAGCACCTGGTCCCAGTGTGCAGCAAGGAGGGACTTCAACCAAAGTTCATTTGTAGGCAAAAAATCTGATGATGCAGAGGCACACTGAGCAGGTAAAGATTCATCTGGTACAGCAAGATCCAAAAGCATATCAACAAAACAGTCAGACATCCTCAGTACTTCAGGCTCCAAGGCTGGACTTGCAGGAGCAGAGCTCTGCTCTCCTGCAGGTACACCAGCAGAATGACTAGGTTCCACGATCGAATCCATGGTACAACAGTGCCCCCACACAGAGTAGGGGAATTTCCCTTGTGTCCTGGCCAAATTTCCCTCATTCACTAAAAAATACCACCAACAAATTAATCTGGTTCACGGTCAGTTGGCATTCATCTGTATTCCCCTCCCCCGGGTCATGGCTGAAAATAGGCACAATTTGTCTAGTGCACTTACCAGGTCAACAAACTAAATAAATATTCTGGCTAAGCATAATTCCTCTTTCCGTGTTAGCCTGTACATATCTGTTTTGTCCTATTTCTTGTGTTAATACCTTATCTGCTGTTTCTTTCTGTATGCTTATATTATCTACCCCAGGTCCACCTCGAAAATGAGCTTGATTGATTGATGGGCTGCTAAACAAACCACGTCTTCTAAAAGGTCATTTAACACAATAAGAGTCAGCCATGCCCTGTCTTTCCATCTCCATACAAAGTGGGGTCCGCCTATTCATGTGAAAATGCACACACACAGACCAGGGTTTTGTCAAACAGCAAATTTTTTATTATACAGAAAATAATTCAGTCATCACAACTAGTTATACTCCTGATGATGTAATATGCAAATCTGGAAGCATCAAGTGGCCACCAGAGGTACCAAGTTCTGCTTCCTCAAGAAGGAAGTAAAGGATAACCCTCTTCAGCCATCCAGAATCCATTTACTGGGCAGGATTAACTGGGAAGTATTCCGTTTATGGTGGAGTGCAGAGTTTATCCAGTTTTATAGCTTGGAGGATTCGTGCACATGGAGAACAATACTAGCTAAGGACACACATTGGGTTAAACTAAAACTTGTAAAGCCTCCTTGCTCATGGGGCTCATCTCTAAATATTAGACTACAATTCAAGTGAACATCAATCAACCATCTGCTGGTGTTGGTATGTAGGGTATAAAACCAGTGGTGCAAGTCGAAGACAAGAAGTACAGGAACTCAGGCATTCGTAAATATGAAATGCAGAATGAGGATCCTCAATATGTAGGATAGCCGTATCAAGACACATTTATCTGTTTCGACACTAGTAGATTCAGTTACAGATATTAAAGTATTTCTAGGAAAACTGCTTTGTTTGTACAAGTCAAATGTTGTTATGGAAACCCTGTTTTCAAGTCAGAGGCCCAGAAACTGTCATTATATTGCTGGTTTAAGAATTTCAGTTCCACTGTCGGTGGGAATAAGTACAGGAACTCCGTTCCTGCTGCAAAAAAAAGGTACAGGAACTGAGTTCCTGTGCATTCCTGTTCACTTTCATCACTGTATAAAACAGATCCATACCTCTGTCATTCAATGTTTTAACCCTTATACTTCATCTTCTCTAGGGTTCAGTTCACCACCAGGCCTTTTCAAAAAGAAAGTAAAACATGTAAAACAACACAAAACAAAAAAAAAACAGCAGAATCACACATCTGCTAAAATAAAATGTTTACTACCATTCTGTTCTCTGTTGTGTTGTCCCCCACCTCCCCTCCTTTCTTTCTTTCTTTCTTCATGTGCTCACCTGTTGCCATGTTTTCTCTTGCCTCTTTCCTTGGTGTTTTCCACTGCTCCTCCTCGCACCGCTGTGTCTTGTTTGATGGCTGCTTGCTGCCCCCGCTTTCCAGGCATGACTCATCTGCCTCCTGCTGCTGTTTGCTCTCCATGCTACCACTGCACCGCATGTATTGCCCTCGCCCAGTTTCTCTTTCCTCTGGCGCCAGCCTCTCCGCTCCACCGGATCTCCATTGTGGCCAACCGCCGCCATTGCCATGCTCTGCACGCCTCGACTTCAGCATCATCCTGCCTGCTGTTCTGGCTTGCTGCCTCTCTCCTCCTTGGATGCTTTCTGGATAATTTTTTCCCTCCTCTCAGCCACAGTTCTTCGCTGCTGCATTGCCTGCTCTGTGTTGCCCGGACTGTGGTGCTAGTCCATTCCATCTCCTGTCTTCCCGCTACAGAATTTGCTCTACAGTGCCATACTCATTCTAACCTGCTCCTTGGCTAACATGCGTGCTGCACTTCGGGTGCCTGACCTGTCTGGGACCTCCATTCTCCCAGATTTGCCTCTCCCCCCCGTTCGCTCACGCACCACCGTTCTTTGTTTGAATGACTGCCTTGTCTACCTGGCTGACTGTGACCCTGCTGGATGTTCTGCCTGTTGGTTCCTAGGGCTCTGTCTGGCTCCTACTTCGGCTCCATTGCTGACTGTGACTGTTTTGGGGGGATGCTACAGGTACTAATAACGGCTGAGTAATCAAATAATGAAGGTGCGTCTCAGGTAATTTACCGAGTGCTGAAGCAATAAAGGAAGGCAATTCCAGATTATAGACATGTACAACTCGTAGCACTAATGGTCACTTTGACACTCAGGCTGACATAAAGCAGATAAATGGCAGCAAAACAGAATATCAAACAGCAGTTTATTCACTGAAGCATATGCTGCCCTGCTAGTCACAGATGACTTCCCATTTCCATTACTTGTATAAATGGCACTTGAGTCCTGCTTACTTCTTATTATTGATCTTATCTGCTGCACAGGTGTAGGTCTCTTACTGTGCACTTGCCTCTGTGATACATGCTGGGTCAGGCAGCCCTACTGGGCAAACCTCCGGCCATGCTAGCCATTTCTCATCCCCACATACAGATGTAGCTGATACCTGCCTGCGGCATCTGGACCCCTGCCAGATATTTGAAGCATTATGCCTCAGCACATCATCCAGCACTCGCTCCAGATCCTTCCTATGTACCACCATCTCAGCCACTCCATTGATCTTGATCTTGAACATTCTAGGACATTGGTTTTCAGTCAAGCCTTCAAGTGCTGGCTTTGCAGTTCTCACTTTGCTGTTCTCACCTCTCCATCATTTCAGGACCATCTGTGCCCTTTGTGGATCATTATCAGGTTTATGCCTCAGGGAATTACATCATTATCCCTGGACGCTTACCATGCCACTTCCTTTCAGTGGCTTACTGCTCCTACCTCACTTCCTGGATGACTACTACCCTTTACTTACCTTACCAGCTGACCTACATGTGGTCCAGCTGTGCATGCTAGCTTACGTAGGTCTAGCAGCCAATCTTACTTACTTTACCGGCTAACCTCTCATGGTCTAGCTGCATGCTAGCTTTCTTGGGTTTAGCTACTAATTATATTTGCTCACTGGTTGACGTACTCATTCAATCGTACCATCTGCAGTTCATCGGCTGACCTACATGTGGTCTGGCCGCACTGACTTATCTTGTTTGATAGCTCCCCTTCATTCCTATAGATGCTTCCTACAGAGCTGCTTTTCATTTAGATCTACCTTTCCAAATATGCATCCTAATATTCCGCCTCCATTGGATTATTCTGGATTACATCAAGATATTTGCCTCAATTCTCTTGGATGCTCCTCATCATGCTACTTCAACTTCCCCGGAGTTACTACTACCGTCTCCGCCAGGACTCCCTGATGACCTTTATTCCATCTGTCTTTCTTGGATGAACTGCTGCCTAAAATATTGAGTTGCTATAGTTGCATGATGCTTATTTCCTCTCATCAAGTTGCCAACTCTTCCGCCAAGGTCTCTTCATTACAATCCTTCCCATCCTCGATCTTCAGGATACGACAGTCTACAGCACCTTTCTGCTCTCATAAGTCTGCCTTAACACTACAGTACTACTCTGCATTAAATTTACTTAGGATATGCCACCTACAATAGTCTACAGCACCATTCTGCTCTCATCAGTCTGCCTGAACACTGCAGTACAACTCCGCACTAAACTGACTGGGATATGCCGCCATTACAGTACCATTTACAATTTATTCCTCACTACTTTTCTGCATTGCATACAGTTCAACATTTCCATTATGTTATTTACCACTACTCTACAATCTGCCTCACCACGCAGGGCTGGAGGTTTGCCATCACATTTCATCAGACCTGCACCCCATGGGCCCAGAGGTGCTTTGTTCCTATGTTACTGCTCCATAATCACCTACTTCTATGACCTGCCTTCACCCATTGGGATGGGGGGTTTGACTACTTCTCTACATCTGCCTTGCCCAGCTCGGGGCCTGGAGATATGCATGTTCTCTTGCATGCCTACCTACCGCAGTGTCAGCCAGCCCTAGGAGATCCTTTACTATGGACTCACTTCCGGATCGTTTAACCATTTGTCATCTATCCTTCGGATGCTTCTGCCCTGCCACTTCAGTCATATGAAATTAATACTTCTACACTTATACCAGGACATTTAGTTGTGCTTATCCAGAAGACTTTCTCTATCCTGATTTCTGCTCCAAGGCTTCATAAACCCTGTGACATTGCTACTTTATTTGACTCAGCCTCTTCAGTTACTATCATTTCTGACTCATAAGTTCGACTTTAGGGCTAGTCTGAATATTCTTCCCAAATCAATTCTAGCTAAGGTACCATTCTGGCTTTGGAACATGGTTATCAACATTGTTATGCAACTATTTGGATCTACTTGCAGCTCTTAAATTCCCGTGCTATTGCCATTCTTCATACCTTCACTGTATACCATTCATAAGCTGTGCAATCCTATGCCCCTGCTAATGTGTCTGCATCATGCAGCTTTACTTACTACTACAACTGACCAATGTACAGGTCCACTTATTTACATTACTTGGTCATACTACCTGCTTCACCCTTACAGGGCCTAGAGGTCATCACGACTAACTTCCCATTTTTCAACCTACTTTGTTCCTCATGAGCTGTAACTACATCTGACTTTGTTACTCATTCACACTACGATCTCTACCTGCTTCACATACTTGCTTCCCCTCTCCTGATTGGAGGTTTTACTGCTTCGTCCTCCCCATTACGCAGCATATGCCAGTTTGTACTTCATCACCACGGCTTTCACTTGCGAGCTTGCCTAGTGGACCATGACCCAACAGTCCTTCTTCTCTAGACAAGGATGCTGAGCCTTTGATTCCTGATTTTCCTCTGAAAAATCATCCTCACCTGCTGGAGTGCTTCACCACCGCAACTTGTCGCTTCGACTTCATATCGACCAGAGATTCCACTCTACTGTCATTCCAGCCTGCTCATGGATTCTCAAACTTGGAGTTTGCTAAGAGGATGCTTGTCCTGTTTACTGAGATGTCATGACTCACTACTACTTCAGTTCTCCATTTCTCTGGATCAGTTTCTACAACTTTGGGTTTCGGATTAGCCGGTTGAATTTAATTTTATCTAGGGTTGCCCCTTTAGTATGCCCAGAAGGATGGGAAGATCAGTAGCCATGGGTCCTCAGAGGTTTCCCCCAAAGGGTGTTTTTCCTCTCCTGCGTGCTACTGGTCACACTCTCCAGAGTTGGAGGAGGTGATCATCCTGCTATGCATTTTCTTGGGGGTATCATCCTACTCAATTCCTTCAATAGTCTGATATAGAACAATCATTGATATCTTTATTTTTTTGGGGGGGTCTCATAATACTGGACTAAGCATCCTTCCTATGGTGGGATACAGAGAAAGGCCAAACAAACTATCAAATCATACCAAGTGGCTCATTAGTTCAAGCATCTAAGCACCTTGCATATACTATCCAATTCATACCCACGCTGATCCACGCCTTTGTGACCTCGCGTCTGGACTACTGCAGCTCCCTTTACTTTGGGCTGCCTGGGGTTGATATCCACTGCTTGCAGCTAGTGCAGAACTCGGCAGCCCAGTTGTTAATGGGGACTTCCCGTTCCTCTCATATTACACCGGTGCTCCGAGATCTGCACTGGCTGCCGATTCAGTGGTGGATCACCTTTAAAGTCGGACTTCTGACATATAAAGCCCTACATGGTTGGGCCCTGATTACCTGAAAAGAGCTTCTGGTGCCTTACCTACCAGATCGACCACTCTGCTCAAGCCAATGAGGGGTTGCTGGAGATCCTGAGGGTAACTTTAAAATCTTCCGGCGCCCAAGCTTTTATGTTCGTGGCGCCGACCCTCTGGAATTCTCTACCACGTTGGATTAGAGAGTGCATGACAGTGGAGGGTTTTAAAAAGGGCCTAAAGTCTTTTTTATGGAGTAAGGCATATACAGATAACTTGGATGCTGATTAATTGTTCTGTAGTTAACTCAGTTTTTAATATGTTTTAGTATGTTTTATTCTGTATTTTATTGTAATGCGCCTTGGTTTTAAGAAAGGCGCAGATAAATAAAGCTTATTATTATTATTATTATATGTACTATAGTCACTGACTTGCTCATGTCTATGCTAAAGTACTTAAGCACAAATCATTTCATACTACTAGTAACTTGCAATCATTACCCTACTTACTGGTCTGGCCTGTGTATCCAAGCACAACCTACAGCATCCAGCTACAGTATGTAACACAAGCACAGAGCTCTGAACCACAATTAAATGTAGGGCCATGCCCGTAGTTAAGTGGGGAAAGAGCTCCTCCTCCTCATCCTATTTAAATCAGCAGGCTGCGCACTGCCCTGCTTAGAGTAAGTCGCACTCACCCAGCATCCTTCCCTGACACCTCCTCCTTCTGCGGCACTCTTATCCCACCGGGGTGGAGTCTCATAATACTGGACTAAGCATCCTTTCAATGGTTGGATACAGAGAAAGGCCAAACAAACTATCAAATCATAACAAGTGACTCATCAGTTCAAGCATCATCACCTTGCATATACTATCCAGTTCATATGTACTATAGTCACTGACTTGCTCATGTCTATGCTAAAGTAATTAAGCATGAATTGTTTCATACTACTAGTACCTTGCAAGCATTACCCTACTTACTGGTCTGGTCTCTGTATCCAAGCACAACCTACAGCATCCAGCTACAGTATGTAACACATGCACAGAGCTCTGAACCACAGTTGGCTGCAGTTTGTTATGCTACAGTCTGTCATCATGGTAAGCAATATAAGATGTTATACCAAGTGCATCTGAATTCATAAAATCCCACTGAAAGCTGTTTATTACAGACTGGCAAAAATCTACTGCAATACCTAGGAAGAACAAAGGTATTTACAAAATGCAGTCTCTAGTAAATTGGAATAAATTATATATGTATACATTGTATACAGAGAAAGAGAGAGAGAGACACACACACACACACATGCACGTACTTGCACAATCTTTCAACCATCACACTTGCCTCCTGCTGTCATGCAGCCCCATTGAAGTTGGTCCTCTGGCTAATAGAGTGATGGCAATGCTCCACATCACTGGACCAGACATCATTTTAATTTTATTTATTTACAGTTTTTGGTCAGGAAAGACACACTAAGCAGAGGCTTATTTCCAGGTGCATCCAGGGAGCACAGGGAAGCTAAGTGACTTGCTCATCAGGGTCACACAGTATGCAGGTGGTAACTGTGGGATTCAAACCCAGTTCCCCAGGTCTGCAGTTCAGTGCTCTTAACCACTGTACTATAATATCTTCCAGACCCTGATGTCCTGGATGACCATATTAAGATGCTGCCACAGTATTGCTATGTTACTTCATGCTATTTCTTGGTAAATAAAATTAGATCCTCTTTGATGTTTCTCATCCCAGTCTACTGACCTGCCTACACCAGACTGTCTGGCTGGGTGAGCCATTCGCTTCACAACAGACAGAAATTCTGCTCCATTATCAGCCAGAAAGGGAGGGATGCTGCAAAAACTCTGTCAGGGAGTCTGCTGTGCTCACTCATCTATGGAATAACTTTGCTCTTGTCTGTGAAATACCCGCCTCCTCTTAATCACACATACTTAATGTGTCTCAAACAATATATTTTTTTATTTCTAAATCAAGCCAGGAAGGCAAACTGAATTACATTTCCAAGTGTGACCTGGTTCTGGGGGGCCCACAGCAGGTAAAAATGTATGAGGCTACATAAATGAGCAAAAGATGCTGGGTAGGTGAATTTAAATAATGTACACATAAAAATATTGTGCACAGAGAAATTGCAAGAAATTTACAAGGCATATGAATTCACCAACACATCATAATCAGCTTAGAGGGACTTGACTAAACTGACTCAAGAGGAAGGAGCTGAAAACCAGCATGGCATGTCAGGGAGATGGATGTTCAGGAGTCCACCTATGATGTTAGTCAATCCACGTGGATGTCCCAACTGAAAGTTCCCTGAAGAGTGGGACCACCTTAAGTGGCTCTCTGTGCATCCTCCTGGCTCACCAGTGAGCAGTCACCTAGAGGCAACTGCCGCAGTCCCTCCCCAGAGGCACTGCACATCCACTAGAGATGACAATGAGCCTCAAGCAGCCCAACTGGGAAACCATGACTCAGGACGTAAAACCAGATCCCCACAAGGAAGGTGATGTGCCCTCAACTAGGCTGTTGGACTGGCCCAAGAGTTTAAAACAAATCCATCTTAAAGAATGTTGTCCCCAGCTGCAATAACAAAACATGTGGCAGTCTGTGCCCATGTACAATCAGGACCCCCTTTACTGTCCTCCTCATCCCAACTGTATCAAACTCTTTCCCATGCACTGGAACTGAGCTGCAATGGAGCTGTCCTTTTCATACAGGGGCTCCTTGGTACCAAATAAGCTCCTTGGTACCAAATACATAGACATAGAAACATAGACTTTGACGGCAGATAAGGACCTCTTGGCCCACCCAGTCTGCCCATTTCCCTACCTTTTGGATAAACTGCAGATTCTAGTTAACCAACAGCCTACTTCCTGCAACCCCCCACTATAATTGCCTTATGTCTGTCCCATGCATGTTTGAATTTCCCCACTGTTTTAGACCCCACAACCTCTCCAGGAAGGTGGTTTCATGCATCCACCACTCTCTCTGTGAAAAAGAATTTCCTCACATTATCCCTGAGCCATCCCCCATAGTTTGTCAATGGGTAGCTGTTGAAAAATCAAAAGTAAGAAGTTAGGTTGGTGAACAACATGCCTTAATACTTTAACTCAAAAAGCAGTCGCCATATCCCTCGGCAGTAACTGCAGCAGCCTGCCTACAAACAAGCCTGGAGACTGGCACCAGCTTCTGAGCCAGTGGAGAATACTGCATATCAAATAGGGAATGCAGTCTCATTACCACACCCTCACATTTTCTCTATAGCTTTTTGTCCTGCATGACTGTTCTCTTAGTCCGTGAGTGGGTGCCGTGTAAACTGCCACAGCCCCATCTCTGCTAGACCCCACCAGCTACAGCACAAGTGCCATTCAAGTACCCATCATTCTTCATTATCCAATCAAATTGTGGGTATTAATCCCCATTGTACAGACACATATGTAACTGGAGCCTGACAATTTTTTTAAACTTTAAAAATATGATACCACGCTGTTTGTTCAGTCAACTTGCAATATAAAACTCATTGCATGCAGTAAGATCTATACAGTATTTAAGCGTAAACATGTGTCCATTCCAAAAGTTAAAACAGATACTGGCAAAAGTATATTTCCTTGTTAGGCAACAGCATTGTGAAACAGCCTGACCATTACTATTAAAACTGCTCCCAGCATTCCTGAATTCAAGCATGAACAGTAAGTGGAGTTTCAAACAAAAGCAATTTTCACTTATAAAGAATTGCTGTCTTGTTCATGTTGTAGTGATTGTATGATTCTGATGGCATTATTCTGCACTCTCTATATATTATGTACAGTGTGGCACTTATCAGCCGGAAGATGCACTGACTATTTAGAGGATGGTCTAAGGGGTCTAATCTGGCACTACTACCTTCCATAAGGCCATTTGGGCAAAACTCAAGAAACATATTTTGCAGAAATACTGGAGTTATACACACAGTGAAACAAGTCCAGCATTGTTGGAAGTACAGAGTGTGGCATGAAGAACCATTGCTGGGCAGCATCTTGCTGTAGCTGGGAGACCAGCAGGCCCAAGAAGAGGCAGAACAAAAAGCTAGTGCCAGGGATGCTCTGGAGTTTTTACAATTTATACACAAACTTCTGAAACTATATTTTCTGCAGTGGCAAGGCCATGAAGCATAGACCACAGAATGGTTTCAAGTTAAAGTCAGTGTTTTAATTACAATAATTTATGGTATGCAGGGTGCATACTTGGAGTATGCCTGCAAGAAGTCTTTGTTGGTGCTATCAATGCAAAAGAAGTCAGCACTCAACTAGGAACCATACTTTAAAGAAACAGGTTCAGAGCAAAAGATCTTGCATCCAAAAAAAGAAATTTATTAAATGTAGGAGAGATCCACTCACAGGACAAGGATACAAACCCCGGTGCTTTGACCAAAAACAGGTCTTCTGCAGGGGGCATAAATATCAGACAAAAGGGCAGTTCTTAAATACCCTGCCCTTAAAAACACACTAAATTAAAAACCTTTTAACCCATTATTGTCACCGTGCTTTACATTATATAAATGACCTTTGTTCCAAGTATATGCAGACAGTTTAAATGAATTTGCATTGACTATTCATTCTGACAGTCAGAACATACAATCAGAAAACATGGTGTTAACTGAAACAGAGACAGCAAGAGAGGTCATGGACCTTGACCTTGATCCTGAGCATAATGCCACTATTAAAGAGCAAATGACTGAACAAACTGCTACTGAATGAAGCTGGATCAAGAAGGAAGCACTGGTGTATGGGGAACTGGATAAATTAAGAAGATATGCTTGCATCACTTCAGATGAGCTGAGGACCAGGGTGATTATCCTGATTTGACTGACTTGATAGACCTAGATGAGTTTCTGGGATGACAATATGAACTGGAATGCAATATTGCACAATCAGCTTTAAAGCAGTTTAATAGCACTTGTTTTACACCAAATTAATTTCTTCTTTAAATATCGGGTTTAATGCAACAATAATGACATTTAAATTATCAGTGAAAAAGCAAAAAAAAACAGGTACAGTAATCTCTCCCCTAGTGAACAAGTCCTATAATGATTTTGAGAGCTGACATAAGTAACTGTTCAATAAAATTTTACTTATTTTGTTTGTTTTAATCAGGCAATAAAAATCAGGGTTACAGATAGTCTTCTAACTTTAAAATAAATAGATCCCTTAAATTTGGCTTGATAACATACTGGTTATTAATTTATTCTGAATGTATATATATATTACAAATGTTGACCGAAGCACCACAGGAGAGTGCCTATGGGTACTCATCACTCTCAGACCACACGGAGCTCAGGCTGTGGCCTACTCTGCATGGATGGGAGAGGAGAAGCAGTAATGGAAGCACCTTCCCCCACCTTCCTGAATCTATTTATTTATTTATGCCCTTAAGTGTTTAGAGGCTGAAGGGGCTTGGGAGCAGCAATGGAGTTGCTGTTTTAGAGAAGCTGCTCCCATGGCAAATGAGAAGCAGGGGGAAAGACAGTGTGCAGGGTGGCAGGTGCCACCAGTGTTCAAGCTGCTCCCATGGCAATGCAAAAGCCTTGGGGTGGGGGGGTTAGTGAGAGGAGGAGGAGGCAGCAGCAGAGCAGCGGGTGCCACACATCGGAAGCTGCACCATGGCTTGTGGTAATGGCTGTTGAGCTTAATTTAATTTGCTACAGCCTGTAGAGTGCAGGCAATGATGAAGCACTCCCCAAGGGGAGAAACAGAAGAGCTTCACTGCGGCTACTATGCAAGCCCTGAGGGGGAGTAAATGTGAATGGGGTTGGGGGAGAACAGAGAGAGAGAGAGAGAGCATTTGGGCTAGGAGAGCACACACAGCACATTGGCCAGCAGCAGATGCCCAAAGGGGCATAATTCATTAAATAAAATAATATACATTGAAATAAGTGGCTACCTGGGGGAAGAAGGAAGCAGTCCTCCAGATAGAGTCAGACAGGTGTTATATAACAAACTACCCTGCAGAGCACATACTGGTCCTTCGGCTTTCAGTATTCTGAAATCCTGGCCAATGAAATCTTTCCAAAGCAGCAATCAAATTTGGTTCAGTATGACTATTCACTAAGTGAAACTGTAATACACAAAATAAGATAGCCACAGGAGTTTTCTACGCATGCACAATGACCCACGCATGCTCACTGGGCTCTGGCGACCATCTTTTACACAGCAGACAGTGCCATGTTCCACTGGTACCAATGGACAAAATAATGCAGTGAATGTGCAGTGGTTGCCGTTCACCTCCACTATTAAAAGTCAGTTCAGTATCCAGAAAGCTCTCTTTCCTCTACTGTGCTCATCAGATGGCTGCAGGGCTACACCCACTGCAGCCGAAAAAACTATGAGAATATGAAATCTGAAACTTGCAGGTTTGATAGAGCTTGAGCCAAGGTGTGCACTTTTGCGTTTCTTAGTTCCCAAAGTTAAGTAGTTTTTAAATTATTTGATAAAAAAAGTTCCATTTGTGAGCATGCACAGTTTAAAATAGCAACAATCTAAAAATAACTGAATTTTTGCAACATTAACTTATGCTGTCTTATTGTGAGATGCTGTCATTTGTCTGCTCCTTGTTGATGAATGCCATCTCACTGCTTTCATTCAGCATGGAAGGGACTATGTGTCAGTGTGTAGCCTTGCCCTTGCTGAGCATGCTGTGTGTGTCTGTATGTGGCTCTTTCTGCCATTAGCCATATAAGCGGCTTTATTGATTTTAGTCAGATAGTAGGTGCCCAATCCTTGGTGCTAGTTTAATTATCTAATTTATTTTTGTATAATCCAACAACAGGGTGCCCACTCCCTGGTGTTATTTTGTTCCCCTATATGCTCCCCTCACACACAAACCCATTATCTGAAGTTGTTGACACTGGGGTGCCCAATCCCCAGTGTTAGTGTACAGAATCTCCCAACCCAATGGTGTGGGAAACCAGGGTGCCCACCTCTGCTGCCCCACAGTAGCATGCTGATACTTGGGTGTTCAATCCCCAGTGTCAGAAATAGCAATACTGTTCCTGAAACAAGGAAAACCATCCCATGACATTTCTTTTTTTTCTTTTCATGCTGAAATAAAGAAAATGGTCCCTTATTGTCTGCCGCCATCACCATCCCCCCATCCCAACACTCCCACTGAGCACCCACCATCCCACTCCCCCTACCCAGCTGAGGTTCAAAACCATAATCCTCTTTGTACCAGAAACACGTCTTCGCTTTTCAGTGTTAATCAATCAGGATCTCATGGAATACCTGGAAACCAATAGTCTTCAGGACAATAAGTAGTATGAGTTTGTGGCAGGGAGGTCATGCCAGAGCAACCTTATTGTCTAGGGTGACTAGGGAGCAGGACAAGGGCCATGCAGTGGACCTCCTATACTTTGATTTCAGTAAAACATTCTACTTAATGCCACATAGGTGCAAGTTAAAGTAGTAGGAAGACCTTGGAGCCGCCAAGGACATAGTCATGTGGGTGGGAAACTGACTTAAGGTCAGAAAACACAGGATTGTTGTAAATGAGGTGGGGTCAACAGAGGAGGATGTCACAAGTGAGGTGCCTCAGGGATCAGTCCTGGGCCTGGTAATTTTCAGCATGTTCATTAGTGACATTGGAGAGGGAGTTCAGGGTAATCTTACCCTTTTTGCAGATGGCACTAAGCTTAGTGGAAGGGTGGACAGCGTAGAGAGAGAGTTAGGGAACTAAAAGAAGATCTGCAAAGGCTAGAAAGATGGTCAAATGTGTGCCAGCTGATGTTTAATGCAAAGAAGTACAAAGTAATGCACCTAGGAAAAGGTAATCCCTGGACAGAGTACTGGCTAAATTGGATTAAACTTAGCATCACTACTATAGATGAGTGGGGCCTGGAAATCATCATTTGTGACACCCTAAAACAATCTAGTCAGTGTAACAAAACATACAGCAAAGAAAGCAAGATGTTGTGGGGTTTAGGGAGAGGAATAGATAGTAGAAGCAGGGAGGTGATCCTTCCCCTTTATTGATCCCTGTTGAGACCACACCTGGAGTACTGTGTCCAATTCTGGAGCCCTCACCTTAGACGGACAAAGACAGGGTAGAGGCTAAGCAGAGAAGGGCAATGAAGATGATACAAGGCCTCCTGGGAGTCTCCTTTGAGGAGTGGTTGAAAGAGCTGAACATGTACTCACTGGAGGCCAGGAGGAAGAGGGGATATGACTGAAATCTTTAAGTTCCTGAAAGGCATAAACAGAGTGCCCCACACAGAGAAATTCAATAAGAGTACCAGTGCAATGACTGCAATGACACATGGGCATGAGTAGAAGCTGCAGGGAAGGGGCTTCAGAAAAGAGTCAAGGAAACACTATTTTTCAGAAAGGGTGGTGGAGCCATGGAACAGCTTGCTGGCCAAAATGGTGGGCACTAGGAATGTGGAAGGTTTCAAGTGGGGGTGGGACAGAGTAAAGGCACAAATAACGAGTACAAGTGTAGGGAAGGATGAGCTATTAGGGAGGGATAGGTCCCAAGATTGACACTAGGTCCCAGGTAATTTATGGGCAGACTCGATGGACTCTTGGTCTTTTTCTGCTGTCACTTTCTATATTTCTGTGTTTTTAAATACCTGTGTCATAATATGCTTGATTAAAGTCCATTTTACTCCCATCTCATTTCAGATCACACCTAGGAGCACTATCAAAACATCTGCACTAAATAGAGCAATGTTTCTGCTTCTGGCTGATTTTCTTCACGGTAGACTGCACACTGTTAAATGGTTGTCTCTGACCATGTAATAACCATGGTCTAACCATGTGCAACCATGGTTTATCCATGATCCTAAGAGTGGGGTTGGGGGGGACAGACACTTTCTGACGAGGTCCTCAGTTCTCTGCCTCACTTCAGCCCTAAGTTACATAGATGCATAGAACTTGCCAGTAGATAATTAGCCAACAGTTCATCCAGTCTGCCTATTACCTTCCTGACTCTGTGTTCAACCTATCACTAGACAGGATTTACTAAGCTGATTTCCCTACTGGTGTCTCAGAATCTTTTTACCTAGGCTGTCTATGCCCCTTTCCCATAGACTTCATTATCCCTGTGTGTCTGTCCCAACCATGCTTAAACCCCATTACTGACTTGGCTTCAACCACCTGCTTAGGTAAACTGATTCTACTCACCCACCACCTGCTGGGTGAAAAAGAATTTCCTTTTATCTCTTTTGAATCCCCCCCCACCAAAATTCATCCATGTTCACTGGTTTCAGTGCTTTTGTACCCCGTGAATACATTATTGCAGTATACCCTGTTTATTTCCCTCAAGAACATGTAAATATTTATCATGTTCCCCATCTCTCCTGGCCTCCAGAGAGTACTTGTCAAGACACTCCAACCTCTCCTTATATACTTTCCATTGCAGCCCATGGATCATTTTTTACAGACCTCCTTTGGACCCTTTCCAAACAGTCCTTATTTTTCTTTAGGCGGGACTCCAGAACTGTCACATTGTACTCCAGATGTGGGCTCACCAGGGACCAGTAGAGGGCAGTATCACCTCTTTCCATCTGCTAGCAAACACTCTACCTGTACACCCAGCATCATACTTGCCTTCCAATATGCCCTACTGCAGTAGGCCATACACGTGAGGTTGTTGCTGATGACTTTCAGACCCCTTTCCCAAGAGGCTTAAACCACACACACTACCCCTACACAGTAGTCTGTTTTAGGATTCTTATTGCTAATATTCATACCTTTACACCTCCTTGCATGAACTGTAAGCTGCCATATTGGACCATCACTTCTGCTTTTCTAGAGCCCTTTTCCTGTCTCTTCCTCCCTCCTTTGTGTCCACTCTTCCTGTGGATGAGGAATGTGGCAGGAAGCACAGACAGACCATGAAAGGAAGATACAAGGAGCAAATAACATTATTCTATTTAAAATGCAATAAATATATTATAAAAATATCAACAAAAGTAGAGGGCAATAGTGGGAAAATGTTGACTCCCAAGGGATGAACTATTGAGACTAATTAAATGCATATACAGTCTTGAGGGACAAGATTATGATAAAAGACTAGAATCTCTAGGGTTATATAGTTTGTAACAAATGAGAAAGAGAGAAGACTTGTTACTACTTTACAGTATACTCAGTGACAACAATGTATGTGCAGTAATGGAACTGGTGTTTAAAGATTGTTTTCATATTACAAGAGGTCACCAAATACAGTTACAAGGGAGAAGGTACAGGACAAACATCAGAGGATCTTATTTTATGCAGAGAGTGATGGGACCTTGGAATGCTTGGCCTAATGAAGTTGGTCAACCACAGAATATTGTTAGTTTAAAAGTTTGCTGGATATCTACAGGTACATGTTGAAGGTATCAGAGTAGTCCACTGAGCAGTGGGAAAATAGGCAAGAAGAAACTCCAGGTCTATTCCTGTTCCTAGCCAACCTTAATAACACTTAAAAGCCAAATGGGGAGGGCAATATGTCTATTGGAAGGCAATAATTCATCCCGGGGGGTCATGATTACATAGACTATTGTCCATAATGACTCCAGTCAATATCTGTTTTATAAAACCTTGTGTGATTTACATTGCCCCCCACTACCTCTCCACACACTTTATGTGGCTTAAGATTAGAAACAAATTGCCATATATAGTACATTGTGCTCCCCGACCCACCCACTTTAATTAAATGTAAGTGTTTACTTATAAATTGTGGAATAGGCTTTACAGTAAGTAAATGAAAGGGTTCATAGATAGATTGCTGAAAAAAAAGAGGTCTACAGACTGTCTAAAGATTTTTATTTAAAAAAAGCACTTATGTGATTCATTCTGTCATTTTGTCTGTGTCGCTGTTATGTTCGGTTCAGGCTGCACCTGAAATATTGGTGACTGGAGCTGAACGCCACTTCCCTGCTCTCCCAGCTGCCACAAACTGTCATAGTGGAGCAGAAAGCATGGCAAACAGTGAGGCTGCATGCTGGACCAAACTGCTTACCTGACCCACAGACCAGCATCAGGGTCAGGCAGCAGCACAAATGACTGATAGTCAAGTGTAGATTATGTCTTTTGGGATTTCTAATACCCCATGCCAGACTAAGTTGCTCATCTGACCCACAGACTAGCATAAGGGTAGGGGAGCTCAAACAGAGAGAGCAAAGTTGGAGGCAAGACCTCAGTGGCTCCTGAAGCTGCAGATTTTTTAAACAGTGGAATGTAACTGTTGCTATAGCAACCCGCAGTCTTGTGCCACTTTTTCTGTAGCACAGAAGCCACTGACTAGCTCTCTGACAGTCTGAGTTGGTGGCAGGATTTGAAAACTAAAGGGAAAAAATAGTGAAATACCAGTTAATTTACATGAAATTCACTTGAAACATTAATCAGAAGTGTTCTTTTCTAGGCAAAACTCAATTGATTGGTACAACAAAAGTAAAAGTAAACCCAAGAGTGCCATGGTCATTCAAGATTTGTCCATGATTTTAACCATGGTCATCTATGAACAACTGACAGTAAACAACCCAGGGACAGGCTACTACAGAGGTGCAGAAGTGAGCAGATTTAGCAGGCCTAAGGAACCTTGTATGAGGAGTATTTCCCAGTAACTTGCAGGGGGTGTGTACTGTAAAGATGATGAGAAGCTATGCAGGCTGGGAAACCCTGTCCTGCAACTGAGGTGTGGATTTAAAGTCACAGAACCTTTAATAGTGTGGCAAGAGAGATTACTTTAAGCCTGATCACCTCTGGCCCCTGGGAAGAGGTCCCAGGGCCATGAAACATTGGCTTTAGCTAAATGAGGTGCCTGTTTATGTATAAAAAAATAAAAATTAAAAAGCATTTTTTGAAAAAGTAATTGGAGTCTGTCTCAACATCTTTCTCAACCTCTTATCAGCTGCAGACCATGGATGACAGTGGTTGATATAGTTTGAAAATGATTCAAGTTGACCATGATCATCCTTGCTTATCAGTGGTTGATCATTTGCATTATAAAACAAATCTCTTCACCACTCGGGTAATTTAATTTTTTCCAACAACCTTGGTATTTTTTAATGAATACATATCCATGCATACTTCTGAAATAGCTTTCATTCATTTATCCATTGCTGTCATTGTGCCTCTTTCTAATGGATTCCCCCCTCATCCATTACAGATAGAATGTACTAATTGCTATTTATACCACAGCAAAATAAAATTCTTGTACCAAGATGCGGTGAGTTCTCATATTACGTTTTTTATGCACAAGTAATTAATTTCCTGTGTAATCCTTATGTAAGCCCCCCAAGTGAGCTTACCTTCTGGAGCTACGGCTCTCTGCTCCTCTGTCTGCACTGTCCAGGGTCCCAGGTGGGATTGGGACCTGTGTCTGCAGTGATTCCTCATGGCTCTGGCTGCTGAAGTTCCAGTGTCTTGGCTTTTGGGGAGAAGGCTGAGCACCAGGTTGTTTTGTGTCTTTGGGCATTGTGGTTCTGGCTTCAGGGCTCGGTTCTTAAGGACCAGCTGACCTCCACGTCTTTGAAAAAAATTAATGTAAACAGTTATGGTGGTCCATGCTACAGCACATGAACGGCCACCTGGGGAAAATTTAAAGGAGTGCTTGCACCATTTCTTCAGAAAGTAGTTCAGCACTGGGTGGTGCAGACAGGAACCCAGTGTAAATAATTATGTTGGGACCCCTGAGGAAGCTCCACTGAGCAAAGCGCTGGAGTTACTGAGTACGTAGTGGTTGGCTCTCTGTTTATTATTTTTGTGAAGCTTTAATGGCCTTAAATTCAACAATAAATTCTGCAGTTTGCAATGAGACAATTGGTCTGCAGAGCAGTTTGTGGCTATTTCTCATTTCTTCAATACTCCTGAGCGCAGTTTGTTTCTGAATTGTTTGCAACTACTGGGTGGTTTTGGTGTCTGACTAGGAGAGATAAAAAGGGTGAGCTGGCAGGAAAAAGAGGGAGTTTCGGGGAGAGAGAGGTGGAGAGAGGACTAAGCAGGGAAGATTGCCCGCTCAGCCAATGGCCCCATTTGTTTGTTTTTTCGGGACAGCATTAAAATCAGGGGGCAAGGAACATGGCAGCAGCTGTACTGTAGAAGCCCCATTTGGGACTGGACTGGAGATCAGTCCCTTCAGTGGATGGAGCGCCGTTGTTTAATCTGAGGGGAACGAGTACCTAGCATGGGATGTGCAATGTTGGAGGTGGACTAGTCAGCCATTAATTAGCCCAGATGATGGCTGCTAGGAGGATGAGATACTTTCAGCTTGGGAGGAGCAGAGAATGCCAGAGGAGGAAGAATAGAGGGACTATGAGGTATGGGGTCTCAGTGGGATTTGGGGGTCCAGAGACAGCCCCTGGTACCATATGGCTCAGAGTTGGAGACTGCCCAGTTAGTGAGTCGGGGGCCTGGTGGGGACGTTCACCTTTGCTGCCTGGGGTGAAGTCATTTGCCTGAGTCTACTGTCGCGAGGAGCCAGGTGACTGAGGATGGCCATGAGCTGGGTTGTCCATCCCTCCAGAGGTCTACACTCCCGACTCCAAAAAAGAAGAAAGAGTGGACTGTTGCTGCCTATAGTTTGCAGGCCTGATTCAGCCTCGAGTTATGCTACCTGTGTTTTGGACTGTTGCTGCCTATAGTTTGCAGGCCTGATTTGGCCTTGAGTTATGTTGCCTGTGTTTTGGACTGTTGTTGCCTATAGTTTGCAGGCCTGATTCAGCCTCGAGTTATGCTGCCTGTGTTTTGGACTGTGGCTGCCTAGTCAGTTGGGTAACTGCCTGGATTTAATGCTCGGTTGTGACCTTCATGGTCCAGAGTAACCCAACTAGCTTCTAATCTGACCTCTCAGTCCAGTACTGCTCCATGGAGTGACTGTTACCTGTTCTGATTAACTGTTCATTAAATGGGATCCCCTGTTCCTGCAGTTCTGGTATTTTGCCTCATTGGTTTGTATTAAATGTTTACTGCTAACAAGAGTTTTGCCTCCATAACCCAGCACCCAGAGGTTAGAGGGCACCCTGGTTCCAGCAAGGCCAGGGAAATGAGGCCAACCAGGTGTATGTTCTCTTCTGCTGTCAGCACCCCCCCCCCATGGACTTCCACCATCATACCCCTAGACATGGGGGGGGCTACACATTTTTTCTTCATAAATGACAAAACTAGTTATTGAGCCCTATGCACAAATGCGTGGATTGCCTATGTGCTTCTTCTTCACAGCTTGTAGGTAAAGTAAGTTGGCATGCTGCACATGGTGTGTTTGTAGGTGTACTCACATGCCACACCATTCACAAAGGGGTAGAGTGCTGGGTGTGAGGGGGTGCATGATGTGGCAGCAGGGACCTTATCATACATCTTGTGCTCCCCCCCACAGAGTACCCCCGCAGGTTTCAGGATGATGGAGCCCCCACCTATGGTGTCACTCCAGCTCTCTGGCCTGATAAGTTGAGCTACGGGAAGCCAGTTAGGCACTCACTCATCAACAATGCTGTTTGCTGTCCTGTATAGGCCCAGAATCCCCTGCTCAGGCAGAGCAGAGGACCCACTACAGGATCCAGGATGGGCATCCAACTGCATGCCTGCCTTTGTCCCATGATCCACCCCCCCATGATTGGTCATGCCAGTGGGATGGGGCCATGAGACAGGCACCCTGCTGGTGCATGCAGTTGTACATACCACGCACCCCGCACCTGTCCGTGGGCATGTAGCTAAGCAACTGGGTACACTTGAATTGTGCACACCTAGTGTGTGTTCATGCACAGGCCCCATTGTGATTATATTAAAGTACCAGCATCTAAGTTCTGATATGCAAATAAATATGCCAATGTGGTTGCTATCCCATGCTCTTATGACCATGGAAAAACCATGGTCAAACATGGATGAACTATGGTGTGTTCAGAACATTAATTTTTTTTTTTCAAAAGACCATACTAGACAAAGGTCATGGCTGAAGAATTTTATAGAAACTGTAAATAAAATCAGTAGAAAATGGAACCAAAACATTTTTTTTAACTAGCATTGTCTATTAGAAACATAGAAACATAGAATCTGTCAGCAGAAAAGGATTTCTTGCCCCCCACCAAGACTACCTGGATGTTCCCCTCCTAATCTGACTCCGCAACACTCATCTGGTCTATGGCGACTATCCTGCCTCCCTGCCTATTTTTATAGCTGTGAGCAGAGCCTACAGTCATCTTGTTATCTGTAGCTGGAAAATGGAGTATCATGGAACACATGTTTTGGACTATTCAAACCTTCCATGCCAACTAAAATAACATATTCCCTTCTTTCTGTTAAGAATGTTAGAGACATAACTCCAAGCTGCTTATCAGATGCCAGTAGGGAACTGAAACAGCTTGTTAAATATTTATTAAATATTGGTTGCCTATTAAACTGGAGATTTGTTTACCCCCTTCAGAATGCAACAAACTGCACATTTAAAAACTTAACATTTAAACAGCTTCTTGATACAGGTTTCACTTAGGAATGTATTGTCTTTCAAAATAGATTCATACCTCATAACTGTCACCCTTTCCCAGAAAATCTATGATTTATACTGTTTTTTTTTTAACCTCTGCAAACACTATCTGATGAGCACTGATTCAGACATATGCCAGGTGTTCAGTGAACTGGCCAGACTAAATACTGTATGTAGCAATCAGAAGACATTTTCCACTGTGCTTTTTGGGAAAAAAATATATTGAGCTACAGCAAACACACACACACACACTGCATTCTGTTATGTTATAAAGAAACTGTTTGTGTCTGTGAACACAGTGAAGTTCAGTTTAGAGTAAATTTCCTTTAAATATTTCTTATTCTATATTTTGACACACACACACACACACACACACACACACACACACACTGCGCACCATCCGCATGGCCACAATACTGACGGGAGGCCTGGGTTCAAGTCCCAGCTGAGGCACTTATTCTTTCTCACTTCTGTATGTATTCCATAAAATATGCACACCACACTCAAGTGTAATTGTTGCAAGTAAATATTTGTATTGCCATTGGGTTGTACATTTGAGAAAGAGTAACATGCTCAGGGACAGCCCAGGCTCCAGTTGTCTCAGTGGTGCAGCTGGTTTGCGCAATTGGAATTGTATTCCAGGAGGCAAGGGTTCAAGTCCCAGCTGAGGCACTTATTTTTTTCTCACCTCTGTTTGCATGTGTTCCATAAAATATGCACACCACGCTCCTATGTGATTGTTACAAGTAAGTATTTGTGTTACCATTGGGTTCTACATTTGAGAAAGAGTAATCTGCTCAGGGATGGCCCAGGTTCCAGTTGTCTCAGTAGCACAGCTGGCTAGCATACTCGGAATGGTATTCTGGGTGGCCTGGGTTCAAGGCCCAGCTGAAACACTTATTCTTTCTCACCTCTGTTTGTATATGTTCCATTACTCAGGTACAGTTTAAGCCCCTCGAACTGCACCTGAGTAATATAGACTGGCCATTACTGGACACTACTAAAGATAACAACCTAGCCTTGGACCATCTCATTAAGCATTTCAATGCTGTCTGTGACATACATGCTCTCTACAAAAAGATGAAAGTTTGTGGCACCTCAAACTCCTGGATAACCCCTGAGCTCATCTCCAGGATGAAACACATGGATCACCTCTGGCACTGTGCAGAGAAATGGGCAGACAGGCAGACATGCAGGAATATAGAAAAGTCAGGAATGAATGCGCAAGGGCAATCTGCTACATGAAAGCCAAATTCCACTGGGAACTGCTTACAAATTCCTGAAGGGACAGTAAGAATTTCTGGAACAACATTAAAGATGCCACTGGCAAAGTTATCAAAAATCTCACCCTCAATGCTAAACATTGATGGTACCCCTACTTTGGACCCTCTTACCATAGCAAATACTTTTAACAACCCTTTAACGGACCTGAGCAACATCCTCCCCCTGGATCTTTTTGAAGATTCCACCCCACCCCCTACACACAGTACTAAGGAGAGGACAACCATTTCTCCCCCCTTTTACTTTAGGAAGATCTCTCTGTTAACAGCCAAGAAATACCTGTGCAAAGTACTTGGGAAGTCTAGATTCAGTGGAGACTTGCTGGATCTTAAAATCATTGCCCTTACACTAGATGAGCTACTGAATCCCTTAACTAAGATTCTTAACCTCTCACTGAAGCTGGCCCAATTCCCAAAAATATGAAAGTCTGCCCTAGTGACACCCATACACAACAGCAGAGACGGGGCCCTACATGCAAATTATAGGCCTATAGCTATACTCCTGCCGTTATCTAAGGCGCTCGAGCACATAGTTGCAGACCAATTAATGGATTACCTTGAAAAATACTCAATCCAATGCCTGCAGCAACATGGATTCTGAAAAGGTCATAGTACCACAACGGCACTATTGGAATTCACTGGCTACATCCATCAATCTCTCGACAAAGGCAATTTGGTGGCAGCAGCCTTCATAGACCCTACAAAGGCCTCGGACACTGTTCCCCACACTCTTCTTCTTCAGCAACTAGCCTCCACAGGTCTCACCTCCGACACGTTAGATTGGTTCAAGAGTTACCTGGATGGTCGATCCCAACAAGTGAAAATTGCAGATGTTACCTCGGTCAAACTGCCCATCCACTCAGGTATACCGCAGGGCTCTATTTTAGGGCCTTTACTTTTCAGCATCTTCCTGAACAACCTACCACAGACCTGCCACCAACAGATGCTACTGTATGCAGATGAAGCTGTAATCTTGAACGCCTGAAGCTGACTTTTCTCCGTGTGCGAGGGGTGGTGCGAGAGACCTCGCCTAGTGGGTCCCCCCCCCGCCTCCGACTAGGATTTCTGTGCTGCTAAGTGTGGGGTTGAGGTGCTGGCTCACTGAATCAAGCTCTGGTGGGTCTCTCCTGTACACTCTGACTGTTCGTGGGTAAGTCGCTGCCCCTACTCAAAGCAGGAGTCCTGTCTGTGAGGAGGAGGAGAAGAAGAAGGGAATTGGAAGCAATCTGCCATATCAGGACAATTTTATTGAGTTCCTGTGCTGGGGAATACTTTACTGTCCTCTTGAAAGTCTGTGATTCTCCGCTCTGCTGTGGTCCCCAATTGGTGTTTTGGAGCAAACATTGAAAATCTTGATCCGCACACTTTTGGTTCCCAGACTGCTGTGATGAGGAGTGCTGCCTGCTTAAAGGTGAGAGCAGTGTCCAGTGGCCTTGAACACTTGAAGCTGAATTTTCTCCTTGCACGAGGGGTGGCATGGGAGACCTCTTCATGGTGGGTGCCCCCCCTTGCCTCCAACTAGGATTTCTGTGCTGCTAAGTGCGGGGTTGAGGTGCTGGCTCACTGAATCGAGCTCCAGTGGGCCTCCCCTGCATGCTCTGACTGTTTGTGTGTGAGCTGCTGCCCCTGCTCAAAGCAGGAGCCCCATCTGTGAGGAGAAGGAGAAAGGAATCGGACGCAATCTGCAATATCGAGACCATTTTTTTTTCCTGTCCTCCCACCCTGTTCCCTCCTCCCCTTAAATGCCTGTAAGCCACTCCTACCCTTCCCATGGGCCCAGTAGATGGATGGGTATGACTGTTCAACCTGCATATTGGCACTGACTTGCTGAACTTTTCCATCTCACAGTACTTGCGAGCTGTTGCTCTCTGCTGCCAACTCTCTTCTAATCCAGGGCTTGTGTCTGTTTTGTACCCCCTGTTAGCTACCTAGTCGCCCTGAGGTATGGTGTGGGTTGGACTCCTAGGTTACTAGTAGTATGCCTTATCTGAATGGCATGTGTTGCTGGGGTGGGGCTCCTAGAATTCACTGACTTAAGTGTCTGCTTGCTCACACTAGATACAAAAAAAAAGTGTTGGGGCTGACTCCTTCAACCCATATTTCTTGAAAATAGCATACCATATACTTGCTACACCTAAAACACACCTATTCAATCTATTCCTAGCACAAGGGTCCATCCCCAAGGCATGGAAAACTGCTCACGTCATTCCCCTGTTTAAAGCAGGGGACCCCTGTGACCTAACTAACTAAGACCAATCTCCCTTTTTCCCATACTTTCAAAACTTCTGGAAAAAATTGTGGATACACAGCAGAGATCTTTCTTAGATAATGCTAGACTACTCAACCCAATGCAGTTTGGCTTTAGAGCTAAGCATAGTACAATTACGGCACTGGCAAAAGTTACTAATGATTGGCAATGGGACCTAGACAACAAAAAATTAATTTGTGCCATGTTCCTGGACCTCAGTAAGGCTTTCAACACTGTCGACCACTGACTGCTCCTCTCCACCTTAAAAACTATAGACATTGGCTCAATCGCACTGGGATAGTTCCAAGACTACCTTTCTGATAGACAGCAACAAATTAAGGCTGATGGAGAGATTTCTCCACTTAAACAGATAAAAAGAGGTGTCCCCCAGGGCTTCATACTGGGCCCATTACTGTTTGCCATTTATATCAACAGCTTGGACTTAGGCATCAAAGATGCCAGTATTTACTTGTTTGCTGATGACACGGTGCTCTACTTAAACCGGGAATCTCCTGAAGCTGCCTGCGCTGAGTTACAAGCTGACTTTAATACTCTGCAGTACCAGCTCCTTAGCAAAAAGTTACTACTAAATGCAAAAAAAGACAAGGCCATTCTTTTCTCACCATCAGGCCCAGAGGCTTACTCTGCTGTCGCCAGTCCATTACCACCAATCTCTACCTTCTTAGGAGCAAATCTTGAATTTGCGACTAAATGAAATACCTTGATATTTGGCTAGACAACAAACTCTCTTTTGTGGAACACACAGAAGAACTGCTGAAAAAACTGAGGCAGAGACTTGGTCTTTTTTTCAGAATTAAACGCCTCTTGACCACAGACGCAAAAGACAGCTTGTCCAATCTACATTCCTTTCACTAATTGACTACGCCAACTTCATTTATGGCCATTGCCCTGCCTCATATCTTGCAAAACTGGATATATTACATCATAGAGCACTGAGATTTATAACTGGCCTCCTGTACTCCACACATCACTGCTCTTTATATGCAGCCATAGGGTGGCCCTCCCTTCAATACAGGCGATATAGAAATTAAGCCCTATGGACGCTCCGAGCCCTTACCAACAAACTCCCACATTACGTTGTTGACTGTCTCCCCCTTAGTCCTATTAGGAACTATGCCTTAAGAAGTCAATTGCAGATTTCTTTGAATGTCCCAAGGGCCAACACTCACTTTGGAAGGGCCACCATAAGCTATGCCCTGCCTACTCTCTGGAATAGGATACAAGAATCGTTGAGACTTAGCTCCCCTGTCAGTCTTGCCTTCTTTAAGACCCTCTATGACAAAATGTTTGCTGAAATCTGTAATTGCTTCTGTCGCTCCTAGCAGCTTGACTATTGTTCCTCTCTTCTTCAACACTAGTCTCAGCTGCTTATCCAAATCAGCCCTTGCCACTACTACTCCCCCCTCCTCTGCCCCACTTGCCCTTAGCATCCTCTGCATTCTCTTATTCACCACCCCTCTTCTGCCGCATTTACCTAAGGCTTACACACTGTTATGTGCACCTCCATAGCTTAGGAATTTCCATCCAGGCCTGTAACGTGTTTCTGCTGGACAGGAATATAAATAATCTTTCTTTTTTCTTCTATGATTTGTATATGACATCCATACACATCCTGCTCCTGTGGGAACTGTATGTATATATATATATATTACGTTCGGGTTGTGTTATGTATATCTTTCTTGCACATGTGACTTGGAATGTAAATACTCTGCTCCTATCAGTATTGTAAACATGTTGTTCCTTTTGCATTATGTATATTTATGTGTAACTGTACAATTTTCCCTGCCAACAGCAGGTCCACCTTGTAAATGAGCTTGCTCAATGGTGATCGCCTGGATAAATAAAGATCTGATTGATTGATTAATTGATTGACACTGACTGTAATAGGATTGTTGCTCTCTGTTACTAATCTTGGCCAGTTGATTGTAGTGCTGTGCATGTTGTACCCAGTATTTAGTTCTGGCCTGCTGCTAGTTCTCTTTACCCTGTGTGGACTGGGGTGAGATTATGCTTTGATACTCCTCCTCCACCTCCTAGCTGACTGTAATGTTACCTGAGTGGGTTTTGATTGTAATATTTGGATATTTTGGTCTGTCTAACCTGAATGTTTTACAGCCTTAGGTAGGACACACCTTTGCTAGCTTGTTAGTGCACTGAGCTTGCTAGCTATCCCTCCTCGACTTGCCTCCAGTGAGGTTTACCTCAGCAGAGCCTGGTGACCCTTCCATTAGTCTGTGGTGGTTCACCACATAAGGTGTGTCAATTTTTGTCATGAAGGCTTCTAAGCTTCCCAGGGAGGGTGCTCTGCCCTTCCCATTTAGCACCGCCCTCTCTATTGGCCTTATCTCTGCCTTACGCCTCTCCCTATTGTGTGCTGACTTCTCTCATTCCTTTGGGGGCCATTGGGATGTGTTTGTCCACCATGTGGTGTTGACTTCACCTTCCCTAATTTACTAGCCCATGGCAGTCAGCCCCTCTGGTTGATCTACTGCCTTGACCTCAGGTGCCTTCTGTGTCCTGCTTTAGTGGGCCGGCGTCCTGTTCACAGGCGTTCGGTAGGTGGAAGCTCCCCCCACATAAGACATCTCCTCTGGCTCTTCCTAATGATCCTAGCCTTGGCTGGGGACATTGAGCAAAACTCTTGTCCTGCCTATCAGGCCTCTTCACTTCCTGTGGGCTGGTGCTCAGGCAAGGGGTTAAAAATTGATCACCTCAACATCCGTAGTCTCCTGCCCAACCTGGATGAACTCTCTGCCTGGGCCTCACATTATAAGTCTGATATCCTTGGTATTACTGAGACTTGGCTGAAACCTTTATCCCCTGACTTGGTCTGTGTGCTCCCTGGCTTTGATCTCATCAGACAGGATTGGTCAGGGAAAAATTGGGGGGAGGGGGGGTGGTGGCATTCTGATTTACTACAAGAAATCACCTTAATGTGTCTGTGGTGTCTCATCAGCAGTCCTCCCTGTCTTCATGTGAGCTGCTTCACTCTGTCCTATTACTTGGGAATACAAAGAAGTTGCATGTTACCTGTACATACAGTCCCCCCCAAGGGTGGTCTGCCTGGGTTATCCCATCTCCTTGACACTATTGGTCCTAAGGTTGGGGATAATGAATTAATGATCTTGGGAGATTTGAACTTAAACTGGCATGGAGGTAATTCTAAGCTGTATGAACCTCTGGTTTCAGGCCTCTCCCTGACACAACTTATTCAGGAGCCCATTAGGTGGTCTACCAATGGTGGTACTAGCTCCCTACTGGACTGGGTCCTGTCCAATCGGCCTGAAAGGATCAGCTCCTCTGGTACCCTTACTGACTCTGTCTCTGACCATACCCCCGGTGTACTGTGTGTGGAAAATCTCCTCCCTGAAAATTCCCCACAAAATCATTCAAGTTAGGGCTTTCTCCAGTTTTGACCTGGAGGCATTTCATGAGGATATGAGGTTCACTGACTGGTCGGAGGTGCTTAATGCCCAGGACCCCTCCACTGCTGTTAGCCAGTTTCTTAGCACTTCTGGTGTCCTGCAAGACAAGCATGCCCCTCTTATTAAGTGTAGAGTAAGAGGGTCTGCCACCAAATGGCTATATGGGAGCCTCCTAGACCTCATGCAGACTAGATTCAAGTGTTGGGCTAACTTCAAGGTCACGATGGACCAGGCCATATTTCAGCAGTACAGGAGGTTCAGAAATGAGTGCAAAAAAGCAATCAGGGCAACCCAAAGTGAATACTGCAAATCTGCCTTACTCTACTCAGCTAAAGACCCTAGACGGTTCTGGTGGAACATAAAAAACATAGTTAGTGGCTCCTCCAACTCTGGGGTTTCTGATATGCTCATGGGTGGGTTAAATTGTAATAATCCGCTAACTATTGCCAATGCTTTTAACTCCCACTTCGCGGACCTGTCCGCCTTCACCTCCCTCTCCTCTGCTGCAGAGAGTGTTAGCTGTCCTCTGGCCTCCACCCCCAGGTGGCCCTCACCTCTCATCTGTTATTTTATCTTAGGGTTGTGTCAGTACTTGAGACACAGAGACTTTTCTCTGTTCTCTCCCCACATTCTAGTGCTGGCCATGATGGCATGGAGCCCAAGCTCCTCCATTTGGGTGGCCCTTTCATAGCCCTCCCAATGGCCCACATGTTTAACATGTCCCTTGCCTCTGGTGTTATTCCTGACATCTGGAAGGTGGTGAGGATTGTCCCTGTTCTCAAGCAGGGCAACTCTAAGATCCTTGACAATTACTGTCCGATTGCCATCCTATCGGCTATTAGTAAACTCCTAGAGAAAGTTGTGGCTGGGAAACTTATGGAGTATACTCAGACCCACAAGTTACTGTCCACTGTGCAGCATGGCTTTTGAAAAGGGTACAGTACATTCTTGGCCCTTGTCACTGTCTTCTCTGGTATCAGGGCTGCCATGGACCAGGGCAAACTCTCTGGTGCCATATTCATTGACCAATCCAAGGTCTTCAACTTTGTGGACCATGCATTACTTTGCTCACAAATATGGTCCCTTGGTCTGTCCCTTCCTGCCCTGAGTTGGTTCAGTAATTACCTCCAGGGCAGACAACAACTGACCAAATTCAGCAAGGTCCCGTAGGACACCACTCCTGTTACCTCTGGTGTCCCCCAGGGATCAGTCCTGGGGCCCCTCCTCTTCTCAATTTTTGTCAATAATCTCCCTGCTACTGCTACCAACTGTAGCATTATCGTTTATGCAGATGACCTGGTCATTCTTACTCATTCCCGGGTCATTGGGGTCATCAACCATCGACTGAGTGAGGATTTCAGAAATATTCAGTCCTGGGTAATGTCTCACAAGCTGGTTCTCAACCTTAAGAAAACTCAGGCCATGCTTTTTGGGTCCCTGGCTAAGATTAGGCCTCCCCTGCCCCTCTGCATGTTACTGGTGTTGATGGTACTCCTCTTCTAATCACTGTCTCTATCAAATACCTTGGGGTGGCACTTGACCCCCAACTCGACCTTGGGTGTCATATCCAAAATGTATGTACGGCTGTCAACTGCAAATTGGGCCTAGCCTACAGAGTGAAGAAAACATCTTATGTCTATTGCTCGTCTGGCATTGGCCTGGGGTGTGCTTCTCCCCTCTTTTTGCTATGGTCTTCTCCTGTTTGCAAGCACCTCCAAGGTTCACCTCACTAGGTGGAATACAACCTACAATAACATTTGTCACTTTGCTCTAGCTGCCCCTCGACTCACCAATCATTGTGACCTATATGACAAACTCGACTGGCTCTCCCCAATCAACCTCATGAACTTTGAGTTGGGCTGCTTTATGGTAAAGGTTCTCAGAACGGGCACCCCCTCAGGGCTTGCTGAGCTCCTCAAGCCGACTGACTCTTCCTCCTACTTTCTCAGGTCTCTGGGCCCTAATGTGCTTAAAGTTCCTAACACCTGTACACAAATGGGGGACAGGGACTTTGCTTTATGTGCTCCTAGGCTGTGGAACTCCTTTCCTGCCCAAGTTCGCTCCTCCCCCTCCCACTTGTGCCTCCAGAGCTCCCTGTGGGATTACTTGAAGCTTTCCTCTGCGTGTGGGTGTCCTAAGTCACCATAGCTAGTTCTGGACCTTTAAACTGGGCTCACCTGACCTGCTGGGTACCCCTCTTGCAGCTTCTGCTGATACAGTCTGCCTGACTGGTTTCTGAGATGCATATGATGTGTTTATTCTTTGTTTCAGGCAATTCTTATACTTCGGCTTTGGTGGTGGCTCAGAGTCATTTATATGTTGTAAAATTGTTCTGCTCTTTGCCTTGGTGTCCCTATGTATATATTTTATGTATATATTTTAACTGTGCTTACTGTCTACTGGTTATGTTCAATTTATTCCTTTTTAACTCTGTATACTGCCTTACTTGTGTCATGATGTCCTCTGTTTGATCCTGTATTTTCATTGTACTCTTCCGGGTCGTACTTGAAAATAGGCATATAACTTGTCTAGTGTACCTACCTGGTCAACAAAAGCTAAATAAATAAATCTTTACTAGTAACCCTGACCCACAACAACTGTATGCCAACTACAGCATAGTTTTGTAGAAGCTGAGGACTGGTTCAACGCTCACAGACTGATCCTGAGCTACAAAAAAACTAAAGTTATGCTGTTCAGTGGCACCCATAGCAAGCACAGATCTCAACCACTTACAATCCAAAACTGTGTGGGAGTTTCTCTGGAACAAATCCTATACTTTAAGTATCTGGAAGTAACCCTGAACAGCTCACTTTCTTATGCTCAGCACATCGACAATGTTGCCTGGGCTGTCAACATCAAGACTGGTCTGCTCTACAGACATAAGCACTACTTGACACCTGAAGCCCTCAAAACTGCAGTTATCAGCTCTGCCTTACCTACTGTTGACTATGGCTTGGTTATCTATGGTGCCACTACTACTTCTTCACTTTGTAGAATATCCATTGCACTAAATAAGGCGTGCAGACTCCTCACCGGTGCTGCACACCTTACCCACACATGCCACCTATTCGCCCAATCTGGGTGGCTTCAACTAAGGATACAGTACCAAACATACCTGTTAGCTAAAAAAGCACTTCTCGGCCTTTTAACCCCTGGAACTGCAAACTTCCTTAGCCCTCACTCCAGCTCCCAGCACACTCGAAGCTCAGCCCATCAATCTCTGAAAATTCCTAGGTGCAGGACATCTCAAGGGCAGCGGTCATTTGCTAATGCACTTCCCAATAGAATCCTATCCATACCAAGATTAGATCCTTTCTAGCACAGGCTCTGCCAGCATCTTATGACAAATAGTTCCTGCAACTGCCTCACCTAATGATACTACCACCTGTGCGCACTCCAGTTCCCTCTTTTCCACCCCAAAGCTTTACCTTTCCAACCCTTGCTATAGTCTCCTACCCTCCCCCCCCACTCTCCTACCCCCACCACCTCCCCTCCTACCTACCTACCTACTACCCACATCCGCCACTCTTTCTACTCCTACTGACAAGGCCTTCTGGCTGCTTTACCCCTTCTTCTCTCATATTACCCCCCGCTCCTTTCTTCTCCACTACTAAAGTTATTAATTCTAAATAAATAAAGTATGCACTTTACTCTTTTTTAAACCTAGTCTTTGTATTACCACCTGTGTATGTTTGTTCACCCCTCCCCACTGATGTGGAACCTTTGTAAATGAACACCTTGTGCTCAAAGGTATTGTAAGCCAAGACTGAACACATACATAAAAAATAAATAAAATATGCACACCGCACTTCTGTGCGATTGTTATAAGTAAATATTTGTGTTGCCATTGGGTTGCGCATTTGAGAGAGAGTAATGTGCTCGAGGATGGCCCAGATTCCAGTCGTCTCAGTGGCACAGCTGGTTAGTGCATTCGAAATAGTATTCTGGATGGTCTGGGTTCAAGTCCCTGCTGAGGCACTTATTCTTTCTCACCTCTGTTTGCATGTGTTCCATTAAATATGCACACCACATTCCTGTGTGATTGTTACAAGTAAATATTTGTGTTGCCATTGGGTTGTGCATTTGAGAAAGAGTAATGTGCTTGGGGATGGCCAAGGGTCCAGTTGTCTCAGTAGCGTAGCTGGTTAACGCAATCAGAGCAGTATTCCGGGCTGCCTGGATTCAAGTCCCAGCTGAGGCACTTACTTCTTTCTCTCCTTTGTTTGTATGTGTTCCATAAAATATGCACACCACACTCCTGTGTGATTGTTACAATAAAGAAACTGTTTGTTTATGTCAGTGACCACATGTAGGATAGTATATGGGTAACTATACACTACAAGGCTATTCTTCCACCGAGTGGATACAATGCTGACTGGTATGCTCTCGAGGTCTCCAAGTTGGCATTGTATCTATGAGGTGAAAGAATAGCCAGGTAGTGTATGGGTAACCATACACTGTTCTGTATACCGTATGGTGACTGAAAAAAAGAAAAGCAACTCACTTTTTCATAATTTTGATCAGTTCTGCTGACACTCTTGATTCACAACTGTCAGCTGCCCAGTACACTTGCACACCACTCTCACACAGCAAGGGACAAATCAAAACACCTGCTGTAGTCCCTTGTATTAAGACATCTTCACTAAAGCAGAATTAGAAGTCGTTCTGAGTTAGTGAGAATGTCACTACTGCAGCAGAACAACTTTTTGCAGTATATGGATTTCCATACACAACCACATTCCACCATACACTATAGTGAAGCTCAGTTTAGAGTAGATTTCCTTTAAATATTTCTTATCCTATATTTTGTATCCTGGAAAGCACAGGGGAGATGCTACATCTGATCATAGGGATCTTCATTTACACATTTTTGCACTGTATTTACTCAGGCTGTCCCAGATTAGATACAATATCTTGTTTTTAGTAGGGTCATGATTTTCCCGTTTTGGTAATTTATTTCTTCAAGTCAAAGTCAAGTCAAGTCAATCTTCATTTATATAGCGCCTTTCAATATCAAGGTACTTTACAGAGTATAAACCACAAATGTGCAAACATACAGCAATATAAATTATTTAAAAATCAGTCTGGGAAAGCCAGAGAAAATAAATAAGTTTTTAACATGGACTTAAAACTACTGATGGTCAGGCATTCTCTTAACCGACGAGGTAGAGAATTCCACAGGGTTGGTGCTGCAAAAGAAAAAGCATGAGCGCCAGATGTTTTTAGGCGAACCCTGGGAATCTCTAGCAATCCCTCGTCGGTGGATCAGAGAGGATGACTGGGGGTATAGGGAGTCAAGAGATCTTTCAGGTAGTCGGGTCCCTGTTCTTGTAGGGCTTTAAAGGTAATCAAGCCTACCTTATGGGTAATCTGCCACTGAACCAGCAGCCAGTGCAGTCAGCGCAGCACAGGCGTTATGTGACTGGACCAAGAAGTACCAGTCAACAGCCTGGCTGCAGCATTCTGCACCAGCTGCAAGTGGCAGATATCAACCCCAGACAGCCCTAGGTTGAGGGTATTGCAGTAGTCAAGATGGGTAGTAATGAAGGCATGAACCAATGCTGGAAGGTCACCTGGCAGAACCAGGTGTTTTACCCCGGAGATATTCCTCAGATGGTAAAATGAGGATTTAACCACGGCTGACACCTGAGATTTCAGGGTTAAACCATTGTCAAAAATAACGCCCAGGTTCTGCACCCAATCTAAGGTATTGAGCTGAACACCATCAAGTCATAGGCCGGACATGTGCCCAGCCCCCAACCCCACCCCCGGGTGACCTGGGTCCACAACCAACACCTCAGTCTTATCTAGATTCAGTCTCAGCCAACTGGAATCCATCCAGTCCTTGATCTCAGAAAGGCAATTATTTAGCACAGAGACCACACCATTCTGTCTGGGCACAAAGGACATATACAGCTGCATATCATCTGCATAGCAGTGAAAACTCAGGCCGTATCACCTGCTGATATGTCCTAATGGCAGCATGTACACTGTGAACAACATGGGCGCCAATATGGAGCCCTGCACCACCCAGCAGGACGGGGGGGGAGGGCATCAGAGGAATAAATTTCAGTGACCACCCTCTGAGATCTGCCTGCAAGGAACGATCAAAACCATTAGAGTCCACAAAGTAACCACAGGGTTTCCAAAAGCACTCCATGGTCCACAGTGTTAAAGGCTGCTGAGAGATCAAGAAGGACCAAGATGGTACGAGCCTTTCGATCTCTTGCCATTAGGAGGTCATTTAAGAGTAGCCTAGTCCAAGGCCCCCATATTCAAAGGAGATGTGCAGTGCATTACAGTGGAAAAGGGAGATGTGCCGCACAACTCCAACAATGCACTGCAGTGTGATATTCAAATGTACAGGATGCACCGGCCGCAAGGGAATGGGCCAGGGTGCAAACAAATAGTATGCTATGCAAGTCATTGGTGCATTCCCATACATATGACATGCTGTGGCATACTCAGTGGGAATGTATACCTCACAGCCCAGAGCAGCTCTGCCCACAGTTAAGCCATGAATAGCTGACCTAACCTGGGCAACCACCCACATGTGGGCTGCATAAGTGCATGAAGGTGCACAGCAGCCTGGCAGCCCTGATGGACTAGAGGTACCCCTTCCCATCCCCAATCGATCCAACTCCATCCCCGAAGAGCTCCATAGTGTAGGGCCCCCCCGGACCCAATCGCACCAGAGGAAACCAAGGTCCATATCCATAGCAGAGAGAACCCCCACCACCTTGGTACATAGACAACCCCACTCCCCCATACCCGACCTGCTGCAGAGACTGACACTGTCCTCTAAACCCTGCCACTGCCAACCGCCAACTGCACTGGACCCGGGCCAGAGACCTGCACTCCAGAATTACCCAAGTGGCTATACCATACATTGAGACACTACACAAGCTGCAGACCCACCAGTGTATGCAGCTGTGTGTATGTCCTTGGTAAACCATAAGAGGGAATTGACATACCTCCAATGCATGACTTGTTGATGCTGTATCTTCCTGCTGTCATACACTCTTCCCATTCCCCTTGTGTAACATGCCACCCTCCAAACTGCTGCAGTATCCTGGGTGCCATGAGGTGCAGTATCCTGCAATGCCATTTGTAGGATACACTCCAGGCTATGGATAGTGCATACATGGTTCCCCGATTGTACAAATAAATGGGAGGTCGGCTGTAAAATGCCTGTTCCAGGACCTGTGTGAGTGAGTACAGCATCGGCTTTCACCTGCATTAAGCAGTACAACAGCACCAGGACAATGGTTCTGCATGCGAGTGCCTGAGGTGTATGGCCACTGGGCATTATCACCCACACACAGCTCATACCTATGTATGACACATTCCAGCATCCTACTGCTAGTGCTCCGCCACTCAAAAATAAGATGCCATTTCTTCTGTGAACTATACAGGCTAAATATATAGCAATCAGCAGGCATATTCTATGAAACTGTATTGTAAAAATATGTAAAAGGAAGGTTACATTGAAATTGCCTCTCAGCAGATCTGCATTGTGCAAATTCATTAGAAATAATGGGTAAAAGCATCCCAAAACCTTTCCACAGCCATATTGGCTCTGACCAGAATTTGTTTAATATACTCATATATCTATCCCTTGCATGCTTGAAACCCCCCACTGTTTTGGCAACACCACTTCTGCTGACAGTCTGTTCCAGACATCTATCACCCTTTCAGAGAAGAAATATCTGCTTACGTCTTTCTTAAACTTCCCCCACCCTGCAAGGTTCATCACATGCCCCTTCGTCGTGATGCTCTTTCTCATTTCAAAGAAACTCCTCTCCTCTCCTGATGTTGTTCATCCCACTGAGGTACTTATAGGTGTCTTTCATGTTACCTCTCCTTCCTCTCTTCCAGGGTGTACATGTTAAGACCACTCAGTCTCTCCTTGTAGGGCTTCACGTGCAATCCCTGCACCATTTTAGTTGCTTTCCTCTGGACTGTCTCAGTTCTATCTATGTTCTCTCTGAAGTACGACATCCAGAACTGGACTCAGTACTCCAGGCGTGGTCTCACCAATGAGTGATATGGGGCAAAACCATCTCCCTCCTTCTGCTGGAGATGCCCCTCCCTCTACATCACAGCATCTCAATAGCACTCTCACTGCTTTGTCACACTGCCCTGCCACTTTGAGGTCCTCAGATATGATGACCCCAATGCCCCTTTCCTGTTCCGTGACTGTCAGTTCCTCCCCCCAGTCCTACACTCAGCTCTTGGGTTCCTATGCCTTAGCTGCATTATTTTGTACTTTCTAGCATTGAACCCCAACTGCCATGCTTTTGACCACTCCTCAAGTTTCCCAAGATTTCTGTGCATCCTCTCCACCCCTATCTGATTGTCCACCCTATTGCAGATTTTGGAATCATCTGCAAAAAGGCATACCATCCCTTCCAGTTCTTCTGCAATGTCATCTATGAAGATATTAAAGAGGATCGGTCCCAGTACTGGGCCTTGTGGCACCCAGCTGGTCACTCTCCTATCATTACAGTGAGTGTCATTACTCACCAATCTCTGTCTCCAATCTGTTAACCAGTTTCTAACCCAGTTTACCACTTAGAATCCAACCCCAGGTTGCTTAATTTACTTATATTCCTCCTGTGTGGCACAGTGACAAAAGCCTTGCTAAAGTCCAGATAGACTACATCCACTGCCCTCCCCTGATCCATTTCACTGGTCACCATCAAAGAAATTGATCAGATTAATTTGGCGTGAACTTCCCCTCATAAGTCCATGTGGCCTGTGATCTCGTAGCTCGCTAGATTCACAATACTCTACCCGTCTTTTCTTTAGCAGGGTTTCCATTAATTTCCACACCACTTAAGTAAGACTGACAGGCATATAGTTGCTATTGGCAAACTACAGATGCTAGGAATATAGCTATGACTTGAATAGAAACCGTGTTATACATTGAAAAGAGAAAACAATACACTAGGTAGCTGTCATTTACAGCTACAATACGAAAAATGGCATAATTTAGTTAGAGAATTAAAATGATCCTCACGAGACCTTGGCAGGATTATATATTTTTTTAATTTATTTTACAATTTTTGACCAAGAAAAACACACTAAGCTGAGGCTTGTTTCCGGGTGTGTCCTGGGAGCACTGAGAAGTTAAACGACTTGCTCAGGGTCACACAGTATGCAACTGGGGGCTGTGGAATTCAAACTTAGTTCTCCAAGTCTGCGGTTCAGTGCACTTCATCACTACACTATACTGCTTCATTAGTTAAAATAACAGAGGGTATAAAATGGAAATCCAGGCTAACTTGAAATAAAATAAATCAAGAGACCTTTCAATCTAAAGTATGAGAAAGGATTTGTGGTGGTCTCAGTCCTGTTCTCAGTGGGCAGGTGCCCAAATCACAAAACCAGAAATGCACCTGCCACCAGTTGGTACCCTTATTGGCAGTCTCACATGAGAGACCAAGAATTAAACGGGCATGGAGTCTGAACTACACTTTCATCTACATGGTGGTGGTCCCTCCATGGTAGGGTTGAGGCACAGTGGTGTGGCAATGTTGGGGAAGCTTATACTGTGATCATCCATGCTATATCAGTCAGGTTCCAGTGCTGTCAACTCAGTACCTTTCATGAGCACTAAATTCACACACAGAAAAAAAGACCTTTCAATCTGATCTTTCCACTTCCTCTAACACCACTTAAAATAATCTAGACCCCCTAGACCCATCTCAAAATGAGGCTAAACTGAACACTGGAAATATTTTACACATTTTTACTGTAGAATGTATTCCATAAGTAGTTTAAATATGTGATAAAAATGTTTATATTTTAACCAGGATACTATTCATGATATAATCTTAAACAGGGCACAAAGAAAATGAATCTGATTAATACAATAACTAGAATCTAACCCATGAAAACCATCAAGCATGAATACTAAAAAACATTTAAATCATGGACAAACATGGCTGCTACATGAAATAATTTCAAATGCTATTTTATCAGAATCTTTTTTTCTTTCACTTACCAATTCAAAACTGATTTAGTTTTCCAGTTTAGTTTTTTCTTGATTGTGTGGTTTCCAGGCATCTACACTTTCCAGGCATCTACACATGTTCCCCAACCATGGTCAGTCTTGCCCAGTGAACATTTGAACATGGTACCATGTTACACCATGGCTGAAAATGGTTGACCATGCTTTGACATTGGTTGATGATCATAGTTAAAAACCATTATCAGTCTGGCATGGTCAGAGTATGGTCAACCATGGTTATTTTTAACCACGATTGACCATGCGTGACCATGACCATTCTGCATCCATTGGTCTAACTAACTGAACACATTCATTTCAACCTTCTACAAAATTTAAAATGAAGGACATTACTTATGTATTTCTGATTTGTTTGTTTCATCTATATAATGTATAAGGGTTTTTCCCAGTATATTTTCTGAATGATCTGGACACACCATTGTTAACCATGGTTCATTCATTTTTGACCATGGTTTCTTCATGATCATAAGCGCATGGGCTATCAATCAAATTTGCATAATGTATTTGCATAGCAGAATGCAGAATTTGGCACTTAAACCCATATAAATATTCACACTCTAGCATTTTTCTTTTGCAATTTATGAAGAAGAAATAAGGTTTATGCAAACAAATGAATTACTTGAGCATGAAAAAAATTACTATGAGAAATCACCACATCTTAAGAGAGTTTTATGGTAGTGGAGGGTCACGTGATGAGCTGAATTGGATAGACATCTCCCGTGCTGCTCCGAGGCCCCGCAGTCTACAATATTACAATTGCTCCTCCGAGACTGGCTTAAATCACTTAAAAATACTCAACAAGAGCCCGTGAGTTGTTGTGTGTGTGTTTTCCCTGGAATCGCTAAAGGACTGTGAAGAAACAGAACGAGGCTATCGTAGAAACAACGAGGGTGCAGCTGAAAGTATAGGTCGCGTCATTGCAGAGCAATGGAAGCTGAATCTGCGGAACTACTAGCGGGGTGAGCCCCAGCTACTAAGAGGCCGAAACCTCACTCGCCTACTGTGACCGAACACGATGAAGAACCAGGGAAGGAAGGGGGCTCAGGCTCGAATTCTGAGGACATACTGGAAATTAAGGCAATGTTGCAAGGGCTTGTGATTGACTTTGCAGCGGTGAAGCTGGTACTACACTCCCTGGCACAGAGAATGGGAGATGCCGAGGCCCAGATTTCCTCGCAGGAGAGGAAGATATCTGTGATGGATCAGGAGATGGTGTTGGTTAGAAAAAAGGTCAAGAAACTAGAGGAGAGGATGGAGGACCAAGAATCGAGAAATCGGAGAAATAACTTGATAGTAGCGGGGTTACCAGAAAGGGCTGAAGGTCCAGACTGTGTTTCTTTTATGCAGGAGCTATTACTGAAGTTGTTGGGTCCTACACCATTTGGGGAAGCGTACAACCTGGAAAGAGATCATCGGGCATTAAGGGAGATGCCGACGCCGGGGGCGAGGCCCCGGGTGATAATTATGCACTTTCTCAACTATAAGGAAAAGTCCCATGTGCTGCTAACCGCTAGACAAAAGAAGTCTCTACAATGGAATGGTGCTTCGCTTTGGTTTTTTCAAGACCAACGCCAGCGATTCGAGAAAAGCAAAAGAAATATGCAGAAATAAAGAAGAAGCTTTATCTTGCAGGAATTAAATTTTGATTACAGTTCCCTGCAACTCTGGAAATACGTCTGCAGGCTGGAGAAAGGTTCCTCACAGCAAAAGACGCTTTGCAGGGATTACGGCTGAGCTCCCAGAACTATTTAAGCTCTTAACATGACTGCTTTCTGAGAAGGAGACGGCTGTGACCGCCTGAAGAGTGGTGATGGAAGAGAAGCTACGGACTTTAAAGTTGTTAAGGATTGCCTGTTTCTTCGTTTACTGTTAAACGTGTGGGTTTAAGGGATATGCATAGGCCAGGGTATATAGGGTCACAGAAGGGATACGAGGTGACGAATTAGAGAGAATTGGTATATCAAGCATTCGTCAGGGGGACACAGAGTCTACGAAATTCATTATTTTGGTTATCAGATCCAAAGAACAGACTAGTGAGTTTGGAACATTAAGAGGGAGCTGTAAGAAGGGAATGGTTGAGGGAATTTTATCTCAAAGGGGGTAAACAGCTCGTATTATAGCTTTTAGAGGGCATTCTCATATATTTAAGTTGTTCTATGTCAGTACTGGGGAAGGTGTGGGAAGGGGAATAGCTATAGGGATTAAGGTTTAGTTAGTACTGTTAACTGGAGGGGTATCACCCCCGGGAAGCAAGAGAATGCGAAGAGGAGCAGTGTGGGCTCGATTTTTATTTTACAATTGAGAGATTCTTATTTTATAACTGAGAGCTTTGAGAGGGGTTGCCTGCTTTTGTCTATGGGGTAATAAAAGGTGGAGAGCCTTGGGAAAGTGGGGTGTTTGATTGATGAGAATGTAGGGCTTTCAAGCTTAGGTTTCGTTGGCAGCTATGGGCCGGGTCCCGGAGTTCTAGTGCCATAGAGTGAGGCTGGGGGGGGCACGGGAACGGGTTCATCCATGACTCAACATCTGGTAGGTGAACGATCTAAGGATCGGGGTAAAGGGGGAGGGAGGATGGGGGGGAAGCAGAGAGAGTCCAAGTGTGGGAATAGCAAGGATGCAGACCCTGAAGTGGCACAATACGTTGGATCATGTGAAACAATTTTGATGTTTATCGATGTCTTGTATTAAAATAATTTCTTGGAATGTTAAAGGAATCAGGGGTAGACATAAAAGAATGGTCATCTTGCGACATATTGAGCAACGAGGGGTACATATTGCAGCACTACAAGAGACACATCTTTTGACAGAAGAGCTGAATGGTATCAGGAAGCGATGGGTGGGACAAGTATATGGAGTGGGAAAGGATAGGGCCTCCGGGGGTGTGGCGATTCTAATAAAGAAAATGTGCCCGTATGAGGTGGTGCAAGTGTTAGTAAGGGAAGATAGTAGGGGGATTTATCTGTCTGGTACTTTGCTTGGCAAAACAGTCTCGGTTGCATCCATATACAGGCCAACTCCTTCTGACCCTAAATTTTTTGCCTCAATAGAAAGGGATATAGCCAATCTCTCCTCACACTCTCTTATCTTAGCGGGTGACTGGAACACCCATCTCAATAATCAGGAAGACAGGATACCACCATCTAGTGGGCCACTGACAAAGGCTCAGCTAGCCCTGATTAGGTTCTTGGAGGTTACAGCACTGGTAGACCCAACTAAGACCCTCTCAAATAGGGGCAGTGATATGACTTTCTATTCCGCAGCCCATAAGAGCCACTCTAGAATCGATTTTTTTGGTTAATAGAGAGGCACTTAGAGATTAAGAAGTTCTGACTGAGGGTAGAACCTTATCAGATCACTCTCTTATTCAGTTGCAGTGGGAACCAAGACCTACTCTGCCTCGACCTTACCGATGGAGGCTTCATGACCCTTTTTTGACAGAACCCTCAATAAGGGATAAGTTGGAGGAGGCTCTACAGGAAATCATTAGAATGCAGGTCTCCATGCTGCAAGACAAAAAATTAGCCTGGCCTACCTGCAAGTTTCTCTATGCGGGGGCAGCTCGGGGTCTGGCAGTGAAGGGTAATAGGCTAAGAAGGGCCAAGGAGGAATTTTTGATAGGGGCAATTAACTCCTTGTCACAGTTGGAGGGGTCCTCAGGGGAAATAGATGCGGAACTCAAAAGCTTGAGAAGGGAGTTGTCGGACATTGTTTACGGGAAAACAGAGTTTTGGCTGAATAAGATCAACGCCAAATTCTTGCTGCAGGGTGACGTCCCCGGGCATCTCATAGGCGGCAAGAATCAAGGAATGGGAAGCAAGTAGAACAGTCATATCTGTTCAGTTTGAAGGAAAGCTTGTAACAGACCCTCAAGAGATGGCAGAGGCCTTCGCATCATACTTCACAGAAATCTACCAAGCTAAAGATCTGGTGGGGGAGGAGGAAGCTAAGCGTTTTTTAGAAGGAATCCCTTTACCAGTTTTGGATCCTGCTCAAGCTAAGGATTTAGAGGCCCCAATAAGAGCATCTGAAATTATCGAGGTGGTGCAGTCTCTTCCTGTTGGTAAATCACCGGGGCCTGATGGCCTTGCTGCTAAATTTTACCAGGCCCATATCCAGACTATACTTCCCATACTCCAAGAGTTTTTTCTCACTATAATGCAGGAGGGGATTCATCATCCTCCACTGTATCAGGCATATATCACTTTAATTCCTAAGCCCGACAAGCCCAGGGATGCACTAGGTAGTTATAGGCCTATAGCGTTAATAAACCAAGATATTAAGATTCTTACAAGAATTTTGGCAAATAGAATTTTGAGTATTGCCCCCAATCTGGTCAGTCAGGAACAAGTAGGATTTATGCCGGGGAGGGGAGTGCAAGACACCCTTAGGAAATTACATCACATTCTAAATTTTGCCCCCGATTCTCAAGTACCTCTAGCCTTGATTTCCCTAGATGCCGAAAAAGCATTTGATTGGGTTTCACATTCCTTTATTTTTGCCACAATGGAGAAAATGGGGTTCCCCGGGGGTCTTCTTAGAGGCATTAAGAACTTATATGCTGTGCCAACGGCCAGAATATTATGCAATGGTTATATCTCGCGGGAATTTCAGTTAAAAAATGTGACTCGTCAAGGATGCCCTCTTTCGCCGATACTGTTCAACATTTATCTAGAGCCCCTTCTGAGATCTATTAATAGGGATGCAAATGTTAAAGGGATTAAGATTGGGGGACTGGAGTTAAAGTTCTTAGTCTTCGCAGATGATATACTTCTTCATCTACAAGACCCAGTATCCAGCCTTGAGAGAACAAGAGAACTAATAGATTGTTTTGCTAAGGTCTCTAATTACAAGTTGAATTTGACAAAGACACAAATTCTACCTTTGACACCATATGTGCATAAGGCAGACTTTACTTCCCTGGGAGTGCAATGGAGAACAGATAAAATTAGGTATCTAGGTATCTGGATTACAGCAAATTTGGAGATGGGGGCTGAAGTAAATTTAGGAGGGGTTATAGCTGCGGTCAAGGGGGATATACTAAGATGGAACAAGTTACCTTTGAATTTTACGGCACGACTGGGCCTTATTAAGATGAATGTATTACCGAGACTGCTATATCCAGTCTATTTAGTCCCATACAGTATCCCTACTAAATGGTTTAGTACAATTAGGAGGCTAATTTTGGGATTCCTGTGGAATGACAAACCATCTAGGGTAAAGCATAATGTCCTCCGCCTGCCCTACGGAGTGGGTGGTATCAGGTTGCCTGATCTCCATATTTACTATGTGGCAGGCCAGCTGGGCCTTATGGTCCGAGGGGCGGAAAATGTTGAGGGCGAAAATTATATACCAACTTGGGTGCAAATAGAGAAACAAATGCTAACTAGCTCTGGCTTCACTCCGGAATCATTGTTGTATGCTAAACTAAGAAAAGGTTCTTTCATAACAGGGTATGGGAATCCAATTATGAAAACCGTGGAGGCCTGGTGGTCTTTCCTTACTCCGGTACAAAAGCAGAATCAAATGCAGGCCAGAGATCAGCCTATACTGGGCAATCCTAACTTGGTAATCGGGGGTGGGGTAATTAGACACCGGTGGGCTATTCAGTTACAGGGCCTAAGATTGAGGGATTTGTTGCAGGGAGATAAAGTAGCCCTTCCGCCACAATGTGAGGGACTGTCTTTCTTTCAAAGGATACAAATCAAACAAATTTTAGCAGGGTTTCTGAAGGGGTTGGAGGACTCTACAGATAACTCCCTCTCGTGGGGGAGATTAAGGGAATCTAACCAGAGAGCTAACCCACTCTCACAAATTTACAAAACTCTCTTGGACTTTCTGAGCCCAAGTTCCCCTATACGAATTCCATATTGGGACAAAGTGATGATCCCCAGATCTCTTATGTGGGAAAGTATTTGGAAAAGTAGTAAATATAATGTGATACCCAAGTATAGAAATATGCAATTTTTTGTAGTTTTTAACATATACTACACCCCTGTGAAGCTATATGGTAGAGGTTTGAGACAGACAGACCTGTGTTTCAGATGTGAGAAGGAGGTGGGTGACCTGTTGCATGTAATGTGGGAATGTAGCAAAATCTCACACTTATGGAGAGAGATTAAACGGGGCATGGATCCAATGCTGGATTATACAGAATTTTATAACACCAGAAATATGTGTTTTGGGTGACTTCTCTCAAATTGTAGGGATCGTGACCTAAAATACCACCTTTCTTTAATGGTGGCGGTAGTTAAGGCTTTTTTAGTAAAGCATTGGAAGGACGATCAGGCCTACGTCTATGACCAGTGGGTGAGAGAACTGCTAGGGGTTCTGGCCAAGATTAAGAGGCACCTATACTCTGAGGGGAGAAAAGAGGTATATGTTAAAAGATGGGCAGTATTGGATGCGATCTATTCTCAACAGGTCACGTACACTTGAATACAGGCCTGTCTGTCAGACTCTGAATAGCAAAAGAAATTATGCTGGAATGTTCAAAGGTTCATATTATTTGGTGCCTAGTTCTCTCTTTTGTCGTTATTCTTGTTATTCAGGTACGATTTGGGCCTAAATAATTTCTCAGATGGCAATACTGGGGTTGTATTTGGCCCTGCGCCAGGTTAAGGGCGGAGTGGTATTGGTCTGCAAGGTATTAAGGGGTTGGGGACTCTCTCTCTCTTTCCAGGGGACACATTAGGAAACTGTCCGGCAAGAGTCAGGCTCCTGTGGGGGGCCGCAGATTAAAATGGGTTCATTACCGGGAAAATAAAGGAGGATTTGGGTTGATGAAGGGAAGGGAGTATTTCAATACCGGTTAACTTAATACATTAGGGCATTATTGAGCTTGGAGCTGGATCATTTGTTAGGGCGGTTTTCTCCTGTGTTTGTATATAAGGGGATGTATATAGTTCACACATCCAGTTTGGGGTTGTGTACCCTGGCACTGCCAGGTATGTGTTTGTATGTCGGTTAACTGAAAATGAATAAAGATGGTTTCAAAAAAAAAAAAAGAGAGTTTTATGGTAGTATATGTAAGCAATAAAACATGGCAGGGTGTGCATTTAACAGATTTTACTGTATGCCTAGGGGCATAGTGAGGCACAAGGCCACAGGCCAAGTGTCTGGAGACCCTGGAAGTGTAGTAAAATCTTCAGTGCTCACCCTCGGAGTGTCTTATTGCACTTATAAAATGGTTACATATTTTTGTTATTTTTTTTAGTCAGAAATATCATTGTTTATGTGGAATAAACAGATTTTCTTATGAGAATTTAAGATAAAATAGTCCCTTCACCTAGTAATGATGTAATTTCTGTGTGCTGTGCTAAGATTGTCTTTGGTGGCATCGGGACTAATTGTTTCATTTTTCTTCGGTTTCACTTTTGTTGTATTCCTCTGTGTTGGTATGCAGTTTTTTGGGGCTGGTGGGCTGGGAGGTACAAAACAGGATAGAGAGAGAGAGAGAGAGAGAGAGGACTGTGTCTTTTTTCATTATTTTTTTCCATTGAACTGCGACCAATGGCTGCACAGTCAGCAGCACAGCAGGAGCAGGTTGGAAGTGCAACTTGATCACAGCAGAAATGGACTTTCAAAAGTTTTTTTTCTTTTTCTCACAAGGAATCTACGAGCGCTGCTAGGAGACCATGAGGGAGCGGTATCTCCTCTTCCTGTGACCGAGCAAACTGTCCAAGAAGAAGTATTTCTGTCAGCCAGACTGCAATTTGTCCAGGAGAAATTATCCTGTTGTTGAAGAGGTAAAGATAAAAAATAGATTTACAGTTTACAGTATGAACTGTGGTGAATCGGGATCTGGAGACACAGAAGACTAACATGCGGGAAAGCCTTAAAGCTGCAGTCCAGTCAGCACTTGAATTCTAATGTGCCTTCAGGACAGCAGACAAAATTAAGCTAAGAAAACACTTTAGATGATTTAAAACAAATATTCAGTAAAGCAGAGTGACTAATTTATTAATAATAAAAAAACCTGTTCTGTATAAAGGAATACTCGTTTCTTCACTACATAAGTGGAAAAAACATGGTGTTGTTTGAAAATGCCAGTGTTCTAATGGCCCAGTGAATTCTGTTTTAAACTGCAGTCCTGCCTTTCTGAACTTGTTATTACCTGTATATGGAATGGATGTCATGCACAGGTAATAACCAATCAGAAAGCAGGATTTTCTCTCACCATTTTATTTATATATATTTAGTTTTTTGTTTACCAGGTAGGCATGCTAGCCATAGAGATGACTATTTCAGGCATGACCCAGGAAGATTACAAAGCAATTACAGATATAACAAACTATGGGTAAATACAGAAATGGTTCAAAACCGACAAGGTATTATACATCAGGGATTGCAGCATGAAATAAAGTACAGTGTATACAGCAGGTTACAGAAACTAGGTTACAGTCAGTAGCATTGGTTGGTAAAGTAAGGTTCAAACAAACACGGTAATATATAGGGAGGCAGTATAGCGCAGTGGTTTAAGGCTCTGAGCTGCAAATCTGGTGACATCCAGCAGACCAGACCTGGGTTTGAATCCCACAGCTTCCACTTGCATACTGTGTGACCCTGAGCAAGTCACTCAACTTCCCTGTGCTCCCAGGTCGCTCCTGTAAAAAAGCTTTCAGCTTAGTGTGCTACTCCTGGTTAAACAACTAACTAAAATATCACAAGCTACAACATGAATAAAGTATGGTGTTTAGAGCAGGTTACAGTAGCAAAGTTCTAGTCATCAGAAATTTATACAAGGCAAATTACAAGCAAGACAAGAACAGTAGAAAACTTATTCATACAGCAAAGGCTGAGAAAGAGTCAGAAAGTAAAAAAACCAAGGGAGAGACAACCAGTACAGGTCTAGGAGATTGGGATGAAACTAATAAGTGCAATTGAGAAGGCAGCAGGGACTTGAAGCTGAGATAGGTTGAGTTTGGAACAAGGTAAAGCTCAAGGAGAGGGGAACTGATGCAGAGAAAAGAGGGAGAAAAAAATAATTAAGTAGTGGGGAGGGCAACAGGATCAACGGGGAAAATAGTAACCCAACAGTATACTGGCAATTAGGCAGGTTAAAAGCATAACAGGGGGAGGACAAGAGTACTAAGAAGGCTTAAAGCAGGAGCACTGACTGGATGAGATGAGGTGATGGCGGAGAGCTTTTTTAAAAGCAAAGTGTGAGATGCAAGACAGACTTCAAGTGGGAGGGAGTTCCACTATTGGGGGGCATGGAGGGCAAAACCATGTAGGGCAAATAGCGATTAGGCCATTTTCTCAGTTATGAATGAGTAGGGACTCCATTAGAAAGAGGAACAACAGCATCAACGAGTAAGCAAATAAAGTTTCTTTCAAACTATGTGTGAATAACATAGAAACATAGAAACATGGAATTTTATGGCAGATAAGGACCACTTGGCCCACCCAGTCTGCCCATTTCCCTACCTAACGGATAAGTTGCAGATCCTAGTTAACCAACAACCTACTTCCTCCTATTCCCCACTAGAATTACCTTATGTCTGTCCCATACATTCTTGAATTCCCACACTGTTTTTGACTCCACGACCTCCTCAGGAAGGCTGTTTCACGCATCCACAACCCTCTCTGTGAAAAAATACTTCCTCACATTACTTCTGAGTAGTCCCCCTATTATCTTAAAATTGTGCCCCCTTGTTCTTGCACATCTCTTTTTCTGAAAGATGCTACCCTCTTGGACTTTGTTGATTCCCTTGAGGTACTTGAAAGTTTCTATCATGTTCCCCCTCTCCCTTCTTTCCTCAAGGGTATACATATTAAGCTCCTTTAGTCTCTCTTCATGTGGCTTCTGGTGCAGATCCTGCACCATTTTAGTTGCCCTCCTCTGGACAGCCTCCATCCTGCCTATGTTCTTGCAGAGATGGGGTTCTCCAGAACTGCATGCAGTAATCCAGATGGGGTCTCACCAACTGTCTGTACAGAGGAATAATAACATAACTTCCTGTTTTCTACTGGTGATGCCTCCCCCTATGCATCCCAGTATCCTCCTAGCCCTCCTTACTACCTTCTCACATTGCTTGCCCACCTTTAAGTCATCTGATACTACTACCCCCAGGTCCCTTTCCATTTTTGCTATTGTTAGTATCTCACCCCCCATTGTGTACTCTTCCCCTGGGTTTTTGTTTCCCAGGTGCATTACTTTACACTTCTTTCCACTGAATCTAAGCTGCCATACATTTGACCATTCCTCCAGCCTTGCCAAGTCCCTTCTCATCCTTTCCACCCCACCTTGTGCATCAACCCTGTTGCAGATATTTGTGTCATCTGCAAAGAGACATACTTTTCCTTCCAGTCCCTCCACAATGTCACTTATAAAGACATTAAGGAGGACTCATCTGACATGACCTTCCCACTATGAATCCATGCTGCCTTGGGTCCTGTGCCCTGCTAGCCTCTAGGTACTCAATAATCCTTTCCTTCAGAAGTGATTCCATCATTTTCCCTATCACTGAGGTCAAACTAACAGGTCTGTAGTTTGCTGCCTCTGCTTTGCTCCCACTTTTGTGAAGTGGAATCCCATCTGCCCTCCTCCATTCCTCAGGTACCACCCCATCCTTTCATGATTTGTTAAAGAGGATATTCAGTGGTGTCACTAGTTCTCCCCTTAGTTCTTTTAGAATTCTGGGGTTAATCCCGCCAGGCCCCATTGCCCTGTCCACCTTCAGTTTTAAGAGTTCTTTCAGAACCTTTTCTTCTGTGAATGGACTGGTATCAACCACCCTATCCAGAGTGTTTCTATTATTTGGTTTAGGTACCTCCCCCTCCTCTTTTTTTGTGAATACTGAGCGGAATTATTCATTCAGTATCCCTGCTTTTTCACTGTCACCCTCTGCCCACATTCCCTCCCCTTTATTAAGCCTCAGTATCCCTCCCTTGCTCTTTCTTTGCTCCCTAATGTACCTATAAAAGGTTGTATCCCCCTTCTTAACAGAGTTGGCTATCTTTTCCTCAGTTTGTGCTTTTGCAATTCTGACTGCCTTCCCTGCCTCCTTCTGTTTTAACTGATATAGTTTTCTGTCCTGTTCCTTCTGTGTTTACTTATATTTACTGAATGCTATCCTTGTCTCCTTAACCCTCCCTGCCTCCTCTTTTGAGAACCATAGAGGCTTTTTCTTTCTTTTTGTTTTGTTGATTTGCTTTACACAAATGCTTGTTGTCTTTGTGATGGCAGTTTTTAATTTTCCCCATTGTTCTTCCACCCCTCCTTCTTGCCTGTTTGCTAGTGCTTTTCTGTGGTACTCCAACCAGAAACACACTGCGTGATGGTCATTCCGACTCAGGGGTTCCTTGATCTTTATATCCTGGACATGATCCCTGTTCATCAGCTCCAGAACAAGGATTGCTGTCTCCCTGGTGAATTTTGTGATGCCTTGTGTCAGGAATCCACTTTGCAGTGCATCTAGGATCCCTGACTCCTGGTGAAGGTCATTGCCAGTACCCTCCAATCCACCTTGTGCAGTTTAAGGTCTCCCACTATTACCACCTCACCCTTCCCTGCAGCAGTTTTTATTTGTGAGTTAAATTCTCTGTGTCTTTCCTCTTAATGGTTTGGTGGTCTGTAAACCACTAGTACAGGGTGAGTTCCCTTTGTTTTGGGCAAAGACAGGTATACATTTGGGGCTGGTATTGCAAATTTCAAAGACCAAAAAGTACTTAAACCAGCCACCCAATTCACAGAATTCTTCATATGTAGTTTATTTTCATGTATCACGTGGAGATCCCCCATAGACTGCCTGACGTTTTGCCCATCCATGGGCTTAACTGGGATGGAGGCTCTATATTAAGACAGTATAAGAATTGAATCAATACATTTCCCCTAGGTGTTATAGTCCTACATTAATACTCTTCAGTATTCCAGTTGGCTCACACGAGGGATTGCACCTACAAATATTCCCTACATCATCCAGTTTGCAACATAAAAGACTAACTTAAATAGGCATAAATAAAATTCATTGTTTACTCATATACTATTCCACACAGCAGTGTTGGTAGGACCTAGTGAATATCTTAACAATTATGATTTTGGCATGGTCCTGTATACCACAAGGCTTTAATACATGTATGGTAAATGTTAAAAAACATGATTGCTGTGAATTTTCATACTCATATGCAACCATTGTATTAGCACATAACATTATTTTAAACCCATTTTATGTTATTGAGAGACAGTTATAACTGTAAGATATTTATGTAGTTCTGTCCAACAGTTATATGATTCCTTATAGTAGCTCACTTTTTGTTTAAAATGGAGCAGATGCTATAAATGTTATCACATTTGTTTCTCTCTAATTATATGTCATAAAAATGTAAAATATTCAGAAAACTTAGAAACAATGCTCTGTTACAGTTCTTATGCTTTCATCAAGTTAGAAAGTTAACAGGCATCTGTAAAAGAAGTTTTACATCAGACATTTGCTTAATTTGTTGATTCAAATTAAAGAAGGGGGGGTCCAGAAAAGTTTTATGCACTGTTGAAGAAAGCTATACTTCCATTTGTAATTAAAAGTTTATTAAATGTCTAATAACTACACATAAGAACAATAAATAAGATATTTCTATATAGCACAAAACAATAAGACATATACACAAATACAATCAAGGTAAGAATTAACAAAGAGGGGACAAGTATCAATCAAGAAAAATATACTATTACCTGCCAACAAGAAGGTTAAATATGAAATCAATGCACATTTTTCAACCTGTGATTCTTACAATATTGTGAGTTATGGTATGTGACCCAAATGTCCTGAAATGTGTCCAATCTGTCAATATTAATGTGAGCCTGCCTTTCGCAACTAACTCATACGCAAGGCCCTGAAGCCATTCCATGATGTTTGATATTGATGTACTTTTCCAGTGACTGAAAATTAAATTTTTTGTTTCAATAAATGCAACATGCAACCAAAATTTCTGGTGACTTCAGAGATTCATTGTATCAGAGAACAGACCCAGAATAATTTATTTAGCTGCACATGCTGCTTCAACCTGTATGACATTCTTACAGAACCTATTCGCCTCTCTCAAAAAAGGAAGCCAATGTGTCATGGAACCAAATTATATGGGAAATGGATCCCTTGTTTTTAAGGCATCTCCACCATAGAACATTAAACAAAAGGCCTAATTCTAGCAATTTGCAAGGGGTGTGGTGCCATCTATACAGAATTTTGAATTGGACTAATCTTCCCTTGGCTTCTCTACAGACCTTAAGGGTAATATCCCATCAGTCATTCCAGTCTTCTAGGGGAATTGTTATTCCAAGTTCTTGTTCCTATGGGGGAGTCAAAAGTTCAGTAGGATTAGGCTCCGAGTCCATCGTCATCTTATAAAGAATTTTTTAATCCTTATTTGTAGTAACATTTCTGTCAAGGACATGTAGTTAGAGGTAGATTATTACCTTTAAAGAGCTGCTGATGCCTCAAAAAAACTTTGAAAAACACAATAATTAGGTATAATTCAGCTTCCATCCCATATATATTCTAAAGATTCCTCCTTCCCAGTATTTATTACTATGAACATTTGCAATAATATATGATCTCTATCCCTAAAGGTTCATCTACCTCTATATCTGACTCCCTACTTCAAGTCATAATCCTCTGTTGTGACATCACAGTATGTTGCCATGGGAGCAACTGTGATGTCACAAGCAGTGCATTATGACTTCAGGTAAGGAGACAGCAACAGGAATATATGAACTCTTCAGGAGCAAAGATCCTGTTTTCATGCATATTACCTCAGTAATAATGGGGAGGTGGAATACAGGACTAATGTGAAATACAAGCTGGCCTGTGTCTAAATATTAGGTTTTGGTAAAGTTCTCCTGAAGGAATCAGATGCTCTTTAAGAAATTTAGTAATGATTTCTCTTAGTTGTAGATATCTATAAAACTCTGTATGTGGTAAATTATACTTATTAGAGAGTTGGGTAAAGGTGGGAAGGGAGCCGGAAGAGAGATCAAAGATATCACCCAAGTATTGAACACCATTGTTATTCCAAATTGGCCAGTCAAGACAATCAGTTTCACACTGATATAAGTTATTACTTCAAAGGGGGCAGTGGGGAGATATGGCTGGATTCCAGCCTAGTCTTTGAGAAGTAACCTGCCATGAATTGTTTGTCTGTTTAAGAATTGGATGAGAGCGAGAGCTAAGGATCCTAGGAAGATTTGAAAATAGAGTTACCCTAGGATGGGAGCCTTTTAATAAAGATTTCTCTATGAAGAACCAACCTGGGGCTCTCTCATTGTTAGCTAACCATATTGTTTTAATACTCTGGGAGACCATAAAGTAGTCATGCCTTAATTTAAAGTTGGGGATGCAAAATCCTTCTCTCTTCCTGGGGTGTTGAAGCTTGGCTAGGGAAATGCATGCAGGCTTACTATACAAGATGAATCCTCTAAATAAGGAGTATATTTAAAAAAAATAGTTTAAAGTATTTGCACATGAAGGTGCTGTAGGAGATAATAAATCTTAGGGGCTAGCATCATATTGATTGGATTTCCCCACACAAAGACAGGTTCAAATGCTTCCATCTTTGTAGATCATGTTCTGTCTTTTCAAGTAGGAAGGAAAAGCTTGTTTGAACAATTGTGGTGGTGTCAGCCAGCAGAGTAATGCCTAGAAATTTAATTCCATTAGTAGGAATCCTAATTTGATTAATAACCTGAATATTAGCAACTTTCTTGCTGGATAACAAATGGGCTTCAGATGTATCAAGATTAATTTTGATGCCTGAGAACATGGAGAATTACTGAATAACATTTATTAAGGTTGGTACAGAGATATCAGAGTTCATTATGGGGGGTATGAGGTTGTCTGAATAGGCCAGAATGTTATGTCTTTTGCCCATTGTTATGCTGGATATGGCCACAAAGATTCTAATCTTGATAAGAATCGGTTCTAAAGCTAGAACAAATAAGAGGGATGATGCAGGGCAACCTTGATGAATACCTCTCCAAATCGGTAGTCTATCTGAGAGGTGGCCATTAACTTTAACTTGTGCTGTTACATCTGTGTATAACACCTTGACCAATCTACAAAAATAGCCTCTCAGGTTACATTTATTCAAAATATGCAATAGATAGCTCCATTCTAAGTGGTCAAATGCTTTGTAGGCATCCAAAGAGAGGAATAAAGGTTGTAACTGTGGTTTATTAGAGGCAAAAATGAGATGCAAAGCTTTTCTTACACTATCTGAACTATGACGCCGTGAAGTAAAACCTACTTGGTCAGGGTGAACCAGATAATGAATAACTTTGTTTAGTCGATTAAAACCTAAAACCTTTGCCAAAATCTTACAATCCACATTTATCAGTGAGATGGGGTGATAGTTTTCACAAAGGGTTGGATCTTTATCTTTCTTAGGTAAGATGGAGACATTAACTATCCTTAGGGACACGGGGAGAATACCTTAAAATGTGAGTCTGAGAATTCCCTATGCATAACCGGGGTAAGTTTTTGAATGGTGACTTTATAAAATTCACATGAGAGTCCATCTAAGCCAGGGACTTTACCTGAAGCTAAGGATATTGTGGCCTAATAATTTCTTCCTGTGAAATGAGTTTGTTAACGGAAATTTTATCAACCTCTGAGACAGATGGAAGAGAAAGGCCAGTGGCAAAGTTCTCTAAGGTAGTGTTGTCAAATATGACATCAGAGTTATATAAATTAGTATAATATATACCAAAGAACTCAACAATTTGCTTAGCAGTTGCAACCATCTCCCCATCACCATTTTTATGGCAGATACTTTAGTACTCTCTGAGATCTTGTTTGTGAGCCAACAATTTTCCTTGAGTGTTTCCTGCCTCCTAGCATTTTTGTAAATAGGGCATATTCTGCCTTCTGGTTAAGAATGGAATTATTTGTAAATTTAAATTTTAAATTCAAGACCAACAATGGCATAATGCAACCCTGATTTTGTACTCTTAATTTTTTGAATTAGCATATAATGATTCTTTGTCTTTTAGCTTAGTTTCTAAGTCAGATAGCTCCTTTTCTTTAAGCTTGTTCTTTTATTTTACTTATTTAAAAAGTTTCACCAGGAAGGCATACTGAGCAAATTGCTCATTTCCAGATGCATCTGGGGTGGGGGGAAACAGGATTCATTGGTAGCATTACACACAAATCCATTTACATTTAAAACAGAATGGTGCATTATTGTGTGAAATACATTGTTACACATGCAGACTTATATGTAGCAGACAAGTCATTACAGTAAGGCATATTTACAGTGAGAAACACCATAAATGATATGTACAATATACAGTATTTACATGATAAGATCAACAATTGTGATAAACCACATTAGTGTGGTAACTTTGACATATAGGCAAGAATGTAATTAGTTTTAGTAGTTGAGGAGGACCTTTGAAAAACGTAGGTCAAGGGGCATGTATGAGGGGTGGTGATAGAGGCAGCTAGGGGCAGGAGCAGTTTGTAGTGAAGTGGGATTTAAGTAGGAAGGTAAGAGAAGTGAGTGATGGAGTGTTGCATATGGAGTTAGGAATGGAGTTCCAGATTTTAGGGCAGTGACATGAGAATGCAGATTGACCAGCTATGGTGGTTCTTAAGGGAAGTGCCAGTGTTCTGGGAGAGGAAGCATGGAGAGCATAGGGTATAGGATAAGGGGTTTTAAGAATAGAGGTAAGATAGGAGGGAAGTGACTCTAACCAGTGTTTGGCCATAAATGTAGCAGAACTATAAAGACTGCAATATAGATGTCCTACCCAAGATTTTTTAAATGTATTGGTTTAAAGCTGGAGTGAAAGATTATTCTACCATGTATATAGGCTTTGAATGATTCTCATAAAGTGGTGTCAGAAACATCCTAAGTGTCACTAAATTCAAAGAAGTTTGAAATTTTGGTATTCACCATTTTGACAAAACTGCTATTAAATTCCATGCTTTATCTGGAGAAGGAATGTCTTCAATAAGAATCCCAGCACAAACAGGAGCATGATCTGAGATAATGATATTACCTATTGTTGCAAGTTGTAAGACCAGGAATAAGGGATTTGGTAATGAAAATATAATCTAGACAGCTATAAAAGCCACACCTAAATGATTTGAAGGTGTAATCCCTGTCACAAGGATGGGTAAGCCTCCAGGTATCTACCAAACCAAATTCATCACAAAATCTCTTGCAAGCCTTTGAGGAGACAATCTGGTCACTTGAGGCTTTATTATTCCTATCAATAAGACTGTCTAAGACAGTATTCATGTCCCCAGCAATAATCATATCTGTTAAGTTAGTACTAGAGATGATATTAGCCAGTGAAGAAAAAAAAAGGAGGATTGTGTTAGGGGCATAAATATTCACTAGGGTGACTTCCCTACCATCTGTTTTGACCTTAACCAATGGAAATCTACCTTCTGGATCTACCAACATAGAATCAACAAAAGCATTCTATTTTTTGTGAAAGAGGATACACACACACCCCTACTCCTAGAATTATAAGGACTGCAATATAAATGTCTCACCCAGGATTTTTTTAAAGAGACCCACCAAGATAAAAATACAAGCCCCTGCATCATATGTATAAGTGCCTTGCCAACAAAGGTTCCTGATGTGAATATCATCCCCGGGAAGTTTTTATTAATAAAAAGTTATTTAACTTGTAAAATTCAGAATACCGGGCCCCAAGGACTTCCCGGTTTGTTTCTGCTGCTCACACTCTGCCCTCGCACTCACAGATGTGATGCCAATGACAGCGTGGGGGTGCACTCCATTATATTCAATGGATGGCAACTTTTTGATCTGTTTTTTTAAATATAATGGCCACTTGTCAAAGAAACATAGGCACCGGTTAAAAAACAAGGCCCTTGTTAGTCGACCGGTGCCAACATTTCATTGCCAAGTGGACATTATATTACAAAAAACAGATCATAAAGTTACCACCCATTGAATATAATGGAGCATGCCCCCGCGCTCTCACTAGCATCTCGTCATCATGTCTGTGAGTGTAGAGGGGGAAAACGTGGGGGGCAGAAAACACCGGGAAGTCCTTGGGACCCGGTATTCTGAATTTTATGAGTTAAATAACTTTTTATTAATAAAAAAAACTTCTCAGAGATATTCTTCTTATTGGGAACCTTAGGCAGCAAGGCACCTATATATATGGTGCAGGGGCTCTTCATGGTCAGTATCTTTAATGTATTCGTTTCCTCCAGAGAAAGGTGTGTTTCCTGTAAGAATGCTACATCAGTTTGTAAAGACATAAGATATGACAGAATCTTGGTTATTTTAATAGGATTATGGCATCTTTTGATAATCTATGAGACTATTTCAAAGATTTTCCCTCCGTTAGACATATTTTGGTAAATAAGCAAATAAAAAGGTGAATTTTATATAAGAATATATACAATGTGCAGTAGAATATAATGAGTTACCAGCAAATATAAAACAGGTAACCTAAACTAGACTAAAACTACGCTAACTCCAAATTTTTAACTCTTGAAATAGTAAAACTGTATTTCTTTTCAAACACTCCGCTAATAAAACTTAAAGAGTGTCAATCCAAATAATAATGCAGCTTAATTTAATGGCTAACAATAAATCCAACAGAAAAGAGTAAAGAATAATATCAACAACAATGAAGGCTTTTAGACTGTGCTAAAAAATAAAGATCAATAAAATGTAAATTAGGAGCACAGTGGGTGATACTGCATATCACAAAGTCACATTGTATGGTAAGAACCTTTACTAAAGGTTCTTTCTATCAAGGTTATAAGTTCTGTGCTGCTTCACCCTGACATAAAGGAATGTGGGACACAATTTCAGTAAAAAAAAGAAAAAAGGGGAAAATAATGGCTTTCAATTACTGAAAATAAAACATGCTCACTAGTGGTAACACGCATGAAAACCTTAGAACAGCCAAGAGATAACAGAAAAGTTAGATATAACAAGAATTTGTCAATGCCGAATGTTGTCGCGCTGACATTGGCTTTGGTAGTGCAGTGCGGAAACACATTTTTGGCAGGATGTGAAAAATGACAGCTGTACTGTTCATATGGAGGTGTAAAAAATGGCAGTGGTGAAAATGTGGCATGTAAATATTGCAAATTTGCGAAGTTACAAGGGTGCATGGGAAATGTGCAACGCACACTTATAACACAGTCATTTTATGGATTTTCGGCACCAAATTTTTAACATAGGCATTTTAGCACCTCTGATCATGTACAGTGTCACTGTAATTTCCTCAACTGTCCCAAAAGTGATTTCTCACAAGCTTAACGCTACGATATTCTGTGCCGGACGCAAGTAAAACACATCGGCAGGATATGTAAACGACAGCTGTACTGTTCATCAAGAGGTATGGAAAATGCCAATGGTGAAAATCCAGAGTGAAAATATTACAAATGAACAGTGTTGAGCATCGTGCAAACTGCATAGCAACTCGTAACACAATCATTTCTGAGTATACATACACCAAATTTTCAACATAGGCATTTTAGGACCTCTGCTCATGAACAGTGTCACTGTCATTTTTGTAGTCTGCCCCGAACACTGATTTCCCACAGTGACCGTGTGACAGAATTCATGAGGAGGAGTCCCAAAAACTCCATGTTGAAAATCTGGTGCAAAAATTCCCAAAAATGCCCGAGATATGCATCAAAGTTGAAAAAACCCTATTTATTCCATTATACAGCTTATCAGCATTTCCTCAGTTCACGGTCGGCTTTGAAGAGTGAAGATGTGTTCCCGGTCGACCGAAGATCATTGCGCTGAGATCCAGAGGTAAGTTTGGGATGGGGGTGTGGGGAGGCAGGGTGCGCAGTGGATGGGTGCGGGTGTTGGGTAGGGAGACTACAAGGGACTGCTTTCTGTTTACAAGTATTAAAAAAAAAACATTGTGGATGGTTTTCTTTTTTACAGGTGGTTTCTTTTTTGGGGGGAACAGAGTAGCCAATGAGGGATTGGGCACCCCTGTCGGCACAGAAGAAGGGGGGGACATCATGCCAATGGGGAGTGGGCTCCCCCATCGGCACATTAAAGTGGGGAAGGGGGGACGGATGCCGACGGGGATTGGGGCACCCTTGTCAGCAAACAATGAAAGCGGGGAAGGTGCATGAGCTGAGGGGATTGGGCACCCTCGGCAAGCCAAAAAGGAGGGGACACATTCTGCTGACAGGAGTGGGCTCTCCCATTGGCTTTATACTTGAGGGGCAGGGTAAGCTGACAGAGTTAAGGCACGAAGTTGGCAGTCTAAGTGGCCACTGTGCTGCCATGTTTATAGCTGGCGGGCATGTGGAAGGGTCCGCTCAGTGAGCAGTTTTGGCCGCATTGCAGCGACCTTTCCTTAGATGTGCTCAGCCACATTAGCATGCATGTGTGGCGCTGCATGCAGCCTGATTGGGAATGAGGGACGACTTACTGAAAAAGGCCCTGCATTCTCGCCTAACAGCGACCGCATCTCCAAAAGCACTACTAAGATGCGTTGGCTGCGCAAGCACGCCAACATAAAAATGATCAGTCTAAGCCCCACGTCACTCCCACTCTAGCAGTGCCTGTGAGACAAAGGTGGTGAGTACAAAATAGTTTACAAGCTGAAATGCTAAAAACTTTGTGTTAAGAGCCAGTTAAATGGAACATTTCATTCATTTACCCTGTTTTTATTCACAGTGTGAGGGAAGCACAAGACCGCAAAATAATATATCACAAAAGTGAAACGGATGAAAGTTTGGAAAGGTTAGCATTTTTTGATGGCATTTGGTAGTGAACTTGTAAACAAGCAAGAAAGTGTGAGGTACATTTAAAAAGTGAAGGACAGGTCTTTCTTTAACATGATATTAGTTAAAATATCTAAGAATACCAGTACTTTTTCTGAAGTGGTTTAAAACTTCATAGCAAGTTTACACAGCTCAGGGGATGAATTTAATTAGTTAAAAAGAAAGTGAGAACAGGTTATATTACAGAATCATTTGACTTTGATAGGTATTTTTATATTTTGGTTCATTATTGGCCTGTGGTGGGAGTGAAACATGAAAATGATGTTTGAAAAGTATTGAAAGTACTAAATTGAGCAATATGAAATGTACGGCATGTCTCTTCTCATTTTTTTGACTTTTCTTTTCATTTGAAACTTGTTTAGTCAGGATTATGAATCATAATATGTTAAAAATATATTTTTTTTCATATGTATCTTTTTATACTAGAATATCCAGCTTTCCTGATGAAGGGTTTATCCCAAAATGGCGATACTGATTTATTGATGCTGGAAGATACTGGAAGAACAGCTAATATTTTTCAAATCAAACTACCTCTTGCTGGGAGCTGCAATACTGAACATAGGATTTGCAAGAAAGCGAGTTGTGCTCACAACAGAGGGAGGTGAACCTTACAATTGTCTTTGGTTTGTAGCAGATATTCTGCAGGTGGAGGCTACTTCTAACTGAAAGGTGAAATAAGGAACTTAGAATTATCAGGAAAAGACAGTCTTGTTACAATTCTTAAGATTTTCAGTGCACAAAGAGTTTAAAGCACAGCTGACTTATTTTGGGGCTGACTGCTTTCAGAGCACAAACCACCAGGCTGTTTTGGGGCTGGGGAGGTTTACCTGTGTCTGACTTGGATGTCTGGATTTTTCTCTGTTTGATTAGCAGGGGATTTTCTCTGTCAAATTGTTGAGTATGGTATCTTGCTGACAGGAAGGCACTCATCGCAGTGGTGGGTCAGAGCTCTTAGCTGATTGTTTTGTGAGGGCACAGTTTAGGTCCAACCCCTTCCCACCCCTCACCCCACCCTCCCTGGAAATAGTTCCTTTATACCTGGGGTTCTGACATCATTTCCTCAAGAGTGCAAGGTATATCAATGTCATATCCTCTATAGCACACAGCACTGAAAATATAAGCATACACATTGTATAATATATATATTTCTATATAACAAACCAATCACACACACAAAAACACACACGCACACAAAAAAAAAGTACATAATCATGTGGGGAGTAGTGCAATGTAATGGCTGTGGGGCAGCAGTCTTCCGGGAGTCTTTCTGGAGGCTGAGATGCTGCCCTATTTGCAGACAACTCTCTGCCCTGAGGGAGGAAGTTGCCCATCTTCAGGCCACACTGGACAGCAATAAGGGAACCTTCTCCCAGGCCAGACTGGATGGTAGGAAGGGAACCTCCCCCATCCAGGGAGCACCAGAGCCACCACCACTACCTCAGAGGTTGCAAAGAATGCACAGCAGTTGGACCACAGTGGGCTCAGGGAGGGTGAGGATGGTGGAACAGAGGCACACCCAGTCAGTTTTTCCACTCCACAATCCATACACCATTCTGGGGGAGCACAGCTCCTCTATGGATGCACCCACAGAGGAGATTAAGGAGGCTGAGGACACCTGTCACAAGGGAGGCCCACAGGAGGGAGGCAGAGGACACCACAAGGAAAGGAAGCAGCTCCTGGTGGGAGACTCAATTATTAGGGGGATAGAACTGCGGGGAGCAGGGAAAAATGAAGTAAGGTGCCTGCCTGGTGCCATGGCTTGGAGGGACAGGAAGCGCATCCTCAGGATCACGAGAACAGCTGCATGGGAGTCTGAGCTGGACATCATTGTCCACCTAGGGACAAATGACTTGGCTCAACATGAGATTAGAGCAGTGCAGAAGGACTTTGTAGAACTGGGGAGGGGCCTAAGTCACGTAGCACACACCGTATCCTTCTCAGAGGTGCTGTCTGTAAATGCCATGAGTGAGGCAAGGGTACTTTGCACCATGCAGTTTAATGAATGGTTGAAAAAATGGTGTGGAGCACAGGGGTTTGGCTTCATTGGGGACTGGGGTTCCACCTGGAGGGACACCAGCCTATACTGGCAGGATGGTCTGCATCTGTCCAGGAAGGGAACAAGTCTTTTGAGCAATCAGTTTAAATGCTTCATTGTGCAAGCTTTAAACTAGTCAAGGAGGCACTGATAAGCATTGGGAAAATCCCAGCCTCTCCTACAAAACAGGTACTAAATGAGAAAAGACCGAGGTAGAAAGGTCAGTGGGGATGCTGCATCAGAAGGTAAAGCCATCAAAAATGGAAAGCAATGAGTACCAATGCCCGTAGTCTGAGTAACAAGCTTCCTGAATTAGTGGCCTTGATGGAGGAGGAACATCTGGATATCGTGGCAGTCACAGAAACATGGTTCACACAAAACCATGACTGGGACGTAAACATACAGATACACTATCTACAGGAGGACAGAAGAGGGTAAAAGAGGAGGAGGAGTAGCTCTTTACATAAGGGAAGGAATCAAAGCAACAGAACAAAAGGGAAAACAGGGAGGAGAAGAAGCACTGTGGGTAAATTTGGAGACCAGAAATGGTGGCGCCACAATCTGCACAGGGGTTGTATACAGACCCCCTTCTCAGGGGGAGGAAATGGACAAGGAAATGATAGAAAGTATACTTAGTATGGCAGAAAAAGGGGAGATATTGCTGATGGGCGATCTGAATATGCCAGATGTTTACTGGAGTGCAGTTGCAGCAGCCACTTCGAAGAGTGGGGTTATTCTAGATGCCCTACAGGGGGCATGCCTTAGACAAATAGTATTGGAGCCCACTCAAGAGAGAGCAATCTTAGACCTGGTTCTCTCAAATGGAGATGAAGAGGATCACAGATGTAGAAGTGGGTAGCCATCTGGGAACTAGCGACCATCGAACAGTATGGTTCACAATAAACACAGCAATAGAGTCAAGCCATACAAAGGCAAAGGTACTGGACTTTAGGAGGGCTGACTTTGCCAAAATGGGTGAGTGCCTAAGGAATGCACTAGCAAATGGGCAGGAAGGAGGGTGGAAGAACAATGGGGAATAATAAAACTGCCATCACAGAGGTAATAAGCCTTTGTGTGAAGCAAATAAACAAAACAAAACGATGTAAGAAACCACTATGGTTCTCAAAGGAAGTGGCAGTGAAGGTTCAAGAGAAAAAGAAAGCTTTCAGGAAGTACAAGAAATCACAGAAGGAGCAGGACAGAGAACTGTATCAGTTAAAGCAAAAGGAAGCTGGGAAGGCAGTCAGAACAGCAAAGGCCCAAACCGAGGAAAAGATAGCCAACTCAGTTAAGAAGGGGGATAAAACCTTTTATAGGTACATCAGGGAGCGAAGGAAGACCAAGGGAGGGATAGTGAGGCTTAATAAAGGGGGAGGAGGGTGGGCAGAGGGTGACTGTGAAAAGGCAGAGATACTAAACAAATATTTTTGCTCAGTATTTACAAAGGAAGAGGGGGAGGTACCTAAAACAAACAGCAGAAACACTCTGGATACAGAAGTTGATACCAGCCCATTTACAGAAGAAAGGGTTCTGAAAGAACTCTTAAAACTGAAGGTGGACAAAGCAATGGGGCCTGATGGGATTCATCCCAGAATTCTAAAAGAACTAAGGGTGGAATTAGTGACACGACTAACTACCCTGTTTAACAAATCATGGGAGGATGGGGTGGTACCCGAGGACTGGAGGAGGGCAGATGTGATTCCCCTTCACAAAAGTGGGAGCAAGGCAGAAGCAGGAAACTACAGACCTGTTAGTTTAACCTCAGTGGTAGGGAAAATGATGGAATCACTTCTGAAGGAAAGAATTGTCTAGTATCTAGAGGCCAGAGGGGCACAGGACCCAAGGCAGCATGGATTCACAGCAGAAAGGTCATGCCAGACAAATCTGATAGATTTCTTTGACTGGGTGACCAGTAGTAGATCAGGGAGGGGTTGTGGACATGGCCTACCTAGACTTTAGCAAGGCATTTGACACAGTCCCACACAAAAGATTAATATACAAGTTAGCTAGCCTGGGAGTGGGTCCCAAGATGACAGCCTGGGTAAAAATTGGCTGGAGAATAGGACACAGAGAGTAATAGTAAATGGAGTCCACTCTGAAGAAAGGGGGGTTACTAGTGGGGTACCGCAGGGTTCAGTATTAGGACCGGTCCTCTTCAATGTCTTTATAAGCGACATTGCAGAGAGAGACTGGAAGGAAAAGTATGTCTCTTTGCAGATGACACAAAGATCTGCAACAGAGTTGATGCACAAGGTGGTGTGGAAAGGATGAAAAGGGACTTGGCAAGGTTAGAGGAATGGTCAAATGTATGGCAGCTTAGATTCAGTGCTAAGAAGTGCAAGGTAATGCACCTCGGAAACAAAAACCCAGGGGAAGAGTACACAATGGGGGGTGAGATACTAACAACAACAAAAATGGAAAGGGACCTGGGGGTAGTCATATCAGATGACCTAAAGGTGGGCAAGCAATGTGAGAGGGCAGCAAGGAGGGCTGGGGGGATACTGGGATGCATAGGGAGAGGCATCACCAGTAGAAAACAGGAAGTTATTATCCCTCTGTACAGATGCTGGTCAGACCCCATCTGGAGTACTGCATGCAGTTCTGGAGACCCAGTCTTCGAAAGACATAGATAGGATGGAAGCTGTCCAGAGGAGGGCAACTAAAATGGTGCAGGGTCTGCACCAGAAGACATATGAAGAGAGAGACTTAAGGAGCTTAATATGTATAGCCTCGAGGAAAGGAGGAGGGAGGACATGATAGAAACGTTCAAGTACCTCAAGGGAATCAACAAAGTCCAAGAGGGTAGCATCTTTCAAAAAAAGAGGTGTGCAAGAACAAGGGGGCACAATTTGAAGATAGAGGGCGGCTCAGAGGTAATTTAAGGAAGTATTTTTTCACAGAGAGGATTGTGGATGCATGGAACGGCCTTCCGGAGGAGGTCGTGGAGTCAAAAACAGTGGTGGAATTCAAGCATGCATGGGACAGTCATAAGGCAATTCTAGGGGGTTGGGGTAGGAAGAAGTAGGCTACTGGTTAACTAGGATCTGCAGCTTATCCAGTAGGCAGGGAAATGAGCAGACTGGGTGGGTCAAGCGGTCCTTATCTGCCATCAAATTCTATGTTTCTATGTTTCTATTAAAAAATATATCTAAAGTACACATTTACCTGTGTTTGTAGATTATTGGGGTGAGTGGGCCATATTATCCAGCATTACCTTTTGTTATGTAAAATAAGAAACAAAGATTTTAGTATGCCTAGTCCTGGGAAAGAAGAGTTGAGATAGAGTCAAGTCTGTTTATAAAGGAAGTAGCAATGAGGAAGAAGTCATATTCACTCCTTAGATGCAATCACCTCTGTGTTTTATGCCTGAGTAGGTCATACTTCAGCAGCTATTACACAAACGTCACAACAGCTCAGGCAATATATTTGTGGAGCATTAAGCCAACACGGCTGCCTGTTATCAGTGCTGCACCATATCATCCTGCCACTTCCTGGTAAAAATATTGGATTTAACCAGCAAGGAGCTCAAAGATTTATTAGGATTAATATATGGGGCCCAATTCCAGAATGAATGACGCAACTTGCAGGTGTATGCGAGTTGCGACCTTGGCCCCTTCGCCTGGGACCTTGTGCTCTATTCCAAGACAGGAAGGGTCCCTGGCACTTACGCCCTGCAACTTGTGGCAGCCACAGGGTTGTGACACAGGAATGGTGCAACAGACCTGGCTACTGCGAGATGCAGCCCATAACAAACTGCCCCCGTGCTCCTCCCACCCGACACATGCCACGCCGTCCCTGGGAACCCTGGAGGATTGGCCATGTGGCACAAATGCAAGGGGACACATATAGTGTATGACCTTAGGGGCACCCCAAAATATGGGGGGCATCACAGTGCTGGGGGTCTCCATAGGCATGGCCATGTGCATTTTGCAGTGCTGCAGGGGCAACCATCCTTTTGTCAGGATGTATGCCCCTTAAACCACCTCCATGCTGGTCTACACCAGTTTGGTAGAGCAGGATATCAGGCAGCCGTACGTCATGATTGTAGAATGAGCCACATAAGGATCAGTGTTTTTGCTACACAAATCAAACAGTCAACAAAAAGAGAATTGGATAACAATAATACTGTATAATTAGCTGTAGCAGTACTACAAAAACAAGCGTTCGTCAATGCCAAATGTTTCTTTGCTGGTATTAGCATTGGAAATGCAGGAGTTAGACAGATGCAGAATAGAAATGGCAGTGAAGTATTGAAGTTCACGCCAACCCCACCTCCATCCTGTAAAGATGGACAGGCATTGGGGTAAGTGTTTGGGTCGTCACCCCATGACAGTCATGCCATGTCACCTCACCCTATTCTGCAGACACCGACACATGTTGAGGTGTGCCTTAGGGTGTTTGGCTTTACAGTCACCCCATTCCATAAGGACATACACTGAAATGGGTGCAGCATAGGAGAATGGGATGAAGCCTGGGGCCAGAGAGTCCAAGGTACACCTTGATGCCTGCCAGTGGCTGGGGAGTGGGGGTGGGATGGCATGAGCAGTACAGTCGGCAATCCAAAGGCACACCCCGATGCCTGTCAGTCTGTACAGGGTAGGGAAGTTATGGTTAGAAACCCTAACGCCTCAGGCGTTTGTTGGTATTTACACTACAAATTTTCAACATGGCCTTTTTGTGATCCCACCTCATGAAAGCATTTGGGACCTCTTCTCATGAAGAGTGGCAGTGTGATTTTGTCAGTGTGTCCCGAACATTGACTTCCAACAGCAACAGTGCCATTCTGTGCCACATGTACAAAAACACAGATCAGGCAGGATGTGATGAATGACAGCTGTACCATCCATAGGGAGGTGTGAAGAGATGGCAATGTTGAAAATCTGTAGTGGGAATATTAAAAATGCTCGCACTTCCAAGCATACGTGGAAACTGCACAATGCATGCGCATAACACAGTCATTTTTTATGGACTTTCATCACCAAATTTTCAACATAGGCATTTAAGGACCTCTACTCATGAACAGGGTCACTGTGATTTTCTTAATGTGTCCCAAACACTGATTTCCCACAGCAACCACGCTATTCTGCTGTACCTGCTTACTTGCCAAAAAATCCCTGCTAGGACTCTCCCCCTCAGGGGTCACCATGTCCCTGCGGCTTGCATCCCCATCTGTTGCCACCCATAGCTCAGTTAAGGCCACCTTTCTGGTGCCCAGTCCCAAGACCTCCCTAGCCCAAAGGTCCTTCCACTACTGTGCCCCCCACATGGTTCAACTCCCTCCCACCCTCTGTCACGAGGCCTACCAAAATTGGTCTCTTTAAAGTCGTTCTCCGTAACCACCTCTTTGGTGCTCCATGCTGTAGTTGCCCTTAATCAACCTAATGTTGGGGTCCCTCCCCGTTTCTGGCCCATAGCCTTGACAATGTCCGTTGGACTGCTTCCCCCCCTTTTTTTTTCTTTTCCTCACCCCTGTCCCCCACCCTTCCACACAGGTATTCCCCCATTGACCAGGATTGTGACTTCTACTATTGTTACACTTTATACAATTGCTATTTACTGCATGTAACCTTTTTCCATAAACCACTGTTATATTGTGTTCTTTTGTTATCTGTATTGCACCTGTATGCTACCACTGTTGTATCTCACACTGTAACCATGTCTACCCTCCCTGCGACGAGGTGCCTTTGTAAATGAGTCCCTGACTCAAAGGTTGTAAATCTGACTTTCAAAAATAAAAACAAATAAAAAAAAAAGAAAGAAATATTCTGCTCCAGAAGTGCAAAAACACATTTTGGCCAGGATGAGAAAAATGACAGCTGTACTGTTCATAAGGAGGTATAGAAAAATGACAAAGTTGAAAATCTGGAGTGAAAATATTGCAAATGTGCGAAGTTACGAGTGTGTGTGGAAACTGCGCAATGCACACTCGTAACACAGTCATTTTATGGACTTTTGCCACCAAATTTTCATCATAGGCATTTTAGGACATCTGCTAATGACCAGTGTCACTGTGATTTTTGAAAATGTGTCCCGAATACTGATTTCCCACAGCGACCTTGCTATTCTGCGTCAGAAGTATGAAAACACATTTCGGCCAGGATGTAAAAAATGACAGTTGTACTGTTCATAAGGAGGTGCTGAAAAATGGCAACGTTGAAAATCTGGAGTGAAAATATTGCAAATTCGCAAAGTTACAAGCGTGCATAGCAACTGCACAACACACGCTCGTAAAACAGTTATTTCTTGGATTTAACAGCGACAGTGCCATTCTGCGCCACATGTACAAAAACACAGATTGGGCAGGAAGTAAAAAATGACAGCTATACCATCAATAGGGAGGTGTGAAGAGATGGCAATGTTAAAAATCTCTGGAGTGAAAATATTGCAAATTTGCGAAATTGCAAGCGTGCATAGCAACTGCACAACGCACACTCGTAAAACAGTCATTTCTTGGATTTTTACACCAAATTTGCAAAATATAGACTTTTTGAGATCCCATTTCATGAACACTGGCACTGTCGTTTTGTTAATCAGTCAAAAAAGGTGATTCCACGCAGTGACTGCAAGATCACCTTTCGGGACCAAATAACACCATGACAGTGGCTGAATTCATGAAGGGGATCGCAATAACCCCATGTTGAAAAGTTGGTGCCAAAATTCCCAAACAGGCCTGAGATATGCACCAAAGTAAAAAAAAATAAATATTTATGCCATTATACAGCTTACCGGCATTTCCTTAGTTCGCGGACTGCTTTGAAGACTGCAGACGTATTCCCGGTCCACCAAAGATCATCGCGCTGGGCTCCGGAGGTAAGTATGGGGTGAGGGGGGTGTGGGGAGGCAGGGTGCACAGAGGCTGGGCGCTGGTTGGGGAGAGGCCGCCGGACTCAATGAGGGACCGTTATCTGCTTTACAGGGGAAAAAAAAAAAAACATTGCGGGATGTTTTTTTTTCTTCAATGGGGCATTTGGCATGCTGGGGTGGACTCCCAGTCTGCCACCCAACTGTTTTTTTGGGGGGGCAGTAGCCAATGGGGGATTGGACACCCCCATCGGCACATACAGGGGGGCAAGAGTCGAGGGGTATTGGGCACCCCCCTCGGCAGAAAGCAAAGTTTTTTTGGGGGGGACATTATGCCAACGGGGAGTGGGCTCCCCTGTCAGCCAATGAAACTGTCAAGGAGGGGACTGAAGCCGGCGGGGAGTGGGCTCCCCCATCGGCAGCTTAAATGGGGATGGGGACTGAAGCCAACCGGGATTGGGGCCCCCAACGGCAAACAAAAACTATTGTGGAGGGGCACATGCTTTCAAGGGAGATTGGGCACCCCCTCAGCAGTGGGGGCTAATTAATATTGTTTGTGAACATGACGGCAAGCCGCTGCCATGTTCACAAACAATATTACAGTCGGCAACGTTCCGCCCAGCAATGACGGGTCGCTTCCTCATTGCAGCGGAATGGCTGACGCTGCAATGACGAGGCAGCCCCCTGATTGCTGCAGTGAAAATGTTACAAGTTGGTGGCACTTTTGGAAGCCAGTGTCATCAGCACACTGTGCCTCAATTGGTGCACCACTGCCAAGCCCCCAAATGCAATGCCTCCATTCACTGCCACACTGCCGCACCTCCACAACCCGCTTCTCTCCTAAGCTGCCACATAATGTTTTTTGCACATGCGCACAAGCAAACATAAAAATGGAAAAACAACAATGAGGTATCAAACATTGAATATGACCCGGTAGCACTGTAATGTACAGGAAGAGCTCACTGACCTGAATCAGATGTCACAGGTCAAAGTGTCAGCGAACTACATAATGAGCATTTAGATAAGAAGGACTAGAGCTGACTACACAGCAATCAAACAAAGTAATTCAAGAATTCTGCAATGGAGAGACATCCATTGAATCTGAAGCCTGCAATGAATCCTGAGTTAGATCCAGAGATAGGCAAGATGGCTGGTGAGGGGGTTTAGGAGGCTATTACAGGCAACTGATCAGAAATAAGTAATCACTTAAGACTAGTGTCCACTTGAACACAGTTCCTCTCCTGCTCAGTAACTGCTGGGTAACTATAGGTCACGTACTGTAGTTATAGGCAGCTGTCTCATGATCTCATCAGCTACCAGCTGTTAATCTGCTACTGTTGCATTAATCGAGGTATCTCAGTGTCTATCTGTTAAACTCTGCTACTGCCTGCCAGAGAAGAACAATAATGTCTCTCCTGAAGTGGCTAGAATAAGGAAAGGCACAGAAATGACCGATTACAACAATAGAACAGCTAAAAGCAGATGACTTTGCTGTATCAGCATCTTTGCCCCTGCCAGCTGCTGAGAGTGTTGTGAGTGAACTACAATGCCAGTCACCTCCTGCCAAAAAACACCATTCCACATACAATGTTTACAGTGCTGAGCAACAATTTGATGCTTGTGTAACCCCCCCCGCAAATGGAGGTTCCCAAAAAGTCTTCTGGGAGCTTGCTTGAATGCTCCAAGCCTGAATGGTGTTTGGCATTTAAACCGTTTATCTGTGAGTGCTTTTAGAGCCTCTGGTACTGTCTCTTTAAGAGTTGTCATCTTGCAGACATAATTAGATTGTATGGGGGGACTGTGTGTTTTCCTGCTTGAGTCCCACTCGAGCTACTGCCAAATTGCTCCATTTCTGCCATCGTTATGTGGGCAGAAGGAGCAATCTTCAAAGATGTAATTGCTTGTAACCTGTTAGAGTAATAATGAAAATGCAGTTTGATTTAACCTGCTTTCTTGTGGCAAGGACAGTGCAGAGTAGCTCCCTCATGTTGGTTCTGAACTGCTGAATTGGACCAATCATGGTGGGGATCCTTTAAAATGGAGCCTGCTCTCGGCGAATCAGAACTTGGACTGTCCTCTGGAGCCTGCTGTAAGGGGATTGTAAGGGCAGTGACTTTGGGAAATGTATTTTTGACTTCGGCGCCTTTTTTCCACCAACAGGGGGAATTTACTGTGAGTGACAGCCAAATCAGCCAACTGAACTGGGAGGAACTCGAAGGAAATGCCCAGCTCTGTCTACTGGAAAGATCAGATCAGTTTGGGCTGTGAAGAGAGAGGGAGCTGTGTGCTTCTTCGGTGTGTAGTTTTAGCGGGGGAATCATGTGTAAGGCCCTAAGTTTCGGTCCGCAGCTTGTGCAAGCGCCTGTTCGGACTGAATCCGACCTGTGAAGAGAATCAAGGAGATCTGAAGAGCAGAAACCAGGCTCACCCTGTAGAAGACTGGAGAAATTGCTGAATCACGCTCGGTCTGTCAGGAACTGAAGCTGCTTTGTGTTCTCCCGGGTATTGTGCAGTAATTGCGATCGGGATCGAGAAGCAGCCTGCCTGGTATAGTACTTTCCTTTTACATATAAATATGTGTAGTGCTTGTGGGGAATAGCGTTTCAAATCCCCTGTACAGTGAATAGAGTGCATGAAGCTGGAAGTAAACCCCAGTTTAATCCAGACTACATACATTTGCTCTAAACTACAGTGGGGTCCAGTCACAAGGACCTTGTCCACATGGTCTGCTCCTCCTGGCAATCCAGGACAATCTGCCTTCCATCCAGTTTGCAGCATTGAGTTGTGAGTACAAAGCAGGGTAGCTCCCTGCCATCTGTTTGTTGAATTGCAAGTGTATCATCTAATCGTTGCTTTTTTCATTTCTTCGCAAACTGAGCCCTCTGGCTCCGGATTACAATTGGGTATTGTGCAAGTGTTTTTCCATCACAGGGCCCCAACCAGCTGCACCGATCCTGGCTAGCTCCCCCCCCATCCTGGGTACCCAGTGAAAGTGACAATTTGGGACTCTGAATATGCACACAGTACTGTGATTATTAATGTGTTTAACCTAATTAACCTGATTTCACCCTTCCTTGTTACAGCTCCTTAAATAAATCAGATCTGTTTGTTTCAACAAAGTTACCCTGACTGAGGTATTCATTTATGTTAGTATTGTACTGTGGCTTTTGTACTGCATCATCTTGTTTTACAGGGGGTTCCCAGAGTCCAGTCGACAGAGCCAGTCCTGGGGGTAAGTGTATATTGTGAAGATATTTCTGATGCGCTGTGTGGGCCACTAGTGGGAAGAAAGGGGGGTTACAGTGTCCCAGAGGGCTGTGACCAAGTTAGTTTAACTACTGCAAACCCTGACCTCTGGGTGGAGGCACCCGCCATTGGACCTAGGCCCCTCAACCTGTTAGTAGTTAAGCAGGCAGGGGCAGTAGCCCTTGGGATAGCACCACATAGGGTTACACTTGTAAATATGGAATGGAAAACAGTATTATGAAATCAGTTATATTTTTAAATTCAAAATATGGCACTGAAGTCAATGAGAGCACCATTAGGAAATTTAAGGCAGACTACATGTTGAAACTGCAAGTTGTCCCCGACCCTACAAATCTAGCACCATAGCTCCCTACAAAGCCAAGAGGTAGACCACCTCTGCTCTTCAGTGATGTTGAGGCAGAATTGAAAAACATCATCTGTAGCCTACGGTCTGAGAGTGCAGTTGTGAACACACATGTAGTTGTAGGTTTTGGTAGAGGGATAATGAAATGTAACAACCCTCAGCAACTGGCAGAGTCTGCTGGACCAATGGTTTATAGCAAGCAGTGGGCATTGACATTTCTAAACCACATGGGGCACTGCTGAAAGAAGGGCACTAAGGCGGGCAGAAAAACACCCACTGAATTTCCTGAGCAAAAGAACGCATTTCTTTCAAGGATTAAAACTGCCTGTGCAAATGAGCTGATCCCTGTCACTGAGGCACAGGTCAGAAAGCATAGGATGACCAGAAGCCATTGTAAAATTCGCAGTGAGTGTTTTATTATTATTAACAGCAAAATAAAAAATAAAAATGTTCAGTATAACTATTTACAAAGGCAGTACAAACACAGTAAATAAAGACCTTCATCTGAGGATATCTCTAATTCCAAGTTTCAGTCTCTCACTCTCCTTGTCTCTCTAGCAAAAACAGTGCTGCTCATTTTATCAGTTTTTGTCTGGGAACTTGTTAAGAGAGCATGCTTCTCACAGAATGTCCTTGTGAGTTTACAGAATGTTCTTGTCAGTTTTGTTCCTTGCAGGTGCAGCAAAAAGAACATAGTGACCCAGAACTGACCTCTTGTTGACAATTCTGCAAAGGGCTTAAAAACTGCATCTCAGGTTAACCGCTTGCGTTCCAAATAGCTTTCGGCAATCATTTCAACAATATAAGTATATACATTTTAAACAAGGGATCCCAGTATCAGTGCAACACCACATAATGATTCACATATAGTTTTATACCTGTAGATATGCAAGGGGGAAGAAAAGATTGAAATAGCAAGGGAAGGCAGAGAGATAGCAAGAGGCAGAGATTTGCAAAACCGTCGGAATGATCAGTTCTTAGGTCTCACATGAAAATTTGGTTGCGCAGACAGACAAGAGACAGAAAAGGAGAGGACAGAACAGATCCCTGCATTTAAACTCTTTCTGCATAACAAACAGGGCAAGGCCTTATTCAGCCCTGTCACAGTCTCAAAGGAGCTTGTGATCAACATTGATGAGACAGAGGTTAACTTGGTGCCCTGCTCCCAATGGACAATCGAAGAAATGGGTTCCAAACAAGTGAAAGTGACAGGAATGGGAGACAAAAGGAAGTGTCCCTTAACCTGGAGTGTACATTAGCTGGCAACATGCCCCCCTCCCCCACCCAAGTAATCTACCAAGGGAAAACACAAGCTTATCACCCTGCCTACAGTTTTCCAGCCTGCTGGAATATCACACAGGGCATCAACCACTGGGCAAATCAGGACACAATGATTGTATACATAGATGCTGTATTAAAACCTTACATTGAATCAGTAAACTGTAAAAATGATTTGCCAGCAGAACACAGAGCACTTCTTATTTTAGGCTTGTTTAAAGCACACAGCACCACTGATGTGCTGGCAAAGTTAGACAAGGAGTTTATTATACCCGTCTTTGTCCCCTCATGTTGCACAGACCTGCTCCAACCTTTGGACCTTACAATGAATAAACTGTTTAAGGATGAAGTGAAACCACTGTTTGCTTCATGATATTCTAGAAACATAGAAATTGTAGGCAGATAAGGACCGGTAGGCCCATCCAGTCTGCCCGTAGGCCCTATACATGTATGCATCCACTCACCCTATGTGGTCAATGGCTTTTCATCACTCCCTGGACTGATAAACAAAACCATAACAACACTGGCTCAAATGGTCGTAAGAAGCAAAGTCCACTCTGTTGGACACTCTAAAAACTGTTTCTTTATTATAAAAAGCAGTAAAAAGACCAAAGATGTCTAAAGTACATTCAAGTAGTAGTACTCCCCTGCCATCAACGTTTCATGTCAGACTTGATGCTTTTTCAAGACATCAACAGCCAGAATAAGGTCTGATTAGACAGACGTCACCATTATTCAAATACCTAAAGTGATTACATCAGCAGAGAAACCCTTTAAAGGCACAGATCCATTCTAACATAATACATCCTACTACCTATATGTTTACCTATGGCAAAGTACCTGTATATCAATAAATAATATTAATCACCAATAGTGTAGATTAAATACTAAAAATACCATCACCACCATAATGTTAAAACCATCTATATCTCTACTAAACTACTAAAGTGCCTCATCATAACTTCTATCATTATTGAGAACTATAAGCTCATCACATGTATGGAACTGCAAAATCTCTAAATACAACTTAAAGTTCATTTTCCCTATAGAATTACTACATTGCTATAGCTAATAAACTACAAAACCACAATAAAATACCCATATAATCTGCCAAAATGTGGAAGTTAAAAAGATGGCCTCTTGTAACAATAAATATTGGAAGGTTCCTATGTCCAATAACACCTATAATTGTATCATAAAATTCAAGCAAAGGAAAATTATACACCATTATTTATCTACATTTTTATGCTGTTTTGCACGCTAGCGCAAACAACATATTGTGGTAGATTGGAGTAGCAGGTTTTGGAGGTGCAGTTGTGTTGTGGCCAATGGCGCCACTGCTTTTTTGGGCTGGGCTCTGTGGCATCAATGAAATAGCACGCTGTCTATGACAGCACTGCAAAAGTGTGCCACCAACTTGAAACAATTTTACCACTGCAGTGAGGGAGCGACCCATCATTGCAGGGTGTGCCTTGCCTGGTGTAACATTTCAATAAACATGGCAGTGGCTATCGCCGTCTGCATCTCACAGTCCCGCCTGAAAACCGATGTCAGGGGTGCCCAATCCCCCAGTTGGAATGCCCCTCCCCAGTTCATTTGCTGATGGGGGAGCCCAATCCCCACTGACATAATGTCCCCCTATTTTAATTCGTCTGCTGAAGTGGTGCCCAGTTCCGCTCCGAATCATGCGTGCCCCCCCAAACACAGACATGTTTTCTGTGCCAACTTGGGGCCCAATCCCCATCTGCTTCAGTCCCCCTCCTAAAAAAAACAGGTGGCACACTGGGAGCCCACCCTAGTGTGCCAAGACAAACCTGTAAAAAAAAAAATAAACCTTCCTGCGATGTCTTTTTTTTTTAACCTGTAAACCTTGTTGTCTCTGGTGCCCCCTTCCCCAACCCGCATCCACCCTCTGTGTATCCTACCTCTCTGCATTCCCCCTCACCCCATGCTTACCTCCGGAGCCCAGCTCGATGATCTTCAGTGGAGCGGGAACACGTCTGCACTCTTCAAAGCCGACCGTGAACTGAAGAAATGCCGATAAGCTGTATAATGGCATCAATTGGGGGGGTTCAACTTAGGTGGATATCACTGCCATTTTTGCGATTTTTGGCTCCAAATTTTCAACATGGGGTTCTTGGGACCCTGCCTCATGAACTCAGTCACTGTCATGTCATTATTTGGTCCCGAAAGGTGATTTTGTCGTCACTGCATGGAATTACCTTTCTGGACCGATTAAAGAAATGACAGTGTCACTGTTCATGAGGTGGGCTCCCAAAAAGCCTATGTTGAAATTTGGTGACAAAATTCCATAAAATGACTATGTTGCGAGTGTGCGTTGTGCAGTTTTCGCTTACACTCATAACTTCAAAAAATGTTTTATATTTTCACTCCAGATTTTCAACATTGCCATTCTTGCACACCTCCTTATGAACAATACAGCTGTCATTTTTCACATCCTGCCCAAAATGTGTTTTTGCACATCTAGCGCACAATGGCACGGTTGCTGTGGGAAATCAACGTTCAGGACAGATTAACAAAATCACAGTGCCACTGTTCATGAGGAGAATTCCCAAATGGTTTCATGATGTGGGGTCACAAAAAGGCCATGATGAAAATTTGGAGCACAAATACCAAGAAACACCCGGGCGTTAGGGTTTCTAACATAACGTCCCACCCTGTAGAGACTGACAGGCATCAGGGTGTGCCTTTGGCTTGTCTGCTGTAATGCTCATGCCATTCCACCCCCACCCTGCAGCCAGTGACAGGCATCAAGGTGTGCCTTGGACTCTTTGGCCCCAAAGTGCACCCCATTCTCCTATACTGCACCCATCTCAACATATTTCCTTATGGAATGAGGTGAGCATAAGGCCCGAAGGTCCCAAGGCACAACACGACACTTGTCAGAGTCTGCAGGGTAGGGTGAGGTGAAATGGCATGAGCGTTATGGCTGATGACCCAAAGGCACACCTCAATGCCTGTCAGTCTCTGCAGGATGGGGTGGGGTGGGGTTGACGTTGGTTCCACACTTCACTGACATTCCTATTATGCATCTCTCTAACTCCTGTACAACCAATGCCAAACACAGAAACATAGAAACATAAAATTTGATGGCAGATAAGGACCGCTTGGCCCACCTATTCTGCCCATTTTCCTACCTAACGGATAAGCTGCAGATCCTAGTTAACCAACACCCTACTTCCTCCTACCCCCCCACTAGGACTGCCTTATGTCTGTCCCATGCATTCTTGAATTCCCCCACTGTTCTTGACTCTACGAGCCAGCAAGACAATATTCGGCATTGACAAATGCTTGCTTAAGGTATGGTGCTAGTTGAAATGAATCACTAAGTCCAGGAGAGTAACCTGCTCGCAGTTTGTATTGCCAGAAAGTTTCTCTGTACAAAAGCTTGTGGTTCAAGTCTCCTTCTCTTGGACCCAATGTGACTTGTTCAAGGCCCCTAAATTTGAAAACATGACCTAGGCCAGCTCATTGAACATGGAATACCAGGGTATTTCCAACCTGTTAGTCTGAATGCACCCCAAGTGTTCCAAAATTCTGTTCTTAAATTTCCTGCCAGTCATCCCCACATAAAATCTGTTGCAAGTACATGTGGCTAAATAAACGATTGCCTCAGTGTTGCAGGAAATGAAACTTCATACTTTATGCACGTCTCTATTGTTTGGAACAACAAAAGAGGATCCCACCTGTATGTAGTTACACGCTGCACAGTTACCACGCCTATGGTTTCCATTTGGCATCTCGGGTCCCTTGGAGGGTGCTGTTGGAATATCTACGTTGTACACCAATAAATCTGCCAGGTTACTCCCTCTGTAATACGTAAATCTTGGACCTTGTTCAACTAGCTCCTTCCATTTTGGTTCAACATTCAAGATATGCCAGTGTTTTTTCACAATGCTTTCCACGTGGGGGGCTTGTACACTGAAAACAGTAATAACATTAGAAGTGTTGTAATATTTTTTTTCTGATTCCTTTGTTTTGGTCTTTATTTGCAAGCAGTCCTGCCCTTGTTATTCTGTTTATCTAGAGCATTTTTCAAACACATCTCACTATACCCCCTCTGTAAAAATATTTTTGTCATGATTTCTTGGCCCCTTCTGAACTCATCCTCTGTGTGACAGTTTCTCTTTATACGCATGTATTGCCCCACAGGAATATTGCTGGCCACATGTTTCGGGTGGCAGCTATCATAATGTAAAATAGCATTTCTATCAATTTCTTTCCTGAAAATGCTAGTAGCCAGGCCACCCTGTCCATCTTTTGAAATCACAAGATCTAAAAAAGTCACCCTCTCCAAATTAGCTACCATACTGAATCTTAGATTTTCTTTTGAATTTTCCAGATGTTGTACAAACTCTTGTAATTCGCACATCACCCTTCCAAATTAAAAAAAAATGTTATCAATACAATGTCTAAAGAAATCAATCCTATCTAAAAAGGGATTATTTTCACCATCATGCACCCACCTACCTTCCCATTCAGAGAGGCAGATGTTTTCATAATTGGGGGCCACTGTGGCACCCATTGCTGTCCCTTTAATTTGATGGTACAGCTGCGTGTTGTACAAGACATTTTTGTCAAGACCAGCTCTAAAACTTCAACCGTAAACAGAATGAATTCATTTGTGTGTTCAGTAATCCTATCAAGGGATTCATAAACTGACTATGCACCATTCTCATGTGGGCTATTGGTGTATAATGATTGTACTGTATATCAAATGTTACCAGTATCCACTCTTGCTCACTTTCAATGTTTTCTATCAACTGTAACATGAGTCGTATCCCTTAAATAGGTCCTCGAGTTCATTGCCACTGGCTTGATTTGAGTGTCAATGAACTGAGCCAAAGGCTCCATCAGTGTGCCTATGCTAGATACAACAGGCCTCATTGGTGGATTCTCTTTACACTTATGAACTTTTGACAGGACATATATAAATGGCCTAACTGGATTTTGTACTGTCAAAAATTCACATGTTTATTCAGAAATTAACCCTGCAATTGTTGCGTCATACAGGACAGCATCAATTTTGTTGTTTATATTTTTATGTTGGATCTCTATTAAGCATACAATAAAAATCAGAATTCCCAAGGTGATCAGACATTGCATGATCATACTTAACTTTATCTATCACCACGATGGCTCCACCTTTGTCGTCGGACATTATGGTGATAGCAGAATTTTCTTGCAAGGTTTTTATTACCTCGTTCTCAGGCAATGTGCAGTTATAGTACTTCGGGACTGGTAACTCCTCATGTAATTTAGCTATGTCCTGTTCACATCTCTGTAGACCAGAGGCCTAGAGCATCGGGGTAGAAGGACTGTGTCAGCCACTTCTTCTTTTCTTGCCCTCCCCCTGCACCACGGACACCAGTAGTCGCTCACTGCCACCGGAGATCCGCAAGCTGCTCACTGCTGCCAGAGACCCTCAAGCCGCACACTCCCGCTAGAGACCTGCAAGCTACTGTCTGTGAGGAAGATTTTTTTCTGCTCACCCACCTGCAAGCAACTCTAAGCCATAACCTAGGATCAGGACCCCTGGCTGAAACAGGCAGGAGCCAATCAGATCCTCAGCAAAAAAGGCACCTGCTTCAAATCCCAGCCCAGGCTATTTAATGGCTGGGGTTCCATTGTTTCAGTAGCCAGAGACCTACAGCATTGGGGGTAGAAGGGCTGCATCAGAAATTTCTTCTTTTCTTGCCCTCCCCCTGCACCGTGGATGCCAGTAGTTGCTCACTGCCACCAGAGACCCGCAAGCTGCTAACTGCTACCAGAGACCCGAAAGCTGCATACTGCCGCCGGAGACCCACAGGCTACTCTCTGTGAGGTAGATTTTTCTCGTCCCGCCCACCTGCAAGCAGCTGTCAGCCACAACCTAGGATCGGGACACCTGGCTCAAACAGGCAGGAGCCAATACAATCCTCAGCAAAAAAGGCACCAGGTTCAAATCCCAGCCCAGGGTATCTAACAGCTGGGGTTCCAGTATTTCAGCAGCCAGAGATCTACAGCATTGGGGTAGAAGGTCTGCATCAGACATTTCTTATTTTCTTGCCCTCCTCCTGCACCATGGACATCAGCAGTCACTCACTGCCACTGGAGAACCTCAAGCTGCTCACTGCTGCTACAAACCTGCAAGTCACAAACTGCCACTGGAAACTCGCAAGCTACTGTCTGTGAGGGAGATTTTTCTTGGCTCGCCCACCCACAAGCAGCTCTCTGCCGCAACCTGGGATCAGGACCCCTGACTCAAACAAGCAGGAGCCAATCAGATCCTCAGCAAAAAAGGCACCGGCTTCAAATCCTAGCCCAGGCTATTTAACGGCTGAGGTTCCAGTGTTTCAGCAGCCAGAGACCTACAGCATCGGGGTAGAAGGGTTGCATCAGGTACTTCTTCTTTTCTTGCTGCTGGAGACCAGCAAACTGCTCACTGCTGCTGGAGACCCACAAGCTGCATACTGCCACTGGAGACCCGAAAGCTACTCTCCGTGAGGGAGATTTTCAGCCTGCACACCCTTCCCCTTCTCCTCCTCCTCCTCCTCCATTTATTAAATTCTTAGTGCTCAGTTTGTAACAAAAGCCCATCGCAAAGGCTGACTGCTAATTGGGCAGTAAAATGAGGAGGAGGATCACACTGGAATCCACAACTACTGAGTGAACCACTACTACTGTGTACTGCAATGAAGCAGATTGGATGTTACAGTAGGTCCTGCACTAGTGATTCCCTTGCCACAAACAGAGTGAGCGAGCATAGTTAAAATTTTACTGTGGTTACACACTTATTATATACTGCTTTCATGTTTCCTGCCACTGGGATGCCTATCTGCTTATTGTACAAATTACTGCCTAGCAGTCAGATTTGCTGTCAACTTTCTGTCTCCAAAACAAATGACAGAACAGTTGAAATAGCTTGGGTGGGAGCTGATTGAGCATGTGTTTATTCCTAGTAACTAGGACAATATCTTAAGATACTGTTCAGCTAACCAGTTGCAGCAAGAGCTGATACCTTATATGGGATTTCTTATCCTGCAGTACCAATCTCTGCAACAGTGTTTTGTGTCTGTGCCTCCTACAGTCTTTTGAGATTCAGTCTCTGCTATTTGGATACACAGGGTGCTGTCAACCGTGCGTGGAACATCTGTGAAACAGCTGCTATAAAACTCTTAATAATCTTAGGCATTTACTTAAATGGCCAGCTGCAATTACTGCAGAATTCTGTCACAATGAAGCTATGTGGAATTATAGTCTCTGTTGCATATGTTTTCTTCCTGCTCCTCGTGAATCATGTACCACTTATGGCTGAGGTGGCCTGCCCATGGGTAGGATCCCCTCACCAACCCCACTATGGCCATCCTCTTGTGGGAAATATCTCTACTGACTCCTTCCTTTTAATTAACCATGGTCTAACTCATAAAGGCAACTCCTATAACCTAGCTTATACCTATGCAGCTAAAAAGAGAAAGACTATAATAGTCTACCCAATAGCACTCATGAGGTACCTGGCCAGGCTGAAACTGGCACTCTGTGGGGATATCAAACTCAACCCAGGTCCCCTCCTCATAAATTACTGTATTAGCTCCGCAACTGACCCAAACTGGTTGAATACAAAGGGTCTTAAATTGGTCCACATGAATATTAATAGCCTGAGAAATAAGAGTTAAGGCCTGGAGGTCTGGTAATCTGCCTATGAGCTGGATGTGATTGCTATCACAGAAACTTGGCTTAAGCCCCAAATACTCCCACATGGGGTAGATCTCCTAGGTTATAACATCTTTAGGAAGGACAGGATTGGGAAAAAAGGGGGTGGTGTTTTAATCTATGCCAACTCGAGGATTAATGCCCATTCTATAGATATCCCCCAACTCAACTGCTCTGTGACTGAAAACATATTTGTCAAACTCTTGCTAGGCAATGCCAAGCCTCTTTACGTGGGGTGTGTTTACATGTCCCTCTTTGCTGCTGCCCCATGCTTAGAGTTCCTCACGCAGACACTGGCTGAGCATACAACAGGTGAACTGGTATTGCTGTGTTTTCAACCAGAACTGGGTATCCAGATCTGAAAATGGGCTGCAGGAGCTTCTACTAGATGGCGCAGCTTACACAAGTGAACACTACCTACCAGACACAATATCAGATCTGGGAAACATACTCTCCTGGATTGGGCATTAGTCACTGACCCCTCTAGAATCCTAGCGGCCGGAATATTTGCTGAGTCCCTCAGTGATCACTCTCCCATATACTGCATATGGAGAAACAAGCTACCTGGCTTGCGCCCTAGAATTTGTAAGGTGAGGTATTACTCCAAATCTGTGTCTGAATCTCTTATTTCGGCTCTCTCTAACGTTAACTGGTGCCCTATTATAGAGCTTCCCAGCCTTGATGGGGCTCTTGAGTATTTCTCAAATGTCTTCATATATGAACATATGAACGTACGAAGAAGCCAGAAGAAGAAAGCCATTTGGTATCTCAAGTCTGCTTGTGTTGCAGGGTCCACAGCTTGAGCTACTGTCCCTGCCCCCTCTCCCCACTCCTCCCATCCTCCCTACCTATGACTCTTAGCCTCCCCTATACCTGTCCCAGCCTCTCTTCAATGAGATTACTGTCTTCAATGAGATTACTTCTTCTGGCAGCACATTCCAAGTGTCCACCACCCTCTCTGTGAAGACATGCTTCCTGACCTCCCTCTTAAACTTCCCACCCTCCAGCTTAAGACTGTGCCCCCTCAATTTATGACTGCCACTCAGCTTAAAAGAGACTCTCCTTATCAACCTTATTTATCCCTTTTAAGTACTTGTCAAACTACTTGAACTGATATATGTCCACGGCCAACCTCTATGCCCCTATAGGAAACTCAGGGTTAAGGGCAAGTGGCACAAATGGCTCAAAACTGATCTCAGGAAATGAATGGTTCTTAGAGACAAGGCTTGGGGGCTCCACTAGACAACGTACCTTAAATCTGACTGGAAACGGTATAGGGATCTCGGCAACAAATGCAAAAAAGGGATCAAGGCAGCAAAAAGTTGCTAAGAGGTCTCCAGGATAAACACCTGTATGATCCAAAAAGATTCTGGGGTCACATAAACTCCCTCCTGAAAGGTAACCCCAGCATGCATGGAGAATCAATAATGGTCAATGATCATGTCACTGATGACCACTATGTAAAAGCCGAAACGTTTAACCACTTCTTTACAAATCTTGACAAATATAAACCCTGACCTGTTGATCCCCTTCCCCCAAAGCAGCACCATGATAAATCAGAAGCCCCTTACCCTCAATTCCACCTTAGGTTTGTTAGGAAAAGTGAGGCGCTAACCCTCCTAAAATGTCTGAAACCAGTATCCTCCCCTGCATTTGACCAGCTTGAGCCCAGATTGCTAAGCGTGGCTGCCACTGCTATTGCCTTCCCTGTTACAATGTTAATAAAAAGGTCCCATCAGGAAGGGTCCCTCCCTCACAAATAGAAGGTAGCTTTGGTGGTCCCCATCCACAAAGGCGGATCCCGGAGTAATGTGGAAAATTACTGACCCATATCAATTCTCTGCCTGCTAGCAAAGGTGCAGGAAAGATTGGTATTCAATCAGCTCCAGGACTACCTAGAGCAGCATCATCTTCTAGCAGTTAACTCACATGGCTTTAGAAAATGCCATGGCACTGATACTGCGCTTGTTAAATTCACAAGTGATGAACTGGGGGCAATGGATAAAGGGTCACTTATGGGAGCCATTTTTATTGACTTAACCAAGGCATTTGATCTGGTTAACCACAGGCTGCTCCTTAGTAAACTAGAACAACTAGATCTTGACAAACATTCACTGTCCTGATTTTCTGACTATCTGTCTAATAGATCCCAAAAGGTAATATGGAAAGGGGTCCACTCCAGCTGCCACGCAGTCACAGATGGGGTCCCCCCGTGCTCTGCATTAGGCCCCCTATTATTGTCCCTCTTTATTAATGACATAGGCCAAAACTGTAACAGTGGGAACCTACTACTATATGCTGATGATACTGAGGTGTACTGGAGTGATCCCAAACCCAGAACAATTGCTATGTGCCTGTCCACCAGCCTAAATGCTCTTGAAAGATGGTTTGCCACCAACATGTTAGTGTTAAATGAGAAGAAAACAAAGGCTGTGCTATCTGGCCCCAAACGACTAGCTGAGAACAGGCAAAATCTACTTCAGCTGTAAACTGTGACAGGTATCCAGATAGATTTAGTGGATAAGGTGAAATAGCTAGGTGTTTACTTTGACCAAGAATTAACCTTCAAATCGCATGTGGGTCACATAACCAAGTCAATTCACCAGAAGCTAGGCCTTCTGCATCAACCTGGCAGCTTCCTGGTGCCAGACACAAAGTCTTTTATTGCAAGGAGTACCCTACTGCCCACATTGGTCTATGGTGCTCCGGTGCTACACTTCCTTAGGGAAAGCGAAAAATGCAAACTAAATGTCTTATATAACAAATTAACCAGTTTGCAACCAGCTCACCACCTAGCAGGCACCACTGTGAGGTTCTTTCAGAGCTACACTGGCCCTCGCTGGAGTCCAGACTCACTTACCCTCTCCTTTGCCTCACCTTTAAGCTCACTAAAATCTATAACCCCCCCAACCTAGCAGGTCTATTGACCTCAAAGCCACTAAGGTGTACCCTCCTCCACACTACTGGTGTGCTCTCCCATAAAGTCTAATCAATGCTACCTCAATGGATGGGTTCAAAGCTGGACTCAAGGTCTACATGTTGGAATGTTGTCACTGCAGCTGTTACCGCTGAGCCTACTAACTCAGTGCTCAGCAACCCACCATACCTGAAGTGTTGTACATTTGTGTTATATTTTAGAATGTCATACGTTTCCTTAGTTATTGTAAACTGTTACTAAAGTGTTACACCTATGACAGTAGCAGATTACTCCTAAATATTAATAAATGCAAAGTTATGCATCTGGGATTACATAATAATCATTACGTATACAAGCCTGGGAATGATGATCTTGCAGTAACTCATCAAGAGAAAGATTTGGGAATAATTGTCACTCCTGATTGGAAATTTAGATCTCACTGCAGTACCCAAATCAAAAAAGCAAACCAAATACTAAACTGTATCCTTAGACACATTTCTAGCAGAAAAAGCATGGTAATTCTCCCACTGTATACTGCTATATTTAGGTCCCACCTGGAGTATTGTGTCCAGGTTTGGTCGCCTTATTTGCAGGAAGATATTATAAGACTTGAGGGGATCCAACGTAGGGCCACTAAGGCTATAGTAGGGATGAATAATAAGACCTATAAGGATAGACGTATAGCACTAAACATGTACACTCTCTGCTACAGGAGACTTAAAGGGGATTTGTGCCTTCTTTTCAAAGCAATAGCTGATCCAACCCTTTGGGATGACCTGGGGATTATACCTAGTGATTATAGAACAAGTACTAGAAAGCATGACAAACAACTAGTCCTAGCTAAATGGAACACACTTCGTAGGAAAAATTGGTTCAGTAACAGAGTTGTCCAAACATGGAATAATCTTCCGGATGCAGTAGTAAACTGCCCTGATATAGATTCCTTCAAATTAAGCTTAGGCCTAGCTATCACAGATGATGTGAAATACTGTTTTGGGTAATGCACTAGCAAGCACCATGGACGTATTGTCCATATTTGCTTGAATCTACCTATGAAACCTATGAAACATGGTTACCTGTGTAACTCGATGTTAGCAACTGATTTTTCTCTAGTCTGTTCAACACTGATGTAATCTCACTGTTGTTCAGTAGCCAAATTGATGTTAACTAAATGCTCCTGTATAGCTGTGCATAATTTGTGCTATCGAATATGTGTATAATTGTGCTATTTGCATATGTTCTGTCTTCTTTATGACTTATGTACCTGTATTGACTGTATATAACTAACTCCGGGTCACCCCTGAAAAAGGGACCTCTGGTCTCAGCGGGCCCATCCAGTTACCAAAATGCCATAAATAAATAAATAAATAAATAAGAAACACATTCACTGTTGGGTTCATAGCTGGCATATAAGTGATTTTTTTCCTCCATACTTGTCCACTTGACTGGTCATTGTCTTCAGAATCAGACGTTTCTTGTGTATTGTTTGTTCCTGTTTCTTTGTGGTATAAAACTTTCAAGTTCAGTTTTTGAGCATATTGATTCAAATCAACAATAGGGTTGCATTCTTTGCCTCTATTCATTGGTATGACTGAGAGGCCTTTATTCACTGTAGTTTCCTCAGCAGTAGTCAAAGAATGAGAGGATATATTAACTAGCAGAGATTTTTCCACTTCTTCTTGTTCACTCTGTGGTGTATTTAAACTTACTGGTGCCCCCTCCTGCGCCCATGTCTCTCCCTGTTGTTGCTGCATCTGTTCCTCATATTGTATTGGCCCCTGCCACTGTGCATCGAACCTCATCCTCCACTGGGGTAATTTTGCCTTGCCCCTTCCCTTTCCTCGAGTACCCCACCTGGTAAACCTAGCCAGTCTTGGGCTCCTGTGAACATTTCTTTGAGGTACTATAGGGAGGTTTGGGAAGTTGGGGAGAACTATCAAGTTCCCCTGAGGCTGATTCCCTGGGCCTGTACTGATCTGTACTTCTGCCTCTGCGTTAACACCTGCTGGTTGGTGGGGGGGGTACTGAATTGACTCTCTCTTGTAAGTTGCACTTCTGGAGTTTGTAACACCAGCCTGGGGGGGGGACACCACTGGTGGATATGAGGAGCTCTTGCTCACCTCTGCCATTGTTCTGTCCCATCCCAGCCCTGGGTACCCCCTTCTCTGTGGTTGCTCGACCATGTATAAAAAAGGCTACTGCTGTGCTCTAAATTCTTGCTGAGGAGCTTCATTATCATCTGACATTCCTTCACTTTCTGAGCCTGAAGTACTGTTGTATACATCAGCCGCTCCACTCCTTTTTAAAACTGGACAAGTGACAGTTTGTGTTTTTTGCTCCAATCAAAAATTGTCCCTCATTCATAATCTCTTCTATCTCTCTCAAACTTGTGGGTTTTAACCCTCTTAATCCTCTCAGCTTGATTTTTTAAAGTATTGCTGAGCTTCTGCTTATAGTTCTCATAATCTGAATGTTTTTTAAAGCTGGTAAAATCAGCTTCATGCTTAATTAATTCTTCTTTAATCTCATTTTCCATTTCTGCTGCAGGTTTTAAAATAATTCCAGTGAAACCTGCTGCTGACTCCAATAAATGAACCTGCCAATTTTTTTAAAAATTCAATTTATCAGTGCCAAAATTTGGCTGTTTAACTGACCGCAAGCCACATGACACTCTATTTACTTTAATATAGGCTTGCATTGTAACTATTTGCCAATACATTCTCCTAATCTTTGGCATAGTACATTCAAGCTGGATGTATGCTTGCTTGATGTCCAAAGTGCTATCAGCCTGTTCAGTTATATGACCAACCACTACTGCACATCCCTTTTCACTCTGTAATAATGGATTAATGTCTCCAGTTTTAAAGAATAAAGTATCCACCAAGGAACTTTCTTCTACATGTGCCCCATTAGAATGGACAAGATGCAAAATAAGCTGGGTTTATTGATGACATTATTTTAATGTTCCCTTGTATTGCTGCTATATGTCAGATAATTGTTATATGCTCCATACAATATCCAATGTACTCCATGTGTGCGGTTTGTAGTTTAATGCAATTGCAACCATATGCTGCTATTTGCCTCTGTTATTTGCTCAGTTGATAACCTGCATGTTATCCAACCCCCTTGTACCCCCTCCCCCAGATCGCACAGGGAGACGAGCATCTTGAAGCTCAGTGTGCCTTTCCTGGTGAAACTATTTCAATAAATAAATAATTTGGAAGGGTGATGTGTGAATTACAAGAATTTGTACATTTGGAAAATTCAAATGAAAATCTAAGATTCAGTACAGTAGCTAGTTTAGAGAGGTTGGCTTGTTTTAGATCTTGTGATTTCAATGGATGGACAGGGTGAGCTGGCTACTAGCATTTTCAGGAAAGAAACTGATAGAAATGCTATTTTACATTATGATAGCTGCCACCTGAAACATGTGACCAGGAATATCCCTGTGGGGCAACACATGCATATAAAGAGAAACAGTAGCACAAAGAAAGAGTTCAGAAGGGGCCAAGAAATCATGACAAAAAGATTTTTACAGAGGGGGTATAGTGAGATGTGTTTGAAAAATGCTGTAGATAAAGCAGACAATATAACAAGGACAGAACTGCTTGCAAATAAAGATCAAAACAAAAGAAAGAGAAAAAATATTACAACACTCCTAATTGTATTACTGTTTTCAGTGTACAAGATCCCCATGTGGAAAGCATTGTGAAAAAACATTGGCATATCTTGAATGTTGAACCAAGATGGAAGGAGCTAGTTGAACAAAGTCCAAGATTTATATATTGCAGAGGGAGTAACCTGGCAGATTTATTGGTGCACAGTGAAGATATTCCAACAGCACCCTCCAAGGGACCCAAGATGCCAAATGGAAACCATAGGTGTGGTAACTGTGCATCATGTAACTACAAAAAAAAAAGTTCCTCTGCCATGATACCGACAATTAACTCAGTAATGCCACTTGTTTATTATGCCTTGAAAGTTGCCTTCCATTGCCTTTCTGTCATATGTCTCTCCACCATCTGTAACCACCGGAGAGCTAATGTTACTAAAATGTGATTTGTACATAAAACTGTAAATAATTTGTGCCTGTATATAATCTTGCATGGCCTGTTCCGTCTGTCTTCCCCGCAACTCGTGTTCCCTCCACCCCTTTGTAACTGACGTGGAGCCTTTGCAAAAGAGTCTTTGACTCAAAGGTTTGTAATTCCGAATTTCAGAATTTCAGTAAATAAAATAAATAAACATACAAGCAGGATCCTCCTTTGTGGTTCCAAATAATAGAGACATGCATAAAGTGAGAAGTTTCATTTCCTGCAACACTGAGTCCATCATTTATTTAGCTACATGTGCTTGCAACAGATTTGATGTGGGGATGACTGGCAGGAAATTTAAGAACAGAATTTTGGAACACTTAGGGTGCATTTGGACTAACAGGTTGGAAAATGCCCTGGTACTCCATGTTCAATGAGCAGGCCCAGGTCATGTTTTCAAATTTTGGGACTTTGAACAAGTCACATTGGGTCAGAGAGGAGGAGACTTGAACAACAAGCTTTTGTACAGAGAAACTTTCTGGCAATACAAACTGTGAGCAGGTTGCTCTCTTGAACTTAATGATTCATTTCGACTAGCACCATACCTTAAAAAATATAGATACATAATGGTGTATACTTTACTTTTGCTTGAATTTCCACATTTTGGCAGATTATATGGGTATATTATTGTGGTTTTGTAGTTTATTAAGTATAGTAATGTAGTAATTCTATAGGAAAAATGAACTTGAAGTTGTATTTAGAGATTTTGCAGTTCCATACATGTGATGAGCTTATAGTTCTCAAAAATGATAGAAGTTACGACGAGGCACTTTAGTAGTTTAGTAGAGATATAGATGGTTTTAAAATTATGGTGGCGATGGTTTTTTGGTATTTAATCTACACTATTGGTGATTAATATTGTTATTTATTGATATATAGGTAGTAGGATGTATTATTTTAGAATGATTCTGTGCCTTCAAGGGGTTTCTCTGCTAATGTAACCACTTTAGTTATTTGAATAATGGGGAGGTCTATTTAGTCAAATCTTAGTCTGGCTGTCGACATCTTGAAAAAGCACTGAGTCTGATGTGAAACATTGATGGAGGGTGTGTGTGTGCTACTATTTGAATGTACTTTAGACATCTTTGGTCTTTTTACTGCTTTTTATAATAAGGAAACCATTTTTAGAGTGTCCCACAGAGTGGACTTTGCTTCCTATGACCATTTGAGCCAGCATTGTTTTGATTTTGACTGTCTGCTCCTTGGCAAGGCTCTGGTCAGCATCTTCCTGAGCCGCTTTGTTTTTACCTCATCCTGGATTGATATCCAAGCAGCTAGTCAGATGTGTTACTTCAAGTTCAGTAAATGTGGACCTCCAAAGAATGTACAGTGTCTAGTAAGGGCATTTAGCAGCACTGCTTTGAGAAAGGAAGATTGACAGAGCGGGTTTGAAGTGACAGGTATTGCAGAAGCCCACACCGAACGCCTCAACGACCATTTGCAACTGAGCATTGACTTTTAAAGTAAGGTACAACATTGAAATTCTCCATTAACATTTTTGTAAAACTGCCTTTACTATAGTGAGTGTTTAAACAGTAACAAACATTTTTTTCTTTTCAGGTACCTGGATCGTGGTTACTATATCCACCTCAGACAAGAGCAATACAGCGTTTTCTTTTTTCTTTTCCAACTACTGCAATTTTTATATTTTTTCTGCTGATTATTTAATAAGGAATGTGAAGAACCACTTAGAAAATGTCTCAGAGTCCATATCTACTATGATCGCACCACGTGGTGAACAGTATCACAGCAACCAGCGATCTCTTAGCAACCTTATAGCAACCAGCGTTCTGGTTGGAACAAACACTTTCATTTTTTTGTTAATGTCTGATGGTGTCTGCTACAACAACAAAGTTACTGTACATCTTTTTTTTTTAATTAAGGCCAGCAGGCTGTTTAACCTGTGACTGTTGGGGCAAGAGGATCAAGTGGTGGGGATCACAGCAAACAGTGTGCAGGCATCTGTTAGAATAGTAGCACTAGGAGCCCTAGTTTGTTTGTTAATGTCTGCAGCTTTGCTTTTAACATGAAGGTAAACAATCAGCTTAACATACTAACATACTAAAATGCCAGCAGAATAGGCCTAACGGTCTTTCGAGTCTGCTCGATTGGTCAGCCCCCACCCTGGGTGCTGACCTTGCTGCCCCCCCGCCTTCTCTAGCTTCTCCCTTCCCAGTTCCGGATATTCTTGCTGCATTGGATTTTGCTTCCAGAACCCTTCCCCTGTACCTGTCCCAGCCCCTCTTGAACCCCTCCACCGTCTCTGCCTCCACCAGCCCCCTAGGCAGTGCATTCCATGGCTCCACCACCCTCTCAGTGAAGTAGCACCTCCTCCTTTCTCCCCTGAATCTTCCCCCCTCCAGCTTCCACCCATGCCCTCTAGTGGCCCCCTCCTCCTTCCTTAAGCACCCTGACTGTTCCTCCCTATTTACCCTCTTCATGTACTAAAGACCTCTATCATGTCCCCTGGTCCCTTCTCTCTTCCAATGTGTACATATTTAGCTCTTTGAGCCTCTCCTCATAGGTCCTGTCCCCAAGCCCCAAATCATTTTGGTTGCCCTCCTCTGGACCCTCTCCAGGAGTTTAATGTCCCTCTTTAAGTGTGGCCTCCAAAACTGCACGCAGTACTCAAGGTGTGGCCTCACCAAGCAGTTATACAGAGGGAGCATCACTTCCCTCCTTCTGGAGGTGATCCCCCTAGTGATGCATCCCAGCATCCTGTTGGCCTTGGCTGCTGCCCTCCCACAAGTCTCCGAGTTGTTCATTTTGACATCCACCACCACCCCAGGTCCCTCTCAGCCATCGAGACTTTAGCACCCCCCAGGGTGTACACTTGGCCCGGTTTCTGGCCCCAGGTGGAGTACCTTGCATTTCCTGCATTGAACCTCAGCTTCCACTTTCTAGACCATCTTTCCAGAGCCTCCAGGTCCCCTGTGGGCCACCCTCTCCTCCTCCCCATCCACCACGCCCCCCAGTTTTGAGTCATCTGCAAGAGACTCATCTCACTCCTGATTCCTGTCCTTATGTCAGAGACATAGGCGTTGAACAGGAGGGGACCAGGACTGATCCTGTGGGACCCCACTAATGACCCTCTTTGGGGATGAGACTATCCCGTCAACTCGACCCTCTGGGTCCGGTCATGGAGCCAATTGCCTATCCATCTGATCATCTGGTTCCCCACCCCATTTCTCCCAGCTTATCCAACAGGCCATGTGAGAACAGAGTCAAATGCCTTGCTGAAGTCTAGAAAGAGGACGTCCACTGGTCTACCAAGGTCCAAGGCACTCATCACCCAGTCATAGAACTCCACAAGGTTTGTCTGACACGATTTCCCTGAGACGAATCCATGCTGTCTATCATCCAGGCACCCTGACTTTTCCAGGTCCCCCCCTAGCCTCTCCTTGACAATGCCCTCCATCACCTTGCTCACCACCGATGTCAGGCTGACAGGCCTGTAGTTCTCTGCCACCTCCCTTGATCCCCCCTTGTGGATAGGCACTATATGCGCCACCTTCCAGTCCTGGGGCACCCACCTGCCTTGCTGGCTGCATCAACATGCCTTGAACTAACTTGAGATGTGACACTCAGAGCAAAGGGATCAAGGGAGCAGGTGGATCTTGAGTGAGGAGCTCATTTACAATATTTTTTTTATAATTAATATTTTATTAGCATTTAACAAAAATAACAATAGCCATAACGACAACAATTAACAATACAATGACATGCAAAACAAGAACAGTTTAACCAGAGTGAAACTACTACTTAGATATACAATCTATTAAAATAAGCACTTCTTATTATTAACATACATCAGGGAACACATAAACCATACTACACACAGATTTTTTCTAGACCAATATTAACTCAATATTCACTAATATAATACTATAGCAAGGATTAATGCAATACATTATACAGAGCAAATATACTAAGACATAATACATATCATAGACTAAATTAAACTGAACTAAACTAAACTAATGCCACTGAGGAAAGGAAGAACAGCAGAGAACAGACCATACCTAGACGGACAACACCCACCCACCAAGTTACGGGCCAGGGCCCACCAGGGGGTGCTGGCCCTAAGTAGTTCAGGTCATGTGCGGGGAAGGATAAGCAACCTACTCTGACTGATAGAGGTCCCACACCAAGACAGACATTCCTGCCAGACATGTAGGAACCTATCATATTTCCCAGCAGCAATGTAAGTTAGCCTCTCAAAACTTGCAAGACGGAGCATACCTTCCACCCACTCATCATACATAGGGATTGTTGTAGTACGCAATCTATGCAATAGAAGATGCTTGGCCGCAGTAATTGCCACCATAAACCAAGCTGGCTATGATGTAGCAACAGATGGCAGCTTTTGAATATTACCCAACACCAAGAATGATACATCCAGTGGAATCTTGAACCCAAACACAGCCTTCATATTAGCTAAAACAGCCGTCCACCAAGTTGATAATTTAGAACAATCCCAAAGCAGATGAGTTATACTGCCCTTAGCCACATCACATCTCCAACACCAAGAATGCTGCATCAACTCCATAATGTGCAAGGTGGAAGGGGTCTGGTACCACCAAAGTAAAGTCTTAAGCTGCATCAGGTAGCCTGCTGTATCCCTACAATCTCCATAAGCATTAGCCCAAATCTGGCTCCACTCCTCATCACAGAGGGAATACCCTAACAGGTACTCCCATCTCTGTTGCACACGGTCTAAACCCGGGGTATGTTCAGCTAGTAATACCTTAGAAATCACCCCCAACTTAGGAGGAGCTATGCCCCCTAAATGTTACCTGACTTACCAAACACCTTCACCTACAAAGGCTCAGCAGGCAAAATCAAAGATCTCCCCGGCCCTGACTGAAGAAAATGCCAAAGCTGGAGATATCTCCAGTGATGTGAGACAGGCAAGACATACCACTGTTTTAACCTCCTAAAGGACATAATACATCTAGACTTCTCCAGAAACAGGTCATGCACCCTCTTAATCCCTGCCACTGACCACAGCAGCCAGTTAACAGTAGCACCCTCAATAAATACTGCGGGGTTAGACCAAAGAGGCTAAAGATGTACTGGAATTTGCCAGCCCGCTCCTAAACATGAACGAGCCCCCTTCCAAACATGAAAAGCATACACCTGAGTGGGGAGAGGCCTGGCAAATCTCCAGGGGTCTAAAAGAATACATTCCAGTGGAGCTGAACCAACCTGGTCCTGCTCCAACTCCAACCAACACACAGGCAAACAAAACCAATCAGAATGCAACCATATCCAAATCTGTTGTAAACCAACTGCAATATAATAACCTTTAAGCCATGGAGAACAGAAACTCCCCTTAGCATATGGAGCCATTAGGCACTGGGTCAGAACATAGCCTGCTACAATAGCGCAGTCAAGAGCTATGCGTTAAAAATGCCGCTGCTTTTATTTTTGTGGGAGGGCTCTGCCCCCAGCATCCTCCAAACTAAAACATACCAATTCTGGGGGGAGCAGATAACGGTGAAAGACGAAATTTGTTGGCCTGTGGAATACTTTCACCCTTGTAAAAAAACTAAGTCAAGAGGCAAAAAATCAAGGAAGACCAGGATTAGAACCCTCATTTCCACTACCTCCCAGCTGAGCTGCTCCATGCCTCAGCCCTCCACATCACGGGCGCAGCTTGGCCAACCTCTGGAATTCTCCTGCACATGCCCTGTGGCAACACCACACAGAAAATGACTGGGGAGCGCTTACTGCATAGCGCTGTCATTCCCCTACGCTGTCCATGGTTGCACTATACAGACTAGCACTCTGTTGACTGGTGTTATTCATGTAGCGTTATTCTAGCAGGTCACCAAGCCATTAAACGCCCAGCTGAAAGGAGCAGTTTCTTACCATCCCAATAAAACTGCGAAAGAACAGCCTTACATTGCTCCCACCATGAGTCAACTATTTTAAGGGAGAGAATGCAAAGGACATATAAAATCTTGGGAAGAACAATCATCCATATCACCTGCATTTTACCCCAGAGAGAGAGAGAGAGAGAGAAAGAGAGCCAAAGATGTTTCCATCTCCCTACATCCACTCGTAATTGAGAGAGCAATGGCTGCAAATTCTCAGAAGGCCAATTGGTAATTCAGGAGATACTTAGGGTGCAATGACCAATGAAGAATGGAAACAGGTAATAAACACCCCTCCAGAGAACCACTCATAGGGATCAACTCTGTCTTGCCCCAGTTATTTCTCAAACCAGACAGAATAGAAAACTGATTCAACAAGGCAAGCAGTGCTGGCAAGGATGCTGTAATATTCATAAGAGTCAACAAAATATCATCAGCAAAAAGCATTGCTTTGTATTCTTGCTGACCCACCCAAAAACCAGAGAACTCAGAAGATTCATGAATCTTCTGTGCCAAGAGTTCAATCGACAGTATGAAAAGAGCTGGGGAGAGGGGGCCTCACTGCTGGGTGCCCCTTCCTAAGCAAAAAGCAGAAGGCACTTTCCCATTGGTAAGAACCACACTTTTGGGGGAAGAATAAATAACCTGCACCCACCACAAGAAATTAGGACCAAAGCCAAACTTACAGAGAACCTCAAAAAGATACGCCCATTCAAGTGAATCAAATGCCTTTTCCATATCCAAGGCAATCACCCAACAGTGCCCGAAGCCCAAAATAGACCCAACTACTGGTGGATATGATCTGCTCCATCTCTCCTACCCACAAAACCAGCCTGTTCCTGATGCACCAAACCTGGCAAAACTTGACACACCCGTCTGGCCAGTATCTTTGCAAGCACTTTATAATCAACATTAAGGAGGGAGATGGGACGGTAACTGGTGCTTTGATAGAGGTCCTTCCCGTGTCCAGGCAAAACTGTAATTGTGACATCATACATGGTCTCGGGAAGTTCCCTGACCCTACAAGCCTCATCCAATACCTCCTCAGTAACGGCTCCACCAGGTCCCCCACTACTTTGTAAAACTCCACGGGAAGCCACCTGGGCCCAGACTTTTACCTCACTTTAACTGTTGCACTGCAGCTTGAACCTCACACAGCCAGATCGGTCCCTCCAACACCTGTCTCTGCTCCTCAGTAACACATGACAGGCTGATAGATTCCAAAACACTTGGATATCCCGTTGATCCCCCAGAATCCCTTATACAGGTGTGAAGATGGCTATAATAGTAATCCCTAAAAGCCATATTGATCCCTTCTGTATCAGCTATAATCTGTTCACCCTTTTTCACCTACTAGTGGTTGACATCTGTTTTAACCGATATGCCAGCAAACGACCAGCCTTTTCCCCTCACTTCCAGTAAGCTTGATGAGTCCGGAAAATGTCAAACTCTGCCTGCTGAGTATTAAAAAGGTTTATCTGAAACCGAAGATCCTGAATATGCTTTATCAAAAATAGATTCCTCAAACCAGACTTATGTTGCCTCTCCAAGAGACCTAGTTGGGCCTCCATCTCCTGGAACTTAGCCTGATGTTCTTTCTTGTGCACAGTTGAATAGGTGATAATGTGCCCCCAGAGATACACCTTCAGGCCCTACCACACCCATTTTGGAGCTGTATCTCCAATATAATTGACACTAAGGTACTCTTAAACCTCCCATCTAAGCCACAGCTTAAACTGAGGATCTGCCAAAAAACTAACACTGCAATGCCACTGGGAGTTCCGAGACTCCCCTTAACCAACAGAAAACACGAACATAATCGGGAAATGGTCACAGGTAACCACAGGCTCAATAGTAACAGACAACCTATTTTGGAGCAAAGCATGAGAAACCAGAAATAAATCAGTTCTACTACGCCACTGATGAACTGAGGAATAATTCGTATAGTCCCAAACATCTGGCTATCGAATCCTCCAGGCATCCCAGAGCCCATGATCATCTCGCAACTTAGACAAAGCACTTGTTCCTGGGGTTGCTAACCTACTTGGGATGCCACTACGGTCACATAGCAGGTCAAAAACTTTATTCATATCCCCACCCAATAATATTTCCCCCTCCCTTTGATCCTGCAGAACCTGTGACAGCCTATGAAAAGAAGGTGGACTATCAATATTTGGGCCATATACCGACCCTGAGATGTAATGTTTATCATCCAACACACCCATGACCAATCCTCAACACCCCTGAGGGTCCCGGACTACTGCCATAGTAACACAATTTACCTCTCTGGACAAGAGGATCGTAACCCCCCTCTGTTTCAAGGTGGCCCATGCTGCATAAATGTGCCCCCTCCAATGAGCTCTAAATCTGTCAACCTCTTTCTGTAACAAATGAGTTTCTTGCAAAAGTACTATTTGTTCCTCCAACTTTCTCACAAGTCAATACCCACTTCTGTTTAATGGGGCCATTCATTCCCTGCACATTCCAAGAGAATACTTTATAAGATGACACACCACAAGCCATATGCCAATCCACTCTCCCCCAACCCCTTTGGCAGCATCACCAATTAAAAAATTATCTAAAAAAGTGTTCCCTTAAGACAACTAGAGACCAAAAGAATAACTTGAAATACCCAAGATGTTAATAAGGAAGAAACCAGAGCATATATAAGTTCACTAGCTATCTGCTTCATGGGTACATGTGGGGCCACTATATCTGCCCCATAGTTTACAACCAAACATAGAACCCCTCCCTCTCCCATGGTGACAGTGAATACACCATTTAGTTAAGAGCACCCTCACCAAATGTAGTCCATGCAAAAACCCAATGCAAAAAACACCCCCAAAGAAAGAAACTCCCCAAATTCCCAAAACCAGAAACAGTATCAAACTGCAGCCCAAGGACAGTTAATAACAAATATACAAAGCACAAACCCAGGCTCCATATAGTAAGACCCCCCCCCCAAGAGTGAACAAGACAGCAATCCACACAAGAATATAATCAAGGATGCCAGAAGGGTGATCCAACCAGAAACTTGCTCCTGATAGAACAAAAAAATTCCCTTCACCCAGCACCAGTCCACTGTAATATCAAGCCCCAGTGCACCAATGTAACCCATTACCCCCCCAATGAAAGAAATTCCCAGAAGTCCCATGAGCAAAACAGTATCAAATGGCAGCCTGGGGATAATTAAAAAAACAAAATATACAAGGCACTATCCCCGACTCAATACAGTACCCCCCCCCAAATAAACAAACATCTAATCTCCAGGTAAGATCGATTAATTAACAGCATTCATCACAAAGCATAACAGGAGATGCCAGAGGAATGATTCAGCCAGGAACTTATTCCAAGTGAAGTTAAGCAAGAAGGAAAGAAATCCTTCCCCACATCCAGTAAAACCACCAGACTATCTAGCCGCAGTATAGTGACCCCCCCCCCATCCAATTGACAATAATAAAATAACATGGTAAAGCTTACTCTGGCAACCCCACACAGGAAAGAAAAATCCACCCCCTCAACCAAAGCGTACCATAACAGACATTAGTAAGCCAACTGTCACATATTGAACCAAAGAATCCAGCTGTTCCATGGTGGGGGCAGAAGAAATGACTCACATCACTGCAAAAGCAGAGAGACTGAATCCATGGTATCTTCATCCTGGGAAGGGGGTGGGGTGGAGAACTCCAATCTGCTACTGATCCTGTCTTCATGGTGCTCTGAGCCACTGCTGGTGATATTTTCACTGCCAAATTCTTTCCTGACAATGTCCTCTGTAGCTTAGGATTCTGAGCCACTTTAAGTTCTGCCAAGGAGTTCTGCGAGGGGCCAGGAGGAAGATCTAGCAGAAACTGCTGAGCCATCTCTGGTGACTCAAAAGATTCCACTCGATCCGGCAAGTAAACCCACAGAGTAGCAAGGAAACATTGGAGCCCCTTCTCTCTAGCCAGGTCTCTCACATGCTGAAAGGTCTTGTGCCATTCTAGGACTCTCCAAGGATAATCTGGCTGAAAGTATAGTTAAGAGCCTTGCCACCGGAGATCTTTTGAAGCCCTGGCCCCTTGTAAAATTGCTTCTCTATTCATGTATTGTAGTAGCTTAAAGACAACTGGATGGCGGCATATGGAGGAGTCTGCAACAGAATGGCCAGTTGGTACTCTATGGGCCCATTCAATTTCTATAATAGTCCCTAATTTCCAGTTAAACCAGAGGGGCAGTTAGGACTGCAGGAACTGAATCATGTCTCCACCCTAAGTGCACTCCAGGAGACCAAACAACAGCACATTGCTCCTCCTGCTCCTGGTTTCTTGATCATCGATCTTCTCCCAAAGCATATGGATCTCTCATTCTGCTAGGCCAAAGCATCTCTCTACCAGATGAACGCAGTCCTCTAAGTGACTAATCCATGACTCAGTCTGCTCAACCCAGTGGCCAAGAGCTTCTACCGAAACTCACAGAGCCGTTAAGGTAACCGTACTATTATTCAAATCGGTCCAGATCCTGCACATGAAGATTTTAATTGCACTCAGTTCCCTTGCTACAAGGCTTGAGTCAGACTCTCTCTCAACTTGTGTATCAGGGCCTGGGTTGGATCCTTCATCCAGTGGCGGTGGGGAGGCTGAAAGTTTATATTTTTTCTTAGCCAAAAGGCCCGTTTTATCTTTTTCTTCCTTCCCGGACATCTTTACACTCAGTATCAAAACTTCTCAACCTGAGGCCACCACTGAAAGGGGGTAAAAAATAACAAACAAGCCAGCCATTTGACGGAGCTTCAGAAGCCTTGCTGCTCTCAGCTCAGCTGCATCACATGACCCCCTCGTTTACAATCTTACATGCGCAGTAACCACGCAGTAGCCACAAAATTATAGCTTAAACTTAATTCATGGCTCTTCATATTTCCCAGTAAATTACCGTCCAGTGAACATGGCAAAATATAAAGAACTGTAAACTTTTCCTATTCTACTATGCTCTATTGACTTTACTTATGATTTAATTGAGGCCGTTCGATAAGGCAGGAGCAGTTTAGCTGATGAAATTAAGAAGATACAAAATCAACTTAAATTAAAAACAGAGGAAGAGCAATTCAAAAATAATTTAGAAGGTATTAAAAGAAAATTGCAACAGTTTTGAAGAGGACCTAATTAAAACAAAAATTAAAAAATTAAAAAGCGATACCAACAATTATTGCCTGAATAGGGCATATAGCTGGAAAACAAAAACACAGCATAGGGATATGAGAGACTAACACAGAGACTCAGATAGCTCTGGGAATTACAGGAGAAGGACTGACAGAGTCCCAATTTATAGGAAAGAAGTACCCCAAGGTTGTTTTTTTGAATGAGAGGGACTCCAGGAGGACATCGGGGAAGAGACAACTGTAGAAGATAAACCACACAGATGTCAAACACATGCTCAGGGACCAGTTTACAAACAGGAGTAAGAATATTATCATCAACCCATAGAAGGAGGGGGAGGTAGAGGGAGAGGAGATGGGGTAGTGGAATAGAGTTCAGAGGATGAAGGACATAGAAACATAGCAGTTGACGGCAGATAAGGACTGCAAGGCCCATCCAGTCACCCCATTTCTTTTTCTACCTTATGAATGTGCCATCGGCCTTTGCTCTGTCAATAGCCTACCTATTCATACTCATCTGTATTGCTCCCTTATGCTTATCCCATGCCTGTTTGAAGCCCTGCACTGCATTCATATCCACCACTTCCTGAGGTAGGCCGTTCCATGCATCCACCACCCATTCTGTGAAAAAGAACTTCCTCACATTACACCTTAATTGGCCTCCCTCTAATCTAATGCTGTGTCCTCTTGTCCTGCTATTTTTCTTATACTGAAACATGTTAGATTCTTTCACCTTGTTACTGCCCTTAAGGAGTTTGAATGTTTCGATCATATCACCTCTCTTCCTGCTTTGCTCTAGGGTATACATATTGAGCTCAGTTAATCTGTCCTCATATGTTTTCTGATGCAGTCCCTGCACCATTTTGGTTGCCCTTCTCTGGACTCCCTCAATCTGGTTAATGTCCTTGTGAAGGTGTGGCCTCCAGTACTGCACTCAGTACTCCCGATGGGGCCTAACCAGTATCTTGTAAAGAGGGATTATTACCTCCCTCTTCCAACTTGTGATACCCCTACTAATACACCCCAACATCCCTCTAGTCTTACCTACTGCTTTAGTGGTCTGCTTGGATGGTTTCAGGTCATCAGCGATGATGACGCCCAAGTCTCTTTTTTCCCTTGTGACTGCCAGCAAATCCCCTCCCAGCCTGTAGGTGGCATCAGGGTTTCTCTTCCCTATGTGCATGATTTTGCACTTCTTTGCGTTAAACCCCAGTTTTCACTCTTCCGACCATTTTGCTGGTTTATCCAAATCTCTTCTCATTCTGCCCAACCCATTTGGATCATCTATTCTGTTGCAGATCTTGGTGTCATCTGCAAACAGACAAACCTTACCCTCCAGTCCATCTGCAATGTCACTGATGAAGATATTGAAGAGGACTGGCCCCAGGACTGATCCCTGAGGTACCCCACTTGTGACATGCATCTCTTCTGACTGTATACCATTTACCACCACTCTCTGTTTTCTGCCCATCAACCTGTTTGCCACCCAGATGACCAAACTCTGACCCACCCTGAGCCTACCCAGCTTATTAATCAATCTTCTATGTGGAACAGTATTGAAAGTTTTGCTGAAGTCAAGGTAGGTGACATCAACTGCTCCCCCTTGGTCCACCACTCTGGTTACCCAGTCAAAGAAATCTATGAGATTAGTTTGACAGGACCTTCCTGTTCTAAACCCATGCTGTCTTGGATCCTGTGCTCCTATGGATTCCAGGTGTTGCACTATCCTTTCCTTAAGGAGTGTCTCCATAATCTTGCCAACTACTGAGGTAAGACTGATTGATCTGTAGTTCCCTGCCTCCTCCCTGCTACCACTCTTGAGGAGCGGGATCACATGAGCCCTTCTCCAGTCTTCTGGGACCTCTCCTGTGCTCAGAGACTCACTAAACAGTTCTGCTAATGGCTCTGCTAGTTCCACCCTTAGCTCCTTTAGTACCCTGGGATGTATGCCATCAGGTCCCATTGCCTTGTCCACCCTGAGCTTATCGAGCTCTTGTAGGACCCTTTCTTTTGTGAAGGGACTAGTGCACACCTCCCTCCCCCCTGTGTCCATGGTGCTGAGCTGTGGGCTCTGCCCTACCATCTCTTCAGTAAATACTGAGCAGAAGTATCTATTTAGGATAGATGCTTTTACATGGTCCTCCTCCTCCTCACATGCCCCCTTATCCCCTTTGATCATAGCAATACCCCTTCTGGACTGTCTCCTTTCACTAATGTATCTATAGAAATTCTTGTCACCTTCTTTTACTGTTCGTGCTAGTGTTTTCTCAGTTTGGGCCTTTGCCTGTCTTACTGCCTTCCCTACTTCCCTTAGGGAAGTTTGGTATGCCTCCCTATCTTCATCCTGCTGTGTTCCCTTGTATTTCCTGAAGGCCAGCATTTTGGCTCTGATCTTTACTACTGCTGTGTTTGAGAACCAAAGTGGTTTCCTTCTTCTTTTGCATTTCCTTTTCTCTCTAACACAATGGTATGTTGCTTTGGGTAGTGCATCTTTAATGCTTGTCCACTTTGCCTGTACCCCCTCACGTGTATTTTTTTTTTGCCAGGGCTAGCTTAACTCTGTTGGCCATTTTATTAAAGTCAGCTCTTATGAAGTCCCATATTTTTGCCCTGGAATTGGATGATTTTGTTCTAGTGGCCAAATTGAACCATGCCATGTGATGGTTACTGGCACCCAGGTGACCTTCTACCTGGAGATCTGTGATCCTTTCCCTGTTAGTCAGTAGTAGATCTATGATAGCCCTGTCTCTTGTAGGTTGTTGTAACAGTTGTTTGAGGCCCTCCCCCTGCAGGGAATCCACCATGTGTCTAGTTCTGGCAGATGTCCCTGCTGGTATTGACCAATCTGTGTCTGGCATGTTAAAGTCTCCCATTATCAGAACCTCCCCTTTAGCTGTCATGTTTTGTATATCTTCTAACAGTAATGTGTCTGTGTCCTCCCCCTCGTCTGGAGGCCTGTGCACAACCCCAGTTTGTATAGATGTCCTGTTTTCAGGGTGACCCACAGTTCTTTTGGCTCCTTATGTGTATTCTGAATTTCTGTAGCTTTGATATTTTCATTGACATAAAGGGCCACTCCACCCCCCCTTGCACCTCGGTCTCTTCTGAACAGTACATAGCCAGGTACTGAAGTCTCCCAAGTGTGGTTTCTGGTAAACCATGTCTCGCTAATGGCTACTATGTCCAGTTTAGCCTCTGTCATTATTGCCTGCAGGTCTGGGATCTTGTTTCCCAGACTGAGAACATTTGTGTACATGATTTTCCCATTGGCCAGATTTCAGTGTGTTAGTTGTTGGGTGAGGTCCGGCGTTTCCCCTGTGTGTTGTATGGGGAGCCAGACTTTTTTCTTTACCTGGTGATGCAAATGAACTACAAACATGCTGAACTCCTGTTTGACCACTAGCTGAGGGGGGAGGGGTGTTCTTCTCATTTAACATAATGCTAGTTTAAATATTCTGCAAAGACATCAAACTTCTGCCCCAATTCACTGACTCCCTCCTTAGTCAGATGCAGTCCATCAAAGTTAAAGAACTTTCGCTCCCAAAACTGTTGCCAGTTCCCTACAAATTTGTGTCCTTTTTCCTGGCACCAGCCCTTGAGCTACATGTTTAGCTCCCATATCTCCCCTTCTCTGATCTTCCATCCATCTCCCTCTCCCAGACATAGCCTCTTTTAATCGGAGCAGCAGAACCCTAACAACTCCAGAGATGTCTGTCTTAAGCAAAGGCCTTTCCTTTTCACCTTTTAAACCACCAAATAAGTTTGAACTTATGGTAGTCTTACATTATTTCTTTAGGAACATGAGGTTTCAAGAACATTTTTTGGTGAAACTCCACAGGGTCAGCAGGTCAGAGAAGATAGACAGGCAGCTCATTACAAATCTAATTTTAATCCACCCAAATAGAAGAAACCACAACATAGAGGCTTACATTACACAGGTCCTTAATAATGTTGAAAAACCTTTTAAGTACTCTGAAGAACAACCCGCAAAACAATCTGTCCTGGGCAGAGGCTAAGGCACTCAAAGATTTACAAACTGATAGTAACATTGTCATCAAACCTGCTGATAAAGGCAGTGATACTGTCATTATGAGCACTGTAATGTTTGACCAGCTGGTTATGACTGTTCAATGATATTTGTAATATGAATATAGTATGTGATTGTCTCATAAGATAGCCTGTGCTCCTGGGTGATCCCCCCACCAGGTTTCACTGAATACTACAAGATGTATAAGTAACCAGGAGATCTCTGTAATGTAATTAACTTCCTTGAGACATTGCATTTTATGGCCTTTTTATTACCTTTTGCTTATTTGAAGTGGAAACAAAATGGGACTTTATGAGTCTGCCAATCATAAACTTTTATGACGCCTTAAGAGGAAGAACATTTAATATCAACTGGTGTTAAAAAGCTGTAAAACCCTTTGAAATGCCTTGGGAGAAGGAACTGGGAATTCAAAGACTTATAATTTGGGAAATGAGTTTTTGCTGATGTCACCTTATTTAAAATACCTCCTGATAGGACATCATGTTTATATTTTTTATATATTCTAAAAGGAGGAGCTAAATGACTCATTGAAGGAATGTGGAGAGACACAGTTTAACCTGATACTGTGTCTGAACTTGTTATATTCCATTTTGAGATGCTAGAGAAACAGAACTCTCTACTCTGATCTACTTAGGTACTTAGTGGTAATACATTAGATAGAAAGATCTAAATGTACTTTGGTAGGAGTTTGTAGTTTTCCTTGTTTTTCTCTATGTGATTGTATGCTCTTTGATAGAGTGTTCTGTGTTTACATTTTTCATATTTTTATCATCTTTAGTAAAATCTTTATTTTGAAAGACTGCCTGGGTCTGCCAGTTCTTTTTTTGCATGTGACGTATAGCGGGTTAAGACTGACAAAAACTGTTCAAAAGCTTGATGGTGTTACTAAACTGGGAAAAGGTAAGAATATACCTAAAGTCTTTTATAGAGTTTTAAAGGGTTTATTTTGGATACCTGGTTTGCCCTTAGGCAAAAGATATATTGCATCCCCCTGAAGAGAATATTATCTGAGCCTGTACATTTGGGTACACTAGCATAAGGTTCACAGTTTGAATCCCCCCAGAACTTGAGACCAAAGGTGATTAGGACCCACAAGCAGACAGGAGGGTTACCTGGTCTGTTACCTGTTCACATTACTGCATCGGAGGTTGTCACTATGGGAGCAGAGGGCCTGACCTGCTGAGTGCATTGGTGACAAACACCCCTAAATATGTTAGAATGCGTAAAGACCTTTTAGACATACAAGAGAACTAAGAGAAACACACATGTTTACATCAAAGTATCTCATGGCTAGGATTCAACAGAGTGTTAAACAAGTGCTACAAGAGGCAGTGGATCTTTAGCACTTACATGAGTGGCAGAAGGGACTTTTAGAGACCCTGGGCTACATTCAGAAAGAAAGCAAAAAATCTGCACATGCACAAAAAAGGCTTGCAAAACTGCGGAAATGCAAGTGCGGCATATTCACAGTCAAAATTTCCGCAGGTGCAGAAAATTGCAAAACAGAGGACTTGCGAAATTCCACAAGTGCTGAAAATCCACAACATGTTTTCCACAGCTGCGGAAATTATATAAATGGCCCAGCAGACAGAACAACAGCAGGTGATCCATATTAAGTGGAGCAGGAGACTTTGACAGTCTTGCAAATGTTGCAGCAGAACCAGCACTCCCGGCAAAGCAAGCAGCCAGTCCCACAACTGGGATCATGGTAGCACCACCTGTGCCAGCAGACCTTGCACCCAGTGGCAATATTTATCTATTTGTTGTGTCTCTGAGGTGTTTCTTTCTCATGCGTCTGTAGCACTTACTTCTGGCTGTCACCACCTCTGCTTCTACTGCCTGTGGTGCTCCTTTATGGGCTGCACAGGGCCATGTGGTTATGCTTTGTTGCCTTTCAATGGAAATGTGTGCTAGTTTTGGTGTAGCAGCTGACACTACTATACAACCCACAGGTTTGCTGTTTGGTGCCTGAACCCCCACTATGATTGTTTCCCAAGTGTTAGTACATTGCCTTTTGCTCAGGATGAAATCCACCTCACTGTCCTTGGTGCAGCATGTGCGCAACATGTTTTCTGCAACTGCAGAAAAACAGTGGCTGAGAATAGCCTTTAAGAGAATATGCCATGCTATACAATGTCATTTTTTGCACAGGAAATTTCCGCAGCTGCATATTTTCCACAGTCCGCAGTGTGTGTTTTTCACAGCTGTGGGCTTTTTATGTATATGACACAGTGCAATTACCCCTTTTTTTCCACAACTGTGCAAATTTTGGGGACTTGCACATTTTTTCCCCCTTCAAAGTGTTTTGTGAATCCTGCCCACTATTCCCTAAAATACCAGTCTTTTGTGAACTACCCAAAATTCACACAAACACAAATAATCCACCCACCTGACCAATAGTTTCAAGGAATGAATCAATACTGGAAAGTATTTCAAGTTTTAAGAATTATTTTGTGCATCTGGTAGTCTATTTAATGGAGCATTACACTAAAGACACTAGTGATGTACTAACTCTAATACAGAAACTCAATGACACTATAGACTTCAACAATAGCATTTTGTGTAGTATGGATGTTAAGGACCTATATAACTCTATAACACATGAAGATGGACTTCATAGCTTTGGAATAGGACTCAACAAAATATACAGTGGAAGACATGCCACTCAAAAGTTCCCTCCTTGAACTTGCCAGACTTGTCCTCCATGAAAATTACTTTCAGTTTGAAGGACAACATTACAGACAGATACAGCGAACAACCATGGGTAGCACAATGGTGCCAAATTATGCAAATCTATATGTGGACTTTTTTGAATCTCCATTTGTTTTGAACCCCATGTATAACCCCTTTTCACTAAGCTCTGTAGCTACAAATGATACATAGATGATCTATTAATTTTCAGGACAGGGACTCGTGAAGAATTACAACAGTTTCAAGCACACTCGAACACACTAACTGACAATCTGAAATTTGAATGGTAGCAGATGAACAGAAGGTTGTGTTCTTGGACTTATTAATTTATAACAAAGATGGCAAACTGAACACCAGTATTTATTTATTTAGCTTTTGTTAACCAAGTAAGTACATTAGGCAAGACATTTGCCTATTTTCAGGTACGACCCGGGAGAGTACAAGGAAATACGACTTAGGACAACATGATACACTTTAGGCAGTTACACAGAGTCAGGAAAACAGAAGCATCTACATAGTCAGTAGGTACACACAAATGGATCTGAACATATACATCAAGTACCAGGCTGTTCCCAACCTTTTATTATATACAAATTATATACAGTATAGGACCCAAAAAAAGTGGGGGCACAGTCAGAAAAATACCTAATACATAGGGTGTATACATTGTGTACAGGACAAAAACCATGCAGGCAGGCTATACCTTAGGAAGGATGTTTAGTGCAGGAGACCAGGTGAGATTATGGAGGTTTGGGACAACCACACACTGAGGAGAGCTTTAAATGATTCTACAGAGAGGTTCAGAGGAATGTATGGGAGGGGGAGGAGCGGACCTGGGCAGGAAGGGAGTTCCATAGTCTGGGGGCACATGAGGCAAAATCTCTGTCCCCCATTTGAGTGCGAGTGGCAGGAATCCTAAGAACAGCAGGGCCCAGGGATCTGAGGGAGTACGAGGAGGAGGAGGAGGAGACAGCCGGCATGAGGAGCTCCTCCAATTCGGGGGGGTGCCAGTACCAAGGACCTTGCCCATGAAATAGCCCAGGACAAAATTTAAGTAATTGGGTGGGGAGAGCCAGTTAAGCTTACTATACTGGTCACAGTGGTGGGTGAGAAGAGGGGGCAGCAAGAGCAAAATGGCAAATGTTGTTGTAGGTGACAGTCCACCTAGAGAGGCGGGCTTTGGAGGTACAAGCAAACAGGAGAAGCCCATAGCAGAAAGAGGGGAGAAACACGCCTCTAGCCAGCACAAGGTGAGCGGTGGAAGTGAGATTGCTCTTTGTATGCTAGGCCAGACCCAGTTTGCAGTTAATGGCTTTGCATACATTCTGGATATGGAGTCCAAGGTCAAGCTGAGGGTCAAGTGTCACCCCAAGGTATTTGATGGAGTCGGTGATGAGGACAGGAGCACTGTCAAGATCAGTGATTCACAAAGGGGCAGGGGAGGTCTTTATCTTGGCCAGAGACCCAAAGAGCATGGCCTGAGTTTTTTGAGGTTGAGGACCAGCTTGTGGGACGTTATCCAGGATTTGGATACACCTAAAGTCCTTGCTCAGCTGGTGGTTTATGACCTCAATGTCCCGAGAATGGGTGAGGATGACCAGGTCATCAGCATATAGAAAGGACCTACAGTAGGAAGAGGTAGCGGGTAGATTGTTGACACAGATGGAAAAGAGCAGGGGCCCAAGGACTGAACCTTGGGGAACACCTGAAGACACAGAAGTGGTGTCCGAGAGCACCTTACTGTATTTGATCAGCTGCTGTGTACCCTGTAGGTAGTTGGTGAATCAAATGAGTACAGGGGTGACAAGCCAAAGGACCTAAGCTGAAAGCAGGGTACAGCATGATCAACTAGATCAAAGGCTTTGGATAGATCGATGAAGATGGCACCAGAGAGTTTAACTTGGTCCATGGCAGCTCTGATCCCAGATGCGACAGTGACAAGGGAAGAGGATGTACTGTACCCTTTATGAAAGCCATGCTGCTCAGGAGACAACAGCTCGTGAGACTGAATATACTCCATGAGTTGTCCAGCCACAACTTTTTCAAGGAGTTTACTGGTAGCGGACAATATGGCTATCGGTCGGTAGTTGTCAAGAATCTTAGGGTTGCCCTGTTTGAGAATGGGGACAACTCTAGCCACCTTCCACATGTCAGGGATGACCCCAGAGGTTAGGGATTAGTTGAAAATATGGGCCACCGGGGAGGCAATATGAGAGGCACCAAGACGGAGGAGCTTAGGTTCCGTGCCATCATGGCCAGCACTGGAGAAGGGGGAGAGACTGGAGAGCAATCTCTGCATCTCTTGTGCCATCACAGCCTTGAAATAGAATAACGGGCATGAGATGGCAGCCAGTTGTGGAGCAGGGTCATGGACACAACTATCACATCCACTGGTGGAGAATAGGGAGGTGAATGCCTCCTTTCGTGTGGAGTCCCTCAGGGTTCGGTATTGGCCCCAATGTTGTTCGCAGTGTACATGCTGCCCCTGGGGGAGATCATTAGGAGGTATGGTCTGAATTTTCATTGCTATGCTGATGATACTCAGCTATACCTATCCTTTGCCCCAGGAACATCAAATGCAGTGGATGTGATGAATATCTGTCTGGCTGAGATAAATGACTGGATGTCTTCCAGCTGGCTGCGACTTAACCTAATAAGACTGAGGTACTGGTAGTGGAGTCGAACAGAGCTCGTGATGGGATGGCCTCTGATTCTGCAACTGGCATTGTGCTAGGAGCTGTGTCATTGATGGCCTCTAGCAGATGCGTAATCTTGGTGTGATCTTTGACAGGAACTTATCCATGGGGCTCAAATATCCTCCGTGGTGCGTTCCTGTTTCTTTCATCTTAGAAAAATCGCCAGGATTAAGCCCCTTGTTCCGGCTCTGGACCTCCCTACTTTGGTACCATGCCTTGGTCATGAGACTTGACTACTGTAATGGCTCTATCTCAGGGTCTCTGGAACTTCTTCTTCGCAGACTGCAGCTAGTGCAAAATACAGCTGCTGCTTTGACTGGACAAAGTAAGTTCTGTCATATAACTCCCGTGTTGCTGTAATTGCACTGGCTGCCTGTCAGGTGGAGAGTTTTGTTCAAGGTGGGGCTTCTCACCTATAAGACCCTACATGGACAGGGCCCTGGTTACCTTTCTGATCTCCTGGTACCCGTCCACTCTGTCCGGGATCTCCGCTCTTCTGGTGGTGGCCTCCCTCACAGTTCCGAGAGCTAGGTTGAAATCAGCAGGGGATCGATCCTTTGGTTGCTGCTCCAGCTCTCTGGAACTCGTTGCCGTTTGAAGTGAGAGAGGCCCCCACTATAGAGGCCTTTAAGAGTCGTCTTAAGACCTTTTTATTTGTGCAGGCTTTTGGGGTTTAAGTTATGTGTATGATATTTTAACCTTTTGTACACGGTATGACATACTGTATAGGTTTTGTACGGCGCCCAGAGCCTTCGGGATTGGGCGTCTTTTTAAATAAAGTTGACTTTGACTTTGACTTTGAAGGCAGACAGGTCTGAGAAGTGTGAGTTAAATGCATTGGTGATGGTAAATGGATTGTTACAACTAGTACCATCTATGAGCATGTCAGTGGCTTCACCATTGGGGGAACCACTTACTACGTTCTTTATGTTCCTCCAGAAAGTCCTAGGGTTTTTAGCTGAAATCAGCAGTGCCGCTTTGTAGAGTTCACTTTTGGCAGCCCTGATTGCTTTCTTACACTCGTTCCTGAGCCTCCTATACTGCTGAAATATGGTCTGGTCCATCGTGACCTTGAATTTAGCCCAGCACTTATCCCTAGTCCTCATGAGGGTAAGGAGGCTCCCATGCAACCACCTCGTAGCAGACCCCATTACCCTCCATCTAATGAGAGGGGCATGTTTATCCTGCAGTGCCCTGAAGGTGCTGAGAAAATGACTGACTGCAGATGCTGAGTCCTGGGCATTCCAAACTGCAGACCAGTCAGTAAGCCATAGATCGTTATGGAAAGACCCCAGGTCGAACCTGGAGAAGTCTCTAACTTGGATGACTTTATGAGGAATTTTCAGGGAAGAGATCTTCCAAACACAGAACACAGGGGAGTGATCAGAGATGGAGTCAGGAAGAGTGCCAGAAGAGCTAATCCTCTCTGGTCTATTAAACAGGGCCCAGTCTAGGAGAAAGCCTGTGCCACCAGTGGAGGACCACCTAGTGGGTTCTTAATGAGTTGGGACAATGAGAGACCAGCAAGCAGGGGCTCACACATCTGAGCATTACCACCAAGCCAGTTTAAGTTGAGATTGCCCAGTTTCATTAGCTCATTATTCCCAGTCAATGACCCAACAGTGTTGAGGAGGTAGGACAACCCCCAATATGCCCCCCCATAGGCGGATTGTAAGTACAGACAATGTGTAGCTTTTTAGTGTTCCCAAGTAACAGAACTGTGTGCAGCAGTTCACAGGGCAAATGCAGAGACTGTTGGCAGGACAGAACTGAAAGATGAAGGTGACTCCTGTAGTAGACCAGGATACCACCCCCCCCCCCCGCTTCTTCTCTGGGTGGTCCTGCCTGATGAGGTCAAAGCCAGGAAGTGCACATACTGAGTCAGGGGTTGACAGCTTCAGCCAGGTTTCTGTTATACCCAGGATGTCAGGCTTATGGTGAGTGACCCATGCAAGGAGGTCAGCCAGGTTGGGCAGGAGGCTATGGATATTGAAGTGGGTTATTTTCAACCCATTGCACTTTGACCAGCCCACAGGTGAGGAGGAGGAGGCTTGGTGGGGAGGACCAGGGTTGAGCTCAATATCCCCTGAGAGGGCTAAAGTCACCAGTAAGAGCCATAGGAGATGCCTCAGAGGGGGCCACCCCTACCATGCAGCTTGAGGCCAGAACTCCTGACCATTATGACAGGATGCAAGAAGCACCTAAGATCAAGGCAGCAGATAGGCCAGGAGAGCCATCTGTCACAGGCAATTAGACTGGAGAAGGTGAAGTCAGTCTCATCTAGCTGTCCAAGTGTGACCCAGTGGCTCCACACAGGAGGAGCGCAGTCAGCAAAAAGCAGAGAGAGGCATAGCGCAGTGAGCAGCCAAGGGCAATAGAACTGGTGAGGGGAGGGGGCTTAGCCCCCCCCATGAGAAGCTTAGGGTCCCCCATGTCATGTAACTGCATCTGACCAGGATAACAATTAGGGGACAGAGCAAGCCAGATATGGGGACCCCGGAAGGGAGGACTCAGGGGCGCTGGCACACCAGACCCCACTAGGCTACCCAAAAGGTGGCACCCAAAGACGGACTGTCTATTCTAAAGCTGCCCCCACAGTCCAGGCCAGTGGGAAGCACCCCCTAAAGTGTTAGCACAGTAACCCTCACAAAGCTCAGTGGAGGTGGCCCCCCACAAGTAGGCTAGTACCAGGGAACTAAAGACCACAGGACATTAAGCAAATAGGGTCATTTCGTACCTGTGAATGCTAAAATAAGGTATAAGGTAATAAACAGGCAGACAATTCAACAGGCAATTTAAACCAAATTCAGGAGTCAAAATGTTCAGAGCCCAAACTACTCAGAGTAAAATAGTCAAGGTCAAAGGCCTGAGTAGCATTAGCCACACTGCACACCCACAAGTATTGTGTGCTGCAGTATCATTCAGTCACCTACAGGTCGGACCAAGCAACATAGGCATATCGCAGGACAAGGCAAGCCACCTAGCCTCTACAAATAACCCCCCAGGATTCCCCCGCCCAAACTTCAGTTCAAGTTAGCTGGCAATACAGCACATGCCTGTCTCAGTTACACACAAGTTCAGGGTCAGATTATTTCCCTCAGTAGAGAAAACACTTCTTAGCCTGGTTAACACGTATATGTTATTCAATCTGTTTATTTTTGAGGCAGGACAAATGAAAAGAGCTGGGCACTATGTGTCAGCTTTATAATTAAGCTTAGACTGACTAGAGGGACAAAGCTTTGAGTTGGGAGATGGTTGTTGTTTAGCCTCGCCTACCACCCGACATATTGGCAATGGAAGCTAAGCAACCAAGCTTAGTTAAAACTGTTAAGAGCAGGCACAGTACCAAGTTTTAGTTAAACTGTGTAGGGCAGGTGCAATAGGAAATTATGATTGGTTGTCTAAATGGCAGGGGCTGGTGGGAGTGGCCAGTGAGCATTTAAGGGGAGGAGGGAATGGGGCAGATGGGTGGGAAAAATTTCCCCCAGGTTCTCCACTCGAGAAATCTATGGTACGTGGGGGGGCACCCACTTGCAGAGGGGTAACCCTCACCTCCCCTGTAAGTCTAGCAGCAAAGCAGTTGTTATGAGCCGCAGGGCTCAGTGCAGGCCTTTTTAGAAGCCTGGGCAATGGCGTCACAACCCAGAGGGGACCAATCGGGCACTGAGGTAGGATATTTTGAATTTGGCACCCAAAACTCCTTCAGTCTGTGGAAGCAGAGAGCTACGTAGTTGTGCCCAGGTGCTCCAGACCTCAAAATTTCTCCCAGGTTCTCCACTCCAACTTGCCTCCTAGACAGGTACTCAGCAAAATACAAGTTTTCTTTTAAAAAAAAAAATGATTACTTTAAAGTCCAAAGTCCAAGGTTGCAAGTGAGCTCCTGCTCGAAAGCAGGGGAAGTTTTCTTTAAGATTCCGAGTCCAAAGTGTCCAGGCAAGCTCCACCTCAGAGCTGGGGAAGAATGCCTTGGGAATCGCGAGGGAGGTCCACCCAACCAAGAGCTGTGAGCCGGCACCTCAACCCCACTGCATTTGGGAAATCCACGGTATGCGGGGGGGGGGGACACCCGCTTGCAGAGGGGTAACCCTTGCCTCCCATGTAAGTCTAGCAGCAAAGCAGTGGATATACACAAAGGAAACAGATAGGAACACGTTATTACACATTGACAGCTACCATCCCAGATATCTTAAGAACAGTATACCTTACTCCCAAATGTTGTATGTGAAGAGGAACTGTAATAATGAATGTGAGAGACAACAAGAATTCTTAAATATGGCTTTTAGGTTTCAAGCCAGGGGGTACACTGCGAACAAGGCAGTGACCAGAACAAGAAATGGTAACAGAATAAAAGGAACCAAAATCCAAGGAGCAATATGGGTGACAGATTAGTATAAACTCTGGAAAGTTAGGGATGCAAAGGCTGCCTTCTACTTGGCCGAACTCGACTCTTCCTACCATAATCCTGCTAGGTTTTGGGGCACCATCGAGGGTATGGTGGGGCAGGATGCTAACACCCCCCTTCCAACTCAATTACACAACAGTTATGGCTCTATCACTGGCAAAATGGAAATTCTGGACGCCTTCAATAACCACTTCACAACGGCTGGCCTTGCCTTTGACACCTCTCCAGCTAACCTGCTGAGGGAACAATTAAGCTCCCATTACACTGGTGATCAGAGAGTTGACTCTTCCTTCAGCTTCAAATCTATACTGTTGAAACAAGTAGAGGATCTATTATGGCAACTAGATACCAAAAAGTGCAGGGGCAGACTCTCTGGACCCCTACTTTCTAAAGATTGCATGCCATGTACTTGCAGTCCCCCTAACACACCTCTTTAACCTATCCCTAAACTCTGGCTCTATTCCCACACTGTGGAAGACAGCCCAAGTGGTTCCCCTTCTAAAATCAGGGGACCCTATGGATCTTAATAATTACAGGCCCATTTCCATTCTACCAGTGCTATCCAAGATGCTGGAGAAATTAGTGAGTAATCAGTTAAGGGAGTATCTTGACAATGCTAACCTCCTAAACCCAGCTCAATCTGGATTCAGGGCCAAGCATAGCACTATCACTGCACTGGCCAAGGTCACAAATGACTGGCAATCCGAATTAGATAAAAAGAATAATGTCTGTGCAGTATTCCTGGACCTGAGCAAAGCATTCGATACTGTGGACCACGAGCTACTACTTTCATCCCTGTACTCCATTGACCTAGATCCATCCTCCCTTAAGTGGTTCAGATGCTATCTCACCGGTAGGTCACAGCAGGTAAAAGCTGAAGGTGACCTATCCCCATTAAAACCACTGTCAACAGGAGTCCCCCAAGGTTCAATTCTGGGTCCTATCCTTTTTACCATTTATATAAATAACATTGATTCAACCCTTACCAATTCCTCTGTACACCTCTTTGCTGATGACACTGTTCTGTATGTCAGCAACCCTTCACCTGCAGCTGCTCGTGAAATCCTACAAACAGAATTCTCCTTGCTACAATATCAGCTACTCGAGAAAAAGCTTCTGTTAAATGCAAAGAAAACTAAAGCAATGATGTTCACAAATCAAAGCTCCACCAGCACATCCTCTCCAATCATTCTCCCCCCAGCTATGCACTATACTTGGAGAAAATCTGGAGTATGTAGAAAACTTCAAATACCTAGGTGTGTGGATTGACAACAGACTTGACTTCACTCATCATTTAGAAGAACTGTTAAAAAAGCTTCGCCAAAGGCTTGGCCTTCTCTATAGATTAAAACCCTTCCTAAACAGAGACTCAAAGATGAGGTTAGTCCAGGCCATTTTTTCTATTAGTTGTTGACTATGCAGACTTCCTTTATAGTCACTGCCCCATCTCCTACCATCACAAGTTGGATACCTTATATCATAGAGCAATAAGGTTCATTACAGACCTGCCATCTAATACTCATCATTGCTCTCTTTATGCTGCAGTTGGGTGGGTTTCCCTTCACCTCAGAAGGAACAGAAATGCAGCACTATGGATTTACAGAGCGTTGTCAAAAAAACTTCCAAACTATATCCTGGACTGCTTCACCCAGACCTCTCCCAGCTCCTATGCCCTAAGAAGCAACAACATCATCCTGCTCAAATTGCCCAAATTCAACACCAGGTTAGGGAGGGCAGCAATCAGCTATTGTCTAGCTATAGCATGGAACACCCTACAAAAATTCCTAAAACTGTCCAATATCATTCCATTTGCATCCTTTAAACAGCATTGTACAGTCTTCTTCAAAGAAATAATTGCTACCACTAGAGCTAGCATTGTCATCTCACAAATCTCCTTCCAAACCATATATGGCATATTCCTTCCAGACAGACACCCCATCTTATGGCACCAGTAATACCTTCACCATCCTAGTATTACATTATGTTGAGTGTCTGCCATGCCCCCACTGGGATAAGTATATACTGTACATACTGTAAATATTAGCTTAACTTTCCTGTAACCATTTTTTATCATGTGAATTTACTGTACATCACTGTGTTTATAAACGTTATTTTCCCCTGTATGTATAACTGTCTTATATAAGTGTATGATGTATCTGTTGTGTATCAACTATTGAACCTTGACCTTATCAGGTCCATCTTGTAAATGAGCCTTGCTCAATGATGGTCGCCTGAATAAATAAAGATTTGATGATGATGATGATGATGATGATGATGGAATACTCAACCCTTAGAGAACCCATCAGGAGAATCGTTAATACACACTGGAACATACTTGGGCCCATAGACACACTAGAGATTAATAAATGTCACATTACTGCCCCCAAGAGAGTGAGAACTATTAAATATAAATTTCTGCATTCAGAACAAAAAAGAGTAGAAGGAACAGGTGAACAACTGCTGTTAGGACCATTGGAAGCAGGCATGCACCTGTGTGGGAGGTGCATACACTGTGGAAATATACCTAAAAAAACAGAGATACAACACCCTAATGGGAATAAGAAGTACTCCTTAGGACATTCCTCAGTTGTGATTCAGACCATGTAATTTATGTTCTCACCTGTCCTTGTTCTAAATACTATGTGGGGAAAACCACCCACCCCTTAAAACTCAGGATCAGTGAGAACAAAAGCTCTGTTAGGAACAAGCATGAAGATTCCCCTGTAGGCCAACATTTTAACCAAGAGGGACATACAGTTGCCTCTCTTCGATTCTGGGCATTGAAAAGGTGGAACCACCAGCAAGAGGAGGGAACTGGGACAAAGCTGTAGACAAGTGAGAGATGTACTGGATTTATACTCTAGACACCTTGAATGAATGGTTGGGCATCACTGCTTGTCTATAACCCTTCATGTTCTCTTGTTCCTGCTTCTGGTTTCTGTAAATTGTTCTCTTTGCACTTTACTGTTCATATTTCACTTATGTTCACAATTTTGTATTATGTATTATTTGAATTATGTTCTTTTACCACATTGTTAAAAATAATTCAATTGTAATTTTGCACTGCTGTACCTGTACCTCCAATTTCCCCTATCCCCCAGGACGTATCTGGAAATGAGCAGTTTATTGTTCTCTATACTTTCCTGGTGAAGCGCTTGAATAAATAAATGAGGAGAAAAACTGGGTGGCGTGCTGGTGAGGTATAAATACTGGAATACAAGTTTAAAGGTTCTTTCCCCCTCCATCAGCCTTCCTCTTTTTGGGGTTATACGTTTGCACTTATTTCTGGGATTCTGACAGTCCGTGCCTTTGGGTGGAGAATCTGATCCTCCGGCCTTGGCAAATGCAGGGGAGATCCTCTGCTTGTTTACTAACTCTAGATAAGAACTTGCAATTGTGCTAGTGGTTCTAATGGCATTGGAGACATAAGTTAATTTATAGCATAACCTTGGGAGAACAAATTATGGTAATATAAACATTTTTTGACAAAAATAGTTTCTTTGCCCTCCCCTATTGCCTTCTCCCCACCCCGAATTTTTGTCTACATTATGAAAATTTAGACTTGTAATACCTTCTCTGAACTTATGCATTATTATGCCCTAGAATTAATACATTCCTACAACTGTGCAGAGAACTTGTGATTTCCAGTCCCTTTTTCATTCCTCCTTCATCCCCTCCCCCCACTGTTTATACCAATAGTTTAAATATGCCACCTTTACAGGGACAGTTAAGCATTTTGACACTTTAACAGTATTGACATTGCAGCTCTTATTTTAATGAATACATAGGTTTTATAAGCCAACAGAGAGACATCGGTGATGTCGTGGGTAGTTCACCCACTGATAAAGAACACAGGACTCCAGGTAAAATGAGTTGCCTATCAGACATTAGGAAAGTCTAAAATATTTTGCCACTTGGTGAGGCAGACACATGCCTCCTTACAGCATTCACTCCTGTAGTATGTGTAACACTGCTGGGTGTGGGGGGCAGAAAGTGAGCTCCAGTATAGAGGGGCTTGATCTGGTCCCTGACAGCAGTTTCTGCTGGAATGCACCATGCATTGCCTAGCAACACCAAGCTACTCCAATGGGGATAAACACCTGGATGTAGTGATGTCATTATGACATCGGACATACTTGGATATTCATTGCAGGATGGCTTTCCTGCCTCCAGCCCAGCACTATATAAGCAACACATTTGGCAGCAATAAGCACAGATCACATTACATGTTGCTAGGGAAACAGGCTGATTTCTGGATGCATGGTAAATGCTTCATGGACCTTTTTTTTTGCAGCTGATAACATTCAAGTAAAATGTTTGTTTTATAAAAAAGTGATAAAAGAGTTCACTCCTAGTAGACTATATTTTTTTGTAAACAGGCTACTGAGTAAGAACCAGCAGTGAATACTAATTCCAGCAGAAATGCAGACAAATGAACAAAAACAAGATATATTGTACAAATGGAAGTATAGCTTTGTTTAACAGTGCATAAAACTTTTCTGGACCCCCCCCCCCAATTTTTTTTATTTGAATCAACAAATGAAATAAATGTCTGATTTAAAACTCCTTTTACAGATGCATGTTAGCACTCTAACTTTGATGAAAGCATAAGAACTAACAGAGCATAATTTCTAAGTTTTCTGAACTTTTTACTTTTTTATGACATCTAATTAGAGAGAAAAAATATGTGATAACCCATTCATAGCATCTGCTGCTTTTTAAACAAAAACTAAGTTACTAATCATATAGCTGGACAGAACTATATTAAAACCTCAGAGTTAAAATTGTTTCTCAGTTATGAGCTAATACAATGGTTGCATATGTGTACAAAAATTCACAGCAATCAAGTTTTTTTTTTTTTACAATTTACCGTACAAGTATTAAAGCCTTGTGGTATACAGGACTGTGATAAAATAGTAATTGTTAAGATGTACATTAGAGCCTACTGACACTGTTGTGCAGAATAGTATATAAGTAGACAATTACTTTTATTTATGCCTATTTCAGTTAGTGTTTATGTTGTGGACTGGATGATTTGGGGAATATTTGTAGGCGTAATCCCTTACAGGAACCAGTTGGAATACTGAAGAGTATTACAAAAGGACTAAACCACTTTAGGAATATGTATTGATTTAATTTTTATACTGTCTTAACGTAGATCCTCCACCCTGATGAAGCCTACAGATAGGAAAAACATCAGGCGGTCTATGGGGGATCTTTGTTGGATGCATGAAAATAAACTACATTTGAATTCTGTGGATTGAGTTGCTGGTTTCAGTACCTTTTGGTCTGTAAACCAACTCCCACCTCACCTTCGCCCCTCTACTTGACAGTAATTGAATCCACATTGCTTCTGCCCTCCCCTCTTCTGACTCCTCCCTCGTACAAGTTATACTATCCTTGATGTAAACCGCCACACCTCCTCCTTTCCTACCTCCTTGTCTCTCCTGTACAACTTAAACCCAGGAACTGAGAGGTACAAGTAATGGTTAGGTGTGGTCCATGTCTCCACTACTGCTGTGATGTCCACTCTCCTGTCTGCCAACAATGCCTGCATGTCATCCATCTTGTTTCTGAGACTTTGTGCATTCAGGGACACCACCTTCCTACTGGAGTCTGAGCTTTCTTCCCTTCCCACCTGTCTGCCTTGCTCATCTCTCCCCTTTTCCTGTATCTCCACCCCTCCATTGCTAACACCCTTACTCCCCCCCTCCACCACTACCCCTTAGTTCCCCTCTACTGGCATGGGGAGGTCTGCTGACCTCCTGCTCCCAAATACTGGGGGTCTGTAGGCCCAGTAGACCCCCAGTAGTTTAAATTATGATTTGGGTTTATATACTCACCAACTTGTCTCTGAGGACTCTTGACCCCCTCTAGTGAGGTGTAGTCTGTCTGGTACAAAAAGTGTTTTATTTGACTAGGTCTTCCCCAGCCCCCAGTACAACCATACCTTTCCTCCTTGCACCACTTCTTCAGCCAGTCATTGAACTCCTCTGTCCTTTTCTTCCAGATCATGCTGGCTGTCTGTAATTGAAACATCTCCAAGAATGCCAGTGATCTGGCTACCTCTCTGCAGGTCTTCCCCACCACCCTGAACCTTTCCTGTACTACCCTCACCTCCTCCCCAGCTAGGTTGTTGGTACCTAAGTGTATAACTATGTCTGGTTCCCCCAACTCGCCATTCTTTGGGCACACCCTCTCCACTGTCATCATTAGCATGAAAACCACCTTTCTCCATGTATTTTGGTCCCCTTTCTTTCCCCAGTGAATGCCCTTAACTGTTGAGTCCTCCAGGATTATCACCCTTCTGCCCTCCACTCCATTTCTTTCTCCCACGTCTCCTTCTTTGTCTGTCTTATGAGCTTCTCCTCCACTTATCTATACCCCCTTTGTCATAAAATGAGTTTGAAACATGGCTGACCGTGTTTCAAACATGCTACAACTCAGCAGGGTGTCCATGAGTCATGGACAAACCATGGATGACATTATCATGGGCAAATAACAGAAACAGATCAGGGATGACCATGGATGTCAATGGACAACCTTGTTTGTCTATGAAAACATGTACAACCACAGAGCGGAGTAATGTTGCAGTCACTGTTTATATAATGGAGGAAACCCTCAGATCATATTTATTCACAGTACACGTGTAATAAAAACATGCTGTGCATTACAGGATGAAACCCTACAGGTAAAGCCAGAGGGTATCCCAGTGGTACTGCTGCCACTCTTTGTGCTGCCATGTAGGAGATGGGTTTGCTTTCATCTTGGAAGTGAGGCACTTGGCTCTGGGGAGGGATGGCATGGGCCATCTGGCATTGGCACCTCTCCTTGTTGGTTGGAGGGAGCCTTTCATCTGTCATCCAAGCTGGAGTAAAGGTGTAGCTTTGTGACCCAGAGCAACAGTGTAGGATATATTGAGGAGCATGGGAAAAACTGGGACAAAAACCTCCTACAGGTACAGCTGTGCAACATTATTTAAAGGCACCCTTGGAGTACTGTTCATCAGAAACCTACAACAGTGTAGGTAGGATGCAATCACATACATACAGGCCAGTGTGAAGCATGAGCAGTGTTATTCATTCACTGATTCATTCATTCATTCATTCATTCATTCATTCATTCATTCATCTGTGTACTATATTTATTTCAAAAGTTTCAAAAACATAGTTTATTCCAGATGTGTCTTTGGGGGAAGTAGATGTGGAGAGTGCAGTGGTAAGTTACATCAGTAATGTTACAGTTGTAATACAATAATAATAAAAGTAAAAAGTACACAGTATACAGCTGGGAGGAACACAAGTAAGTAATGCAAAACATGGCATATCTCATTTTACTTCAGGGATCCTTGCATCTTCACCATTCTTCTTCCCTACTCCTCTGCTGAACAATCAGCCTTTTCCTGTCATCTCCTATCACCATCACTTTGGAACCATTTCCCCTCTTCCCTGCACTTCACTACCTCCCCTGGTTCCTGCAGGTGTCAGTTGAAACTCCTTCCCTCCCCCACTCCTGTTTTTCCTCTATGTGACTGATACCTTTTGAATTTGCCTGTATCCTGGTGTAGGGGTGGCTGAAACATGATATGGTGTTGCATCTAACTTGATACTGAATGGGAAATGTGGACCTATAAACTAGGACAGTGGGAGGGGGGAGAATATTATGGGTAGGATGGGCACATAACTTGTAGGTGCAGGTATATCTGTGAATAAAGAGCCTGATTCACTAACATGGTCCAGATATGTATGATTTGTACATATCTGGGCTGTGGAGCTCCACACCTGCAGATGCCAGCACACGTATTGGCATTCATGATCCCTGCTCTCCACGATCTGTGCATAAAGCAGACCATGGAAGGGCTGAGGTGTGTCGGGGTACAGCACAAATAGACGGGGGTATTCAGTTAGATGCCTTGCCAGTGCTCAAGTGGATCCCCTGCTTCATGCAATCAATCAATCAATCAACTTTATTTTATACTGGAAAGAGTGAGAGCAAAAACGCCTGTTTTCACATTCATCCAGGTTACAGAGTATACAGAGCAAATACAGCACAAAATACAAGAGCTAAAAAACCATATTAACAAATTTAAATTAAAATTGAGATAATCATATATATTTCAATGATGAAAGCAGACAAAGAGAAGGGGAGGCAGGGAAGGAAAAGATGAGACATAGAGCTGAAAGGGGGGCAGAGGACAGGGGGTGAGGAGTGGGTGTAGATGGTGGAAAAAGGAGGCAAAGTATGGGATTCCCTTGAGGAAGAGGAAAAGGAACCACACTAGTGCTACATGAAAACTTATAGCAGGGGGCACCTACAAGCGATACCTTCCAGGAGAATATTTTTGATGGTGTCCATAAATCAGGGGATGGAGCCACAGGACTGGGTGCCAGGAGGCAGACTGTTGTAGAGCTTCACCCCCTGAAAGCAGATGGAGTTTTGAGCATGTGTGGTATGAAGGAAGGGAGCCTCAAAAATTTGTCAGGTGCTTCCGCTGGTGCCATGCTTGGGGCAGATTTGGGGAAAAGGTCCAAAACACTTTGTGGCAACATGTTCAGATGAACCTTGTGTAGAAAAAGAAGTGTTTTAAGTTGAAACCTTCCTTCAAGGGGTAGCCACGTGAGAGGTGGGTAGAGGGAACAGTGATGTGGACCACGAAAGGCCCATGACGAAATGGGCAATGTTTTTGTATGAGGTTCTGAGTTTGGGAAAAAGAACAGATGAGTGGAGGGAGTAGACTGTGAAGCCATATTCAAGAAGGGGAAGGAGCAAGAGCAGGCAAGGTGAGATCTCAAGGCTGGGTGGAGGAATTTTTTGATTTGGAATAAAAGTCCTAACCTCATGTTTATTTTCTTGATAAGATTAGTAATATGTACTTGGAAAGTAAGGTATGGGTCAAGAACCAAGCCCAGATATTTAAAATCTTCGACCTTATTGATACTGTTCCCATGTAAGTCAGAGAGGGTGAGGTTTAATTTTACATTTTTCCTGGGGCCTGCAAAGAGCATGTACAGTACTTAGTTTTTTTAGAGTTAAGAACCAGGTTTTTGTGAAAGAACCAAGAGTGAAACCTTAAGAAATCAATTTGTAGGTTTGAGAACATGGTGTCTGTTTTTTTTTTTATCATTGCAGTATAGAGCAGCATCATAGAAACATAGAAACATAGAATTTGACAGCAGATAAGGACCGCTTGGCCCACCTAGTCTGCCCATTTCCCTACCTACTGGATAAGCTGCAGATCCTAGTTAACCAGCAGCCTACTTCTTCCTACCCCCACCCCCTAGAATTGCCTTATGACTATCCCATGCATGCTTGAATTCCACCACTGATTTTGACTCCACAACCTCCTCCAGAAGGCCATTCCATGCATCCACAACCCTCTCTGTGAAAAATACTTCCTTAAATTACCTCTGAGCCGCCCCCTCTATCTTCAAATTGTGCCTCTTGTTCTTGCACACTTCTTTTTTGAAAGATGCTACCCTCTTGGACTTTGTTGATTCCTTGAGGTACTTGAAAGTTTCTATCATGTCCCCTCTCCTCCTTTCCTCTAGGCTATACATATTAAAAGCTCCTTAAGTCTCTCTTCATATGTCCTCCGGTGCAGACCCTGCACCATTTTAGTGCCCTCCTCTGGACAGCTTCCATCCTGTCTATGTCTTTGCAGAGATTGGGTCTCCAGAACTGCACACACTACTCCAGATGGGGCCTCACCAGCTGTCTGTACAGAGGGATAATAACTTCCTGTTTTCTACTGGTGATGCCTCTCCCTATGCATCCCAGTATCCTCCCAGCCCTCCTTGCTGCCTTCTCACATTGCTTGCCCACCTTTAGGTCCTCTGATATGACTACCCCCAGGTCCCTTTCCATTTTTGTTGTTGTTAGTATCTCACCCCCCATTGTGTACTCTTCCCCTGGGTTTTTGTTTCCCAGGTGCATTACCTTGCACTTCTTAGCATTGAATCTAAGCTGCCATTCATTTGACCATTCCTCTAACCTTGCAAGTCCCTTCTCATCCTTTCCACCCCACCCTGTGCATCAACTCTGTTGCAGATCTTAGTGTCATCTGCAAAGAGACATACTTTCCTTCCAGTCCTTCTGCAATGTCGCTTATAAAGACATTGAAGAGGACTGGTCCTAATACTGAACCCTGCGGTACCCCGCTAGTAACCCTCCTTTCTTCTGAGGGACTCCATTTACTATTACTCTCTGTGTCCTATTCTCCAGCCAATTCTTTACCCAGGCTGTCATCTTGGGACCCACTCCCAGGCTGGCTAACTTATATATTAATCTTTTGTGTGGGACTGTGTCAAATGCCTTGCTAAAGTCTAGGTAGGCCATGTCCACAGCCCCTCCCTGATCTACTACTTTGGTCACCCAGTCAAAGAAATCTATCAGATTCGTCTGGCATGACCTTCCCGCTGTGAATCCATGCTGCCTAGGGTCCTGTGCCCCTCTGGCAGCTAGATACTCGACAATTCTTTCCTTTAGAAGTGATTCCATCATTTTCCCTATCACTGAGGTTAAACTAACAGGTCTATAGTTTCCTGCTTCTGCCTTGCTCCCACTTTTGTGAAGGGGAATCACATCTGCCCTTCTCCAGTCCTCGGGTACCACCCCATCCTCCCATGATTTGTTAAAGAGGGTAGTCAGTGGTGTCACTAGTTCTACCCTTAGTTCTTTTTAGAATTCTGGGATGAATCCCATCAGGCCCCATTGCTTTGTCCACCTTCAGTTTTAAGAGTTCTTCAGAACCCTTTCTTCTGTAAATGGCTGGTATCAACTTCTGTATCCAGAGTGTTACTACTGTTTGTTTTATGTACCTCCCCTCTTCCTTTGTAAATACTGAGCAAAATATTTGTTTAGTATCTCTGCCTTTCACAGTCTCCCTCTGCCCACCCTCCCTCCCTTTATTAAGCCTCACCATCCCTCCTTGGTCTTCCTTTGCTCCTGATGTACCTATAAAAGGTTTTCCCCTTCTTAACTGAGTTGGCTATCTTTCCTCGGTTTGGGCCTTTGCTGTTCTGACTGCCTTCCCAGCCTCCTTTTGCTTTAACTGATACAGTTCTCTGTCCTGCTTCTGCTGCAATTCCTTGTACTTCCTGAATGCTTTCTTTTCTCTTGAACCTTCACTGCCACTTCCTTTGAGAACCATAGTGGTTTCTTACATCGTCTTGTTTTGTTTATTTGCTTCACACAAAGGCTCGTTACCTCTGTGATGGCAGTTTTATTATTCCCCATTGTTCTTCCACCCCTCCTTCCCACCCATTTGCTAGTGCATTCCTTAGGCACTCACCCATTTTGGCAAAGTCAGCCCTCCTAAAGTCCAGTACTTTTGTATCGGCATAAAGAACTATCTTGGTATTTAGACAGATTTTTGGGAGATTATTAATATAGAGTGAGAAAAGCAGAGGGCCTAAAATAGAACCCTGTGGGATACCACACTTAATACCACACTTAATTTGGCAGATGTCAGAGTGCCCCTTTAATGGTTGTACTGTGAGATCTATTTGAGAGGTAGCCATTGACCCAGCAAACTACATCCCAGGATATATGAAGGCAGGAGAGAGAGAGTCAAGGAGAAGGCTGTAGTCCACCAAATCGAAAGCTTTGGGCAAATCAATAAACACCGGCCCTGCATACTGGCCATTATCACTTGCTTTAATAATATCACTGGTAAAACTGACTAAAGCCGTTTCAGTGCTATGGCCAGCTCTGAAGCCATGCTGAGCTTCAGTGAGCAGATTATGTTCATGAAGAAAAGAGGTTAGTTGTGAGTGAACAACCTTCTCGATGATCTTAGACAGGGGTGCCAGAAATGAGATGGATAGTTCCCTACATCAGTCCAGAACCCTGATTTGTATAGGGGTTTGATTGTAGCCGATTTCCAGATGCAGAGCTGGTGACTGTGGAATATGTAGCCAAAGAAAGCAGTCAAACCCACATCCTAAGGAAGTTACGCTGAGCGAAGCACCGGGGTCAGTGGCCTAGTGGAGGCCAATGCTGTAACTTATAAACAGATTTGCACTAGAATATCAATTTGTGTGGAAATAAAACAAGCACTTTTTTAGCATGAAAGTATATTGCAATCTGTTTTATCCTTTCTAGAGTGCACTGTATCTTTGTTTTAGAAGTGACGGTGGGATATGGCAGACTTCCAAGAATTCTCAGTCCTAACTCCCCCCAGCTGAGGAATGCTCTAGCTTATAAGTGTTCAAGTCTGGTCTTTCCTATCACCATAGAACCCTTTGTATTTGGTCCAGTATCGCCCCTCTCCTTGTCCATGATCATGCTGCGTGTCAATGCTCTTGCTCTTTTTCTTTTGTTCTCGATGGAACCTCCATGAAAACAAGATGCTGTATCTCATGAGGTTATCTCAGTTGGAGTAATTTCAAATAAATTATTTTTGTTTAATAAAAATTTGTAAAGCCCCTCTGTCCTCTATGCCAGCTTGGAGGGCTGGGTGCCAAAGGCCTGCGAAAGTCTGAGGAGACCAGGTAGGCCTTGTATGGTTGACACGCAAGCATTACTGCTAGGTCCACACAGACAGAGTGCTTCCACCCTCTGTGAGGTGCAGTTCCATTTAAGAATAGTGTGGAAGCACTTCACCCAATGTTTGTCCCCCACCTGGCACCTGAATAGACATGTAGGCAGAACAGGATCAGGTGTGGAGGACCAGTGCAGCCCAGGCTGTGAGTGCCATGGGTTGTTTTGCATTTCTGGAGGGAGCATTCTATAACTTTTGCTGGCCCTCTGCATGTGTGGCTGGACTGCAGATGTGTTGTGGATTGGCTTATGTCACTGCCGATTACCTTGTCTATCTCATGCATTGGTGCCCTATTTTACAAAAGCTGCAGATTTTGTGGCAGTTGGATGTGCTTTGTGGCAGCTTGTGTCTAAGATTAGACTCAAGTGATCTTGGGATGCATGTAAGCAGTCCAAACAATGAGACATACTACACATTGAAGCAATGTTCTAGAGAGTGTTCCTTTCATGTAACAAAACTCTGGAGCATTTGGGAGTTGTGTATAAAAAAGAGTTTTTAAAATCCAGCCCATGTTAGCAGCTTATTGATTGCTCCAAGCTAATTCATATTACACAACAACAGTGATCATTTCTAGGCTTCTGATTCTTCAGTGGTCTCCTTGAACAGTGATATTATCCCCAGCTCAGCACCACTGTATCAAGGTTCGGCAGCCGTACGACCTTCTCACATTTAAGACTGATTAACTGAATCGGTCCATACACTTCCTTAGCATGCTGCAATTGTGCCATGCAACCTTGTGCCCGCCCCCCCCCCAAAAAAATTACATTTTTCCCTAGCCTTCTTGGCAGAGCACAAGTCACTGGTAAAAGCATCGCCAAGCCAAACTGTAATTTTTCTTTTAAACTGATATGCGGCTCACCAGGCAACTGAAAAGATCATGCCCGCTCACCTCTCACTCCATCGCTCTGCTCTGTCTGGCTTCTGATTCTCACGGTCCCAGGTCAGCCACAAAGTTGAAATCAGTTTATGTTAAGGACTGCTGGCAACTCACTGTCCCCAAATTGTTTTAAATACTTCTGGTTGCTTGCAGTCTGTGAAGCCACAACCAAGAGTAACAATGTGCACAGCACCGCTTGCTGTACTCCTCGCATCTCTGGCTTCATTAAGTTAAACAATTTTCTCCCGCTCCCAGTGCTGCTCGCAACTAACAGCAAATCCCAGTCCCAGTTACAACTAACAGTTGACACGGGGCACGAACGGAGGAGAAAGCTGAAGTAACCAAGCTGCAGTAACCAAGAGGAAGTAGGAAAGTGTGCAAAGACACAACATACACTTACAGTACCACCTATTAGCCAAAACAGGAAAACATTTTTTTTTATACACCTCCATATTCAAAATGAAGTGAAAATCAAGTTTTTTTTAACCCCTTTTTTAATAAATAGGCTATGGGATAATAGCAATAATGTGGAGAAAGCGTAAATGCGGCTGCAAAACAACCAGGAAAGGAGCCAAACAAATGAATTACTCACAGTAGTAGGCAGGTTGGATTGACATCACTATCACCACAGCCTTGAGAAAGTACTAGTTTCAAGCATGAAAACATTTGCTGTTTTTCTGGGAAGGGTGTCTTGTACCTGTACTGCTGTTTTTTTTTATCAATAAAGACATTTTTAACTGGGAGCAACATGTTCTACCTCTTTGCGGTGGTGAAAGTGATGCCGAACCAACCTGCCTACTATGGTAATAGCAATAATGTACTCCAGAGATGTGTACTGTGCTAGGATAACATCTCTTCTCAGGTGTTGAACACACTCATCATGTTGGGCTCATGCTTCAACCACCTGAGGCATAAAGTTATCCCAGCACAACACACACCCTGTCATGTATTACAGCTTAATTTATCCAGGGTGTATTAGAATGGAAACAGTTCTGAGCAGAGAATTCAATGTTCAGCAGAAAAGTAATGACAAGAATATTTAGCAGCCACTGAAAGGGATATACAGAAAATCTAAACTAGCTGACATAAATTGTTTTGAGGTGGTCAGAAGAACTTGCAAATGCCCAGATAGTCACAGTATCCTTGAAAGTTGGACAACCTGGTTCACTGACCTCCCAGTTTATTGTTGGAGAGTTCAACAGGCAGCTGTGGTTTAATATGTACTGTAAGTGATAAGACACAACAGGATGCGTGGTCATATCGACCATAGGCCAAGTGCCATCAGCATCAGAGAAGTGCATATATATTAATGACTGCACTCCCTGGAGTGTCTTGTCCTGCTTATAAAATCAACACCTTTTGTAGTAAAGAGAGACATCAGGAAAAAAGGAAAATTAATAACTGAGAAAATGGGAGAATGCCTCAGGGACACCCTAGCAGAGATAGAGAAACTGGGTGGAGTCGAGGAACAGTGGGCAAAAATAAAGTAGAGCATTGAGAAGGCAACAAACCTCTGTGCCAGGCAGATTAACAAAGGCAAGAGGAAAAAAGAGGCTGCTATGGTTGTCTAAAGAAGTAGCAGAGAAAGTAAGGGCAAAAAGCTAGCATTTAGAAGGTACAAGATGACACAGAAGGAGGAAGATAGGGAGAGATATCAGGAGAAACAAAAGAAGGCAGAGAAATTAGGAGCACAAAGGTGCAAACTTGCAAACAGAGGAGAATATTGCCAAGTCAGTAAAAAAAGGGGGATAAAACATTCTTCAGGTATGTAAGTGAAAAGAGGAAGACCAAAGGTGGGATAGTAAGGCTAAAAGAGGAAGGAGGGATTTGTATGGAAGAGGACCAAAAAAAGGCAGACATATCGAACAAATACTTTTGTTCATTATTTAGGGAGGAGGGGGTAGGTGAAGGGCCACAAATAAGGGACAAGGACATTTAAGGAAGGGAGGTGGACACTAGTCATTTAACAGAGGACAGAGTCCTCAAGGAACTAGCACAACTAAAAGTGGACAAGGCAATGGAGCCTGACGGGATGCACCCTAGGATACTGAGAGAGCTCAAGGAGGTGCTGGCTGCATCTCTGACAGCACTGTTCAACCTATCACTAGATACGAGGGAAGTTCCATGGGGCTGGAGGAGGGCAGATGTGGTCCCACTTCACAAAAGTGGTAATAGAGACGAGGCAGGAAATTACAGACCTGTCAGCCTGACTTTGGTGGTGGGTAAAGTAATGGAATCACTACTGATGGAAAGGATTAGTGAATACCTTCTGATCAGTGGATTACAGGATCTGAGACAGCATGGTTTCACAGGGGGGAGATCTTGCTAGACATACCTGATTGAGTTCTTTGACTGGGTGACCAGGGATGTGGATCAGGGCGGAGTGGTGGATGTGGCCTACCTGGATTTCAGTAAGGCCTTTGACACCATTCCACACAGAAAACTGGTGAGCAGGTCGGGCAGTCTAGGAGTATGCCCAAAAGCTGCAAAATGGGTAAGAAGTTGGCTAAGCAAGAGGAGTTAAAGTGTGGTGGTAAATGGTGTTCACTCTGAAGAAGGCAAGGTGACAAGTGAGGTGCCACAGGGGTCAGTAGTAGGCCCAGTCCTCTTCAGTGTCTTTATTAATGACATTGCTGGAGGGTTGGAAGGGAATTTATGTTTGTTCATGGATGACACAAAAATCTGCAACAGATTGGACACACCAGGGGGAGTGGAAAAATGATGGATGATCTGAAAAAGAAGGAAGACTGGTCAAGGGTTTGGCAACTAGGTTTCAATGCAAAAAAGTGCAAAGTCATGCACTTGGGGCACAGAAACCTGGGGGCAATTTACCAATTGGGCAGGGAGGTATTGGGAACCACAAAACAGGAAAGGGACCTGGGGGTAATCATTTCTGATGACTTGAAGGTAGCAAAGCAGCATGATAAGGTAGTGGGGAAAGCTAGCAGGATGCTCGGCTACATAGAGAGGGGCATCGCCAGCAGAAAGAGGGAGATAGTGTTACCCCTGTATAGATAGATGGTGAGGCCCCACCTCGAGTACTGTGTCCAGTTCTGGAGGTCCCATTCTGGAAGGACATAGATCGGGTGGAGGCAGTACAGAAGAGGGCAACCAGAATGGTGCAGGGCCTGCATCAGAAGCCCTATGAGGAAAGATTCAAGGAATTAAATATGTACTCTGTAGAGGAAAGAAGGGAAGGGGGGCATGATAGAAACATTTTAATACCTCACAGGTATTAATAAGGTACATGAAGGTAGCATTTTACATAGGAAAAGATGCTTGAAGACAAAGGGTCATGCTGTGAAGCTGAAGGGGGAGATTTAAAGGAGATGTGAGGAAATACTTCTTCACGGAAAGTGTGGTGGATGCCTAGAACAGCCTCCCAGCAGAGGTGGTGGGTGCGAAAAGGTAACAGAATTCAAGCATGCATGGGATAGACACAATGGGACTTTAGAAATATGGCAAGGGGTGGGAGACCAAAGATTGAGTAGAGTCTATGGTGGCACAGTAGGTAGAGCAAAAAGGGCAGACTAGGTGGGCCAAGTGATCCTTCTCTGCCAACAGCTTCTACGGTATGTTTCTATGTTTAAATAACTAGGCAGCATATCTTGGACGTTTGCTTTCCTGCAGATCCCCTATAATGGAAGCGGCATGCTGCACAGCAGAAAGGAGTTGTTGCACAAGCAGGAAGGAAGAACCGGCGAGCATGCTACTGAAAGGGGGAGTCATACTCACAGACAACAGGAGCTGATTCAAGAATGCCAATCACAACAGATTGGAGGTAGGGAGAAGGATGTTAAAGAAGGAGTTAGGCCAAAAGTGCTGCTTTGCAGAATTAGAATAAGCATACCCCCGATAAATCTCATACTAAAAATTAGGTTTCTACATTACATCATTTTAAAGTTGTGAGTTATTTTGTAACCCGAATTTTACTACCTGTTCAAAATAGCCAGTTTCAGCAAAGAGCCACTGATGATGTCATATCCCAAACTCACAGTTTAGTCCTTCCTGTCAACAACCTTATAGGACAAGTTTCTCTATAGTTTAAGAAACTGTAGTTCTAGTAATCATTAAACAAGAAACTGACATAGGGCTGGATGCAGTACTTGCATTTCCAGAATGTTTAGATGCATAGTAATGTACTTTAGAATGCTTCAGGAGGTGGTTTTTGAATGCAGTGCTGAACCAAGGTATAGAACGTCAAAGTAGTAAACAGTTTTAAAATGTTGGGGGGACAGGCAATCTTGGAATGTGGCAGGGATGTGTCATCTCAAAATGTGGTGGGACACTGTCTCAGAATTCAATAGGAACACACACTGAGGAATTTGGCCGGGACTGGCAATTTCAGAATACATTGGGGATGCACAGTTGGAATGTGACAAGACACACCATTTATTCTGAAACTGCTTGTCCCTGACACATTCCTGAATTGTACGCACCCACCACATTTCAAAATAATGCATCACATCCCCACCACATTCCAACATTGTGCGTTCCAGCTGTATTCTAAACTATTCCTTCCTGCCGCATTCCGAAATTATACATTGCTGCCAAACTCCAAAACTGCACATCTGCACCACATTCCAAAGTTATGTTTCAGTGCCACATTCTGAAATTGTATCATAGCCACATTCCAAAATTGCCACTGCCACATTCTGAAATTGTGTGTCACTGCCACGTTCCACAATTGTGCATCACTGCCACAGTCTCAAACTATATGTCAACACCACATTCTGAAACTGTGTGTCACTGACAAATTCGGAAACTATGCATCACTGCCACATTCCAAAACTGTACAGCACTGCCACATTCCGAAACCGTGCATCACTGCAATATTCCAAAACTGTGTGTCACTGCCACATTCTAAAACTGAGCATCACCACCACACTTGGAAACTACATCACTGCTACATTCTGAAACCATGCATCATTGGTCACATTCTGAAACTGTGCATCACCGCCACATTCTGAAATTGTGCATCACCATCACATTCTGAAATTGTGCATCACTGCCACATTCTGAATTTGTGCTTAACTACAACATTCCAAAACTGTGCATCACTGACACATTCTGAAACTGTGCATCACTGCCACATTCTGAATCTGTGCATCACCACCACATTCAGAAACTACGTCAGCACCATATTCCAAAACTGTGCGTCACTCCCACATTCCGAAACTGTGCATCACCGTCACATTCTGAAATTATGTGTCACCACCACATTCCAAAATTGTGGATCACTGCCACTGTCTAAGATTGTACCTTCATGTCACATTCTGAAATTATGTGTAAAACTTTCATATTCTAAAACTGCCTATCATAGTCACATTCCTAAAATGCGCATTCCCACCATATTCCAAAATTGTACATCTCCACCACATTCTGAAAATGAGTGTCACTGCCCCATTCTGCTACTGCATGTCCATGTCACATTCTAAAATTAAGCATCCCTGCCTCATTCTGAAATTGCATGTGACAGCCACATTCTAAGATTCCGTGTCCATGCCACATTCAGAAATTGAATGTTTCCACCATAATCTGAAATCAAGCATCCCAACCACATTCTGAAATTGTGCATGACCACCACGTGCCAAATTTATGCCTCCATGACACATTATGAAACTACGTATCCCTGCCATCTTCCATAACTGTGTCCCTGCATTTCAAAATTGTGCATCTCTGCCACATTCTAAAAATATGACACCACCACATTATAAATTTTAGTGTCCCCTTCCACATTTCAAAATTGTGTGTCCCAGCTACTTTCTGAGATTGTCATTGCTGCATTCCATAGTTGCAACCTGGTGATATTTCTAAATCTCATACTTGCAGTATTCTAACAATTCCACACAACTTTGTTATTCTAAAGCCATGTTTGCCGCTACATTCCAATCCCCCATCACATTCTAAGGTACTGTACCCTACATCTGCACATAATGGAAATGCATGCGGTGACCCACCCAGTGTCATTCATCCTTTTTCAGATGTTTATTACAACTGCAGTTTTATGTAAGATGAGAGAAATGAGTCATATAAAGTAGACTGCAGGAAGGACTAGGCTGTGAGGTCAGGTCATGACATCATCAGTAGCTCTTCTCTGAAACTGGCGTTTTTGAATAGGTAGTGAATTTAGGGTTACAAAATAACTTGTAACTTTTAAATAAAATTACTTAGAGCTCATTTTTGGCATCAGGCTGATTGGGAATATGTTGATCCACATTCTGTATTTATTGATGCTAGAAATGTTGGCTGGGTTCCCTTTTTAAAAAGATTTGATAAAGGTGCAATATGCAATTTTTAAATGCACTTAAGTTAAAATAAATGTGTCAAAATGTTTGAATGATATTTTCAAACAGTTTGATACATTTATTAATTGATTTGTATTTTGGTACCAGGTAAGCTATACTAGGCATATGTACATGCTTATTTTTGGACACAACCTGGGAAAGTTACAATAACAGTCAAGGACAAAATTACAACTTATATCATCATCAAAAATGCAGTAACATTTAGTAAACAAGGGGTCATCACAAATGGGTAAAAAAATATATAGCAAGTGCACAAAAGATAGCAGCAAGATGTCACTGGTAATAAGATACACAGTTTAGGTGACAAAACATCATACCGGTAACTGAAAGAAAAGCACTTGTGATAATACCCAAGGGTAGTGAGTCATAAAAAGTTAACATTTAACTAGTTTATGCAGACCTGGAGTGGTAGGTGGCCTGAATATATTAGCAGTAGCGTTATCAAAAAAATTATTAATGAGAAAAGTGTGCTGTGGTAGGCTAAGCAAAGCCATATTAATGGCAGGAACAAGGATATGAAAGGCAAATTGAGTCCTGTAGAGCCTTGCAGAATAGCAAGTGACTGGGACAGCAACACATATTTGGGGGCAAGGCATTCCAGAATTTGGAGACAAAGGCCAGTTGGCCAAGGCCCATGACATTTCTGGGCTCTAGGAAAGGCTGAAAGTTCACTGATTTCAGATAGTTGGTAGACAAAGGGCCCTACAGGCAGGTGGCATGGGAAGATGTGGAGGCAGGCCTAAAAAGTTTATCAATGAAATGGCCTACAGCAAAGAAACATTGGCCAGCATGGGAGCGCCAGTCCTGGCCAGTGAAAAGGTGATAGTGGTGCATGAGTTTTGTGGTGGTGACAGCTTCCTTGCTTTGTAGGTAAGGAGAAATGGGTAGACTGGATGGACAAAGCAATCCTTATATGCCGCCAAATTCTATGTTTCTATGTTTATGGTAAAAAAAATTATGCATAGCTGGCCCACTGATGCAGTGGAAGTGGTATTGTTTGCAATGACAGTGATCCAGTTTGGGAGTGAAGTTGGGTCATTGGGAGCCATCTGGAGGAAGGAAGACTGAGCTTCCCATGGAGAGCTGTCATTCATCAGGGTGAGAGGGATATCAGCCCCACAGAGCAATCACCACCTACAGGAGATTAAAGGGCGATCACAAGAAAAGACTTGCCTGCTTTTGTTGGAGGTTGAGAAACTTGCTATACTGCAGAGAACAAACTAGAATGCAGTTGAGGAACTGGGAACCTGGTAAAACATAATATTGTTGGGGACTTGTTAGGAAGGTAAGCTACACTTTCTACAGAAAGTTTCATTTTTTCTTAGTGGCATTAAGAAGAGAATTGCAGGATTCCATTAAAGTGTAGAAATTTTATAACCAGAGGGGGTGAAATACAACCGAAGTTGCTTGATTCCTGTGCTACAGACCTAGGATTTGGAAGGATATTTGTGCAACATTTTAGAAGTGTCCTGCTGGCTGAGCAGTGAGTTTATCCCTGGTTTCAGATAAGGGTTTGTGTATTAGAATCAGACATAGCAAAGTGCCTACACGGAAAGGCCTGCTTACATCACAGGTGTCACTAGTCAATCAATTGATTCTGGGTGGGGCTTTTATCACTGAGCTGTCTTAGGCAAACTACACAGTGAGAAGCCAGTCAGAAAAGACTTGCCTGCTTCTGTTGGAGGTTGAGAAACTTGCTATACTGCAGAGAACAAACTAGAACACAGTTGAGGAACTGGGAACCTGGTAAAACATAATATTGTTGGGGACTTGTTAGGAAGGTAAGCTACGCTTTCTACTGAAAGTTTCATTTTTTCTTATTGGCATTAAGAAGAGAATTGCAGGATTCCATTAAAGTGTAGTAATTTTATAAGCAGAGAGGGTGAAATACAACTGAAGTTGCTTGATTCCTGTGCTAGAGACCTAGGATTTGGAAGGATATGTGTGCAACATTTTAGAAGTGTCCTGCTGGCTGAGCAGTGAGTTCATTTCTATCCCTGGACTCAGTAGAGTGGTTTGTGTAGGAACAGTGGTCTAGTAAATTGCGGTGTTGGTTGACTTACTATAAAGGGCAGTACTCACCAGGGTGGTGGAGGAGTGGTGTATTTGATTGTTTCTATCAGACACCAGTGGTTGTGGTCTACCCACCCACCCTTCCCTCACCCCACCCACCCCAGGCATGGCATTTCCTTTATAGCCAAGGTTCTGACATCACTTCCTCAACAGGTCTTGGGGCAGAACTGTCATATTCTAAATAATCCAGCACAGTGCATAAAGGGTAAGTACACACACACACACACAAAAAAAAAAAAATTATATATTACTCATTGTATATTATAAGGAAGAGGGACATGTGGGGAGTGGTGCAATGCACTGGCTGTGGGGCAGCAGTTTTCCAGGAGACATTCTGAAACCTGCGTTGCTGCCCTATTTGCAGGCAACTGTCAGCTCTGAGGGAGGAGGTTGCCCACCTCCAGGCTGAACTGGCAAGGACCAAGGAGGCCTCTCCCACCCAAAGAGCACCAGTTCCACAACCACTACCTAAGAGGTTGCCATGTGTGAAGAGCAGATGGACCACAGTAGGTTCTGGGAGGGTGAGGGTGGTGGAACAGAGGCTTAGCCCCCGAGTTGTACCTCTACACAAATCATATGTCAGTTTGGCAAATCAAGGTTCCTCTATGATGACACCCTCAGTAGAGACCAAGAAGAATGCTGGAGACATCCACAAGGGAGACCCACAAAAGAGTGGCAAGGGACACTACAGGGGAAAGAAACAGCTTCTGATAGGGGACTCAGTTGTTAGGGGTGTAGACCTGGGGAAGGGAGAGGAGATGGAAGTAAGGTGCCTGCCTGGTGCCATAGCTTGGAGGGACAGGAAGAAAATCCTCAGGATTGCAGAAGCAGCATCACAGGAGAGGGAACTAGATATCATTGTCCACCTTGGGACAAATGACCTAGCTAGGCATGAGATCAGTGCAGTGCAGGATAAATTTGTGGAGTTGGGGAGGGCCTCAAACAGGTAGCAAGCACAGTAACCTTCTCAGAGGTGCTGCCAGTCTATGGCAGGGGTGAGGCTAGGGTACTGCACACCATGCAGTTTAATGAATGGTTGCAAAACTGGTGCAGAGCACAGGGCTTTGGCTTCATTGGGGACTGGGGGTCCACCTGGAGAGGTGAAGGTCTATACTGCCATGATGGTCTGCATCTGTCCAGGAAGAGAAACAAGCTCCTAGGTGACAGGTTTAAAGGCTTCCTTGACAAGCTTTTAAACTAGCCAAGGGGGGAGGTGCTGATAGGAAACAGGAAAGTTCAAGCCTCCCCCCACAAAACATGGCAGGTAGTAAGGTAAACACTGAGGTACAGAGCTTGACAGAGGGCAGGACAGGGGTAAATGGAAAAATAGACAAGGGCAATAAGAGCAGGGATGGGGTAAAAAAGGATAAAGCCAACATTAAATGGAGGGCAATGAGTACCAATGCCCGTAGTCTGGGAAACAGCTAGTGGTGGAACCCACTCGAGAGGGAGCAATATTAGACCTGGTACTCTCAAATGGAGAGAGGATCACACATTTAGAAGTCAGTAGACATCTGGGAACAAGTGACCACTGCACAGTGTGCTTCACAATAAACACAACCATGGAGACAAGCCATACAAAGACAAGGATACTGGACTTTAGATGGGGTTACTTTGGCATAATGAGTGAATACCTGAGGAATGCATTAGCAAATGGCCAAAAAGGAGAGGTGGAAGAACAATGGAGAAAAATCAAAACTGCCATCATGGAGGCAACAAGCCTTTGTGTGAAACAAATAAAGAAAACAAAGCGGTATAAAAAAAACACTATGGTTCTCAAAAGAGGTGTCAGGGAAGGTTAAGGAGAAAAATGGCTGCATTCAAAAAGTATAAGGAATCACAGAAGGAGCATGACAGGGAACTGTATCAATTAAAGCAGAAAGAAGTGGGGAAGGCAGTCAGAAAAGCAAAGGCCCAAACAGAGGAAAAGATTGCCAACTCAGTTAAGAAGGGGGATAAAACCTTTTATAGGTACATTAGGGAGCATAGAAAGGTTAAGGGAGGGATAGTGAAGATCAATAAAGGAGAGGGGAGGTGAGCAGAGGGAGACAGTGAAAAGGCAGATATACTGAATGAATACTTTTGCTCAGTATTCACAAAAGAAGAAGAGGAGGAGTTACCTAAACCAAACAATAGAAGCACTCTGGGTAGTGGGGTTGATGCCAGTCCATCTACAGAAGAAAAGAGTCCTGAAAGAACTCCTAAAACTCAAGGTGGACAAAGCAATGGGGCCTGACGGGATTCACCCTAGAATCCTAAAAGGGCTAAGGGAGGACCTAGTGACACCACTAACCACACTTTTTAACAAAAAATGGGAAGATGAGGTGGTACCTGAGGACTGGAGAAGGGCAGATGCGATTCCCCTTCACAAAAGTGGGAGCAAGGCAGAAGCAGGAAACTACAGACCTGTTAGTTTGGCCTCAGTGGTGGGGAAAATGATGGAATCACTTCTAAAAGAAAGAATTGTTCAGTACCTAGAGGCCAGCGGGGCACAGGACCCAAAGCAGCACATATTCACAGCAGGAAGGTCATGTCAGACAAATCTAATCGGTTTCTTTGACTGGGTGACCAAAGTAATAGACCAGGGAGGGGCTGTGGATATGGCCCACCTAGACTTTAGAAAGCAAGGCATTTGACACAGTCCCGCACAAAAGATTAATAATCATGTTAGCCAGCCTGGGAGTGGGTCCCAGGGTGGTAGCTTGGGTAGCAAACTGGCTGCACAACAGGGCACAGAAGGTAATAGTGAATGGAACACATTCTGAAGAAAGGGGGGTTACTAGTGGAGTACCTCAGGGCTCAATACTGGGTCCAGTCCACTTTAAGGTCTTTATAGGTGACATTGAAGAGGGTCTGGAAGGAAAGGTATGACTCTTTTCAGATGACACAAAGATCTGTAACAGAGTTGATACACAAGGGGGGTAGAAAGGATGAGAAGGGACTTGGCAAGGTTGGAGGAATGGTCAGACATATGGCAACTTAGATTCAATGCAAAGAAGTGCAAAGTAATGCACCTGGGAAATAAAAATCCAGGAGAAGAGTACACAATAGCAGGGGAGGTACTAACAACAACAATAATGGAAAGGGATCTGGGTGTAGTCATATCAGATGACCTAAAGGTGGGTAAGCAATGTGAGAAGTCAGTAAGGAGAGCCAGGGGGATACTGGGCTTAGGGAGGGGCATCACAAGTAGAAAAAGGGAAGTGGTTATCCCTCTGTTTGTTTTTTTTGTTTTTTTTAACCAGGTATAGCACACTAAGCTGAAAGCTTTTTTACAGGAGCAACCTGGGAACAGAAGGGGGTTAAGTGACTTGCTCAGGGTCACACAGTATGCAAGTGGAAGCTGTGGGATTCAAACCCAGGTCTGATCTGCTGGATGTCACCAAATTTGCAGCTCAGAGCCTTAGACCACTGCGCTATACTGCCTCCTCTGTACAGACAGTTGGTGAGAGCCCATCTGGAGTACTGCATGCAGTTTTGGAGACCTCATCTACACAAGAACATAGACAGGATGGAAGCAGTCCAGAGGAGGGCAACTAAAATGGTGCAGGGTCTACATCAGAAACCATATGAGAGAGAGACTGAGAGAAGCTTAATATGTATACCCTTGATGAAAGGAGGGATGGGGACATGATAGTAACTCTTAAAGTACCTCAAGGGAATCAACAAAGTCCAGGAGGGTAGCATCTTTCAGAAAAAGAGATGTGTAAGAACAAAGGGGCACAATTTAAAGTTAGAGGGGATGGCTCAGGGGTAATGTGAGGAAATTCTTTTCAGGAGAGAGTGGTTGACGATGGAACCGCCTTCCTGGAGAGGTTGTGGGGTCTAAAACAATGGGGGAATTCAGACATGCATGGGACAGACATAAGGCAATTATAGTGGGGGGTTGCAGGAAGTAGGCTGTTGGTTTACTAGAATCTGCAGCTTATCCAATAGGTAGGGAAATGGGCAGACTGGGTGGGCCAAGTGGTCCTTATCTGCCATCAAAGTCTATGTTTCTATGTAATTAGGGCCAGCAGAAGGGTGGGATACCCCCTGAAACCCTGGATGACCCCAGATGCCAGTGTGGCTGCATACTGGTGCACGTGTCTCATTGCAGGCTGGCATCCCTGGGGAAAACATGGAGGAGAAAAGCCCTGAACCACTCCAGATGATGCAGGCACCCACTGTGGAGGCCCATGCACTACCAAAGCAGAACTCCACCCGCCACATGATGGTCCTGGGTAAGTGGTGGTCAGTATAAGTCCATGAGAAGGTAGATGGCAGGGCTGAGGAGGGGTCACCATCATAGGGGGTAGCTAAAGATTTTTGAAAAAATGTTGGGCCATGTTTTAGAAAAAGAGAAAGACAGCACTTACTCATGTATCCCAACAACTTCCTGTTTTTCTTGTCATAGAAGCCAAGAATGTGAAGTAGAATAACATAGAAACATAGAATATGATGGTAGAAAAATGCTCAGCAGCCTATCTGGCCTGCCCACCCTACCTACATCACCTAAGCTGGCCTTAGTGGCCATCCCTCTCCCTTACTCTTTGCCTCCAACCTTGCTTGTTAAGGACTTGTTCTCATCCCACCTTTGAGTCCTTCCACTTTTTTGGCTGAAACGACTTCTTCTGACAGTCTGTTCCACTTGTTCACCACCCTTTTCTGTGACAAAATGGTTGCAGCCATCCTTGAATTTACATCCGGCCACTTTAACTCCCTCCCCCATCTTGCTTGTATTCATGTCTAAGATGAGCACATCCTTGCATGACACCCATGAATGTATTTGTAAGTCTCTTATACATCTCTATCATGTCCCCCTTTTCCAATCTAGTCTCCAGGATGTACATGTTGCAATCCTTCAGTCACTCTTCATATGTTTTCTCACCCATCCACTGGAGCATTTTGGTTGCCCTTCTCTGTAAAAAGTCATCTCCACTCTCACAATCCTTCCATAAGTATGGGTCATGTACCAGAAATGGCCCATTTAGCATACAGCCATTTGTTTATTGTGCCAGAATTCATAAAAATGGCATAGGTAGACATAACAGGGAAGACAAAATGCCTAACACCGAGGTGTAATGGCATGCAGTATGGAAATGTCAAGTTTTCTTAACACACCTGAGTAAAACATCGTGTGAGGTAGTCGCTCTTTTTTCTGGCACTTTCCAGCCAGTTATCCCTAGGATACATGACCTTGTACCAGGAAACCTGCTTCACATTTCCGTGGACCGCGGTGCAGTAATAGTAGTAGACTTTATTTATATGTCTCGTTATTCCAAGGGTTCAGGATGCCTCAGATTGAAAACTAGAAAATAAGATGTTTATTCTTAAACAGAACAACCATTAATATCTTCCAACCATTTCCAATAATAATTTTTAATGCTGTATATTTCGACAGCTGTAATTTTGTAACTGTGAGTCTTAGAAACATACGCTTTTTAAGAAAAGGCTTAGAGTCTGATCAACCTGAATTTTTTGTCATTCTCTTGTTATGCACTCTTGCTCTGCTGTCTGAAATCCTTCCAGACACCCCAAAGTGCCTGGCTCTGCGGGATCTGCCCGTTACAGTTTCTATCCTCCATGCTGCCTCTGCTTGCCCACTGGTGGAGAGGATATACGCCTGAACTGTATTGTTTTCATCAGGAAATGTGCTGTGTGAGTGACAGCCAGTCTTGCTGCACTGGGATTCTTCCATCCTCAGACAGCAGGGCTGTCTTTTCCCATGTGTTTCTCTCAGTCCCCACAGAAGCGGACACACTGGGGAGACCAAGGTGCATGTGCACACTGAGCATGCTGCTGTGCCAGTTCCTGGCCTGCATCTGCCCCATCCATGACACCCTCAACTGCACTGCAACCTGTGCTCACCCAGGAGGCAGTATTGCACTCTGGATGGCAACCCATCCTTCCCCCGGCGGAGGAGCGCATCCTCTGGGATGCTTCATCTCCCTTCCTCTGCGTGGCCCCTAGTGACCCAGGCTTATTCCTGAACCCATGTTGCCAGCATCATGAATGGTAGTGGTACCGCTGTGCTGATGGGCTGGACGATCAAAATAAATTGATCCTAATGATACTGTTATATGCTGATACATGTTACAGGTCTGTACAATACTATGTTGTTAATAACAGGATTTAAAAACATTTTTGAGCCTTTATATATCAATATATATTGATATATCAAATTAACTGACTCCAAGCTAAGAAGTTAAGTTTCTAGCCCTAATGGTTCCAAAGTTATCCCAGTTAAAAAAAAAAATTGGCCCTCATCTTCAGAGGGTTAGTGCATCACTAACCATAATAGCAATGCGCTAACAAGGATTAACAGAACTGGACCAGGCAGGGGCCATATTCAGCAGCCCCCTGGTATGTGGTGCTAAGCTGCATACAATACATGAATAACATACAACTGCATCCATGCAAAGGAGGGATCCCCCTTTTGCATGCAGGACAAAGCAGTATATTTAACTGTTTTTAATGCCCTAAACAGATGCTATCACAATGCTTCTGAAGGACTTCAAAACTTATCAGAGCTCACAGTGGTGCCCAATGCTCCCACCAGCCAAGCATTGGGTAGTAGATTAACAGCATGGGCTGTCAGTCCCTTCCACTGTCACCCACTCTCCACCACCCAATTGCCAGTGCAAACTGTCTTAATTGTCTAATCCCTAGTTCAATGGCCTACGCAGCCAGTATAGAGTTATGCTTGTGCAACTGTGTTACTTTGGTTTTGGCCATTCGCACACTCTATTCCAGAGGAATCACCACCCTGTAGGGGTACCAAAGGCAAGGAACCCTTGAAGAGGGTTCCACCCATAGAGGTGCCGGACAATTCCCTTGGCTAAAGGTAACTTAGGAAGGAACCCTGAGGAGAGAGACACTGCCACTGGAAGAGGAGGGGAGGATGGTGGGGCAAAGAAAAAATGCTTCAGAAGGAGGATGAGAGGAACTGCTTATATAGGTCAGGAAGTGTGAGTGGCTGGCTGCTTGTCCATTGAACTCAGGCCCAGCCTTCCAATTCAATGGCCTACACAGACAGTATAATGTTATGCTTGTGCAACTGTGTTACTTTGGTTTTGGCCATTCGCACTCTGTATTCCAGAGGAATTACTACCCTGTTGGGGTACCAAAGGCAAGGAACCCTTGAAGAGTGTTTCACCCCAGAGATGCCATGGGATGATTCCCTTGGCTAAAGGTACCTTAGGAAGAAACCACAAAAAGAATTGTAGTAGTATGAAGCATGTTAGCAATGAGTAGCTGTGAGGCATAGTAGTAGATAAGGCATCAGGCAACATGATAACGTAATGAGATGTGCAGGTTAGCAATGGCATGAGTTCGATGGGTTGCACTAGAGATTGAGGGGACTGCCTAAGAAGAGACGGAACGGCAAGTAGGGACACTATCCACCTCCATCCAATTGCGGAACCTACCTAAAGGAACTAGGGAACACTAACTATGGCTAACTAACAGTTATGACCTGAGGCACTGAGGAGAGAAAAAAAACCTTTGAGGAGGAAATCTCTGGGGATCCAGGGCCTAGGTCACCTTCCCTCCAGGCTTGGGATGTTCATTTTGTGACAGCTCTGCTGCTGCAATTTAGAAACCCAGTAAAAAGGTGTGTGGAAACTATTCCAATTTAGAGGAAAGCTCTTGCTCGATCCCTCTAATGGGAACACCGTGGAAGGTTACGAGAGTGCTCTGCAACATCGGGGGCAACCAAGGTGGGAGGAGGAGAGCAACGATTGCCGAGGCACTCACCTGACCTACTCACCCTAAAAACAAACCAGGTGAACCAGAGGCAGTCATGGGGAGAATAGCTTTGAAGGGTGCCTCTGAACCCACTTGAGCAGCTAAAGGGGCCCTGTTAGAGCCCCACCCCTTTGCCGCTGAGTCATAAATTTTACAACTTGAGGTGCCATCGGTATGGCTGATGACTGAAGGTCCACCCAGAGCAAGGTCATTGTCAGCTATGGGCCAGGTGAGAAAGACCCCTCCTCAAGCTTTGCATGCTCAAGTTGTGGACTTTGGGTGCAGAGTGAGACCATCTGCTGCAGGGAGACCCTGCACCAGGAATGGTATGGCTGGCATGCCCCAGAAAACTGATGAGGAGCTGAATGAAGGGTGATTGTGGGACCTCATGGAGGCTGGTGGTAGTAGTGAGCACTGAGGAATGATTGCATAAGCAATGAGTGGACCTGCACGTAGGTCATTAAGCAAAGTAGCAATAGTCAGACCTGCACGTAAGTCAGTAAGCAGAGTAGCAATAGTTGGATCTGCATGTAGGTCTGTAAAACAAAGTATCAATGGTTGGATCTGCATGGAGATCAGAGGAGCAGCAAATATGAATAGTGGGGCAAGCCAGCCAGGCATTCAAGGAAGCCAATGTAAGTGACAAATACTCTGAGGATTTTAGGTGGAGAAGGCAGGACTAGAACATAAGTAAGTATGCCATGCAGGGCCACAACTCCTCCAACACCTCCAAGTCCCCTGCCATAGGAAAAACAAGAAAGTGATGGAAGGGGCCGAGAACCACATGCAGATATAAAACTAGTTTATAGCATCAGCAGTAGCTTAGCTGACCTCAGGAGTATAATAGCAGTGTACAAACAGAGAGCAGCACCTGTATGGAGTAACCGAGTTGTAGGATTCAATGAACATTGATTGAAGAAAGGCAATGCAAAAAGCAGCTAACATCAGACAGTGCTGTGAAACTGCAGCAATGAGGTATGTGGAACGCGCTGAGGAAGCAGGATTAAACTGCATAGCTAGGGTTCAGTGTGAGCCTGAACCAGGTGAAAATAATTAAGATGCAGAACATGGACAGCAGCTATGTGGTTTGAGTTGAAACACACAGATAATGATTGCAGTTGCATTGTGAGTACATGAGAGCAAGTAGCATGAGCTCTGAAATAGCAATATACAAAATGTTTCAGAAACAGAAGCCTCCCAAAAAGGCAAAATGAAAGACAGACAAAAACAGAGGAACAGGAAGCACATAGCCAGAGGCAAAATACAAACCAAATGCAGGAAAACAGACAACAAAAGTCCAGCAGAAACAAGCAGAAGCCAAGTAAGCAAGGTGGGTGGAGGTAGGCCTCAGCCAGCAGCAGAGGACAGACTGACAGAGCCTCTAGCCACAAAGAAAAATTTTTTCAAAAGGAGACTGTGAGGAACTGCTTATATAGGTCAGGAAGTGGGCATGGCTGGCTGCTTGTCCATTGAACTACAGGCCCAGCCTTCCAATTCTCTGGTAGTCTAGTGCCCCCCCATCACGGATCTGAACTGTCTAAACTGTCCAGTCTCCGATTCTCTGGTACTCTAGTGACCCCCCAATCACAGGTCCAAACTGTCTAAACTGTCCAATCCCTAGTTCTCTGGTGGTCTGGTGGATCCCAGCCCACTCCTGATTGCAGATACAAACTGTCTAAACTGTCCAAGCCTTAGTTTCCTGGTAGTCTACTGGCTCCACACCCCCCCAAACAGAGATCTGAACCATCACATTTGCCCAAACCCTCACTCCCTGGTAGTCTAGTTGTTCCTCTGCCCCCACCTTATTGCCATCCCACTGCCCCTCCTCAACCCGCCCATTCATCACACAGCTGGCACCACCCGGAAACTGTAACCTGCTCACCTCCTCTACTCAACACCTTGGCAAACTGCCATTTGAGTGACAGGGAGTGGGCACACACCTACTGTCCACTATAGAGACCACTGAATTTTAGGAAGAGGGTATCTGCACAGCCTTAGTCTGTTAGTGCCTTGCATGATGAGTAGGGGCATTCAGATTTCTTGTATCAGTATTGTAGATATGCATAATGTGACAGGATTGAGTAAGACTGTGACCCATTTGTTATGCAAAGACAGAGTTAAAAGCAAGGATGTAGTCTGTCCTCTCCTATTCTGTCACTTGTCTGTCTCTTGCCTGTCTGATTGCACAAGCAAATTTTCCTTGTGGCACCTAGAAATTGGCCTCTCAAATGGGCACACAATTTCTCCATGTTTTCTCACTCTTTTCACTTGCTGTTTCTATTCTTTCTTCTCTTGCTTCTCTGTGGTTAAAAAATATATATGAATCGGTATGTGAAACTGGGATCTCTTGGTTTGTAAATTATATAATTATACTGTTGAAATGAATATAGAAAGCTATTTGGGTTTCTTTTAAAAATTGCAGTCTGTAATACAAGGGGTTAACCGTGAGCTGTATTTTGGCCTCCTCAAGCTTGTTCGCAGAATTATTAGTAGGAAACTAGCTCTGGGACAGGATGTCTTAATTGATTGTACCTGTTAAGAAGACTAATGTGATCTTCAAGCTGGTCACAGGAAGGTAAATGAAAAAAGTCTTGTTGCATTTTGTGAAAAACAGGAGAATGAACCTTGCAAAAACAGGATGCAGATGTTAAACTGCCAGGCAAAAACATCTTATAAAAAGAGAGCAATGTTTATTTGAGTGAGAGAGAGCTGGAGATTTTAAAGAACTCTCAGATTAAGGACTGCATTTTTTTCTTTGTACTGCCTTTGTGAAGCACTATCCTGTACAATTTTATTTTACTGTTATTATTGTTATTAATAATATAATGCTACTTGCAAATTTTACAATTTCTCCTGGTTTGCCAATGTTTCCTGACCTATTCCTCTGTGACACATAGCAATGCTAAAGGGATTAAGCCTCACAAACTGCCCAGTTTACTCACAGTGATGATTCCTGCTGTCAGGTGGCTTGCAAGTGTGGCCATAATGGTGGTTTGTACTTCTACACAAGTTTGTTCCTTGTGTTGATCTGACAGGGGGTACAGTATATTGAACGACTGTTAATACTTGAACTTGTAGAAAGCCTCTTCCAATGCACCTGCTGATGGTCTTGCATGCAGACATACCATTGTGTCCAGGTTTCTGCTGGGTTCTAAATGTGCTGCCTAGTTCGTGCTGTTTCAACTATTTCAGTTTGAGTTTCATGTTGAACATAGTAATATAGTTGGATTCTAATGCCATCACGCATTGTTACAGCTACCTTGAAACTGGTTCGTGAATACACAGATATGCAAATGAGAAGAGTCACTAAGTAAATTTACATTTAAAACACCCATATTCCATATAAAACAAGGTATAATGTGGTATGAACAGGAGACTCCAATGAGACAAGTTAATTTCTAGTGAGGTTCTTTTCACATACAAGTGTTGCAAAAAAAGTTCCACAGAGTTATACATAACAAATAACATAATATATACAATAATGCATGGGGTGAGTACATAATGAGAAATTGTGCACCCAAGGTGTGGGATGCTACATAGACCCTGAAGGCAAAGCCCGAGGGGTTTCTATGAGCATCCCACACCAAGCGTGCACATAATTTTTCATTTATGCACTCACCCCATGCATTGTTTTTTGTAATTGCTGACACATCTCTTTTTGCCACGTAGTAAAAGGAAGATATGTAGCTATGGTCAAAAGGAAATATTTTTATTGAAGGAACACTTCAAAAACATTGCTGTATCTGCTGTGAGACATTACAGGTGCAGAAAAATAGTTGTTAGTTAAAACAGCTTTTACCTTGAGTAATGGCTGCAAATGAAAGGTAAACTCAGGAGTGCAAACCGTGGGTTAAAATGAAAGGAAAACTCTGTAGTCAAACCCGCAGTTAAACAGCAAACATTTTTAAACATATTGCTGTTTTACTACTTTAACAAGGAGCCTGGAAAAGTCCATGAAGCTGCGCACTTTTCTTTTATGTTGTTCCTGAGATAAAAACTGTGGTAAGGTTTGTAGGGTGCTGTTCATTGCCCCCATGACTGTCAGACGTGTTTTTCCTTTGCGAGAGTTTGCCTATGTGCAGCATGAGTTAGGGGGAGCAGGAGATGTTGCATGCTCGCCGTTATAACTCGCAGGTTATAATGGTGAATTATGACTTGCTCTTCCTATGGATAAAAAGGCACATCAGTTATTACATATAGAATAATACATGGGGTGGTGTGTGTAATGAGAATTTTACACACAGCTGAGGTGTTGGATGCTACATAAACCCTAAGGGCGAAGTGTGAGGGGTTTATCTAAGCATCCAACACTGAGGGTGTGTGTGTAAAATTCAAGTTTCCACACCACCCTGTGTTTTATTTTATATAATTGCTGGGGTTGTGTTTTTTTCTGCCACAACAATTATATAAAACATGTGTGTACTTAGTTGGTGCAGTAATCCAAACGTTACACTGTTGTTCATCAATGAAGAAATAATTTATTTTGAAAACTTTCATTAGGTAACATCAAAAATCTGAAACATGAGGCAAACGGTAGTAAAATACTGCAACTGCTAAAGAAATAACCGTGAGAAACTGCTGAACGTGAAGCATGTTTTAAGAAAAAAAGTCTCAGTTTTGATGGAACCACTGGTTTTCATGGCAATGCAGCTCATGCGACCTGCAGAGGGAAGGGAAGGAGAGAGAGAGAGAGAGAGAAAGAGAAGGAAAGAGAGGGAGGGGGAGAGAGAGAGAGATCCGGCTTATAATGGCAGTGATTTTCGGCAGACTGAGCTGTTCCATAAAGTGGTGCTAGACGTAAGCTGGTAGGTGATTTCCTTACTGTGAAGCTCTTCAGAAAGGTTGTACAGCATGAGCTGCTGTGTAGCTCGTGCTTTTCTCATAGGAAAACCAGCGCATGTTTTCATTATAACCAGTTAATTATAACAGCAAATTAAAACTGACTTTTCCTATGGGAAAAAATGCAACCCAGTTATTATAATAATATAAAGCAGTTATAAGACACTAAATTCTTATAACTAAAAGAAATCCATAAGGGTTCCTGTTATGAAAATATGTATATAAACAATATACAAATGTAATGTACAAAGACCTACAATAATCTCTCAACTACTGTTATTGATTTTCCTGGGATTTCATATTTTAACAACAAACTCAGAGTTTTATTGGGCATATGGTCCTGAGAGTGTTTTTTTTTTTTTTTGTAAATTCTTTTTCCCTCCTGATCACCGGCTGCTGAGGCATCTCTCAGGCATAGACCCTCATGACCTTGCCTCCACCACCACCTGAACTCCCCTCCCGGCCATGGAATCGAGTGTTGGGTCCCCCCTCTCCCGCCAGACCCATACAAGAGGAGGCGGGGACCACAGAGAGTCAAGTTGGGGTCAGGGTTGGCATTGGGCATGTGGGCTTGGCCACCGGGGTCTCGCCGTCACCTCCCTGGAAGCCAGGGTTTTTCCTTCCAGTTTTGCTCCCGGAGCACAGATGTGCACTGATGTCCAGCGCGTGAAGGGCACCCTTCCGCACCCAAAAGCAGGATGTTTACCGACGCCCCCCAGCCCTTGTTTATGCCTCTGCTGCTGCAATGCCCCATCCTCCACTAGGAGCCGCCACAGCTGCGGAGCCCTTCTGGCCATCTACTTTTGTCCAGCATGAGGTGTTTGACTTCACCATCTCCAATCTCGTAGCCCATGGCAGACAGCCCCTTTGGCCTATCTGCTGCCTTGACCTCAGGTGCCTTCTGTATCTGGCCATAGCGGTTAGGCATCCTCGCAGGTCTTCGGCAGGTGGTGGCTCCCCCTCTATAAGGCATCTCCTCTGGCTCTTTCTGGTAATCCTAGTCCTGGCTGGGGACATTGAGCGAAACCCTGGTCCTGCCTATCAAGCCTCTGCACTTCCTGTGGGCTGGCTGTTAGGCAAGGGGATGAAAATAGCACACCTCAACATCCGTAGCCTCTTGCCCAGTTGGGATAAACTCTCTGCCTGGGCTACACACTACAAGCCTGATATCCTGGGTATCACCAAGACTTGGCTGAAACCTTCCACCCCTGACTCGGCCTGTGCGCTTCCTGGCTTTGATCTCATCAGATAGGATCAGCCGGGGAAAAAGCGAGGGGGTGGTATCTTGATTTACTACAAGAGTCACCTTAATTTGTCTGTGGTGTCTCATCAGCAGTCCTCTGTGCACACAATTGCCCAAAGGGAGGCATGCCTGGGGTATCCTATCTCCTTGATACTACTGGTGCTAAGACTGTGGGATAATGAGCTAATGATCTTGGGAGATTATAATTTAAACTGGCAAGGAGGAAATTCCTAAACTGTTTGAACCTCTGCTTGCTGGCTGCTCTTCGTCTCAACTTATTCAGGAGCCCACTAAGTGGTCTACCAATGGTGGTACTAGCTCCCTCCTGGACTGGGTCCTGTCCAATCGGCCAGAGAGGATCAGTTCCTTTGGTATCTTTCCTGACTCTGTCTCCAACCATACCCCTGTGTACTGTGTATGGAAGATCTCCTCCTCGAAAATCCCCCACAAAATCATTCAAGTAAGGGATTTTTCCAGATTTGACCTGGGGTCATTTCATGTGGATCTGAAGCTCACTGATTGGGCTGCGGTGCTTAATGCTCAGGACCCTTCCACTGCTGTTAGTCAGTTTCTTAGCACCTTTGGTGCTCTGCAGGAAAAGCATGCCCCCCCTTATCAGGCAGAGAGTAAGGGGGTCTGCCACAAAATGGCTGCATGGGAGTCTCTTAGCCCTCATGAAGTCTAGAGATAAGTGTTGGGCCAACTTCAAGGAGACGATGGACCAGGCCATATTTCAGCAATACAGGAGGCCCAGAAATGAATGCAAAAAAGCAATCAGGGCAACCAAAAGTGAATACTGTAAAACTGCCTTGCTCAACTCAGCTAAGGACCCCAGAAATTTCTGGAGGAACATTAAAAATATAGTCAGTGGTTCCTCCAACTGTGGGATCTTTGACCTGCTTGTGGGCGGATCTAATTGTAACAATCCACTAACTATTGCCAATGCATTCAACTCCCACTTCTCGGACCTGTTCACCTTCACCTCCCTATTCTCTGCTGATGGGAGTGATAGCCATCTCCTGGCCTCCACCCCACAGGTGGCCCTCACCTCCCATCCGTTATTTTACTTTAAGACTGTGACGGCACTGGAGATGCAGACACTTCTCTCTGGTCTCTCCCCACATTCTAGTGCTGGCCACGATGGCATGGAACCTAAGCTCCTCCATCTTGGTGCCCCTTTTATAGCCTCCCCAGTGGCCCATATCTTCAATATGTCCCTTGCCTCTGGTGTCATCCCTGACATCTGGAAGGTGGCGAGGATTGTCCCTGTTCTCAAACAGGGCATCCCTAAGATCCTTGACAATTACCGACTGATAGCCATCTTATCGGCTATCAGTAAACTTCTAGAGAAAGTTGTGGCTGAGCAACTCATGGATTATATCCTGGCCCATGAGCTACTGTCCTCTGCGCAGCACAGCTTTTGAAAAGGGCACAGTACATCCTCGCCTCTTGTCACTGTCTCCTCTGGAATCCGGGCTGCCATGGACCAGGGTAAACTCACAGGTGCCATATTCATTGACCTATCCAAGGCCTTCGATCTAGTTGACCATATCTTACTTTGCTCTCCATTCAGTCCCTTGGTCCATAGGCACACAGGAACTGGGGGGGGGCAAAAGGGGTGGCAGTCCCCCCACTTTTTTTTTTTGTATGGCAAAAAATAATTTAGAAAAAGTGCCCTTTTTACCATTATAAGTGCCCTTCTGATCCTCCGCCCCCTCAGCTTTTACTATTTTCCGGCATCCTTGCCTTGGTCTGTCCCCACCTGTCCTGAATTGGTTCAGTAATTACCTCCAGGGCAGGCAGCAACTTACCAAATTCAGCAAGGTCCTCTCGGGCACCACTCATGTGACCTCTGGTGTCCCCCAGGGATCAGTTCTGGGGTCCCTTCTCTTCTCTATATTTGTCAACAATCTACCAGCTACTGCTACCAACTGTAGTACTATCCTATATGCGGATGACCTGGTCATCCTCACCCATTCCCGGGACATTGGGGTCATCAACCATCAACTGAGTGAGGATTTCAGAAATATCCGGTCCTGGGTAATGACTCACAAGTTGGTCCTCAACCTAAAAAAAAACTCAGGCCATGCTCTTTGAGTCCCTGGCCAAGATTAAAGCCTCCCCTGCCCATCTTTGTGTTACTGGTATCAGTGGTACTCCTCTTCTAACCACTGACTCCATCAAATACCTTGGGGTCACACTGGACCCCCCAACATGACCTTGGGTGCCATATCCAAAATGTATGCAGAGCTGTCAACGGCAAACTGGGTCTGGCCTACAGAGCGAAGAATCTTATGTCTCCTGCACCTTGCATTGGCTAGAGGAGTGCTGCTTCCCTCTCTTTGCTATGGACTTCTCCTGTTTTCACACACCCCAAAGTTCACCTCACTAGGTGGAACACAACCTAGAATAACATTTGCCGCTTTGCACTTGCTGCCCCTCGCCTCACCCACCACTGTGACCTATATGACAAACTCGGGTGGCTCTCCCCACCCAACCACATGAACTTTGTCCTGGGCTGATTCATGGGCAAGGTGCTCAGTACTGGCACTCCCCCAGGGCTGGCTGAGCTTCTCAAACCAGCTGTCTCTTCTACCTACTCCCTCAGGTCTCTGGGCCCCGGCGTTCTTAAAATCCCTATCACCCGCATGCAAATGGAGGACAGGGATTTTGCTTCATGTGCCCCTAGGCTTTGGAACTCCTTTCCCGCTCAAGTCCGCTCCTCCCCCTCCCACTCATGCCTCCGGAGCTCCCTGTGGTATCACTTGAAGCTCTTCTCTGCATGTGGATGCCCTAGACCTCCATAGCTAGTTCCAGTCCCCTGCACTACACTCACATGTCCTTCCTGGCACCCCTCTTGCAGCTCCTGCTAACGCAGCCTGTCTAACTGGACTCTGAGGTGCATATAATGTATTTTTTCTCTGTTTCAGGAGATACTCAGACTGTGGCTCTGTTTGTGGCTCGGAGCCATGTATACCTTGTAAAATTGTACTGTTCTTAGCCTTGGTGTCTCTATGTGTATATATATTCCTGTACATATCTTAACTGTGCTTACTGTCTACTGGTTATGTTCACATGGTCCTGTTTTGACTCTGTATACTGCCTAACTTGTGTCATGTTGTCCTCGGTATGAACCTGTATCTCTCTGCATCTGTGTCTCATTGTACTCTCCCGGGTCGTACCTGAAAATAGACATATAACTTGTCTAGTGTACTTACCTGGTCAACAAAAGCTAAATAAATAAATAAATCTGTGCATTGGCAGCTGTGCACCCATCATTAGGGCAACAACTTTGGGAGTTCTCCGCCCCTCCCCAAGGTCCACCCCCCCTCAGAGTTAGTATATATAGAAAGGGAGGTGTGGGAGGTGCAGCCCCACATGTAGAGCACGGGGGCACAGCCCTCAGCAAAGAGATGCCGGCAACCTCAAAATGTGGTGCCTTAATGATCAGGTGCACTGCCGCCGGCTTCCTAAATGGGTGGAACCATTGTGGAGTGCACCATTCTCCCTTCCCAGGAGAGGAGAGGAGAGGAGAGCAGTCCTCTGGGTGCTTGATCTTTTTCTCCCTAGCTGACCCCCGGTGACCTGAGTGCAGTCCTGAACCCAGGTCACCGGCATGGAGAAAGGTGTTGCATCTAGCGCCTCAACCCTCAGTGCCACCGGGCCGGCTGTCCTGTGAGTGTTAATTGGGTTATTGATGATTGGCTGTTTCTTCATTAATGTACTGTTTCTGTTGTCTATGTATTTTTTGTCTTTTGTAACATGTAGTTAAACTGATGACTTGTGAAAACAGCATTAGTGCTCACATGCTTACCAGTATAAAACAAACAAGCAATGATTGGTAGTGCAGGAGTTTGAGAGATGCATAATAGGAATGGCAGTGAAGTATTACACTAACGCCAACCCCAACCCCACACTGCAGAGACTGGCAGGCATTTGTGGGGGTGTCTTTGGGTCATCGGCCATAACTCTCACGCAATTCCACCTCACTCCACCCTGCAGACACCAGCAGGTGTTGCGGTGTGTCTCGGGGTCTTCGGCCCTTACGTTTACCCTATTCCATAAGGAAATAAGCCGAGATGGGTGCAGTAGAGGAGAATGGGGTGAAAGTTAGGGCTGAAGACCCCAAGGTACATCTCAATGCCTGTCACTGGCTGCATGGTAGGGGTGGGGGTGGAATGGCATGAGCATTATGGCCGACGACCCCAAGTCACACCCCCGATGCCTGTCAGACTGTACAGGGTGGGACATTACAGTTGGAAACCCAAATGCCCCGGGTGTTTCTTGGCATTTTCACTCCAAATTTTCAACATGGGCTTTCTGGAACCTCACCTCATAAACAGTGGCACTATCATTTCGTTACTCAACCCCAAAAGTTGATTTTACACAGCGACTGCGCCATTCGGCACCACAGGTGTGAAAACACATTTTGGGCAGGATGTGAAAAATGACAGCTGTGCTGTTCATGAGGAGGTGTAAAAATATGGCAATGTTGAAAATCTGGAGTGAAAATATAAAAAATTGATGAAGTTACGAGCATGTGTAGAAACTGTGCATCACACGCCTGTATCGCAATCATTTTTTGGAATTCTTTTACCAAATTTTCAACGTGAGCATTTTGGGACGTCCCCTCTTGAACCGTGCCACTATGATTTTGCTAACCTGTACTGAAAGTTGATTTCCCACAGTGACCGTGCCATTCTGTGCCACAGGTGCGAAAACACATTTTGGGCAGGATGTGAAAAATAACAGCTGTACTGTTCAAGTGGAGGTGTAAAAAAAATGGCAATGTTGAAAATCTGGAATGAAAATATTAAAAACTGGCAACGTTACGAACATGCGTAGAAACTGTGCAATGCACGCTCATAGCACAGTCAGTTTTTGGAATTTTTTCACCAAATTTGCAACATGGATGTTTTGGACATACCTGTAAGATAAAGAAAACCTTCCCAAAGTCTTTTTTCCCTGTAAAAAAACAGTCCCTCATTGTCCCAGTCCCCTCCCCACCCCACCCTCCTCTGCGGACCCATCTCCCTTACCCCTTACTCCACACTTAACTCTGGAGGTCAGGAGCAGTGATCTTCTATGGACTGGGACACGTCTGCATTCTTCAAAGCCGACCAGCAAACTGAAGAAATGACGGTAAGCTGTATAATGGGAGTCAATTGGAGGTCTCAACTTAGGTTGATATCTCAGCCATTTATAGGAATTTTGGCCCAAAATGTTCAACATGAGGTTCTTGGGACCCCCCCCTCATGAACAGTGGCACTGTCATTTCATTACTCAGTCCTGAAAGGTGATTCCATGCAGCAACTGCAAAATCACCTTTTGGGACTGTGTAACCAAATGACAGTAACAGTGTTCATAAGGTGGGGTCCCAAGAACCTCATGTTGAACATTTTGGGCCAAAATTCCTATAAATGGCTGAGATATCAACCTAAGTTGAGACCTCCAATTGACTCCCATTATACAGCTTACCGTCATTTCTTTAGTTTGCTGGTCGGCTTTGAAGAATGCAGATGTGTCCCAGTCCATAGAAGTTCACAGCTCCTGACTCCAGAGGTAAGTGTGGAGTAAGGGGTAAGGGGAGGTGGGTCCGCAGAGGGAGGGTGGGGTGGGGAGGGGACTGGGAGACAATGAGGGACTGTTTTTTTTACAGGGAAAAAGACTTTGGGGACGGTTTTTTTATCTTACAGGTTACTAGAATATTTAGGCACACTGGGTGGGCTCCTGTGTGCGCCATAGTGGTGTGTGTGTGTGGTCGGGGCATGCCAACATCGGCACTTGAAATATTGGGAGGGTGGGGATCATCTGACACCGGGAGGGGCATCCTTGTGTTGGAAACATAAATAAATTATTTTGGCACACTGGGGTGGGCTCCCAGTGTGTCACACTAATGGGGAAGGGGGATACATGCCGACACTGGGATTGGGCACACCGATGTCAGCTTTCCTGGGAGTGTGTGGCAGATAGCAGGAGCCACCAATGTTGAAAGCTGTGCCATGGCTCATTTATTTATTTATTGAAATGGTTCACCAGGAAAGGCACACAGAACAGACAAGGTGCTTCGTGGCAGGAGCCGACAAGAACCGTAACTCCAACCATGTGCATTATTGTGCACTGTAATGCACATGGCTGGAGTCTTGTCAGCTGCTGCCAACAGAGAGAAGGTATGTCTGTGTGCCTGGTTGCAAGGGAGGGGGAAAGTCCCACTGCAATGATGAAACTGTCCCTCATTGCAGTGGTAGATTTCTTTCAAGTGCGGTCCTCTCGCTCAAACTGCTGTCATAGACAGCTTGCCGATTCACTGGTGCCTGAGGGACAAGCCCCATAAAGTGTCAACTCATAACCATCCCTCATTGGGGCAGCACTTTTCTTTCCAGTGAAGACCGCTTCTCTCAAACTACTGTCATAGACAGTTCGCCGATTCATTGGTGCCTGAGGGATGAGCCCCATAAAGTGTCAACTGCATTGTGCAGAAACTCACACACCTCTAAAATGTCATACTGTCCCAAGATGTTTCTTGTGTGTGTGCATCACACACAAGCAAACATAATAAATGAACAGGAAAAGTTAACGAGTATGCAGTCATTGGAGATTATAATGTGTCTTCTGCAATCTAATTAGCCAACCACATCACTGATGTCACTGCTCAATCCAGGTCCCAATTAATAATCAAACATTTCTGATTCCCCCAAATAAGTAAAACAGCAGACTCTCTCTTTAGAAGCAAAAAAGCCCCTTGGAAAATATCAGTTATCTTTGAGAACTGCAGTGTACTCTAATGGTAATAAAGAGCCCCTGCATGTTGCTGTGGCAACTACATATCTAAAATCAATTTATTACAAAAAGGCCTAATGACAGAAGATTTCTTCGAAATTCGTTCAGTTTTAATTAGTCTGATTGTTTTTCCTCTAAAGATAAATTATACAAAGAAAAAAACCCTACTTAAAATCCCTAAGATTATTCTAATGTATTACTTCTTAGATGTTAGGTCTTAATTACTTTGTTTCATCTAAAAGTTTTAGTGAAGAGTCTCATTAAAGGGCCCCACTTACCATTTGGAAAACTTTGAAAAATGTATTATATTGAAACAATTAATTTTTATATGTTTTTTGTAATTCTTTCCTTTTTCTTTATTACTGAGGACAGTTGTATGAAATCCTGATCACTGTCCTATTAACTGTCTTTCCTGTGGCTACCTGTCTTCACTAGACACTATGGGCCAGATATTAAAAAGGGTTGCGCCATGCGCAACAGGGTTGCATATGCTCAAGTCCTAAATTGCACCATTCTGCGATATTCAGCAGGAGGCAGTTGCGCCACTGAAAACAGACTGAGCAACAGCGCAATGCAAATGAATGCATGCTCAACTGGAGGGGGAGGAACCATGCATAAACTGCACAGCCCGATATTCAGCCGGGCTGTGCAGAGTTGTGCAGGCGCAACCCCCAACCTGCGCCTGCAGGACTTTGAGCCAAAAAAAGGCTTAAGTCGAGGGCCACCCACAGGTGAGCTGCTGTATTGCAGGGCGCAACACAGCAGCTGCCACCTGTGGCTGGCCCCCAACTCAGTCCCTGTGCCTCGCAGCCCGGTCAAGGGCATAGTGTACTCCCTCACCAGCCCGATCGCGGGCATCAATGTGGCCCTCCTCCTGTTCACATCCCTGGTGGTCCAGTGACCGAAATGCCTGATCGCGGCAGAAAGTAAACGGAACCCCCCAGACATCACCCTTGTGCCCGATCGTGGGCAGAAAGTAAACGGACCCCGACATCACCCTTTGTGCCCGATCATGGGCAGAAAGTAACGAACCCCCAACATCACCCTTGTGCCCGATCATGGGCAGAAAGTATTGAACACCCCCCACCCCGGCCTTCTCTGGTGGTCAGTGGACCGAATGCCTGATCGTGGCAGAAGTAACAGAACCCTCAGAACACCCTTGTGCCCGATCATGGGCAGAAAGCAACGGAACCTCTCACCCGAACATCTCCCTGGTCGGTCCAGTGGACGAATGCTGATCGCTGGCAGTAAGTAGTTGAACCCTCAACATATCTTTCTTGGTGGTTAATCTCACCACTTGCTCACAAGCCCACCACTCCGCGCCCTCGCCGCGGTAGTATCTCACCCGCCGTCGCCCATCGCCGGCCGACTGACTGCTCAGTAGGGGCTGCACGCATTGGCAGAGCAAGAGCTACGTGGTGCAGCCCATATCAGATAGTTAGTCCAGATTTGTGAATGATTCATTCACAAATCTGGACCTGTCATAAGGAGAGGCTGCACGCCATTGGCTCTTGCTCTGGCACCAATGGGCGGCAGCCCTACTGGGCAGCCAATCGGCGAAGCGGCGGGTGGCAGGCGCAGGGATGCTGCCGCCCGCTGGCTGCCGGGGAACGGGTGGTGGGGCTTCGTGGGTGGGTGAGGTGGGGGACACTAGCCACCAGGGAGATGTTTTTGGGGGTCTATTTATTTACTGCCCACGATCGGGCACAAGGGTGATGTTCTGGGGTTCCTTACTTTCGCCCGCAATCGGGCACAAGGGTGATGTTCGGGGGTTCAATTTACTTTCTGCCCGCGATCGGGCATTTCCGTCCACTGACCACCAGGGATGTGGAACGGAAGGGGGACTTTTAAACATACCGCCCACGATCGGGCATTTCGTCCACTGGACCACCAGGGATATGTACGGGAGGAGGTGGGGAGCCACATTGCTGCCCGCGATCGGGTTGCAGGGCGCGTCGGTCCCCGACAGCTGCTGCCTGGCAGGGCGCCAGGCGCAAGTCCTCAGGGATCGCACAACTTACTACAATGGCATGCAAATGGGGCCATAATCAGATGCAAATGGCCCCCCCTGCACCTTTCATGAATTATGGCCCCATTTGCATGTCACCTTTTGAATATCCTGATTTTGCGCATGGCGCAATGCTACTTGATCCACCGCAAGTTGAATGCTCCACTCTGACAACTTGCGGTGGCGGAAGTTCCTCTGCGCCATGCACAGTGGCTGTGGCTGGGGGGTGATATTCAAAGGAGTTGCTCAATAGCGCAACTCCTTTGAATATCGCCCCGGTCACACTCCTGCACAACTATTTTGCGCAGCGCAAGGGCTTGCGCCTCAGAATGGTGCAGTTTGAATATCCAGCCCTATAACCCTTTGTTTAAGACATCATAATTATCATAGGTCTCATAAGTCTCATAGGTTATTCAGAGGTAATTAGACTTACATCCTTAGTGCTCGCCAACTAACTAAAAGGTAATGTCTCCTGCTCTAAGTAGTTTGTCCAGTTTTAATTTATCATGACAGCAACAGATTATGATGTCATAAAATGAATTGTGATATCAGGTGTAGGTGCTTCCAGAGACTTTGCAAGTCTAAGACTTTATTGTTCATGTAACAATTTGCAATTTCATTTTTTGTACTTTTTTTATTATTGTAACTCTATATACAGTACTAAGGGGATAGATAAGTGCTTGGGAAGTAAGATTAAAATTGTTGCCAGGAGCAGATGAGCTGTACCTGGTAGGCAATTACTGTCCCTATGTCCTGTAAGGACAGAGCTTCCTGGTCAGTTGACAAGGGAGTTTCAAAGAGGCCAGGGTATTTCATGTCTGGAAACTGTCCTGGCCATGCAGCCACCCCCACCTTAGGCAGACATGACTCAGAACAATAACAGGGTTTCCGGAGTCCACAAAATGCAAGTTTCTGGTTTAGACCAGCTCTACAGTGAGGTGATACCTTTAGGAGACAAAGAAAGTGTCAAATCCATGATGTCAGAGTGACATATTCTGTTTGGACTACATACTGAACACCATGTAAGGGTAGAAATCTGTCACAGCTCACTAAAGACCTGTGTGGTAAGAATCTTTCTACTTTATTAGAGTTAAGAAACTACAGAACAGTTTTTCTATGTGTTTCTTTTACTGTGTGCAAACCATTGCTTTTTAGATTCTGTAGTGGTGCTGTAATTTCCTTAATCTTTGTATTTGATATCCTGTAGATTGTATAAATATTGTGGAGTAGTAAATATAATTTTTATATACCTCATACCTCTGTGATAGAATCTTTTGAGGGAATAGTTAACTGCTGGTATTGAGATCCATGATCTGGTTCCAAAGGGGAAAGAAGGAAAGTATTGTCTCAGGAGTGTGTGACAGGTGAAGGCCATTTGCCCTTAGCAAAGCAGCACTGTACTGTGTGAACAGAGGCTCTGGTGGGATATGGACCAAGCAAGTTTCCAGGTCAGAGCATCACTTCTGAGTGATGGCAGCTACTGAGGTGCTCTTACAGGTGTGGATGCCTGTGAAAACTGGTAAGCTGTTCCAGACTGCATCCTGAGTGTGGACAGGTTGTGACGGTTTAACAGACTTTTGTGCATCCTGGTGTAGTGCTGTAGCAAAATAAAGTTAAACTTTAATTAGAATCCTCCTTGTCCCAGTTACATTGTCATTAAAAAATATAAAATATTTGGGGACATGGCAAATTCTCCCTGCTCTGATAGCCCTTAACAGTATCCTCAGCAATCTGACTTGAGTAGTGCAGCTATCTCATCAGCCATAGCCTAGTTAGACAGGGCAACCCTCTGGGAACAGAACAGTGTGTTTTTGAGCTGAACTGGTTCAATACCAGACTCCTTGCTGGCCCAGTGGTGCTAAGGGTTGAAGTGCTGGACACCATACCTCGCACCATGCCCGTGACCCGTGTTCGGGAATAAGCACGGGCTGTCAGGGGTTGGCTGGGGAGGAGAAGGCTTGAGTGTCCACCAACAGTGCGCCATTTCCTGGGAGGGAGGGATGCAAGACTCAGCAGTTGAGTGCCTCTCGGTGGCAAGGGGTGTATGGTGCCACAGCCTGAATGTAAGAGGAAAGGTGACACACGAGCATATCTCCTCCACTGGGCATCATTGCACAATTGTGCATGCCTAAAAGGGGGGTGGAACCACCAGAATGAAGGAAATGCCCTGGATTGGTGGTAGGTGATGGTGCACCCTGGCCCTACACCCACTGCCGGACCCTGCCCACCTGGATCCTGATCCTCCACATGCCACTAATGCCTGGATGATACTGGATGTCTAGGGTGCCTATAGAAGTGGCAGCCCCACCCTGGGGGATAAGCCAGGGAGGTATTTCGTCAGGCAGAGGTAAGACATCTGTGGCACTCTGGGAGGGAATCCAGAGTGGTGGGGGTTCAGGCTGAGTGGGAGACAACCAGGACATTGCCTGAGAGAGGCCACCACTCCAGTGACTGGAAGGAAAAAGAAGTGAAAAAAAATACCAGACTCTGACAAGATTCTCAGCATTCAGGATGTCCTCAGTGGATGCGCTGCAGTCTCCAAGATGGCAATGGCCAATCCAGAGCAGGCCCTAGCAGTGTTCTCTGAAATAAAAAAAATGTTTGAACAGCTCATCAGTCAGATTCCTAAGCTTGAAGTCTCCACTAAAAGAACTAATGCTGATATAATGCAAATGGCCCAATGGGTGACTGTAGCTGAACAGAGGGTAGCTGATACCGAAGACTGTATGAAGCAGCTGACCATACCACATACACAACAAGGACCAGGCTGTCCAACTCCTATGGGAGAAACTAGGGGATCTCAAATATAGTGGATGGTGCAGTAACCTCCATTTTGTCAGCTTCCCTGAAGGCTAAGAGGGGAAGACTGTGAACACTTTTCTTCAGCAAGCACTTCCAGAAAACATGGGGAATCAGTGCCCACCTAACCTGGAGATCAATCAGTCACTCAGAACTCTGAGAGACCTATCCTCACACAGTTCCTTCACTTCACATACAAGGAAAACATCATGATATGGGTCTACTTGAAGGGGAAACCCCATTGGAAAGGACATCTTATAAAAAATATTCCAGATTTCCAAAAAAGCTCTTGGCCAGGAGGAATGCATACATCTCAACTTGAAGAGCACTAATGGACTTGGGTATTCCCTATAACATGTGGTATCCGGCAACCCTCTGACCCATAAAGAATGTAATACCCCAGCAGTTCAACACTCCTGAAGCTGCAGAGTCATTAATTTCCCACTTCTGACCACAAGCAAACTTTATTAATTTAATTTATTTATTTATTCATTTGTTAACTGGGTAGATGCACTGGTCCAAGGACATGGGCCATAGAGATGGCACAGGAGACACAGGGATAAAGCAGCAAATGAAGAGCAATACAAGCCATGAAATACAATGAAGCGTAAAAACAGCACAGAGCACAAGTGACATTAAAATAGGGGGACATTTCAAATAAATGAAGCATTCATACAATGGTAGCTTAGGAGTAAATAATTCAAGCCATGATTACAATGAAGTGAGAAACCATACAGAGCACAGGTACCATTAAAAGGGGAAGTTTCAATTAAGGAAACATGTATACAAGATAGCTGGGGGGGTCAACAGAGAAATTGCGTGGGAGACTATACAGAGATAATGTAATATAAAGCTGTTTAGAGTAAGCAGTAGAACAGAGGATACTAATAAGTATGGTTGCATAAGGTGAGCGAAGAGGCAAAGCCCAGCTGTGTCAAGGGGGGAGGGGGAAAGAAAAGGCAGCATATCAAATCATCCCAGGGAGCAGGAACAGTTAGTGGTGGACTGAGGGTAAGTCCAGAGGAGAGAGCAAAAAAGGCATTGGGAGCTCAGGGCTCTGAGGGAGGATGGCAGACTGTTCCAGAGGGAATGGGCAATAGAGGAGAAAGACTGCTGACCCATGTTTGTGGCGGGGTTGTTGGATAACAGATAGACCAGACACCGAACTTCAAGTTCAACACACAATCTCTGTATGATGTTTATTCAAAATACAGCAAATAGCCTTCAGAAATGCCATATTCCTTCTTCAGTACATCAGTTTGCAGCAACAAACTATGAAAGTCCTTTCTCTGTACATAGCCAGCATCTACTGACACTGATTTCTGATCTAACCACTTTTCAGTGAAAACCCTTCATCCCTATGTGTGCCCCGTTTGCTTGGGTAGCGAGGGCTCAAAAAGAAAAAAAGAAAAAAACAAAACAAGCTAAAAACAAAGAACCTCGGTGTAGAAACACTGAAACATGGGTTACCCCAAAGGGCATTGGCAACGAATCAAGTTTCAAAGAAATACAACATCATACATACTTCCATAATGCAAAGCATCATGGGATATATGTAAATCACCATGAAATTTCAAACTTGTTCAGTTTACATGAATTTTAAATAGCACAACTAACTTAATTTCTATGATAGTCACTGTACTTTTTACCATTATTTAAAACACCTAGTGCCATGGTATTTTCAACATTTACAGGTTTCATAAACATAAGGTATATTATGACATAGTGCTATTACATACTAAATCCAACAACGATGAACACAACCTGTTTTACATACACTTGGAGGTCACCACAATAACCTCCCTGTATGAGGAACTGAGAGGGAAAAGGAAAATTACAGAGGACACTATAGCATAGTCAAGAAAGGGAAGGGGATGCCCATAGGTGGCCAACCATATGGACTAGAAATTGTAAAGGATAGATTAGGCTAAGAAATAGAAGAAATGTTGCAACAGATTTAAAAAAAGGTCGGTCCTCAAGAGTGGCAGGAGCTCCCTGTCACAATGTTCAGGGAGACTAGCACGCATTCGAGCAGGAGGCACTCGGAGTTTCTAAGGTCATGGCTTGATGCCTTGGGCTGTAGAATGGAGGAGAGTGGAGATGGAGCAGAATAATAAATGGACTTGCCCACGGTACAAGCCAGGAGGTAGCTGCATCTGGCTGAGGGGGGGAGCCATCCAATGGCTTGATATAGGGTGCAGTGGTAGGTGGTGCAGGGTGACAGCAGGGCAAAATGGCAGATCCTGTTGAAGGTTATATTCAATCTTGATAGATTGGTGGCAGAGGTAAGAGAGTAGATGGGTGAACAGTAATCTAATAGTGGGAGGAGGTTACTCTGTGCGATGACAAGGTGGGCTTCTGGGGTGAGATAATTGACAAGATGGTAACAGATCCCTAGTTTCTGGTTGACACGGCGGACAAGGGCCTCAATATGGACAGAGAAAGTGAGGGAGGAGTCATGGGTGACACCTAGATATTTAAAGGAATTGATGGTCTCTAGAGGCAAGCCAGCAGGGGACAGGACATGAACACTGACTCTGGAAAGGGCAAGGTTAGTGAGTCTAGCTTTGGAGCCAAATAGCATTACCTTTGTCTTCTTTGTGTTGACCAGTAGTTCATTTGCAGGAAACCAATCGTGGGAACAACAGTAACTTGAGGTACAAGTATTAGAGAGGTTGGACAGGGACTTGTCCCTATAATAGAGGATGAGATAATCTGTGTAAAGCAGGGAGTGGTAGGGGATTCCGCCCTGGGGGAGAGAGAGTTTACAAAGAGGGAGAAGAGAATGGAACCAAGGATGGACACCTTGGGGGACCCCAGTAGAGATGGTCATGGCAGCTAATTTAGTGCCACCAGTACAAACCATTTGGGATTGGCCAGAGAGATAGGCACTGAACCAGTCGATAGCGGCTGCAGACAGGCCGAGACTACCCAGTTTGCCAAGGAGGATGTTGTGATTCACCAAGTCATATGTTTTGGAGAAGTCTACAATGACCGCTCCAGTCAGCTTGCCAACATCCATGTTCCAGAGAATGTGATCAGAGAAACAGGCCAGTGCTGTAGAGGTGCTAGGGCCTTTTTTGAAATCATGCTGCTGGGGACAGAGGAGATTATATTTAGTCACATAATTGGTGACCTGGTGGTGTACTATCTTCTCCAACAGTTTGCTAAGGTGGGAAAGGATGGATATTGGGTGGTAGTTGTCTATGTTACTGGGGTCACGAGACTTAAAGACTGGGATGACCTGCACCTGCTTCCATACCGAGGGTACTGAGGCAGCAGTAGTGAGGGAGAGGTTGAAAAGCTTGGCAAGGTGTTCGGTGATGGCCTGGGCCACAATTCTGAGGAAGCGGGGAAGGGAGGCCATCACTACCTGCACTTCCACTGCTGGGGAGGCTGAGGAGAAGTTTGCATGTTGCACTGATGGTAACAGACCAGAACGGAAGTAGAATGGAGGTATGTTGTGGTTATTGGTGAGTTGGGAGGGAAGGGGAGGGGAAGGGAGGGCTCAGATTGTGTGGGGAGAGCTTGGCAAGGTACTCAGTTAGATTGGTAGATTTAGTGTTTAGTGCATTGGCAACCTCAGCAGGGGCTGTCAGTAGACTATCAGGGGAGTTAAATTGAAGAGGGGACTGCTTTGCCCCTGGAGCAAGCAGACAGCGGACGAAATACCTCCCAGAGCGCAAGTGATGGACACTACCAACTCTCCAGAGGAAGCATATTGCCAGCAAAATCAGTATGACCATCCCTTCCACTCTCTTCCACCCCCACCTGTCAATGCTGACTCCTGGTACCCCTATGCCAAGAAGTGCCACAATCAAAAGCAGAAGCACACACAGGAAAATGACAGGATCAAACAATGGGGCAGAGAAGCAGAAGCTGGAGCAGCAGGAGGGGCTCACCTGCATCCTCTGAAGTCAACTCCCCACTGATCAGAAGCAACCGCTTCACCCACCTGCTCTAGGTCTTGACAGAAGACCAATCCAGTACCCCACTGTACCCTACACAGCAGGCCACAGGAACTGAGCACACTGTGCAGCCTAAATCATAGGCTGAGGCAGCAATTGTAGTAGCAGTAGTGACTCACCTCCCCTCTGGAGATTCCTCAAGCACTGAAGAGCAGCACCCACATCCTCCAATTCTGGGGGTGCCCCAGGAAGATAGACTGCTGCCTCAAAACCCAGTGCAAAATCAAATGAACACAAACACTCTAGCCACATGAACTAATCTCCCTCATAGTAAGCGACTGCGCAGTTGAGAATGAGTACTTTTGTACCCAACAGGAGGGGACATTGTGGGCCTGACTGGGACTAGGCCTATCAGGACCTTCATCCAGTTAAGACTCCCTGAACTCTTAAAGCGGCAATTACTTTTGCTAAGCATATATCATTTTACCTAATAAGTTGAAGCTTCATATGAATACAGCCTGATGTTCTATTTTAAAATGTAAGATATGTCCACTTTAAGACAGTTATTTTTTCTTTTGTTTCCTTTTTCCTGTTAAGTTACCTGTCCTAACTAGCATCCTCTCCCTCTACACATTACGGCTTGTTACCCATATCACTTAGTACACTGTTGTGTGGCAGGCGAGGGCTGGGCATGTACAATATATAAATGTGTGTTCATCCCCCACTTATGCTTCCATAAGGCCTGGATACTGACTCCTGTTCATTACCCCCCACGCCTCAGGAGCGATCTCACACAGTCTCCCTATCTCTTATGTAACAATCACCTCGATTTTAGACATGTGGATGAATGAGAGCCAATCTGAACCTTTTACACATTGATCCCTGTCCACCTATTAACACGAGTCACCAGCACTCATCGCAATCATCCGGATTCCTCTTTGCAAGTCAGTCAATCCCCTCTCCTCCTCCTCTTCCTCAGTACATATATTCAGCATGCTCCTAATGGGGTTTTCTGCTCTCTCCTCTAGATACCTATTGTCTACACTAAACCAAAGGAAATTAAATATTGGTTCTCACAGGCTCACAGGGAACGACCCACACAGCTCTCTTATCATTGAACCTATTAAACAAGCAGATAAGGGACCACAAGTCACTGCCTTTCCTCATTTTGCCAACTCCCACCCTGTTCCCTAAGAGGATAGCTCTGTAAATTGAAGGCCAAGCTTAGCCAGGTCTTCTGCATGCACTGCTAATCTGTAAGAGTCTCCTAAGAACTCAAGTACAAACCTTGTCAACCACATTGCTTTTTAATTCCCCCTGTGATTATCCTGTTGCTCTACACAAGCATCATTGCATTTTACCCAGGTGTATAGAAAGAGCTGGAGCATATCGCTGTAGTTCTCTGCTCACCCTCGTGTCATTCTGGCATTTGATCCCTTTTCTAGACTGTTCTACAGGATTGAACAGGATCTAATTTTTGTCGTAGGTAGAACTATGAAGGAAAGTGAGGGAGAGCTGAAAAGGGAGGGAGGGGCCTTAGAGTTTATGGGAGTATGGTTGCCCTGTGGGTCTTTTTATTCTTATTAGGGTTCTGTGTTTATATTTATAGACCTCTTACAGTTCAGCACTCGACAGATGGGAGAAAGCGCTGACCACCTGTGACTTGAATACTTTGCCTGTTTTATACGTCTATGAGGTTTGTAGTTTATATTGTAATGTTCATGTTTATAGTCATACCTCAGGATGCCTTAATATGCCCTAATGGCTGAAGTGAGGGCCATAAGAGCAAGGAAGAGGCAGGCGATTATATACCTGTCAGACTGACATCGGTGGTGGTTAAGTTAATGGAAACACTACTAAAGGAAAGGATTGCAGAATATCTTGTGTCCAACAGATTGCAGGAACTGAGGCCACATGGTTTCACAGAGGGAAGGTCATGCCAGACAAATCTGATAGATTTCTTTGACTGGATGATGGCGTTGGATCGGGGAGGAGTGGTGGACGTGGCCTACCTGGACTTCAGCAAAGCTTTCGACACAGTTCCACGTAGGAGACTGGTAAGTAAGTTGAGTAATTTGGGGGAGGGTAATAAGAAGGTAGCCTGGGTAAGAAATTGGTTAGCAGATAGGGCACAGAGGTAGTGGTAAATGGAGTTTGCTCTGAGAAAAGGAGGGTGATCAGCACTGGGACCAGTCCTCTTCAATGTCTTTAGAACTGACATAGCGGAGGAACTGGAAGGGAAGGTCTACCTCTTTGCAGATAACACCAAGATCTGTAATAGAGTGAACATTCCAGGATGGATGGGAAAGGTGGGTGGAGCTCTAAAAAGACTGGTAGGGTGGTCAAGGGTATGGCAGCTGGGTTTCAATGCAAACAGTGCAACATAATACACTTGGGCCATAGAAACTCAAGAGCAGAGTACAAAATGGGAGGTATGATATTTTTAAAGACCAAGCAGGAAAGAGATCTGGGTAATCATATTGGATGACCTAATCATGGCCAGACAGTGTGACAAGGCAGTTGGAAGGGCTAATGGGATGCTGAGATGCATAGAAAGAGGTATCACCAGGAAGAAGAGGGAGGTGGTACTGCCCCATGTAGATCGCTGATAAGATCCCACCTTGAGTACTATGTCCAGTTCTGGAGACCACATCTCAAGAAGGACACTGTATGATGGTGGAAGGATTTCAAAATGGCCTAAGGACTGGCTGGCTGAGAGGAGGATCTCTGACCCAAAAGGGGAAAAAATTGCCATTGATTTAGCTCTACGCTTATCTCTGCTCTCCCCCGAACAACTACTGAATAATGATGATTAACTGAGCAACAAACAAAAAACAAGATAATTAATGTAGACCTCTCCTCTAGCACTTGTCTTTTCATTTTCAGGATGCCAAAATCTGAATATCCCCCCGCTAAGCTGCTACCCTACAGAATTTGTACCCCCCCCCCGGAATGTCTAAGAGCCACAGTACAGTATATAAAGCAAAGGCTCTTGCTAAAGGTGAAAAGAAGAACTTTTAAAAAACAGCAATGAAGCAGCAAGACATTAGGGACTTGAAAGGCATTTTAAGATTTGCTCTCTCCATACCTGCTGGCATCTCGGCTTTTAGTGAACAAGCCCCAACAACAAGCTCCAAAGCATCCAGAACACTGGAACCACTGAGAAATCCGGCTGAAACAGGTGAGATCAATTCTCGAATGAGTAGCCAGGAGTGGGGGGGAGGTTGGAAATTCAGAGACTAGAGGTAGAGCGGGGGGGAATACAGATGCTTAGCAGAGCACAGTCAGCAATGCTCACAGAAGTAGGGAGATATCATGGAAAACTCCCTATCAGTTACTTCCACGGCTTTAACTCAAACTAGTTTGCTAGAATTGAATCCTAGTATGGGGGCAAAACAAAAAATATCACTAAATCAAGCACTGCTCTCCTTTATGCAGTTTCAGCTACACCTGCAGCCTTAGTTAAGAAACCAGAAGAGGGTAAACTTAGAAGAAACCATTAGTAAAGGAGCAGCAAGATCCCCTAAATATTTCTAATGCCTGCAGTTCAGATGCAGTTGAGTGTTCAAGGAATTTAGAAAAAGAGGTAAGAACCTTACAAACTTCAAAGCAATCTGAAGTTTTTACGTCACAAGAAAACATAGGAGCATTTTTAAAAGATAATACAGAAATTGCAGCAAGTATTACTGAGTGTATTAACATTCAGGACTCCTCGCACTGTGGACAGGGCCAGATTAATGCATGGGCCTAGGGGACCCAGGCCCAGAGGCCCTAGGAAAATGAGGGCCCACAACATAATTCAGGCAGCAGGTACTGGAAATGCTGGGAGCCAGAGGGGGGGAGACGAGGCCCCGTTACGTAATGGGCCCCCGAGTCAGCCTGAGTGATTGGCTGCTGCTGTGCTCAGTGGGCTGTGCAGTCGTCTGAGTCGACACTGACTGACTAAGTCAGTTGTTCAGCCGGATCGTGGTGAGGTTGGCAGGTCAAGCCAGAGGTGTTAATGTGACAGACAGGGGTGTGGGTCTCACTAGAGAGCTGGCAGCCAGCATGGAAATTGCTGCCACAAGTTCTACCAGCACCGTGTGACCACTGACCGATCAAGGATTATATTGCCAGCTGACAGCAGCACATCAGTGAGAGTCTCTACTGCACCACTGTGCAAGTGTGCATGCTCTCTCTTGGCTGTTCCGTCGGTTGGGCTTTTTGTTGGGCTTGGGGATCGGGGCCGGGCCAGTCTGGCAGTGGTGGTGGTGCACTCTATGGGGCAGAGCAGTAGTCAAAGAAGCAAGTCAAGTGTGCAGCAAAGAAAAAGACTTCAACATTACATCAAGATCAAGAGCAAAGTACACCACAGCACTGACAGCACAGCAGCCAGCAGCCAGCAGCATGCATGCAGTGAGTGATATATAGTTTCAATCAAACTTGTCTTGAGCTTGTGATGGTTCGGAGCTGAAGCACTGTCTGGGGCCGGGGGGGGGGATTTATTATTGTGTGGGACTCAGACCTCACTCCTGACACAGTGTCACAGCAGGGTGGCAACAGGTGGGCTTCAGTAGCCATAGCTATGATCCTGGCAAGTCTTGCAGTTGCAGCAGCAGGAAAAGCCAGGTTACCAGTTCCATTTCTGGTGGATTTGGAAATATTTTTTTTAATGTTTTTTATTAGATAGACTTAGTTAATACATAGGGCAGCAGCACCGAAGACTGCAGACAGTGCAGAGGAGGCAGCCTGAGTCAGCTGACACACTCAACAGGGTCATGTCACGGTCACATGTGGGGCAGAAGGCACCAGCGGGACGCTTGAACCTTGCTTGAAGCTTATGCTATCTGTCAGAAGGTGGTGGTTTGTGTTTTTATGTTTGCTTGCACGCATGTGCAAGAAACATAGTTCCACCATACAAGTTTTCGGAGGTGTGCCTCCCCCACTTCCAATGCCCTGCTCTTTTTTGCAGGCACGGCTGTATCGCACCAATGAATGTCTAAGCTGTCTATGACAACTGTTCAGATGCAGTGGCATACAGTTCTGAGAAAAACACTGCTACAATCAGCGTGGTAACGTGTAAGCAATTTGCATACTGCCGTCTGCAGTATGCAAATTGCCGACACGTCAGCACTGCATCTGAACTGTCATAGACAATCCGTCCCCCCCCATGAACACCTACATAGCATGCTGGGAGCCCACCCCAGCGTGCTCACGCGCTTCCCTCCACCCCTGCACATTGTATGACTGATGGGGGTGCCCAATCCCCCATCAGCTCCACTGCCCCCCCCAAAAAGCAAACTTCCTGGTGCCATACTGGGAGCCCACCCCAGCATGGCTGAAGTCTGTGGCCCACAGAGGTGCTCAATCCCCTATCGTCTCCACTGCCTCCACCCAACAAACTTACAGGTGCCACACTGGGATCCCACCCCGACATGGCAAAAGTCCCACGTTGTCTTAAAAAAAAAACCTACAACAAAAGAAAATGGTCCCTCGTTGACACTCTTGCCCCCTCAACCCAACCCGCGCTCACCCTCTGTGTACTCCACCTCCGCACACACAACCTCACCCCATACTTACCTCCAAAGCTGGTGTAACGATCTTCAGTGGACTGAGAACACGTCTACACTCTTCAAAGCCGACAGCGAACTGAAGAAATGCCGGTAAGCTGTATAATGACATAAATGTTTTTTTTTTTTCAACTTTGGTGCATATCTCGGCCATTTTGGTGAATTGTTTTACCAAATTTTCAACATGGGGTTCTTGGGACCCCACCTCATGAACTCAGCCACTGTCATTTTGTTATTCAGTCTCAAAATGTGATTTTGCAGTCACTGCGCGGAACCACCTTTTGAGACCGAGTAACAAAACGACAGTGTCCCAATTAATGAGGTAGGTCCCCAAAACCCTATGTTGAAAATATGGTGAAAAAATTCCCAAAAATTACTGTTTCATGAGCATGCATTGCGCAGTTCCTACACACGCTCGTAACTTCAAGAATTCTTACTATTTTCACTCCAGATTTACAACATTGCCATTTTACCACTCCTCCTTATGAGCAGTACAGTTGTCATTTTTCACACCTTGCCCAAAATATGTTTTCGCGCATGTAGCACACAATGGCACGGTCAGTGTGTGAAATCAATGTTTGGAACAGATTAAGAAAATCACAGTGACACTGTTCATGAGCAGAGGTCTTAAAATGGCTATGTTGAAAATTTGGTGACAAAAGTCCATAAAATGACTGTGTTATGAGCGTGTATTGTGCATTTTCCATGCACCCTCGTAAATTCATTAATTTGTAATATTTTCAGTCCAGATTTTCAACACTGGCATTTTTACACACCTCCTTATGAACAGTACAGCTGTCATTTTTCACACCCTGGCTGAAATGTGTTTTTGCACTTCCGGCACAGAAATGCATGGTTGCTGTTGGAAATCAGTGTTTGGGACAGATTAAGAAAATCACAGTGACACTGTTCATGAGCGGAGGTCCCAAAATGCCTGTGTTGACAATCTGCTGTAAAAAATTCCTGAACTAATTACATTACGGTTGTTTCTATGCACACTTGTGACTACACCAGTGTTTTTATATTTTCTCTCCAGATTTTCAACATTGCCATTTTTTACACCTCCCCATGAACAGTACAGCTGTCATTTTTCACATTCTGTTCGAAATGTGTTTTTGCACCTGTGGTGCCAAATGACATAGTCGCTGTGCAAAATCATCTTTTGGCTAACAAACTGATATTGCCACTGTTCATGAGGTGGGGGTCACAAAAAACCCATGTTGAAAATTTGGAGTGAAAATACCAACGAACGCCTGGGGCATTAGGGTTTCCAACCGTAATGCCCCACCCTGTAGAGACTGACAGGCATCAGGGGTGTGACTTGGGACTGTCGCCTGTAATGCTTATGCCATTCCACCCCGACCCACACCTTACAGCCAGTGAAAGGCATCGAGGTGTGCCTTGGACTCTTCGGCCCCAAAGTTCACCCCATTCTCCTATACTGCACCCATCTCACTGTATTTTCTTATGGAATGGGGTGAGCATTAGGCCCAAAGACCCCAAGGCACACCATGACACTTGTCAGTGTCTGCAGGGTAGGGTGAGGTGAAATGGCATGGGTGTTATGCCTGACTACCCAAAGGCACACCCCAATGCCTGTCAGTCTCTGCAGGGTGGTGGTGGGGCTGGCTTCAGTTCAGTACTTCACTGCCATTCCTATTATGCATCTCACTAACTCCTACACTACCAATGCCAATGCCAGCAAGCAAACACTCAGCATTGACAAACTTGTTTTTTCTGCTGTACTGTACAGCCAGCAGCCAGTTGGCAGCAGCAGCAGCAGGCACTCAGGCAGCCCAGAGATCTGAGTGTGTGTGTGTCAAGTGTGTCACTGGACTTGTGATTATTCTGTTCAGTAATCATCGGGGATCCACCTACTGACACTGCTATATCTCTACTGGTCATTGTTGTGTTAAATTAAATGCTATGGATTCCTGTAGCAACCGTCATTATCTAAGTGGGTGTGCTAAGAGAAAGCTGAAAAAGGAAAGGGAGATGAAGGGGGTGGCTTTGCTGGGGAAGATCCCAAAAATAAACCAATTCTTCAAGGAGCTGGAGAACTCTGAGAAGCAACAATTATTTGATGTGATGATGACAGCATCAACAATGAACTTGTCCCAGCCAATGGTGCTTCTGAGTCTGGCAATGTGCAGCCACAAGGATACTGTAGACATTAACGTGCCTACTAGTAATCCAGATATACAAGATGCAGATGGGGTGGTGGTGGCACTGGCTACAGATGACCCTTGGGAAGAGGATCATGACTAGGAGTCAGGCTTGAGTAAAGCCAAGAAAAACATTATTGAAGCAGATTGATTTACCAGTGATCCTGCATTGTGGAGTAACACTGATGACAGTTTCAGGAGTTTTTGGATTGCTAAGGGTTCAGCTGCTTGTCAGAATAAAAACTTACCAAATTTTTCTGCTTCTGCTCAGTTGATTGCTGGGAAGACTCGGATGCTATCCAGAGATCTGTTTTCATGTCGACTGCACAACAGTGAAGTGGTACAGGAATAGAAACATAGAAACATAGAATTTGATGGCAGATAAGGACCGCTTGGCCCACCTAGTCTGCCCATTTTCCTACCTGATGGATAAGCTACAGATCCTAGTTAACCAACAGTCTAATTCCTCCTACCCCCCACTAGAATTGCCTTATGTCTGTCCCATGTGCTCTTGAATTCCCCCACTGTTCTTGACTCCACGACCTCCTCAGGATGGCTGTTCCATGCATCCACAACCCTCTCTGTGAAAAAATATTTCCTCACATTACCTCTAAGCAGTCCCTCCTCTATCTTCAAATTGTGCTCCCTTGTTCTTGCACATCTCTTTTTCTGAAAGGTACTACCCTTTTGGACTTTGTTGATTCCCTTGAGGTACTTGAATGTTTCTGTCATGTCCCCCCTCTTATTTACTCGCTATCTGCTGAAAATGTTTACTGCTTTGCCTGCAAACTTTTATCAACAAGATCATATGTCTTTACTGAAGGGTTAAGTGACTGGAAACACCCTGAGTGCATTTCTGAACATGAAAAAACCCTGGAAAACCAAAACTGTATGCTAGCATGGATAAGGTATGTAAAGGTAACAGGTACAGTAGATGCAGATCTAGCTTAGCAGTTTCAGTCAGAATGCCAATACTGGAGAGATGTTCTTAAATGTATTGCAGCAGTCATCAAGTTTTTAAGTGAACATGGACTTTCATTCCATGGTGAAGATGAGCTGTTAGGGTCACAACATAATGGAAACTATTTGGGGATTTTGGAGCTGATAACTCAATTTGATCTATTTTTGGCTGATCTTATAGCTAAATTTGGACACAAGGGTAGAGGTAATACCTGCTATCTGTCGTCAACTATTTGTGACTAATTCATTGATTTGATGAGGCAGAAAATTAAAAACTCAATAGCCAGAGAACTGCAACAAGCCAAGTATTTTTCAGTGATTGTCGATTCAGTGCCATATCTGTTGCATGCGGATGGTTCCATGTCATAACGACAATCGCAGAATAGCGATCACCATAACGCGAGTGTACATCGCCGAAAAAACAAAAAGGTGATGTACACTCCCAGCGAGAAAACATGGCGAATAAGGAAAAGGTTGTTCTGTGGGGGACTGCACCCCCTGAACCCCTCTTATAAAGGATTACTAACTCCAAAGGGGTGCATGTCATGGAGGGGGAGAAACTCAGAAAAAAAAAACAACCTCCCAGACAATAAAACACCAAAATACTATGTCCCTCCCCAGCCCCGAATTCTGCACCCTCCCCACTCTAGCCAGCCACCATCACCACTCCACCATTGTGCCAGCTCTGCAGCCTACCGCCGCACTACCCCTTACATACCTGCCCTCCTCTTCCAGTCTCCCTTCCGTTCTTCCCTTCGCCCTTTTCTTCGCGTGTTGCTACCCTTGCAGGGTAGCCCACATAACAGGTGCTGAAAGTGAGTCGCTCATATTCGAATCACTCACTTTCAGTCACCATTATGATGGTATACCCATGTGGATCAATTGAGTTTTGTATTCTGATTTGTCAATTCAGATGGACACATTATGGAATGATTCATTGGATTAGAGCCACTGGAGAATCATATGGGTGCAAGTCTGGCCGACACTGTGCTTGCTATGGTAAATAACTTGGGTTTGGACATCTTTAACTGCCACGGACAATCATATGATAATGCCAGCAATATGTCAGGATGATACAATGGACTGCAGGCACACCTAATGTGAGCAAACCCACTTATGCACTATGTTCTATGTGCTGTACATTCATTGAACTTAGTGGGAGTCAACCGTGTTAACAGCTGCACCCATGTAATTAATTTCTTTGGGTTTCTGCAGTTGCTATATGCTTTCTGCTAAATGTCAGCATATTGCTGGAAGAAAATTGGCAGCTCTGATGAAAGCCAGAGATTTTTGACACTCAAAAGTCTCTCTGACACAAGATGGAGCAGCCGTGCTGATTCTATGAAAGCTTTTGTGTCAGAACTATGAAAGAATTTGGCAAGCACTACAAAACCTGTCAGAAGATTTAAGGCACAATGGCCTTCAGTCAACATTCCCTAATGTGGACATTGCTCTTAGAAGTTTCCTGACACTGCCAGTGACAAACTGCGAAGGAGAATGAACATTTTCAAAGACGGCAAGGATAAAAAATTAGCTGAGATCAACAATGCATCAGCTTAATCTGAATGCCTTGTCTCTCATGGCAGTCAAATCAGAGCTGGTATGAGAAATGAAGTTTGATGACCTCAGCCATCATTTTTCTTCCCTTAAAGCCCAGAAGAAACCAACATTTTAAAAGGTAAGATTTTCATTGTGTGTAATTTTTCCATTTCTGGTGATTGTTGCCTATCTTGTCTAGATATTTTTACATGAATGAGAGGAACCTTTGAATAATGTTGGTTTAATTTCTGATCTTAATTTCTTTTAGATTGTCAGTTGGGTGGCAATATAAGCCCTGATGGTGACATCAGGTCCATTGGCAGGTCAAGCTTATAAAAGACTGACATACAAGTTTTATGGCAGCGACGCATGGCAGTTTGTATGTGCACCAATGTTGAAAATATTTTTTTATTAAAATAGTTTGACAAAAGAGGTTGGCTTCTGTTGTGTATGTGTTTCATTCATTACTTCATGCAAAGATGTCATGCTCACGGTCTTTGTCATGCAGTTTAACTCAAAAGAACCAGATTACACATTGACAAAGTTGATCTTTCATGGTCAGCTTTATTACTACTCCTGAGTCCCAGGGTGCAACTTACAAATATGTCACAGACTGTGACTGTCTGTGGCATATTTATAAGCTGAGCCCTGTGACTCAGTACCAGTAGTGCTTCTATCCAGTCCAGTAAGTTGATGCTATTGCCTTGCTTATTATAGTCATTGCTTCACACCAAGCTCGGTACTGAATTTCTCATCCCAGCTAGGCTTAGTGTGCCTTTCCTGGTTAAACAGTCCCCCCCCTTCAGGTCTAAAAAAAGGTCTTCTGTGTGCATGCTCCTAAGTTGTACTCTGTCTCTAACTTGCCATAGAATATTGTATGATTACAGTACACATACACTGAGTGTCCGTAGATGGATCATAATCGGTGCCATTGTAAATGTACTGTAATCATGCAATTTCAGACATTCTAACCTTCCTTTCCCTACCAGTGCCTGGAAATCCCTCCAAATGCATTTTTAGGCATTAAAAACCATTTCGCTTTCAGAGGCCTAGGTAGCCCCTGAACCCCCGGCCTATTAATGAATTCACAGGGGGTCCACTATTTCACGTAGCCCAAGGGCCCCATTACTTGTTAACCTGGCCCTGACTGTGGATCTCTAATATCTGAAATTAGAGGCCATAGCAGTTTTGAAACTGGATCTGTCTCAACAGATGTAAGTTTGCATACTCCTAATAGGAGTATTAGTGCTGAAGAATCAAGTCATAACATAATATTTATTTTTATTTATTTATTTGAATATTAGGAAACAACCTTTAAATATGAACTCTTTTACAAAGGCTCCACATCATGAAAACAGTACAGACATTATAAAACATACATTCTTACAATTATAGGATACAGGCATAAAGTGTTTACAAGTAATATATACAACTGACTTGCACATTACAAAGGCTAGTAAGCATAGGTAATCCCTCTAACAACAAGTGCTGATAACCACCATTAGAAGTACCAAACTGCAGTCCCAGTAGGGCTTTGTCAGGGTAGCATTGGGACATGGGAGTTCAAAGATAGGTAGAAGAAGGGGTGGGGCAGTTGGGGGTGAATAGGTGGGGTGTTTTGGAGCTAGAGTGGGGGGATGGAGTGGGAAGCATCAGAAGCAGGAAAATAGGGAAGGGTGCTGGGACAGAAGAATGGGAGCTGGTGTTGGGAGACAGTTGTGTGAGGGTGTACACACCAAGGTGGTTTAGATGAGGATGGTAATTGGGAGGATACTGTCGGAGGGAGGCCAGGGGAGAAGAGGGGTATGGCCCAGTGTAGTTTATTATGTGGAACAATCAGACAGATGAGTTAAGTATCGAAGGTAATAAATCTTGACATCAATAAAGAGAACCCCATCCAGCATTCGAAAACTGTCAGTAGTAAGCAGTTAGGAGGGTTGCAGCAGTTACCCCGATCAAATGTAAAAGATCTAGTGTAGGGTCTGATATGGAGCATTTCTGGTGCCAAAGAGCAATTTACTGAAATGCCCAGATCGCCTAAGGAAAAAAAAAATCAAAAAGTGGATAAAGCTGGGTTGCAGCAATCAATGGAGGGCAAACATTAAGGATGCTATTTTGGATGAAGTGAGACAGGGCTTTATTAATATAAATTCTCCTATCTGTGTTTTGACAAGCTCTGTATCTGACTTAGCAAAATAACCAATAATCTTTCACTAAGAACAACTGAACTAGAAAATAGAGTGAGCCGAGATGAGGATGAAATGAAGCCTTTGCAAAAAAATTGCTAATACTCAAGCTCAATAATTAAACTCAATCTTAAAACTTGGAAGAATTGAAACCAGGTCCAGACGGGATAATATAAAACTTGGAAGGGTTCCCAAGAGAATGGAGGGGACACAACCTGTGGAATATTTTGAACAGTTGTTAAGAAGCATTGGGAAGATGGTACCCTGACAAAAAGCGGAACTGGTACAGCTCCGGGGGTGGGGGGTTAACAATACCAGACTATCATGGAAAGCAGCCTAGGTTTGTATTTGTCAAGCCCTATCATTTTCGAGACACGGAAGCTATGCTAAGAAAAGGAAGATAAAAAAAATTGCTTATAGCCTGAATTAATATACAGGTATTTCCAGATTTCATTCCAGAGGTACTTGGGAAACAAAAAGCCTTTGCTGCTGCAAAAGCCCCATTAAATTAGCATGGTGTCAAATTCACCATGATCCCGCCAACAAAATTAGAAGTTAACTTACAAGGCCAACTTAAGATATTCACATCCCCAATAGAAGCTAAGAGTTATTAGAGCAATTGAATCCCACAGCCCCCACTTGCATACTGTGTGACCCTGAGCAAGTCACTTAACTTCTTTGTGCTCCCAGGTCACACCTGGAAACAAGCTTTCAGCTCAGTGTACCACTCCTGGTAAAATAAAAAAATATGTATATAAAAATACAAAAAACTCTAATTAATGATCCAGGAGGCCCTTCAACAATGCACTCTTAATCTTCTGAGGCACCTTATGGACCTGTTGACCTAGAGAGACCTGAACCAACAGAAACTTCAGGAGCATCTGAAAACTCTACTCTTTGGGAAGGAAATTTACAAGCAATTTCTGCTGCTACTTTGCAGCATGATGTTGTCCCCTTGGAGAATCTAAAAACCTGAATGCGGTCTTAGATGGAGCTATACATTTTTTTAATGCTCCAAGATGGAGAAATGTTTTTTCATACTCTTATGTGTAAAATAGAAGGAGGAAGGAAGAAAGGGGGGAGGAGAGGAAAAGGTGGATTGAAGAATAGGAAGGAAGGAAAGGATGAAAGCAAAAAAAGATAAAAAGGGGAAAGAATAGTTTTTTTCTGTTATTTCTGAGAGCTACTGACTTCCTAATGTGGACCAACAGGTACAATACAGAGCTTAAAATGGGTTTTCAAGACTCCAGTATTGCCTCTGGGACATTTTTCACATTCCTGGCTGAGTGACTTTCTTTAATCCACCAACCAAGTAGGATGTGTTTACCAGCAGATGAACTTTGAGACACTGGGTTAAGAAGCAAAAAATCTCACACCAGACACCCTGTAATACTCATGAACTGTTTAATGAGAAATAAATGCTATTATTTTCACGTATGACGATGTATACAATATGATATGTGCTTAACTCATTTCTGTACTGTCTGCTATATTGAAAACAAAATAAGAATTTAAATTAAAAAAGACCCAGTGAGTAACTGCAGGATATAGGCCTACACTCCTCATGGGGGTGGTGCCAGTGTATAAAGCAATGGGGTTTTGCTTTGTAACAGAGCGCAGTGATAGTTGTTAAACTGACTTTGTCTGTCAGCAGTGTTAACATCTGAGTGTAATGCGCCCTGTTTTTTGGTTGTGTTTATCTGTCTTGATGAGCTTAGCATTGACTGTAGTGCCAGTTTAAGTTTAAAGAGCCCAGCGACTGCTTCTAAATGCATTTGTTCTTGACTGTCCAGCTTCAGCTGTCGCACCATTTATCAAAAGGCCCAGTGTTATGCTGTAGTACCACTGTCTTGTCATCACTACCTAGCTCCTGGTGAAGATATCCCACTATAATGGCATGAGCAGGAGGAAGAGGAAGACACAGATTAATTTGGCATCTGTCTCAGTCTCTTTGGAGCTGACTATCCTCACTTATTTGATCCCCAGAGGATGAAGGCTGATACCTTTATAAATCTGTCTCACTGCTTGACTATATTATAAGTATGGACATTCATGTTATTGAGGCACTGTGCTTATGGGTGCCCGTCAGACCTCACACGCCTTATTCCACCAGATCCGCAGCTGCAATAAAAAACACAGAATTCTCAGCCGACTGTGGAAGTTATAGCTGCACATTTAAACCTGTGCATACACAAGTTATTCTTTTTTTTTTTTTATTATTTATGGAAAATAGCCAGTCGATGGAACCAAATAAACTAAGTTTAAAGCCACAACAAGCATTGTAAAACAAAAGCATTGAAACTAAAGTCGTGAGTCCATGCACGCGCAATAGCGCTGACTCACGTTTTAGTTTTATAAACACATTATCACTGTGTTGCAATACTCATTTTGGCTTTAAACTTTGTTTTTTTTCCCCCAAGGATTTACCAGTTTCCATAAATACTTAAAAACATAGTGCTGATCCTCCCCCATGTAGTGTGTGTCCCCGCTTCATAGTCCACTCCCCCTTAATATGTGTAGACATGGGGCCATCAACATCCATGACACTGGAGTGCCCAGTCCCTAGTGTCATTATTGGACTCGTAACCAGGACCTGTGCCTGTAATGGTGAAAATAGTTCCTGGTCTTTTTTTTATTCCTGAAAAGCAAAAACTCATCCATCAATGTCTTTTGTAGCCTTCTCCAAGCTCTCCACTCAGCATCCACCAACCCACACCCACTCCCATAGCTTTCACTCACCTAAAACCCATCCAATGCCACAGATTAATTCTGCAAGGAAAACACGTCCACCTCCTGGAACTGTGTCTGCGAACTGAGGAAACAAGGTTAGTGTGGTCAGTGTATTTCCAATGTGTTCTTAATTTTTATTCATAAGTTGGTAATTTTAAAATATTTCTTCACCATATTTTCAAATGGCCTTTAGGGACCCCACCTCATGAACAAGGGACAGTATTTGAGATTATTCAAATCCAGCCCAAATTGTGATTTGCAATTGCTCCACAAAATCACCTTTCGGGCAGGATATTAAAAATGTTTCCTACCGGCTACATGTAGTGGGGTTATAAAAGACTATGTTGAAAATTTGGAGTCAGCACTTCACCTTTGGCTATCATTTTGTGGTTGGCTTCTACTAGTACCCTATCCATCTCCTCCCCTTGTGCTGGAGGTCTGTAGATCACATCTGTGAGAATGGCAGTGCCATTTCCTGTCTCTAGGGTGACCCACAGTGATTCCACTCCCTCCTGCATTCCCTGAACTTCAGTTGCTTTAATTCCCTCCCTGACATAGATAGCCACCCCTCCACCTGTTTTTACCACCCTGGCTTTTCTAAATGGAGTATAACCTGGTATGGCTATATCCCATTCCTGGTTCTCCGTCTATCATGTCTCAGTAACAGTGACAATGTCCATATCTGCCTCTGCCGTCAAGGCCACTAGGTCTGGGATTTTATTTCCCAGGCTATGGGCATTCGTGCACATGGTCTTCTAAGTTTTGCAACCTCCACTTCTAGTAGCTCCCTTCCTATTCCCATGTCTTCCATCCCTTCCTCTCCTGTTTTTACTCCCATTCTTCCTTATTACTGCCATTCTACCTATCTTGGTTTTAGGTTTCAGTTTCCCAACCCTAGGGTCCTCCCCACTGACTGCGTCATCCTAAGGGGGAGGAGCAATTAGCATCTTTCTGCCTACTATCGCCTCCCCCCTTGGATAGTTTAAGTGCTTGCCAATGAAGAATTTAAACCTCTCACTAAGCATCTTGGTTCTCCACTGGATAGATGTAGTCAATCCCACTTGAATAGGCCTGCATCCCTCCAGGTGGGACCCCAGTCCCCAATGAAGCCAAAGCCCTCTGTTCTGCACAAGTCCTTCAACCATGCGTCAAATCTCATGGTGCGGAGTGCCCTGTCCTCCCCCTTGTCATTGACCAGTAGCACCTCTGAAAAGGTTACAGTGCGTGCCACTTGTCTAAGACCTCTCCCCAGCTTCCTGAAGTCCTGCTGCACTAACTTAACCTCATCACCAGCCAGATCATTTGTCTCTAAGTGGACAATGATGTATAGCTCTCCCCCCCCCATCCTGCTACCCCAGCGCCCCTCTGGATGCACTTTCCATCCCTCCAAGCCATAGCATCGGGTAGGCACTAATTCCCCTCTTTCCCATTCTTTCCACCCCCAAGTCTATCCCCCTGACAATAGAATTCCCCCACCTGGAGTTGTTTTCTCCTCTGGGGTCCTCTGTCTCCCTCCCTGTGGTCTCCACTGTGGAGGACACTTACATCCTCCTTGGTCTCCACTGCAGGTGCCTCTTTGAGACAGTCCTACCCTGCCAATGCAGCATAGCAGTTGTGGAGTTTAACTATAGGAGGGATGTGCCTCAGCCCCACCACCCTTACCCTTCTCAAGCCCACCCTAGTCTAGCCATAGATAGAAAAGCATGGCCTTACCATTTGGCCTTTTGGTGCATGGACCCAGGGCCCCAGGTAGATTGTTCCCCTAAGACCTGATCTGAGATGGTGTCCTGTCAAAATAGTGAAGGTAAAACAGCAAAGGAATAATAGTGAGTGAAAAACAACAAATGAGATGTTGGCGACGTGGTCTTTATAGCGCGTGGTTATTTCAGCGATGTAGGCAGTAATGTCCTTTAGGAATGTAGGTGTTAATGTAGTTGCCAGTGTGTACTGTAAACCCATGCTGGCAGCATAGCACAGAGGTTAGAATCACCGGCTGTGTCTGGCAAATACTACACACAGGTACACCTTTGCAGACAGGGCATGCAGCAGTGATGTCCATGTACGTGGTGTACCGCAGCCCATACAGGATGCATGCATAGGGATATAGTATGATGTGTAGGCAGAACAGGGGTCTGTGGAGTACCCCTGTGCCTGCACATTCTGCTTGTCCAGCCATGGTCCATGTCATCAACCCCTCCTTCAAGCATGCAAAGCACAACACCACTGTGTCATGTGTACACACAGGCTCAATGTGATGAGTGTGACACAATCACTCATGGTTGTGACAGTCCAACCTGTCTCTAATAACACCTCCTGGCATGCTGATCACCTGTACCACATTGATTGTTAAGGCCATTAGTGCCTCTACAAGGGTTAAAGGTACTTCAGCACTGAGTCCACTGCTTGTGGCCTGTCAGCTGGCCTTCACCTGTGCCATGATGTCTTTGGTGCACCTTTTCAGGTCTTCTTGACCTCATCTTGGACAGCCTCTGTTATTGTGCCCCATGCTTGTTGTGTCTCAGACCTGATCCCCCTCCCTCCATCAACCAGGCCTTCAAGATCCACATATGCTTGGGCCATGGTGAGAACCTCCTCCTTTAAGAACATTCGCTTTCATTTTCCTCAAGATTTGTCCTCCATCTTTGTACATGTGTGAAACAGGGAGGACAGAAACCACTGAACATTGCATACACAAGGCTGAGCGCAGAACTAAGGTGTAGTGGTGTGCAGGCCCCTTGTCCCCCTGGCCAAGACCTGAATGTCTTCCAGAATGACTGGGTTGAACACACATCTAACTGCCTGCCTATCACTGCACCCAGCCATGTGTAGATGTAGCAATAATCTAGTCATGATGCAGCATATACATAGTGCTCTGACCAGCCATGTCCTTATTGACATCACTTATCTCCCCCAGCCTGAGGTTCCACTGTGGAAACTTAGCGGTGCACTTTGCTCCTTTTATAAGTTCCCGGCACAATTAGGCATACTAATGAATGAATACATTCCAATAATGACATGCTAATGTGACTTTTGCCCTTGGAATGCAAAATTAGCTCATTTGTATACTCTTTGAATATTGCAGGTTTGCTCCAAGCACTATCACAATTGTGCTAACACTATCACTGAGACTGCACTAATTCAATGTCGGTATGCAACACAAATATGACACCACATGTTGTGGACAACATCACCATACTGCGCAGACATGCACACTGTGCTGTTGTGCAATGGTATTGCACAGGTCTGTGTAGGCCTGCTTCTGTGCATGCTGTGCATGAATGCACTCTGCACATGCCACTCCATGCCTGATGCATGTTTCAGAACCCCCCCCACTGGAAGTACATATTGCACTAATTGGCACTTGCACAGCGCTAATGCGGAAACACGTTGCACAAATGGAAAGGACACTCCCATAAAGCCCAGAACCTTTCAAGAGCTTGATGCTTCAAGAGAGGGCTAGGACTAGACAGGAAGCAAACATGTCAGGCTGGAGTAGGTCTGTGCTGCAGTGGGACCAGAGGTGGTCCACATCACAGCTGATCAAGCTGGTGGTGCCTAGGGAGACCCAGCTACTGGCTGACGGGGCAGGGTCTGACAGGCCAAGGTGTGGGATGTGGGTTTCTGTGGGTCGATGCCTCAGCAGACATATTGGGCTCACCCGCACAGGTGACCAATATCACCACAGATACAGTGACCTCTAACAGTGGGAGGCATGCCACCTGCAACGACTGTGGGCAACAGTAGAGAATGGCACCATGCCAAGGCCAGGTGAGTACAGATGGCTGTATGTATGTATGGTTTGAGTAGTACAATGTGTGCAGTACTGTTTCCATGATACTGTACTTCTGGGTTACTGTTCCTCAGGGAATGTGCATTGTACCTGTCCATCCTTGTTGTGTCCCCTTTGTCCTATGGGACCTGCTCCATTGCAGAGCCTGATATTATGGATGCAGGTGTATGGGCCCACTGTCCCAACTGGTGTCCCTGGTTACAGGACCCGCTGTGGATCCCTGAGGCTTGCAGCTGCCATGGCAGCACGGTTGTGTGCTACCACAGTGATGTGGCTCCACTGTTAGGGTGGCTAGCCGGTTAATGTGTGTATTCATTTTATTTAGGTATTTCTACTGGGTAAGACACACTAGACAGGTAAATGCCTATTGTCAAGTATGACCTGGAAGGATGTAACATGTGTTCCACATGTAGCTATGGTGGTAGGTGTATGTACCTAACAGCACTTGGATGTGGCCACAGTCTGTTTCGCGTACACTGTCCATGTTATGCAACATGGGTGACAATATGCATATGCCAGGCAATGCATGGTGTACCATTATATTGCAGAAGGTGTGCCACTCTTGTACCTGCCATTGTTTGGCCTACACCTACAGTACAATGTCCTGACCCTACTGCTGCACAGGTGTGCTTCTTGTGCCCCTACTGTATGAGATCAGGTACTCTGTGCATTGTGTTGTATGCTATGAGATGTACATGGGCTGCAGCCGGCATGTATGGGTATGCTGGGCAGGGATGGGGAGGACAACTGGTTAGGGGCACTACAAGGACTTTTGTATGTAAGCAATGATACCCTCCAAGGTGGGTGGTATTGGGCTATAATGAACCGCCAGGGGCGTAATGAGGCCCGCCATGAGCCCTTATAGCCCTTGGAAGGCCTGATATAGCCCATACCACCCACCCTGGAGAGTATTATTGTGCTTAGAAAATGTGTTATAGGTGACATTTTTTGTATTATGGTTTAAAAAATCAAAAGCAATCACAAAGAATAGTGAACAACTAGTGAAAATGACTTTACTTGCAAAGTAGTCCCCCTACTGGTATCCTTGCCAGTAAAGGGTACTGATGAGTTTGGAAGCCTTTATTTTTTCCTTATTGTTTCTTTAACACACACAAACATACACACACACCCCTTGCAGGAAGTACTGAGCCGTGAGCGAACATCAGCACCATTACTTTTATCATACTTGAGTTTATGGTAAAGTTTGATTTCTGGTCAGTTCAGGTCAGTAGCAGTCAGGAAGAAATTCAGTGACGAGTCCCGGAAGTAACAAAGTACAGAACAGAGAAAAATCAGTAGTGCACAAAGGTTACTTTCTTTTTTATAACAAACTAACAAAGAAATAAAAAAGATTGTACATGGTTTGTTGCTACTGATGGTGGTATTGCTGTTACAATCGAGACCAGAAGAATGTTGTAGCATGGCTGAGTGAGCACGGTTGCATTGTATTGAGAGGGTTGATGGTGCGGTTCACTTTTGAGTTTAAATAACAAGCCACAGCCGGGGGGGAAGGTGGATTAGGAGACATTGGGGGAAATGTGAAACATAGCATTGACTCTGGAGTGGGGGGATGGCGGGGATGGGTGCCAGACTCACTGGTTTGTTGCTTGCTATACTAAGGAGGATGCAATTCAGCGGCACGATCGCCGTGTTAGACATAGTGGCTGGTTTGCCAGAGCGCTTCCCCCAAATGTAAGGTGTGACTGTTAATCTAAAAAAGACAACTTGATTTTTGTGATTTTTTTCCCTCACTTCTACAATACTTAATAAAATTTTTAACTGAAAAAAAAATAAAGTACGTGGCTGATACACACACCTCGTTTGAATCCGATGGCTGCTGTGATGCTAAGGGCATAGTAGCGAGTGAGTGAGGTTAGCAAAGAGCTTTCAACCTAGTGGCTGCTGTGGTGGGAGATGAGTAGCCCAGTGTCACTGATTTTCAATTTTAAGTTGTGTGTGTTTGTTTTTTAATGAAACTTGAACCACTCCATTTCCCAGCTCAGTTTACAGAACTGATGAGAAGATGGCAAGCGGTGTGTTTCCTAGTAGCGCTGAACACGTGTTGTGCTAGCACTACTACTGGTCAAATTAATGCTGAAAATAATTCTTTTTAAGTGAACTATTATAAAACATTGATGGAATTTACTGCAGTTTTGTGCTGACCATGACATCCTATGCTAAAGCAGGCTAATTGATTGTCTTATTTTTGGGAGGAAGAGTGGCTGCCTGTCGTCAAGCAGAGAAAAAAAACATGGTGCTAATTTTGAAATAAAAATTCTGTTAGCACAAGCATTTTGGAACATAATCAGGCAGCAGAGACGGGGACTTAATACCGGACCAGCTGGTTGATGGTTTTAGCCAATCAGCTTTAAGGATTTTCTCAACCCATTTTCTAAACTGTGCTAGACCATACCTGCAACAGTGGGGATGTAACATTCCTGCTTCAGCTGGGTCATGGAACACCTGCCTGTATGCGGTCTCTCAGCTGTTCTCAATGGTCAAACATAGTTCTACATGGTCCTGTCCATCCATACCTTGCACATGTGGCAGCTGGTGCAAAGTACCAGCATATGGGTGTGTATACTGTTCAAACTCCAGGAAATCTTACTATAGGACTGCCCCAGAGCCAAAATGGTTAATAGAACCTATGCTAACAGTGGAATGTTAGGCTTGAGCTCAGTTTTCAAATCACTGTCCCTGATTGCATTTCCTGCAACCGTCAGATTCTTTACTCCGCTTGCCTCAGTAAGACATTTCTGGAGAGTCTCCTTCACTTTCACGGAAGAAATTAAATTTCTCATTTTTTTCTAAAGTCCATTATTTATTTTCAGTTTCTGAAGCACTGTCCTTGGTTCACAGGTAGAATTAGTCTAGACTTAGTGAATACTTGGTGAGTTTCTGCGGTTCCTATTCAGTTCCTTCAACCGGGAAGGAACCAATATTGTTCTAATTTCTTAAAGTTTAATTTGAATCTTCAATTACCAACCGGTAAAGCAGTTTACAAAAAATAAAAGTGTTTTTACTGTGGTAACTCTCGGTCTATTGGTTTAACTTCTGTTCAATGTCACAGACCAAGAAACGGACGGGTCCCACAGGTTTCCAGCATTGTACAGAGTGTGGGAAACCATGCACTAAGGCAGATCCTCATTTAATTTGTGTTTTTTGTTTGGGGTTTGACCACCTCCAAGAGGACTGTGATAATTGCAAAAACTTCCCTCAGTCAACGTTTGATCAGTGACTTAAGCAACTGCAGGGGAAGATGTCCGACAAGGCTGCTAAACTGGCTAAGGATAAACAGGCCACAGGCCAAGCTGAACTGGAGAACCAGCCCTCCGACCAGGGTGGTGGTTCTTCTACCAAAAAGTGCCCTGCAGATACTACTGCTAACCCGGCAACTGGGGCAAAAAGGAAAAAGAAAGAAAAACATGTAACAGTCGAGACTGCAACTTAGAGTGGCAGGTCAGCTGCTGAGGAGATAAGCGCTATTAGGATAATTCCAGGCTTTCGACAGAGCACTCCGGTTCCGGTTGGAAGGCCCTTCAACTCCTCCTACAGTGGTTCCCAGTTCATTGGAAGTTGAACAGGAACGATTAGCTGATAAAGAGAAGGAGGTCCCATATGATGATGAGAATGAGGATTATGGGGAGGTTATTAAACCAGAGATTTCCCTGGATCATCACCATTCTGACTCCCCTGATAAAGGACATGAGGAGTTTCCCTCTCATTATGCCTTTACTAAAAACAGGTGGTTCAGTCCCTTGATCTTCCCACCCAGGAGTCTACTGATGAGGAGGAAGAAGAAGACTATAGAGAGATGATGGATGTACCTGTCTCTAAGAGGCTGCTGGTACCTACTGTATCCATAAATCTCTTGAGAGGCAGGTTCATAAGATCCTGCAGACTCTTACCTCTGTGCCACCAGTGGATAAAAAAGTGGACAAAAAAATATTGGGTTGCCAAGGCTGGGGTAGACTTCCTGTTCAGACACCCTAGCCATGAGAGAGTGGTACAGGCTGCTGCCTGTGACAAGGCTGACATTCCCCTGGCTTCCCACCCTCCTGATAAAGACTCAAGGAGGATGGACACCATTGCTAAGAAGACATATTTGGGATCCTCTCTTCTTATCAGACAGGACTCTTATATGGCATATGTAGTCAGACACCAGAGGAACTTGTGGGACACAGTTATGGAAATAACTAAGTCTGTGCCAGCCCCTATGGCAGCTGACTTACAATAAGCTGCAAAAAGGGGCATTGAGGCTTCTAAGGCACAGCTCAGACTGGCTGTAGATAATAATGACACTGTAGCCAGACAGATGGCTTCCTCTATTTCCCTCAGAAGATTTGCTTGGCTTAGGACTATCAACCTGACCCAAGACATGCAGTCCAAGGCTTTGGACTTCCCTTGTGAGCCCTCCTCTCTGTTTGGTGAGTATACGGAGGCTTACAAGAAAAAAATGGATGATTACAAAACAGCCTACAAAAGTGCTGCAGCCAAGGAGAAGGCCTCCACCCCTCAAACACCAAACAAGGGAAGCTAGAGGTTGGGGTCAATATAGGCCTTATTTCCAGCCACAGGCATACCCTCAGTATCAACAGCAGATAGGCTATTTCAGAAGCAGGGGCAGAAGAGGTGGAACCCGAACTAGCCCCAGTCACCAACCAGCATCCAAGTCTAAGCAGACTCTCTGAGGTATCTGTCTGGGTCACCTCCCCAGTCCAGATAGGGAGCAGATTGACCCACTACCTTCAGGAATGGAAAGCTATCACTACAGACAGATGGGTTCTGGAGGTAGTGGGCCAAGGCCTGGCTCTTAGCTTCAAGCTACAACCAAGGATGACAGCAAGAGTTTTCAGACCATATCCTCCCTCAGAAACAAAGTTGTTAGAAGAGGAGGCACTGAATCTGCTATCCTTGGGAGCAATAGAACCTGTTCCTCTGGCACAGAAAGGAAAGGGTCTCTATTCAAGGTACTTTCTCACACTGAAAAAAACAGGGGAGTGGTGACCCATATTAGATCTCAGGCACTTAAACAGGCATCTACTGAAGCCAAAGTTCAAAATGGTAACCCTGAGCACAATCCTCCCAATCCTAAGACAAGGGGATTGGTTGGCATCTTTGGACTTAAAGAATGCTTACTTCCATATACCATAAGACAATCCCACAGAAAATACCTGAGATTCAGACTGCCATCAGGTCACTACCAGTTCAAGGCAATGCCTTTCAGACTTACTTCTGCTCCAAGGGTGTTCACAAAATGCTTGGCTGTGGTTGTGGCACACCTCCGAAGGCAAGGAGTGGTAGTGTTTCCTTACCTGGATGACTGGCTAGTCATAGGGCAGCCTCCACATCAGGTGAAGCAGTTTCTGGCATTGGCACAGGAGTGCCTCCAGTTTTTACAGTTCCTGGTCAATCTGAAAAAGTCAGTACTACAACCAGTGCAGCTCCTGGAATTCATAGGAGCCAAGCTGGATTCGGTGAGGGGAAAGGCTTTTCTCCCACAGTCAAAAGCAAATACCCTGGTTCAACTGGCAGGCACTTTCAAGGCCCAAAGCCTCAGGCCAGCCAGACACTTTCTACAGTTGCTGGGCCATATGGCAGCTTCAACGGCTACAGTGTCAGGAGCAAGATTTCTGATGAGGGATGTCCAGTATCATCTCAGATTGTATTGGCATCAGAAATCAGATCCATTGTCAAAACTGGTTCCAGTCACACAAACCATCCTGCAAGCACTGCAATGGTGGTTGGACATGGACAACCTCAGACAGGGAAATTCTTTCCTTCAGGAGCCTTCATCCCTGGTGTTAACCACAGATGCTTCCCTACAAGGGTGGGGATCACACTTAGGGGAGCACACTGTTCATGGTACATGGCTCAAACAGGAATCATTGCTTCACATCAACCTGCTAGAGCTCAGGGCAGTCTTCTAATCACATCAGACATTCGCCCAACATATTGCAAGGAAAGGTAGTGCAGGTCAGGGCAGACACCACAACCACAATGTACTACATAAACAAACATGGGGACACAAGGTCTGCATCTCTGTGCACAGAAGCCATGAGAATATTTGGTCTCACCTATTCTCTGGGGGTTGTCTTGTCAGCAGTGCACCTTCCAGGGAATGACAATGTGTTGGCAGATGCACTGAGCAGGATACATCAAAACTATCATGAATGGGCCCTGAACAGGCAGGTGCTACAAGTGGAATTGAAGTGGTGGGACACTCCAGAGATAGACCTCTTTGCAGCCCCAGACAGCTACCAGCTTCACAAATTCTGTTGCAGACCTCCAGTCCTGGGCTTAGTCCCATTGGATGCCCTCATTCTGGACTGGACAGGGAAGTTTCTGTATGCCTTCCCTCCATTTCCCTTGCTGCAGAGGGTTCTGAACAAGCTCAGATCCCAGCCTGCCACAATGATACTCATTGCTCCAGGTTGGGCCAGGCAGCCATGGTACCCCCTGGTCCTGGCATTGTCAGTGTCCAGACCAATCAGCCTCCCCAGGAGGCACAACTTGTTGACTTCTTCCCAGGGCAGGATTCTATACCCTGGCCTTCAGTCCCTCAGGCTCAAGGCATGGTTCTTGAGGGCCTAGAATATGCTGATTTGCACCTTTCAGAAGGAGTTATGGAGGTCCTTAGAGTTTCTACAAAGCCCACCACCAGGAAGATTTACATGTCCAAGTGGAAAAGGTTTTCCATTTGGTGTCAGAAGAAAGGTCTGGATCACACTCAGTGGGGGTTGCAAGTAGTACTGGTTTACTTGGCACACCTCCATTCCCTCAGCCTTTGGCCTTCTACACTCAAGGTGCATTTGGCTGCTGTATCAGGCTGTCAGCAGGTAAAGCATCATCACTGGCTTGAAACTCAGTATTTAGAACATTCTTTAAGGGTTTGCTTCATTTGCACACCCCACATAGGGCTCCCACCTCAACATATTTATTGCACTGCTCATGCAACCATCTTTTGAGCCCATGTTGTCAGCTGACCTCAAATATGTAACTTGGAAGGCTGTCTTCTTAGTTGCAATTACTATAGCCAGAAGGCTCAGTGAGCTTCAGGCGTTGTCCACAGATACAGATTATATCGCATTTCACAGGGACAAGGTGGTCCTTAGGACCAATAACAAATTCCTTCTTCAAGTATTGTCTGATTTTCATGTCAACCAGTCCATTACACTACCAGTCTTGTTCACTGATCATTCCTCTACAGGTGAACATAGGCTGCATAGCCTGGATGTTAAAAGAGCTATCAGCTATTACCTGGAACATACAAAAGGTCACAGAGGGGATAGGGCCCAGCTCTTTTTGACTTATGGGGAAGTGGGAAAAGGTAAACCTGTCACAAAGAAGTCATAGCACGGTGGATTGTGGCATGTATCCAGTTTTGCTATAGCAAGGTGGGCAAGCAACCCCTTCAGGGTCTTAGGGCCCACTCCATGAGAGGAACAGCTGCATCCAAAGCAGCCTCTAGAGATATCCCTTTGCTGGAAATCTGTAAAGCAGCTACCTGGAAGACAGTTCACACATTTACCAAGCATTACTTTCTGGATACTTAGGGTAAGAGTGATGCCAGGTTTGGCACAGCAGTTCCACAGAGCATATTTCCTAAGTAGATCCTCTGCCCGCCTCCAAAGGCACTGCTTAGGTAGTCTGAATTTGTCAGAACACAGTAAGATTTCCTGGGGTTTGAAGAAAACATTACTTACCATAGTAATATTGTTTCTTCTAAGGGAATCTTACTGTATTCTGAGCTCCCACCCGCCTCCCCTGCTAGGATCTACAGGGCACTGCATACTGTCTGTACAACTAAAGTTGGAAACCCGTGGGTACCTAGTAGTTTATTGGGCATCTGTGACTTGAGTCTTAGTGATGCCCTCTGTTATTTAAGAGGTGTTTTGTCCCCTAACAGGGGTTTTACTAATTATTAGATTAGCTTTGTTAGATAGTGTCTTTTAGCTTCTGCATGCTTCATAAGAATCTGATGGTTGCAGGAAGTGCAACCAGGGACAGTGATTTGAAAACCGAGCTTGAGCCTAACATTCCACTATTAGTATGGATTCTATTAACCATTTCAGCTCTGGGGAAGTCCTATGGTGAGACCATACTGCATTTGTCAGAATATAGTAAGATTCCCTTAGAAGAAACAAGATTACTATGGTAAGTAATGTTTTCTTTAGGGTTAATGGTACTGTGCAGTGTGTTCCACTGCACACTGTTGATCACGTTTCCCTTGTCCTCATCCACAGACCTCAGTGGCCAAGAGGCCAGGCCACAGTCTGGGCACAGCAGAAGCACAGACAGGGCCAGTCAGAGGAATTACCAGGTCATGATGGGGCCCAGTGGAGCCAGTCTACAGACAGGCAGCCACATAAATACCCTGTATTGTGTGTTTCTCACTATGGGTTGCAAGTCTACACTACGCTGCATGCTTATGTGGCTGGAGACAGATGTCCATGTGTGCCTTGCCATGCTGCACACATGCCTGTGGGGGCAACACCTATGCAGGTGTGGTTGGGGACAATCACCCTGCACTTGGGACATTGTCCCACCACTGCCTCTGATGTGTCATGGTCTGTGCAGTCTACTGTTGTGCACCTCCTTGTGGCAGGCATGCTGCCTTGTGTTTACTGTGTCGTGGCATGCCTTACATAGTGCGGTGGCACGTCCCTTGTGTTGCAGACCTGGTGCACAAGGGAGTTGGTGGTAATGCTCAAAACCCCAGTTGGTACACCCATCATTCTTGGTCCGTTCTGTTGTGCCACTTGCTTGGGACTATGTATGCGTACCTGTCTGGCATAGGTAGGCACAGCCAGTATTGTACCAGTACACTACTGTGTCATGCTATGTGCATCATACAGCATCCATGGTAGTTTGCCTGCAGCAGTTCCATCTCCAGTGCCATGTGTACTGGGCATCACACCATTGCACCTTAACAGAGCTGGGCTTATGCAGCATGGGGTCAGCGGCAGGGTGGATATTGGTAGCATTGAATATACTTTACCATATGTAACCAACCAACATTGTGATGCATAGTTGGTAGTGTGTGACCAGCACAGTGGTAACCAGAGTATAATTATTCCACTGTACACAGTCAAGGCTATGCATACATTCAGATACAACTGTGTCTTTGCAGGGCCCACTGTCCTGTACTGACTCTGTGTGAGTGGGAACCCTGTACATAATGTGGGGCCGCAGTTGCCGTGTAACAGGATCTCCAGGCAGCTCTACATCCCACACCACCATTGTTTGCTGACCATGGTATAGTGTGCAATGCACACACCCACGTACAATATCAATGTACACATGCATTACCCTCACTGCACGCAGTGCTGCATGACAGTCCCATCCATATACAGCTGTGTTGTGTGAGCCACGTTTATGCCTGAGCCTGTCCCTGCAGTCAGTCTGGGTGATGCATGGATATCTGCTGGCCTTCACACCTGTCTTGGCTTGTGTGCTGGATGGCTTGTCTGCAATGCACTGGGTGTATGTGTGTGGTTCCAAACCACTCGGGCCATCACACTGCCCATCAGTCTCTGGTTTGGCATTGTGGTACTTGTTTATTTATTTATTGAATTTTGTTGACCGGGTAAACCACTGGGCCTCAGACAGTCCCTTTTTCAGTGGCGACCTGGGAATAATTACATGAATTTTAAAGATAGGCTATATTGTACAAACAGTGGCTAGAAAGTTTAGACAGATGAATTGACCAAAATAACATAGTGGTTAGCAATAAACATACATTTAGACTACAATCAGGAATACATGTCAGTTTATGCATGCTAATTACACACAGGTACAGTGAATTATTTATTTATTTAACTTTGGTAACCTGGTAAGCCCACTGAGACCATGACAGTCCCCTTTTCAGGGGCGCCCCAGAGTTATTTACATACAGTAGAGGTACAATTATAGATGGCAGTATGGTAAACAGAAACACATTTAATGAGTTTCTCTCACTTTACAACATTCACTTACAGTATTTGTTCACAGACCAATGACAACAATCATATTTACTTGACTTCTGTTAATTCATGTAAGACAGTTCTGGTTACTGTACATATAATCACCTTAGTTACATCAAGCGCTAAGTGTTGACTGAGCAGGCAGATAAGGGCAGACTGTAGTGCAATCAAAACAAGCAGTCCTTTCTAGGAAATAAATATTAATCAGCGATAACAGTTGCACTGGTTTCTTTCTAATTAGAGGGCTTTAAGGCCCTTCTTGAATCCCCCCCCAAGGAAGATAGTTCATGCAGCGCATTAGGAAGAGAAGTCCAGATAGTGGTGACTGCCTTGCACTGCTTTCAACAGCAGCGCTTAAAAAAGTACTGTTTTGCTTGTGAACTGTATTTAACTGTGTTTAAAGCTCTGTAAGCTCTGTTCTTTGTATTTTATAAATGTGAGCCCTGATTCCTGGTTACACATGAAACAGGAAGAGGAGTGGGTAGTTTATTTCTCTTAGAGAAAACTACCACTCGGGGCAAACTGCAGTTCTTTTTACATTAAAGCATATTGCAGGCTACTAATCTGCATTTGGAAGCTTTTGGGGACCATAATTTGAGATTTAAACACTCTGGAATAGAACTTTTGGCGTGACCCCTGGGAGCTACTTCCAGGTCACGAGAGTGCTGTATCTAAGTGTTTGTTTCAGGGGCTCTCACTTTGGAGGCCTGCCTTGTGCTGCTTTCAACAGCAGCACTTAAAATATACTATTTTGGTTGTGAACTGTATTTTACTGTATTTACAGCTTTGTAAGCTTGGTTCTTTGTATTTTATAAATGTGAGCCCTGATTCCTGGTTACACAGGAAACAGGAAGAGGAGTGGGTAGTTTATTTGTCTTAGAGATAACTACCATTGGGGCAGACTGCATTTCTTGTTACATTAAAGCATAGTGCAGGCTAATAATCTGCATTTGGAAGCTTTTGGGGACCATAATTTGAGATTTAAACATTCTGGAACAGCACTTTAGTTCATGTCCCCTGGGAGCTACTTCCAGGTCATGAGAGTGCTATATCTAAGTGCTTATTTCAGGGGCTCTCACTTTGGAAGCCTGCCTTGCATTGTTTTCAACAGGAGCACTTAAAAATATACTAGTTTGCTTGCGAACTGTATTTTACTGTGTTTAGAGCTCTGTAAGCTCTGTTTGTATTTTATAAACATGAGCCCTGATTCCTGGTTACACAGGCAACAGGAAGAGGAGTGGGTAGTTTATTTCTCTTAGAGATAACTACCACTCGGGGCAAGCTACAGTTCTTTTTACATTAAAGCATATTGCAGGCTACTAATCTGCATTTGGAAGCTTTTGGGGACCATAATTTGAGATTTAAACTCTCTGGAATAGCATTTTAGTTTGTGACCCCTGGGAGCTACTTCTGGGTCACAAGAGTGCTATATCTAAGTGTTTGTTTCAGGGGCTCTCACTTTGGAAGCCTGCCTTGCACTGCTTTCAACAGCAGCACTTAAAATATACTCTTTTGCTTGTGAACTGTATTTTACTGTATTTAGAGCTCTGTAAGCTCTGTTCTTTGTATTTTATAAATGTAAGCCCTGATTCCTGTTTACACAGGAAATAGGAAGAGGAGTGGGTAGTTTATTTCTCTTAGAGAGAAAACTACTATTCGGGGCAAACTGCAGTTCTTTTTACATTAAAATATATTGCAGGCTACTAATCTGCATTTGGAAGCTTTTGGGGACCATAATTTGAGATTTAAACACTCTGGAATAGCACTTTAGTTAGTGACTAATGGGAGCTACTTCAAGGTCATGAGAATGCTATATTTTGCATCCCTTGGCAAGCAAGATGACTGCGCGGTGATGCATGCAAAGACATGCATGTCTCCACATGAGTTTTTGCGTATTGAGTAGGTGATGCGGTATTAGAACTACACAAGATACCATTGGGCCTACGCACAAGGTACAGGTAAGAGTTCACACTCATCTAGGACTTATTTTATATTGCCTTTATATTTGAGCCCAGTAAACTGTATATTATCGGCTGTGTGGTTTTGTACCTGTAAAAAGCTGTACCAAGCATTCTAAGTATATTCAGTCCTACCATATACATATGACAAAATGAATGAAGTACTAACAACAATTGATGGCAGAGTAGGGATTAAATATAACTCCTGTACAATGCCCTGCTTTCAAACAGTAATAATCAGTGGCATAACTTTCGTATGCACCAAATGCAACGAAAACAAAGACTGATGCAGGAAATTGGTGTATTTAGTGCAAGACTTGTACACTTAGAAAAAAGTAAAAAACAGATGGCAAGTCGAATGAATAACTCATATCAAAGGGAAAGAGATGATACTACTGAAGTCACTAAAAGCACCAACCATTCACCATTTTTGGTACAAAGCCTAAAACATCATGAGCCCCTTATACCAATCTCTAACTCTCCAAATTAACCAGGTCTAAGAGAACTACTACTTAGTAATAACATTATAAATAGTGCACATGCCAACAGGAAAAGGGCAAGAGATGAATTTGACACTGATCAGAATAATGATGAGTGGTACCAGATAAGGAGCTCCAAGATACCGAAAAAAGGGAGAAAGACTGAAGGTTTTACCATCCCAACCCACAACCATTTTGACTTATTTAATACCCCCCCCCGGCATTGGGTCCAGCACCCTAACTGCTAATATTAATGATGTACAACCACTAGAATCGCCTAGTGAAGGGAATATAGATCTTATGGATATAGAACCTGAAACAACCCCAGAACCAAGACAGGTTTATGTATTAGGAGATTCAATAGTAAAACACCTAGATAGAAGGATATCTGACCAGGATAAGGCCAACATGACAATGTCATGCTTTCAAGGGCCAAAAATTAGAGACAATACAAGAATGTCCAGACACATACTTCAGAATGGGGGACAGAAACCGTTAGTCATCATTCACGCTGGCATCAATAACATCATGCAACAAACTGCCCAGCAAGGAAAAGAGGAATTTGTAGGACTAGCCAATACATTAATAGACAGGAACTGTGAGTTTGCCTTTTCTGAAATACTCCCTGTTACAGGTACATACGATCACTTAAATCACAAAATAAAAAATGTAAACAACTGGCTGAGTAGGTGGAGCCTCAAACAATGCTTCGGATATATTAAACACTGGGAAGAATTTTCAGATCATAAAGAACTAACTTGCTGGGATGGATTACACCCAACAAAAAAAGGAACATCACTCTTAGGGAGACACTAACTCATATATAGACCAGTGTTTAAACTAGTTCCAAGGGGGGTAAATACAGGACTAGCACCTAAGCTAAATAATTATACTACCTCCAAGATTGATACAACTAATATACCACTACCCACCACAGATAGAACCAGTGATAACGCCAACAACACTAAAATCAATATTTTATTACCGAATGCAAGAAGTCTTAGTAACAAATTAGGGGAACTACAATACATAATAAATAGGAACTATATTGATATCTGCAGGGTCACTGAGACATGGTTCTCAGATGGGAACTGGGCAACTGAAATACCAGGTTACTGTTTAGTCAGTAAAAACCATCAGAACAAAAAAGAAGGTGGTATTGCATTGTATATAAACAGCTTAAAACATCAGGTATTAGATAACGGACAATCAAACAGCGAACTAATCTGGGTCATAATTAATTCCCTCATAAAACCTTTAACAATTTGTTTAGGATTTTGTACCCCAAACCTAGATAATGCAGCAAATGATGCTTTCTTCCTGACATTAGATAATATGGCGATAAAGGATGATTATGTCCTGTTAGGGAATTTCAATGTACCCAACATTTGCTGGCCATCCTTAACTGGAAAAGTAACTGGGACAATAGATTCATCCAATATGCTATTCAAAATGACTTAGAGCAGTTGGTTAACAAACCTACTCGAAACAACAACATACTTGTTCTAATATTAACAAAGATCTCTGAATATGACTCTTGTCTTATGATTCTGCAACCACTAGGTGACAGCGACCACTTTATGGTCTCATGGAGCTTTATTAATTCAAAAATAAATAAATCTGGTAGCACATTAATTAAAAACTTTAATAAAGCAAACTATAAAAAGATTAAAAGATTTATCGATGCATGGGATTGGGAATAAATATTAAGTGGATTCAATGCCAATACAATGTGGGAAGCCATACAAAATAAAATCAACTACTGTATAGAGATCTGGGTTCCAGGGTGAATAAAATACGACAATGAGAAATAGAGAGTTCTCCTATGATGGAACCTTAAGATTAAGAGAAACATCAGAAAGAAAAAGAAAGCATTTCATTACTGCCAAAACAATTCTTCTAAAGAAGCATGAAAAAAATTTAAACTTGTCTCAAATAAAACAAAAAAATAATAAGACAAGCAAAACAAGATTTAGAACTAAAATTGGTGAATGACACAACGAATAATAAAAAAAATCTATAATTATATTGGGTCTTTAAAAGGAAGCAATATCATTATTCAATACCTCCATAAATGAAGGAACTGTTATAGAAGAATGGAGGTTAGCTAATGTCACACCAATTTATAAAAAGTGATCAAAACACAACATCTCCAATTACAGACCTATGAGTTTAATATCATGCATAGGAAAAATAATAGAGAATACTACAAGATAAAATAATCCACCATTTGGAAATTACAGGCAATCATGATGTGTCTCAACACAAGTTCACCCAAGGGAAGTCTTGTATGAGTAATCTGATTAGTTTTTTGAACCAATCAGCAAAGCATTAGACCTTGGACTCTCCATTGATGTAATTTATCTTGACTATGAGAAAGCATTTAACACTGTATTGCATAGAATTCTAATAGAACATCTTATAAAACTTAACCTACATCCCCAAATTATAAAGTGGATCAACTCTTGGTTGGGTGGTAGGATGCAGAGAGTTGTACTAAAAGGATATGATTCTGAGTGGGGAAAAGTGACTAGTGGAGTGCTGCAGGGATCAGTGCCAGGTCCTACTTTATTCAACATAATGATCTCTACTATGCAGACAGATAATGGGGTATGGATACAAAAGTATGTGAATGATAGTAAATTAGGATGTATAATAGATAGTAATGCAGCTGTAAAATTTTTTCAGAAGAATTTGAACAATCTTTATACATGGGACTGTGTGGATAAAATTGTATTTAATATCGCAAAGCGCAAAATAATGCACTTTGGAACAAACAACAGACAAGCCAATTATACCATCAATAACATCAGTCTTGCAGTCACTACATCCAAAAGAGATCTAGGTGTCAATATCACAAACAACCTAAGATTTAACGCTCATATAAACAAAATAACTAAAAAATGTCATGGTATATTACGGTGTATTCTTAAACACATAAAAAGTCATGAGCCAGAGGTCATAATCCCATTGTACAACAGTTTGATTAGATCTAACCTGGAATACTGTGCCCCCTTCTGCTCCCCAACACTAATTAGAAACAAGGTAACACATGAGTCCATTCAACGTAAATTAACAAAACATGTCAAGAATCAACAATTATTAAACTATGAGGAAAGACTTAGAAATTTAGATTTACATTCCCTAGAATATAGAATAACTAGAGGTGAACTATGTTGGGCATACAAGGCATCAAAGGATGAGTTATTCCTTGAATCAAACTGTTTGACAAAACAAAACCCATTTGATTGTACAAGATCACATAAATTAAGATTGCATTCAGAGATATGTAAAACTGAGTGCAGAAACAACATGGTAACTCAGAGAGTAACTTATTTATGTAACACACTGCCAGTAAAGGTAGTAACCAGTAGAAACCTTGAGCAGTTCAAAAAAAACCTAGATCAACACCTGGGAGACAAAAAATTAATCTACCGTCATTGGGTTTAAACGACGGCGAGTTCAATATGGGCATGTCCCTCATACTCGTATGATCTATAAACCTATCTACCAGTAGCAGTTTTGATTTTAGGGACCAGAAGAAGCATCCTACTAGAGGATCTTAGGGGTCATCTATCAGGTTTATACTTTAGCAGTCCATGTAGGTCAGGGGGAGCATCCAGGCCTAGTAGTTTAAAGGCCAGGCATAACGCTGCATATTTGAGCTTACCAGGGAATGATGGCCATTTAAGGTAATCGAGAACAGTACAGTGATGTTCTCTGACAGAGGCACCAGCTGCATGGTGAGCTATAGTGTGGTATAGAGATTTAAGTTTTTCTAATTCTGAACATCTGGCCAACAGTAGCACAGGTGAGCCATAAAGGAGGGTAGGAGGAAGAGTTAAGGAGGCTATACATAGGCAAGAGTCTTTAGAGAGGTAGGAGCTCAGACGATATAGCAATCTGAATTTTTGGTGGTGTTTAAGTAAGGTGGTCAATGTGGACTTTAAAGGTGCTATCCTGGTCAAGACAAACACCCAAATAGTTATGGGAGTTGACCATCTCGATGATTGATCCATTTGAGAAGGAAAGGGTGAGCAAGTTACTCCTCTGGGGGCCTAGGCTCTTCTGTCCAAAGAGAATAGTCTTGGTCTTATTAATATTAAGTACCAACTTGTTTTCTGGGAACCAGTTCTCAAGGGAGTGTAAATCTGAAGAAAGCAGATTGGTAATTGTAGTGCTATTATTAGGGCTGCAGTAAAGTACTGTGTCATCGGCATAAAGTAAAGTTTTGCCCCACCACAGCTTGTTGACATTTATTTGATATAAAGTGAGAATAATAGTGGTCCCAGTATTAACCCTTGAGGGACACCATCCTGGACTGGGCACCTATTGGATAGGTCCCTTTCCACTTGACACACTGAGACCTCTCTGTCAGGTAATCAGTGAACCACCTTAAGGAAAGACTGTCTAGGCTGAGGGAGTTATGTTTGGTAATTAGTATCTGCTGGTTTCTCCATTCCCCCCACACTTGTGCTGCATTCCTACTTCTGGCATGGCTGCCACTGTTGTGTGTAATTTGTACATCTCAGTCATGTTCCGTTGCAGCATGGCACACTCTCTGAACATGCAGTTCTGTACTGTTTGAATCAAAAGTGCTGTCTCTGGTAAGCCACACACATTGCATTGTAGCTGTTTGATTCCCTCTACCTATGTGTGGCCTGGTGTCCCACATGTCTTCTGAATGTGCTTCTGTTATGCACATTATGCCACATTGTGTCCCCTTTCATGTGTGTACAGCTGGCTGAGTCTGATGCATTTCCTTTTCACTGGTGCCCAGAAGGATGCATGAGCATGTAGGGGTTGGCAGGATGTAGTCCAGAACAAGGGACAGGACAACCTCCTGTGAAGGCAGAACCAGCTGCTATACCTGACAGTGTAGCATGTGGGGGACTGCCCCCATGGGGCTCAAGATTGTACCAGCGCTATACAGGCACTGCCAGCAGCATTTGTGTGGAAACTGTGCCAGCACCCACCACTACCACCAACACCACCTGCAGCCCCTTGATGGGGCATAGGACTTTTTATTTACTTTCTGTAATGCATGGGAACCCTTTATTTATTAATGACTGCTAATGGATGGTTGCCCTTGATGGTTTGTTTCCCCCTTCCCCTTTATATGGGTGGTTGCCATTAATGCTTTGTTTCCCCCCATGGGCAGTTGCCCATTTTTTTGTCCCCCCCATGGGCGGTTGCCCTTTTTCTTTTGTTTCTCCACCCCCCACACCATGTGAGCAGTTGCCCTTGATGTTTTTGACCCCCCACACCCTTCATGAGGGCAGTTACCCTTGATGTTTTGCTTCTCCATGGGCAACTGCCCTTTTTCTTTTTTTATTTCTCCATCCCCATACCAAATGGGCAGTTGCCCTTTTTCCTTACTTCCTCTCTATGAGTGGTTGCCCTTTCTCATTTGTTTCTCCACCCCTCCAACCCCATATAGGTGGTTGCTCTTTTTCCTTTGTTTCTTCATTCCCCCCCCACACACTATATTGGCAGTTGCCCTGTTTATTTTGTTTCTTGCCCCTCCTTGTTGTTGTACTTATTGTTCTTGTATTTTTTTGTATGGCCTGTTGCCAAAGTGTATTTTTAATACCTATGCTGCTGTGTTGTGTGTCTTTCATTGTGCCCTCCTCACACCCACTGCTGCCATTTGTGTTCAGCACTATCCTCAGTGCTATATTCAGAGCTGCAATGCAGTTGAGCTGCACGTAGTGTGCCCTGTATTCAAAAGAAATAGCACCAGCACAATGCCTTTGAATATACCTTGGGTGGGAACTGGTGCAGCCGCTAGTACAAGCATGGCACAATTTCAGTGCTAGCACAATTGTCTGAATATGGGACCCTCTATGTAATGAAATCATTGTCTGTGTGTATCATCTTCAGCTACCTGCAGCTTTGCTGTACTAGAAATACTCATTACTCATATACTCATAGGGTGTCAGCGTGGCTCAGTTGGTAGCACATCCGCCTCCGGACCAGAAGGTCGTGGGTTCTCGTCCCACACCGGGATGGACTTGCACCTAAAAATCACTGGCATCCGAGTGCAGTATTGGGGTGTACTGTACTGCTGGGGTGTGCCATCCTTCAGATGAGATGTTAAACCGAGGTCTCTTCTGCCCATCCTGGTGTTGTCCTGGCGGGTATCCAGGTGGAAGTAAAAGAACCCAGGGTATTCTTCATAAAGAGCAGAGAACATTCCCAGTGTCCTGACCAACATTCCCCTTCCCATAAACTGGTTCATGCAATTATCCAGGCTGTGTGTGGGTGAAGATGTGCGATATGGCCACCACCACACATTCAGTCACTTCACTACCAGTCTAGCATTGCTTGTAAAGCACTTTGGGATACTGTGTATGAGAAGCACTATATAAATGCTGATTCTTCTCATTCTGTAGTTGTTGCTGATGTGAAGAATATATAAGGGATATGCAATGGAAATGAGTAAAATACATAATTTATCTGCCAAGAGCAGTTTTTCCTCAGGTAACCTCACGAGTGGCATAAGCCACGAGTGAGGTGGCCAAGGTCAAACTGTTCAAGTGCAGGTAAATCATGTATTTCATGAGTTTTCCATTGCATATCTGATTTATGCAATAGGAAAGGAGCTGTTTGATTTTTTTTGTATTGAATTTTAATAAAGTTTTATTTGTATTGTGTTATATGTTTAGTGGGATTATTTTCTGTGTTGCTGCTCAAGTTTGGGCTGGTTTCTGTGGTTACTAGGACAGTTGCTATGCAGCTGACATACCGATTTGACATGGCTGCTGTTATTGGTTACTGTTGATATGTAAGAGGGTCTAAGAGTTTTGAAAACATGGCAGCTCCACCTCTCGCTTAGCAAGAGTTAGAGAGCCACTGTTGTGGTAGTTTGTTTCATTTTTTTGTGGTGCATTTTGTTTTTCCATTTTTCTGTTTTTTTTTTATATTAAATAGTTAATATGGTTATTGCTGCATGATGTGGTTCTCCCTGCCTTTATTTTCCATGGAATGGAGCCACGAGGTGAAGCAATGAGAGACAAGCCCAATGGAGAAATCAGCCTGTGTGGGAGAATACGAGAGGGAGAAGGGGGCGTGTGCTGTGGGATATGGAAAGAGGAGTCAGCATTGGGAGGACCTGAAAGCTAGAGAAAAGTTTTTAAAAAAGGTACTGATTTGCAAAGTTATTTCCCCAATGTGTACATTTTGTGATGGATGAGAGGAGTGTGGAGAGAAGAGGTTATGCAAGGGTGAGGATCAGAGGGGAGCAGGATATTAAAGTTGAAGATCTTGAGGCAGTGGCACGGGGGTGGGTGGCACTAATGGTACATCAGATATGATGATATGAGTGTGTGCTTTTAATTTATTTTATTTTGTTTAATTATGGTTTGAATAACTTGATGAAGCTGTCATGTGTTATGTGGTAATGCAGAAAGAATGACGTCTAGGGGCCAGTCCTCTTCAATATCATCATCAGTGACATTACAGATGGACTGGAGGGTAAGGTTTGTCTGCTTGCAGATGACACCAAGCTCTGCAATAGAGTAGATGATCCAGATGGGGTGGACAGAATGAGAAGAGATCTGAATAAACTAGGAAAATGGTCGGAAGAGTGGCAACTGGGGTTTAACGCAAAGAAGTGCAAGATCATGCACATATGGAATAGAAATCCTGAAGCCACCTATAGGCTGGGAGGGGAGTTGCTGGCAGTCACAAGAGAAGAAAGAGACTTGGGCGTCATCATCACCGATGACCTAAAATCATCCAAGCAGACCAAGGAAGCAGTAGGTAAGGCTAGAGGGATGTTGGGGTGTATTAGTAGGTGTATCACAAGTCGGAAGAGGGAGGTAATAATCCCTCTTTACAAGACATTGGTTAGGCCCCATCTGGAGCACTGCATGCAGTACTGGAGGCCACACCTTCACAAGGACATTAACCAAACTGAGGCAGTCCAGAGAAGAGCAACCAAAATGGTGCAGGGACTGCATCAGAAAACATATGAGGACAGATTAACTGAGCTCAATATGTATATCCTAGAGCAAAGGAGGAGAGAGGTGATAGGATTGAAACATTCAAACACCTTAAGGGCATTAACAAGATGAAAGAGTCTAACATGTTTCAATATAAGAAAAATAGCAGGACAAGAGGACACAGCATGAGATTAGAAGGAGGCCGATTAAGGTGTGATGTGAGGAAGTTCTTTTTCACAGAAAGGGTAGTGGATGCATGGAATGGCCTACCTCAGGAAGTGGTGAATATGAATACAGTGCAGGCTTCAAACAGGCATGGGATAGGCATAAGGGAGCAATACAGATGAGAATGAATAGATAGGCCATTGACAGAGCAAAAGCCAATGGCACATTCATAAGGTAGAAAAAGAAATGGGCAGACTGGATGGGCCTTGCAGTCCTTATCTCCCATCAACTTTTATGTTTCTATGTAGAGCGGGTGGTTAAGTAGGAGAGCTAGCAGGCCAGTGGAGCGCAGAGGATGGCTGCAATTTAGTTGAAAAAAAAGTAAGCAGAAACCCAATTTTGTCTGGCATGTTTTTTTGTTGCTAGCAGTTTGGTAGGACAGAAACAGGGATGCTGTAGAGCGAAATACTGCATTGATGCATGGTGAGCTTCTGTGGGAAGAACGGCAAGTGATGTAGTTCTGGTGGGGAAGTAGTGCCGGCTGGGAGGGCAGTGTGATTGACGTTAGGGTGTTGAATAAACAGTGGTTGATTGATGTTAGGGTGTTGGATAAATCTTAGAACTACCAGTTATTCAACACCAGTGAGAATAAATGAATTTATTTAATGGTTTATCCACCCATGCCTATTGCATATATATGCATATATATATATATATATATATATATACATATATATACAGTATATACAATAGGGGTGAGTGGTAAATGAGTGAGATAAAACAGTGTATCATCCACTGCAGTGTGATACTTTTACCCTCTGCTCTACTGTGATGATATGAGACATTTACACACACAGGTCACAAAAGGTCACTGATATCATCACCCTAGGCAGCATTCCCCCAGCATGAAAGAAACACCTGTGCTGTTATCATAGACACAAATGCAGAACTACCTGAGAGGTCTTACTGCTGCCTACAGCTAACTCAGTGAGCATTACAAAACACACCTATCCCCCCCCCAACTTCCAGCTCATTACTGTGATGCTCTCAGCTTGATGCAGCCAGAATTCAAAACAGCACAGCTTCACAGAACAGTCTAAACTACTGCCTGCAGCTAACTCAACTACCACTGAAACACACTCTCATTTGTTCCTCAAGCTCTGATTCACACCCATTACAATTACTGTGACAATTTCAACTTCACTGCAGCCAGAATCCTAAAGAGCACAATTTCACAGAACACTCTGCACTCTGCCTGCAGCTAACTTAATTACCACTGAAAACAGTATCAGCTGTTCTGACACTCTGCCTCTCAGTTCATTACGATTACCGTGATGCTTTTAACTTCACTGCAGCCAGACTGCTAAACAATACAGCTTCACAAAAGTATGTTTCTAATTCCTATCTAAAACTAACTCATTTAGCATTGCAAAACACACTCATGTGTCTCTCAGAGTTTATAACACTGCCAGTCCATTCAGAAAAGCTCACACACAGAATGAGCAAACCCATTAATAGGAACAGAACACAAGACAGCATAACAAAACTTCTGAAACTCTTGGCCTTATTGTATATATCGAATACATGATGGGCAGATCATAGCTATGAAATATTGTCACCTGCATCTGGAGCTTGATATCTCCACTGGTGCTTTGGCACTGTGGAGATATCCAGAGCTCACCTGCAGGAGTGACAATATTTGCCATATCACACTCATGCCCATCATGTATCCCCTAGTGTATATATATATATCTATCTGTGATATATATATATATATATATATATATATATATATATATATATATATATATACACACACACACACACACACACACACATTTATATACACACACGCTATAATATATATATATATATATATATATATATATATATATATATATATATATATCTATATATATATATAATATATGTATATGTATCTTTTCAAGTTTATTTTAATTTATTTTCTCCTGACAGGCAGTCTGTAGTACCTTTGTGTTGGCTCACTGTGACAGATTTTTTACAAGTCAACTGATTATTGTACGCTTTCACTACAACTGTTTCCACATAAAACCTAGGGGTTTTTTTTCCTCCTGACTCCTGATGTCATTACACTACATAGCACTCTTGTCTTGTTGCACTGTTACTTAGTGCTTGATTTTTATAAAAGTCATCTGACTGCAATAAACGTTTGCTGCAATTTAATAGTTTTTATGATGCTTAAAAAAAAGGCTACACATGTTAATTTACACATATCTAGCTCCAAAGTTAGCCACGTTACAAGCTGATATAAATATTTTCATTAAATGCCCTGCCCACTCTGAAAAAATGCCATACACATATACATTCAAAAAATACTCCTCCAAATGTCATTATTTTTGACACATCATTAAGACACCTAACAACAAGTAATCATACCAAATGTCAGATATCTAGTTCAAAGTATGACTAGATAGATAGATACTTTATTTCTAGAGCACTCCTTCTCAGAGGCTTGGTGCGTTTAACAAAATCATTAAAACAAGATATACATTGGGCTGGATATCCAAACTGTGCTGGTTAATGGCGCAAGGGGTGGCACAATGCAACTGAGATGCACCAGGGCCAAGACAGGGAGATATTCAAAGGCGATGTGCCATGGTGCATCACCTTTGAATATAGCACGGAATGTGCATGGCGCATACACAATGAGCTGGTGCATTCCCCAGACAGGGAGGACCGGGAATGCTTCAGAGCAACTGTAGTTGTGCTGGGCGCATTACCCAAGATATTCAGATGTGGGTATGCAAATGGAGCCATAATGTATGCAAGGTGCAAATGGGGCTATTTGCATGTCATTATGGCCCCATATGCCTGAGTTTCGCAGGGCAGCCCGGCCAACATGTGCCTGGCACCCTGCACAGAATGGTGTGCGGACTGAGGGGTCTTGGGGAACCCCCGCCCTGCAACCGCGATCATGGAACGAATGATGGAGGGAACACCCTGATGATCTAGTAGGTCTCCCCTTCCTGCCTGTACCACAATCATGGGACATAGCAATGGAAAAGGAGCCCTGGTAGTCTAGTGGAACCCCCCCGCCCGTAGCATAGATTGCGGGTACACAGAGCTGCCCATAAGCCCTGGTGGACTAGTGTTCCCATCCCCATCCCAAGCCTTGATCACCATCATATAATGTAGCAAAATGTCCCTGATGGTCCAGTGGATCCCCCCATCCCACCCAAATCCCTGATCGCCAGTGCTGTACATAACGTTGAATCCCTGGTGGTCCAGTGGTAACCCCCACCGCGCCACCCACACAGGACCCCCATCCAACCAGCCCCCCCATCATCAGCGGGTGGATGCAACCAGGCCTTACCAGCAGCTCTGTGTACCTGTGATCTATGGTACGGGTGGGGAAGGGGGTTCCACTAGACTACCAGGGCTCCTTTACATTACTACGTTCTGCGATCGTGGTATGGGCAGGGAAGGGGGACCCACTGGACTACCAGGAATGGTTCAGGTGAATGTGGACGGTGGTCTTTCTGGGGGGGTGGCCACCCACGGCTGGTGGCTGCTGTGTTATGCCCTACAATACAGCAGCCCACCTGTGGGCAGCCAGTATTTGAGCCTTTTACTTTCGGCTCAGCTTTGAGCACCAGTGTGCGGGGCATGAAGGGGTTGTGTCAGCATATGTGCTGCACATCCCAGGCTGAATATCAGGATGTGCTGCATATGCATGGGCACGCCCCCTGCAGTTGTGCCGCATACATTTACAATGCGTCCTGGCGTAGCAGGACTTGCGCTGTGCTTTGCATTCTTTTGTATGTCGCACCTGGGTGCATTGCAGCATTGTGCCGGGGCAACTCGGTTGAGCCAGGCACAACCCCTTTGAATATCCAGCCCATAATATCAAATCAAACACAAAACATGTATAGTACAATAAAAAATTCTATCATTCATGAAATACTACAATAAAATACTACACTAAAGTAACAGTCAATCAGTTCTACTCTTAAATGCCAAATGCCTTGTGAAATAAGAATATTTTTAATCCTTTTTTGAAGGTTTCCACTGAGGGTGCCTCCCTTAGATGTCTAGATAGTGAGTTCCACTGGGTTGGCATGGAAACTGCAAATGCTCAGTCAGAAACTGAAAAAGTAGGAGCATCAGGATCGTGTGGTGCTGTATATTCAAAGCAGTCACTGGATACAAATAAGCACCCACATAGCTTAAGCAACACGGACAAATGCTATAATAAATATAGTAGCGTTTAATATCAAAAAGTGCAGCAAAATACAAATGGAGGCTAAAACGGACAAATTGACGTTTCTACTAGACTCTGCTAGGCTTCATCAGAATAAAATAGTGCCTTAATTCTATGCTATTTAAATACAATTTCATGTGATATACATAAGCCAATCACCATCTAAATAACATTAAGATCACTAACCAATTCATGATCAACTTGCTAATCAGATAAAAGCATGTGTATAATATCAAACACATAATTATAATACAATTATACAACATATATGTACAAATTAACTATTACAGTAAGTTCAAAACAAATTACTTATTGGCCTATCTACAATATACCATATGGCAGACGTTATATACGTCACACTATTAATAAATGTTTATTTATTTAACTGGGCATCTACCCATTGTATTCCTAAACTAATTGCCCATGGTCATAGTACAAAAGTATAAATAATGAACTTACAGGCACTTTTTTTAACATTCATTGCATTCAATGGCTAAATGATTATCTAAATAAATCAGATAAGGGGGACCACCATTATAGAAAACAACAAAAAATAATAAATTAAGAACCATTTGATTCAACTTTTATATTTTCGCAAAAACGCTGAGAGATCTATGCTATCATTGAGTCCCTTACCGGTACACGCTCCTAATGAGAAAATCCAAAAACTTTCTCTTTGTCCTATTTTCTTATTAATATCACCTCCCCGGGGACCCATCTTAACTAATTCTAAACCAAAGAATTTAAAAGTATGTCTATGTGGATAATTAATTTGCATATGCTTCACAATAGCATAATTCATGTCACCCTTGTCCACCGCTCTGACATGTTCACCAATTCTGATTTTAAATTTCCATATTGTTCTGCCAACATAATATGCTCCACATTCACATGATAGCAAATAGACTACCCCAGTACTATTACAAGTAATAAAGTCATTAGTTACTATCATTTTTCCTGAGATTGGATGTAGTATACTCTTGCTGTTATGTATATAACCACAGTAAATGCAATTACCACATCTATATGTGCCCATTAGTTTAGATGCAAAAAAACCCTGTTTTGTTTCATTATTACTTTCAGTAAAATTAGACACTACATGATCTCTAATACTCTTACATTTGTGAAAAATAACCTTAGGTCCCTTATCTACTATTTCATTTAGTCTTGGTTCCAATTGCAAAATAGGCCAGTTATTTGTAACAATATTCCTAATTCGATCAGCCCGTCTAGAGAAGTCAGTAACAAAGGGGCACTCAAACTCTTTCTTTTCATTTGTCACCTTGGACTTATACTGCAACACCTGATTCCTGTCCATAGCATCCACCTGCTAGATAGCAGATGCAATGCTATGTTGGCTATAACCTCTTTCCATAAATCTTCGTATTTGCTCCTTTTTATTCTTATCATATTCTTGCAGCTCTGTACAATTTCTCAATGTCCTAATTAATTGACCCTTAGGTATATTATGATGGGTGTGGTGGGGGTGGCAGCTCTCAAACCTCAATAAACTATTTCTGTCAGTAATCTTCTGAAACAAAGTAGTACACACGCCCCCCCTCACCATCCTTATATAGTTTTAAGTCAAGAAAATTAATGCTCGCTTTATTAAGTTCAAATTGATATTTTAAATGACTGGTATCCTCCATCCACTTTATAAATAGTGGGAACTCATCACATGGTCCTTTCCATATGATAATAATGTCATCTATAAAGCGCCGCCACAAATCCAGATAACTAATATATGGATTTGTGGCAGCGCTGTACAGGTGATCCATTCCCACTTGCCAACAAACAAGTTGGCGTAACTTGGAGCCATCGCTGTACCCATGGCAGTACCTCGATTTGGTGAAATAACTGTCCCTGAAATAAAAAAATATTCATCTTAAGGACACATTCTGCCAGCTGTACAAGAAAATGAGTGGGTACCCTTACACATTCTTCCTCGTGTCTTCTATCCAAAAAATAAGAAAGAGCATCCAGTTCTTCCTTGTGTGGAATCATAGTATAAAGGGAATTAACATCAATAACTGTGAAGGACCAATCAGACTCCATATTTAAGTCCTCAACTATTTGAACAACCTGTGTAGAATCTCTGAGAAATGATCTCAACTGTCTAACTATAGGTTGTAAAAAAGTATCTAGGAACAAGGAGACAGGCTCTGTTAACCAACCTTTACCTGAGACTATAGGTCTCCCTGGTGGTTGTATCAAACTTTTATGGATTTTAGGTAACTCATATATTGTAGGTATTACCGGACAATTAACTATCATGGTCTTATATTCAGTATCTGAGATATACCCCTTCAAGAAACCTTCATTGAGTACACCATCTAACTCATTTTTAAATTTGTTAACCACCCCATATGGAATCTTTTTATAAGATGACTCATCATTAATTAGTCTATTAACCTCCATAATATAATCCTTGGTATTGAGCACTACTACTGCTCCCCCTTTATCAGCGGGCTTGATTGTTAAGGACTTGTTTTCACTTAACATTTTTAAAGCAACCTGTTCACTTTTAGTACAATTATCCCAAAATTTACAGCTTTTTTCTTCATTCTGTAATCGCTGTAAATCAAGTTCACATTTTTTTATAAATGTTGAAATGACAGGATTCATAGGAGGACAGTATTCAGACCTGGACTGGAATTTTGAGGTTTTGTTCTTTTCTCCCAGACAACCCTCTTCTTGTTCATAGATACATTTAAATGTGAGACTCCTCCCTAATTTGTATATGTAATACATTGAAAAAATTGATATCTGCTGTGGGACAAAACGAAAGACCTTTACTTAACACAGCTATTTCACTCGCTGTTAAATTGTGGTTAGATAAATTAACCACAGCTACCATACAATCTAAACTATTGTGGGAAGAGGTTAATTCATTGGCAGAATTAGCATTGTCATTAATACCATCAAGTCTAACATGCCTATCCACATTAGAAGTTATATCATCAGGTTTATTTGTATTTTTTATGTCCAAACAATCAATGGAAACAGGAAAAGAACACTGTTCGATACCCACTTCAGAAGTTACATTAGTAACATTACACACACCATTAGGACCAAACTCAGAATTATTAACATGTCCAAAATGGGAATATTCATTGCTGTTAGATAAAGACAAAGAATGCATTTTATTTGAAACATTATATATTAATAGTTGTTCTTGCTTCTTTTTCCCTGCTGCCCCCCCTCGTCCTCCTCTTTGGAACTGGACTGTTTGAAAACACATGCGGCGTTGCCGCTGACTGCGTCTGATCTCCTGGTTGTAAATAGGAGATTGTCCCACTAGTGATTCCCCCATTCGTCCATCAACCAATATTTCCAATTCATCAGTATCAGAGGGGCCCATGGTATAGTCAAGTACAGTATTATTGATAGAGTCATTGGAAGAATTACTTCCTTTCTTCAAAATGGACCGTAATTCAGGTTTTCTCTAATTTGCCCAATTAAAGACTCTATCATTAAGATAGTCATTTTCATCCCTAATAAATTTCCTTTGTTTTTGTTTTTTGATCTTAGCATCATATTTTGTAACCTTGTCCAGCAATAATTTATTTAATCTATCCCATTCTGAAATTTCCACATGTTCTTTTAATAAAGTTTCCACTTCCCCAATTTGTATAGTTAATTCCTCCCTCACTGGTCGAGTGAATTCCAGAATTAATTCAATATTCTTAAACAAAGTTTGTTCCATATTTTGGTGCCATCTGTTCATAAATTCTACATTGTCAGTTCCATAAGAGGGCTTTTGTATAATACGTAGCCCCTGTGGAATTCTTCTGACTCGGAGATAAGCTTCCAAAGTTTGTTTGTGCCAAAACATGCATCGTCCCTTTAGTACTAACTTCTCTAATTTGCGGAACAGAGACTTAATGTTAAACTCACCACCACCTTGCGGCGTTTGTTCTCTGGTCCCCAGTAAAAGATTTTCTCCATCTTGTGCCATGAATAAGTAATCCGCAAAGCCTCCCACAAGAACGCCATCATGTACGCCGAGTACTGGAGCATGTTGCACTTCCCCCGATCTCTCCTCAGCATGAGCCATCACATGATTGTGTCCGGTTCAAAATAACTTCCTCCAGAGTCTTGATACATGATTAAATGGTACCACTTCAATTCCAAGCCAAATTATCCTTAAATAGTCATAGACAAAAAATATATGGCGTTCCAATCAGTATTTATAATGCTGCACTAAATGAAATAGTAGATAAGGGACCTAAGGTTATTTTTCACAAATGTAAGAGTATTAGAGATCATGTAGTGTCTAATTTTACTGAAAGTAATAACGAAACAAAACAGGGTTTTTTTGCATCTAAACCAATGGGCACATATAGATGTGGTAATTGCATTTACTGTGGTTATATACATAACAGCAAGAGTATACTACATCCAATCTCAGGAAAAATGATAGTAACTAATGACTTTATTACTTGTAATAGTACTGGGGTAGTCTATTTGCTATCATGTGAATGTGGAGCATATTATGTTGGCAGAACAATACGGAAATTTAAAATCAGAATTGGTGAACATGTCAGAGCGGTGGACAAGGGTGACATGAATTACGCTATTGTGAAGCATATGCAAATTAATTATCCACATAGACATACTTTTAAATTCTTTGGTTTAGAATTAGTTAAGATGGGTCCCCGGGGAGGTGATATTAATAAGGAAATAGGACAAAGAGAAAGTTTTGGATTTTCTCATTAGGAGCGTAGTACGGTAAGGGACTCAATGATAGCATAGATCTCTCAGCGTTTTAGAAAATATAAAAGTTGAATCAAATGGTTCTTAATTTATTATTTTTTGTTGTTTTCTATAATGGTGGTCCCCCTTATCTGATTTATTTAGATAATCATTTAGCCATTGAATGCAATGAATGTTAAAAAAAGTGCCTGTAAGTTCATTATTTATACTTTTTGTGCCTATGACCTCATGGGCAATTAGTTTAGGAATACAATGGGGTAGATGCCCAGTTAAATAAATAAACATTTATTAATAATGTGACGTATATAACGTCTGCCATATGGTATATTGTAGATAGGGCCAATAAGTAATTTGTTTTGAACTTACTGTAATAGTTAATTTGTATATATAGTTGTATAATTGTATTATAATTATGTGTTTGATATTATACACATGCTTTTATCTGATTAGCAAGTTGATCATGAATTGGTTAGTGATCTTAATGTTATTTAGATGGTGATTGGCTTATGTATATCACATGGTAGCACATGAAATTGTATTTAAGTGGTATAGAATTAAGGCACTATTTTATTCTGATGAAGCCTAGCAGAGTCTAGGAGAAACGTCAATGTGTCCGTTTTAGCCTCCGTTTGTATTTTGCTGCACTTTTTGATATTAAACGCTACTATATTTATTATAGCGTTTGTCCATGTTGCTTAAGCTGTGTGGGTGCTTATTTGTATCCAGTAAATGCTCAGTCACCAGAATGTCTCAACCTAACCCCGGGAACTGCAAGAAGGCAACCCTCAAAAAAACAGAGAGCCTGGAATGGGCAGTGGGGAACAAGAAGGTCTTGCAGGTAGACTGGTCCCCCCTCGTGCAGGGCTTTATAGGTCAGTAATCCAACCTTGAAGGCAATCCTCCACCTAACTGGAAGCCAGTGCAGTCTGTGGAGAACAGGCTTAATAATAATAATAATAACTATATTTAATATAGCGCCTTTCAAAATGTCAAGGCGCTTCACAAATAAATACAAATTCAGTGAATACAATCAATAAAATAAAATCATAGAAACTCAGGAAAAGCTTTGCTCCATAGAAAGGTCTTCAGTGCCTGCTTAAAGCTCCCTATGGTTCTACACTCCCATAGTTGACATGGCAGAGAATTCCAGTGGGTCGGGGCAGCAAACATAAAAGCGCGAGCCCCAGATGAATTTAAACTAACCCTCGGAATCTCCAGCAATCCTTCGACAGCCGAGCGGAGTTGTCGCACAGGGGTGTAAGGAATCAGAAGCTCTTTCAAGTAGTCAGGACCAAGTCCATGTAGGGCTTTGTAAGTTAACAAACCTACCTTAAAGGTGATCCGCCACTGAACCGGCAGCCAGTGCAGATCGCGCAGCACTGGGGTAATATGTGATCTCCTTGATACCCCAGTCAATAAACATGCAGCAGCATTCTGCACTAGCAGCAAGTGGTGGATATCAACCCCAGGAAGCCCTAAGTAAAGGGAGCTACAATAGTCAAGGTGCGAGGTCACAAAGGCGTGGACCAAGACAGGCAAATCCCTGGACAGAACAAGATGTTTGATTCTGGCAATGTTCCTAAGATGGTAAAAGGCTAACTTGATGACTGCTGACACCTGATAACAAAGGGTCAGCCTGTTGTCAAGTATCACTCCCAGGTCATGCACCCATTCAGAGGTAAGGATCTGAGCACCCCAAAAAAACTAACTAGAGGGCATATCAGTTCTTAACCCCTCTGTCCAGTGACTCAGGTCCACCACCAAAACCTCAGTCTTTCCTGCGTTCAACTTTAACCCACTGGAACTCATCCAATCTTAGATTTCAAAGAGGCAGCTGTAAAATACCAAGAGAGCACCAACTGGTCACGAGCAAAAGACAGGTAGAGCTGGGTATCATCAGCATAGCAGTGAAACCTCAGCCCATACCATCTTACAATGTCTCAGAGGGGCAGCATATACACTGCAAACAACATGGGGGACAGCACCGAGCCCTGGGGCACTCCACAAGGCAGAGAGAAAGACTTGGATAAAAATATTCCCGAGACAACTCTCTGAGATCTACCAGTGAGGAAAGATGAAAATCATCTGAAGACTGTCCCAGTCAGCCCACAGATGGACCTCAGGCACTCAAGCAGAACCCCATAGTCCACAGTGTCAAAAGCTGAAGTGAGATCAAGGAGTACCAAGATGGAATGGTTTCTCCGATCTCTCGCCATCAGGAGATCATTGAGCACCTGAACCAGAGCAGTCTCAGTACTATCCCTCTTATGAAAACCCGATTGGAGAGGTTCGTATAAACTATGGTTTGTTAAATGGTTCTCCAGTTGAGTTGCCACCACCTTCTCAATAACATTTCCCACAAAAGGAAGGTTCGAGATGGGTCTGTAGTTCACTACAGTCTCCGGGTCCAAAGATGCTTTCTTCAGAAGAGGTGCCACCACCACCTCCTTCAGGGAGCTTGGAAACTCACCCGAATCCAAGGAGCACCGGATAATCTGAGCTAAGACCGGGCCAATTATATCACTACAACTCAAAATCAGGGAAGTAGGGCCAGGGTCTAAACTACAGCACATGGGATGCATCCCCTAGACAATCCTCATAATGTCAACGAACTCTGGTAGGTCAAAGGTACTCCAGGACACGCCGGGCATAGTGACCGAGCACCAACCAACAGCATCCCTCATAGAATGGAACAGACAGATCTCCTGCCTGATGTCAGCCACCTTATTTGTAAAGAATCGAGTGATCTCATCACTCTCCATTTGTGAAAAAACTCGACAGAGCTGCAGAGAGGCTGGGTTGCACAACCTGTCCACAGTTTGGAAGAGTTGAGCTGGTCGGTTCCTAGCAACAGCAATTTCCCTGGAGAGGAATTCTGCCTTCTTACGGGAAATCACTGATTGATAGAATTGATAATGCTCTGACAAAATAAGATGGTTGGTATTCAAGGCAGATTTCCGCCAGCGATGTTCTAACCTGCGTCCCAACTTCCGCAGCTCCCTAAGAGACCCATCAAACCATGGGGCCCGAGGGTGGAGCGGAAGGGGGTGAATATGGACAGGAGCAATCTGGTTGAGAGCTGAAGAAATAGCCTTATTATAGGCCACAACTAACTGCTCTGGACCTGTGCTGGTCTCACCAAACACTGAGAGGTCAATTACTGCCGCCAGGTCTTCAGGGACCACATCCCACAAAGGGCAGTAATTGACCATCTCCACAGGGGCAGACCTACCCAGGGTGGGCAGAGAAATTGAACCTCATGGTGTAGTGATCGGACCAACTGACAGGTTCCACCCCCAAATCGGAAGCCTCGATCCCCAAGAGGAAGACCAGATCAAGAGAGTGACCACCATTATGGGTAGCTGAGGAAACAACCTGTGTGACACCCAGTGATATCATCCACTGGAGGAAGTGTTGTCCAAAAAGTAAAGATTTGTCATCGACCCAGGCATTGAAATTGCCCAGAACTGTCAGTCTTGGTGACTCCAATGCCATGTTGGCGGCGAAGTCTGCTACTTCCTGCAGGAACAGCTTTTCATCCCCTGGTGGATGGTAAATGAGAGCTATCCTGCACCCCACACCAGTTACCACAGTACACTCAAATGATTTGGTCTCCTCAACTGGTACATGAGTGAGGCCCAATTCAGTCTTGAAACAAACCGCTACCCCCACCCCGCGATCCAACCTCGGGCGATGTATCACCGAGTATCCTGGAGGAATGGCTGACTCCAAAATTGTGGCAGGATTTCCATCTAACCAAGTCCCAGTGATGCAAACCAGATCCGCTGTTCCAACAAAATCTGCAATAAGTGCAGTTTTGTTCTTAATGGATCTGGCATTGCATAACAATGCCCAGGTTGGACGATGTTCATGAGCCGTCCACCCAAAGAGGAGGTGCCCTTGGGTATAGGGGCTAGACATGGGTCACCACATTCCAGACACCATTTCACCCCAGGGCATCTTCTGGTCCTAACCACCCCTATGGGAGAGACCCGCTCATTCGAGCTCCAATGTCTGTGCTCCCTGATCCACCCCTGCCCTCAGAATATGCTCAGATCTCACAACACTCATCAACAATCTAGCCACCACATTCTGCACCAGTTGCAGTCAGTAGAGATTTCCTCCAGACAGCCCCAGGTACAGGTTGTTGCAGTAATCCAGTCTGGATGTGACAAAAGCAGGCACCAGGGTCATCAGGTCCTCAGATGGAACAAGGGCCTGGATCTGAGCAATGTTCCTCAAGTGGTAGAAGCCACTTTTGATGATGGCTGACACCTGCGCATCAAGTGTCAGAACATTGTCAAGGATCATGCCCAGATTTTTAACCCAAAAGGGGGGTCAGGGGAACACCCCCCAATATTAAACCAGGGGGTCTTCGATTCCCCCTCATCCCTTCAGCAACCCGGATCCACCATAAGTACCTCCATCTTGTCTGGGTTGAGTTGTAGCCAATTATGAGTCATTCAATGCTAGATCTCCTCCAGGCAGATGTTAAACACAGAAGCAGCCAACTGGTTTCCAGGTGCACAGGACAGGTATAGCTGCATATCATCGGCATAGCAATGAAAACCCAGTCCATACCACCTGATAATGTCTCCCAATTGCAGCATGTACACCATGGACAACAACGGTGAGAGGATCAGCTCCTGCAGAACTCCACAGTGCAGAGGCATTGGGTTAGATGAGGCTAACCCAATCATCACCCTTTGCACTCTGCTCATGAGGTAGGACCTAAACCAGTTGATGACATTACCGATTAGTCAACACCTCAGTACCTCAGGTGATCCAGCAGCACCTCGAGGTCCACAGTGTCAAATGTCACCGAGAGATTAAGGAGAACCAAGGTGGTACATTCTCTCCTTTCTCTCACCATTAGGAGATCATTTAAAATCTTTACCAGAGTGGTCTCTGAGCTATGCCCGGCCCTGAACCCAGATTGGAAGCACTATTAAGTGGCGGAGGAGGCAAGATGCATCTCGAGCTGGATAGCCACCACTTTCTCTAAAATCTTCCCTAAAAATGGGAGGTTTGAGAAAAGTCTGTAGTTGCTGAAACACTCCAGGTCCACTGGGGGTTTCTTCAATAGGGGTCTAACCAAGGCCTTCTTTAGTACTATAGGAAAGACCTTGCTCGCCAAGGAACTCCGAGTGATCTCAGCCACACAGATCCTATCAGGTCCACACATCCAACCAAAAGTTGGGTTGGACCTGGGTCAAGGTCACAGCCACCTCCTCCACTCCAAGTGGATCAAACTCAGCCCATATAGGAGGGGTGCCCCAGCACATCTCAGGCTGAACCCCACAAGTCTTTTCAGTGACACTGGAAGAGATCTCTACCCTGACAGAGGACACTTTGTCGGCAAAGAACAGAGCAAACTCCTCACACCTCATGCTTGAACCTGCTCCCCCATTCAGAGACAGGCCAGATGTAATAGCCTGTCTATTGTACGAAAGATATGAGCTGGTCTGTTCCTTGTGCAGCAATCTCCCTTGACAAAAAATCTGCCTTCTTTCGGGAAATTGCCCCTTGATAGTCACCATAAAGTGACCTCAGGGTCGGTATGTCCTCCATCAGTTCAGATCTCCTCCAATGCCGATCCAACCTCTACCCCTTTATCTTTAACTCTCTGAGCTCCCCATCAAACCAAGGGAGCATCTGGCAAGTAGATAAGGGTCAAACATGAACGGGTGCAATCGAGTCGAAGGTGGCACTGATGGCCCTATTATAGGCCACCACTGTCTCTTCTGGCCCAGTCGCACATGCAGCCCCAACACTCTATAGGTCCAGTACCACCAATAGTCCTGCTGGGGACAATCCCCATAAAGAGTGGTGCCGGACCATCTTCACAGAGGAAGGACCCTTGGGGGGGCCCCCCTAAATGTGAACCTCATGGTGCTATGATCCGACCAAATGACCGGATCGATCCTGAGGTCATCGACCCCAAGACCCAGTGTGAACACCAGGTCCAGTGTGTGGCCATGTGAGTTGGTCACTGAGGTAATGACCTGTGACAGGCCCAGAGCTTCCATACTCTGCAGGAGGTCATGACAGAATGATGAGAGTTCATCGTCGACCCAGGCATTGAAGTCCCCCCAGAATTAGCCATCTGGGGGACTCCAACACCAGGTCAGTGATGAAGGGTCTGACCTCCCACAGGAATTCCTTCTCCCCACCCAGAGAGCGGTAAAGAAGAATTATGTAACCTGCACCAGGACCCCCTCGTATGGCAACACTCTCAAACTACCTAGTAGAACCCACCAGTGGCATGGTGAGGCCCAGGTTGGCTTTAAGACAAATGGCCACTCCCCCACCTCTGTGATCCTTCCTCGGTGTGTGTGTATCATGGAGTACCTGGCAGGCATTGCTGCCTCTAGAATGGAGGCAGCATTCTTGTCCAGCCAGGTCTCCATAATGCAAGCCAGGTCTACGAAGAACACCAAGTCTGCTATTACTACAGTCTTATTCCTTATCGATTTGGTATTACGTAACACAGCCCAAGTAGGACGAGGTGAAACTGCTGGATCAGCTATCTGCCCACCTTCTACAGTGGAGCCCTTGGGTATGGGAGTTGTGAAATTCTGTGGAATTTTGTGGAACTCTGAAAATCTGGAATTTTCTTATAATACATAGTCATATTAGGTAGCTGTTCCATAAAATCAATAATATAAGTCTGTATGATACATTTTTCTCCTGACTCCTGCAGTCTTTATACAAGGTACAGTGCAGCCCGCTTATAGTTGACACCTCCGTGTATACCAAAAATGTCCAGTATACACAGTGCCCCCACACCCTAATCCACTGTGATCGCAGTCCCACTGTCAGAGCGCATACAGTACTGTTTGTACTTTATATATTTACATATTATGTAAGGAGGATCCATGAGATGAGGCAGCAGGTATTTAGCAATGAAAGGGTTCAGAAAAGGCTAGCAGCCCAAAAGATAGATAAGGCCCCAGGGCCAGGTGGGATACATCTGCTGGTGCTCAAGGAATTGGCAACAGAACTAACTGAACCCCTGATAGTGCTATTCAATAGCTCAGCTGATACAGGTGTGGCTCCAAAAGACTGGAGGGTAGTGGATGTAGTCCCTTTCCATAAGGGGGAGTGGATAAGAAGCAACTGGGTAACTACAGACCTGTCAGTCTTACCTCTATTGTGGGTAAACTGATGGAGACACCAGTCAAAGAGGACCTCGTAGACTACCTGGAAAGCAATTGACTCCAGGATAGTAAACAGCACAGGTTCTTGGCAGGAAGGTCTTGTCAGACCAACCTTATAGTATTCTTTGACTGGATAACAAGAGTAGTGGATAAGGGCCATGCTGTGGATTTACTCAACTTTGATTTCAGCAAGACTTTTGTCTTGGTGCCTCACAGAAAGCTGCTGAAGAAACTAAATTATCTGAATACAGTGAAAGACACCGTTAGATGGGTGAGAAACTGGTTGGAAGGGAGATAGCAAGAGGGTTGCCGTTAACAGAGTCAAACCAGAAGAGAGGGATGTCACCAGTGGGGTTACAAGGATCAATCCTGGGTCCAGTCCTTTTCAGTATGTTCATCAGTGAAATGAGAGAAGGAATCCAGGGCAAGATGTGTCTCTTTGAAAATGACACTAAGCTGTGTGGCAGGGTAGAAAGTGAAGAGGGGATTAGGGAGAAACAGAGACTTGCAAAGTCTAGAGAGGTTTTCAAAGGTTTGGCAGTTGACATTCAATGCTAAAAGTGCAAGGTGATGCATATAGGGAATAAGAACCCCAGGACAAAGTACTGAATGGGGGAATAAAGCTGGGCACAGTCTCTGAGGCAAGAGACCTAGGGGTCATCTTCAGTGGCTCCCTAAAGCAATCAAGCCAGTGTAAGAAGACCTACAGTAAGGCAAACAAGATTCTGGGGTGCATAGGAAGAGATACTGACAGCAACCCCTCTCAGGGGGAGGAAATGGACAAGGAAATGATAGAAAGTATACTTAGAATGGCAGAAAAAGGGGAGATATTGCTGATGGGTGATCTGAATATGCCAGATGTTAACTGGAGTGCAGTTGCAGCAGCCACTTCTAAGAGTGGGGTTATTCTAGATGCCCTACAGGGGGCATGCCTTAGACAACTAGTATTGGAACCCACTGAGAGGGAGCAATCTTAGACCTGGTCCTCTCAAATGGAGATGGAGAGAGGATCAGATGCAGAAGTGGGTAGCCATCTGGGAACTAGCACCATCGAACAGTATGGTTCACAATAAACACAGCAATAGAGTCAAGCCATACAAAGGCAAAAGTACTGGACTTCAGGAGGGCTGACTTTGCCAAACTAGGTGAGCGTCTAAGGAATGCTCTCGCAAATGGGCAGGAAGGAGGGGTGGAAGAACAATGGGGAATAATAAAAACTGCCATCACAGAGGTAACAAACCTTTGTGTGAAGCAAATAAACAAAACAAAACGATGTAAGAAACCACTATGGTCCTCCAAGGAGGTGGCAGTGAAGGTTTAAGAGAAAAAGAAAACATTCAGAAAGTACAAGGAATCACAGAAGGAGCAGGACAGAGAATTGTATCAGTTAAAGAAAAAGGAAGCTGGGATGGCAGTCAGAACAGCAAAGGCCCGAACCGAGGAAAAGATAGCCAACTCAGTTAAGAAGGGGGATAAAATCTTTTTTAGGTACATCAGGAAGCGAAGGAAGACTAAGGGAAGGGTAACGAGGCTTAATAAAGGTGAGGGGGGTAGGCAGGGGGTGACTGTGAAAAGGCAGAGATACTAAACAAATATTTTTGCTCAGTATTTACAAAGGAAGAGGGGAGGTACCTAAACAAACAATAGAAACATTCTGGATACAGAAGTTGATACCAGCTCATTTACAGAAGAAAGGGTTCTGAAAGAACTCTAAACTGAAGGTGGACAAAGCAATGGGGCCTGATGGGATTCATCCCAGAATTCTAAAAGAACTAATGGGTAGAACTAGTGACACCACTGACTACCCTCTTAACAAATCATGGGAGGATGGGGTGGCACCTGAGGACTGGAGGAGGGCCGATGTGATTCCCCTTCACAAAAGTGGGAGCTGGGCAGAAGCAGGAAACTACAGACCAGTTAGTTTAACCTCAGTGATAGGGAAAATGATGGAATCACTTCTGAAGGAAAGAATTGTCGAGTACCTAGAGGCCAGAGGGGCACAGGACCCAAGGCAGCATGGATTCACAGTGGGAAGGTCATGCCAGAGGAATCTAATAGATTTCTTTGACTGGGTGACCAAAGTAGTAGATCAGGGAGGGGCTGTGGACATGGCCTACCTAGACTTTAGCAAGGCATTTGACTCAGTCCCACACAAAAGATTAATATACAAGTTAGCCAGCCTGGGAATGGGTCCCAAGATGATAGCCTGGGTAAAGAATTGGCTGGAGAATAGGACACAGAGGGTAATAGTAAATGGAGTCCACTCTGAAGAAAGGGGGCATTAGTGGGTGCCGTGAGTTCAGTATTAGGACTGTCCTTCAATGTCTTTGTGTTTACATTGCAGAGGGACTGAAGGAAAGATGTCCCTTTGCAGATGACACAAAGATCTGCAAAAGAGTTGATGCACAAGGGGGTGGAAAGGATGAGAAGGGACTTGGCAAGGTTAGAGGAATGGTCAAATGTATGGCAGCTTAGATTCAGTGCTAAGAAGTGCAGCTAATGCACCTGGGAAACAAAACCCAGGGAAAAGTACACAATGGGGGTGATACTAACAACAACAAAATGGAAAGGGACCTGGGGGTAGTCATATCAGATGACTTAAAGGTGGGCAAGCAATGTGAGAGGTCAGTAAGGAGGGTTGGGGATACTGGGATGCATAGGGAGGCATCACCAGTAGAAAACAGGAAGTTGTTATCCCTCTGTACAGACAGCTGGTGAGACCCCATCTGAGTACTGTGTGCAGTTCTGGAGACCCAATCACCGCAAGGACATAGACAGGATGGAAGCTGTCCAGAGGAGGGCAACTAAAATGGTGCAGGGTCTGCACCGGAAGACATATGAAGAGAGACTAAAGGAGCTTAATATGTATAGCCTCGAGGAAAGGAGGGAGAGGTGGGTCATGATAGAAACATTCAAGTACCTCAAGGGAATCAACAAAGTCCAAGAGGGTAGCATCTTTCAAAAAAACAGGTGTGCAAGAACAAGGGAGCACAATTTGAAGATAGAGGGGGGCTCAAAGGTAATGTAAGGAAGTATTTTTTCACAGAGAGGGTTGTGGATGCATGGAACGGCCTTCCAGAGGAGCTTGTGGATTCAAAAACAGTGATTGAATTCAAGCATGCATGGGACAGCCATAAGGCAGTTCTAGGGGGTTGGGGTAGAAATAAGTAGGATGCTGGTTAACTAGGATCTGCAGCTTATCCATTAGGTAGGGAAATGGGAAGACTGGGTGGGCCGAGCGGTCCTTATCTGCCGTCAAATTCTATGCTTTTATGTTTCTAAGAAGGAAGGAGGTATTACTGCAGTACCTCTCAATAGATCAAAGGTGAGGCCCCACCTGGAATTCCGTGCCCAGTTCTGAAATCCCTACCTAAGGAAAATAAGGACAGGCTGTAGACAGTGCAATGTATGGTAACCAAAATGATTCAGAGATAGCAGGGCAGACCTTACGAGGATCAGCTCAAAGCACTGAGCATTTACTTGTTGGAGGCCTGACAAGAGAGTGGAGATATGATACATTTAATTCATTCATTTTTATTTATTATACTGGTGTAACCCCCCCCTTCCAAATCGGGGGCTTACCTGCAGCCCACCAGTTCTCATTTCTGCTCTCCTCAGGCGCTTCCAGAAATGCCTATATTTTCTTTTTTGGTCCCCTGGTCCTTGCCCAAGTATTTTTTCCCCTGGTGCCCCAGTCATAGCCCCCTGTGTAAAATCCAAGCCCTGAGGGGCTCCAAAGTCCAGACTGCGATTGCCTGCACTGCCAAAGCACTCTGATGTGGCAGGGATCGTGTAGACACCAGCAGCACCTTTGATCTAGTGACCGCTCATCTCGCGGTCAAACAGAGGAAGTGTTCAGCAGCCCTGGTGTTCCCACCTAATCATTGGGACCTGGTGGCCACATACAGGGCAAAGAGAGCCCACTTTTATAAAAAAATGAAAGAGATCCATGAGGTGTTTCAGATCCGGGCTCTTGACTATTAATGAGGCGGAGCCCCGATCTTAGGAATATTAATGAGGCTGCTTCTGCCCTTGGGGAAACTGTATTTTGGCTATGACTGAGAAAAGGAAAAAGAAATGTTCAAAAATAAATTAATGTAACTATATGTGTGTTTGGGAAAATGTTTTACAAAGTGGGAGAAGTGTGTGAAATAAATATAAATACTTCATCCTGGCTGCACCCGTTTGAAATTGGGACTCAGAGACAACCTGTCTGCTGCTGCAAGGCATCCTTAAATATTGGCAGCAGCTACAGGAAAATGGGATTGAGCAATTTACAAGATCTGTGCAGCAACAGCATGTACACAACCAGGGCTACAAACTGTGGGGCATTGGGCCAATATTCAATGTATTCTGGCTGCACCCAGACTGTACTGTAACTGTACCCATTTCTGCTTAAGGGACTGTGTGTTAAGCAGCCATTACAAAGCAACACAGCCAAATGGAAAGCTAGGATATCAAAGCCAGCACTTGTGGGACATTAGCCGAAGCTCATGGGAAACTTCCAAGTACTCATGGGGAACTGCAGGGACCTAATTCCAGGCACCAAAACAGCAAACCAACTGTGCATCGAGTAAGGTTCATACATAATTCATTTTCTTGATTGACAGGCCCTCCAGCCAGTTGGAGGCCATGCACCCAAAAGCTTCAGCCAATCAGGAGCCTCAGGAGAGCTCTATAAGAGACTGTGTTTTCCAGCATTTTGCTAGATTCGAGTGGTACCCCCCCCGGGGTGGGGGCTATGGCCCCCAGCCATGCTGCCAAGCCTGGAAATCCAGCTAATCATTTCTCTCCGAGAGGGGGTGTTTGCCTTCTTTTTTTGTGTGTGTGTGTAATTTATTTAAAATAGTACAAGTTCTTATAAACCTCATATCCCTTCCCTAGGGAGTTACATCAATATATATTACTTTGTACAGATACATTTAATAAGACAGATACAAAACCAAGACTCATTTTCCAGCAGTCCCAAGTTCCCCACCTGAATACATGATCCTCCAATAATTCAAGGAGAAAGAAAGAAAAAGAAAGGGGAAAAATTGGGAAAAATAGATTTATAAACACTCTAAGTCTTGCTCATATGTTGCTTAGGAAATTACTTCATTTGATAAAATATTGGTATGTCAGCTGATCAAGCTTCTCAGAAACATGGAAACCATCCTCTCTTGTTTGATTCCTCCAGAGGGAGCCAGATCTCCTCATATTTACCCAATTGTCCTCTGACTTTATATTGTGTCCTCTCCAATTTCATTACTTGCATTAGGGAAGTAGCCCATGAGGCCACTGTAGGGACCTGTGCTAGTCTCCAATACGGTGCAAGTTCCCTCATGCCCACTACTACTCCTATCTTCCATAACCTTTGTTCTACTCCCTATCTTCCATTGCCCATTGTAGGTAGACCCAGTAAGATCTCCGCAGGATCCAGCCTAGGAGTGATATTTAATGTTTTTGATAGAATTTTGATTATTCCTGTCCAAAATTGAAAGACCTTAGGGCATTTCCATACCATGTGGTAAAAGTCACCTACTTGAACTGCACATTTAGGACAGTATGGGGAGGAATTGGAGTCAATTGTATGTGCCAGCTTGGGGGTGTGGTATATATGTTGCAAGAAGTTATACTGTGTGGCTCTAAGCCTATTATTAACCGAACAATTTAAAGTGTTTATTAATAACTTTCTCCAGTTCCCTCCTGAGAGACCCTCAGGGTACAGATCCTCCTCCCAAGCCCTTTTAACTCTCTCCAGGGGATCCAGTAAGCCACCCAACAGTAACCTATAGCACCTGTTAAGGGGTCTAAATCCCTTAATGGTGGAGAATTTTGTAAACAGTTCTTCCAGTGGGGAACGCTGTGCCAGAAAACAAGGTTGCTCCATATGAGGGTTTTGTAATCCCCTTGGTTCTGCGTGGGACCTCTGAACTCTACTATGTATTCAAAGGTATAAAAAATAGTGTGAGGGGTGTAGCTGATATGTCCTTATTAATGCTTGAAACTGATGTGCCTCCCCGTCTTTGAGGAACTGGCTAACTCAGAAGAGTCCTTGTTTGTCCCACCTTTTTAACCCACACCTGTCACTGACAAATAAACCTTTCTTCCCCTGCAAGAACTTCACCAAGGTTGTGTCCAGTGACAAGCCTGGCTTATGTCCTAGAATTTAGTTAGTCCACATCCAAGCCCCCCAGGTGGCTTTGGTACATGGGTTGGTAATACTTGGAGGTGTTCTCTGCTCCAGACTGTTGACCAGTAAGGAATAATATACTGTATATGGGCTTCCCCTCCCTCCTCCAGCTTTTTCCAAGATGGTGTATCATTTTCTGCCCTTAACATATCTTGAATATGGGCCACTTGGACCGACAAATAATAAAGGTATAAGTCTGGCAAATTCAAACCCCATTTTTTTCAGGTAACCACAGGATTTCTTTCTTAATTCTTGGCTTTTTCCCCTGTCATAGGAGTTGGGTGAAGGCTCCCTCCAACACCCTAATATATTTATGAGGGAGGGGTATTGGGATCAACTGAAAGAGATATAGAGCTTTGGGCAGTATATGCATCTTAACCAGATTAACTCGCCCCAATAGGGTGAGCGGGAGATCTCTCCAGGTAATACTATCTCTTTTAATCTTTTGGATTAATGGGCCATAATTAATTGTTATAATTTGCGAAAGTCTGCTTCACAATATTCCCAAGTACTTAATCTGTTTGGTAGGGTTTATTGTGGTCCCAGCAATTTCTAAGGAGGTCCTCCTATCCCCCAGCGGCATCCATTCACTTCTGTCCCAGTTAATTTTGTGTCCCGAGAGAGGGTCATACAACTCAAATATCTTGCTCAGTGCTGGAAGGGACTCTCCAGGGTTCCTTAAAAATAATAAGATGTCATCAGCAAATAGGGAGATTATGTGATTTACCTTGCCTACCCTACAGACCCTAATTTCATGTCCCCATATAGCAGAGGCCAGTGCTTCCATTGTGAGTAAATGAAGTAGGGGGTGACAGTGGGCATCCCTGTCTTGTCCCTCTGGACAAAGTGAAAGGATTCAAAATTGTGTTGCCTGTTAGAATTTGGGCTTGTGGTGAAGTGTAGAGGGCTCCTATCCATTTTAATATGGCTTCCCCAGACCAAATTTTCGTAACACAGCAAACATGAAGGGCCATTTGACCCGGTTGAACACCTTCTCAGCATCCAAGGCCAGAAGGCCTCTATATGGCTACCCCCCTTCTTCTATCTATGTATGATATTAATGGACCTACAAAGGTTATGCTTAGCTTGACGACCTTTAACAAAACCCCCTTGGTCTTTATATATCTACCCCAGTAACACCACCTCCAATCTACTCGACAGAATTTTTGCCATTATTTTATAATCAGCATTAAGAAGTGATATGGGATGGTAAGATCCACATCTGGAGGGATCCTTACCATGCTTAGGAAGTACTATTATGGTGGCCATCCTCTGGGATTGTGGTAGTTCTCCTTGATATAAAGCATTCTCTAGAACCTCACCCATAAGGGGGCCAATAGTGTCCCAAGTGGCTCTGTAAAATTCAGCAGGAATGCCATCGGGACCCGCTGCTTTCCCTTTGTTTATTTGACCCACCGCATGCTTGATTTCCTCCATAGTGAGAAGGGAGTTTAAGTCCCATCTGAGGGTTTCGTCCAGGTGTGGTAAAGTTACCCCCTGTAGGAAGTCCACCGGCTTTTCTCCCAATGGGACCTGGGCTGTGTATAGATTAGAATAGGACTTAAAGATCTCATTTATCTCTTTCTGGTCATATGTAGGGGTTCCATCAGGGAGGGTCATTGACAGTATTGCCCTCTCCACTTTTTTTTTGTTTGATCATACTGGCCAGCCATTTGTCTGATTTGTCCCCCTCAAAGTGGGTGTAAGACTTATTGAGGACAAGATCCCTCTCTAGTTTCCCACAAACTATTTGGTTCAGTTTCCCCTTCAGTTGCTTTATTTCTTGTATGAGTTGGGGATGGGAGTTGGTCATAGCACTTCTCTTTAATCCCTGAATCTCATTCATGAGCTGTTCCTCTGTTCTGAGGGTCTGTTTTCTTTTAAAGGCTGCATATGAGATAGTCTCCCCTTGTATATAAGCTTGAAGGGTATCCCAGACAAAGTTTATGTGGGTTCCTTTATCTTTGTTATTTACAATAAATTCTGTAATTTTCCCCATTACCTCTTTAATATATTGACTATCTAGAAGCAGAGCAGGGTCCAGTCTCCATTGTGGTCCCCAACCCGACTGCTGGGCTACTGCCATTTTGAGTTGGAGTGGAGCATGGTCCAACACCAAAATGGGACCATAAGAGGTATGCAATGAAGCCGTGACCACTTGTGGGGAGAGTAATATGTAATCTAACCTTGTATATACTCGCTGGGAGTGTGAATAAAATGAATATTCTCTAACCCCTGGGTGGGTATGCCTCCAAGCCTCCACCATTGTTCTCCTGGAAATTAGATCCTGCAGGGCTGCCACACTTTTTGGATATGGTTTACTTTTTGTACTGGAATGGTCCAATTTGGGATCTAGGTACTGTACGTATTAAAATCTCCTCCCACTATTAAATTATCCCGATAGGGAGCCAAAGTCACTCCCAGATGTGTGAAAAAATCCAGGGAGTAGAAATTAGGGCCATATATTGAAGCAATTGTATACTCCTTTCCCCCAAAATCTAACTTCGCTATGATATACCTACCCTGAGGGTCCGTCTTAAATCCCTTCACTCTGTGTGGTAAACCAGGTCGAATCCAAATGACCACTCCTCTAACTTTGGATGTGAATGGCGCCACCAGTACCCCCCCCCAAGCTTGGGATAGTTTATCTGTCTCCTCCTTTGTGATGTGTGTCTCCTGCAGCAAGACCACATCCCCTTTTATTTTTTTAATATATGACCATACCCTATTCCTTTTAACCGCTGTTTTCAATCCGTTGACATTCCAAGACAATATTGTTAATTCAGCCATTTACATAATAAAGGAAAACATTAGTGCTTCCTGTATCCTTGTACATAATCCAAAACAAACTGAACTCGAGGTCTTGTCTAAACTGTCCTAAACTTTTTAGTTTTAACCGTCCCCTTAACAAAGACAAAAGACCCCCCCTTTTCCCTATCCCCATAACAACATAACATTTATCAGACCGTGAACCCCACAAACGGGTTCCATATTCCCCCTTCTTTTGAACTAGATATCCCAAGGAAGAGATACCCCCTTCCGATTTTATTTCTCCCTTATCAAACCCTCCCTCTTTTTACAACCTTTCTTTAAGTAGCCCCCCTTTTTAATTCTCAAAATCTAACTTCCTCTACTCCTCGTGGAGTGAGCTGCCCAATCCACCATTAAAATAAAGTTCCTACGCATTATAACAGGCATCCCTCCATGTATTATAGGAAAGTTACTTGAGGGGAAAGAGCTGTGAGTGGTGATCCACACCCACCACAAGCTGGTGCTGCACATTAAATTCCACAGCCTCTCTGCTTTACCTGGTACCATTACGGTTCTCAGCTCAGGGCTATGTCAGAGGATGGGTCATCTCCCATGCCCGGATTGGCATGGCTCCTGGCTCTCCTCCACATATAAATAGAGTGTACAGTTTTAACATAATTGCTCATCCTAAACTGGTCAGTGGATCCCTGAATGAGCTTCTGAAAGTTAATTCTAAATAACTTAGAGTCTGTACCTTACCTCTATTACATACTGATCCTCGCCAGTACTCTCCCTTCCCCTTCCCTCTCCATGCTGCAGTATTACTGTCCATCTGCACCTTGCGCCATGTATTACTTTGTACTACCCTCCATTGCTCCTAGACAAAACAGGGTTACATTATCCAGGCACAGATGATCTCCTCGCAGCGGTCATGGAGGCGACTTCCCCCCACTCCTCCAGGCCATCCCAATCATTATCATTGTTTAATTTAGTACATTTGTTACTGCATTCAAGTCTCTGCAGCCCTGATAGCCCCAGTGGGCATTAGGAGGCCATGCCCCCCCACTGCTATAGAAGGATCTCCCCAAGACTCCAAGTCCCCATTCCAATTAAGACAAAATCCTTAGGGCCTGGTAGTCAATACACCCACTCTTTGTGTATTTTGTGTAAACCCACAGAATTTACCCATATCTGGGTAAAGGCCAATCTCAACTTGCAGCCAGTATTAACAACATTAGGCCCAACAGGGGCCGTTAACTTATATCTGCCCAGTCTCTGGTAAAGTCCCTCTTACCCTATTCCAGGGGTGGGGAAGCCTTGGGTCTCACTCAAGCACACCCTTATAGGCCTCCAACCCCAGAGTTATGTTCCACCTCGTACCCTCTCCTAAAACCCGTTATTCATTGGACAAGATGCAACACAAAAACCAAATCCAAATAACTTGTGGTCCTTCTATTCAGGCTCCACCATCCTCAGCTCAGTCCTTGCCTCTCTCTCTCTCTCCATAGACCATTCACATATTCCAAGGCTACCTCTGAATCCGTAAACACCCGCTGTCTGCTTCCCAGCTGACGTACTATTAATCGTGCTGGGTAGAACATCATAAAGGGACAGTTCAGTTCATGTAAGCATTTTTTGACCTCCGTAAAAGCCTGTCTTCTTGACTGGAATTGTTGTGAGAAATCCAGGAAAATACTGACCCTGGAACCCTGGATTGTAATCGGGCCAGCCTTATGATCCGCAGGCTGAACAGCCTGGCGATCCTGAAATTGCAGAAATTTTACCAATAGATGCTTAGATCTCTGATCCGGTGTGGGTCACTGGCCTGGTGATCGATGTGCCCTCTGGATTTCTAAAGTAATACCTGGGACAAGTTGAAGCTGTTTCTGTAGCCAGGTCTTGATAAAAACTAGACAATCTTTACCTTCCATTCCTTCTGGGAGGCCCACTAACCTGATGTTGCAGCGTCTTTCTCTGTTCATCTGATCATCGATCACTTGTTTTAGTGTTTCTATATCTTTGAGAGCTTGTTGCAAATCAGTTGATAGTCGACCTGTAACATCTTCCTGGGTACTAATACGGGATTCTGCCTCCATGATACGGGTCTCATGGGTATCAACTGTTTCGGTAGTGGTGTTTACTAGCTGCTGTAAATGCTGTATTTGTGCAGTCAGGTTATCAAAACCTGACTGCATTCTGGTGCCCAGATCATATTTCAGGTCCCAAATTAGCCTTTCCAGAGATTGATGGCTTGTCTCCATAGTAGAGTCGTCTGATTAAATTCCCAGATCCTGAATCTCTGCTGAGTCCCGGGCTGGCGATTTGCTGGGTGAGATCTTAGGCGACGTGGAGGCAGATTGATTTGAGCCCTGAGAAAACCTTAGTTTTGCCTTTTTTTTTTTTTAGATTTTGTTTAGGACGACATTGGAGCATCCTTTCAAGATAAAATGAGCAATTTAGGGCAAAAAATGATGAGGGATGCAGCAGATTTGTTGTGGATTAGGATGGAGCTCTCCTAAAACTCCTCCATTTGGCTCCTCAGCTAGGCCATGCCCCCTGGTGTTTGCCTTCTTACCAGTAAAAGTTAAAGTTATTTAATTTAATGTAGTACCTGCTAGCCTGGGGGTTGCCAGAATGTCCCTCAGGTGCTAGCCCTCCCTTCCACGTTGGGGAAAGATGTTGGCCTGCAAACTGATGACATCAAGCCAGCTGTGAGAGAGTTGATCAAACCACAGTTGTGAGAGGATTGAAGAATTCAGGAACCTTCATAGTGGAGACCTACCGTGAGGAGCATGAGTGAGAGTGAGTACTCTTGAACCCCCCCCAGTGCAAGAAAGAAAGAAAGAAATCTTGCCAAATTGGGGCAGCCTTGCCCAAGTGACTGTTCTATTTGACATTGTTTTAGGGTCAACATCCTGCATCTGCTGCATGTAACCTCAACCCAGCGAGGGTGGGACCTTATGTTGGAACTTTTGCTGACCGTGACTGTTCTGGTTGGTACACATAGTGAGCCCAGAACAGAGTAGAAATGTACTGATATGTGATGTCTTCTGGAGCCAACAGGACTGGAAGGGGAGCACTCGGTAAGGGGCTCATCCTGACTTTTCCTGGGAGGTCCAGTGTTGCGCTAACTATCTGATCAAGATATTCAGTGGAGCTGCAAGCACAGCCAAAAGCCACATAACTGACTGAGACCCTGATGTTAAAATCAGATTTTCTGTAACTTGGAAATGATTGTTTTCCCAAGTAATCTGACCAGGGTGGTCCTCCTGGTCCCTGGTAGAAGGTGTTATTCCTTCTATTATTGTGCTGAGTGCTCAGTGTAGGGTAAGTTACTTTTTTTACTACTTTCTATTACATTTGGAAACTTGTTTCAGGAAGCTCTGTGCAGTCACTAGCAAGGATGGAGAAGTACAAGAAAAAGTTATACAACTTACAATTACAGTTATTTATTTTTATACTAAACAATACAAAAATAATAAATAACTATAACAAATTAAATTTTTTTGAAAGTAATATACTAGTTATTTTCAAATAAATGTAATCAGTTACAGTTACAAATTTATTTGTATAAAAAGACATAAGTAATTGTAACTGTAAGGTGTATCACTTTTTCTAGTACTTCTCCATCCTTGCTAGTGACTGCACAGAGCTTTCTGAAACAAGTTTCCAAAAGTAATAGAAAGTAATAGAAAAAGTAACTTACCCAACACTGTGAGTGCTTCACATCATATAAATGTGCTGAGTGTTTCATATCCTATAAATGTGCTAAACAACCAGAAAGAAAGGCTTAACTCCCCAAACCAGTGTGATGGGTTACATCCCACCAAATGTTTGGTTTCTAGCGGCAACATGCAGGGCAACCCCTACGTACTCCCAAAGGATCTGAAATTGTTTGTTTATTAATCTTTCAATTTAAATGCTATCTCTTCTTTAAATCAAGCTGGCCAACGCACAGCTGCACCGTCCACCAGGCCTGCAACCTTCTAAGGACTTTGGTAACTGGGTACCCAGGGTAAAGTGTATGAGATTGTGGGGTTTCATACTGAGTCTGGGGAACTGGTGTCAGTGGTGGGAAAAATGAAACGTGTTCCATCTGATTATATGCAGTTTAGATAGCCAGGGCTCTGGGTATCAATGCTGGTACAAAGTGATTGCTTCTTCTAGTTTAACTGGTATCTACCCAGTTAGAGGGTTTTCACCAGCACAAACCAAAAATCCAAATTGAATCAAATGTAAATTTTGTAAATATTAATCATTGCAACAAAAAAGTCCTGCACACACCAACCTCAAATAACAAGCAAGGGCACAGGTCTAGAGATACAAAAAGATATTTATTTAAAGCATAGTAGTACTAAAACCTGACGTGTTTCAGATGAAACTGCATCCTTTCTCAAAGGCTAAATCACCACAAAGTGTAAGGCAGTTAAATACAAAAATTCAAGTCATGTCATAATGACATCGTAGAAAAAGACACTCATCGATTGGTTAAGAATAAGATAGACAGAGTAACAATCAACTACACCTATATGGTCTTAAAATGCATGTCACTATTTAAAATTAGACCTTCAAGTAATCAAATAAAGCTAATTAAACCCAAACTAAGAAAAAGGTAACAAAATGATGGGAAGGGGGGAGAGGAGGGAAAAAGGAAAAGGGGACCAATAATAGCATAAATCAGGAGGGGGGGAGGGAAAGAAAGAAACCAACCAAAACTAATATCAAACTAATAAGAAAAACAAATGCATATAACTTCAAATTAATCTAAAGTACTGGGTACTTACAATCATATACCAAGCTAAAGAAGCCATTCCATAACATTGTCTATTAAAGTGCTAAACAAGATAAAGGCAACAGATCTAAATACATTTATTACTTTACTTTCTCTTTTTCAGAGAAGGTTTAAGTTCAAAACCACAGTTCAATCTCAGGGTACTTACAATCATATACCAAGCTAAAGAAGCTATTCCATAACATTGTCTATTAAAGTGCTAAACAAGACAGAGGCAACAGATCTAAATACATTTACTACTTTACTTTCTCTTCTTAAGAAAATGTTTAAGTTCAAAACCACAGTTCAGTCCCATGTTCTTATGGGCATTCATGTCAGTAATCCAAAAGGCCTCTCTAGTGAGTAAGAGGTCATTACAATTCTCCCCTCTCAGTTTTGGATTGAGATGGTCTATCCCTTGAAAAGTAAAATTATGTTCCTCCTATTGTTACAGCTTGCAATGTGTGCTGCAGTTGTATAAGTAACATCTCTTTTCCTTATGGCATGAATATGTTCTCCTACACAAACTTTTAGGCTTCTTATTGTTTTGCCTATATAAAATGCTCCGCAGTCACATGTTGCTCTGTAGATTATTCCCTCACTGTCACAGGTGATTAATTGATGTATATCATATCTGTGTTCTGTATTTTCACAAACAAAATTATTGCCTTGTTTTACATAGGGGCACATAGTACACCTTTTGCATGGAACACAGCCCATCACTGGTTTATCTAACCATGTTCTGTTTCTTTCTTTTTTATCAATGAAGTGACTGTGTCAGTTTATCACTCAAGGCTGGTGCTTTTCTATATGCCATATACGAGGGATCTTTAGCAATGTCACTGACACCCAGATCACTAGACAAGGTGTTCCAATGTTTCTTAGTAATACTTTCTATATTACTAGCATGGGCCAAGTATGAGGTTACAAAATTGTATCTATTACTCGCCTCTGAGGCCGGAAGATCAGAAGGCTGTGGGTTCAGTTCCCACATCTGGCACTTGGGTTAATATCCCAGTACTGACACTGTAGTGCAGCATGAGAGGTGTGCTGCACTTCTGAGGTGCCGTCTTTCAGATGAGATGTTAAACCGAGGTCTCATCTGCCTGGATTGGTGGTAGTTCAGCTGGATGTTAAAGATCCCATGGCACTTATCGAAAAGAGTAGGGGAATTTTTTATTATAATAACATCATAGAAAAAAATTAAAAAAATACAAATGAAACAATGAGTACTGATTATAAATCTGAATCAAGGGGAACCATACAAATCATTATAAACAATATTAATCACAATCCTAAACCGGCACTTAGCCATAGACATAAAGAACTGTACATTCTTACCCCTTGGCACACTGCTGGAAAATAATTCCCAACCCCCCCAACACTCTTGATCTATTTATATTTAATAAATAATGTAAATCCTTTCCACCAATTAGTCACCTTCCATGCTGCTCCAAATTGTAAATCTTTTAAATACACCTTCTCCATAGCCCCTTTTATCAGTAAACTGATAGTCTCATAAGATATCACCTTTTGATAAAGAACCCATTGGCATCTAGCCTGCCATAAATAAAATTTTAAATAACAACAAAAAATCTGTAAGGTTTCTATATCGTAACTGGCCCCAAATTGAGGAAAGTTACCCAAAACCAAAATATCATAGTTCACATGCAACAACCATCTCATATGCCATTTTAAAGCCAGGAATTTCCAAAGGGAAGTAGCATAGTAACAAAAAAAGAAGAAATACTCTATGGTTTCTTCCTGATTGATACAGCCAGGAAAAGGACATACCCTTTCCTCTTTAACCTTGTGTTTAGCATTTCCCTGTACCCCAATCTTCCCATATACAGTTAACCATAAAAATTCCCACATTTGTTCTGGCAATCTTGGATTATTTAGCTGAGAAAGCACCCCTGGTATTAGAGTAGTAGGACAGTTTTTTTAAAGCTGGCACTGAAGGATATAATATATACGTAACTATGTTATATAATTTGGGCCCTGTATTCATTTTAATAATTTGTTTGGAAAGACCCCATTTGTAGAGTTTCTTTACTACTGGTTTGAAAAATAATGGGACCTGTAAATTTTGTGATAGTTTCGGGGAAGTAGTATGCCAAACCAAAAAATAATGATTAAGAACACATTGTAATAGAGAACTATACCGAGATGCTGATGGTAATAATCCCACTTTGACATTTTCAGAAATAAATAAAGTAATAAAAAATGTGATTGGGTCCACCATTCCTAGTCCCCCCTTTTTTTCCAGATAGGTATATTGCCTTTTTATGGGATTAAGCCTATTGCCCCAAAACATCTGAAAAAATAGACTGTATAGTCTAGTTTCAAATTCTTGAGGGGGTGGAACTATCAGTGCTGTATATAAAAATTTGGAAATTAAAAACTGCCTAATGACCTGCACCCTTTTTGTTTTGGCCAATCTCCAATGTTTCCAAACTTGCTCTTTAGTATTAGCAGAGGAGAAAGCATGTTCCCAGTTTAGTGTCAGGAGATTCTGAGGCCCAAAGTATAATCCCAAAATCTTAATTGGAGCTGAAGAAATATGAAATCCCTGAATGGAAATCTCAGCAGGATAGTTGACCCCAATAAATACACCCTGACTTTTTGTTTTATTAATTTTTGAATTAGAAACGTGAGAATATGAGACCCAAAAATCCAAAAAAAACTGAAATTTGAATATAATCTGAGAAAAAAAAACACAAACATCATCTGCATAGGCTTGTAAATATAATGCATCCAAACTGGGGATCCCAATACCCCTTTCAACTGCTGATAATGTGTTAATGATTGTATTAATGTATCTATTGTAAATAAATATAATAGCGGACTTAATGGACACCCCTGACGAACCCCTGTAGCTATGTGAAAGCCCTCTGTAATGCAATTATGAATAATTGGATGAATAATAGCAGTATCATAAAGTATTTTTATCCAGTGGATGAAGGAAGTTGGAATCCCATAATGTTGCAAGGTTAGAAACAAAAAAGGATGATATACCCGATCAAAAGCTTTCATTTAGTCTAGGGCCAAATGCATCCTGACTGCTTATGTGATGAAAAATATTCAATTAAATCTCTGATAATCATAAGGGCCTGCTGTATCTTTCTGCCCGGGAGCCCACAATATTGGGATGGTGATATAACCATGTTTGCAAAGACCCTAAGTCATGAATTTAAAAAGCTAGTCAATAATTTATAATCTGAATTAAGAAGTGTAATTGGTGTCCAGTTTTCCAGGTTCTCTTTATCCCCTGTTTTAAATATAAAAATCAACAGGCCTTCTGAAAACCAAAGGGGGAATGTAGGGGTTGAGAGGAAAAAATGAAATACCAAAGCCAAACATTTTGAGAATTCAGAGGGAAATGCTTTGTATAATTCTGATGTTATTCCATCGATTCCTGTGGAAATCCCGTTCTTTTGGGATTTTATTGCAACCTCAATTTCTGCAGCTGTTATTGGGGTAATTAAATTAAACTTATCAAAATTAGTTTTGGGAAGATGAATCATTTTTAAAAAGAATTCCATCTCCTGAACACTAGGGGGCTCCCAAAAATTGTCTGATTGTGGCATGAATCCTAGTTATATCCTAAACTTGACACCCATCCTGTGTTATTAAAGAGGACATTGTAATTTTTGATTTATATTGTTTAAAGGCCTCATAGGGATCCCAATAAGGCTGTTTCCGAGTGCCTTCTTGAAAAAGTACTTTCATAGTATTGGCCCTGTTGTATTGTACCTCCTGTAGTTGTTGTTTTATGTTTGCAATTTGGGATGAGTAATCAAATTTGGAGGTGTTTGCCATAGTAAATAAATAATACAGCTGCTGACGTAGTTTTAAATAATTCAGGAATTTTACATTTTCTCTAGATCTGCCAAGGTTTGAAAGAAGTCATTTTAAATCCTCCTTTGACTCCCTCCACCAGTCACCTAAATCGTCATAAAGAATAGCAACTGAGAGTTGTGCACAGAGCAATGATTTTATGGCCTTTAACACAATTGGAATTTTTAACAGAGGCAAACTTAATTTCCACCTTGTTTTTTGGGGAGATATTACTGTACTGGATAACATTTTACATTGAAGTAGTAAATGATCTGAGAAAGTCATAGGGTATGTATAAAATTTACATGGGAGGAGGTTTTTTGAGAAGAAAATATAATCAATTGTAGAAGTAAGGGTGTTTTTTTAACAGTAAATTTTGGACCCCCTTGTTGAAATTGTCTACTATCTACTAGGCCAGACGTATCCAGTAACTGAAATAGAGCATTGGAGTTACAATAATTTTTTTTTCCTTTATCCGTAAGTCTGCCCTTCGCTTTCTGTAACCCACAGTTAAAGTCACCACATAAAAAAATGTGATATGAAGTAATTAAAAAGGGTCGAATCATGGAAAAAAAGGCCACCCTCTCTGCCTTTATCTGGGAACAATATACATTAATAAATCGGCAAACCATGGAGTTTCATTTTCCATCCAAAATCATTAGTCTTCCTGGAATCAAATCAATAATTTTTAAAAGAGAAAAATTATATGAATTAAAAAGAAAACCTATACCATCAGCAGTCTGCTGACCGAAAGACCAGTAGGAAGGGCCCCAATACCATTCTCTTTGAAAAAACATGGCTTGATCCAGTGTAAACATCCAAGTTTCTTGAATAAGACATATATCAATAGAGTAACTGTGAATATAATCATAAACAGTCTGACGCCTACTTGGATTCAATAAACTATGGACATTTAAGGAACCGACTGTGAAGCCCATTTAATAGAAAAGGAAGATCAACCATCCTTTTTCCTTCATTTTTTCCTTTTCCCTCTGTACCCCTCCTGTGGGTGAAAGGGGGAAGGGGGACTATCCTGAAGTGTCTGTGACTCAGGTTCACCACCATCCATATCAGTATTCCCCCACTGAGTGGATAAAACAGCAAATGGATTGCTAGATTCAATCTCTACCTGACGGGGGGCCGGGTTTTTGGTTCCTTGAGGACCTCCAAACTACAACTACCAGTGGAGGACCCAGAGGGTCTGGTAACTGATTCCCCTGCTGTGAACTATAACACACAGGGGAGAGAAAAATAGGGAGAGTAGGGGAAGATAGGGGAGGGTCAGAAGAACTGGGAAGGGCCTGGTCTTTTGACTGCCCCATAGTGTGGGATGAATCCATATGTGGGTCAGCCACATCCACAGAGGTAGCTGTAGTTATCTGAGAAGAACTATCTGCTAGGTCCTGAGCTTTCTGAATAACAAGGTCAGGGCTGCCACTATAAGCTTTATTTTTTGCTGCCCATACACATTCTGAGAAGACATGCCCAGTGTCTTCGCATAGGTCACATTTGGTAAAATTGGCACATTGAAAGGCAATGTGACTTGTTTCCCCACAATTATCACAACGGGGCCTGTCACAAGAACTGGACAAGTGAGTATGAGACCAACATTTATAACAGGCTCTAGGCTGTCCAGCATAAAAACAAACCCCCCTATCTTTCCCTAAGAGGAAAGAGTTGGGGATGTGTTCTATACCACTATCTGTTTGTCAAAGTTTCACCTTAAACCGCCAACCTCCAGTCCAGAACTGCTCAGAATCAAGAATGGCTTCAGGGGAACTTAAAACTTCACTTTTTTGGGACAACCAATAGGCAATATCATCCACATGAACCCCCTCATTCCTAAACATAATCGTTACATATTTAACCAAAGGTTTAGATAAGGGAATAACAAAAAAAGGGGTCCATATGGGAGAAAATTTTACCTGGTTATATCTCTCCTAAAATAAATCTAAAGCATAGGCAGAACGAAAACTAACATCAAAGTTATCTTCACCGGAAATGTTAATAAAAGCAAAGACTTCTCTAGGTGAAAATTGCAGAGAGTCTTTTAGTAACTTTTTCCCTACATAATGTCTATCTAGCCTCACCTCCAATCCCCCTTTATAATGCAGTCTAACTGCATTTCTACAAGGTGTAGCTTCCTTCTTAATTTTAAAAAAACAAATCTGACATTAATGGTTTCTCTAAATCAGGTGTCTTTTTTGAAAGAGTAGAAAGATTTTCAGTTCCAGAATTTATAACTGAATCAGAAAGGTCAGTGGCTACAGGAACAATGGTCTGGGAGGCTGCAGTTGAGGGCCTTACAGAAGGGAAAGCGGCTGAACAAGCTGCAGCTGACAAAGTTGACAATGTTTCAGGAGATGACTGGGGTTTCCAAGCTGGCTTGTTTTGGGAAAAATTCAATTTCGGATCCCAACCAGGTGTTGGATGCCAGGTACCCTTTTTCAAGGTCCACCCTGCTTCACTGAGAGCTTTCTGGGGGGACCATAACTCTGTAGCCTGGGGTTGTAAAAGGGGGTCGAGTGGTAGTGACCCTGTGGAAAGTTCTGAAGGTCCTTGAGGAGAGGAGGTGTTTGCAGTAACACTGGTACCTATATTACGTTTAGAGAAAAAAGTGCAGTTCATTTTTCCTTACTTTCATCCCCTGTCTTATCCTGTAATAATTGTTGCCGTGTTGAAAAAAGAAATTCAGAAACCCCATCTTGATTTAGCGGGGTAGTTTGAAATATGCAGGAGGTATCAGAAGTAGGGCTATCAGTTGAAGAAACAGGTAATGAACTGCGGAACACAAACCCCACAATTTTTGTAAGCATGATACAGCAAGGCTCAGGATCAGAGCTTTCGCTAGCTATGGTAATGTTATCCGGGTCTTTAGGGTGCACAGGATCAGCGGGTGGCAAGTTTAAGTCAGGTTGCTGTTAGTATAACTGTTGTGAGGGCTCTAGGCACTGAATCGCTGTGGATTCATTACTGCTAGCCAACACAGGAGCAGAATGCAAGTCATTAACAGTGTTTAAAGTTTGTACAGACTCACCGGAATCAGTAAGCTCTCCACACAGCTCAGCATCATGGCTAATGACAGCCTGTTTGGAAGTACTGACAGGCATTGCTGAGGAATGCATTACACGCAGCTGCTGCTGGAGTCTGTCTTGTTCTTTAGCCAAAACGGCAAGCTGGAGTTTAAGCTGTTCCTGTAAAGCTGCTTGATTAGGAGTCATATTAAACATGGCATTTCTTATCGGTTGACAAACAGGTAGAACTTCATTCATTGTGGGCACTGGTAATTCTGTATCCTGCAATATTTTATCAGCACATACAGTATTATTTTCAGGTAAAACTTTAGAATACAAGGCAGAGCACAACAGTTGCTCCCCTTCTCTTGGAGCGTCCATCCTCCTTCGCGAAACAGATGAATCCATAGCAGGAGAAGTAGGCTGAAGAGCAGGAGCTGGAACCTGGAGACAGAAAGCAACATTTCCACCACCTACACCAGGATCTGGAACAGCAGCCATCTTGGAGTCACCAGCAAAAGGCTCCTCTCTGCTCACAGGAAGCAGAGTAGGGGAATTTTTTATTTAAATAACAAAACAAATCAATACAAAACAGTGTTGCCTCACACAAAAGAAAAGTACAAATCATAACAAAAGCAAATAAGTATTACAATCATACATATCGAAAGGGTTTGTCTAATACAGAAGTAAAACTCAAATCTAATCCCATGACAAAAGGGAACCCCCCCACAAAAAAGTAGGGGAAATTTTTATCCACAAAATAAAGGAAATAAAATACATACTTAACAGTGTTACTGCACACAAAATCATAAGACAAACTTAAAATAAACAAAAAATAAGCATGTCATCAAACATACAATACAAACTTTCATTTATAAAATCCCAAAATGGAAAAGCTGAAACCTCCCCCCCCAACTAAAAGAGTAGGGGAAAAAAATGTTTTTCAAGGAACAAAAGCAAAGTAATACAAAAAACAGTAGTACCTCGCAAAAAGGAAGGAAAAAAATTACAAATCATAACAAAATAAATAAGTAGTACAGTCATACATCAGAAATGGCTGTCTAATACAGAAATACTAACTGGAAACAAATGCACACCATAAAACTACTGAATGGAGATCAGACAAAATTACATAAATTGTTATGAAACAGAAATGAAAACAGTATTATATACAAAAAAAAGACCAATATCCTATTCTTATTTAAAAAAATTATAGAAAGAAAATAATTAACTATCAGGTAAAAAAGAAAGTATCATGTTCACCCAGTATCCAGCCAAGACATATGTCTCCACCATAATTTATAAAGATCAGGGGAGGCTGTATTGTGCTCATAGTCTCTCCATCTAAAAATCTCTTTCTGAACCATCGAAAACACATAAGCACTAGACAATACCTGCTGTCTTAAAGTTAATGCACAGTGGGCTTGCCATAATTGAAACTTAACATGTCCCATAAATAACAATAACGTCCCAGAGTCAAACTGGACCCATGCAGCTGGTAAAATGTTCCTAACCTACGCATCCGGATCCTCCCTCTGAAAAGGCCCAGAGACCCAATATTTATGAAAAGAAGTCCAAAATCCAACCACATAGGGACAATCTATAAACAAATGCTGCATAGTCTCAACCACCCCACTACACGATCAATTTAGGACACATTCGCTCCACTACACCCTTATGCTTCCTGTTCCTTTTACCTCCAATTTTGGTGGGTGCAAAGCCATATAAAATCCCACATAAATGTTGGAATTCAGGGACAACGAAGAAAACTTGTCATAATTTGTATATTAGCTGAGGGAAGTATCGTAAACCAGGGTTCCTCATGGAACCAGGTTAGCAACAGCCAGTCATATACCATTTTCCGAGTGCCAGTAGTCAGATAGCAATAAGGCAATTCCCAGAGTTTGAGTTTACCCACCACATCCTTCCAACAATTAGCTAAAAAGAAAATTTTCACCTGTTTAGAAATGGAGCCTGAGGAGGCCCACTGTGTTAATAGGGATCCAAACCCATCCATAACCCAGGGGCACCATAATCTAACCTCATTATGAGCCAATGGGACAATATTGTGAAAAAGAAAGGTAACATGAAAAAAAAATATTGGATTAATCATTCCCAAGCCTCCCTGGGTGATAGGTAAATAGGTAATCCCTTTTTAATAGAGTTTAGGCAACTCCCCTAAAGACACTGGAAAAACACACTGTACACTGAAGTTTCCAGTATTTTTGGGATAGGAAATACTGCCGACAAAAATTGAAACAATGGTAACAGATGTGATTTTATCATATATATCCTTTTACGTTTAGACATACGCCAAGAATTCCATTTTGTTACCAAACCTTGTGCAGTATGAATATTCTTTTCCCAATTATAAAACTGGGGATCAGGAATACCAAAAAAAAAAAAAAAAATTTGAATATAGGAGGTCACTACTGGAAAATGCCATATTGAACTCCATACTGTACCCTCACAACCAATGGATAAAATACTACATTTCTGGTAGTTGATTACAGAACCAGTTACTTCTGAAAACACTCTCAACTCATCTTGAGCCAAATGATGATTTGTCTGCCAATATTAAACACAAATCATCTGCATAAGTAATAGTTTTAATCTGTAAATCTATACTACTCACGGAGAGACCCATTATATCGTCCTGTTTATTCAATCTGTATAATAATGGGTCCAGAGACAACAAATAAAGGAGATGACTTAGAGGACAACCCTGCCTCACCCCTCTATTGACTAAAATCTTACCTCCTATCCATCCATTCATACTAGGAAATAAACAAATGTGTTTATAGCATATTTGCAACCATAAAATAAACTTATCTGGGAACCATATTTAGAAAAAACTGACCACATATAGGTATATTCAACCCTATCAAAAGCTTTAGATTGATCTATACTAACTAAATGTCCTAATAATTCCTGAGTAGTGCCTTTATGCAGAATTTCTCTAATAAGAATCAGGGCATCCTGTATCTTACGTGAGGGTACCCCACTAAACTGTGTGGGGTGAATTATATCATTTAACGTATTCACCAATCTATTCCCTAATACCTTCATCAAGATTTTACTATCGGTATTTAACAAAGTGATTGGTCTCCAATTTTTTAAATCTTCTTTATTTCCATCCTTGAATAAGAGAACTAAAACTCCTTCATACATACTGGGTGGTAAAACTCCTGTACTAAGAGCATCATTTCACACTACCGCAAGTTCATCCCCTAGTACTTCCCATATTACTTTATAAATGGCATGTGATAGGCCATCAGACCCTGGGGATGTTCCTTTAGAAAGAGTCCAAATAACTTGCTTAAGTTCTGCAGCAGTGATAGGAGAAACTAAATTTCGACCACACTCCTCAGAAATATGAGGGAGGTCACATCCCTTCAGCCAGTCTGATACTGCAGCCTTTGACAAATCAATACTTGTAAAAATTTTGGAAAAACAGCTGGCCCGTCGGCGCAGCGGTGGGATTTCCGCTTGCGACGCCGGTGACCCGGGTTCGGGAACGGACCCGAGTCGTCGGAGGGCTGGCCAGAGGGAGATGTGGATTGGCGTCCGTTGGACTGCTCTCCTTCTCCGGGGGGAGGGTTCGGGCAGCATCCGGGGCCATGGGGACTCCTAGCGGAGGCTAGGAACACCCACGCTGCCGCGCTCAAAGAGCATTGGAGGCGGGGCAGGACGTCATGCGTCATTGCACGTCCCCGCCTTCCCCAGAAAATGGAAAAAGGGACGGTTGCCGGCCACCCTCCATGAAGCCCGCCGAGGCTTCGATTAGCCCCCCAGGCCAAGTCCTCCGACCGATTAAGGTCTCTGCAGGATATTCCCTTCTCCATCCGTGGCCCCTACCGTGAGGTAAGCCAGTGTCAGAAGGACAAGAGGCCGATTTGGGGTTCAGAAGCCGGCGGTCCGTGACCAGGTTGAGAGTACCGGGTGGCTGGCAACCAGGTTGGTGGAAAAAATGTAAATAAAAAAAAAAAAAAATTTTGGAAAAACACCTCCCAATTTCATTCAATATAGCTGGGTTGTCTGTGACCTTCATACCATTAGGGAGCTGAAAGGCCTCCATAATTCTCTGTTCCCGAACCTGAGCCAGGGTGTCAAAAGGAACAGTATCAGACTTTTTTCCAAAAACCCGGTACCGTTGCTGTTTGATCACCCCCTGCATCAGTTCTTTTTGGAAAACTGATAATTTATTTTTAAGAATCTAATAGCACCCAAATCACCTTTACCCTCTTCATAGTATTGGTCCACCAAAATCCGAAGCTGTGTTCTAAGTTGCCACAAAGTGTGTTTTTTAAAAGAACCATTAAGCCTCCCCACTGACTGGAAATAAGAACAAAAATCATGTTTTGAATCTTCCCACCACTGATTTTTATCCTCATAAAGGAAAAACACAGATTTCCTAGCTTTCATGATATATTGAAACCCTACCTGTACCATGGGTAAATCTAACAAGGAAATATTTAACTTCCAATACCCTGGACCCCGCCTTTGTTCAGGTAGATTTCCTACTATCAAATCTTACATACGATGATCAGAAGTTGCCACATCACTAACTACGCCTTACGAATGCTAAAACAGGCAGAAATAAAGAAATAATCAATCCGGCTACAAGAGGACAACAAGCATATGTGTGGAAGCTCCTATATTACCAGACCCAAACACATCAATGAGACCTACTTCGAAATGAGTTTCAACAAACAAGAGACATCACGATATTGTTTTTCCCAAATATATTACTTGACTCTGAGGAAAGAGCAATTAAAATCCCCTCCAAAAACAACTGGCATACTAGTAAACAAAAAAGGTTGTATGGTGCGAAAAAGCCTTACCCTTTCATATTTTAATTGGGGTGCATAAATGTTTATTAACCTCATAGGTAAATTTTTCCAAACAATATCTAACATGAGAACCCTCCCTTCCAAAATTTCTAAATGCCTAATTATTTTTAACGGAGGAAAAAAACAAATCCCTACCCCTGAACACTGTTCAGACCCCTGTGACCAGTAGCTATCCCCCCACAACCAGCCCACAGAGGCCGCCTCCAAAAGACCTGGAGAATGCAGACAGACGTCTTGAAAAATATACAATCTAAATCAGATTTTAAAGCCTATATGTAGCCAGTCTTTTAAATTCGGACTGGATACTATTTACATTTAAAGATGCGATGTGAAACTGATAACGAAGATCAATCATAAGTCAAAAAGTGAAAAGAGACACCTCACTTTATTTTGCTAGAGGCCGGGTAATCCTATCACTAGTTTTAGGCCGGAGGTACCAACCCAGCTCCACCTGGATCCAATAAATCCCTCCCAAGAGCAGACTTCCTGCCACTTCAGTATGTTCTATCTCCTGATCTGAAGAAACATCTCATAATACCTCATAAGTATTCGTCTCTTCCAAAGGTTCAGATGTTTTTCAAACCCTTTGGCCTAACACCCTTCCCCTCTTTGGACAAACCACAACAAAATCTTGAGAACTAGGTAAAGGATCTGACGAAATAATGGTCCCCCCCAACTTTTCCTGTGCAGCGGACTATGCTAAAACACCCTCTGTTTCAACAACCAAAATGGGGGGGGGTCCACATTCAGGTATCTGCGGCATATGTCTTTTACCAGGAGGTTGAGGCCCAGAAAACACAGTGGGGGTAATAGCCTCTTTAATATAATAATCCTGAACTCCAAAATTAGCATTTTCTATGTTCCTGGCTGCCCAAGGACAATCAGTAAACACATGACCCACCTCCTCACAAATGTTACATTTGGGGTCTTGAAAACAATGTGCACTAACATGGCCTAATTCCCCACAATACGTACATTTCAATACCTCACATGTAGTACTAATGTGTCTTGTGGATCCACATTTAAAGCACATCCTAGGCTGCCCAGGATAAAATAGAAACCCCTTATCCCGACCTATGAAAAACAATTAGGCAAATGAATAACATCCTGCTCCGTTTGGTGTAATTTAATCCAAAACTTCCAACCCCCAGTCCAAAAACCTTCATCATCCAAAATTGGGGAAGGATTTCCTTGAATAGTACATTGTTTTTCTAACCAGTATACCACATCAGTTATATTAACCCCCTCATTGTGGAAAAGAATAGTAATTACCCTAAAAGGTTGTTTAGTCAAGGGTATCACCAGAAAATCTACCCATAAAAGGTAAGTTTTTAAATTTGAAAATCTACACCAGAATTTCTACAGCAAAGCTGGAGTATGAAAACTAACATCAAATATACTTTCTCCCTGTGCATGGATTAAGGCATAAACCTCTGAAGGGGAAAACCCCATGGACTGTTTAAGCAAGATTTTCCCCACATGAAAATGATCAGGTGTCGACTCCTTCTGTCCCACATATCGCAACCTTACTGCATTTCTATGTTTCACCAAATCGATAGTTTTATGGAAGTGGCTTGCATAAGTTGGAGGGGGCCTGCAACAGACACCTCCGGTTCCCTGGTGAAACAGTCCTCTGATCAGATTGTGAAGAATCCAAAGTTACCCCACCCCTGTTGTTTTCCGAAACCCCAGAGGCAACAGTACCTGAAACAGCAAATGTCCCTCCTGAATCCATCATAGGAGAGGAAGGCAATGGATTTGTTGATCCTACGGTAAACAACCGGGTCTGGCTGCCAGACTCCTTGTGCAGGGACATCCATCCGGCTGAGAGGAGCACTTTTTCCGGCGACGAGCCGGCGTCATCACCCTCGCTCCAGTCACGTTGTGGGGGCCTTTCTTCCTTGTCTGGAAGTGGATTACCATGCTCTATAGTCGCCAACACCTTCAAAGGACCCAAAGAGTTGTCCGATAGCGGAGAAACCACTGAACGTTTTCTTTTACGGTCGTCATCTCGCTGTGCTAGCGAATCATCCATCTGGTGTTTAATTCAAACCAATTCCTCTTCTAAACACTGTTTTTTTTGGTGTAAATCAAGTATGTCTCCTGACTCTATATTAGAAATGGTATCGCAGGCGATAAGCTGGCCACCCCTCGGGTGCTCCTCAGCCGCCGCGTCTACAGAAACAGATACTTCAGTTGCAATATCCATTCCAAGCAGCTCCACTGATTCTTTGTCCACCAACCTCACTCTTCCAGTCTCCTCCTCCGCCATCTTGGTCCCACCAGAAAATGGGTCCCCCCTGCTCACAGGAAGCAGGAGGTAGGGGAATTTCCCTGGTGTCCTGGCCAAATTTCCCTCATTCACTAAAAATACCACCAACAGCTTAAGCTGGTTCAAGGTCAGTTGGCATTCATCTGTATCCCCCTTCCCCCGGGTCGTGCCTGCAAATAGGCAGGATTTGTCTAGTGCACTTACCTGGTCAACAAAAACTAAAACAAAACAAAACTTGAAACATTTTCTTTCACTGTTCTCTGTTTCTCTGTAAGTAGCAAGGTTCTGTCTTGTTCAGATGCAAAGTTCTTTCCTGCATCAATCTGTCTCTGACTGTAGCCTGTATCCATCAGTCTATTACTTAAATCCAGACATCTTTCCTAAATGTTTCCTTGATACTACAGTTTCTCCTGACTCTCAGAAATTGACCCTTAGGTATATTTTCAGTTATGTATGGTGGATTACAACTGCTAGCTGTCAAAGAGTTACAATCTGTGGCCTTCCCGTACACGTAGGTCTCTATATTAATTTTTTTTACCATTTTTCTTAGTTTTGGTTTAATTAGCTTTCTTTGATTACTTGAAGTTCTAATTTTAAATAGTGACATGCATTTTAAGACCATACAGGTGTGGCTGTTTGTTATTGTGTCTATCTTAACCAATCAATGAGTGTCTTTTTCTACAATGTCATTATGGCATGACTTGAATTTTTGTTTTTAATTGCCTTACACTTTGGGGTGATTTAGCCTTTGAGAACGGATGCAGTTTCATCCGAAACGTGTCAGGTTTTAGTGCTACTATGCTTTAAACAAATATCTTTTTGTATTTCTAGACCTGTGCGCTTGCTTATTATTTGAGGCTGGTGTGTGCAGGACTTTTTTGTTGCAATATTTAGTTAGTCTGTTGCACCACCTTTTCCTTGTGCGCTCTTCTGACTGTTTGGCTAAATATTAATCAACACTGCATAACCTCTACTCCTTAGTTTCCCCATTCCTAATCCCTATGCCTCCCAAATAAATATGGTTGTTATTGTTCTGCAGTTATGTTATTGTAAGCATATAGTAAGAGAGAGTCTTTAATGATAAAAATGTCTGAAATGTGGGGAAATGTTATTGGGTCATGTGTTGGGGTGGCTAATGGTTAAAGTGGTTGGTGTGACATTCCAGGGGGTTGTACCCATCCCTTTAGATAAGTCTATTTTAGATGTATTTTACATCCAGAAATTAGCTGAAAATGTCCAAAAATTGACTGTTTGGTGTCATTGATGTCTATTTAAAGTCCCTTTTCAAGTTGACTTGCATGTGTGCAAGCAACATCTTGGGTAGTAGCACATTCAGAGGTGTGTCAGTGTTGGCAAATGCATGGAACGCTTTAGTGGTTGTGTCCCTCAGCCATCAGTTATCAAGCATGCTGGCGATGACAGCAGTTTCAAAGAGAGTCATGGAGTTGAAAGAAATCTGCTGCTCCAATGAGGTGCAGTTTCCTCATTGAAGAGTAAGATGAGAAGGCTCCGTTACATGCCTTTCCTGGTGAAACATTCCAATAAATATGGTGGCTCCTGCCATCCGCCACACAATCCACACAAAGCCAACATCAGGGATGCCCAATCCCCATGTCAGCATGTCCCCCCCAGTTCAATTTGTTTTCTGACAGGGGTGCCCAATCCCCGTCGGCATCATGCCCCCCCAAACTCATGGCACACTGGCAGCCCACCTCAGTGTGCCCCAAATCATTTTTTTTACCTGTAAATAAAGAAAACCATCCCCCAAAGTCTGGTTTCTTTTTTTTTTTTACCTGTAAAAAAAAAAAAGATCCCTCGTCATCCCGCTGCACCCCCTCCCCCAACCTGCACCCACTCTCTGCACACCTCACCTCCCCGCACCCTTCTCACCCCATACTTACCTCCAGAGGGCCGACACTGCGATCTTCTGTGGAGTGGGAACACATCTGAACTCTTCAAAAGCCTACCAGGAACTGAACAAAATGTAGTAAGCTTTATAATGGCAGGCAATGGGGGGTTTCAACTTAGGTGGATATCTCAGCCATTTTTGGGAATTTGGGTACCAGATTTTCAACATGGAGTTCTTGGGACACCACCTCATGAACACATGCACTGTCATCTCATTACTCTGTCCTGAAAGGTGATTTTGTGGTCACTAAGCAGAATCACCTTTTGGGACCGAGTAATGAATGACAGTGCCACTGTTCATGAGGTGGGGTCCCAAAAAGCCCATGTTGCAAATTTGGTGAACAAATTCTAAAAAAATGACTGTGTTACGAGTGTGCATTGTGCAGTTTCCATGCACACTCGTAACTTTGACAATTTTTAATATTTTCACTCCAGATTTTCAACATTGCCATTTTTTCATACCTCCTTATAGGTACAGCTGTCATTTTTCACATCCTGCCCAAAATGTGTTTTCGCACCTGTGGCTCACAATGGCATGGTCGCTGTGGGAAATCAACTTTTGGGACAGATTAAAAATATCACAGTGCCACTGTTCATGAGGAGAGGTCCCAAAATGCCTATGTTGAAAAATGTAGTTAAAAAAATCCCCCAAATAATTGAGTTATGGGGGTGCATTGCGCAGTTTCTACGCACGCTCAAGACTTCACTAATTTTTAATATTTTCACTCCAGATTTTCAACATTGCCATTTATTTAAACCTCCCCATGAACAGTACAGCTGTCATTTTTCACATCCTGCCTGAAATGTGTTTTTGCACCTGTGGTACCAAATGGCACAGTAGCTGTGCAAAATTACCTTTCGGCTAATGAACTGATAGTGCCACTGTTCATGAGGTAGGGTCACAAAAAGCCCATGTTGAAAATTTGGAGTGAAAATACTAACAAACACCCAAGGCGCTAGGGTTTCCAACCATAATGCCCCACCCTGTAGAGACTGACAGGCGTCAGGGGTGTGACTTGGGATTGTCGGCTGCATTGCTCATGCCATTCCACCCCCACATCCACCCTGCAGCCAGTGACAGGCATCAAGGTGTACCTTGGAGTCTTCGGCCCCAAAGTTCACCCCATTCTCCTATACTCCACCCATCTCAGCATATTTCCTTATGGAATGGGGTGAGCATAAGGCCCGAAGCCCCAAGGCACTCTGCAACACTTGTCAGTGTCTGCAGGGTAGGGTGAGGTGAAATGGTGTGAACATTATGGCCCACGACCCAAAGGCACACCCCAATGCCTGTCAGTCTCTGCAGGGTGGGGGTAAGCTTGGCATCAGTTCAATACTTCACTGCCATTCCTATTATGCATCTCTCTAACTCCTGCACCATCAATACCAATGCCAGCAAGACAACATTTGACATTGACAAATGCTTGTTTTATGGCTGACGTCTGTTTATCCTGGTGTGGACGTAATTGCTATGATTTCTAATGTCCATTTTTAAGCTGTTGGGAGTTGAATTTTTTTTATTTTTGTGTTTCAAATCCCCCCACCCCGCAAACTGCTGGCCTGTTTGCTTTGCACATGCACATGTATTTTGGCAGCATTCTACACTGCCTGCCTGGTGGTGTCATTCATCATGAGCTCTGAGGAGGTGGTGAGGTGAGGTGACTAGGCTAGCTAGCTCTGCAATTTGTAAACTGCGCGCAAAGTACCTAGTCCAGACTGATGGTTAGTAAAGAAGGAACCAGTGGATTTTGAGGGATCAGAGAGAGAGAGAGAGAGAGAGTGTCACCAGCAGCATGTGGTGGGTGAGCAGAGCAGGCTAAACAGCCATGCCCAAAATCAAGGGTTGTGCTCGATAGGGAGTGGAGGCTGGGGCGGAGCAGCATGTGGTGGGTGAGCAGAGCAGACTGAACAGACATGCCCAAAATCAAGGGTTGTGCTCGATAGGAAGTGGAGGCTGGGGCGGAGCAGCATGTGGTGGGTGAGCAGAGCAGGCTGAGCAGCCGCTCTGCCCAAAATCAAGAGTTATTGCTTGAGTAGGATGATGGCAATCATGGCAGCTGAAGAACGACTATCAGACACAGTGCAGCAGCCTGAGCCAGCAGCAGGTGACTTTGCTCTCTACTATTCAGAACAAAACGTTTTTTTTTTCTATGTAAATGGGAGACTGTAGCCTTTGTTTGATATAAATAATACTTTCAGTCTGCTTAGTATTGCTAACACTTTGGGATTGGCAAATATTTACTGCAAATGCAGTTGCAGACTCAAACTTCTGTTTAAAGCACACAATGCACAGATCATATGATCGCCCAAACTACCCAGCCCCTGCATTATTGCTAACTGTTGCATTTGTCACCTACCAGGTTATATAGGCTATAGACTAATAGCATAGCAGTTTTGTGCAGCCATGGGTTGCTCACCCTAGGCTAAAGTAATACTGCGCATAAAACCATACTGAGTGAAGCTAGACAATAAAACCTGAAATAATATTTTCATCATTAATTAGGCTTTTTTCAGGAATGAGATTGGTAGAGAAAAATATGAGCTGCTCAGCTTACTGTAACATGAAGTTTTTTGTACACTGGCGCTTCGTGTCCAGCTCATTAGTCTAGTCTCGAAGAGGTGCTTGCCTGCTAAAAGTCTGGTGGGCCAAAGTTCCCCAGGTTACATCAGATTGGGAGAAAAAATGGACTCAGCTTCTTTCTGTGTCTGTCAATGGGTTTTTGGCCTGGCTATGCTGATGCTAGTGTGTATTGGATAATTTATTTTTATTTTAGCTTTTGGTACTGTAATTGGATTTGATCACTAGTCAGAAAACATATTTACACAGACAAGCTCAGCCTGTACATTTCATTTAGCATGTACCATACCATAGTTATGTGTGTCTTACCACTCACAGTGGAGAAAAGCATGTTATTCCACTGCAGTCCATTATACAGTATATTCCCTATATAATACAATAAAGAGATCTAATATCTGAACATATGTCAGTCAGCTTTAATAGGAAGGTGAGAGAGAGAGAGATACATATCTGACTGTTTTCCTGTTTTTTTGTATGTTTGATCATCAGACTTTGAATGTAGCAGGCATCTGTCTGCAAGCAAGTTGCAACTTATACTAGACAGCATGATGGAAGTTACTTGGTGGAACTGGCACTGCATGAACAATTCATGAAACAAACACATACTGGGCCAGATATTCAGATACACCCTGGGAGGGGAGGTGCTGGAGGCCTCAATAGGGGGAAAAAGACCTAGGGGTCATGGTGGATGCATGTATGAATAACTCTGAGCAGTGCAGGAGAGTGGTTAGCAAGGCATACAGGATGTTAGGATGCATCGTAAGGGGGATCACCTCTAGGAGAAAAGAAGTGATTCTGTCACTGTACAATGGACTGGTTAGACCACACCTTGAGTACTGTGTACAGTACTGGTGACCACACTTGAAGAGGGACATACAGCTCCTGGAGAGCGTACAGAGGAGGGCAACTAAGATGATATGAGGGCTAGGGGATTTTACGTATGAGGACAGACTTAAGGAGCTCTGCCTGTTTTCATTGGAGGAGAGGAGAGACGGGGGGACATGATTGAGGTCTTCAAGTACCTCAAGGGAATAAATAGGGTAAACATGGAGGGATCTTTAGACTAAAGTAGGGAGGTATCACCAGAGGTCATGGTTTGAAGTTGGAAGGTGGAAGGGTGAGGGGAAAAGGAGGAGGTTTTTCACTGAGAGGGTGGTGGACCCTTGGAATGCACTGCCTGGCAAGCTGGTTCAGAGATCCACAGTGGAGGGCTTCAAGAGAGGGTGGGACAGACACAGAAAGTGGATGTATCAGATGATGGCCTGTCCCAGAGGGGTGGGGATGGATGATAGGGGTTTCTGGAACACAAAGGGGGGGCCTCGGCACCCAACTAGGGATCTGAGGTTTGAACAGACTCGATAGACCGTAAGGCCTAATCTGCTGGCAAATAGTATGTTAGTATGTATGTTAAGTCAGCTGCGCCATGGCACAATGGGAGTCATATTCAGGTTGTGCGCCACTGCAAATGTAGATGTGTAATTCCTTTGAATATGGTAAGGATGTGCTATGGCGCAACCAGGGATGCACCTGCACAACCAGGGAAGCATGAAGCAAACCTGCACACAAACACAGGGAGCTGAGCAAATGCATGATGCCCAGGGACACAGCACAGAAAACACAGAAGCAATGGCACAGGCCTCCCACCAGCAGGGCACACCAGTGCACACACTGGCACAGGTGCAGGAGGGAAAAATGGGCAGCATGGGACAGGGCACAGCCACCAACAGAGGTGAAGAACAATGCAACAACCAGAGCTGATCCACAGGCGGCTGACAGGGGCATGAACCAGAGCAGCACCCTGGAGCACAATGGTGTGCTGGCCAGCAGGGGAGGATGATAGGCGACTCAGGCCCACAAACATTCCCCCCCAGCCGCCATCCAGTATGCCATGGACAATGCCACACCACAGTGGGTGGCCCACCCCCCCTGGCCCTGGATACAAACACACACACACATGCCACACACCCCCACAGGCAGCACCAACGCCAGCCAGTGCATGTGCCAGGATCCATGCAGGAGGCCAGAACACACATGACTGGGAGGCAACAGCATTCGCAGATTGCCACATCCCTGCATGCCAATGTACCTGGTACAGCAACCAGTCCCGTGCACCAACCCCATGGCCACAACCATCCACTCGGCCCTGACCACAGCCCAAGACTGACCCTGGTAACACATAACACATACACACCACACCCGGGATGCAGCCCACACCACAATGTGAAATACCACTGGCCACAGGAGGGAACAGCAGCAACCCCCGCCAACAGCATGGAGAAACCCCCAAACACTGCAGCATGGCTCCACATGCCACCTGCAAAGCAGACATGGACACAGGCATGTACAAAAATAAAGCTTTATAGAAAATATCAATGCACTGCAAAACCAACAACAGGGCCAGGGACAGGGGAGAAAAGTGGTAGGAGAGGGATTGGGACTGGGGCATTGCAGGGGAACAGGAATGGAAAGAGAAAGGGGGCTATGTACAAAAGTCAGCTAATGCCATCCATGACTGATGGTTCCTCTGCACAGCAGATCCGGCCCTAGTGACGTCATCATCTGTTGGATGGATCTCACCATCGCCAGCATCCTCTGCATGACAGCCAGTACCTGGCACTGTGTCTCAGCTCGAGCCCTATGGCTCCTCCTCTGATGGCCAGCATGCACACCTAGGAGAAGGGACAAGACAGCCCATCAGTGCAAAGCCCCAAGGAAACCAGCCCATACACTGTGTGCAATGGACAGTGGTGGCACACACCTGTGGAGTGACCGGACAGTCCCCTGCATGGTGATCAATGCCAGCCATCGACACGGCACACCACAGTGGTGCACAGAGGTGGATGATGTAGTGCATTGTCCACCATCCTGCACTGTGAGGGCATATGGCACTCAGCAGCAGCAGCACTGCAGCACAACCAGTGGAGGCCATGTGCACACCCACCCCACCAACAGCCAGAACAAGGTAGCCATGGGATGGCTTACAGTGGAACGCACAATGGACTGTACTACACACACAGCTGTCCAGGCACACTCCACCACTAGTCAACAGTCACACTGAGAAGAATGGTGACATAGCTTACCTGACCTGTGCCCTGCAGCCAGTGTCACCTGCTGCCTTGATGGTGGTGGTGGAGCCACCCTGGCCTCCTCCACTGCTGCCCTGGCCCTCCTACGGCCCTGTTGTTGGGAATGAAGAGAGGTGAACATCAGTACACAGTCACACCTGTGGAGCCCCCCCCAACACACAGCCCGCTGAGTGCCGGGCGTGTCCAGGTCAGCCCAGAGGTACACACACCAGCAAGCCAGCCACATGTGCAGCTGCCATGCATACTGCATGACCCCCCCAGGCCAACAAAGTATCCTACTGTGGGGCATGCCATGCAGCACTGCCAGCACCACAACACCGTGCACGGGCAGAGGAACAACAGTAGCACACCCACCTGGCTATGGCACCGTGCCACGCAGGACGCGGGCCTGCATACGCCACAGCCTGTCCGGTGCCCTCTGCCACAGGTCCCCATAGCAGTTCCTGCACTGCACTGCTGTGTGCCTGACCCCAGTTTGCCACTCCATGCCAACACAATCTGCTGCCACACGTCCCCCCTGGCCTGCTGCAGTGGAACCTGTCCAAATAGCTGGCCCTCAAAGGGCTGCACTAGAGCCACAAGGTTGACCAGCTTGACCTCTGTCCAATTCAGTGCACACCTGCTCCTTCCCTGTGCCATGTTCGGTAGCTGTGTAAAGCAGGAAGTTGGCCGTGGAACAGCGCACCTTCCAGCCACATGTGCAGGATGCGTGATAGGGCATACATGGCTGCAATCGCACAGCGCGTGGATGCACGGTCACTGCACAGTGTGTGGCAATTGCACAGGCATGGGCATGTGCACCGTGCAGGGACCATGCAGGGACATGGGGTCATGACACGGCCCAGGGGTCAGAGGCTGTACCCCCATGCACCCTGCGCATGTGTGTGATGGTGGCACTGATCAAATGCACAATGGCATCTCAATGTCACATGCTCTGTACCATGGCATCGCGCATGGCACGTGTGATGCATGATTGCACTGTGGACATTGGTGTGCACATGCGCAGTGCTCAATGTGCACTGCGCATGTGAGTGTATTGTGTAATGGACTTGCTCCAGCACAACTCTATTGCGCAAGGTGCAATTTTCGTGATATTCAGCCGCATGCAAATCACCTACTGAGCCTATGCATGGTGCAGTGGGGAGCATTAGCATATCATTACAATTGCACAAAGCCTAATTTGCATGCGTTGAGCCATAAAAGTGCCACTAAACAGCACAGGGCACAGACTGGTATTGCAATCATTCAGGTAAGTGACTGCCAACATGGATGGACCGAGGCCTATTTCAACACTGTAACTGAGAGCTGCAACATGCTGTGCTTCAACTCACCTACACTGCTGTTCACACCCACAGGTAGCAGAATGTCAGAAGCAGAAGGAGAGGAGAGTCAGGGGCCTGCATGCAAGCACAAGCCTAACTTTACAGCCGCAGAGAGCACTGCACTCTTTGAGGCCTATATGGACCATGAGGAGCTCCTCAGCGGTGCCACAGTAGCGTGCAGAGGGATGGGATGTGGTGGTACGCTATGTAAATGCCCATGGTCACCACCACTGCACACAGCAGGAGTGCTAGAAGAAGGTCAGCATGGACAAGTGGCAGATTAAAGACAAGGTGATGGCCATATGGGCATCCTGCTGGGTGACTGGTGGCGGGCCTGCTGCTGTGCCATCACCGACAGCCATCGAGGAGCTGGTGGCTTCCACCATAAGCCACACTGCCATGGAGGGGTGTCCCAGGTGGTGGGTTTCAGACCGGTGGCAGCCCCTCACTGCATGATGAGTATGACTTGATGCATGGCATGCCTGTTGCGGGTGTGCTGTGCAGGAGTTGCACAGGCATTGCCCACTGACACTAGCCTGTGTGGATGCAGACACACAGGTCTGCACGGTACAGTCTGGGAGGGAGGGGGGGGGAATCGGTGCATGCTGGACTACTAACACTCTTGTCTTGCTTTGCAGCTCCATCATGCATCCGTGCAGAGGGACCCATGGATACAGATGAGGATGTGGCTGCCTGACTGTCTACCTCGAAGGACATCCAGAGCCATGACAGGCTGTGTCTCAGCTTCATTGGCCATGCTGCCGTGCACGACATGGGGTCTGATGAACCCCAAGCTGGGTTCTTGCAGGACAGCCTTGAAGTGATGTGTGCAGAGACCCAGCTTGGGGTGGTGTCAGACACCAATGATGACATCACCTTGGTATTGGATAGCCTTGTGGAGATAGTGGTGCCCACACCTCTGCTTGGACCACAGGCAGAGACAGGGCCCTGCACTATTCTCATCGCTACACAGCCGTCCCCCATCCCTGCTGGTGCAGCTGTGTGTGGCACCACAGCTGTGTCCAGTGAGGTTAGCGGTGGTGCTGTTAATGCAGCCATGGCACAGGGCACTGACCAGCGGACAGTCAGGCAGCAGCAGGATGACGGTGCTATTGTGCAACATGCCACAGTGCCCACCGCTGGTGTGCCGGAGAGGACTGTGCCCACCAAATGGGCCACTGTGCTGAATCCACCTGAGAGGGAGGCTGTGCAGTGATGTGCCGTGACCCCCCAGCTCAGCGGGAGGACGAAGAGGCCCAGGATGGCGAGCGGCTGATGGAGCACACCCTGTTACTGCGGGCATCTGTAGAGAACCAGGCGTTACTCGCTGGTGAGGTGCATGCACTGCAGCAGAGGTGCACCAGATGGCTGAGCATCAGGACAGGGGCAAAGCAAAACTAATGAATAGGCTCACCCAGATGCAGCAGGCCATGACTGTGGCATTGGACCGCATGACTGGTGCCATTGTGGCATCAATGGACCACAAGGCTGGTACCATTGCTGCTGGGTTAGCATCGGTGGAAGCCACTGGGCCTGGCCGGGCACAGAGGACACCCAGCAGTGCACTATCCACCCCACGGTTCTGATGGCTGATGACACCAGCACGGAGTACACTGGCGTCAGTGGTCAGCATCCCTTATACCCCTGGGGCGGGCCTGTTTGGCCACCTTGACAATCCTGCATGGACCCGGTCGCAGTCCCGCACATCAACCCCTGGGGGTGCATCTGACATGCCCCTTGTAGCCGATGCACAGCAGGCATCTGCCATTTGGTGATGGTGCAGCCACCCACGTGGCCGTTGTGGCCATGGTACTGCATGGTTGGAGTGACATGTGTGCTACCCTTCCTGCCATCAGCTGCTGTTGCCACACACACACATGGGTGGTGTTGTTGCGGCATGCATGTGGTGACACACATGTGTGTCATGGTGCATGCTCCCTGTGTGTGTGGACTGTGCTGCTGGGACATGTGGCATGGATGTAATGAGGGCCTACCAGCACCAGTGGTGCCTATGCACTGATGTCATACTTCTGATCCATGTCTTGTACCTCACCATGTGTGTCTGTACCTGCATTTGTATGTGTTGGTGTGCATGCCATTGCCACTTGTGTCTTTGTGTACATGGCCGTGGGCCTGTGGCCCCACCCTGCGTGTTGTACACCATCCTCCATGCATGTCTTTAGCTGTGCAGGGCCCCATCTACTGCGTGTCATGATGGTCTGTATTGGTATTGCCTGCATGTTGGTGCACTCACCTGCATTGCCTGTAGTGCTCTCTTGTTATGGTGTCCTGGTGCCTCCATACCAGCTGCACCAGTCTCGCGTACCTCCTGCCACAGGGGGCCTGCCCACCCCCTCTGACACATCAGCTCCATCATCCCCGCTACTGTCGTCCTCTTCAGCCTTAACTACTATTCCACGGTCAGTGGCCATATTGTGCAGGATGCAGCAGGCCAGGACTATGCCACAGGCTTTCGATGGGCTGTATTGTAGGGCACCGCCTGATCTGTCTAGGCACCAGAATCACATCTTTAGCATGCCAAAGACAAACTCGATGATATTGCACATGCTGGCATGTGTCTCATTATATCTTTCCTCCATGGGGGACGATGGTCGCCGGTAGGAGGTGAGCAGTCATGGCCTTAAGTGATATGTACTGTCACCTGTGTGGAATGAGGCATGGTCATCCCTGTGATTTGCTGTGCTTCCACATGCTCTCTCTCAGCCCTCACATTCACCTCTGCACCTGTACCATCCTCCCTTCCCAGCCCCTGGGCTGTGGCTCTCGACCACGCATACGCATGTCCTACTCACTGGCAAAGTGGCCAGTGGGAATGTCTCCCCATGTGAACCTTTGGCACAGTGCAGAATTGTGCCATTTGAATGTGTTGTGTGCACTCCTGGGGTGTGTGGCACAGACATTGATTATGTGCCCCATGGCATCGCACACCACCTGGCAGTTGATGGATGGGTATCCCTTTTGAGTTATGTATACTACACCCTCTGGGCTAGGTGGTGTATGGATGCCAACATGGGTGCAGTCTATTGTCCCATCATGCCTGGCATGCGTGCCACCCAGTGGAACTCCTGCATGTTTGCTATATGGTCTGCCTGTGTGCTGGGGATATGTACAGTATGTATTCCAAAGCATGTGGCAGCAGATCGTTGAGGACTCATGATGTGGCTGAGTGGGTGATGCCCATGGTATCACCTGATGGTCTCTGGAAGGTGCCCGTGGTGAGCAGGCACATCACTACTGTCACCTTAGTCTCCACTGACATGGCATGACTATGTCTGGTGGGTGCCTGCATCTCATCACTGCACAGCTCATAGAGCTGCCTCAGAACTGCCCTGTTCAGGTGGTACTGGCCCACAATCGCTGTGTCACTACAGTTCTCATATGTGATCCTGGCACGGTACCACCTGTGTCGGACATACCGCCGCTGGGCCCTTGGTCGGCCACGCTCGTGTTCCTCCTGCCTCCTCACATCCCTCATCACTGCGTCCATCAGGAATGGGCCACTGTCCATTGCTGTGTCACTGTTTCACCCTCCGACACGCTGTCCGTCCTTCTGTCTGTCTGTGTGTCTCACACTCTCCTGGTCTGTCTGTCTGTCTGGCTGGCTCTGTCCCTCTCTGTCTCTCTCTCTCTCTCTGTCTCTCACTCCCCCTCTCTCTGCAGTGTTGTGCATCTGCTGTGTGTGTGTGTGTGTGTTTGAGCTGAAATTTATCGGCTCAAGTCTGCCTGGTACAACCTGGGATTTGTTCCTGACTTGTGTCATACTTTGTGGTTGAATATGCCATTGCGCCACTTATTCATGGGGACGCCTCCATGCACGTGTACTACATACATTACTGTTGTGCATTTGCACAAAGGGATTTGCACTACGCTGCGGGTCTCTTTCAATATCACTCGATAGCGCAGCTCTGGACTTGCGCCGGCGCATCTCAATTGCGCCATGTGCAAGTGCTCTGAATATCTGGGCCATATTGTCTGCAAATGATTTACTGGGTGCGTTTTCCTTTCCTAACATTGAGAAATGTATTTTTGTGGATGTAGCATGGATTACAGTAAGGTATTCAGAAGGCCAATAAGTTGACTTCAAAAACTATAGAACTTGGAGTTATTTGACTTCCAAAATTTGTCGACTGGAAGTATTTTGACTTCCAAAATTTGACAGCTGGAGTATTTTGACTCCAGTAAAACTGAAATGGCTTCCAAATTTCAACCCATGGAAGTATTTGACTTCCACCCAAAAAAAACAATTATCTGAAGCCTTGGTTGTACCATATGACATCTAGCCCATTTAAAGCTATATATACACTCTGGGTGGAGGCACTGCACAAAGGTTAAAGCATGGAAAGAACCAGTTCTAAAGTAAAGTTTGGGAACCCAGGCTCCTCAACCTTGTACAGGCCCACAAGGCAGGGGCAGTAGCCCTTGGAGTAGTGACACCAAGGGGTTACACTGGGAAGACCTAAATGGGTATGGACCCTTTTTCATATGTGCCCAGTGTGTATATAACAGCAGAAACAGAATAAATAATAATAGTTAAGCACAGATATGTCCAGTACAAAATCTAAGCACAGTAATGAGTTAATTACAGAGAAGCCACTTTATCAGGACATGGATAAAGGGGACATCTGCTTAATTGGGATGATCCCCCATGCACCATTTGTCTTCTAATGTTATTCTATGGCAACAGTATCCTCATAATTGGGATGGCCCTTCCATTTAATTGGGAGGTTTCAGAGGTAGCAGCTGTCTGCAAAGGTGATGAATTCTCATTCATGCCTCGTTAAGTATCTCACAATACAAGCGATTAATGATTAATGGCTGCATAACGATACATTCAGGAACTGTATTTGCCCTGTGTTTGGCAAGGTGGCATCTAGTAAGCATATCGACCTCCCACTGAGTGAAAAAATCAAAGTTATTGAAGCCTTGCAACTGCCCAACTGGTGGCAAAAGAATTTGGAATTTCTAAGAGCCAGGTGGGCAGAATAAGTTTAAACAAAGACAAACTGCTGGCCAAATTGAATCTGAACAGCAATCCAAATCATAAGAGAAAGAGAGAAGCTAAGGACACAGTCATGAAGGATGGTTTGCTGACATGGTTTAACCTTGCAGTAACCAAAGGAGCATGTCTTACTTACTAAAGGAGAAGGCCAATGACATTGCCGCACACTTAGAACATGAGGGGTTTGATGGGTGGCTTTCAAGGTGGAAACAACAGCATAACATCATGTGGAAGAAAGAGCAGGGAGAGCATCTTGACGCAGACCTGCCTTCAGCTGCTGACTGGGTTAAAAAAGTTCTTCCAGCTCTACTGGCCAAATACCCCACTGTCAATGTTTTCAATGCAGACAAAACTGACACTTTTTATAGGGGTTATCCAGACCGTGGCCACATTCAAAAGAATGTAGATTTAACTAGAGGCAAGAAATCTAAGGATAGGGTCTTGGTTCTGTGCTGTGCTAACATGGCAAGCATTGCAAAACTTCCCCTCTTGGTCATCGGGAAAAGTAAGAGACCCGGATGTCTCACCAGGGACCTGTCCTCATTGCCTGTAATGTATGTCAGCTCTGCAAATACCTGGATGATGTGGAGAATTTTTGGAGACTGGCTGTCATCCTGGAACAGCCATCTACATCACCAAAGAAAGGTGATCATCTTTGTAGACAGTTGTAGTGCCCACTTCAGTGACATGGGAGACATATTTTCAAACATCAAACTGTTTTTTCTACCACCCAACACAACCAGCCTGATATAGCCTATGGACATGAGGGTTATGAAAAATTTCAAGAGGCACTACCGCTCCTAGTTTTCAACCAGAGTCATCGGCTTGATAGACAGTGGCTTGACTGCCTTGGCAAATTAAATCACAAAATCTGTCACTCTGTTAGATGCCATTTACACGATGGCAAAGGTACCAGCAACTGTGAAGGAGTCTCCGCTTGCCAACTACTTCCGTAAAGCAGGGTTTTATGTGGACATAGATGGCAGTGCACTTACTGAGTAGAGTGATGACACTCACTCCATTGACCCCTGGCTGATGTGGAATGCCCGATCACATGTTCCATTCTGAATTTGAGGCATTCATGGATGTGGATGTGAGTGAACAAACTGATGGTGAGCTGTCCATCCAGGACATATGCACTGCTATGAATGAACAACACAGAGAGCAGTCATTTGCTAACAATGCTGACGATGATGACCCCATGCCTAAGCACGTCATCATTGTGGCAGTAAGGGAGCATGCCAGTGCACTCTGTGACTGGTGTTTTTGGAGCAATCAACTGGAACATTTTGAGAGTCTGAGCTTGCGGGAGTAATTTTTAAATGAATAGAATCAGAATCCAAGCAAACTAAGATTACCAAGTTCTTCTCAGCAGGGTTCGACAGGGGTCATCAGACCTAAAAACGCAGATGCTGCTGGAGCTTTGGAGAGCCAAGATAAGTGACTTTTAAGTTTAAGTTTAAGCCCACTTAAATAAATAAAGATACCAGAATTTCACAGCAAACACAACAGGAGCTGTAATTCACTTCTCAGTACTGATCTACAGTACTTTCCTTTACATTTGTTTTGTCTGTTTGTTCATTTGTGTATGTGTTGTTTTTGTTGGTTTTGGGATTGGCAATGCATTTTTGGGTGTGACAAAAAAAGCACTTTCTTTTAAATGGGACGACTGCTTAAAGAGGACGACAAGGTGTCCATGGAGATGTCCCGTTTAAGTGACTTCTACTGTAATAACAGTTGCAAATAGACTGTGATGATAGGTATTAAGCACAGGCCATTTTAAAAAGATGAAGAGATTAATGAGCAGTTATAGTTATATTCAACTTTTTGTAACGAGTCATGGCTCTGTAGGCTAGTGATCTCATATCCAAGTTACTGTTCATACTTGGGGTGTGAAAGGCATGGCCAATGAATGATCTTGTTGTCCTACGTGTTACAGGTTCTTGAAAAATGTCCTGTATACCTTGAGGGACTAAACCAAGGACCACCTTCTGTAGAAAAAAACAGTGCCAGGAATTTTATGCTGTTTTCCAGCAAGAGAAGGAAAAAAAGGAGCATGCAGTGATGTGTGTGGCTCAGGAGGTTGGTCTGAAATCTGCAGGTTAAGTTGTAGAGGACTCTAACCCTGGATAACACAGACTCACTGACTGAGGAATATACTAACAGTCTATAGTCGATCAAGAGGAAAAGGAGGCCAGCAGATATGATTTTTCTGGACTCAGTTGTTAAGCAATTTTTGAATCTGCATAGTACTCCCATTCTTTGGTGGAGTTTTTTTGTGACATATGACACATGGGGTTCAAAGGAAAGGGAATTGTCAAGGTTGACACCCAGGTAATGGAATTTGTTAACTTTTTCGATTTGCTCACCCATGGAGTCGGACAAATTTAATGAGTCATGGAGTGGTTTGTGGGGACCGGAGAATAGCATGGCCTTTGTTTTTCTTGTATTCAAGACCAGTTTTTGTTGATTGAACTGTGTTTCTATTGAAAAGAAATCTGACTGAAGTACCCGGTTAATGTGGTTTATGTCAGAACCGTCATGGAAAATGATGGCATCATCAGCATAAAGGGCCATGTTGGAGAGGGGACACGCAGCTGGGACTGAGTTGATGAAGACTGAGAATAAGAGAGGCCCAAGGATCGATCCTTGGGGCACCCACAGGCAGTTGTTACTGGGTTGGACAGGGTGTTGTGGATTTTGATTCTCTGTACCCTGTTACTTAAGTAACTTTGGAAGCAGGTTACAGTCTCGGGAGAAAAGTTCAAATATGTTAATGTTCCCAGCAGGAGTGTATGATCCACCAAGTTGAATGCCTTGGAGAGGTCCACAAATATGAATCCCAGGTAGTTTCCAGAATCTAGAGCTTTATATATGTGACTCGTAAACCTCACCAAGGGTGTTTCTGTGTTATGTGACTTGCAGAATCCATGTTGTGCAGGTGTGAGGAGGTCATATTGTGTTAGGAATTCAAGTGCTTGGTCAAATACTACGTGTTCCAACAGTTTGGAGAAGGGATTAAGTAGTAAGATTGGTCGACAGTTTGTCGACATGGTCTTGGGGCCAGATTTGTTGATGGGTCTGATGACTGCCTGCTTCCAAATATCTGGAAAAATGCCAAATCTTAGAGAGAAATTGAAGAGCTTCATGATTTGTTCTGCTAAAAATTCCCTGCCTAGTTTTATTAAATGGTAGACAAGTCCATTAGGACCTGTGAGGGACTTGGGGTCATATTTAGTAATGTACCTCAGCACCTCATTTCTAGACAGGATCCTGAAATAAAATGTAGATGGTAAACCAGACTGGGGAGCATTTAGGCTCATCAAGTTAGAGGAAGCTGTAGGATGAGAGGTCTTGAATTTGGAAAAGTCACCAAATTGTTTATTAAAGTGACCAGTTGTTTCACTTGGGTCACTAACTATGGTGCCATCAACCTCAAGTGTTATGGACTCATCAGAGTGATCAGCTCTGGTTAGTTCTTTAAAAATCTGGCAGATGTTTTTTGATTGAATGCATGTTTTTTCCTGCCGTACCTTGAAATTTGTGGATTTGGCATGTCTGACTAGTGTTTTACACTTGTTCCTATGATGGAGACCTTCACACCCCTGAAAGGAATGAACAAGGTAAATTGGGAGGACCTATTTAGCATAAGTAGTGAATCAAGAGCACAGGCACATGAGTGGAAACTGATGAGGGGAGAGGGATTCAAGAGGGAAGTGGGAAAATTGTACTTTACAGAAAGGGTGGTGGAGCTATGGTGTAACAATCTGCCAGCTGATGTGGTGGGTGCCAAAACTATCAAGGATTTCAAACACAGCTGGGACAGAGTTAAGAGCTTAGTGCTCTGGTTGCTCATAGCGGTAGCAGTAGGGCGGGAAGCATGGGGGTGGACAGTGAGGGTTAGAACCCTGTATGAACAACAGGTTTTGGGTTTGTTAAGAGTTTTATGGGCAGATTGCCTGGACCAATGGTCTTTTCTGCCATCATTTTCTATGTTTCTATTTAGTCAGTTTTATTGGTTTTGTTTTTTAGTGATCTACTAGGGTACAGTAGTTGGGTGGTTGCTTTCAGTGGGTTTGATGCTTGTGTGATCTTTTTTGTTGTTTTTTACATGCTTGCGCTTGTGTCATACAATAGGTGTGGTAGTGGTGAGGAGTTTGCTTCTGTGTCACTCTCAGCTGTTTATTCAGCTATCTTGCAACCCAGAGGAAAAGGACACCCACACAGTGATTGCAGTGGTGTACTCTTAACAAGGCACCAGAACAAGGGCAGAGGAAAAAGATTGCCGTAATGTGGGCGCACCTCAGCTGGGCATCCTCAGCTTGTGGCCGTGGTACGGTGAGGGCATCTCTCTGCCTCCTGCTCCCTGCCATGGAGTTTACTATAGTAATATTGGGGGGTGCAGGGGTTGCAGCCCCCCACGATGGGGGGGGTAGGATGCAGGTGGTTCCCTTGTGCTCTGTGTCTGCCGTGTGGTTCTGGGCACTGTCATTACTTGTGATCTTTTGAGTGCGCCAGATTTACAGTGCCACAAATCATTTAGCTGACATGTGTGAACCAAGCTCAGGATAACACTCTTAACTCTCTTAATGCAAAAAACTTTTGTCTGGTATAGGCAGGTGGACAGATACGTTAAAAGCAAAACAGTTTACTTTGGGAACTATACAGATGCCTTTTGGCAAATCGGTCTTGTCTAAAGTGGACACCCGATATAAAGTTGTCCATTATAAGTGGGCTGCACTGTAATACAGTACTCTTATCTTGGTAACTGTGACTAAATGGTTTATTTTTCACAAGTTGGTGAACTATTGTGAGCTTTGACTTTCTGTATGTTAGAATAAATAACAGATAATTTTTGACAATCAACAATTGATTTGATGAATGAAATTGTCAGATAAACAGTCATCAGTCAAAAAACAGCTATAGTCAAGTCAATCCAAAAGTGATGCCGAATGTAGTCAGTGTTTGACATGTGTTCGCTGTCCTGCTTTTCCATACAATCCCAGCAGACCTTTTGCTGCTAGTTGTAGCACTACTAGTTCCAGTGCCAGCACCACTGTTCCTGCTCAAATGTCATCCTTTGGATCTACTGCTGCTGTTGCCACACCAACTAGCACCACCATCATCACCTCCGCCACTACTGCTGTAATGGCCATGGCTGCTCCTGCACCACAAGTAACACAATTCCTCGGTCTATTATTATTACTATTGTGGATAATACTGCCATTGCCACCACCACCACCACCACCACTACTTCAAGTGCTTTTCACCCAAGCATCTTCTACCAGTGCCAGTACCTTTGATGCATGTGTTTACTTTGGTGCTTCCATCCTGCCTCCGAAACGGATGTTCTCTTCATTATGTTTTGGTAGCCCTATCATGCTAAACAGCAAAAACCAATGCCTAATAGCCCACTAATAGGTATAGCAACTCTGCTTTAATATATCCAGTTTCAAATCCCTACTAATGTTCCCTACCCATGCAGAGCAGCAAACATCAACTGGCCCAGTTGGCACCAAGGAGTAGTGGTGGGCTTTCTCTCAAAGGAGTTCACCGAGATCCTTGCAGATCCACTTGGCAGATGTATTCAAGGGAGGGAGCAATGTGCAAGTTAACCTTCATGGAAGCACTCCAGAAGAGAAAAGGTATGTTAAAGAGTAACATGTATCTCGTATGTGTTGTAATGGTAAATGGCAATGGTTTGTCAGGACAAGGGTCCAGTAGTGAGTTTGATTCTCAGGGTTCCCTTTTTCTTATTATTATAAGTTAATTCAAATTTGTACCAGGGGACTGCTTCCTAAAAAAATGGTACTGAAGACAATTATGCATAGATAGACAGTCTCGACCCAAAACATTCTTTTCCATTGATTATTACAGTATTAGTTTAACTCATCCAATATTAATTATTCAGTGAAATCCATCATACTCAAAAAACAATTCTATTTCTAATGTTAATGTTTCAGGACCAACTTGTCTCTCATTCAGAACAGGTGACAGCTGTATAATAAAATGAAAATCTTTTAATGTACTGAACTAACATTATGCAAATATTATAGTTGTTATTCTACAGTGAAAAAAAGAATATTATTTTAAAAGGTAATCCTGCAGGGAGAACCTACCTGCTCTTATGGTGTAGAGATGTTTTGATATTCTCTTTTACTTCTATTAATTCTTTAAAGTTTAAAAAAATAAGTCTCGCCTCAGGGGTTCCAAAAAGCTACAAATACATTTGAAAAATAAGTTCAAGCAGCCATTGTCCATATTTCTACTAACAATATGTGTCTATTGTGTTACCATTTGTGAATCTTACCCTTACAGTTCTGTGAAATGTTAATCAGTGATACTGTTGCCATTCTATTGCATTCTAAAACAAAAAAAAATTAAACTTTTCTTAGAAGCCTTCTATAAGTGGTGTTTTCTTAAAAAAAGTGCTAATATAATTCAGAGGTGTCAAGCAGAAACATTTTTGTCTTACCCTCTGTCATGAGGAGATAATTTGGACCCTGTGACAGACATGTGACCAGAGTGATCTATTAATTTCCTTTTTGCTAATTTCCTTTGTGAATATAGTCATGCTTGTGTTGTAAGTGTGCTATGGGCAAAGTGGACACACAAAACATGGCTTCCAATGTCACATGACCAAGCAGGCCTCAAGGGAAATAATTAGCCAGCTCAGCTGCAGAAGACTGTTCTTGTGGGAATCTGTAGCTACAGACCCAGGACAGATGGGAGAGTGCCATTCTGAATGCCTCAGTTAGCTTGAAAAGCAGAGGCATGCAGTTGCACACCTCAGGTATCCTGAGAAACCAAATCATAAAAATGGACTGATAATTTCTGAATGTGTGTAGAAGCCAGCTGTGCTGGATTATGCAAATCCTTCATACACATACACACACACACACATCTGGGGAGGGGGAAAGCAGGGGTCACTCAAAGGGGCAAAACCACCTCCCACAGATAGAGATTGAATAAATAAGGGAGCTGAGATTCAGTTCACTCTCTTGGACTGAGTAACATCTGAAAACCCAGAGCCCTGCAGCCAGAGGTCTGGTAAGAAAGACAGCTTAGGGAACAGTGTTTTCTTCAGACAGCAGCAGGTAAATAAATTGGTTTTAAAGTGAGAATAGCTCAGATTCTTCTATCTGCTAACTGTCTGGTGTAACTCCCATTTATTTTCATTTCTAGTAAACTGTAATCCTTTTGTCTTACTGTACATAAATCCTGTTGTAAATACTTGCAGTCTTTTAGGAAAGAATCAGATTTTGATACAACAAGTGACTGCCTGTGTATTTGTTAAGGTAATTTGGTTATTTCTGCTGGACTCTGCAGTCTGTGCCTGAAGGGGCACTCTGTCCACAGTTATTGCATTGACCCTCCTGACCTTGTGAAGAGGAGGAGGTAAGAAACATGTTTCCTGGTTCCTACTGGTAAAAACCTGGTGGTGGCAGTCAACTTGAAGTCCCTGGTGAGGGAATTTTCATCACAGACCCCCATTTTCATATATTTATAAAGTCCAAGGCATTGTTTAACTTTAAGCATTATTTGAAAAGCAGTCCATGCTGCCATTTCTCTCAGACACTAACTCTGGGTGTAGCTTGCTTCTCAATGAAAGAACAGAATGGGCCAAGCCAAGGGGTAATCAGACTGGTGACAATCCAGTGTAATTGCATCATGTTGTGATGTGGTTCCATGGCTTGGTTACTTTGGAAACCACACTGATTCTCAGCTGGGAGTTGCACTTGCAGAGTGCCTGTGTGGTACCGCTCTGTAAAAGTTAATTTCAAAGAACAGACTAATGAGCTCGCAAACCCATGGGGTATGGCATCAGCACAATGACATTTTAACAGTGAAGACTATCACAGAGAAAAATCTCGTCAGGTCGCTGGGATGATCTGCTGTACACTGACACTCCATCTCCTGGTGTTTCGCCCCCACCCAAAAACAACTCTGACTCGGAGTTGATTATTTAGAGAAGAGGGAGTGCGGGGGGCACAGCCCCCCACATGGAGGGTGTGGGGGCGAAGCAACCCACAAAAAACACTTTCTCCCAACAGGAACAATGGCAACAGTCACCATTGTTCCCGTTGCTGTAAGGAATGTTGACAACATTGTTGTTGACATAACTTGGTGGAACTGACTCATGATGCATATTAAGCTTAGTTTGAAATCCACCAGAATGTGAAATAATATCACTTTGTTAGGTAGCCAGAATGAATCTCTTGACCTCTGGAGGAGGGGGGTTAGTATGTCTCAGATGTATTTGACACTTTTATTGGAAGCCAGCTGCAATCAAGAGTGTAAGGGAAAGCTTATCCACCCACAGTTATCAAACAAATGCACCTCCCTGACCACTGTTTTATGTGAAAAAAAGGATTTTATAATTATTTTACTATTAGATTAATTAATGATCATTTCAATGGGTTCCTCAATGAATAAGTGGAGGGGGGCAAGGGAATATTTTGTGGGACACCTATTCATGATTATAAAATATTGCATTTTGGTTTGGTGGAATAATATTGACTAATTGTGATTTGGTTTTGGCTAACCAGCTTTTTATAAACAGCATATTTCTAAGAACAGACATGGCTAAAAATACATATAGGTATAGCTAACTCTCTCAAGATCTGTGTAAATGGAGGTTTTCTGAGATAAAAAAAACATAATAGATAATGCTTTCCAATGCAGGACATCAGCTACTTGAAGTTGTGAGCAACATATTATAAAAATAGACATAAGCTAATAATGCATTAAACCTGCCTAACTCTATTAAATTCTATGCAGAGGTACTGTCCAAGAATGAACATAACAAATGATGCTTATCAACACAGGTTTTTTTAAGACAACTGAAAAACAGATTAATTTCTAGTCAACATTGAAGTCCTTATTCTTAATATGCAACTGTTATTGTTTAAATAGAGATTCATTTATAAGTTGTTCATAAAGCATTTTCCAGGTTATTGAAAAGTTGTCCATATCAAATATAACCCCCCTTTGGGTTACAGCACTAGAGCAGTGTATTGGACTTCACACTCATTTTAAATTTAAGGGATCCGTGCCTGTTACCCTCTAAAGGGTACATCTTTCAAGCCTCAGGGAGCTAGGAGCTAGTTATGCTGGCTTCCTGGGGGGAGGGATAGCTGTTTGTAGCTAAGAGATTGCAAGAAGCTGCTTTCAGTCTTGCATAGCTGAGCAGGGAATTAACAGGCAAGCATTGCCTGGCTTCTCCACTCTAAACCATTTTTCTCTTTGAAGGGCCTGAGATATCCCATAGCTGAAGTGGTGGAGGACCGAGTTACGAGATCCTCAAGTGGGGGGGAATATGAAGCCATCTGGAGGAGAAGCCCAATGCGCCTTGCAGGTAGCTGCTATGGGATTTGAACCAGCACCTAGCCTGGACAATCAAGTGAGCCCTGAGGGAGTAGGGACATGGAGGCCAGGCCAGAGGTAGAGCCAAGGGAAAGAGATCGCTATGGACCTCAGCTGCAAAAAACTGAGCCCAAGTCCAAGGCCCATTGTAGCACAGAGGGTAAAGAGGAAAAAAAGAGTATGAACTTCATGTCCACAGAGGGGGGAAATGTACAACCAGATGCCCCCATGAATCTGAATAGAGCAAGGATTGGACGGGACCCCAGGCTTGATGGGAATACGTAAGGCTGGGGGTTCGAGAACCGATCATGGGAAAACAGTATTTGAGGCACTGAAGGGGACGTGTCACCCATAGTTCAGTGCAGCAGTCGCCCCAAGAGTTTGCCAAGGGAGGAAGATGCCGTTGGGAAGATCAGTGGCCTCAAGGTGAGAGGTCAGTGGTCCCCTGGGAGCAAAAGGATAGAAGTCTGCCTGAAATGTGAAATGTATGCTGCCTAGTTAACAAGTGCTTGCAACACTCCATTTTAAATAGTAAGTACTCCAAGACTGCAACTAGTTCATCTCCATTTACTTACCTCTACTATATTCAGCTCCAGTTTACTTACCCCTACTTACCAAAGCACATTTCAGCTCCACACCTCATCTCTATGTGGCACACCCACTACAAAATTATTGTGTCTTGCATTTGCATACAATTTATGTACTCTAACATGCCAGTCTCACTCTCTCTTCTCCCACTTGCCTCTCTGTAAAACTCTAACTACCCCTTCCCTCTCTCTTTCACCCAAACTACCCCCTCCCTTCATACTCACCTTAAGTTACTCAATTTGCTTCTCTTAGCTTGCAATGTCCCACATTACCATGTTCCTTCTCCCTCTCCTATTCCACTTAGCTTCCCTCCCTTCCTCATCCCTACACCCCTCCATCCCATCATCCCCCATCCCTGACCCAACCACTCCCCCACTGTCACATCACCACCCCTCAGAGAAATGCCCCACTGCCCATGGCCACCAGGGGCAACTATCCTCCCACCCGCCAGCCTTCTTGCTATCCTACCTATTCTTAAACTCCCTTCACATCCCCAGCCCCACCCCACCCTTCTAAACCCCTCCCACAACACAAAACCCACTAGGAAAGTACACAATTTATTAGACTCCTCATTACATTACTATTTCTCACCGCTGGGGACATTGAACCCAACCCAGGGCCAGCCCTCTCCTCTGCCACACATCTTCTCAAAGGCCTGAAAATCACCAATCTTAACATAAGAAGTCTGGTCCCTAAACTCATCCTTCTCCAGCCACTTGTACTAGACCTCCAACCAGACATACTGGTTCTCTCAAAAACCTGGTTCTCCTCTAAAATACCTGACAATAGCCTCCTCATCCAAAGCTAGTTCCTTATTCAACAAGATATGCCCAGTAAGGGCAGTGGCATAGCCATCTATCTCTCATCCAACCTCCTGTTTTCCTCTGTGCTCTCAATATCCTCTCCCTCTACAGTTGAACTCATCCTCTTAAAACTCTCCTTACCACACACTCTTCTCACATTTATAGCAGGTGCCTACTGCCACCCTGGACTCCTCTGATCATCAATCTCAGACCTCATCACCACCATTACTACCCATTCCTCCTCTAGCGAGCTGTAAATCCTTGGGGATTTCAACCTGGATTGGCTCTCACCTTCCTGCACTAAAACTTGTTCCAAACTTAAATCCCTCAGTCTAGCCCAATTAATCTCTGAGCCAACCCGACTCAACCTTAAAACCCACAACCACACCCTTCTAGACTGGGCCCTTAGCTCACACCCTCATCGCATAATTGCTTCAGGCATTCTTCCAGACTCCCTGAGTGATCATAATATGATTTACTGGGTCCGTAAGGTCCATGGAACTAAAGCTCCCCCAAAACTGGTATTACTACACTCATTTTGCTCTCTAAATCTAGCCCCTCTCCTAGCTGATCTAGCCCAGGCAGACTGGTCTCCTATCTCCACTGCATCCTCTGTAGATGAAGCTCACTTCTTAGAGATCTGGAACCAACATGCCACCGCTCAAATACACTAGGGTAAGAGGCTCTCACCTCCTCTAGGTTAACTCTGAATTGCTAACCTGCATGTGTGCACATGACCAAGCCTGAAAAGCCTACAAAGCTAATGGCTCCTACACTCCACCACTCATTTACCATTCCCCTAAGAAACACATACACCAGAGCTACTGGATATGCCCAAGCTAAATACTTCTCCTCCTCCTCCTTTAGCACAAACATAAACCACCCTTCTAAATTTTGGAAAATTGTCCAGTGTCTATTCCCACCCCCTAGTCAACCCCCCATGCCACTTTTCAAGGATGGTAATTCCACCCTGACTGACCCCCCACCATAGCAGCAACTTTCAACACCTTTTTTACTTCCTGTGGGTCATCACTCCTCACCACTCTCCCCCCAACCTCCACCACCATACCCATTACTTCCCAGCACCAATATAGTCCCCCCTTTCTCCTTCTCACCCTTCTCTCCACATGATGCCCATAAGGTCCTCTTAGCACTAAACCCATGTAAAGGCAAGAGCCCCAATGGACTTGATTCCAAACCCCTTTATTTCACAGCCCCCGCTATCTCCTCCCCCTGGCTGCACTTCTAAATCTATCATTCTCTCTTGCCTCTGTCGCTTCACAACTGGAAACTCTCTACAGTCATCCCTCTCCCTAAAGGTGGTGACCCCACCAACCCTGGTAACCATCGCCCAATATCCCTACTCCCCATACTAGCTAAACTTCAGGAGCATATGGTCCTTTCTCAACTCACCTCCTAGCTTGACTCCTCCTCCTTTTTCACCACTTACCAATCTGGCTTCCAGAAGTCTCACTGTACTACCACCACCTTCCTCATTTGGCTTACTGATTCCATATTTACTGGGCCAGGTCACGTCCCCAATATTTGTCAACCTGGCTAAGGCCTTCAGCACAGTATTGCACTCCCTCCTCATCCACAAACTCACTGCCACTGGTCTATCCATCTCAGCCATAGCTTGGTTCCATTCCTACCTAGAAGGTATGCTGCAATCAATCAAGATTGGCACCTCTCCCCCCCATCACCACTGGTGTTCCTCAGGGCTCAGTACTAACCCAGTTCTATTTTCAATCTTCTTAAATGACCTTCATGCTATCTACTCTTCAGCTAAAATGCACATATATGCAGATGATACTGTCCTTTGCACCTCTGGCGCTTCCTATTCAGATGTATCTACAAGACTACAACAGAATTTTAACAAGGTTCAGCACTGGTTCCATTCTAATCAGCTGTTCCTAAACACCAAAAAGACTGTCTTCTTGATCTTCAGCACAAGGCAGAGACTCTCTTGATCCCACCCCTCTAATACCCTGAACACCTTGGATGGAACACTTTTAGAGAATGTCTCCTCCTTTAGGTACCTTGGGGTCTGGCTAGACCAGCAACTGGACTTTTCTGTACATGTGAATGCAATCCAAAAGAAACTGGACCCCAAACTTGGAGCTTTATAAAGAAATCATGATTGCATTGCACTACCGGCTAACCACTCAATAGTGCAGAAAATTTGATCCTTCCCACTTTTGACTATGCTGACATAGTCTATAGTGACACTCCCAAGACCACTCTGACCAGGCTGGACACCCTTTTTCACTCTTTGTGTCATTTCACTCTTTCCTGCCCCCTGTGGACTCATCACCGTGATCTCTATAAATCCGTCTCCCTTTCTTCCCTTGAACCCAGATGCCTCATCCACTCTGCCAACTTCACGGCCAAATTCTAGTTCGGGTTTCTACCCTCCTACCTCACCTCTACTCTCTGTACCCCCACCCTTTCCACCTGTTCCCTTTGCACTCTGATCAAAAATCCCTGTCTCTCCCCTTCAGGGAACCACTGCTGGCCAATCCACTTTCACATATCGTTGTCCTAAACTGTGGAATGCCCTCCCCTACATCATTCATAACACTTCCCCCCCCAGCATCCCTTTCTTCACTTTAACATGACTTTACCTCTCCAGTCTGCACCTGCACTTAACCTCTACCTCTATTGTTCCAGGGGCCTCACAATACATATATATACTCTATGTGCCAGTATTGCTCTATATTACCAGTATTGCTGCCAATAATTATGACTGTGTGCCTATCCACATCAAGCCACTTGTTTCCAAGGGATATTACTATGTTTACTGTCTCATACTGTGACTGTTACTTACTGTAATTCTGCAGCTCATTTATTCTGCTGCATTGACATTATTCTAATTATGTATCTTTTGAAACTTGTGTACTTTTACTGATATTGTCATGTTTAATTGTTCTGTTGAGCTTGTGTTTCCCTTCCCCCTCCCCCCAGGACACATCTTGAAATGAGCAATTTCCTGCTCAGTATGCCTTTCTGGTGAAACTTTTAAATAAATAAATAAATAGTTAATCAGGGAGGTCATTACTACACCCCACAATATGGGCACTGCTTCCAGGACTATGGACTTTGCTCTAAATGACTCTGAGCCCAGTGGACATTTCCCCAGTGGGATATTGTTTGTCAAGTTGTTGCTCCATGGAGAACTCAAGTTTCATTAATGGATCCAGGTTATTTATAATTGCTGTTTGGACTTTATGTCTGTATCTTCCTGATTTTAAAGTGTTGCTGATCAAGTTTGATTCCTAGCCCAGTGCCCCATGGATGGAGTTTGGAGTCTACATCCCAAGCCTGAGGAATCAAAACATAAGTCATCTTTTTGTGGTTTCTGTTGTGGTCCCCCCTTCCCATGGACTTTACCACCATTCATACCCCTAGACATTGGAGAGGGGGTGGGCTACAAGTGGGGCTTATATGAATTGTTTTGGGATGCCTTTCTGCACTAAAGTGACCACATGGTGAGGCTGGATGAAGTTATGGACTGATATTGAATGCTCGCTTTAAGAATTTTGAATACAAAAATGGCACTGGGGAGCTGTGAAATTTCATGCAAATCGGAAGAATTTCACACCTTGTTGGACTGGCAGAAGTGGACCTGTGGTAACAACTTGAGAGGAATATGCAAATGTAAGGAAATCTGCTGCATGCTACACCAGGGATTGGACACGGCACTAGGTCATAAAAGCGCCTGTATGAACAGCGCTGTAAAAAACAGCGCCATCCAAACAGCGCTCGCAACAAAAACAGCAGGAGACAATGCCACGAACATCAGCCAGTGGTAACAATCGCAAGTGCTGTTCAAGATTGTTACCATTAAAAATCATTATTTTTTTGGGGTGCTCTTCCCCCCGCACCCCCCATAATTAAAATAATCAACTCCAAGTAGGAATTGGATTACGGGGGAAAAACGTAAAATTATGGAGACTGAAATTAGAACCCTGGTCTCCACCATGTTTCTGTGGGAGTTGCTTCTACATTACTACTCCATGCCACGGGAGCAGCTCAGACAGCCTTCTCCATTCCCCAGCTCTTGACCCAGCTACTAGTACCCTGGACAGCGATCAGGCACTGTAATTCCCCTGTCACTGTCTGGGGTAGGGGGTATAGCTCATGCTGTGTTAGCATGTGCTATTTGTGTAGTGCTAGTCGGATCAGGTAGGACTGGACACCAGTGTAAAAAGGGTGTGTGCCAGAAAAACACTCACATTCTGCTTGGGTGTGTCTGATTGGAGGAGCCTTGTGGTCATTGGAGAAGGAGTATCTATTTTTGCTCTTTGTGAAAATAAAGTGTTCCTTCCCCCACTGTACCTATGCCCATTTAGGTGTCCATGGACAAGGCACCTGAACTTGCAATGGACTGAACCTCTGTAAGTACTTTTGCAATTTCTGCTGGTCAGAAGTGAGGAGGCATTAGTGAAAAGATAGGCCCAACCGATTTTGGTGTGCTGAGACTGTCTAGAGCATAGGTTTTGGGAAGGGGAAGACAGAGCAAGTGAACTGGGACTGGAGAAGGTGACCATCTTTGTTAATGTTGTTGTTGATTTGTACTTAATCACAAGCGTATAATTATTGGGACTGATAATAGTTCCCTGTTTACTATGCATTCCATTTGGAAAACAAAACACAACAATGTTTGAATTATTGCAATGTTTAGATTAAATTGCTGAACTGTGTGAATCATTTTAATAATAGTACTGAGCCCCATTGGGCCATTTATGCTGTTTCAGTGTATCAATTTCAATCATTTGGGAACAGGTGTCCTATTATGGGGAGATATATAAGGCAAAAGAAGTTTGGGTAATGAGAAGCAGTGAAATGGGTAGTGTTTAGGTAGGCTTAGTTAGCTAGTTAGTATGGACAAAGATAGTAGATATTAGACCTGGGACGCCACTCCCTAGGGTCTTAGGCAATCTGCCCTGAGGGTCAAGGAGGGTGGGTGGCCAGGGTGAGCTTGAGTGAATTTGGAGAGTTAAGCTCTAGGGGCTCCTTTTATTTTTTTTAGTAGAGAGATAGTCCACCTTCTTGGTGAGGCAGCCTGAGCTTCTATAGGCCTGGGTAGGAGGGGAGTTGCACAAGCCCTTCTTGCCATAGGACCTGTGGGTGTGGCTGGTAAGTACTCTGGGAGCTCACTGAGGGTGCCGAGCTTTAAAAAATGGGTGAGATGTAACACCCCCTTTGGGTTAGAGTGCTAGAGAAGTGTACTTGATTTTACACTAGTTTTAAATTTAAGGACTCTGTGCCTGTGACCATCTAAAGGGTTAAGTTTTTGAAGCCTGAGGGAGTTAGGAGCTAATTATGCTGGCTTTTTGGTGGGAGGGGCAGTTGTTTGTAGCTAAGAGGTTGCAAGGAGCTGCTTTCAGTTTTACAAAGCTGAGCAGGGGATTAACAGGCAAGCACTGCCTGGCTCCTGCTCTCTAAATCACTTTTCTCTTTGAAGAGCCTGAGATATCCCACAGCTGAAGTGACAGATGCCTGAGTTACGAGACCCCCTGGTGGAGGGAATAGAAGCCATCTGAAGGAGAAGCTCAATGTGCCTTGCAGGTAGTCACTATGGCATTTGAACCAGCACCTAGCCTAGGTGATCAAATAAGCCTTGAGGGAGGAGGGACAGGGAGGTCAGGCCAGAGGCAGAGCTGAGGAAAAGAGATTAGTATGGACCGCAACTGTGAGAACTGAGCCCAAGTCCGAGGCCTGATGTCATGCAAAGGGTAGAAAAAGAAAGAGAGTATGGATTTCACATCCGCAGAGAGGGGGAAATGTGTAGCCAGATGCCCCCATGAGTTTGAATGGAGCAAAGATCAGAGGGAACCCCAGGCCTGAAGGGAATACATAAGGCTGGGGGTTCAAGAACTAATCACAGGAAAATAATATTTGAAGCACTGAAGGGGACATGCCACCCGTAGTTCAATGGGGCAGTCACCCAAGAGTGTGCCAAGGGAGGAAGATGCCATTGGGAGGATCAGGTGAGAGGTCAGTGGACCCATGGGAGCATAAGGATAGAAGCCTGCCTGAAATGTGAAATGTATGCTGCCTAGTTAATTGGGGTTGTCAATACTACACCTTGCAATATGGACACTGCTTCCAAGACTATGGACTTTGCTTGGACTTTGATCTAAAGTGCCCCTGGGCCTGGTGGACATTTCCCCAGTGGGATACAGTTTATCAAGTTGTTGCTCCATGGAGAAATCAAGTTTCATTAAAGGATCTAGGATGTTTATAATTGCTGTTTGGACTTTATTTCAATGTGTTCCTGATTTTAAAGTGTTGCTAATCAAGTTTGCCTCCTAGCCCAGCACCCCATGGATGGAGTCTGCACCCCTTAGTCCAAGGAATCAAAACGTAATTCAGCTTTTTGCAGTTTCTTTTGTGGTCTCCCCACCCTATGGACTTTACCACCATTCATACCCTTAGACACTGGGGAGGGGGTGGGCTACACAAATTTTCATTTAGACCACATCTGCTGTTTATGGTATTCTGTGTAAAAATTCACCATGCTTCTCAATTAAGCAAAAGATTCTCCCAGTCTCCTCCTCTTCTGTTTTTTTGTTTAACTTTTTCTATACCCATGAATTTTAGAGATGAAATCTGGTGCTGATTTTCATTGAAATGTTTTGGTAATGGTGATCGTTCATCACTCCTGTATATATTGCTTTTATTGCTCTGAGATTCTTATTTTAAGAGGTTGTGATGTTTTCCCAATATAATATAAGGAACAAGGGGAGACTGTGCAGTATACCACATGATCTGTCTCCCAGGTGCTCAGATCCCTGATTTCAAACTTTTTATCTCGGCAGGTGCTTCTAATAATTTTGGACTGCGTGCAGTTGTTACAATGTATATAATTTCCACAGTTAAAAATCCTTTAATTCCTCTATTGAATCATATTGATGGTGGTGTCCAGTATTGCGTTTTAACTACTTTATTTTTGATGTTTGTGGCTTTCTTTGTTATAATCCATGGCCTTTCTTTAAAAATGTTTCCTTGATTTGTGGATTGTAGAATTGTCCAGTTCTTTTCAAGCAGCCCTTTGCTGTCATTCAGGACCCTTGAGAGGGTGAGGGAGCCGGGAATAATTCCCATGGCCCGGCAGCAAAGAGGGACCCAGGCCACCCAGCATGCTAGTGTACACAGCTGTATAGGGGCCCCAGAGTCTGAACTTTTCCCAGGGCCCAGAATTCCTCTTATGGCGCCTGATGTCATTAAAAAAGTTTGAATATGGGGTAGTTATAGAACTCTTCTCCATGTTCTCGGTCATTGTGTTATCCTTAAGGAGTTCCTGCCTTGATATATTGTCCGACTTAATCATTGCCTCTTGTAAAGTTCTTGTGCTATGAATGTAACTCCCCTTTGGGAGGTTACTTAATTTGTCCCCTGCTTTTTTTCTGTTGCCTAATTTGGCCCAGTCATAGAATAGTTAAATCCCTTTGTTGCCTGGTCGGGAGGTCACCGTGGGTGCGTGGGGGGATTTAAGGGCAGATTTAGTAGGAGTACGGGGTGCTCCCTGGGAACATTGGTGGGAGTAGAAGTGTACTGGGGCCAGCTGGGGGTGATTGTACGCTCTGGCCCCCATCCAGCTAGGCCATCCTGTGCAGCTATCAGTGTGATGATGTCACAGTAAAGCCAGCTTTGTGCCACAATTTGTGAGAGGATCACCCAGGATTTGTGTTCAGTTATCGTGGAAGAACACAGTTGATGGATGGGCCAGGGCTTGAACCATTGTCTGTCTGCTCATATCAAGTCTGCACTGAGTCAGGGAAGTGGCAGGGGAAGAAAGTGTGGTGGTAGACCTCGGACCAGGTGACTTGTTGGAATGTGTTCCCCTGCAGCTAGGGGAGACAGTCACCAGCTGTGTGCTCCATTGTTTCTGGGGGTCCACAGTTGAAAAGTGTGTCAGCCCCCAATCCATTGGCTGCATGTGCTAGTGGGACCCTGGGATTAGGAGACCAGTAGGGGAGAGAAGAGATCCCCAGGGCAATAGTGTGGAGCCTGTGGGAGATGTTCGGGGCTGCCAGGTCTGGGGACATTGTGGGAGCTGCTGCAGCCTGCCAACACTGTGACCTTTAGTGTCCTAGAATGCTGCCAAGATTGTGAGACCTCCACAGTCCAGGATGTTTGCTATGCTGCTAAGGTTATCTCAGCCATGTTATAATAGCTGCTGCCTCCAGTGTTGAAACTGTGCTCCTCAGAGCCATCAGTTCTGCAGTTAAATATATTTTGAGATCTCACTGGTTTTAAGAAATTTGTGTAGACATTTGTTTCTTTTAATGACTGTTGGAGAAAGGTTTACCTGCATACTTCTTGAAGCTTCAGCACAACTTTGGGCTCCCTCCAGCACATCAGGACCTAGGGAAAATGAGGCCAGTTCTGGAAGTGTTTCTGCTGCAGTATGTGCCCCTTCCCCATGGAAATACCAACATCATACCCCTAGACATGTGGAGGGGGGCTACAATGTGGGGGCTCATCTGGGATGTTCTTTTGGGATGTCTCTGAAGCTGTGTGGACAATGGGTATTGCTCTTATGTTTCTGCTACAACAGGACTTTATTGGGAATTGTGAAATCATCATGGTGCTTGGGACTGGGTAGTTCACACCTTCGGAGCTGACTGTGGTACCAGGGAGCATGCTGTGTTGGGGCACCAGTGTCAGCAACATGTGAGGAGAATGCAAATGGGCCTGTGGACCTGTTGTGAATTGGACTGTTTGGTTCTGGCAGGAGGAGCTCAGCTTCCTGTGTGGTGGCTGTTGCCTAAACTTTGTGGAACAGGCAGATTAGCTCTGTGATCAATGGACTGTGTTTTTGGTTTTCCAAGCAAAGAGACCTGGTGTTGTAATAATGGTGCAAGCACCTACCCTGATGGGAGTGACCATCCCACCAGAGATGTTCACCTAGATGTTGGCTCAAGTGGGCAGAGCTGCAATAACTTCAGAGTGTGTCTTCTGTCATTCAAGGATACACAGAATACAGTTAATGCCCATATGCACTGTTTATGGAGGACTCAGCGAGGGTTTTGCAGGTTCCAGCATTTTATCTACCTCAGTGGCCTCTGATGATGTCAGCCTGGAAGGTTGGGAGAGTGTGTCTGCTACTTCCAGCACATTATCTGCAGTTGACCCCACCGTAGGATGGCCAAGGGGTCTGGGTATAGGACGTGGGCTGAAATCCTCAGCTCTGCACTTGATGATTCCTGACGACTTTGCAAAAGTTGGTCCCTGTGAAGAAATCCATGGTCTGGCTTCTGAGTGCAAATGTTCCTCACAGCAATCAGCTTAGCAAGAGAAGCTAGAGAATGCAGCTACCCAGAAAGCACCCCCACCTCCAAAGTTGCTGTCTAGTCTGCCGGTGGAGCAGTCAGTCCCCAGCCAACAAGTGAAGTTGCCTAGTGAGATTCCAGCTTCAGTGGAGGTCAAGGAAGAGGAGGATGTGAGTTGGAATGTGAACCTGGAGGGGGCCCCTCTGTATTTGGCCCAATTGTTCCAGCCAGCCAAGGAGCCTGAGGGAGAGAATGCAGCATCTGCATCATCTGCTGGTAAAAAGGGGCAAGCCGATGAAGCTTAGTGGCAGAAGCAGGAGTATGAAAGTGGAATGTGGCCCCCACAGGGGCAAGAACCTAGGACTACCTTAAGGAACATCCCTGAGTGGTTCCAAGCTGAGTGGATCATCTGTAAGTGTGTCAGGAGGGACTTTCCTCAATATGATTACCTTTACCTCCCAGAAAAGGTTTGCGAGCATATAGAGAGTTAGGGGTCTGACTGTGTCTACCATGGACCTTTGGGAAAAGTGTACAGGCGTCACAATCTCTTGGCGCAGAGTGAAACCTATCAACTGCAACATGTGCAGAGGATTGCCTAGGGGATCTACTCCCACAGTGGGTATGAAGGATTGAACCTATACAAAAACTATGCAATAATACAGGACATTATGGGCGAGACAAAAAAGTTCAGCGTGTGAGCTTTGGATTCGTTCGATTGGTCCTGTATGAAGCCGGACCCCCGATTTACTTCAACCGATAGGAATGATGCCCTCAGAAGGAGGTCCATAGTACAGCCTGCAGGTGATCTGGCATCTGGCTAGACTGTCACCCCCACCACCCCACCCCCGCAAACTGTTTCCTTCTCAGAGGTGAAGCTATATTTGTGTTGCTGGGACTGAAGTATACCTCAGAATTGGATGAGATCAACCCTTTGTTCTTTTGTTTCAGCAGGTTCTAGTGACTGTCAGCTGTACCTGTGGGACTTGATTTTGTGTATTTAATGGACTGCACCATGGTGCAAATTGGGGGGGGGATTTGGTGTCAATAAATATAGAATCTGGTGCACTGTTGTGTTTTGGACTGGCTGCTTAAAACAACGCTGTTAAACTGAAGTTTTGCCATTGTTAGTTTGAGTGTTAAATGTACGAGTAGCCAAATTATTGGTAAGAATGTTTTACATGCTACCCCTGCAGCTATGGTTAATGCTGTTTAGTGCTTTATTGTGATTGGTTGCACAATGGTTATTAATTTTTTTTAGTGTGGGAGTCAGTGAGCAGTTTGGCAGCCCCAGGGTATGTAGGCAGCAAATTTTGGGAGCCTGTGGGTTTTGGGAGTGGGATGCCGGCCCTGTAGCTAGGCAAACCTTACATGGGTGTGGGTGGTTGGGTTACCGTGGTCCCAGTTAGGCGGAGAGGTTGGGTTTTGTCTTAAACTGGGTTGATAAGGGGGAATGTTTCATCATCTTAGTGGTGTGCCCTGCAGATCGCACCTGGCCATGTGTGGGGTGAGAATGCGCATACCTCCTCCTCCCATGTGATACGATGGGTAGCTGTGCCTAAAATTTTCACCGGGGTCTATGAGTGTTTTACATGGGGGGAGGAATGTAACCCCCTTTGGGAGGTTTTTTAGTTCATTCCCTGCTTTTCTTCTGTGGCCTAATTTGGCCCGGTCAGGGAATAGTTAAATTCCTTTGTCACCTGGTTGGAGCTTCCTTCAGGTCGGGAGATCACCGTGGGTGCATAGGGGGATTTAAGGGAAGATGTGGTGGGAGAACGGGGTCCTGCCTGGAAGTGTTAGTAGAGAAGAAGTGTTCTGGGGCCAGGTGGGGGTGATTGTCTGCTCCGGCCCCTGGCCGGCAAGGCCATCCTCTGCGACTATCAGTGCAGCAGTGTGACAGTAAAGCCAGCTTTGTGCCACAATTTGTGAGAGGATCACCCAGGGTTTGCATCCAGTTATCATGGAAGAATGCAGCTGCAGTGGGAAGATGGGTGGGTATTGAAACATGGTTTACCTGGTTGCATCAAGTCCACATTGAGCTGGGGAAGTAAGGGGGAAGAAAGTGTGGTGGTAGCCCTCCGGACCAGGTGACCTGTCAGGACGTGTTCCCCTGCAGCTAGGGGGGGACAGTTGCCAGCTGTGTACTCTACCATTTCTGGGGGTCTGCAGTTGAAAAGTATATCAGCCCTCAGTCCGCTGGCTGCATGTACTAATGGGACCCTGGGATCAGGAGACCAATAGAGGAGAGAAGAGATCCACAGGGCAATAGTGTGGAGCCTGTGGGAGATGTTCAGGGCTGTCAGGACTGGGGACACTGTGGAAGCTGTTGCCACCTGTCAATACTATGACCTTCATGATCCTAGAATGCTGCCAAGATTGTGAGACCTCCTGAGTCCAGGATGTTTGCTATGCTGCTATGGCCATTTCAGCAATGTTATTGCAGCTGCTGTCTCCCATGTTGAAACTGTGCTCCTCTGAGCCATCAGTTCTGTGGCCAAATACATTTTGGGATCCCACCAGTTTTAAGAAATCTGTGTGGACATTTGTTTCTTTAATGACTGTTGGAGAAAGGTTAACCTGCATATTTCTTACAGCTACAGCACAGCTTTGGGCAGCCACCTGCACATCAGGACCTTAAGGAAAACAATGCTAGTTCTGGAAGTGTTTCTGCTGCTGTATGTGCCCCCTTCCCACGGACATTTCAACATCATACCCTCAGACACAGGGAGGGGGGCTACATAACCTCTGTTTCTAAATCTCTCATTCAGTTCCTTTAAGTTTTTTTTATATCTCACTGTTGTACCACTGTTCCTTTTTACATTTGCTTGGCTTGCACAAGGAACATTTTGCTATGAATGATATTTTAGAGGTGTGTCGCTGCCAGGCCAATTACAGCTGAAACTGCAGTGGGCTTGTGATCCTGACACTAGTTCTGCTTGCTGACGTGGCACTTTGTGTAGCTGACAGAAATGAACTGCTCCAATGAGAGAGTGCTTCATTGTCTTCATTTGCATAAAGCAGGGACTAACTGTTTATCATTTGACTACCGGATACAGTTTAAACATTGTACAATGCTGTTTAAAATTATATTGGGTCTTCTCCCCCCCCCCCCCCAGGTCTCTAAATTGTTCCCCAGGTTTATTAATGGCTGTGGCACTTGTTCCCAGGACAAATTTTCTTTCCAGATACCGCTTTTTCGCAGGGCTATTGGCCAGAGATCAATTTTGTATAGGGCTCCTAAATTTTTCAACTCTCTCCCCACTGATTTTTCTCATTTTAAGTCCATTGGTAATTTTAAACATAAATTATTTTTACTTTTTCGTACTTCTCAGAAATGTACTTGTTAACTGTACTTGTATTTGTCTATTGTTTTGCACTATATAAGATGTACTGTAATTTGTCAATTTATTTATTGTTTTTTGTACTATGTTTGTTCTTTGTAATGCTTGTCGCCTGTGAAAACGGGCAGTTTGCTCTTCAGGCTCACAAGATTAAAAAATAAAAAAATGAAAATGAAAATGAAATGAATGACTCACTGTTCCCCACATGAATTAATTTGTATTGACTCACTTCACTGTGGCAACCTCCCAATAGAGTGACCGTCCACGTTCAGTCCATCTGTTTAGTGTCTCAGTTGCTCGTGACCCTGCAGCTGTAGTGGAGTACCCACCCACCTGCCCTGTGGATCTCGGAGAGTCATGCGAGTCACTGTTCCCGGCAGCAGTCGGTACTGCATTTCAACAAGTGTCCTACTCTGCTGCTGTCTCTGTCAGTGGCCCCATCCCACTGTAACCCCAGTGGTTCACTGTGCTTCTGCTTCCCCTCAAAAGTTCCCGCAGCCACACACAGTGCTCATAAAGAATGAGAGAGAGGCAGCACACACCCGCCATGCGAGAGAGAAAAAGAAAGAATGAGAGAGTGAGAGAGGGCGCACACAGTGCTGTGTAACCCTGCTTGCGATTGTGGCACTGCATAATTTCTTGGCATGGCAAAACTACTGTGTAAGGTTCATGTTACAGATGTTACAATTGCCAGCCCATGTTGTGAGACCCCTCCCCCGATGTCCAGTCTGTGTCTGTGGCCCTCCCATGCCAGCTTTCCATGCTACCTTAATTGTCATGTGGTAGCCATCCCTTGATCCTGATGATGTCCGCCATCCTGAGAGATAGAGACAGAAGAGCACATTGCCTGTAGAGTCACCATTCTGAGAGACACTGTGCAGTTTCTGTCGTGGACAGCATCTCTTGATGGTGGCAAGAGGGCATGGGGTCATAATGTCACAAGATATTATGCTGCATGGCTAAATGCCAATGCAGCATGATTTATGCCATGTGGCATAACTCTTTTTTCTGTGGGGAGCTCTGCCCCCTACACCCCCCGTTGTGGGGGGCTGCACCTCCCGGACCCCCCTTCCACTAAAGATTCTTAACTCCGGGGGGGTCCAACTTGGGGAGCACACAAAGTCTTTAAAAAAAAAAAAACAATTTCTGGGACCAGGAATCAAACCCGGTCCCAGACGCAGTGTCTGGGTTCCTGCTGCTGTGGCTCTGTCCAGTGAGCCATGGCAGCTGCTTGGTGGAAACCACTCCCAGCAGAGGTCTTATCCTCTGTCTGGGAGCGTGTGAATGGTGCAATACTACATACAGCAGTATACGCAGTATTGTACCAGTCGCTGTCCTAGACAGCGATATTTCGGGTTAGCTATTATGTTGTGCGCTATTAAGCGTACAACATTATGACCTGGTACGTGGCAAGAGACACAGCTCAGTTTCTGTTGTGGCCAGTAGTAAGAGAGTGAGAGAGTGAGACAGTGCCATCAACATTATTTATTTAAGAAAGAATGCACTTGTATTTTTAAGGTTTCTGCAACCTCTGAACTGTCCCACAGGTATTAGGAGTGAAGGATAGCGAGAGAGAGAGACTGTGCCTTTTTCTTGTTAATTTCAGTGGCTCTCTCCTTGCTACTCACAGATCTTCAGACTGTCTTTTTTGTATTTATTTATGTTTTTACAGCTGACTTTGGTTTAAAGAAAGACCATGCTTCTCTTTTGTTAATTTCAGCATCTTTCTCTCTCTTTCATTCCACCCAAAGGCATACAGCAGCTCCTGACTGATTCTTGCAACCTGCTGGTAGGGGAAATGCTACAAAAATTAGTTTCTTTAATGATTTTGATGCTGCCCTTTTCTGTGGTGCTCAAACAGAAATGAAATATGAGCAGTCAGCCTCACGGAGCACCCGACTGCAAAACATGCAGTGTTTTAGAAAGCAGGTGGCAGGAGGAGCTCCATGGGACGTTTGTACAGAAAGGCTGCCAAAGAGGGATTGATAGTTTTAATAAACAAGTACTATTACAGATGCTATAAAGATGAAAGTACATGCAAATGAATGTTTGTCATTGACAAATGCATGTTATTTTAGGGCTAGACTGTATGGTATACTATTTTTTAATGCAGGAGGGTGATAGGTTCTTGCTTGTAAAATGGTGTTCTTATCTGAAGATTTTCTATAGAGGTCAGTAATTATTTGTTTCTACGGAAACCATGAGGTCCAGGAAAGCAATTGCTCTTTTAGCCACAATTCAGAGTAAACTTCAGATATAAGAAGCATGAGTACAGACAACACAAAAAATTCCTCAGTTCTTTTTCTGTGTTACCCCAAATAATAAGTATATTGTCAATAAACCTCTTACAGAGCAGCAAAGAACCACATTACTTCGGTCAGCAAAGAACCACATTACTTCGATCAGTAGGGACAGGGACCACGGCTTTTTCATCTGTCTCCTGGCTTCTTGCCGCTCGCTCACTATCTGGAAACTGTTTTTCGTCCCACACCGCCCGCCCCCGGCCTCTATTAAATGCTCCTTCCCCAAGAGGAAGGGCAACCCCTTATCACTACCATTGGTCAGTAATCAGTTAGGCCCACCAAAAAGTTAACCCCCAACCCTAATTAGCCTCGCCTTCTTCTCTTAAGCTCCACCGACGTGCATTCTGCAACCCATGACTGACCTGCCCTCTAGCAGGTTAATTTATCAGAAATGATGCCTCGGGAGCTCTTCTTCTTGCTTAGCTGCATCTTACTTCTTACCCACATACCAGAACAAATACCACCTGCTCATTCACACCAGGACTTGTGCTCTCCACGTGATGAACACCCAGTCCTGCAACCTCACAAAGGGACTTGACGATCCACTTCAGGAACAACTTCACCTCTGCTCTGCATGCCTCTTCATCAGGCTACATCAAAAGAATTTCATAGAAAGCCTTGGATCCTGTCAGTTAAAACAGTTTTATATGTCCTATTCCTATCCAACCACTCAAGTAACCTTTGCCCAGCATCTACGAAACCTCTCCATGCCAAACAGCACAATAAGCGCTTATTCAATACGCTAATAAGTTGCCTTAGGAAACTACTCTTGCTTCTACTACTCTGCTCCGGAAATGTGAGGAAGATCTTAGAGGGTTTTTTTCTTCAGCACTGGTCTCTTTATCGTGTGGAGTTCCTCAGGGATCAGTGCTGTCCCCCATGTTGTTCACAGTGTATGTGCTGCTCCTCAGACACATTGTAAGAAGATATGGGCTGAGATTTCACTGCTATGCAGATAATACCCAGCTCTACCTTTCTTTTGCCCCTGACCAGGATAGAGCTGTCTCGGTCTTCAACAACTGCCTTATTAAAATCCAGGAGTGGATGGATACCAGTTGGTTAAAGTTGAACTCTGATAAGACCGAGGTATTGGTTGTGGATCCAGGCCACCGGATAGAGAGGCTGAGTGGGGGCTCACCTTCTGGTGTATATCTGGGGGGGAGTCTCTACCTGCCTCTGGACAGGTGCAGAACCTGGGAGTAATTTGTGATGATGGGCTGACCCTGCATTCTCAGGTGTCAGCAGTTGTCAAATCCTCATTTTACCATCTGAGAAATATCGCCAGGATAAAACACCTTGTTCCACCCGCCGACCTTCTAACTTTGATCCATGCCTTTGTGACCTCACTTCTGGACTACTGCAACTCCCTTTACCTAGGGCTATCTGGAGTAGAAATCCGCCACTTGCAGCTGGTGCAGAACGCAGCGGCACGACTATTGACGGGTACCTCGTGGTCCTGTCATATCTCGCCAGTGCTGCGCGGACTGCACTGGCTGCCTGTTCAGTGGTGGATCACCTTTAAGGTCAGTCTTCTGACTTTCAGAGTCCTACATGGACTTGGCCCTGACTACCTGAAAGAGCTCCTGGTCCCACACCGCCCTGGGCGATCACTCCGCTCAGCCAGCGAGAGGTTGCTAGAGATTCCGAGGGTACATTTGAAATCCTCTGGGGCTAGGGCATTTGTGTATGCTGCCCCTACCCTCTGAAATTCTCTACCCCATTGGTTACGTGAGCACACGACCGTGGAGGGTTTTAAACAAGCGCTTAAAACTTGATTATGGAGTCAAGCATATGGTACTTGATGGAAACAGTTTGTAATTGTGGGAATGTTTTAAGATGTTAAGATTACTCATTTTAAAAATGTTTTGCTGATCTTGAACTGGTGAAATTTTATGGTTATGTGATTTTATTTCTGTTAAGCACCTTGGTTTGGAAAGGCACCAAAAAAATTAAGATTATTATTATTATTATTATTAAATCCAGGCCCACTGGCTCCTATAAACGGCCCTGCAGACCTTCCCCATTACAAGGGCATTAGCTTTCTCCACCTGAATGTATGTAGTCTACTCAGGAAGCTTGACCTGATTCAGACATGGTCATTACATGCTTCCCCTGACTTCCTAATGATATTGGAATCATGGCTTATGCCCCTGACCCCTGATAAAGCTATCAATCTAGCGGGATACACCACCTACCGGTGTGATAGACCAACCGGGAGGGGGGTTGTAATCTATGTTAAAAATAAATTCTCTGTGACAATCATTGATTGTACCTCCAAGGCAAAAGAGTTTGAATGTCTTGCCCTAAAACTGTCACTTACCAATGAAAAGGCTCTCTTCATTGCAGCATGTTATCGACCACCATCCGGTGGCACGGCCCTCCTGCCCCATCTTCTAAATGACATGGCTAACTTCGAGTGCATTCTAATGGGGACTTCAACCTAAACTGGAATGATGAGACCTCCAAGAAGCTCAAAGATCTCTGTGATATGTGCGGGTTGGCCCAGATGACTCCCACAGTCACCAGACCCAACAGAAAAAACCCTGAGCATAGCTCCCTCCTGGACATAATGTTAGTTAACAAACCCCACAACATTTCACATGCCGGGGTGTTCTTCAACGACCTTAGTGACCATTGTGCCATTGCCTGCATCAGGCATTCTCCCCAATTAAAATCAGCCCCTAAATACATGCTAAAAAGATGCTTGAAAAAGTTTTGTCAGCATCCCTTCCTGAATGACCTGAGCAATATTAAATGGCAAGACTTCTACCTGGCCTCTTCCCTCAATGAGGCATTCAATATATTTCATAGCCTCTTAGTGGGCCTTCTAGACAAGCATGCCCCCATAAGACTGATCAAATCCAAGATAAGATCTCCTGGATGGTTCTCCCCCATCCTAAAGAAAGCTCTCAAAGACAGAGACTACTGGTGAAAAGAGCTAGGAAGACACGCTCCAACGCCTATTGGCTTGCCTTCTGTGTATCTCGAAATACCTATTAGGACTGAAAAGGCTAGATTCTTCCAATCGGCCCTGGAAGACAACAAAAATAATGCCGCCAAATTCTGGAGTATTCTCAAAGAGGTTGAGGGCCATACCTCCGATGCCTCACTTCCAACTAAACTAGTGTCCGGGGACACCACTTTCATGGACAGAGCGGATATACTTAAGCAACTGAATGAACTCTTTGCCATGGTGGGGCTGGCATTTGACGCCTCTCCATTAAGCAATATCAGCCAACACGGGGATGACACTGATACCACTAGACCCACAACCTACACTAATCAGAGCTACCCCTCCCCCTTCAGCTTCCGCCCTATATCCTTTAAGCAAGTAGAGACCCTCCTATTGTCCTTAGATTCTAAAAAGAGTGCTGGTCCTGATCTTATTGAACCTTTTTTCCTAAAACTAGGTCATTACTTTCTAACCACCCCCATCGCCCATTTATTCAACATCTCCCTATCTCAGGGTGAGCTACCCTTACCGTGGAAAACTGCTCACATCATCCCGTTGTTCAAGTCCAGGGTCCTAAGCGATCTGAACAACTACTGGCCTATTTCTATATTATCCTCCCTTTCAAAATTGTTGGAAAGAATCGTCGACGCCCAAATCCGGGAGCACCTGGACTCACATAAACTGTTAAATGCTGCTCAGTCAGGCTTCAAAGCCAAGCACAGCACAGTGTCCACCCCTTGTGAAAGTAACCACCGACAGGCAAACTGCTCTGGACGCCAAGAAGCACGTATTTTCACTCTTCCTCAACGTTAGTAAGGCGTTCAACACTGTGGACCACAACATTATGCTTAATGCATTAGGTAACATAGGTCTTGACAACCCTGCCATTAAGTGGTTCACCAGCTACCTTACTAATAGACAACAACGAGTCAAAGCTTCAGGAGATCTGTCCTCTCTGAAAAAACTACCAAGAGGCGTCCCTCAAGGCTCTATTTTGGGTCCAATTCTATTTGCAATCTATATCAATAACCTTGATTCATACCTGTGTACAGCTAAAGTGCACTTATTTGCAGACGATACAGTCCTGTACACTGCTAACTCTTCACTGGGCATGGCCCATGAGGACTTACAGCAACATTTTATCTCCTTTCAACATAATCTTATGAAGCACAAGCTACTGCTTAACTCCAAACAAACAAAAGCCATGATCCTCTCTCCGAGCACCACCTCAGGGCCTATATGCAACCTGAAGATTCTAACTTTGTTAGGTAAACCTTTGGAAACTGTTGCCACCTTTAAATACCTAGGATTCTGGCTTGACAATAAGCTTAATTTCCTATGCCACTTGAACAAATTATCGAAAAAACTAAGACAACTCTTAGGTATTCTCTACTGCATTAAACACTTTCTTGCCATCGATGCCAGAATGAAACTAGTACAATCTACATTCCTACCCCTATTGGATTACGCTGACTTCCTCGACATTAACTGCTGTCCCACAGTACTCCATAACCTTGACACTCACTATCACAGGGCCCTTCGGTTCACTCTTAACCTTCCTCTTCACACCTATCACTGTCTGCTGTACCAAGAGTTGAGATGGACCTCGCTCACCGCAAGGAGGAAAAGAAATGCCCTCCTTTGGATACATAGGGCCTTGTCCGACAAGTTACCAGCATACATCTCGAGCCTATTTGAGCGTGCCAAGGGGTCGTACAAGCTGAGAAGGTTCTCCTTAATCTGCTTCCAAACACCCAGAGTAAGATCATCACATGGTTCTGCTGCTATCAGCTTCTCCCTTCCTTCCATTTGGAACACTATGCAAAGGTCACTGACGCTCTCAACCTTCCCCGGCCCCTTCACCTTCAAGGCACTGATTACAAAGTACCTTAAGGAAATCTGCAACTGTTATAGATGACCATTATGACCCAATTCACTTGTTGTATCCCCCGACTCTCAAGAAACTCGCAGCTCCCACCAAGGGAGCCTCAACACTTCTCTTATCCTCTTCCCCCAACTCCCACTACCATACCTTACCTACTTACCTTCAATACCTTCACACTTTAAAACTCTCCCTCATTCAAGCCCCATTTGTGAATAACCAACTAATTACAATAGCTGTCCACCATACCTTACCTTACCTACCTACCTGTCTTCCTTACCTCCCACTCTATACCTCTCCCTCTTTCAAGTCTCATCTGTGAACAACCAACAAATTATAATAGCACTAGCCCTAGTATCTATAGGTTGGTTTTATCTAGCGCATTAGTTCATAAATATGTTAGCTCTAATAGTTAAGGCCTGTGTTAGCCATGCATATGTTCATTGCCTACTTTTTTATGTTTGCTTGCATGCATGTGCAAGAAACATGGTGCCATCATCCAAGTTTTCGGAGGTGTGGCATCCTGTCTTCCAATTCAGTCAGTGTGTTTGCAGGTGCGGCCACAGTTCACCAATGAATGCTGCAGCTGTCTATGACAGCAGTTGAAAATGCAGTGCCATACAGTTGAAAGGGAGAGCTATGCTTCAGTGAGCAGCGATAAGATATCGCATGCTCACAAACTCTCACACACACACACACACACACACACACACGCCGTGCTGCTATCGTCCCCACGCACACTGTATGGCCGATGGGGTGCCCAATCCCCATCGGCTCTGCAGCACTCTCCCCTCCAACAGAGTTCCAGGTGCCATGCTGGGAGCCCACCACAATATGGCAACATTCTGTACTGCTGACGGGGGTGCCAAATCCCCCATCGGCTCCACTGTTTACCCTTCCCCCAAGAGACTACCGGGTGCCACGCTGAGAGCCCACCCCAGCGTGGCAATAGTCCGTATGGCCAACAGGGGTGCCCAATCCCCCGTCGGCTCCACTGTCTCCCCAAACAGCCTTCCAGTTGCCATGTTGGGAGCCCATCCCAGCATGGCACAAGTCCCGATCATCCTAAAAGAAAAGCACCTGAAAAGGAAAAACCTTCCCTCGCTGACTGTCCTGACCCCCATCCCCCCACGCGCCCACCCTCTACACCCAGCCTCCCCAACCCCCACCTCACACCATACTTACCTCTGGAGTCTGGCGTGATGATCTTCAGTGGACCTGGAACACGTCTGCACTCTTCAAAGCCGACCACAAACTGAGCAAATGCCGGTAAGCTGTATAATGGAATAAATAGGTTTTTTTCAACTTTGATGCATATCTCAGGCATTTGGGGGAATTTTTTCACCAAATTTTCAACATGGGTTTTTTGGGACCCCTCCTCATGTATTCTGTCACTGTCATTGTGTTAATCAGGCCCGACAGGTGATTCGCAGTCACTGCGTGGAACCACCTTTCGGGACAGATTTATGAAATGACAGTGTCACAGTTCATGAGGTAGGCTAAAAACCCTATGTTAAAGTGGTGCAAAATCTCAAAAATGACTATTTCTGACATGCATTCACGCTGTTCCCTCATGCGCTTGTAAGTTCACGAATTTTCAATATTTTCATTCCAGATTTTCAACATTGCCATTTTACCACACCTCCTTATGAGCAGTGCAGCTGTAATTTTTCACATCTCACCCAAAATGTGTTTCCACACATATGGCGTACAATGGCGCGTCGTGTGCAAAATCAATGTTCGGGACAGATTAAGAAAATCACAGTGACACTGTTCATGACCAGAGGTGTTAAAATGGCTATGTTAAAATTTGGAAAAAGTCCATAAAGGACTGTATTATGAGTGACCATTGTTCAGTTCCACGCATCCTCGTAAGTTCATGGATTTCTAATATTTTCAGTCCAGATTTTCACCCTGGCATTTTTTCACACTTCCTTATGAACAGTACAGCTGTCATTTTTTACACCATGGCTGAAATGTGTTTTCGCACTTCCAGTGCAGAAATGTGTGGTTGCTGTGGGAAATCACTGTTCGGGACAGATTAAGAAAATCACAGTGACACTGTTCATGAGCGGAGGTTCCAAAATCCCTGTGTTGACAATCTGCTGTAAAAAAATCCCCAAACTAATTGCATTATGTGTGTGCGTTGTGCATTTTATACGCATGCTCGTGACTTCACCAGTTTTTTAGTATTTTCACTGCAGATTTTCAACATTGCCATTTTTCACCTCCCCATGAACAGTATAGCTATCATTTTTCACATCCCGTTCGAAATGTGTTTTCGCACCTGTGGTGCCAAATGGCGTAGTCGCTGTGCAAAATCAGCTTTCGGCTAACGAACTGATATTGTCACTGTTGATAAGGTGGGGGTCACAAAAAAACCATGTTGAAAATTTGGAGTGAAAATGCCAATGAACGCCTGAGGCATTAGGGTTTCCGACCATAACGCCCCACTGTACAGATTGACGGGCATCAGAGGTGTGACTTGGTATTCTCGCCTGTAATGCTCATACAATTCCACACCCTGCAGCCAGTGACAGGCATCAAGGTGTGCCTTGGACTCTTTGGCCCCAAATTTCACCCCATTCTCCTATACAGCTCCCTTCTCTCCTTATTTCCTGATGGAATGGGGGTGAGCATAAGGGCCAAAGACCCCAAGGTACACCGTGACACTTGCTGGTGTCTGCAGGGTAGGGTGTGGTGAAATGACATGGTCGTTATGCCTGACGACCAAAAGGCACACCCCAATGCCTGTCAGTCTCTGCAGGGTGCTGGTGGGGTTGGCTTCAGTTCAGTACTTCACTGCCATTCCTATTATGCAGCTCTCTAACTCCTACACTACCAATGCCAATGCCAACAAGCAAACATTCAGCATTGACAAATGCTTGTTTTTTTTTCTGTACTGTACTGTACTCTCATGTGATACATTTGTCTATGTCCAGGACCACTTTGAAAATGAGCTTGCTCAATGGTGTTATGCTTGGTTAAATAACGTTTTGATTGATTGATTGATTGATTTCACCAGATCTGAAACAGATAGACAGGCATTGAGTGGGAGCCCTGAGATATTAGGGGAGCCTCATTATGAGAAGCATATGTATAATGAGGTGGTCTCCATGGTAACAAGTACTGCAGCTTCACTGGGTGCCTTCTCCTATAGAAATATACCCTGTTCATTTATCTGGGTCCCCAACCTAAAAAGTTATGAATTCAGGAGCCCAGTAAGGGAGAACAAAACAGAGAAAGATAGGAAGAGGACAGAGGAAAAGGAAAACCGCACTGTTTACTATGTTTGGACTTAGCAGGGGACATATTCACTTATGATTCAGTGGGGCATGGGGTCTAGTAACAGCAATGCTTATCTGGCAAGGATACCTTGCTACACATACAGTATATCCTCTCAGCAGGTTCCCTATGTGAACAGCAATAATATACAGCAGATACAGGATCCTGCATCCCCCACCCCTTTTTCTTCTTTCCTTTCTCTTTTTTTCCCTTCAGATTCAGGACCCCCCCAACCCCAATTCCCTGACCATCCCCAAAAGAGAAAAAAACAAAATCCTTGGGCCAAATGATATGTCTTTTATTAATAGCCACAAGTGATGACATTGTTCAGATACATTTGCAGTATGAACTCAGCCTGATTATGTATTTCAAAGCCTCAAAGGACAGCCTATGATTACACTGTGCATGGCAACCATTTATAATACTCTACATTATTAATTAAAATAGTAATAACAGGGGCTTCCCCCCTGTTTTGTTACTATGCCTGAGAAAGAGAGAATCATGCTGAATAGGAACCTTTGGATACCAATAGCGCCCTGTTGCCGAAAACATATATAAAAGAAATGGTTTACTGTTTAACAGACATTGCTGCTTTAACAGGAGCCTTTATTTACAAGAACATGTCTTTAAATTTTTCTGGCTCCTTGATAAAACACTGTGTAAGTAACAAGATGATTGAGGGCTGGCACCACAAGGCAGGCAAGCTAAGGACCTCAAGATGACTGTCTTGTCCCCACCCACCCATCCCCAAACTGACTGCCTATTCTATATGATTCAAGGCCAGCAGGCTGTCGTGGGAGCCCGGCTCTACCCATATGTTGGCTTACTCTTGAGGCAGCAACCTAGGTTGCAGCCACAAGGGGTGATATCACAGTCACCCCCTACCCTGGAAGTCACTATCCTGGATTCATACATCAGCCGAGTGGAGGTATACCAGCCCCTTCACTGCGGTTTCCTTATCGTTTGCCTGGTTAGTTAAATTACCATGAGTCAATTCAAAGGCTCCCACTGTTACTCGTAGTAAAGTTACTGTTTATGTCAACTATTAGGTTAAATGTTATGGGACATTTAGGTCCTGCTTTATACCACTTTATAAAACAAAGTGGTCATCTCACTATTATTCCTTGGATTTCAACTCAGGCTTTGTTACAGGGTATGTTAATCAGACATCTCAGCTCAGACAGTAGAGAACACTTTTCTGCTGCAAGGAGAGGCAAGAGTGATAACATTATCATAAGAGAAAACATCACTCGGAACAAAAGGGTATCCCAACTAATTGTATAAATGATATCAAGCTTTAAAATTTATTTCAAATAATATGCATGGACTGTCCAGCCCAGTAAAATGATATAAGAGCATCAGAGCACTAAATAAATTACACCCTGATCGTCTGTTGCTGCAGGAAATGCACCTACATAGCACAGAACACCAAAAACTACTTAAATTTGGATAAGAACATTTAATTGAATCAGCATATAAAAATGGCAGAAGTGGGGCAACTATCTGAATCCCTAAGCATTCCCCATTTCATTTAAGCTCCACATACATAGAGCAGGGGAGGAGATTAGCAAATTATTTTAAGAACCCTGCATGATCAACCACTGATGGTTTGTAGTCTCTACATCCCAAAGTTAAATTTTCAGAAATCACCATCCACATAAGAAAAAATTTAATTCTGCTTCTTTTATTTTGTTCAACAAGTTATTTTCACAGACGATCCCCTGGCCACGTACAACATTTCACATTACATGGGCTTCTTCAGGGGCTAGGATCTAAATATAATAAAATTATATGTTTAGTATTCAAGCCTATGACATACAGAAAAATGTTTTTTGTTTTTTTTAATTAAAGAGCTAGTGTACTGCCTGGAAACTGCCTGCAATTAATTGTAACTTTCAGATGTAGTCAGCTATCACTTCTTCTATCTCAAGTATTTTTTTATTTTCTGTTTGCTAATTAGATGTTCTACCTGGCAATACTGGGCTAATGTGTGGAGCAGCACTTTGTCTGGAGGGGACAAAAAAGTAAATTCTGTTCCTCCCACTACATCAACACTGACTATGGCATCACTAGTAAACAGTAAGAACCATTTCTCACTGCCAGGTTTCACTTTCACATGAAGCAGCAGGGACTGGCTCTCCCTGGTTACTAGTGATGTCACAACTTCCTGCATTTTGATTGGTAGCTTGTGAGAGTCACTGCTCAGGCTGCAAGGATGTGTTGCTTTAAGGTGTTTGGCTTTATTCTGATGATGTAGGAATCAAACCCAGGTCTGCCTGCTGGATGTATCAAGCTCATTCTAACCATTAAGCCATGCTGCCAGTCAATCTCTCTCTCTCTCTCTCTGTTATTTATATCAAGCTATGTCTTAATCGTTTTTTCAACCTTATTACATCTTGATAGCATTATACATTAAACAATATTAATTTTATATTAAATTCAAACCTTCATTATATCCTAGGCTCTGTGTATCAATTACTGTTTTTAATCTTTTAACCTAAGGGTAGCACCACACATAGAAAATGCTTTTATTGCCAATGAATTTAGAAACTCATTGTCAAAGTTAATAGTGGAATGGAAAGCAACAATCTCATTTTTAATTTATTTTACTTATTATAACTATAACTATAATTGTCTACACTCTAATCACAGTGTAATGGTGAAACATACCCTATAGTTAAATTCACTGCAGTACAAGAGATTCAAAATTTGCTGGTAAATGCCTAAAAAAGTAGGAATAGTCTCAGCTTTTATGAGATTTCATTACATTCTGTCAGACAAGCTAGTGTTATAAAAAGAGGTATCCTGACCAGCAGTGTCATTTTCTCTTACCGTACTCAGCTCACACTATGTCAGCTAACATTGTGTACTGCTCCGAATGCTGTTGCAGACTTTTTTTATACTGCTGAGGCTGAGGGTGGACCAGAACATCTTCCAATCGGTGGTCACTACCAAGGCAGCAAGGACTGCTGTCAGATCAGTGGAAACCCACTCCCAAAATCAGGTGTCTTGCGGTTGCTTAGCAACAATAAATAGAGCGGCTCAGGATGTAAACAAGGAAACAGAGCACTCATGCTTTCCACACTCAGACTCAGCTGTTTTAAATTCAAGGTTTTAGCACTGTGATTGCTCCCAGGGAAAGGATCATTTTGAAGACATTTAGGGTTGGAACAAAGATGTTAATATGCAGTTAAAATGATATACAGTATATAACAGAACTCAACCAATGCATAATTATATGTGTGTGGGGGGGGGGAGAGACAGAATGTGATGGAAAAATGGAGTCGGGAAGCACAAATAGGAGAGGTGTATATGGGGATAAGTTTCTTAAGGATAAAAGGAACAAAAGGTTATTATAAAATGAACATTGTTTAATGTATAATGTTACTCAGATGTAATAGGGTTGAAAAAAATGATTAAGGCATATGGTGCTTGATAGAAATAACAGACAGAAAGAGACGAGGGCTGGAAGTATAACCTAGAGGTTAGAGTGATGAGCTGTGAATGAGCTTAGTATATCCAGCAGGCAGACATGGGTTTGATTCTCCTGGTAGACCTTACCTGGTTAACAAAGAATATAATAAAATAGAGTGGAAAATGTATCTTTTACAGGGAATGTTATATTTATTTATAGGAATTTTATTTCCCAATTTCACCTGTTATGAATAAAAAATTACACCATTAACAGTGTTTCAATTAAAAGGTATGATTACCTGTTTGATTTGATTTATTATCATTTACTGTCGTCTATGAATGATAAAGATATGAGTAAGATTTTGCATGAACCTAACATGAAACTATTTTACTTATCTTATGATTAAGTTAAAACATAAAATAGGAACTACAGAGAGTTTATTGGCAGACGTTCACTACCTTTAAAGTATGAAGTATAATTTAGAACTTTTAATTTTACTTCAGAAAGCCTGTGCTATAAAATTGGTATCAAACAGAGAGTAGAGACAACAGATACACAATTTTGTAGTGTTGTTATTTAATTTAGTTGTTGGTTAAAATGTAAAACTGGAAAGATATATAGCCTTTGTAATGTTTGGGCACTACTACAGAAAACTAATATAACATTAATAAAAAAAAAACCTTTTCTATATATATTACTGTTATGGACTTGAATACTAAACGTATAATTTTATTATATTTAGATCCTAGCCCCCGAAGAAGCCCATGTAGGATGAAACATTGGGCATGAGCAGGGGATCATCTGTGTAAATAACTTGTTGAACAAAATGAAAGAATTGGAATTGCATTTTTATGTTGTCTTGCGCGTGCGCAAGCAACATCTTGTGGTAGTAACAGAAATGCAGACGTGTGTCAGTGTTGGCGAATGCAAGGCATGCTTTAATAGGTGCGTCCCTCATTCCCCAATTAACCATCATGCTAGTGCTGACACAAGAATTATGTAACATGCCACCAACTTGAAAGAAATGTGTTGCTGCAATCAGATACAAGCTCGTCATGCAGCAGCACAGATGACATGCCTCCCGTACATGCCTTTCCTGGTGAAACATTTCAATAAACATGGTGGTGGCTCCTGCCACTGCCACACAATCCACCAAAGAAAGCTGACATCGGGGGTGCAATCCCCATGTCAGCATGTCCCCCAACCCCCACATTGTATGGCACACTGAGAGCCCACCCTAGTGTGTCACCACTCACAGAAAGCTGACTGTGTCAGTATGTTCCTGCCCCACCCCAACCCCATTGTGTGGCACACTGGGAGCCCACCCCAGTGTGGCCAACATCACCCCCAGAAAGTCATGGGTCTCACTGGGAGACCACCCCAGTGTGCCTAACATTTGTTTTATTTCACTTGAAAAGAAAGAAAATGGTCCCATGATATTTTCTTTTTTTCAGTACCTGAAAAAAAGAAAACGGTCCCTCATTGTCCATGGTGCCCCCTTCCCCAACCTGCATCCACCTTCTGTGCACCTCACCTCCCCACACCCCCCTCACTCCATGCTTACCTCCAGAGGTCTGGTGCTGTGATCTTCATTGGAGCAGGAACACGTTTGGACTCTTCAAAGTCAAACTGCAAAATGAAGAAATGCTGGTAAGCTATATAATGGCATAAATGGGGGAAGGGGGTTCAACTTAGGTGGATATCTCAGCAATTGTTTTGAATTTTGGCTCCACATTTTCAACATGGGTCCTGAAAGAACATTTCGTGGTCACTGCATGGAATCACCTTTTGGGACTGATGAATGAAATGATAGTGCCACTGTTCATGTAGTGGGGTCCCAAAAAGTCTATGTTGCAGATTTGGTGAAAAAATTCCAAACAATGACTGTGTTACTAGTGTGCATTGCGCAGTTTCCATGCACGCTCGTAACTTCAACAATTTTTAATATTTTCACTCCAGATTTTCAATGTTGCCATTTTTTCACATCTCCTTATGAACAGTAGAGCTGTCATTTTTCACATCCTGCCCAAAATGTGTTTTCATGCCTGTGGCACACAAACGTGCGGTCGCTGTGGGAAATCAATGTTCAGGACAGATTTATAAAATCATAGTGACACTGTTCATGAGCGGAGATCCAAAAATGCCTATGCTGAAAATCTGGTAAAAAAAAATCCCCAAAATAATTGTGTTACGGGCATGCATTGCGCAGTTTCTACGCACGCTCGCGACTGCACCAATTTTTCATATTTTCACTCCAGATTTTCAACATTGCCATTTATTTACACCTCCTCATGAACAGTACAGTTGTCATTTTTCACATCCTGCCTGAAATGTGTATTTTCACCTGTGGCACCAAATGGTGCAGTCGCTGTCCAAAATCACCTTTCGGCTAACGAACTGATAGTGCCACTGTGCATGAGTTGGGGTCACAAAAACCCCATATTGAAAATTTGGAGTGAAAATACCAACAAACACCCAGGGTGTTAGGGTTTCCAACTGTAATGCCCCATGCTGCAGAGACTGACAGGCATTAGGGGTGTGACTTGGGATTGTTGGCTGTAATACTCACACCATCCCTTCCCCATCCCCACCCTGCTGTCAGTGACAGGCATTGAGGTGTGTCTTGGACTCTTCAGCCCTAAAGTTCACCCCATTCTCCATACTTTTATTTATTTTTATTTTATTTTAGTCTTTGATAAACGGGTATGGTCCACTAGGCACAAGTGCCTGTTTTCAGGGGTGACCTGGGACCACTGGGTGGTTAAGTGACTTGCTCAGAGTCACACAGTATGCAAGTGGAGGCTGTGAGAATCAAACTCAGGTCTGGTCTGCTGGATGTATCAAGCTCATTCACACCTCATTCCTGTAACCTCTAGGCTATACTGCATCCATCTCAGTGTATTTCCTTATGGAATGGGGTGAGCATAAGGCTCAAAGACACCAAGGCACAACGCAACACTTGTCAGTGTCTGCAGGGTAGGGTGAGGTGAGGTGAAATGGCATGAGCGTTATGGCCGATGACCCAAAGGCACACCCCAATGCCTGTCAGTCTCTGCAGGGTGGGGGTGGGGTTGACGTCAGTTCAGTACTTCACTGCCATTCCTATTATTCATCTCCGTAACTCCTGCACTACCAATGCCAATGCTAGCAAAACAGCATTTAGCATTGACAAACGCTTGTTTATTGTGTGGCTGGTGATTTCTGAAAATTTTACTTTTGGACCTCTCTGTGATACCAGCCCCTGCATACTTCCTTTGAAGTAATTTTTGAACAGAACCCACCCCACTCTCTCTTTTTGTGTGGATTATATTGTGTGGAAAATAGCAGTAATTCCATGGGGTGGATGGACTTCATGGACATTTTTGAAAGGACACATGAGAAGCTCTTATAGAGCACTGGTAGCTATTATTTTGGTTTTCTAAATTGTAGTGCACCTTTCAGTGTTTGGACTATACATCCCATGTGAATATCTGAGACCATTGTTTTCTTTATTTGTATGAGATACCATAGTATAGACACTGAAGAAAAAACAATTAACTATTTAGGGTTTTGTTTTGTGATAATTGCTCTGTGGTTATGGAAAGTTGTGAGGAAAGAGGGACCAGTTTAGAAACTAAACAGTATACATTCAGCTTCTCAGAAGCTGAACAAAAAACACTTTATATGGCCATCAGGTCCACCAAGGATTTGGAAGTAGACTCTAGTGAGGATGAACTATTGTATAACATTGAACAACTTAAAAAGAAGGATGCTAAATTTGAGTGGCATGGTATAACTCTTGCAGAATACATTCATTACAAATGTATTCCAAGACAATTAAGAGTATTGCTAGAGCCCAACCTGGGGGTAGAATCTAAAATACTGGATGAGAAATGGGAAGGTATAAGAACCAGATTTTATGCATGCCCTGATACAGGCAGTGTTGCAAGGATGGAGTGCATTGGCAGAGGAAATACAAATAGCACAAGATCAGTCAAAGCTTAAAACAGAGGAGGAACAGTTCGAAAAAACATTACAAGACATCAAGAAAAGACTTAACACAGCTGAAGAAGAACTCAAAAAAACTAAAATTAGGAAATTTAAAATTAGGAAATTTACTGATGACTATCGATTGAATGAAGTCTATAACTGGAAGATAAATCCACCCTATAAAGGTAGAAGGGAAGACACAGACTCTGATAGTTCAGGTAGTTACACAAGGAGAATTGATAGCCCCCTCTCCAGACACAGAGGAGATCAATCTAAAGATGCTTTCTTAGATCAAGAGGATCCCAGGGAAGGGACATCACAGGATTCAGAATAGGAGGAGAGAACACCGTGATATTACACGAGGGCCCAGGGGCCAGTTTCCAAAATAGAAGTAGACAATTATCACATTCCCAGAGTAGAAGGGAGAGGAGGAGGAGGAGGCAGAGGGAGAAGAACCAGTGGGGGAAGGAGGGGGGGAGAGAGACAGTTCCTGTGTCCACCACCATCTCTGTGAAAAAATACTTCCTCACATTGGCTCTGAGCTGTCTCCCCTCTAGCTTCAAATTGTGTCCCCTTGTTCTTGTACATCTCTTTTTCTGAAAGATGCTACCCTCTTGGACTTGGTTGATTCCACTGAGGTACTTAAAAGTTTCAATCATGCCCATCCCCCCTTTCCACAAGAGTATACGTATTAAGCTGCTTTAGTCTCTCCTCATATGGCTTCTCTTGCAGACCCTGCACCATTTTAGTTGCCCTCCTCTGGATTGCCACCATCCTATGTCCTTGCAGAGATGGGGTCTCAAGAACTGGATGCAGTACTCCAGATGGGGTCTCACCAACTGTCTGTACAAGGGGATAACAACTTCCTGTTTTCTGCTGGTGATGCCTCTCCCTATAACATCCCAGTATCCCCCAATCCCTCCCTACTGCCTTCTCACATTGCTTGCTAACCTTAAGGTCATCTGATATGATTACCCCAGGTTCCTTTCAATTTTGTTGTTGTTACTACCTCTTCCCCATTGTGTACTCTTCCCCTGAACATAACAGATAACTATGAAATTCTGGACAGAGATCCCACTCCCAGAATTGCAGCTAGTATAAGGGAAATCTTAAATGAGCAAGTGACACTGGGACACTTACATAAATGGCAAAGAGAACTCCTAGATACTAATTTTCCAAAAATTCCTGTGTTTTATGGATTGCCTAAGATCCACAAGAACCCATTAGACTCCCCTGGCCTGCTCAATTGTGTCTGGAAATGACTCTGTGTTGGAATCTCTTTACAGTTTTGTAAATGTTTATGCACAGTCAGTGGCAGCCTCCATGGAGAGCTATCTTAAAGACACAGGAAACATGTTAGAACTTATACAATGGGTGAATAATATAGCAGACTGTGAGTTTATACTGTATAGTCTAGTTGTAAAGGATCTATATACATCTACACCCCATGAGGAAGGTTTAGACAGTATGGCAGTAGGCTTGAATAAAAGTATTATGGAGGACATGCCCCGTATCAGCACTTTAATAGAATTGGCAAGATTTGTTCTCTACAAGAACTATTTCAAATTTGAGGACTACTTTTATAGACAGAAGAAGGGGACAGCTATGGGGAGTACCCTTGCTCCCATGTATGACAGTCTCTATATGGATCTTTTTGAAAGTTCATTTATACTAAATCCAATGTACAACCCATATTATAAATGCAGTACATCAAGCTCTACAAACACATTATAGATGATATCTTGATCTTTTGGACAGGTACATCTGAAGGTTTAGAAGAATTTTATAATTTCATCAATTCACTCACTGACAGTTTAAAATTCACCATAGTGTCAAGTAACCAGGGGGTATCCTTTCTGGACCTCATGATCTATAAGCATGAAGAAAAGCTACACACTAAAATTTTCATGAATGAAACTGATCAAAACACTCTATTACATGCAGAGAGCTTACACTGATCAATAGTATCCCATACTCTCAGATGTTGAGAGTGAAAAGAAATTGCAGAAATTTAGATGAGAGGGAGCAAGAATATTCTACTATGGTGGACAGATTAATTGCTAGGGGATATAGTAGAAGAACTGTGAACCAATCTATAAGGAGGGATAAAAATCAGTGAAACACTATAAGAGAAGAGAATATCACAGACAGAATGGTTTTATCCTTGGGGTATTCAGCCTTCACTACCTCTATTAGGAATATTGTCTTTTCACATTGGGATATCCTCAGGTCTACTAACATATCCAAATTACAAAGAAAACCCGTAGTAGCATCTCAAAAAGTGAAAACCATCAAGGATAGATTAGTACACTCGGAGCTGAAGGGTCAAGAAATGCAGGGTAGACAATTGCTGTTGGGGCCACTGGAGCCAGGAATGCATTCATATAGCAGATGTGTTCATTGTGGAAATAATTCCAAAAAGAAAGAAAATTCACATCCAAATGGAAACTGTAGCTTTCCAATCAAATGTTTAATTAATTGTGATATAGATCATGTGATCTATGTTGTGATCTGTCCCTGCTCAAAATACTATGTAGGGAAGACTAACAGGGCTCTGAAACTTAGAATCAGTGAGCACAAGAGTTGAATTAGAACATGAGTGGGGAACTCCCCTGTAGCACACCATTTTAACTCTGTACAACATTTAACAGCATCTCTAAGATTTTGGGGTATAGAGAGAGTCGAACCATCATCTGGGGAAGTGATTAGAAGAAAATGGTAGAAAGGAAAGAGATGTACTGGATCTATACACTGGGGGACACTGAGGACAGGTTAGGTATAACAGAAGAGGAAAACTGGCAAGCATGCTGGTACGAACAAATAAAGTTTTACATTTATTTGTGAAACTATAGTCTGAAAAAAATTGATGTGGAGAATGCCCCCTGTATGTAAAACAATATCACATAATATGATGGTATAGTATTCAATACATGGCATTTCTGCCCTTGGTATTGGTTCTTCTTATTACCCTTCATCTCTTATAGATAGACTCCCTAGAGGTTAACAAAAAGAACCTTTTGTTCCTTTTACCCTTAAGAAACTTATCTCCATATACTCCTCTCCTATTTGTGCTCACTGACTCTGTTTTTCCAGCACATTCTATCTCCCCCTCCACACACACACACACACAATTATGCATTGTTTGAGTTTTGTTTTATATATCATTTTAACTGCAGATTAACATCTTTGTTCTAACCCTAAATGTCTGGCAAAATTATCCTTTCCCCGGGAGCAATCACAGTGCTTAAACCTTGCATTTAAAAGAGCTGTGTCTGATGGCAGAAGGCATGAGCTGCTCTTCTCCATTGTTTACATCTTGAGCAGCTCTGTTTATTGTTGCTGAGCAGCCACCAGACACCTGACCTTGGGGGCATGTTCCCATTGATCTGACAGTAGTCCTTGCTGCGTTGGTGGTGACCACTGATTGGAAGATGTTCTGGTCTGCCCTAAGCCTCAGCAGCATAAAAGAGAAGTCTTTAGCAGCATTCAGCACAGTACACAATGCTATCTTACAAAGAGTAAGCCAAATAAGGTAAGAGAAAATGATACTCTGCTGGTCAGGATACATATTTTTATAGCACTAGCTTTTCTGACAGAATGTAATGAGATCACATAAAAACTGAGACTATTCCTACTTTTTTAGGCATTTACCAACACATTTGGAACCTCTTGTACTGCAATGAATTTAACTATAGGGTATGTTTCACCATTACAATGTGATTAGAGTGTAGACAATTATTGTTATCATAAGTAAGAGAAATTAGCAAACTCTGGCCAGAACCGATAGGGCTGCAGGAGTGGAATCTGGGTTAAAAATATTGAAAATTATTTTTTTGTAAATATTTTTACACCTAATTTTCAACACAGCCTTGTGATGAACCTGTCTTATAAAGAAGGGCAGAGGAAATGTTCAACTCCTGGCCTAAAGGTGATGTCATTCAGGGACTGCAAAATCAACTTTTGAGCTGCACGCACACATTTTGGGCAGGAGTTGAAGAATGACAGCTGTCACACTAATGAGTCATTGTACCAAAATGTCTATGTTGAAATGTTGTGGTAAAAATACTGAATATTACCAAAGTTATGAGGTCACATTTGCAAAAATTCAACATAGCATCATAATTTAAAGTGGCAACACTCTGGTGAATATTTTGACCAATACATTTGTATGCTACTTTAGATTGCCACTTACCGCCTGACTTGTATGATACCCTTCTTTCCACACTTTGAGTACTCTTTTCATGTCTGAAATAATGAAAGTAGCAATCCTTTTAATATGGCTTGGACCAGGTTTTCATCAGTATTTGTAGATGTTTTTGAACAACTATTGTTCAGTAAGGTCAGAGAGCACTGCCTGCTGCATAATAATTCATTTTAGTCACGACAGAAGTGATATATAAACAACAGATGGACAGAAACAGCTGAAAATACTGATGAAGACCTGGTTCACACTGTATTTACCCTTAGGCTGCTGAAAGAACTAGAACATAAAGGAATTTTGGAGTGATATTAGTCTATGCCACACCAAGGGTTAGAAGATGTGCTCCTTTTATTATTTCAGACATGAAAAAAGTAGTAAAGTAGAATAAAACTGTGGAAAGAAGGATATTATACAAGTCAGAAGGTAAGTGTCAATCTAAAATGGCATAGAATAGCATAGGTCAAAATTTTTACCAGATTGTTGCACTGTTGTTTTAATAGATGAATATACTAGAATCTTAGAACACACGACTGTGCAAGGTATAATACCACCCCATATTACATTTATTCAAAGCCAGAGAACACATTGCTGTTCTTTTTTTTTTTTTTGTTGAAAATGTTTAACTTTGTCCACACGGAGGACATTTGGATACAGCTTTACTTAAGCCCTAAATATCATGACATCAGGGTAGAAAGGGGGTTAGGGTGCATTTAGATGGAAATGAGGATAAGGTGAAGAAAATGTGTTTTGGTACTAGACTGTATAAAGATCCTGCTGAAAGAATGCAACACATATGTCCTGAAGACACACACTATATACGAAACTGGTTGAGGTGTATCCAACCAGTGGGGCAACTGCTTCTTTTGAATTTGAGCACTGGTGCATGTTTTGAATAAGATTAAAGGATTTCATGCACAGTGATTATGTGGTCCCAAGGTTTTGTTTGCAAACACATATGTCAAGCTGAGAAACACCAGCTTGGCATAGATGATGAATTCTTTGGTGTGGTCTTATAGTGCAACAAGTTAAATTGTGTCCATATTCATTTTTGAGTGGGGGATTGTGAAAAATGTCAGATGGTTGTCAATTTCAATCCACCTTTTTTCTTCTTTGATGATAAAACTGCTGCTTTAAGAAAATGGGCTATGTAGAACATTATGAGCCATTATTTTTTCAATAACCCCAACTTTTTACACCATGTGGGTCACTGTCCCACATAGGAAAACTGACCTTCTCACTCCTGAGTACAAACCAAGCCCGCTTTTTGCACTGACAAATCCCCCAGTCTGCCACTTGCTTAGTCACAGTGAATTTATGTAGCATTTAGTTCTGCATATTTATACAGTTGCATAAAATGCCAACTGACATCCTTTGTAAGCTTCCTTCTGTCAGTTTCTTCATATTTCCTCCAGTGTTTACATTTACTGTAGCAGTAAAGAGAATGTGTTCAGTACTAAAAATAAAAATAAATTTGCTGGTGGGCTTTCTGTTTAGATACCACTATTAAGGAGAAGCTGCATTTTCAAAACAGGAATACCTGGAAGGGTCTAACAGATAATATCCACAGTTATGTTTACTAGTAGTTGTTGCTGTCTCCTCCCTGTGTAACTAAGCAAAATGGATTCGGAGTGGCGGGACAAGTAATATGGTGCTCAGCAATGAAAAAACTGAAACAGGCAAAAGGATGAGGAGCACCCACATATGCAGAAAGCACCAGGACTGCAAAAGTATTATTCAAAGTCCTTTATTTAACTAAAGTACATATTGCACCCACACTTGGTGAACATATAAAAGTGATGGCTAAGCTGCTCTGAAAGTGGTGCTTCTCTTGGCCCCTGCCAGGTATCATCAGAGTGAATCACTGTGATGATGCCTGGCAGGGAGCAGGAGAAATGTTAGTTGCAGAAAGGCTCAGCTGACACTTTTTTATGCTCACTATGTGTGGGTGCATTATGTACTGTAGTTAAATAAAGGACTTGGAATGACATTTTTGCTGTCCTAGTGCTTTCTGCATATGTGGGTGCTCCCCATCCTTTTGCTTGTCCCCGTTGAACAGCAGGCTGAGATGGGACATGAGCTCAGTCTTCCCATTCTCAGAGGTATTGACAGGATTGAACATAGGTTCATAGGTTGATTACAAGTCTTTAAGGTCACTGGACCCATTAACAACTCGCCACTTATCAGTGGTAGTACCACCATTTGTCATCTCCCATCTATCTATTGAGCGCTCCTTTAAAAGAGACCAGTGAGTCACTGTTCACTACCCAATGAGGTAAGCTGTTCCAGCATGATATCACTCTCTGATTAAACCAATTAGGTCTTTGGACAGTAACAGGTATATCCCCCATATCTTCAGATTATGTGCTCTTGTTCCTTTTCTTATTACTCTCCTACTTATTCCTATACTTTCGCACATCAAGTCATCTTTCATTGCCCTGTATACCGGGCAGAGATCCCCCTTATACATCTGAAATCCAAGGAATACAAATTCTAATTCTTCAGTCTATCACTGTATGACATACCTTTTTGTCTAATTATTTTTCTCGTTGCCCTACGTTTTACACCCTCCATTAGTTTCAGTCCTCTAATACTCTGAGGAGCACAAAATGCAGAGTTGTATTCCAGGTGTGGTCTCACAAAAGAAGTGAACGATGGAACCATTACTTCCTGTGATTTACTTCTAATATTTTTAATATTTTTTTCTCCTGTAATCCAACTCTAATATCCTGTTAATTTTTTGGGCACATTTCCCAGCACGAGCTTCAAACTTCAAATCATTTTTAATGATTACTCCCAGATCTTTCTCTTCCCCTTTTTCCTAAATTCTTTTACCATTTAATATGTACTGATAGTAACGGTTATCTTTCCCTAAGTGCATCACCTTACACTTCCCATTGAAACTCAACTTATTGTTTCTCACCCATTCTTGTATTCTATATAGATCCTCCTGAAGTTTTTTTAGCAGCCTCTGCACTATTTATAATAATGCCAGTTTTACTATCATCCACATACTTGGCAATCTAAGAATGACATGATGTCTGCATAGATGAAAAAAATATATCAAACAAGGTCGGTCCCAAGACTGAACCATTTTGTTGTTAAAGGTTCTATTTAAAATTTGTCATATTACATGTAAATGGCATACAGTATCATATATAAAAAAAGACATTAGCAGTCTGATACTAATATGACACATCCTCAGGATACAAGGAGGCTCATAAAGTTACAACTGGCAATAAAGGTAATGAAAAGTATAACATCAGACCTGGTATTAACTACCCACAAGGCATAGTTTCAACAGTTGGTTAGTAGATGAAAGTATTAAAAAAAAACATTACATATAAACCACAATAAAAGTAAATATAAATTATATAGAAGTCCATTTTGGACATTTTGGGGTGAAGCACTGAGGATATAACATGTTTAGGTGTTCATTCATATATATTCCTTCTCTTGAGAGACATTTTCTCTTGCACTGAGGATCCAATGAACTCCGTGATACAAAATACAAATGTCAGGCAAGTATTCTAAAAAACAATAAAAAGCAGAACATTATTATATCAGATGCTCATTTCATCATAATCATACAGTGGTAGCCATATAAAGGTGTCTCAGTACTGAGGTATGCCTAGAAATTTCTCATTACTGTGGTGTGCCCAGGTATACCGAGGCAAAATGAGGCAGAATCACATTACAATCAATTCAGATTGCAACTTGAGTGCCTCAGTGGTACCTCGAGGTAGGCAACTTTTAGATAACTACCACTGTAATACAATTAAAAAAAAACACTTTTGTGGCAAAGCATGCCTGCCATCTTTATATACAGAAAATAAAGACTGTCTATAGAAATCATTCACACCTGGGCTATAGTGAGCCACCAAGGTATACATCCATTATGGCTGAGCATCTGATATAATAATGCCCTACTTTTTATCTAATGTTTTAGAATAGATTCCTGATATTTGGAATCATTGTACTGCAGAGTTCATTGGTTCCACAGTTCTAAAGAACATGTCTCTTAAAAGAAGTGATATATAAATGACTATCTGTCAATTTTATATCGTCATTGCTTCACTCCAGCATCCACAAAATGGATTTCTATATGATTTATATCTCCTGATAGTGTACTTTATATGTAAAGCTTTTTTTATAATTACATGCATTAACCTACTGTGAAAATATGCCTTTTGAGTAGTTTATACCAGGTTTGATATACTTTTCATTACCTTAATTGCCAGTTGTGATTTTATAAGTGCCTCCTCATATCCTGAGGATGCATCATATTCATTGTTTAAAATGTTTTATTTGTACACATCACTGGTGGTGGGTAATATAATAATCAGTTACAATAGTGCTACAAATATAGCATAAGGAAAAAACAACGATGTCCGAATGGCATACCACAAACAGAGACAGGGATTAGACAGTGCTGTGCAGTAAGCACTACCCAGGTTGCTGTTTATAGTACTAGGAAGAAGACAAGGGCTGGGAAATCAAAAATAGTGGGTGAGCTGCTTCTGTGACAGAGAGGACTGAGACATGGAGCTGCTTGGCCACAATGGTATTGGAGATCAGGGTTCTAATCCTGGCATTCAAAATTTTGTTTTTCTCTCGTAATCCAATTCCAACTCAGAGTTGATTATTTTAGTTAGGGGGGGGTATGGGGCAGATCCCCCACTAAAATAAGGGTTTGGACTGGTAGCAGTTGTCAGTGTGCTTTGTGACTGCTACCAGTGGCATTGCTTTTACTTGTGGCATTTGTTCCTGTCACTGTTCTGCATAGTGCTGTATGGGGAAGGTGCTGTTACTGACAGTGCTGTTCATACATGTGCTATTCAGACCTAGTGACAGATAATATAAGGGCATTTCTGCATTAAGCTACTAACTGTGATAAAACTCTGCTTCTGGAGTGAAACATTAGTTGTTTTTGTCCCAATCTGGCATAGCATTGCTCCCTAATAGTCATTGCACTGCTGCACTTTTGTTGTTTTTAGTATTCATCCTATGAATTCCGATATGCTTTTCTATTAAGCGGGTTAAAGTTTTACTGCTGACTATGGAATAACACTGCTTTTTATTTGATGTACAAATGGCAAGTACACAAATGTGAAATAGTACAATGAATAGCAGAGAGCAATGCTACAATAGATTAATGCAGAAAACAACTGTTTCTTTCGAAAACATCACTGTAGATGGGCTCCCGTTGTCTGTTTACTTTTTTTCGTGGCTTGTTGGACCGGGGGGGGAAGGGCACCTAGTGTTAGAATGGAGGGTTGGCAGCACTGGAGTTTGGCTGTCATTGTTTGCTTACTTTTTGTAATTTACTGTCTGACTCTAGGTTTAGGCACTTGGTGTCAGAACTGGGGAAGTCTGGTGGCAACAGGGTTGAGCAGCAAGTGGCTACTTGTTTTTATTTTAGTTTATCACCCTACCCCATAAGTGGGCACCCAGTGTTGGTGTCAGGGAGTGGCACTGTGGCTTGGCTCTTGGTGACTGCCTAGCTGCCTGAATCAGGAGTCACCCAGCCAACCATGCCCACCAAACCAGAACTGCATTGTCATTGACTGCAAGCTGCAGCACAGAAGCCCCCCCAACCCAGCAGTATAGTTAACCTTAAAAGAGCTGTACTATGCTGTGCATTTTCATAAAATCCTAGAGCACAGTCTGGTCAGTAATGAGAGAGTGCAGCACCCGTTGGCCACCCTGCCCAGCCAGTAGCTGCAGCACAGAGTCAGGCCCTCAAGTAAAAGTCCTGCCAGCAGCAAAAACAGCCAAGAAACTGCCTGCAGAACCAGAGTGACAGGGCTCTGACTGCTTGTGCCTTTTTGTTAAGGTAAGTGGATGGGTTTATTTGAAAATGTCTCAGCACTATGGGGAGAGGAGGGGAGAGACTCAAAAGAGAGAATGCATGGCCCTCGATCTCCTGGCCTGCCACTGTGGGTGGCCAATCCATTGAGGACCATTTTGGTAGGTGGATACCTGCTCTAAAGGGTTGGGATGGTCATTTCTTCTTGTTTGGGTGATGGGGAAGGCTTTACTTCTCCTGCTCAAGGGGGAATAGCTTTGATTTTCCTGGGGGGGCCTGATTCTCCTGGCTTGGGGGGGTGAGGATGGCCCTGTTTCTTTTGGCTTGGGGAAGGGTATCTCCCGGTTTCTCCTAGCTTGGGGGGTGGCCCTGCTTTTCCTGGCCTGAGGGTGGCACTATCTTCTGGGTCATGTGGCCCAGATTCTTCTGCTAGAGAAAGCAGTGGGCAGGGCCATTCCTCCTTCCCTGAGCCAGGAGAAGCAGAGCCCTCCCAAGCCAAGAGAAGCCGGGCCATCCATACTCCACCCCCCAAGACAGGAGAAGCAGGGCCATCCCCTGTAAAAATAAAATATATTTTGCATTTTTACTTTTAGAAACATAACATTCATCATTAGTTCAAATACTCCAAGAAGCAAGCATGAATATGCACATATGCTTTCCATTTCAGTTTCGATAGGTGCCCAGGCTTCCAAATGTATGCCTAGCCAGTGCCCTGGTAACGAACAGAAGCTGGAGCTTCCACTGTTGCTAGCCTTACATGCTGTGAAACTTGATCAAATAGATGTAAAAAATGTAAATGTGGAGGTGGACATTGGACAGAAAAATTACATGAAAGAGGTGAGGAATTTGCAAAAAACTCTGCAAAAACACAATGTAGTTATGGTACTGAAGAAAAAAATTAAATGTCAACATTTATATATATAAATGCACACAAGAAGGCTGAAGATTAATGACCAGCATAATCAAGGGTTAAGACTCAAATGTATTGCAAGGTCATCTGAGAACAGGGGGAGTTGAAACCATTAAAATACCAGAAAAGGCACACAGCTTCATTAACTATCTAATTATTATAACTATCTTAGTTTTAAAGACACATTTTGCAGGAAATCAACACATATACTACAGAATCAGGTAAATATGCTATAGTGCAGGAAAAGAAGTGCCATTGACAAGAAATAATCTTTTCATTGTTTATGGAAATTAGCTGTTCCATAGCTATTTATCTTGCATGCCCATGAAATGATGAATGTGTTTCAAGAGAAATTACAGCCATTACTGCCTTAAGCTCTTTTAAGAGGCACAATTTTTAAGGGTCTCTAGAAACAATGCTATATACTGTAGGCAGGGTAGAAGGATACACTGAAAACTCCCAAAATGTGTGCCTTGATACTCCAGTTTACCAGCTACAGACAGCAAGATGGCTGTATGCCATGCTGGATTCAAAAGAAAACATGTGTTTCTTTTACTCACTGAAGCACTACATGGTTAGGGAGGAGAGGTGATTCTCCAGAGCATTTGTTTCTTAATACCTAGGCTGCTGAAAGAACTAGAATGACTATTTGATTGAGCTCTGGATAGATGTTCAGTCTGCAGCACTGCAAGGGTTAAATTGAAGGAATGCCAAGAGGTGGAAGGATCATTTGAAAACTCCAAAGGAAGTGTTCCACAGTCTGAATCCTGTAGCTCATTTTTAGAGCTGATGCAATAGGGCTGCAGGCTCTGCCTACCTGCAGCCCTAAAAATGAGGTTGTTGCTTTCAATTCCACTATTAATTTGACAATGAGTATCTAAATTCATTGGTAATAGAAACATTTTCTATTTGTGATGCTACCCTAAGGTTAAAAGATTAAAAATAGTGATTCAGACACAGTCTAGGATGTAATGAAGGTTTAAATTTAATATAAAATTAACATTGTTTAATGTATAATGTTACTAAGATGCCATAGGGTTGATAAAATGATTAAGACACATGGTGCTTGATAGAAATAACAGACAGAGAGAGAGACAAGGGCTGGCAGCATAGCCTAGTGGTAAGAGTAATGAGCTTGGTACAATTAGCAAGCAGAGGTGGGTTTGATTCCCCTGGCGGGCCTTACCTGGTTTACAAAGAATATAATAAAATACAATGAAAAATGTATCTTTTACAGAGAATGTTACATTTATTTCTAAGAATTTTATTTCCTGATTTCACCTGTTATGAATCAAAAATTACACCATTAACAGTGTTTCAATTACAAGGTATGATTACCTGTTTGATTTGATTTATTATCATTTACTGTTGTCTATGAATGATAAAGATATGAGTAAGATGAATTTTGCATGAACCTAACATGAAAATATTTCACTTATCTTATGATTAGGTTAAAACATAAAATAGGAACTACTGAGAGTTTATTGGCAGAAGTTCACTGGTTGCAGATTAAGCAACACTAGAGAGAAAGGAATGTGTGACTGTGAAATAGGAAGTTCTTCGGACGCTGTAACCAGTGGGCCTGTAGCTTAATGGTTAGAGCGCTGGAACGGCATACCAGAGGTCCGGAGTTCAAATCCCGGTGCGCCCACATTTTCCTTTCTCATTTCCATCCTTGGTTTAAAAACTATATACCTTGCAGGGGTTAAACTGCACTGAGAAGTAGTGGAATTTCTAAATTGGTTTCTGGTTGCAGATTAAGCAACACTAGAGAGAAAGAATGTGTGACTGTGAAATAGGAAGTTCTTCGGACTGTAACCAGTGGCCTGTAGCTTAATGGTTAGAGCGCTGGAACGGCATACCAGAGGTCCGGAGTTCAAATCCCGGTGCGCCCACATTTTCCTTTCTCATTTCCATCCTTGGTTTAAAAAACTATATACCTTGCAGGGGTTAAACTGCACTGAGAAGTAGTGGAATTTCTAAATTGGTTTCTGGTTGCAGATTAAGCAACACTAGAGAGAAAGGAATGTGTGACTGTGAAACAGGAAGTTCTTCGGACACTGTAACCAGTGGGCCTGTAGCTTAATGGTTAGAGTGCTGGAACGGCATACCAGAGGTACGGAGTTCAAATCCCGGTGCGCCCACATTTTCCTTTCTCATTTCCATCCTTGGTTTAAAAAACTACCTTTTAGGTATGAAGTATAATTTAGAACTTTTCATTTTACTTCAAATAGTATGTGCTATAAAACTGGTACCAAACAGAGAGTAGAGACAACATATACATAATTTTATAGTGTTGTTATTTAATTTTGTTGTTGAATAAAATGCAAAACTAGAAAGATATATAGCCTTTGTGATATCTGGGCACTACTACAGAAAACTTATTGAACAAAATAAAAGAAGTAGAACTGAATTTTTTCTTGTGTGGCTGGTGATTTCTGAAAATTGAACTTTTCAACCTATCTTCCATACCAGCCCCATGCGTACTTCCTTTTGAGTAATCTTTGAAGGGAACCCACCCCACTCTCTCTTTTAGTCTCTACATCCTCCCAGGCACTGAAGCTTCCTCGATACAACAAATCATGGACTCCATCCTCATTCACCACCAGGGGACATTATTCATTGGTGGAGACTATAACTGCCTTCTAAATCCATTGCTAGACTCTACCAACCCACAGCCCATACTGTCCACAATAGGACAATGACATATTTAAAGGCTACTTAAAAATATGGCCTTATAGATATATGGCGCCTCCTACATCCCATGACAAGACAATTCACTTTCTATTCATACTCACACAGACATTATTTGAGACTAGATTATTTCTGTATTAGTAGAGAGCACTTGGAATGGATAACTAGAGTGGACATAGACACTATAAATGTATCAGACCATGCTCCCATAATATAAGACCTAGCAATTCCTGTAGAGAAAAAAACACACACAATGGCTATTCAACTCCCCATTACCAAGGAACCCAGAATTCATCACACTTTTACAAGAGAAAACACCTAGAATCATCAGAGAAAATAACTCTAAACAAGTGACCTCATAGGTGTAACTGGCACATATGCAGGATGATTCATCACTGTTACCACTCATTAAACACTTCAACAGATAATTCAAGCATACTATAAAGGAGGTTCCCAAGAAGCGAAAATATTACCCTACTGACTTCAAAACCAACATAAATTGGCAACCATTACAAAACTGGCAGATCCTCATACAGGTAAAATTCATTATTGGACATCAGGCATTCTTAGAATTCTGCAAGAATTTTCTACTTCACCATATACGGTAGAGGAAACTCCCTGCCTAGAAGATGTCCACTCTTTCATATAGGACCTACACCTCCCCACACTAGACGAGATGCAAATAACCATCCTTTTACAAGTAATCTACCCCAGAACTACTTTATGCCTTCAAAAATACCAAAAATGGGAAAGGCCCAGGACCAGACGGTTGTGGAGCAGACTTCTATAAAGCCATAATTGACCTCTTGCATGATCCACTTTTGAAGACATTAGAGGAAAGTTATGAAACAACCAACTACCCCACATCGTGGTAATATACCAGTATTTCAGTCATATTTCAGTCATATTAAAACCTCAAAAACCAGCAACACAATGTGACTCCTATAGACCAATCTCAGTATTAAATCTGGATTATAAACTATTTACTAGCATAATAGCCCATCAACTAGACAATATTTTACCTGAACTAATACATCCGGACCAATCAGGTTTTATTAGAGATCACCACACAATGGATAATTTCAAAAGAACTCTATTATTAATAGACAATGCTACATAAGTAAGAATCTCCTGTTAGTTCTCAGTGTAGACACACAGAAACATAGAAACATAGACTTTGATGGCAGATAAGGACCGCTTGGCCCACCTAGTCTGCCCATTTCCCTACCTACTGGATAAGCTGCAGATCCTAGTTAACCAACCGCCTATTTCTTCCTAACCCCCACAAGAATTGCTTTATGTCTGTCCCATGCATTCTTGAATTCTCCCACAGGTTTAGACCCCACAACCTCCTCAGGAAGGCAGTTCCATGCATCCACCACCCTCTCTGTGAAAAAATACTTCCTCACATTGCCCCTGAGCTGTCCCCCCATCTTCAAATTGTGTCCCCTTGTTCTTAGACATCTCTTTTTCTGAAGGATGCTACCCTCTTGGACGTTGTTGATTTCACTGAGGTACTTAAAAGTTTCCATCATGTTCCTCTCTCCCTCCTTTCCTCAAGGGTATACATATTAAGCTCCTTTAGTCTATCCTCGTATGGCTTCTCCTGCAGACCCTGCACCATTTTAGTTGCCCTATTCTGGACTGCCTCCATCCTGTCTATGTTCTTGTGGAGATGGGGTCTTCAGAACTGGACATAGTACTCCAGATGGGGTCTCACCAACTGTCTGTACAGAGGGATAACAACTTTTTGTTTTCTACTGGTGATGCCTCTCCCTATACATCCCAATGTCCCCCCAGCCCTCTCTACTGACTTCTCATGTTGCTTGCAAACCTTAAGGTCATCTGATATGATTACCCCAGGTCCCTTTCCATTTTTGTTGTTGTTACTACCCCCCCCATTGTGTACTCTTCCCCTGGTTTTTGTTTCCCAGGAGCATTATTTTGCACTTCATTGCATTGAATCCAAGCTGCCATACTTCTGACCATTCCTCCAACCTTGCCAAGTCCCTTTTCATCTTTTCCATGCCCCCTTGTGTATCAACCGTGTTGCAGATCTTTGTGTAGTCTACAAAGAGGCATACTTTTCTTTCCAGTCCCTCTGCAATGTCACTTACAAAGACATTAAAAAGGACTGGACCCAGCACTGAACCTTATGGTACCTCACTAGTAACCCCCCTTTCTTCAGAGTGGACTCCGTTTACTATTATCTTCTGTGTTCTGTTGTCCAGCCAATGTTTTATTCAGGCTACCACCCTGGGACCCACTCCTAGTCTGGCTAATTTGTTTATTAACCTTTTGTGCAGAACTGTGTCAAATGCCTTGCTAAAGTCTAGGTAGGCCATATCCACAGCCCCTCCCTGGTCTATTACTTTGGTCACCCTGTCAAAGAAATCCTTTTATAGGGTTTCCTGGACCTTTCTGTAACATACCCTACAAAACTTTGTCTTCCCAGAAGTCCTCAACCTTATACAAGGAATATATACTACACCTCAAGCCACCGTGAAGGCAAGTGATTCACACTCATCTAGATTTCTTCTTTTAAGGGGCACCTATCAAGGCTGCCCCTTATCCCCTTATCTGTTCACACTACATGCTCAACTCCTAGCCCATCATCTTATACAAAACTAAGTAATTCATGGCAATACAATCAGAAAAAATTCCCACAAAGTCACATACTAAGCTGACAATCTCCTCCTTTATATCCCGACCCAAAAACATCACTTAGAGCTCTCACTAGCCTACAAAAAATAGAAACATTATCTACCTATAAAATTAACAACTCTAAAACTGAAGTACTGCAAATAAGTTTCTACCCCTCAGATATACTTATGATGCAACACCCATACAGTTGACATAGACCATACGTTAAATACTTAGAAGTCCACTTACCAGTGGGCCTCTCTACAGTATACAAAAAAAAAATTCTGCCATTAACAAAGCAAATAAATACTGACTTAAAATCTTGGGACCAGCTACCCCTAACACTTGAATACAGACTATATAAATGAATATCCTTCTTATATATTTATACATTTTTCAGATGATACCAAACCTACGGTACCACCCAAAATAGAATTCCATGCATAGAATAAAATTATTTCTAGATTTTTATGGCAAGGAGAGAAGCCTAGAATAACATACTAAAAAACTGCTATTACCAAAAATTAAAGGTGGCCTAACTCTTCCTAACTTTGTACAGTATGCCACAACATCTATGATCCAATATGTTCTCCACTGGATAAACCCACCTCCCACCCCACAGTGGGTGAGTGTAGAGAAAGAAATCATTCTTCAGCCCTTGGTCATACTACTTTTATTCCAACCTGACAATGCTAAAAGCTTACCCCAACCCCCCACTCTTACTTCAACTGTTCTTTAAAACTAGTATGCCTTCCTAGCTCTTAAAGTATACACAGTAGGGACTAAAAGGATAGGTATCCCAGCCTTAGATGCAACTTTCATCCCAGCTCATTGGGACCATAAATTTAAATCCTGGATAAAATTAAGCCTAATATAGGCCTACCAATTCTACTTAAATGACACATTCAAATCATTTGGTCAATTATGAGAAGAATTTCAACTCAGTAAAAGCAACCATTACAGATATTTGTGAAATCAGAACATACTTAGTAAAAAAAAACATAGGAATACTGGTAGATCAACAACAAATTACCCCAATCTTTCCCTTTATACTACACCTTATAATAGAAGCAACACCAACACATTTTATATCTAGGTGTTATCAAGCATTAATACCTAATCCTACAAATATTATGGAGAGCTTGCAATTCACATGGGAAGCAGAATTGGTATTGCATTAACAGATAGATAATGGTCCAAAATCTGGCAAAGAAAACATAAACTTACTAATTCATATCTATGGAGAGAGTATAGATGGAAAATAATTAGCAGGTATTTTCACACCCCACAAATAACTGCTGAATGTACCTCATCACATGATGCTTCATGCTGGTGGAACTGTGGGTGTGAAGTAACTACCCATACACATGTATTGTGGTCCTGCCCAGAGTTCACCTCATTTTGGAAAGCGGTGGAGGCAGTGCTACAACAGATTATTCCAAACATTCGGTTCTTTAACACCAGAAATTGCATTTGTCTTTCACTACCATCCCCAACTTAAACACAAACGCCATCTTTACAATGTGGGCAGCCAAAAAGGCTCTTACCAGACTGTGGTTGCAACCGACCCCCCCCAACACACACATACACACACACACACACACACACACACACACACACATACACATACACACACACACACACTTATTTCTCACAAGGAAGACATCATTTTAGAAATTTACAAATTAGAAAAAAATGACAGCACAGCTACAAAATAATCTCCCCTCCTTGCAAAAAAATGGAACACATGGCTCCAACAGTATATATCATGAATCTCAGACCAGTAGTGATACAATAGCTCAGAGAAAGTGTACCACAAGTGGAGAGATGGAAGACTTCAGACACTAGGCTGGACAGTCCAACATATTCATAACAAAACACAATACACCCCAAAAGTTAACCCATAATACTCAGTTCTCCTGCCTCTCCAATAATCAAATGAAAGGCAATAATGAAATGTACACATGCTGCATGTATAACTATGTATCTCTACATGACAAACTGATGGAAATATCTACAGGTATGTAAACGAAATATACCACACAAAAATGTTAATAAAATCCTGTTTAAACAAAACAGAGCAGCAAGGACTGTTTATATGTATTACTGACATTGTGCATATGGGTGTTTTCAAACTCTGACATAAATATATTTGCATAAGTAGGGCATTGTGGGCTCCATAGCTATTTCCCGTAGCTGTAAATAGCTGTTTTCTTCAAATATAAAATAGTTGTAGTTTAGTACCACATCTGATAATACTAACAATAGGTTAATATCATGTTCATTTTTGTCTCTCCACAAAAGTGTAGTTTCCATGGACTTTAGGCCCGCTGTATGTACAGTAGGATACTTGTGTATAAGTTCCTAATGTCTAGTGTAACCAATAGACCTTATTCTATATTGATTTTAAATTATTATCATTAAGAATTTATATGCAATGGCCCCCACTTATGCACCTATATTTGAAAGCACCCATATACTGTACACAATGTTAATAATTAGTATAAACAGTCCTTGCTGCTCTATAATAGGTTTATTGATGATATACTTGTTATTTGGGGAAAAACAGAAAGTGAACTGATACATTTTTTTGATTATCTGAACTGATGCACCCTGTACCCGAAGTTCACTCTGAAGTTTGACATAAAAAGCTGTTCCTTTCCTGGACCACATGATTTCCATAGAATACAATCAAATAATTGCTGACCTCCATACAAAACCTTTAGATAAGAACAGCATTTTGCGTGCAAGAAGTTATCACTAAAACAAGAAAAAGTTCCACACTCAGTCAAAAACCAACCATCAGACAAGTTCTACAATTAGAAAAAGTTTATTCCAGCACCATTAGAATCCGGGCAAGAACCCTCAGTGCCAGCACTTCAACCCACACAGGGTCTTCATCGGGGGCAAGTCTAGGAGGGAACAGAAGTGCACCATATTTATACAATTTTCAATTTAAAGTAATACATACTCAACATTCATTGTCATAGAAGACACTTGTCAAATAAAAGAAAACCACAGTTGAAATAAAATGAAATACCAAATACAAACCAAATACATAGAAAGGATATAAAAATTATAAAGTAAAAAAAAATCCCTTGCTAGGATAAAACTGGTATATAATTACAGGATGGAGACTAAGCTATGTAATAACAATCCAAAGACACTGTAAATTATGTGCTTACTTAGACATCTGTAAGCAAGTTACAGTTTTGTGATTCTAAAGATTAATGTAAGTGTCAAAAATGCTAAAATGGCAGAAAATGTAAAAAAACGAGGAGCTGACAAGAAGAAACTAAATAAAGGAATGGGAGGCGTAAATAAAATAAATTCAAGGGCACACAATATAATTGCAAAAAGTGGAGACTGAAGCATATAAACATTTGCGATAGAAATATAGAGAGAATGGGGGTCTGGGAATCAAACCCCAAGAAAAGGGTATTCAAATAGCAGATATGATGTGTCCCATAATTATCTATAAGGGGGGGAGACATAAGAGGATAGGGAAAGATCAAAAATCAAAATAAGAAAGAAATGGATAAAAGAATAAGGAGAGAGAGAGTTGGAAATTGATGGACCACAAATCGAGATGTTCCCACCCCAGTCCAATGTAAGTACTGAAGTAAGATGTCATCACCCTCTGCATTAAAAAATAGTATACCATACAGTCAAGCGTTAAGAATAAAAAGGAACAGTGGCACAACTGAGAGAGATCAAAAACACTTAGAGAAACTGAATGAGATATTCAGAAATAGAAGTTATAACACAAAAACCTCACAAAAAACAACAATTAAGGCAGACAATATACCAAGGCAGGAACTTTTGGACTTTTTTAATTATATCAAAAGGCTGCTTGAAAAGAACTGGACCATTCTACAATCTACAAATCAAGGAAACATAATTTTTAAAGAGAGGCCATGGATTACAGTAAAGGAAAACACAAACATTGACAAAAAAATAAATTAAAACACAACACTGGACACCTGAACCACCACCATCAATGTGGCTCAATAGAGGAATTAAATGATTTTGTAACTGTGGAAATTGTGTACATTGTAATAACTGAATAAAGTCCAAATTTATTAGATGCACATGCCAAGACAAAAAGTTTGAAATCAGGGATCTGCTCACCTGTAAGACAGCTCACTTGGGGCCCGATTACAAGACACTTGGTGCAACTCACGGGCGTATGTGAGTTGCACCATGCAACACTACACTGGGGACCCTGTGCCCTATTCTAAGACAGGCAGGGTCCCCAGCACCTATGCCTATGACTTGCGGCAGCTGCAGGCTAGCACCAAGGGAATGGCACACTGGACCTGGGTGCTGCAAGTCACGGCACACAATCCACTGCCCACCCCAGAGCCACCCTGCCCCAAAACACATCAGCAAGCAACTGGGGGCATCGGGGGGGGTGGCTGGTTGGCACAGGCAATTGGGAGGGCATGATGCAAAACAGACCCTGGCGTTCCCAAAGTTCAGGGGTTGGGGTGCATGACAGAGCAGGGGGCATGGGGGCATAGCCATGTGTTTTCTGCAGTACTGTGGGGGGGTATCCATCGCTGTGCCAGGATGGGTGCCCCTTAGATCACCTACTAGCTGGTCTAACCCTGCTATGCCATACCAGATCCTGGAATGGAGTAAGTGGTTATGGCAGCCACCCTTCCTGAATAGGGCACAGTTGCTGCCATAACCCACCCTTGCACCATGCCACTGTAGATTGCGAGCATAGTGGGTGTAGCAGCCTACCTTTGGCACAACCTGCATACAGCATGGCACAAGTCACCTCTTGGAATCACGACTTGCATTATGCCTGGTGTAAGGTGCTATTTGCACCATCGGGTTTGGCATAAATTGCCTTGCACCAGGCATAACCCAACTTGGAACTGGGCCCATGGTATATTGCACAGTCTACCCCTGTTTCTTATATCATGTTGGGAAAATATCACAACATCTTAAAACAAGAATCTCAGAACATAGAAACAATATAAGCAGGAATGATGAATGATCACCATTAGCAAAGCATTTTAATAAAAATCAACACCGGGGCCTGATTCCAAAAAGGTTATGCCTGACACAAGGTGCTTGCATCAAACATCAGTGATGCAAGTTGCACCTTGCTTCATAGTTTGTGGCATTCCCTATTCCAATACATGGTCTGCACTGGAATAGGAAGCTGCTGAACCAAATGGGCACTGCACCACCCTTGCAACATGCATCTGGGTATGCCAGGTTGCAAAGGGGCTGCTACATCCTTTAATTTTGTAGTCCAAAAGCCCCACCATTGCCATAGCAAGGGACTCCACTTAGACCTGCCAGGAGGTGGTCTAAGCCCCTTGCATCAGTGTGGCACATATTGGGGGGATAGCTACATGTGCGGTGAGGGGGCAGGAGGGGCACAGAGGGGCATAGGCTGGGTTGGTGGGACAGCAGGGAGGCAGGAGATTGCTGTGGCACCTGGTGTGGTGCATATGCCTCTGTATATATAAGACAAAGGCATATGCACCCCACCTGGTGCTAAACAAATCCCTGACCTTCCTGCTGTCACATCAACTCACCCTATGCCCTCTCATGCCCTTTCTGCCCTATCACCACCTCCAGGCATGCAGTTACCCCCTCAACCCCACCACCAATGCTGTCTGTCCTATGTTGCACCAGCAAGAGGGGAGACAGATCCTTGTGGCATGTGCCGGGGCTGTGCCAATGGTTGCACGCTGACCCACAGTGCAGAAAACCTAGGAAGTACAGTGCCAGGTCCCTGCTTTTTTTCAGAATCCAGCGCAGGGTCCCTGGCACACATGGGTATTGCTGCATCCCTGGAGTGTCGCAACTTGTGTCACACCAAGGGAGCATTTCAGAATCGGGCCCCAAAGTTCATCTTTAAAATTCATGGGTATAGAAAAGGTTAAAAAAAACAGAAGACATGGAGATTGGGAGAAACCTTTGCTTAAATGGGAAGCATGATGGCTTTTTACACTGAATATCATAAACAACACATATAGTCAAAATGAAAATTTGATATGGAGAGCTTTTCAATAACCTGCATAATGCTTTCTGAACAACTTATATAAATGAATCACAATTTAAAGGCAAGGCAAGTTTTATTGAAAAGACATCCAATCCAGGAGGCTCTGGGTGCCATACAACAATAAAACACAGCATGAATAATAATACACTAATACAACAATAAATAGTAGAAAACCAAAAATAATAAATTAGAAAAACAACTAACCAAAGAAACACAAAAGGTTAATGAGTCACATATTAAGAATAAGACTTCAGTGTTGACTAGAAGCTGATTTGTGTTTCAGTTGTCTAAATATGGCCTGTGTTGATAAACATCATTTGTTGTATTTATTCTTGGAGAGTACCTATTTGAACAGAGTTTGAGAGTGCTAGCTAGGTTTAGTTGTACTATATGTGTATTGTTAGATGTTGCTCACAAGTAGTTGATATCCTACATTGGAAAACAGTGTCTGCTGTGTTTTTTTTTCCCCTCAGGAAGCATCCATTTACATAGAACCTGAGAGAGATAACTATGCCTATATTTATTTTTAGCCATGTCGATTCCAAGGAATATGCTGTTTATATGCTGGCTCAAGTTAGCCAGAACCAAGTCACGATTAGTCACTATTATTTCACCAAATCACAATTTAATATTTTAATTATGTATAAGTGTCCCACAAAATATTCCCCATACCTTCCACTTATTCATTGAAAAAACACTGAAATGATTATTAACTAATTGAAAATTAAAATAATTATAAAATCCTTTTTTTCACATGAACCAGTGGTTAGATAATTGTATTTGTTTGATAATTTGGGGTGGATAAACCTTCTGTTACACTATGATCGCAGCCAGCTCCGTAATAGTATCAAAGACATATGATCCATACTAGTACTCTCGAGGTCTACAAATCCATTCTGGATACATAATAAACATTGTTTCACATTCTGGTGGATTTCTAACTAAGCTTAACATATACTATGAGCCTGCTTGCTCATATTGTTAGTCTGTTCCCTGAAATTAACTTTTATGGGAGTGGGAACCATACATGCACTCTGTGAGTGCACTTCCCAGCCAGGAGTTAGTGTGGTTTTCATAGTGACCGAGCCACAGAATGACACAATCAGTTGAGATCATCACCAGAATGATATCCCGTGGCTGGCCTTTTCTGTTCTTGCATCAAGAACCAAGCTTCATGCAGAGTTATCATCTGGGAGTAACAGCAGGAGGAACTGGTTTTGAAATATACACTAACAGTTAAATAATGCCTTGAATGTTATAAAGATAAGAAAACAGGGCTCTGAATTATCTATCCATGATAGAGGGTAGGACACAATTGTTTCTGTTTGACACCTCTGACTTATATGAGCACTTTTGTAAGAAAACACCACTCATAGAGGGCTAATAAGGAACATTTAAACCTTTTTTTGTTAAAATGCAAGAGAGTGGCAACAGTCACTGGTTAAGGTTACCCCTGAACTGTAAGGGTACAAATCTCAAATAGTTACACGATAGTCACATATTATTAGTAGAAATATGGACAATGAGCACTTTATTTTTAGCTTTCTGGAACCCCTGAGACAAGGCTTATTATTTTCAACTTGAATTGAATGGAGTAAAAGGAGAATATAAAAATGTCTCTACACCATAAGAGCAGGTATGTTACCCCCGGAGGATTACTATTTAAATATAATATTTTTTTGTTACTGTAGAGTAACAAATATAATATTTACATAATGTTAATTCAGTACATTAAAAGCTTCTCTATTTATTACACAGCCCTCAGCTGTTCTGAAGAAGGGACAAGTTAGTCCTTAAATGTTAATATTAGAAATATTATTACTGAGGGAGCATTCAAGCATTTATGATTTTTTTTTCTTTTTTTGAATATGATGGATTTCACTGAATAAGCAATATTGAATGAATTAAACTAATTAATCAACAGAAAACATTTTTTGAGTTGAGTCCTTCCATCAATACATAATTGTTGTCAGGATAAGGGGCCTGGCAAGAGACAGGATCAGGTAAGTCCTACAGTGGGTGGGCCAGACAAGGGAGTCCATTGCTTTGGGACACTAGGACCATCAGTGAGATGTCAGAAGGAAAGCACATATGACTGGACCAACTATCTCAAAATGTAGGCGTAAACCATATTCTGGTTACTAATCTGTTAAGATGTGACTAACTGGAACAGAGCCACTTGTAGACGTAATTGCCCTGGGTTAGTGCTGTGCGGAATGTAGAATTCCACCAGTGAAATTAATGCAGAATGATCAGTCCACCAGTGGAACTTCCACTGGAATTTCATTGGTTCTTCTGTGGAATGCCACCTGCTGCAATCTGTGGAATAATATTCCATGGAGCAGCATCTTTTCTGAGGAAAATCATTCTGCAACCTTTTCAGCAGAAAGTACTGAGATCTGAGGAATAATATTCTGCAGAAGAACATTTTTTTCTGAAGAATATCATTCCATAACCATTCTGCAGAAAATATTGAGATCCGCTGAATAAATTCCACTGAAATATTGCATAAAAACTCATTCCACATTCTTCCGCTGCAGAATTCTGCCATTCTGTTTCTGGTGAAATTCCGTGATATTTTGTTCTGCCAGAATTCGAAAATTCTTCACAGCACTACCATGGGGTAGTGTCTCACCCTGCCTGGGAAGAGTGCCAGCATGCATTTGATCTTGTGGGTAACAGTGCCCAAAGGACCCCATATTGGAGATATGGGGAGGACCCCATATTGGAGATATGGGGGGGGGGAATTTTGAAAGAGTGAGATGCAGATGCAGATGCATGCTATGCCTGCATCTGCATCCATCTGCTTATGTCCAGGCAGCCTTGCTGCCATTTTTGGAAGATGCATCTATTTATGACAAAAAAGGTCACAATTTGCAGCAGAAAATGGTTGCAGCTGTAAGTTACATCCAGTTTGGGTGCACTTGTGTCTCTTTTCAGACACAAATTGTGACTGCAGTTAGGTGATCTAATAGATGGTCTAGCAGGTTTGGATGCATTTTACTTTTGAAAATAATGGCAGACGCATCTCAGATGGATCCTTTTGAAAATCCTGCTAAGGGTTTCTAGAAAATGTACTTACAGTATTTGTGCACTAGTGCCCAATCAACTCAAGGGGTGAATGTAGCTGTATGATCATATCAGTACAGTAGTCTGATGAAATCAATAGTGACCGGGAAGTGACTGATGAGTGTGATGCCCTTTGAAGCTGTGTACCATCAGCGACAGCTGTTAATGCTGCCGCTGTATGTGTATGTTGCTCCTTGTCCCCATCTGCCCAGACCCATGGCGATACAGCAAGGTTCTATCACCCCAGGCTCTCCCTGAAGATAAATGCCACCATATGTCCCTAGACACAGGAAGGATAATAAAGGTGGGGGTGGTTACATGCAAAAGTACAAACTACCAATGAATGAAGAACAGACTTACATAGATACATAGATGTTGTCAGCAGATAAGGGCCTTGTGGCCCATCCAGTCTTCCCTATCCCTTTTTCTGTTGCTTAGGGTACCCTAGATGCTATGACAAGTCCCCCCCCCTTTCACCCTAGCTTGATAATTCCCATGTGCCTATCCCATGCATTCCTGAATCCCTGAACCATGGCCGCCCCCACCACTTCCTGGGGGAGACTGTTCCATCTCTCCACCACCCTTTCAGTGAAGTAGAACTTCCTGAAGTTTCCCCTAAGTTTTCCCCCTTTTAGTCTCATGCTGTGCCCCGTTGTTCTGCTACTTCCCTTCATGTGAAAGATGCTCCCCTCTGGTACCCTGTTGATCCTCTTCATATACTTGAAAGTCTCTATTATGTCCCCCTCCCTCTCCTTTCCTCCAGGGAGTACATATTGAGAGCTCTGAGTCTCTCCTCATATGACTTATGCTGCATCCCAGACATCATTTTTGTCACCCTCCTCTGTACTTTCTCCATCCTGTCTATGTCTTTCTGGAGATGGGGGCCTCCAGAACTGAACACATTACTCCAGATGAGGCCTTACTAGGGAGTTGTACAATGGTACCACTAATTCCCTCTTTCTACTTGTTAAACCCTTCCCTATGCACTCTAGTATTCTGTTAGCCTTTCCAGCTGCTTTGTCACACTGTTTAGCCACTTTGACATTATCTTCTATGACTACCCCTAGATCCCTTTCCTCTTTAGTGGCCTCCAGTGTTACCCCATCTAGTTCATATTCGACCCTAGGATTCCCTCTCCCCAGGTGCATAATCCTGCACTTATTTGCATTGCAACCCAACTGCCATTCCTTGGACCAGTTTTCTAGCCTATTCAGATCTCTCCTCATTTTTTCTATACCTTCCGGTGTATCTGCCCTGTTACAAAGCTTTGTATCATCCGTGAACAGGCTAACCCTCCCTTCTAGACCCTCTACAATACTGCTTATGAAGACATTGAACTTAAAGTGATTTTCCAATATTAAGATATCACTTCCATGATATGGTAGCTTATGCCGGCAACAGTCTGTTTGTGGCATTTTTAAAATGTTATGGGCAGTCTGTATTTAGCTGGAAGGGATTCTAGTTTGCCTCAACAAGGTGACCAGCCAATCCCTTCCACTTCCCTGTTCACGTACATGCCCCTGCACTCAGACATGTTATGATATTCAGCAAGGGAGAGTGCAGGAACAAGCCCTATTTAAGTGAATGGAAGTCTATTTTGATTTCTGTTCAATACATTATGATGACCAGTTGGGGATTAATAAAGATCACTGCTCAACTAACAAGGGTCTTGCTAGCAGGAGGCAGCCTTCATTAATCTCCAACTGGCCCAACTATGATCCCTTCCAACAAAATACAAGCTGCATATAAAATTCTAAAAATGGCACAAATGGGCAATTTCTGGCATAAGCTACCACAACATATAAATGATACCTCATTTTAGGAAAGGTGAAAAATCACTTTAAACAATTATTTGTTAGTACATGAATTCTTATTGCATTCGTATCTGTCAGAGTTGTGCACATAAAGTCATTTCTGAAAAATGTGTTAGTCATGTGGAGAATAAGAAAATAATCCTTCCGGACATTCAAGGGAAAAAAAGATGTTACAATTATCCAGACCTATTAATGCTACAGACTATCTGCCTTAACCATTACAGCAAAGAAACTCTTAAAATAAGTACAGGAAGCATGCCGACTGCTTGCTGCTAATTGGACTTCTTCCAGCACTCAGTACAAAGGAAGGACCTTTTCTATTGATTTTGCTCTTCAGTTCTTTTTGTATGTTGTTACATAGGCTAAGATTTTTATGGTTCTAATCAAATCAATGAAAAAAAACAAATGATGAGACATACTTTTCATACCAATAAATTAACAAAGGAAATAAAACCCTCCAGTGGTAACAGCGTTGTTGCTAATACTTATCACAGCTTGTAAACCGTTGTTCAAATACAGTATATGACTAATCTCATTTATGTCTCTAAACTAATAGGAAAAGGGGGACATTGTTTAATCAGGAAAGACACAGTAAACTGAAGCTTGTTTTCAAATGTGACTTGGAGCACAAGGAAGTTAAGTGACTTGCTCAGGGTCACACAGTATGCAAGTGGGGGCTGTGGAATTCAAACCCAGGTCTCCAGGTTTGTAGCTCAGTGTCCTTAACTACTATGTTATACTGCCTCCTAATGTCCAAAATCAACTTCTCTCCATTTTCCTTCAAGTGAAAATTATTGAAGTATTTTGGATTCAACAAGCTGAATAAATATCTAAACACTATAAGGTCACTAACTGTTTAAGGTTAGCATATTATTTCTCATTTACTCCTTCAGTGTATACATAAAGAATGTGCACTGATCTAAACATTTCATGCAAAATATTAAACAAACATACACTTATACAAATTAATCCCCTAATACATTTTACACATTGCATAAGAAACATATTACTTTAAGGTTCCAAGATGGAAATTATCAGCAACTTTAATGTTCATGTATTTGCCAGATAAGGAGTGAAGTCTAGGATCTCATTAAGTCTTAGTGGTTTAACAGTTTTGAAGTGGAAGATTTATCAGGACTCATGCTGTCGGAGCTTGGTGAGTCTATCTCCACCTCCTTCTCCTGGAACAATTTTTTTTAAGTCCTGTAAAAGACAAAAATGACTAGATCTGAATTATGAAACTGGGCATAATGTTTTCCCAAGGCATTATGGCTATCAATATTCCATATGGCCCTTATTTGTTTCTGGATTCCAATCTTAAGTCACCTAATGCTACTGACCACATATACTTTTGAGCAGGAGCACCAGGCAACATATATTACAAAGTCCAATGTGCAATTCACAAACTGTTTAACCTATATTGGTCTTCTGGTCCATGGGATGGAAGTCCTGCCTATCCTTACAAATTTGCACACAGAGCAGTTGTGACATTTGAAATATCCCTCTGGCCTAACCTATCACCAGTAATCATAGAAATATAGATGTTGATTGCAGAAAAAGACAGACGGTTCATCTAGTCTGTCCATATTACCCTATCATACCCCAGGACCTACTGTCTATGTGGGGTCTATGCTTACACTATTCCTCTTTTTGTTGTCCATGTTTCTGCCTCCATTGTCCTGCTGAATAACTACTATATCTTTAATTCTGTCCCAAGCTGTGTTTGAAGATGTTACTGATGCAGGCAGCCAGCACCTCTGCCTGCAGACCATTCCGTGGCTCAACCACTCTTTCTGTAAAGTAACACTTCCTCACATCCTTTTAAATCTTCACTCCATTTATCTCCACTCGTGACCCCGTGTTTTCATTTCTCTGTTCCTGGTAAATAGCTCTTCGCAGTTCACCTTGTTTATTCCTGTCAGGAACTTGAAGGTCTTAGTCATATCCCTCCCAGCCGGTTTTGAGTGAATACATGTTCGGCACCCTTAGCCGATCCTCACAGGATCTGTCTTTCTGTCCTTGAATCCTCTTGGTCACCCTGCATTGCACCTCTCTAGCCTATTTCTGTTCTTTTTTAGGTGGGGACTCCAGAACTGGGCACAGTACTCCAGGTGTGGTCTTACCTCTGACCTATACAGAGGTAACAATACCTCTTGCTTTCTACTGTTGAATCCTCTCCCAGTGCACCCAAGCAACCTGTTAGCCTTGCTGAAGGCCTTGTTACACTGGCTGGTTTGTTTAAGGGAGACACTGATGATGACTCCCAGGCACTTTCCTCTGATGTGGTGTCCAGCTGAATCCCTCCCATTCAATATACTGTTCTGGAGTTTTTGCTCCCTAAGTGCATCATTTTACATGTCTTGGTATTGAATTTCAGTTGCCAGACCTTAGACCATTTTTCTAACCTTTGCAGGTCTCTGCAATTCTCTTATCCCTGCCACAGTGTCAACTCTACCAAGAAGTCTAGTGTCATCTACAAATAGACACAACCTGCCCTGGATTCCCTCTCCTATGTCGCTGATGAACATATTGAAGAGGACTGGGCCTAGGACAGATCCTTGTGTGTATATAAACTGTTTGTTATTGTTGTCATTGTCACTGTTTGACGTGAAACCTTTGCAAAAGAGTTCTGAGCTCAAAGGTATGATCTGAATCCCTAAATAAATAAATAAAAAATATGCACAGGCAAGTTATACAAAGTCTAGACATGATATGTACAGGCAATGTAGTGTAATTTACATTAAATCTAATGATCTGTATACAACAACAGACGTTTTTCAAAACAAATCCATAGATGAGCAAGGAAACAATAGAGGTCACGGTCAGGTACAGTCACAGAATGAGGTAATAAAATTCCTGAGGTATAGTTTAGCTGAGGCAATGCTGAAGTGAGGGCTATCACCTGTATAGGTCCTTGGTCAGGCCGTATTTGGAGTACTACGTGCAGTACTGGCATCCATATCTGATGAAGGATGTCAGGCTGCTCGAGGCTGTGCAACATAAGGCAACAAAAATAATACAGGGGATGGAAGGCAGAACCTACAAAGAAAGGCTGATACACTTGAGTTTGTCCACCCTGGAGGAGAGAAGGGATTGGGGAATATGACTGAAACTTTCAAATATTTGAGGGGGATCAAAAAATCTGGTGCAGAGGGGTCGTTTAAGCTGAGGAAGTGAAGGAACATGGGGGCATGGGCTAAGACTGGAGGGTGGAAGATTCAGGAGGGAGATGAGGAGGCATTATTTCACTGAGAGAGTGGTGTCAAAATGCAACACTCTACCAGAGGAGGTGATGGCATGCAGGACAGTGGGCAGTTTCAAAAGAGCATGGGATAGGGCAAGGGAGGCTGGGTAAACAACGCTGAGCGGTTTCCAAGGGTAAGAGGGGGGATGGGGGGTGGGGCAGTTGCAGTATAGGAGTGCTAGCTACACATTTGAGCAGACTTGATAGACCATGAGGCCTGTTTCTGCTGGCAAGTTTCGTATGTTCGTATCACCCAAGTTTGGATTGTTCTACAACTGGGGAACTTGTAACTGAAAGCTGATTGTCCCAAGATAAGTTTATGCCTAAGAACAATGAATCTGTTACCTGTGCTAGATCTAAGGTTGTGGCTGGAGGGATAGATGGGGTTAGCATGGACCCCAGGTACCCTGGGAACTGAATTAGTTAAAACTTAAAACCATATAAGGAAAGGTGCTGAGTATGTCTATCACTAACAGAAGGCCAGTTTAAGCACTCATAGAGCAGGCAATGGTGGGTATGCACTGGGCAGAGGAACATGAACCTACAGAGAGCATTCAGTAGCAAATCTAGCTTAGACAGGTGGAACTGTGGAGAAGAACCATAGTGCACATCACCATAATCAATTATCAGGAGACTCAGGTGTTCTACTATGGACTTCTTAAGGCTTTGAGAGAGGCAGTCATCCACCCTGTATCAGGCTCCAAGCTTTCTAAATGGTTTCGACACCAGAGACTAAATGCGAGAGGTGAAATCTAGGGACTGATCAAATTGAATGCCAAAGTACCTGTACTCTGCTGCCGATTCCAGGGTCCCACCATTAGGAGTATTTGTAGCCAGAGCAGGGCCAGTCGCCAAGCATTGTATGGATTCAAACAACATAGACACTGTTTTAGTGTGGTTGAGGGCTAATCTGTTGGCTAAAAAAACAGCTGGATGGGTATCAAAATCCTACTGCAGGTCAGTCAATATATGGCAGGAGTTCTACCAGAAGTAAATAATATAGTGTCATCTGCATACGTCTGGATATTACTTGATTTTACAGTCCTTGGTAGGTCATTCACAAATACATAAAAAAGAAGGAAGCCCAGTACAGACCCTTGAAGGACACCCATGGTAACTTGCCTGTGGTCATCAAGGGCTAAACCAGTCAAGACTACCTGGGCAAGACCAGAGAGGTAGGAGGACAGACAGTAAACTGAGGAGGAGGAGAGACCAGAGACACCAAGCTTAGCCAATAGAAGTATGTGGTCCACCATGTCAAATGCTTTGGCGAGATCAAAAAATATAACACCAGTAGGCAGATTGTTGTCCAAATGGATAACTAAGAATATAGCCAATAGCCAGCCCGGTGGCGTGGAGGGCTGAGGCAGCAATGCCTTACTTCCTGCCACGCCAGCGACCCGTGTTCACGGTGCGAGCGGGTTGTCAGGGGCCGGCTGAGGTGGGAGAGGATCGATCATCTGGAGGACAGCTCTCCTCTCCTCTCCCAGGGAGGGTGGGGAACAGGGACCAGTGTTTGCTTGACACCTAGCGGAGGCTGGGTGTTGGCATGCCTGGCCAATACAGTAGGACATGGAGGGAGAGCAGCCGGGCGGGCTTGCTGCATGTGGACACGTGCATGGCATGCCCACTGTCAGCATTGCAAGCTCTGCCACTGAAGAAAAAGGTAAACTGGCAGCCAGGTCAAGTGGCTTGATGGGCGTCTAACTAACGCACCTTCTCTGAGATGCCACCTGTACTGGATCCAGTCCTGGTGGGGAGTTGGTGGGCTCTCCACCATGGGGGGTAAGCTGTGGGGGTAGCAAGATGGTGGCCCGATTTGGAGACGGATGTGGGACGGATGGCAGACAGAAGAATAGGGTGCCCAGAAGCAGGAGCTGACTGGGGGCCAAAGGGGAGATACAGTAAGTAAAAAAGGAAAAAAAGGAATATTGTCAATAAACCTGAGGGAGATGGATGTAGAGTGGAAAGCCCGGAAACCCAATTAATAGTCAAAAAAGAAACTTTGCAGAGAGTAGTAATTTTCTTTGTTGCCTGGCAGCTGATCTCTCTAAAGCCTTGGAAAGACAAGGGAGAAGCAAGATGGGCCAGTAGTTTGCAAGGGAGTTTGAGGGACTGCTTTTCTGTAGAGGATAACTACAGCACTTTTCCAGGATGTCAGAAAAAAAAACAAAAAACGGTGGCAAATGAGCTATTAAAGATACATGCGGTTAGTGCTGCAATAACCGGAGCAGCCAACTTCAGCAATCTGGGGAGGAAGACTATCATCAAAGCAAACAGCAGCAGTGGCTCTGCAACTAATGGGCCACATTCCAATTTTTAACAGCAGCAAGGAAGGAGAATGGCACCATCCACCAAGGTTACTTGCAAAAGAATTTGTCAGAAAAAAGTGCAAGTTACTCACAATTCATGCCAAACAGGAGACACCACACATCACACAAATGGCCTGAGGGGTTTTGCGTGTGTACCTGCATTGTCAGCAATGACCATCATCACCAGAGCGAGTACTAGGTTTTAACCACATAAGCTCATGAAGAACCTGGCTGGGGGAGTGACCAAGAAAATGAAACCTAGGTGCACCAGAGTGGAGGTAACTAGGTGGAGGAGAACAGGTGGTGTTAGTAAGGGGTAGAGGTACCACCGACTAGGGGCCATCAATAAACTGATTATTTAAAGCATTTGCAGTGGCACATGGGCCAGAGACTTTGCCAGAGCACACTTGAGGTTTGGGAAGGAAGAGGCAAAGCAAGCAGGCTGAAGCAGATTTGTTTACTGTGTCCCAGAATTTGGAAAGCAATGGGAATTCATTGATGGAGTTGGTATAGAAGTAAGCAGACTTAGCTTTCCTGTGCCTTGGTAGAGAGGTTTCTGAGCCTGTTATAAACCAGCCTGTCAGTAGGGGCACCAGACATCTTATGGGCAGACCAAGCATCATCCCTTTGCTTGAACAGATTGATAATATCGGGAGATACCCAAGGGAAATGCTTACCCCACAACCTGAAATGTTTGACTTTTATGACCCCCATATTTCTTCTACTCCTCCGATGCTGTCTAACCCAGCTAACCTGCCCAGGACTAGTTCCCTCATTTAGTTGAAATCTGCCTATAACCACCTCCACCTACGAGGTGTGCCGACTAAGCCTGGAGATGGTAAAGGGCAGTCTGTTATGCCTTCAGGTGAATGGCACCTGGGTTTGTGGTTAGAAATGGGCTTGGAAAGTGGCATGGTTCCTCCATCTAAGGGGATCCTTGTGGCAGTGCACTGCCAGGGTGTTTCCCCACAAAAAAAAAATACATCCCCCACCATCTGTGACAAAGAACACAATAACACCCCCCCACACACACACACTTATCACTCTAAGCATGCAAGTAAACAGCAAGGCAATAATGGCAAAATATGTCAGCAGTTGCAAATGGATAACCAATGGGTTTATTTGGGGTTGGAGAACAAGGTAGAGGACAAAGAAAGCAAAGGTAAAAATAAACAAAGACAGCAGTTTGCATTCATGCTGCCATAAGGAGCGTCTCAGCACCATTCTCCCCACTGGTGCACAGTCTCTCTGAGATCTCCCAACTGGAGTTCAAATGTGCACACAGATGCAGAGTTGCAGGCCTGTGATGCTTGGCTCAGTTGAATAGACAGTAAAACACTTGCTCATGGCTGTAAGCTGTTGCTGTGGCTTTGATTCTGTGGTTGTGCAGGAATGCCCAGAAAGTATTTAGGTAGCTAGCTAAACAACAGGAATGATACATTCTGTGGGTAAAACCCAGCACTCACATCCGTTAAATGGCAGGCTGGTGCTGTTTCCAAGGGGACATCTGCCATGCTTAGGCAGATAATGGCTGGATGGTCTTTTATGTAGGCTGGATACAGGTGCGGTGGACCCAAAGTGTTCCCGGTGGTGATGGGTGAGGGCCGTGATGACTTTGGATGATGGCAGCTCTGTTTTGAAGACTGGTTACAGGTGCAGATGACACAATGCACTTCCAGGTGGTGAGGGGTGCTGACTGTGATGCTCTGGACAGTGATTATTCTATTCACCCCACAAGGGGACTTGCCTTCACCCACCCTGACAGGTGAACAGTCACTCGGGACCTCAGCTGGTTCAAACCCCTGCCAGGATAAAATTCTAACAGCAGTAGAAGGCAGTGGCTCACCAGCTTCCCAGATGCAGAGCAACTTTTAAGGCAACCCCTTCTCTAATTCAGTGCTGGAGCCCAGGCTTGGCACTCTAGCTGCATTAATTCCTTTTTCCAGGGGTCTCAAGTCTGTTTTGGACAAACTTTTTAGTCAAACAGGAACAGCAAATTGGAATTATTCACAAATGCTCTCCTCTCTTCTCCTCTCCTCTCCTCATAGGTTTTTCTCAGACTACCCTCAGACAAACTGTCAAACCTTCTTAGAACCCTTTCAAAAGCACACAGTGCCTCACTGGTGGAGAAAGAGACTCTAGGTCCTCCTCTGATTACACTACTGCAGCTAGCAATCAGGTCCCTCGCTGTGGTGGCTGCAAACATCTCACAAGATGGCCACTCCCATGCAGATCAGTACAATTTGGATATTTATCTTCTTATTTGGTACACTTTTTGAAGCATCAGGCTGCAGGATTATGTCTTCCTGGTCCCGTCTGGTGATCGCTGGGGTCAGGAAGCAGTTGTGGATGGCAGGGACTCCATTGGAAGCTCCATTTTCTGTGCTGTCCCTGTGCAGGAGCAGTCCTTGTTGATGGCTCTTTTGGTGCCACAAAGGCTCATGGGACTTGATTTTCAGAGACACGCTGGTCTCTCTATTGCACTTCTCAATCATCTGTTGGCTTGTGTGGTGCGGGGAGCTGTTTGTTTATTTTATTTACTTGGGATTCGTAGCCCCTGCGGTACAATCTGTTGGGGCCGGGAGAGTGAACATGCTGATGGCTTATGTGGCACCAGAAGAAAAAGTTTGCTGTTGGCTGTTGTGCTACTCACCCCACCGTGCAGTATCTGAGGCAAGAGAGTGAAGATCTTGAGCAGTTTGCCAGCCATGTTTGCAGGGTGTTCTGCGGCACTAGGGAAATATTGGCCCCTTCCCACCCCATTGCTTACTGTCCCTAGGGGGTAGAGGAGTGCACAGTTTGATCAGCTCTCAGCAGCAAAGGTGATACAGCTGCTGTGGTGTGCTCCTATGATCCCTAGCCCCACTGTGCAAATTCTTGGGGGGCCAGGAGAATGGACTCTCTAGCAGCTTGCTGACTGCACATGCAGGGCACTTGGAGGCACCAAAACTCTTCCTGCACCCAGTGTGCTCCCCGCCCCACTGCTACAATGATTGTGATGGTGGGGAAGTGAAAAGTTCAGGTACTGTAGATGCATAAGGTACAGCTAGAGATGTTGTGAAGTTTTAATTCGCCGGTGAAGTTCCGGCGAAGTCGCCAAATTCGCCTCCATGGATCATTTCGTGAAGTTTTTTATTTAATAGGAAATTCGCCATTGGTAACTTCACCTTGCAACTTTTCCTGTAACTTCTCCTTGGGGTGCACAAAGGGGAAACTAGGTCAAAATTACTTCCACCAACTACTCCTTTTGGGTTTTTTAAGCATAACTCGATCAAATTTTGTTGAATGTGTTTGACACTTGGTATGGTTATCATCCAACAGAAGGTGCATATTTTATGCATTTCTAATGGTTATCAGACTTACATTGTGGATTTGGCACCATGGTCAATTTGGGAGGTAATTTTGGGGTGCTGTAGATCCCATGAATATTTCTAGGGGTATTATGTGTTACTATTGTAGTACACATGATACCCTTATTTGGGATGTATAACGTGTCCCTTAACTCCAAAGACTGGTGGTGTTATAGCATGTTCAAGTTGCAGTGTTATGCTATGGGACATTAGGGTTAGGGTTAGGGTTAGAGTTAGGGTTAGCGTGGTCACTTGCAACCTATACAAAAACATGTCCCCTTGGTTGTTTACTGCTGCTTCTCTTGTCACCTCCCACATCCCCCACCAGCATGGCTGGCACAGATATGGCAAAGAAAAATTTGGCTACACTAATGCCACCACCGCCAACTACTACTTTTCTACTACCAGCCCCAGAGCCCATAGATCATGTTGCCACAGACATTGTTTTTTTAACTGCAGCACTATTTTGCCATATAGATTTTGAACACTTCCTTGCTGCCTCCCCAGCATTTCTCCCTTTAGTAGAGCATCTCTTCCCAGTCATCTTATATGCTAATTGAAGGGTGCAAGCCCGTGGTTACGTGGGGGAAGAGCTCCTCCCCCACATCCTATTTAACCCAAGCAGCACACTACCGCTCTGCTTAGAGCGAGTCGTACTCACCAGCTGATGGATAAGCTGTGCATCTCACCTAGGAATAACTGCTGCATTCTATTATTGCCAGCAGACCTTCATCTGTCCGGCTGCATCTTCTTGTTCCCTGGAGCTAGCCGCCTCTCTCCTTACCTCCCCAGCTGATGGATAAGCTGTGCATTTCACCGAGGGACTAGCTGCCATGTTCTATTACTACCAGCAGACCTCTGTTGGTCTGGCTGCACTTTCCTGTTATCTGGCGCTAGCCGCCTCTCCTTACCTCACCAGCTGATGGATAAGCTGCGCATCCCACCAGAGGCCTAACTGCCACCTTCTATTATTGCCAGCGGACCTCTGCAGGTCTGGCTGTGCTTTCCTGTTGCCAGGAGCTGGCCGCCTCTCTACTACCTCACCAGCTGTCGGATAAACTGTGCATCTCACCCGAGGAACTAGCTGCTATGTTCTATTCCGTATCACCTGGCTGCCTTGGTGCATTACTTGCTACTTCCTAACTCATCTCCATAGTTACGCGGTACACTTGCACTTACTTACTCATTGGGCTCACCCTGTTTTACTTCATGATTGCTTCCTAACCTCGCACCAGTGCTTCAGATTTACTTCCCTTTCAGCCTGCCATGATTCCACCTCAGCTCTACGCCCATTGCCTTCTATATCATCGCCTGGGAATCTGCACTACTCCTATCATATTTTACTGAACCTGGATTCGTCAGTCAGTGGTTTCGCTGCACGCCTTCTACTGTTCCATGCATCCTACAAGTCATCCTTATTTACTGGAGTGCTCCACCACCTGCAGTTCATCGCTTCAATTCATCTCAACCATGGATTACACTCTACTTGATTCTGGCCTGCTCATAGATTCTCAACCTTGGAGTTTACTACTTGGATGCTGGCTCTATTCGCCTGACATGTCACGATTCGATACTTCTTGAGTTCTCAGTTTCTCTGGATTGGGTTCTACGACTTTGGGGTTTGGATTAGCCAATTAAATTATTTAGGATTATTCTCCTTTAGTATGCCAGGAAGGACGGGCAGATCAGTAGCCATGGGTCCTCAGAGGTTTCCCCCTAAGGGTTTTTTTTCCTCTCCTGCGTGCTACTGGTCACACTCTCCAGAGATGGAGGAGATGATCACACTGCTACTTGTTTCCTTTGGGGGTCGTCATCCTACTCAACTCCTTCTATTGACTGAATACAGAACAATCATATGGTATCATTATTTTTGGGGAGTCTCATACTATGGGACCACGCATCCTTCCTATGGTGGGATGCAGAGAAAGGCCAAAACAAATATCAAGATATAACGACTTATCAGTTCAAACATCTAAGCACTTTGCATATACTATCCAGTTCATATGTACTATAATCACTGACTCGTTCATGTCTATGCTGAAGTACCTAAGCACAAATCATTCTATACTACTAGTACCTACCTGGCAAACATTGTCTTACTTACCAGCTGTCTCTGTACCCAACCATAATCTACATCATCCAGCTACAGTATGTAACATAAGCATTGAGCTATGAATCACACATAATTGTAACTTGATTTGGGATGAAAAATTACAACATGTAAAAAAAGCCTGCAGTACAAATAAGTACCAGGAGCAGACAACACCTCCCCCAAGGGAATCAGGGATCAGTAGTGTGATCTGAAAAACTGCTACTAAAAACAACCCAAAAAGGTTTTTTTCTTTTTTTAAAAAACATAACAGGGATTAAAATGACAGGGGTAACATGGGTAATTTAATATTAAGTATAACATAAAATGACAGAATACCATCACTTTAAGAACAAGCATTTGTCAATGCCGAATGTTGTCTTGCTGCCATTGGCAGTGCAAGAGTTAGAGAGATGCAGCATAGGAGTAGCAGTCAAGTATTGAACTGATGCCAACCCACCCCCACCCTACAGAGAGTGAGAGGCATTAGGGTGTCCCTGTGAGTGTTTGGTAGTGTAGTGCGGGAAAACATGCTGGGCAGGATGTGAAAAATGACAGCTGCACAGTTTATAAGGAGGTGTAATTAAATGGCAGTGCTGAAAATGTGGCATACAAATATATGAAAGTTGCGGAGTTGCAAGGGTGAATGGCAAATATGCAAGGCACGCTTGCAGCAATGGCAGTTTGTGGGCGTTCGGCACCAAATTTTCAACATAGGCATTTTAGCACCTCTGCTCATGTACAGTGTCACTGTCATTTCCTCAAAGTGTCCCAAGAAGTGATTTAGCTATTAGCTACACTTCACGCTTATTCTTATACCGAAGTGCGGAACATTACTTTGGGTCAGGATATGTGAAGTGACAGCTGTACTGTTCATCAAGAGGTGTGTTAAAATGGCAATGGTGAAAATCCAGAGTGAAAATATCACAAATGCATGACGGTACAAGCATGCGTGCAATCTGCCAACGCACGCTCATAACACAGTCATTTTATGGAGTATCAGCTACAAATTTTCAACATAGGCATTCTAGGAGCTCTGCTCATGAACTGTGTCACTGTCATTTTCATAATCTGGCCCAAACACTGATTTCCCACAGCGACTGAGCATTTGTGCACCGGAAGTGCGGAAACACATTTCGGGCAGGATGTGGGAAATGACAGCTGTACTGTTCACAAGGAGGTGCAGAAAAATGCCAATGCTGAAAATACAGTGTTAAAATATTGCGAATGCGCGAAGTTATGAGTCTGCGTAGCAACTGCGCAACTCACGCTCGTAAAACAGGCATTTCTTGGATTTTTTCCACCAAATTTGGAACATAGGCTTTTTGAGAGGCCACCTCATGAACACTGGCACTGTCATTTCGTTAATGGGTCCGAAGGTGATTTCGCGCAGTGACTGCGAAATCACCTTCCGAGGCCGATTAATGCCATGATAGTGACAGAATTCATGAGGAGGGGCCCCAAAAACCCCATGTTGAAAATTTGGTGCCAAAATTCCAAGAAATTCCTGAGATATGCAACAAAGTTGAAAAAACCCTATTCATTGCATTATACAGCTTACCGGCATTTCCTCAGTTCGCGGTCGGCTTGGAAGAGTGCAGACGTGTTCCCGGTCCATGGAAGATTGTTGCGCCGGAGTCCAGAGGTAAGTATGGGGTGGGGGGTGAGGGGAGGCAGGGTACATAGTGGGTGGGTGCGGGTGGGGAGGGAGGCATGTAGACTACAAGGGACGGTTTTCGCTTTCCAGGTGTAGAAAAAAAAAGTGAAACCGCCACGGACAGTTTTGTATTACAGGGCATTTGGCACACTGGGTGGGCTCCAGCATGCCACCTATGTGGGTTTTGTGGGGGTGTCAGTAGCCAATGGGGGATTGGGCACCTTCGCCAGCACACAACACGGGGAATGTCGGCGGGGATTGGGCACCCCGCTGGCAAACAAAGAAAGGGGGGGCGCAAGCCGAGGATTGGCACCCCCTCAGCATTCAACAGTTGCGGGGTGATACCCGACAGGGAGATGCGACTTGCCCATCGGTGGCAAAGCGGGGGGCGTAGAGCCGAGAGGATTGGGCACCCCACTTGGCATTCCATATTTGCGGGGAATGCCGACGGAGAGTGGGCTCCCGCCGGCACACAAACATGGGGAGGGGTTACCGACAGGGGGATTGGGCACCCCCGATGTCGGAAACCGTGAGCCGGCCGCCCGCTCGCCGACCATGATCATAATGGCGGCGGGCACGGCAAGCAAAGGACCGCTGCGTATGATGTTTGCAGTGGACCTTTACTTTGATGTGCTCACCCCATTATGAACTCATGGTGTGGCGGTGGCATGCAGGCTGATTGGAGAATGAGGGACGCACCTACTGATGCATGCCCTGCAATCGCCCAAGAGCAGCCGCGCCCCCAAGACCCACACTGTCGCAAGATGTTTCTTGAGCATGCGCGCAAGCCAACATAAAAATATAACTAAAAAATCGCTAACAATGCTACAGAAAGGCACTGACAAAATACTTTACTTAAACACACCAAACTAAACCACAGACGTAAAAATGAGAAATCACTCAGTACAGATAAAAAATGATGAAAGAGTGAGAAAACCAAAATATAACACAAATCTCCTGCTTAGACAAAAATGCTCTGAATCTTTCTATGCTGCCTTGCTAACTTGCTTTACACAGTACACCTACCCTCCCCCACAGCACTGCTTCACAAACTGACAAAACAGAAACCACTATTTTAAAGTAAATAATAACTGAAAAAAAAAAACCCACAAAATCTAGCAGCACAAGGCCCTCTAGAACAGTTTGTGAGCACCCACTGACAGCCCTATTCAACAAATTGCTGGAGGAGGGAGTGATACTGGAGGACTGGAGGAGGGCGAATGTGATACCCTTCCACAAAAGTGGGAGCAAGGTGGAAGCTGGAAATTATAGGCTGGTCAGTTTGACCTCAATGGTGGGGAAAATAATGAAATCAGTGTTAAAGGAAAGGATTGTGGAATATCTTGAGGCCAGCAGGGCACAAGACCTGAGGCAACATGGATTCACAGCAGGAAGGTCTTGTCAAACAAATCTGGTAGATTTCTTTGACTAGGTGACCATGGTAGTTGATAAGGGAGGGGCAGTAGACGTGGCCTACCTAGATTTGAGCAAGCCATTCGACGCCATCCCGCACAAGAGGTTAGTAAACAAGTTTGGCAACCTGGGAGTGGGTCCCAAGGTGATAGACTGGGTCAGAAATTGGCTGAGCAATAGGACACAGAGGGTGGTGGTAAATGGAGTTCAATCCAAAGAGAGGGGGGTAACCAGCAGGTGCCACAGGGGTCATTGCTGGGGCCTGTCCTCTTTATTGTCTTCATAAGCGGCATTGCAGAGAGGCTAGAAAGGAAGTTATGCCTCTTTGCAGATGACACTAAAATCTCAATAGGGCTGACACTCCAGGGGAGTGGAGAGAATGAGAAGAGATCTAGGCAAATTGGAGTAGTGGTGAAGAGTGTGGTAGCTTACATTCAATGCAAAGACATACAAAATCATGCAGTTGGGGAACAAAAACACAGTAGAGGAATACACAGTGGGGGGAAGGAGGCACTGATGAAATCTAAACTGGAAAGGGACCTGGGAATAGTCAAAACAGATGACCTAAAGGTAGCCAAGCAATGTGAGAAGGTAGTGGGAAAAGCTGGAAGGATGCTGGGGTTCATAGGCAGAGGTATCACCAGTAGAAAACAGGAGGTGATGATGCCACTGTACAGACAATTGGTGAGACCTCATCTAGAGTACTGTATGCAGTTCTGGAGACCACATCTCCGTAAAGACATCGACTCGGTAGAGGGAGTCCACAGGAGTGCAACAAAAATGGTACAGGGACTACACCAGAAACCATATGAGGAGAGACTGAAGGACCTCAATATGTATACCCTGGAGGAAAGGAGGGAGAGAGGGGATATGACAGAGACACTCAAGTTCCTCAATGGGATAAACAAAGCTCAGGAGGGTAGCATCTTTCAGAAAATAGATGTGCAAGAACGAGGGGTGACAATATGAGACTGGAGGGAGACTCAGGGGCAACATGAGGAAGTATTTTTCATGGAAAGGTGGGGGATGCATGGAACAGCCTCCCTGAGGGGGTTGTAGGGGCACAGATGATACAGTAGGTGAATTCAAGAATGCATGGGATAGACAGAAGGCATCCCTAGTGGTAGGAAGGAAAAGGTAAGCTACAGATCAAAATAGATCTGGAGTTTATGCAGTATGTAGGGAAATGGGCAGACTAGATGGGCCAAGCAGTCCTTATCTGCCATCAGATTCTATATTTCTATGTAATTTGGATTCAAAAAGCTTGGTTTTGAGATGTATTTTATAATTTTTTTTCTCAGACAAGCACACATAGACTTCTCTGCTACTCTGTCTTCAGAATACTGCCCTGAAGACAGCTTCCACAAGGCATACACTGTTTCAGCAACATGTGTCCTCCAATCCCATAGTACATTGCTAACTTCACCTCCATACCAAACTTCACCAGTAAAGTCTCACTTCAAGTTCTTGTAAGACATTATCTCTGTGCCAAACTCCGCCAGTGAAGGTGCAACTTTGCATTTCGCAGAGTTATCAGTTTTCCACAAATTTGGACTTTGCACGACAGATTAACTTCGTGAAATGAAGTGAATTAGTGAATTAATCTATGGAGCAAAGTTTTCCAACTTCACACATCACTAGGGGCAGGAGAATGTCCCTGTGCTCCTCTGCCCAGTTTGCACTCTAGGTACGGGCTCGGGAGTGAAGATGCTTGTAGCTCCAGCTTCAAAGGAAAGAGTTCAGGGGTAGACTGATAGCAGCAGGCTGCAGGACTCCAGGCAGGGGACCTGAGGTAAGCTCCCAACCTTGGAGAGGGGGGGCTACATGCCCTTCTGAAGTCAAGCACCTCAGGCTTAGATAATGGCTTACTGTTGCCCAGTGCAACCCAGACCATATAGTACTGTGGTCGACTGACCCCAATGGTTTCCCATCCTGCACTCCATCTACTCTTTCTGAGTTGGTGAGTACTGCATTAAGAATGGTTAATTGTCTAGTGCTTCCCTAACCTACTATACCAGTATGCAGTCCTACAAAGTATGGAGGAGGGCCTGGCTTCTGATTCTCCTGGTTGCTGGGCTGGCCCAGTCGATGTCTGTCAGGTTCAGATCTCCCACTACTACAACCTCCTTTGTGAGCTGTACTCAGAGTGATTCTGCCTCCCCTTTCCCTCCAATAAATGCATCCTGTACTGCCACTGTTCCTTCACTGACATAAATGGCCTTCCCTCCACCTCTACCCATCCCTCAAACATGCCTACATAAGGTGTATCCAGGGGTAGCCAGGTCCCCATCATTGTTCTCGTTGGCCAAAGTTTCCGTAGTGACTGCTAGATCCAGCCCAAAATCTGCCATCAGGGCCTGCAGCTGACTTATTTTATTAACCAGACTGCTGGCACTGAGGCACACAACCCTCCATCTTGCATTCCCACCCTTCTTGGTTCTTGAATGACTTCCCCCATCACAATTCTTTGATATTCTAGATGTTATGTGTTTATCCTTTTTTGCTGGGTTTTTTGTTTTTGTTTTTTTGGTCTTTGCTCCCATGTCCTCTGAACTCATTCTACCCTGCTACTATTTCTTGTACACCATGTCCCCATCCTTGGGGAGCCTTGTCTATGTTCCCCACTTCACTTTCCTCAGTTGTGGAATCCCTAGCGCCAGCCTCCTCTGCATTTAAACTGTCTGCCAATGTAGTCATCAAACTTCTGCCCTAATGCACTAGTCCCCACTCTTGTCAGGTGAAGCCAATCACCCTTGAAGAGCCTCCTGTCTCAGAAACCCCCAGTCCCACACAAAGTGGTACCCCTGTTTCTCAACCAGCCTTTTAGCCACACATTGAACTCCTCAGTCTCTTCCTTCCTCACTCTATCCTCCCCTCTCTCCCCACCCCAGATAGGGAGGATCTCAGAAAAGGCCAACGAATCTGTGTGCTTCTTCAATCTGTCCCCCAGCCTCTAGAAATCCCACTTCATTGTCTGTACAGGCTGGTTCACCAGATTGTTGGTACTATGGTGTACTAGCACTCCCTGTTCCCTCTTCTCCTCCACTATCCTCCCTATCCTCTGCCAGTCCCAGATAGCTGATGTTCCAGGTAGGCATCTGACCACTCCTTCCCTTTCCTACACCACCTACCCCTCTCTACACCTCTAGCCAAAGGGTCCCCTATAACCAGAGCCCTCCTTACTAACTTCTGCCCTCTCTTGCCCCTTGTTGTCAACATGTCTTCTTTCCTCTTAACACAAATTTACTTGATGCCCCCCCCTCCTGATCAGGTACCTGTGCCTCTTCCAGGGGTGTAAAGCAATTTGCCATTGGTATTTCTTGGGTATGGCTGAGTGCTGTGTGACTGCCCCTGCCACATGATCTTCTCCCCATCCCTTTCCCCACAACTCTTCATCTCCTTGAGCCAGTGAACCTGTGGGGTAGTGGTGGTGCGAATGGTGGGCACCAGCTTAGTTGGAGTCACAGATGGGATATTTCCTCCCTTGCTGGTGCCAACTGGGCATGGAACTCCCAGAAAGTGCTACATATTGGGCAACATCCCCTCCTCCAAAGCATAGCCCTGGAGATGAGAACTGCACAATCCCCACAGCTAACTACTTCCCCACTCACCATATGCTCCATTCTAGCTTTCTGCTTAGTGCTTACAAAACTGCTTGAGTTACTTAGTAATGTATGGACATTGACTGCCTGTCTTATAACCTTATCCTATATAAGTAGAAGTTATGATTAACAATATTAACAGTAGTCAGTAACACCCCGCCTGAGACACAGCCTATCTCTCTGCCTGTTTTACAACCTTACACTATAGAGACAGAAGCTAGGATTTAACAGTTTTAGCAATAGTCAGTTACACTACACATTAGATACAGTTTGTGCTTACCAACTGCATTTAGATGGTTGCCATTCCTTCAGAGTTTCTTCCAGAACTATGAACTTACCTGTGGAGCCCTGTACAGTAGATGTCACAGAACAAACACCATTCTCTTGCTCCTGTGATCCTTACGCTGCTACGGGTCCACAAGCTCCTGGGGGTTATAGACCTATGAGGTTTAAATAGAAGGTTAGAACAAATCTCTCCCCTTCAGCAGAGCTTCAGGTACTAACTGTTTCTGGGTGGGAAGGGAGCAAAATCCTGCTCCACAAGCTCCAAAAGGTCCCCTGAGTTGCCCTAAAGTCAGACACAAGCTGTTGTGTCATGTCTATAATGACAAGTATGCATTACGCAGTGATATTCCTCTTTTTTTGAATGTAACTCTCAGTTTGGCACCCACTATTGGTCCAGCTATTGGATCTTCTACAATGTTGTGCCAGTTTGTGTAAATGCATTTCTGTATTTGTTTTGCTTTGTTATTGTATGTGGTGACCAATATTATAGGTCATTGCCTAGTTTGGCTGTTACTGACTTTAGGGATTAATCATTTCTCTCTTTTAACTTGGTCACAGTATGCCTGTTTTATTGTAAGGGCTGAATTCCCTCTCTGTTTAAAACCTTCACTTAGCTGAAAGACTTGTAAGTCAAATTGTTTCTCTGTGGAACAATTGCATTTGAGGTGAATAAACTGACCTAGAGGAATGCTTTGAAATAAACTAGAGGGAAAGCCACTATCTGCTCTTAATATTGAATTTCCTGAAGTTTCCTTTCTATAGATCTGTGCCTGAATTTTAATCCGCTTGGTGCAGATGTTTGAATCTAGGAATCCAAACATTGTTGAATGCAGCTGAGATGTAAAGTAAATGATTAAACTTGTTATGATTTCAGCTCACTACCAGTTCTTCTGCTTCTTTTACTGTGCCATTCTGAATACAAAATATATGCTTGATAAAACTGTGCCACATAACAGCCCTGCAGGTATGGATTTACATCCTCTTTTAATGCCAACATTTTCTCCCTCAGCTCTGGCATAAATTTGCTTATGATGGGGCCTCAGTAACCCCCCATAACTGTTTTCCTGAGCTAGCAGTAATATGTTCCATTGAAGTGAAAATATTCATGGGTGAGAATGAAGTCCAGTATCTGGAGGAGGAAGTCAGATGGCACCTCCTCATCACCCACTGGTATTTTCAAAAAAATGTTTCACAGTCTGTATGCCTACAGTAAGTGGTATACTTAAGCAAAAACCCATGAGGGTGTGTGGGTTATCAGGGGATTTACCATGGCTGGGGTGGTTTGCCCACGAGGCACAGCCGAGTGGGTAAATCTGCCCCAGCCGTGGTAAATCCCCCGATTAACCCAAAATCCCCTGAGTGGCTTATTGTGATTATACCAAGTATTGCTTTTTTTATTATTTTAAAAAAAAAGTAGTACTTGGTATAATGCTTAATAAGTCGATCACTATTACAGCACTGCTTTTATTTTGTTTGGTTTTTACTGATATAGGGAGCTGCTCTTTTATGATCGCCGCTTAGCAGGGAAACAAGATGGCAGTCGGAGTTTCGTGATTTCGGCCTCAGATTGTTTTTTTTTTTTTAAACATGTGGCTGGCTTGTACATTTTGTGGTCATTATCAGTAGATAATCAACGGAGGTAAGGTGCCAGCCTGCCTATCTCATTGGTCAGTGTCCAAGCTCCATGGTATAACTGTGGATGATAATGCCACATATATGATTAGGAACTTACACGTTGGTGCCATGTTACACTTTACAGCATTACCTGGACATCATTAGAGTCTCTGATATGGGCTGGAGTAGTAATAATCATCTTCTTTAAGAAATAATCTAAATATTGCGGTAAATTCTCCATTAATGAACCTATCCCAGAGACTATGGGACATCTCTGTGAAGCCTAAAAAAATGTAAGCATGTTTGGAACATTGGGGTTATTGAAAAACCATACTCTTAAGAAGCTGGCTGCACTGTAAGTCAGTTAAGTTGACTTGCTCACAATGCCTTGCTAATTAGACCATCAACTCATGCCATAAACACTAATGTGGAGATTCCCTGCAGTTCCCAGTAACAAGTTTATCATCCAATTGTTTCATTGCCCCAGCCAGATACTTCTCCACTGACATCACCACAATGTTCCTACCCTTATCCACAGGTTTGATTGCTATGTCGTCAAGCTCCACACAATCCTTTTTTTTTTTTTTTTAGTACTTTTTCTCCCTGGCCACCAGTCTGCTTACCTCTACATCCAAGCATCCCCTCTGAGGATTATGTCCGGCCACCATCCCAAGGACTCCCCGACTCCACATTCGGGCCCGTGGCACCCCCCTGAGGCTTGCCCCCCATGGCAGGGAGGTGGAGATCCCCCCTCTCAAGCTCTTACACCAGACCAGGATCCAGTTAAGCCGCGCACCCTCGGCGCCGAGCTAGTCTTTCTGGGGACGGCCATCATGCCACTGTGACTGGTGCCCATATTTTCCATGTTCTCCCTCCCCATGACGTCTGCAGCATGCAATGATGCCAAGGGACAGGAGCGCGCACGCTACCGCACGCACCCCTTCCCAGCGTCTGCTGTAACATGTCTCCCAAGTCTGACTGTGACCTGCTGTCACCCCCAGCCACCACTAGAGGCCACTAGGACACTGAGACATCCCATCCCCCCCTTCCCGGAGAAGGAGAACAATTCTATGGACACTCGATCCTTCTCCTCCCCTGCCGACGACCCAGGCTCGTTCCTGAACCCAGGTCACTGGCATGGTGCGAGGTGTGGTGTCCAGCGCCTCAACCCTCAGCGCCACTGGGCCGGCCCTGCTCCACACAATCCTTTCATGGTTGGTGATTTAGACTGGCAACATTGTGGCAATTGGGATGTTCCTCAGCAAATATTTTCTCAGTCTCCTGTACAGTTCTATAAAACCTTGACACATTTGCTGAAACCCCAGGATTGACAGTAGATTGTGGTTTAAACTCAGTATGTTTATAAATCACCAAATTACCTACCCCATCGTTTAGCACCATTCTTTATTCTAATTCGCTTTGTTCGTTCATATCATTATTTATAACGTTAATAGCCATATCCATGTTTTGATTCAGATCGTGTCATGCTGTGATTTCTGGGGTTGGGTTTTCCACTCCCAGATGTATCGGAATTGATTTCTCACCATAACTTATTATTGGATCAATATCAGTAGCATGTACAGCCACTATAGTCATAGGCATTTCATGCTGTTCTTCAAATGGTATTTTATCCTTGTGACCAAAATACATTCTGAGGTTGATCCTTCTAAAAAATTGATCTACTGTATGTCCACCAATGTCTGAAATGTATGAGGTCTCAGACTTGGAATGTAGTTCACAGCATTTCATAATATACTTTGTTGTGCTTTCATTAAGCTTTTATCTGAAATGTTTATGATTTATTTTTGGCTTTTTGGTTTGCGTCTAATTTGCACCACCCTGGACCATTTACTCCCCCCCCCCCAGGTCTTCTACATCTATTTCTCTACCGTTGACTTGTCTGGGTTGATTTAAAAAAGGAGTCAGGCCTCTGACTTGCACTATTTTCTGGTGTTGGGGACCTCCATGATCTATCATGACTTCTAGTACAGTTATTTTCTGTTTTGGAGTGGAAACGTTGTCTCCCTCTGCTCCATGATCTTGCAGGACGTCTCCAACAGAAAACCTCTCCTGTCTGATAGTCCCTTTCATCCTGCAGATATTCTTTTATGGTTAATAACCTCTCTCTCATGTGCTGCCATGGCTTCTTTAACCTTTCTATGCATCTCTACAAAGTTTTTTAATTTCAAAATGTTCTTCTTGTATTTCCTGTATTTACTGTGTTGTCTCTTCAAGGTGTGTGCTAACATCCTCTACTGACACATCTATAAACTTTGAAGAACTGTCAACCAGAATGTTTTACTATTTGGCCTCACTGTAAACTGTTTAGCATCAGTAGATGGTATTTTTTTCCATACATAAACCTCTTGGGGTCCTCCCTATTTCTTAATATTTTGTGAGTGTAGTGATATTATATTATACAATGGCAAGAAAGAATGCTGGCCTCTGATTGGTTACACTGGGACTGGACCCGTTACATTATCCCAGTACAACATCACGGGTCTAGTCCCAGCACACAGAAGACCACAGCAACTGTAATGGGAATAACTCCATGCACCTGGCCCGGCTCAGCAGCCTGCTTCAGTAACTCCCACTCAGCACCCACCTTCAGTGACCCCGACTCGCTTGCTGCCAGCTGCCAGCAGCTAGAAGCACATACTGTGGCAACAACCTCCTACTCCTCACTCCCACAATGTACCCCCAAACAGAGAAATCATTTAAATAAAAAAGCCATCCAGTGAGAGGGCATTTTGATTTGCCCATGGCAGTAGCATGAGTGCTTTGAAACTGTCACACTTGTTGCTCACTGGAGAAACCGCTCACTTTCTGGTACATCTTTCTGCCTCAAAAAAAAAAAAATTAAACACATTTTACCTGTCCCAGGGTAGGGCGTGGGACTGGAGCAGCCAGCATCATTCTGTGAGCTATACATGATTTGCTTCACAGCCTTGCAGTTCCTCCTGCTCAGAAATGTAACCACCTTCACAGCAGTTCCTCCTCATTTGCTCACATCCCTCCACACTGAGCACAAGCTTGCCTTACCAGATATGTATTGCAGCCAGGAGACAGCAGAGTGGCAGGCAATCATGCTGATCAAATACAGAAAGACTGGCAGTAAATATGCTCCCTACTCCCCCCCCCACCTGTACCAACAGCTGCCAGCTGTACTCAGGGAAAGCAAATAAGTAGACATAACCAGTGGGGGGTGGGGGGGCGTGCCACAGTTCACAGACATGGCCAGACTGAATCTGCAGCTTCAAAGCTACATAGACAGAAACAGTAAGAGAAGATTTAAAAATGTGGAGGACAAGATTGAAAACCATATCTGTTCCACCTAGTGGCCAAAACAAACAGCACTACTTTTCTTCTAAGTATTCCTACACATTGAATAAGACGAAAATATAAAAAAAAAATTATAATTTTAAAAGTACCTTTTTTATCTTTTTACACAGGAGTCATTGTATAATAGCAATAATGCACTCCAGGGTGTGTGTTGTGCTGGGATAATGTCACGTCTGGTGTATTGGACGCACTCGGCCTGCGACCTCGTGCCCAACCACCCTAGGCATGACGTTATCCCAGCACAAACACACCCTTTTGTGCATTATTGCTTAAATAAAGGCTGGTCCATGGACAAGGAAGTTTTGCTAGCTTAACAGAAATTGTCCAAAGGAAGATAAACAATGTCATTTACCTTTTTTAATATAACTGTAAATTTGGGCATGTGAGAAGTCCGTTTACTGACCCCAATGTATTGTTTTCTGTGTTTATTTTGAAGTAGTCCTATTTTTTCCTTATTTAGGGCCCCATACTAGTGCAGCCTTTTTCCCACCCAATATTCATTTTTTAATTACTTAGCAGTTCCAGAACCAGGTGACATCAGTTGCGCTGAAGACTACAATGAAGCGGAATTCAGTGACTTCAACTGAGCTGATGTCACTGTGTTTACAAAGGAATTCTATGACACATCTTCAGAACAAAACTGCATTACTGCATATTACAAAACTGCAACATACAATGTTCATCATATGATAGGCAAGTGTTAATATTTAAGGTGTATTAATAACCACATTAAGAACATTGTGCAGTCTGATCTGATTAATCTGTAAACATTTGTTGTTGCTCATTTTGTTACATAATAAAAATGTACATAGTAACCAATGACCAGAGTATTTTTTTTTGTTTACTTTATTTAAAAAATAGAAAAATGGGAAATACAGTGCAGAGAATCAGTTTTTCAGTTCATAGCCAAATGGTAATTTTCACTGTTAGCAGAGGCTAGCAACAGATATTTCAGCCAAGGCTCATAGCAAAGGTGGGGCTGAGTGAAAGGGGGACACTATGAGAAAAGGAGCTGGATTGAACGGGGACAGCACTTTGAGAGCTGGCAGAGTCAGTAAACTGCCTGAGCTGAGTTACCGCTGGAGTGAGAAATATAGATTTCATTGGCAGAAAAGGACCTTTCAGCACATCCAGTCTGCAATGGTGTGCCTACCTATTCTGTTACCACTGACCCTAGTTGGTCATGGGTGTCACTCCCTCCCCTGTTCCTCTACCTAATGTTCCTCTGTGCCTATCTCACACATGCCTGAAGCTCTGCACAGTCTCTGCTCTCACTGCCTCATCTGGCAGGCTGTTCCAGTCATCCACCACCCTTTCCATGAAGAAATATTTCCACACATCTCTCCTAAATGTCCACCACTTAGCTTCATTGCATGTCCCCTTGTTCTAGAGCCCTTCTTTTTTTTCTCAATACTTCTTTATTAATTTTAAGTTTACAATTGACAGAAAAACAACAAAAAAAAGAGAAAAAAACAAAAAAAAGGGGAGGAAAAAAGAAAAACCAGGAGCAAACCTGGACAAGCCAGGGTATACAGCCCAAAAACTGGCTGTATTAACTATGTACAATCCCAGAATTCAGACATAGCAGGAGTCCATCTCATAACAAAAGTTACACTTACTCAGTTGCAATCTTCCATAGCTGAAATACAATTCACATTCCCAGATAGTTGAATACCCCACAATCAGATAATGCAAACAAGTAAACAGAAGACAAATTCCTAATCCACATAATATATGAAGCAATAAATGGGAAGAAATGGAAAAATAAACTCATTTAAGAACAGACACTGTTAGCTCACAGTAAGTAGTATTTGAAATAAATAGCTCCCCAGATATGAAACACCACTATGCATCAGATGACTTCGAGAAGAAGTCCTGCCATGTCCCCTTGAGAGAGAGAGAGAGAGTCCCCAACCCCATCTACCGTCCGAGCTATCTAAACTACTCATTAAGCGTACCCTCAGATCACTTATGACCTGCACATCAACCCTATTACATGATCCGTACGAGAAGAGAGAAAGGAGAAACGAAGTAGAGAAAAAGAAAGAAAAAGAGAAGGTCGGTAATTAACCCCTTCTCCTTCCAAAAAAAAAGAAAAAGACTAAGCTCCTACACCTCCAATTCTGACAGACGGACCTACAGAGGTCTTTGCAGCATATAAATTGTTTCCAAAGAAGACCACCTCTTGGCAAACAAACTACTGTTCCCTTCCAACCCTAACTGTCTCCTTAATCTGCCCAAAGAGACTACCAAATCTTGTACCCATTGTGAGTAAGTATACTCCTGATCATCCTTCCAATGCTGAACCACAAAGGATTTCACTATTGCAGACATCAGCGCCAGGTGGAACTTGGGCAGAACACCCGACACCTCTGAGAAATCCCCCAAAACACAGATCTCTGGGGTAACATAGTCCGAATAGTTCAGACAGGGGTCCATCCGCTGTCTAATTTCTGACCACAGGGCCGAGATTCTGAAGCATTCCCACATCACATGCAATAAGTCTCCTATCCCTGTCCTGCATCTGAAACAAAGGTCCGTCTGTCTCAGCTTCCTGTCACACAGCTTTACCGGGGTAAAATATAGATTAGAGACAATAAAGAATTGCATAATCCTGAGTTTAGGAATTGGAATAAACTTATGGGCTCTCCAGATTGAATCCCAAGCAAGCGTCCTGGGAGCCATTGTCCTGTCCCAGTATGGTACCTGTAGAGGTGAGGCGGACTATTGACCTCCACCAAGACTCTATAAATTTGAGAAAGAACATTTGCCTTGGTTTACCTCTCTTTCATAGAATCCCAAGTGACTAAACCATCCGTGTACCCTCCAACTCTTTTCCCCACCCCCTCCAGCAAACGCGATAATTGCAATCTTTTAAAGAAGGGCAGTCCCATCGTCCAGGATGGCATAGAAACCTTTCCACCTTGAATAAAGTCCCTCACTTTAAAGCCCCTCACCTGGATGGCCCACCTCGCACTGACCATCTGGCCTCCCAGCTTAAAGGTAGGGTTGCCCACCAGAGGTTGGTCCCAAGCTCTCACTTGGACCTTCCTCTGTGTAGGGGTAAGGAAAGACCACCATGCACTCAAGGATTTCCCAGTTGGATTCTCCCTCCCTTTGATAAATTCTTTCACAAAATTAGCATACAGTAGCGCCTCCGATGAAAAACCCCGCTCTTTCAGCAATTGCCGCTCCATTTGCAACCAAGTTGGTATATATACTTCCCCCTCTGTCTCCCTAACTCATCGAAGGATAAGACCCAATTGTCCTGCCACGTAGTATACTTGGAGATCAGGCAGTTTAATCCCACCCATTGATTGAGGTAAGGTTAACAACCCATATTTCTTCCTAGGAGGCTTGAGATTCCATAGAAAATCAGAAATAAGTTTCCTGATAACCCTGAACCAAGTAGCCTGAAAATCATAGGGGGCAATATATAAAGGATACAACAGCCTAGGCAATAAGTTCATCTTAATGAGGCCAAGTCTAGCCATAAAATTCAAAGGGAGTTTATTCCACCTCATTACATCTCCTCTGACTGCCGAGAGCACTCCTCCCATATTCGCCTCAGCCCCCTTTTCACTGTCCGCTAAAATTCGTATACCCAAGTATTTGATCTCATCCGACCTCCATTGAAGATTCCAGGGAGCAAAATCCACCCTAAATACATATGGGGTCAGAGAAAGAACCTGAGTTTTTGTTAAGTTCAATTTATAGTTTGCCACCTCCGAAAAACGCCCTATTAAAACTATTACTCTTTCAAAACTAGAAGGCCGGGTCTTCTAAATGCAGCAATATGTCGTCGGCAAAAACCGACAATTTGAGCTCCCTCCCTCCTAAGTTTACCCCTTTTATTAGTTTATCTCCGTTTATAGCTCTTAAGAGGGGCTCTAAATAAATGTTAAATAATATCGGTGACAAAGGACATCCTTGCCTTGTCCCATTTTTCAACATTATTTCTCGTGAGCTATACCCATTGCACAATATCTTAGCCGTTGGAGTAGCATACAAGTGTTTAATACCTTTGAGCAAACCTTCCGGAACCCCATCTTCGCATTGTAGCAAACAGAAAACCATCGAGACCCTATCGAGCGCCTTTTCGGTGTCTAAAGATATCAAGGCTATCGATAGCTGGGAGTCCGAGCATAGCTGAGAATATGGTGCAATTTCTAAGAGCATCTTGAGCTCCCTCCTGGCATAAATCCCACCTGGTCTTCACTGATTAAGTTTGGGGCAATGCTCAAAATTCTATTAGCCAAAATCCTCGTTAGTATCTTGATATCTTGATTCAATAAAGCTATGGGTCTGTAGCTGTCCATCCTGTCCCTGGGTTTATCCGGTTTAGGTATCAAAGATATATATGCCTGATATAGTGGCGGATGAGGCAGCCTCTCCTGCATAATAATGTTATAAAACTCTAACAAAAGTGGCACTATAGTCTGGATGTGTGATTGGTAGAACTTGGCCGTAAGGCCGTCTGGACCCAGTGTCTTGCCAGAGGGTAAGGATTGTACCACCTCCAGTATCTCCCTTTCCCTAATAGGAGCCGCTAGCGCTCTAGCCTGAGCCTCCCATAACACTGGGAAGGGTATTCCATCAAGAAAAACCTTGATGTCCTCTTCTGCTACCGTGTTTCCCAACCCATATAAGCCTGTAAAATAGGATGCGAACGCATCTGCCATTTTTTGGGGATCTGTTAGCAGCTCCCCCCATGCCATATAGAGGTGATGGTTCTACTAGCTTCCCATTCCCTAATCCTAGCTGCTAATAAACGGCCCAGAACATCCCCCTGCAGGAGATATTTAGCCTGAATCTTCTCCAACCAGTAGTGCACTCTACCATAACATAAATCCGCCCATTCCCCCCGTAAAGACTTAAGTTCTAAATCAATTTCACCCGAGGAACCTTCCAAGGGAGATAACGATTCTATCGCCCCCATAATAAATTCTTCCTTTGCCTTCCTCAATCTATTTCTCCTAGCTGTCAGAACCTGAAATGCGCCAGCATATAAGACCTTACACGTCGGCCAAGCCAGCTTGTAATCTTGTAAGGATGGTAATTGAGATTGAATAAATCCCCTCAAGGCCTCCTCCAACTCACCCTGTATCACAGGCTCAAAAAGTAGGGAATCATTCAGCCTCCATCTAGCTAATCTGGGGGGAACTGGGGTTGGTTCCCATAACAAAGAAATAGGGGAGTGATCCGAGAGGACCCTCACCCCTGTCATCATATCTACCACCTCCCGAAGAACAGGACCACTGACTAAAAAAAAATCAATACGGGAGTGAATTCTATGGGGGGTGAAAAAAAGGTCATAACTCTGCCCTTCTTTGAGTGGGTCTTACCCGGGTCCACTAGAGCAAGCGCCTCCATCATCCTCTTTAAGGCCACCTGCGCCTTATTCAGGGGCCTGCTCACTGGGGGCGTCCTGTCTTCTAGATTATTGAGGCATACGTTCCAGTCCCCAGCCAGGATAAGAAAATCTGTGGATATAGCCGCCAAGTCTTTTTCCATCGAAGCGTAAAAATCTTCCGATGGTGGGGTGGGACCGTAAATAGAGGCCAAGGAGACCGACTTACCCGCTAGAACCCCAAATAGATAAAGCCCCCTACCATCTTCCCTTAGGAACACTTGCTCCACCTTGAAGGAACAATTGGTACCAATCAAAATCGCCACCCCTCCTGATGCCTTTTCCCTACCCTGACCAAAAACCTGGCCCACCCATAGTTTCTTCAGACAGCTTAGTTCCTCTGTTAAAAGGTGGGTCTCCTGCAGTGCAGCTATGTGGGCGCCCAAGTATTTAATATGTCTCAGGATTACCATTCTTTTTCGTCTACCCCTAAGACCTTTAACATTTTAGGACATTATGATAACACGACTCATCCTTCCTCAAATCAAAAAGTAAAGGAAAAAAGCCATATCGTATGTAACTAGATTCTCTGCCCTCCCCATTCAAGCTTCCCTTGTTATTCCCGACGAGGACTCTCTCTCTCTCCCTATACCAACCCCCAAAACCTCCCTCCCCTACCCCGATCCTCCGATCGACCTCCTAGAAATTCTCCGGTCATGGATGAACCTTCCTCCGAGTACCTCCCGCCCTGTTTCCCAGACCCTATCCTAGCCAGAGTCTGTAAGTCCCGTAAACATCCACCCCTCACAAATTTTCTTATTGTACCATACTAAGTCACCAATAATATCTCTCCCGGTCCCAGGAGCTGTAAAACCATAATCAAATGAAGATCTTAAATAAAACTAGTCCCACAAAAAATAGCTCCATTTAGAACTGCTTCGTCCAATTGTAGAATGAGTCCAGCCATACAGTCTTAGTGTAATACTTGGTATATTGTGATCCAAGTATAACCCCCGGATTAAACCCAAACAAACCCGAGCCGTATCCCAAGGCCCATAATCCAGACCTTATGAAACCCCATTCTAATCGGGCCCAGCTAGAAATAGCCAAGCTGTGTCCCACCCCTTTAGATGGGGAATACCAGAGTAAAGTAAATAACCAATATTACAACAAGAAAACATCATGTAAAGTCTGTGCTCCTCTAGTCCTCATAAATTAGGTGTGCCACCACTGCAAGTATGAATTCCACCTCAGGACTGAGGCTTAAATAAATTAGGAAGCTCGAGATGCAGATTTTCCAACACATCCCTCACAGTCAGGTATCGCTTTTCACCTGATTGTAGTCTCACCAACAACGTTGCTGGGTATTGCAGGCGGAATTTAATGCCCGCCAAGTAGAGCTTCTTCTTGATCTCTATATACTCCCTCTGTTTTTCCCTGACTGAGGGGGTTTGATCTTGAAACATCCAGAGTGTCGCCCAATTCCACTGAAGAGATTTAAGTTGCCTCTCCTTCCACAGCACATGCATCTTTTCTTTGAAATTGAGAAATCTCATTATGATCACCCTAGGACGAGCACCCGGTGGGGGTATCTCCCTCAGTGCCCTATGGGCCCTCTCTAGGTTATATGCCTCTCCAAAGGGTGACTGGCCCAGTAACTTAGAGAGCAGATCTTGCATGAAGGAGACACAATCCGCCCCTTCTGATCTTTCTGGCAACCCGGCCACAATCAAATTATTTCTTCTACTTCTCGATTCCTGGTCCTCAATTCGGTCCTCCAGCCTCTTAATTTGTTTTCTTGCCACGATTAATTCTTGTTCCAAAGCCACCGACTTTCTTTCCTGAGAGGCAATCCTAGCCTCCGCATCCCCCATACGCTGTGCCAGGGACTGCAGCGCAGGCTTCACCGCTGCAAAAATCTGCCACCAAACCCTGCAGTAGCCTCTTAATGTCCGGCAGGTCCTCGCTGGTCTGACCCGCCGCCCCCCCACCAATCTCTCTCTCTGGCTCTGTAGGGGTGGGGGACTGTGGCTTAGGCCTTTTAGATGCAGGGGATCTCGCCGCTAGCGGTTCCGTGGCCTCAGGCTCCATTGCTGCCTGCCGCCTCGGTCTCATCGCCTTCCAGATAGCGCACTCCGACCCGACTGAATAACTTGCAGCACCCGAGATATTTTCCAAAATTGCGGCTCGGATTCTCATCTGTACGCTTAGACGCACACCACCAGACACTGTTCGCTCCCGATTAACCAGACTCTCGGCAAAAAAAATATTAAATTAAGAGCTCGGGCCTAGGAGCAACTCGGAAGATGTCTAACCCGACTCAGCACATCACGTGACCGCCGTTCTAGAGCCCTTCTTTCTCAGAAACATCCACCATGTTCACTCCTGTGAGGTACATGTAGGTTTCAGTCATGTTCCCTCTCGCTCTCCTCTCCTCCAGGGAGTACATATTGTGTTCCTGCAGCCCTTCCTTCTATGGCTTCTTGTGCAACCCTATCACCATTTTGATTACCTCCCTCGTGCAGCCTTCAGAACTGGACACAGTACTCCAGGTGGGGCCTCACCAGTGAGCGATATAATAGCAGCAGCACCTCACTCCTCCTACAAGAAATCTGTCTCCAGAGGCACACCAGCATCCTGCTAGCTTTTCCCACAGCTTTGTCACACTGCCCAGCTACCCTGTGGTCATCAGATATGATGACCTTTAGGTCTCTTTCTTGCTTGGTGACTGTACGCACCACTTCCCCATCTCATACATAGTCCCAGGGTTCTGCAGTTCTAAATGCATTGCCTTGCACCTTTAGGTATTGAAACCCAGCTGCCATCCCCTAGACCATTCCTCTACTTTCCTCAGATCCCTTTGCATTCACTCCACTCCTTCTCAAGTAGAGGTGGGCAAAGTTAGAAAACTACGCTTCATGGAGAAATTTGATGATTTTACCAAATTTGTGAAGTTCTGCTTTAAGGTGAATTTCTACCTTGTCTTAAAGGAGAACTTCATGAATGGCAAAATTGCAAACTGTGCCTGCAAGATTTTGGCTCTAAGGTAAAGTTTGCAAGGATCCATGGAATTGGAGATCACATGGTGCTGCAATGAGCTGTATTTACATTCCCAACACCAATCTCCCGACTGCATCACTGTCCCATAATATTTTATCCTGAATCATTACTCATTTGTCATTACGATGTCCTGACTTATATTTTCCCAAAATCCATGTACGTTAACACCGAGTAGCGAGTACTGTTTACTTTTCAGATTACCAATGAGTAGCAAGTGTATGCGAGTCTAATTACAAGAAAAATAGATTTGTACACTGCGCCACAGCGCCACCTATCTTTCCTTCTATTACTGTTCTTACTGCTTCTGAATAATTACAGCTAGTACTGTAATTGAATAATTGAATGAGTGCAGAGTGCTGTTGGTGATTTTTTTTAAGGAGAAGGCACAGACAATGGGAGTGTTTGCCAGTCTTGCAGAGATGGCTGAGGCGGCGGTTGTGTGTACGACAGTCACCTCTCGGCAAGGCAGTGATAAGCTGTGCATCAATAGCTATTTATTTGTTAAAGAGAGAAACCGTGGAAACCTTTACTACTGGTGCTGTCAAAGCAGAAAGGGGCATAATTGCTTAGGAAGGGTTTCGACTGTTTTGGTTGGAGGTGAGCATCACTTAAGAAAACAGAAAGACCATAATCATGCTCCTGATGCCACCGATTTCCCCATTGCATCTGCACTTGCTTCACTGAAAGAAAGGGCCATAGAAACTCACAGCACTCCTGCACAATTAATTCAGCATTTCTTACTTAATTTCTGAACAGCAGTGCTTGGATACAGTGTCGAGTGCTTGAATCAACAATAGAGTAAAACATGATGGGATCACACAATTTGGCATTCAGTACTAGTCGGGAGATGCGTGAATGGGAGAGCGGGATCAGTACAGCAAAAGTCGGGAAAGCAACAGTCAGGAGATCGTACCTAACCCATCCATGGGATATACCACCCTGTAGGGGTACGACGCAAGGAATCCTAGAGGAGGGTTCCCCCCCTACAGGTGCCAGGAATGACTGTGTCAGCTAAGGGTAGATTAGAAAGAAGCCCAAAAAGAATACCCAAAGATGTCAAGCTTCGAAGAGGTGAGGATGATGAATGAACTCTGCGAAGAGAAGGGGTAGCTTCCTAAGGAGAGAGGGGAAAGCCAGGCCACCATACGTCTCCATCCAACAGAGGAACCTAACTAACTAATGAGAAGAAAGCACTAATTCTAACTAATATTATGACCATTGGCACAGAGGAGAGGAAAAAAACCCTTTTGAGGAGGAAATCTCTGGGGATTCAAGGCCTAAGTAGCCTTCCCTCCAGGCTGACAATGTTTGATTTGAGGACATATGTAGGTAAAGAGAATGGTTCATAGATGAGGGATATAAGTAGGGAGGATGACGATGGGATAGAGAAAATTCCAAAGAAGCACAGATTAAATAGGAAACATGAGGTAGCAGGGACCCAAGGAGGGTATGCTCGAGTAGTCGATGAGAGATAGTAGATCAGAGGAGCAAGGATGGAGGAAGTAAATCCATGTATGCATCAGAGGAGCAAGGGTATCCAGATGTGATCATGAGGAGATTCCAAATGTGCTGATGAGGAGACAGATGATAATGCATGCTGGCTAGCTTGAGCGATGCACTTGATTGAGCAATGCGATTGAGCAGACACTGAGATTGAAGAGGCATGCTTGATTATAAGATGAAAACTATTAGACTGTGAACGATTAGACCCTGAGGTTGTAGTCGATGAGGTAGTATGGAATTCAATGATAGGAATGTTTGAGTAAGTGACTTAAATAGATAAACCTTGAGGTAATACTTAGTGAATGATGACTGGATTTATGAACTCGATATGACTGGAGTTATGAACTCGATACATGTGGCAAGATGGCCGCAGTTGATAGGTGGCATAGGAGTTATGGTAGGTATGCCCAAAAAGAAATATCGATAGCAGGCCATGAGTGGAGTGAATCCAGGATGGCCAGACAGAATTGGAAGAGGAGGAGACATGAATGAACTTGTACAAAGGAAGGGAAGGAAAGGAAGGAGACTCCTCGAAAGGAAGCAGACGCCGAGGCCAAGAAGGCAAAACTGGGGTTGCTGAGACAGGCATGAGATGCAATGGAGGTAGGAGGCCAGACTGGGATAATGGTGTTGTAACGCCATCTAGCGGTGAAAAGAAGGAGCACAGCACTAACAGGGTCCAAACAAAAGCACAGCAAAGGGGCACAAATAGGGAGCTCATTTTAGTCGCTGGGAACAAGCAATATGAACTGGCAAAAGTCACAGGGGGCAGGGAACACAATCAGACCCCTTAACAGCAAGGAATACCATAGGCGGTGGAATACCCACCACCGAGATGCCCGCGGTCAACTGGCTGGCCAGTCCCAAAATGGAGAGTCCAGGGCCAGACACGAAAACCAGGAAAGCATTGAACTAGAGGCTAGAAACAGACCCAATTGCCAACCATGCAGGAGAGGGATGAACAATGCAGGAGACAAAGATGAACTTACGGTGTGCAGTGGTGAGGGGATGATCCAGTCTGGTCACTAAGAAAGTCCGAGATTATACTGAACTGCAAGACGGCATGCCTCTGGGTGAGCGTGCATGGCCGGCAGCCTGATGATGATGAGGCAGGTGGAAGGCACAGCAAGTAAATGAGTGTAGGTGTTGCAGAGCTGCTCAAAGAGGTCCGGCGAGGTGGTCATTTAGGCGAAATCTGGTGGTGATACAAGTGGCAGAAAAGGGAGAAAATAGAGAGGGAGATCGAGAAGTTCTCCCAACCCAGGGAGTATTGAGGAAGTCGGGGAAACAGTCAGCAGTGAGGCAATAGGCATCAGCGAACCAGAGGGACCAAGCGACTGCAGGGAATGTGAGAGTAGGAGGAGAAGCACGGCGGGAGGGAGGGAGCGATGGGCACCCACAGAAAGTAAGCAGTGGTAGCTGGGGGAAGGGCAAGAGGCAGGATATGCAGAAGGGCTGGAGAGACAGACAGGGACAATGGATGCAGGAGATCTTCAAGAAGAAAAGGAAGCCAGAAGCAGATGGAGCCGAAAGCTCGGAGAGAAACCTCGAATCCGCTAGGGGAGGAAGAAGACACCGGAGCTACTGGCAAAGTAGATGGGGGAAACAAATGGGCAGCCAAAAGCAGCTGAGAGATGGGGGAAAAAAAGCAAAAAGGCTAGATAGAAACAGGAGAGCAGTGCCTCCGGCTGCAATGAAAAAAAATCCTGGCAAACCCCAGGATGTAGTGACCTTTTAAACTTGATGGGGTAGTGATGTTGTTGCTCCGCCCATCAAACCTTGGGCTTAAAGCCCTCCCATAAAATGCCCAGGTTATGATTGAACATTACAGTATTCCAACATTAACTCATAACTTTGCTTGTTTTCAATATTTTGACTCCAAACTTTCAACATAGCCATTTTTCCACTCCACCTCCTAAATGTGAGGTGTTATTTTTTTAAATCCTGAACAAGATGTGTTTTCACACTTCTGGTGTGAAATTATGGTTCAGCCAATCTACTATAAATGGTACATGTCATGTTTATAAGGCAGATCATACAGTGAGTCCTTGAACATTTGGGATCAAAATAAAAAAAAAAAAAAATATACAGTGGATTCCATTTAAGTGCACTTCAGATAAGTGCACATTCTGGTTAAATGCACACTTTTCTTGTTTCCTGTTTTTTTCCCTATGCACTTAGTGCAAAAAATTCCATCTTAATGCACACTGGATAAGTACACATTCCAGCTAAATGCACAACTTCTCAGCTCAGTAGCACATCTCTGCTCAGGTAATTAGTACCTGTTAAGTGCACATGGTTTTTAACGAGGTGTTTGAGCTGTATTTAACACCCTTCCTGCCTTCATTCAACAAGCTACAGTATGAATTCCATAGCTGCAGTATTGAGCGTAAAAAAGTCACACTTACCCTCGGGTAGCAAGTCTATGTGCTCCAGCATTTAGGACTCTGGAATGTTAAGTGAACTGATCTGGTTACACAGTTTGTAGTCAATGTTTCTACTTGGGCAAGAATAGTTTAAGTAGGGAAAGGTTGTTAGCTGAGTGGGATCGCTCAGACAACCAGGACCGAAAACGCAGATGTGGTGGAAAGGTTGGTGCCTTTGTCCAGGCTAGAGAAAAATGGGATCAATAGCAAACAGAACAGAAGGTACCAAGTAGGAAAGGTGGGTAAGATAGCTAAGGCAGGCAAACAAAGCAAGATCACTGCATGTTTTGGGGACCACAAACACTAGGGCAGACACAGAGTTACAACACTTCTATTGTTTTATTTTTTGCACAGTACATGCTTCATTAGTTTTGTTAACTTCTGGCTTTTGTTCTGATACACAAAACTTTTTAACAGTTTTTACACAGTTTTTCTAAAAAAATAAGTCGTTACTGCTAAAACCGTGTTTTGGCTCTTTACTCCAGCTCTAAACATGCAATTTTGGATAAATGCACGTTCTGCTTAAATGCACATTTTTCCCGTGCAAAATGGGTGTGCATTTAAGTGGATTCCACTGTAATTAACACACTTTGTGTGTAATGTCCTCTGCATTAATCTTGTATCCTCTAAAATAGAAGGATAGCATTGGAGAAAGGTGGTATTGGGTGCCAAGGAGGTGAGTTGTGGGTGAGGGAGCCAGAGATCAAGTAGGGTCTGTAGAGAAAATAACATCATTTTGTAGTCATATTGGCTCTGACCAGAGTTTGTTTGCCTCTGTAGCTACTCTGAATCCCTTTCTTCTCAATAGAGACTGTTCTCTCTTTTTAAACTGCCTGAACATTCTATGACATTAGGAACAACATTCCAGGCCATTCAGATGAAAAGCATGGCATGATGTCCCTGACGTCACGGAATGCTTTAGGAACATGAAAAGCAAGAGCAGTAGCTATTGAGGTCAATGGAACTATATGCAGATCTGAGGGCATCACAAAGCTAGATTATTTAGTTATAAAAAAATTGGTCAAAGCATATCAAAATACATAACTGGCATGGAAAGGAAAATGGGAGGGCAGTTTATTATCTAAAATCTTTCCAATCACCTTTAACATGTCAGAGGGGATTAAGAGGGATCAAGAAGATTGTCATTAGCACACTCTTTAAAACAGACAATGGATTATCTGGGTCAAAATTAATGGGTATAATCGTCTCTGTTCTCTGAACACAGGATTTAGATTCAGATACAAAGGTTTCCATATTAAAGAGATAATTAACATGGCAAAAATCCATTTCAGAGGTTCCCTGTTCAAATATTCAGGTAAACTTAATAACAAAGCATGGATTAACCAGGTCTGACTGTAGTTTATTGGTTCATAAATAATTATGCTAATGTATTAGGATTTAAATCCTATAATTAATATTAAAATTATAATAATAATAATATGATTATCCTCATACCCGTCTCTTTCTTTGTAGTTTATTCTTCCCTCTCTAAACAATCCCTTGAATCAGTGTCAAGGAACTTTCCTGTGTGTACCTAATAGCTGCTCTGTGCACATGGAATTCCTATGTATGAAAGGTGATATGTAGATATCAGGGGCACAGTTACAGTAACAAGAGACTGAGAGTCCCTCTCTTGTGTGTTGTACAATGCAAATTGTAAGTAGAGATGTGTGAAGTTTTTTCAAACTTCCCATACAAAAAAATAAGTTAGCAAATAACTAGCGATTGCCTTTTCATCAGGTGATGGCTAACTAAAAAGTTAAGCATTATGCCTGATCATTGGTTGAGGAGTTTTTCTCAATTAATGTTTAATGTTTGCCATCTAGCAATTAGTTGGGAATTGTTTCTGTTTACTTATTCATTTGTTGAGAAATGAGACTAAAACATACTGTAGCTAGGAATTAATTGAAGTTTTCTACTTAAACATAATCCAGCTTGAGAGTTAGTTGTTTTTATGACTTAGAACATTTCTCAGTTGTTTTACTTGAAATGCAAGAAATGGCTCAGTTATTAATTACTTGAGATTTTAAGTTAGCATATTTTGCAGTTACTAGCTACTTGATAATAGACTCACCTGTCCAGAAGTACTGTCCACTCCAGGGGCAGGAGTCACAAAAAGGATGCACCCAGCACATCTGAGATGTGCTCTGCAACCCCAACTTGTGCACTGGTGCAATTCCAGCAAGGAATTGATGCGCATCACACACCACCCTTAATGTTATGTAGTGCATCTGGAGGGGTTGTGCAGGAGGCATGCCCATGCATATGGTACACAGCCCCATTCACAATCCACATTGGAGGCGCATCCCTAGAGCAAGTCCGGAGATGTGCCTCCTTCAGATAAATCTACAACAAGTAGAATAAGTGAGTGTCACCCACTGGTAGGCAGGCCACTGTACTGCAGACTGAAGTTGGCAGCTTTCCCACTCTGGCAGTCCAGTGCCCCCCTCCCTGCCTGCCATCCCAATTGTATGCCACACACTGCAAGAGTAAATAAAACATATGTGAACCCTGCTCCCTGCCCATCACTCTGATTTTATGCTGCACACTGTGGTGGTAAAGGAATAATAACTGACCCCATTCCCACCAGCTTGACCTAATCACACATTTGCCGTAATCCCTTAGGTCAACCCGGTGGTTCAGTGGACCCCACACCCACTCAGACACCCCCTTCCCACCCCGCTCCCCTATCACGGCATGGTCCTAATGTTAGTGGGCAGCTCAACCCACCCACATGCTGCCACTGCTGCCTGCTGATAGAGCTGTCTGTGAATGACACCTATTGTACACCTAGAAGCCCATTGGTGGATCCTGCCAACCAATGGACTTGCAATGTGTACTGTACCCTGTCATTCACAAAGTTTCCCCAAGTCTTGATAGAATGGAACTAAAATGGAACACCAGCATGCACAACATTCACTGTGTCTGAACAATGTTGGATATGGCTGATCAATGCTAGAACTGCCTCCACCCTCAGCCACCAGAAGGAACATCACCATCCTACCTGTCCTATGTGGTGGTGGGACTGCAGTCTTAAGCTCTGGTGACTGCCAAGGCACTGAATGGCAGGAGGATCAGGGGATGATTACCAATTATGCACCCCAAACCACTTCCCTGTTACAGAATAGCAGGTGGGGTGGGGGATTGCTAGTCTTATACCCTTGATCAATACCTCTGCCCAGGGGCAGCCATATTTTCACCAATCAATGCCCCAGTACTGAAAGACATGCTTCTGGAGGATATTGCATAGCCTTTGTGATTCCAGTTGCTGTCCATTTACTGCATAGAGTTTGGGGAGGATAGGTGTTGCCAGTATTCTTTGTTCAACTTGAACAATTCTGCCCCTCCCCACGCTGTCTAACTCTGTTGGGCACTTTTATATTATAGTTTAGATTTTGATCTGTTTCATGCCTGCCCTGACTCTCATTAGCACTCTTGCACAGCAAACACTGCACACCCTGTCTGCCAGATTTCTTTTCCACACCTTAGACAATGTCCCATAATGTTTGCCTGCATAAATCATTAAATAAATATTAAATGATATTCTATGATCCACTGAGACTCATGTTGTGGACAAGATTCCAATTTGTTAGCCTGGAACAGCACAATTACATATCTGGAGTCATCTTTTTTATATTATACTGGTGTAACCCTCCCCCCCACAAATGGTGGTTCCTAAAATGTCTTCCTGCGCCAGCCTAAGGCCCACTGCCAGGCTGGTGTTCTGTGTCTAAATCATTTGAATGTGCTTGCATGAGAGTGCCCTGTTAGCTTCTCTGCCTGTTTCTTTAAGAGGTATCTATCTCGAGGGTTATAATTAATTTGGGTGGAAACCGCGTGGTTTCAGGCTTAAGTCCTGCCTGGGCAGCATTACAGCTGCTTCATTCTGCCATCTCTAAGTGCACAGAGGAAGCCCTAATAGGATCTGTGATTGTTTTCTGATTATCTGCTTTAGTAATAATAATAATAATATAATAGTTTATCTAACCTGCTTTCCTTTGCATGGACTTTCTGCCAAGAAATACCATTTTGTTACTTGACTGCCAGTTTGGACCAATCGGTACCACGGGGACCTTATAATGGAGAATGTCCCCAGATGTCTTGTGGGAGTGAATTTCTGTAGGAATTGTAATTTTTACTGTCTGTCACCTAAATGGACCTGGACTGTTCCTTTCTGTGATAGTCTGATGGAGCAACCAACCAAACCTTTTGGATCACTGGGAAATCCCAGAGCTGCCTGCAGCAGTGTGTCAGTGTAGAGTTGGAGTTGAGAGAGTGAACTGCTCAAGTAATTCAAGCAGCTGCTCCTGCATGGTAGCGCTGGGATTCGGCGGGAAGACTGTGTCTGGCCTGCCTGCTACCATCTTCCAGTGTAAAGAAGCCTGCAATCTGATATCGGACTTTGTCCAGATTGCTGTTATTGAGACAGGAATCCTGAATTGTGAGAGAGTAAATTTTACCTGGTGTGGACCAAAGACTTACTCCTGGAGCGATCGGCCTGTCAGGAATGGAGAAGAACATGAAGTATGGTTTGCACAAAGACACTGCTTTATTGCAACGGACTGTCATCAAACTGGTATCTGGCTGTTTTGGTTATAATTGTGCTGAATGTGTAGTGTGGGTCATGATTTGGTTCCCCACACCCCTGAATGTGTTGCACTAGCTGGACGTTGCATCCAGCACCTAAAATGGACTGCAATCCAAACTGTTCACCTGGTCTGGACCTCTCCATCTCGGCCTAGACTGCCACTCATGCTGCAGAGATTCATCCAAAGAAAAACCCACTTGGGGCTTTGGCTCCCTGCTCCACACCATCAAACAGGATCGACCATCATGGTGCATTGTGTGGGCCCTGCTTCCACTGGCAAACAGCATACCATCCTGAGGTTTTCATCCTGTCAGTCCTGCCTCCTGGTCTGGGTAATCTGAGTAACCATCAGGGTAGTTCCCTGCAACAAAGCTCAAATCATTGTGGGTTGTGGGTAATGGGTGCTCAAAATTTGCAATGGAGGGGATAGGGGAGGGGTTGGAGATCAGCAGGATTGGAGGGAAGATTGATAGGGAAAGCCCAGTAGGCAGAGATCAGGCTGGTAAGATGATTGGGGGGATGAAAGGAGCAGGACAGAGACAGGGAGTGAGGTAAAAACAGGGGGAGTGGTTGCAGGAGACAAAGAGGGTGCAGCTGGAGTGTATAAGGGGCAGGGCAGTATGTACTCTGGAGTAGAGAAAAGGGTAAAAGAGAGGAAAGGGGTGAGGGACAGGAACAGAGGGGTACTCATGCTGGGGGATTCTGTACTGAAAGTGGTCAGATGGGGTGAAAAGGGGGAAAGACACAGCTATATTTGGGTTGAAGATATTCCTGGATTGACCACAGAAAGGGCAGGGCAGGCACTGCTCAAGTGTGCATCGAAGGGGAGGAAGAAACCTCACCTAGTGTTGCACATGGGTACAACCAGCTTGGTGGGGGAGTCTGTAGAAATGGTGACGGGGAGGTTTAAGAAGATGGGCAGGAATGTGAGGGGGTTTGGAAGTTGGTGGCAATCTCGGAAGTACTCCAGGTACCATGTGCGAGCATGGGGAAGAAAGGAAGGATAGAGGAGTTCAACAAGTGGCTGAGAGAATGGTGCCACACCAAGAATTATGGTTTAGTGACAAACTGGGGTAGGATCTGGGGGAATATTGACTTGTATGCAGGGGACAGGCTACACTTGAGTGGGGAGGCGGGGGAGTACTAAAAGGTGGAATTGAGGGGTATATATCAACTAGTGTAGATTTAAACTGGGGGGGTGGCAAGAGGACTGAGAATAGTAGAACGGTCCGGATTGGGGACCCTAGTGAGCTCAACCCCCTAGATACGGATAAAGGCAGAGGTGAAGTGACTCAGGGAAGGGGCATGCAGGGTAGCCAGTGTGAATTGCAGAAGGCACTACCACCCTGTAATAACAAGGCAAAAAAAGGGTGTGGACTACCGAGAGGAGGGGAGCAGATGAAGGAGAAGAGGGGAGAGAGAAAGGAGGGGTGTGGATGGAAGGTGGTCTCCCTAAATGCAAGAAGCCTGGGAAACAAAATTGCGGAACTTCAGGCACTCCTCTCAGAGAGGAATGCGGATGTTTCTGCAGTAACAGAGACTTGGGCCACTGAGTACCATGACTTGGATCTAGCATTCCCGGGGTACAGTACATACAGGAGGGATCGGGGTGTTGAGTGGAGGGGTAGCACTCTGTGTGAGAGAAGGGATCAAATGTATGAGGGATGAGGGGGGGAGGATGGGAGGACGGAGGCACTTTGGGTGCAGCTTCTGCTACTCCAAGGGTAGAAAACTGAGCCTAGGGCAGTGTACAGACCACCAACCCAGTCTGGGGAACTGGATGGTGAGTTGGCAGAGCAGATAAGGAGGGTGTGTAGGAGAGGGAATGTGGCGATAGTGGGGGATGACTCGAGCACCCCTGCCACCAACAGCGCCAGGGAGCAGGTGCTCCTGTATGCGATCCAGGATGGCCTCCTGACACAAATGGTAAGTGGGCCTACAAGGCTTGGTAACACACTGGTACTGGCAAATGGTGAGGCAGTGGGGGAGGTAAGGGTTGAGGACCCACTAGCTGGTAGCGACCACCAAACAGTGTGGTTCATACTCACGTTGGGCTGGGAGACTGAAGGCATGGGTATAAAGGTGATGAACTTTAGGAGGGTGAACTTTGGGAGGATGGGAGAAATACTGCAAGGGAGACTCCAGGATATAAGGCTGGGGATGGATGCAGAGCAAAAATTGGAAATTATTAAAGCTGGGCTAATGGAAGCCACAGTAGCCTGCACCAGGGCTAGGAGTAAGAAGGGTAGAGCCCGAAAACCATGCTGGCTGAACAGTGAGTGCTGCAGGGGGTGAGGGCAAAGAGGGCTACGCATCGGAAGTACAGGAGAACAAGGAAGGAAGAGAATAAGGAGGCTTATGGGAGTTGGTCCAAGGAGGTAGCCAGGCAGGTGAAAAAAGCCAAGGCCTCCAGGGAATTAAGGTTAGCACAGGGCCTAAAGGGAGGGGAGCAGGACCGTTTTAGATATGTCAGGGAAAAGAGGAAGTGCAAAGAACATATAGTGAGGATAAATTGGGGAGGGAAATGGGTGGAAGAGGAAGAAGATCAAACTGAAATACTGAATGAGTACTTCTGCTCTGCTTTCACTAAGGAGAGGAATGGACCCACTACCATTATGGACAGGGGGGTGGAAGAAGGTGGGGGAGGAGGTGACAGACAAAATGATCATAGGGAATAGAGTGCTAGAGGGGCTGAGGGTGTTAAGGGTGGACAACGCACCAGGTCCTGATGGCATCCACCCCAGGGTGCTGAGGGTGTTGGCTGAGCCACTGGCAGATCTGTTCAACACCTCCCTGGAAACGGGGTGTGCGCATCCAGACTGGAGGGTGGCCCACATGGTGCCCATACACAGGGATGAGCCTAGGGGAGAGCCAGAAAACTATCAGCTGGTCAGTCTCACTTCCATAGTGGGGAAGCTTATGGAGACTATACTGAAGGAGAGGCTGGTGGCATTCCTCGAGGGTAATGGCCTCCAGGATGGGCAGCAACACGGGTTTGTCTCTGGGAGATCTTGTCAAACAAACCTAATAGAGAATTACGACTGGGTAACAAGGGAGCTAGATGGGGGTCATGTAGTAAAAGTCCTGTACTTGGACATCAGCAAGGCCTTTGATACAGTGCTTCATGGGAGGCTGGGGGAGGCTGACTGCTGTGGGGGTGGGGAAAAAGCTGACAAAGTGGATAGAGAACTGGTTACAAGGAAGGGTGCAGAGAGTGGTTGTGGGGGGGGGAGTTCTCAACACCCAGAGCAATGACAAGTGGGGTGTCGCGGGGTTCAGTGCTGGGCCCGGTGCTATTTGGGCTCTTTATCTCTGATATAGCCTCATGGAGTTGGGAGTAGGGTTAGTCTGTTCGAAGATGATACCAAAATGAGGGTGGTGGTGGACGAAGAGGATGGATGGAAACAATTACACAGGGACCTTACCAAACAAAAGACAAGGTGGGAGAAGTGGCAGCTATGATTCAACATGAAGAACTGTAAGGTGATGTACTTCGAGGCAAAAAAAACATAGGAGGGACTACTGGTTGGAGAGGTAAGGCTAGGGATCACTGAGGAGGAGAAGGACCTTGGAGTGTTGGTAACAGTGAGCATGAACAACTCTGTCCAATGCAGGAAAGCAGCGGCTAAGGCAAACAGGATACTGGGTTGTATTGCAAGAGGTTTATCATCCATGCATAAGGATGTGATCCTGTATCTCTACAGGTCCTTGGTCAGACCGCATTTGGAGTATTGTGTGCAGTACTGGAGGCCATACCTGCAGAGGGATATAAAATTACTGGAGGGGGTACAAAGGAGGGCAGCAAAAATGTTAAAGGGGACGGAAGGAAAGGACTATGAAGTCAGGCTGCAGGAGCTGAATATGTACACACTGGAGGAGAGGAGGGATGGGGATATGATTGAAACATTCAAATACTTGAGGGGGAATAAACCTAGCACTGAGGGGTGCTTAAACTGAGGAAAAGTAGGGAGACGAGGGGGCATGGACTAAGGTTGGAGGGGGGACATTTAAAAGGGAGATGAGGAGGCACTACTTCAGTGAGAGGGTGGTGTCTAACTGGAAAGTGCTACCAGCGGGGGTGGTAACATGTATGACAGTCAGAAGCTTTAAGAAGGAGTGGGACAAAGCAAGAGGAAGAGTCTAGGAGGCAGGGGCTATGACAGGTATGAGAGGGACAGTGGGGGAGGAGGCTGGGGCAGCTGCAATCTAGGGTGCTAGCTGAACACTCAGGCAGACTTTGATAGGCCAGTTGGTCTATTCTGCTGGCAGATTTGTATGTTCGTATGTATTGTGTGTCATCTGATTTGTTTTGGTTGGTCATTATGAACTGAGCCATCCAGCTCCAGAATACAAATTGTGGGTTAAAGTGCATGTTGCTTGTTTCTTTTCTAAGGGCCACAACAACAGCTGCAATGCTGGCTTACCCTGGGCAATGCTTCTAGTCTGAGTAACAACTGGGAACCCAGGGTGTGTGTGACTGTGCTAGAGGGACTCTTAGTGCGTGCATGTTTAACCTGACTAAATCAGATAGGAAATCAAATGCCAGATTGCTGCCCTACCCTAGTTCACATCCCCTGAATAAACCAGATTCTGTTTTTTCTGCATTTAACTTGGCTAGTGTGTACCTTTGTGGAGGGGATACTGTATTGTCATTGCACTGTTCTACTTCAGGTCCTGTTTTACAGGGGGGGTCTCCAGGTCCAGTGCAGCTGAACAAGCCCTGGTGATAAGTGCGCGATAAGATTGGGTTCAACATTGTATTCTGACACTAATGGTGATTGTTTATCTGCTGACCAGTGCAAACCGTTGGGGGGGGTATCAGTGTCCCGGAGGGCTATACCCAGAGCAGCTACGCTACCCTTAAACCAACCCTTCCAGTGGAGGCACCCATTTGCTGAGCTCAGGCCACTCAGCCTGCACCTAGTCATGCAGGCAGGGGTAGTATCCTTTGGGATAGCGCCACCTAGGGGTTACACTTGTTTCTCACAGAACTTGAAAGAAAGAAAAATTGGTCCGGAAACTTTGCAGTGTTAGATTTCTGAGAACTCCAAGACTGGTCAGGAAGCATTGCAGTGTTGGGCTTCCGGTTCAGTAGCCTGTGAAACACAGAACTTAAAAGAATGTGGTAATGATTGGTGAAAATGGAAGGACATATGGGACATAGCGCACTGGTATAATGCAAAAAATCAACCTCAGGGAGTTACATAAGCAGTGACCAGAATGAGTGGAACTAAAACAAGCAGAAGTGACACCAAGCTTTATGTAAGTGAGTAAAAGCAGGAAAGAAGCAGTGTGGCAGACTACAATCTTGATGTATGGCTGCACATCAAATTATAGTGAGAGTACCATGCTGTTCCCTCATGTAATGGGGAATTTAATGCAGGGCCATTGACAGCTGGTGTTTGTATGAACCCCTCCCCCTTTCCTTGGACTTCTGCTTTTTTTTTACTTAACCACCATCTGCCCCCCACTTGCACGTAGGCTCCCAAACCATCCTATATCCCATGCTGGGGACTCCTGCGCATTGCCCACTACACATGGATGTTAATGTGGTCATTCTTGCCCTGACAGTTACAAGAAGTTGGGTCAACATTCATCAGTGTTCATCAAACACAAAGGACACTGCTGTGGTGAAGGACAGTAATTACATTTACTGAATTCAATATACGCAGAAGCTTGTATAAGCTCCAAGATGCACCGAAGAGCTTCTGAGGTCATAGCAATCCCCAAACTGCCAACATTTATATAAACTATTTCCTCCAGAAAGTCTCCTGAAAATTTGTTAAAATAATCTAGCAAAGCTTCAGACCTCCCTTGGAAGGTATGCAGTATTACAACGAGTTACAGTGGAATTAGTACTTCAGTAATGCTGGAAAACCAAATTGCTAATAAATTCAAAGGTGACGCTGGACATTTGTGTAAACAGGCAGCAATGCTCACACGCCTTTCCAGTTTAACCAACAAAAATTAAATGAAATGGAAAAAAAATGAAAAATGAAATTCATAGGTGATCAGTTCATTCACTCAGTGCTGACGTATAGAAACAGATTATTAAATCTGTGAGCCTGTGATATGCTTTTTTGAGGAAAACTACAGGTATGTGACCCAATCAATACTGAAAGTGGCAATACCTTGGGAATGAGGTACAATGGATTCCATGCACTGACATTCTAAATAAAACCTAAATAAGGAAGTGCATGCAGCTTGTGATACAGAAGGAGATGAAAACTGCACACAACACAGATCATTTGTTTACAGTATTAATTCATTTAAACATTCTCTGTGTTAAGCATATGCTGTCATTAACAAGTGTTCAAAAACTTTATAGCAGCACTCTGACACATTGCACTACCCGCTGGAATGAATGTGTGTGTCACTTATTTCTGTCCCCATTTACTGACAGGTGGAACCAATATTAGCAGTAGTCATACAATGTGGGACATTATTCAGTGTGACATCAGAGGACTGTTGCTGAGATGACACTATGAAAAGGACCTCTTCAAGCTCAAATGGATGGCAGACTGCATATTTATTTATTTTATTAATAAAAACTTTATTAATCAACCAATTTTTTTAAACACAGTATATAACAAGCAAGACCTCTGGGAACAATCACAGATGATCAGGTGAGGAAAACAAACTCCTAGAGTGTACAAGAGGCTTCTCCTTTACAAAAAGAATGTCAAGCCCACTGCAACCCTGCTTTGCCATACCTGTCGGCAACACTGCGCTAGGGTTACCACCTGTCCTGATATACACAGGACAATCCTGATTTGGGCAGCTGTGTCCTGCAAAATCACATGAAAAAATACTACATGCCCTGACCGTTCAGTAGAAAAAATATTTTCTAACTTTCCTCAAAATGTAGAAAACAATAATACCTTAACTAAAATATCTGAAAAGAATAAGAAACAATAGAAACAACTAAAAAACTACAATATTTAGTCTTGATTCTGATTATTAGAGAAAACAAGTCTGTTGCACTGGCTGAGGTCACAGATTGTCATGCGAAAAATCATTGTTTCAGAAAGAAATGCCCCACTTTGGGCTTCTGAAAAGGTGGTAACCCTATAATGCCAACACACATCAAAGGTAGATCATTCTCATTTACTGCAGTTTTCCTTTTAAAACCTGTGCCAGTTTGAACTTTAAAACAATGGGAAGCTCACTGTTTGCCTGCTGGTTGTGTTGGCATGGGGGGGGGGTAAGGCTGGTGATGCTGCGTACAAAGTGGAAACAAATCTTGCAGGGGTAATTTTTTTTGAAAGTTACATCTGCAGTATGGTCCTGGACATAAAGCTGCAAACAAATACTTAAAAAGGAAAGCCTACAGCAGTTTTCTTTGCCAGGGCTGTCAATATAATATATATTATATTGTGTTGTGTTGTGAGGTGCTGGGGGGGGGGTTAGAAATTCATCTGGCCAGTTTGTTTATATTTGTGTTGGGTGTCTGCTTACTGGGGCTATTATTCTGTGATTGCTGACAGCCATAGTGCAACGCATTTTTTATTTTGTGTCTTCCAGCATTTTTTGCCTGCATATTGGGCAGGATCTAATGGGCAAGGAACTTTAAGGGAGATTACTGCCTGCCTACTACATCCAGTTGCATAGGCAAGTGTTCCAAAATGTAAGACAAACAGTTCTATGAGGTGTTAGCGGTACCACTAGTGTGATGCGCTTGGTGGTGGTGGTTGGGGGGGTAATGTACAGCAAGGTGATTCAGTATGGTTGGTGGTACAGCTGATTTGGACATGGAGACATGTGACTGATTTTGCTTGGGGGCTGCTAGATTATTATGCTGGTGGTGGGGGTTTGGTCTATGCTTGGAGGGGAGCTGGCTGAATGGTGTTGGTCTTATGTAGTGTGCCAGTAAGGAGCGCTTTGCTAATGGAGGTTGTAGACTCTGGATATGTGGTCAGTAAGGTGGTCCCGGTGGTGTTGCGGGGTACAGTCCATATTTGAAAGGGAGGCTAGCCAGATGTGCGGTTGGATGTTGTCCATGGAAGTAACCGTGTGTAGTGACCTGGGCAAGCACATGTATGGGAAAAGGGCAGTGTAATGTGGGTGAGAAGGGAGCTGGCCATGTGGTTGAGGTAGCTGGCTGTGCTCGTGAAAGGGGAGGCATTGTTGGGAGGGAAACTGTGGGGTTAAGGGAAGCTGGCTGTTAGTTTAATTTGGAAGAGATGGAGGCTGACCATACTGGTAGGATGTTGAACTACTCATGTTGGTACGATGGAAGAGTCTTCTGTTTTTCGCTTGGGTTAGTGACTAGAATGCCCATGTTGGTGAAAGTGGTGGGGACGCTGGCTCTTCTCATTTTTTCTGGTGGTGGACTGATAGAGTTCAAAAATACATGGATCTGCACGCATGGTGAGGTCTGACAAGACTATGCACTGTCGCATGAGGTGGGCTGCATGAAAATTGGGGAAAAATAGCAGCTGCCTGCAAGAAGCCACAGTCAGAGCAGGCCCTGCACCATGGAGAAGTGCCATAGTGCCACCAGCCACGTAGCTACATCATCCATCACCCCATGGACTAAATTTGGACCTTTGGTACAGTCACTCCCTCTGTGGGGGGAAGGCAGAGGGGGAAGGGTCATGCCTGTCATTAGTTATGGCAACCCATCCCAAGATGCTTTAGCAGTTTGGCAGTCCATAGCTCTGTCAATGGTGCAAGAAGGATAATAGCTGGTGTTGTCATCCTGGCCTGTGTCAGTTGATTGCTGGAGTACAATGGCCCCATCACCCCTAAGAGAAAATCAGTTCTAGGGGCACTGACTCTCCACCATGATGGCCCCTGGTGACAGAGTCCATTCTAAAACCAAGTTCGATGGTGAGGTACCAGTCTGTATTCCCTCCCCAACACACACACACTTTTTTAACCATTATAAGTCTTTCCCAACTGATCCAGCTGATCAGTATTTTTATTCTTCATATTGACCCATTTTCCCTTATATGTCCACAGGTCTGACAGGATGCTGACTGGGTGAAGGAGGACACTGACCGCATGTATCAGATAAGTATTTTTGTTTGTTTATCCTACATTGTTTGTCATTGTTAGTTCATAAAGAGCTGCAGATCCTTTGTGACCCCACTGCTGTTTTTGTTTCACAGGTACAACTGGATAGTCTCCTGAGACCCCATTATCCCAGGCTCCACAGTAACCCGGTAAGAGATCTCTTATCTGTGCTAGGATGTTAACCTGTAATGGTGCTAAATGTAAACTTTCACTTGCTAGGTAGTTGGTGTTGCAGGGTTTGATATCTCTAAACTGTTCTTTTACTATTCCATTATCATGAAAGGAGGAAATTTATTGGAGTTCACTGGTGGCTGGAGAGCACTCGGGCTTTACCCTCATGCCTCACAGTGCACCCAGGGCATGCATTAAAGAGCAGGTTCCTACTTTCAGCAGTGCTACTGTCCCCTAGCCCATTTGATTCCTTACCTAACTGGAATCAAGCTACTGACATTTGGCATAAAAACTCCTTAAATTCACAAAGTCATATCCCTCATAATTCTGGAAATCATAATGGTGCCGGAAAAAAGACCGACTTCCCGGTTAGACAAACATGCCTCCACGTTGGCCCATGCAGCACTGTTTTGTGATGTCACAAATTGAAGGCTGCGGGAGTGCGCCCCATTCGGTTTTATGGAGCTTGTATTTTCTAATATATTTAAGCCCTTTAGTGTTGGGAATTTTTCATGTCAAAGCGGTGATGGGCTAACGGGATCCAGTAATGGTCGATCGCTGATGAAAAAATCAACACTAAAAGTTAATATATTAGAAAATACCAACTATAGAACTTCAGATGGGGTCAGCATTCCACAACCTTTGTTTGTGTTTGTCACAAAACAGTGCTGCGTGAAACAACGTGAAGCGTGTTGTCTGGCGGAGATAATTTTCGCGCCATCATGTTCAAAACGTGGGGAATATAACTGCGGTGGTAGAGTTTTGCCAAATATCAATATGCAGATCGAAACAAAGATCAGAATAAACTAGAACAGGCAACTCCTAAGTTGCTCTTTAATACTGATTCTCCATTGTAGGCAGAAGCTCATGAAGACCATACTAAAGGAAGGGTTGGTGGAATATCTAGAGGAACATGGTCTCCAGGATGAGAGGCAGCATGGGTTCATAGGTGGGGAGATCATGTCAAACAAATCTGATTGATTTTTTTGACTTTACCACTAAGACAGTAGATAGGGGCCAAGCGGTAGACATCCTCTATCTTGATTTAAGGTTGATCAGGTAGTTGGTGGATCTTGTAGTTGGGGAAACAATGGCTAGATGGGTGGAAAACTTGCTGAGGGACAGAACCCAGAGGGTGGTTGTGCGGGGAGAGTTATATGGCACTAGAGAGGTAACCAGTGGGGTCCCACAGGGCTCGGTGCTGGGGCCGGTGTTGTTCAATGTCTTCATCAGTGACATTGGGGATAGCATTAAGGGAAAAATGTGCTTATTCCCAGATGACACCAACCTCTGTGGGAGAGTGGACACAGCTGAAGGGATACCAGACCTCCAGAAAGATCTGGAAAAGCTGGGGAGGTGGTCCGGGATCTGGCAGCTTGGCATTAATGCCAATAAATGCAAAGTTATGCAACTTGGAGCCAAGAATCCCAGGACAGAGTGCTACCTGGGTGGAGTCTGAGTATCTGCATCCGAGGAGGAGGAGAAGGACCTAGGAGTGATGATCACTAGTGGCCTGATGCACTCCACACAGTGCAAGAAAGCAGCAGCAAAGGCAAACAAGATGCTGGGATGCATAGCTAGGGGGGATTAGTAGTAGGAGAGAGGAGGTTGTACTGTCCTTGTACAGGTCACTGGTAAGGCCACATCTAGAGTATGGAGTTCAGTACTGGTGCCCACATCTCAGAAAGGACATTAACCTGCTGGAGAAGGTCCAGAGGAGGGTTAAAAAGATGATGGCTGGTCAGTAGGGCAAGGCATACAAGGAGAGGTTAAGGGCACTGACCATGTATGCCTTGGAAGACAGGAGAGAGAGGGGGACATGACTGGGACCTTCAAGTACTTGAAAGGGATAAACAAGGTTGATGAGGAGAGTTTCTTTAATCTGAGTGGCAACCATGACACGAGGGGGAACAGTCTTAAGCTGGAGGATGGGAGGTTTAGAAGGAGGTCAGGAAGCACTTCTTCACAGAGAGGGTGGTGGACACTTAGAATGTGCTGCTGGAAGAGGTCATCTTGTTGAAGACAGTGGGTAGCTTTAAGAGAGGCTGGGATAGGCATGGGGGAAGGTAAGAATCATGGGTAGGGAGAATGGGAGGAGTGGGAAGGAAGGGCAGGGGCATTAGCTCAAGCTGTGGATCCTGCAATACAAGCAGACTTGATAGACCAAATGGTTCTTTTCTGCTGGCTTCTTTGTATGTTCATATGTAATTCACCCACAGTCTGTTGTGGGTTATTGCTTACTTTAAGTTTGGCTATCTCCTATTGGCTACTGCTTTTCAACTCAAAGAAATTGAAAAGGAGAGCATGGGAACCCTAAAAAATACTGGATTTTTTCTTACCTTTTAAATAGCAGCTGATGCCTCCAGTAGAACTTAAAAAAAAATATTTATACACAGTTCAGATTGTATTTCACATTAATTCTATATTTTTCCTCCTCATTATTTATTACTGAGGTCAGCTGCATGACAACAGGATCTTTGCTCCTGAATCATCTATTCCTGCTGCTTTCTCCCTACCCGAGGTCATAATGCATTGATTTGATGTCACAGTTTCTCCCATGACAACAGTTTGTTATGCCACAACAGGGGATTATGAGTTGAAGTAGGGAGTCAGCTGTAGAGGTAGATGAACTCTAAGAAATAAAGATCATGTATTCATGCAGATGTTCTCAGTAATAAACAATGGACAGGAGAACTCTATAGAATATATATAGAATGCCAGCTGAATTGCACCCACACAGTATGTTTTTCAAAGTTTTGAGGCATCAGCAGTTCTTTAAGCTCCCCTCCCCCAAAGCTTTGTTTACATTTGCAGTGCTATCACTGGTGGGGAACTGTTGTCTGGGCAGCCGAGGCCACACCATGCAGCGGGGCACTTCCTTAGAAAAATACTTTGGCCCCACCTCATTGTGAGCTTTCAGCTGCCCAAATACATCATTTCCCCACTGGTACTAGCGCTGCAGTTGTAAACTACACTGCAGGTGAGGGAACATTTAAAAGATAATAAAAAAATAAAAATTGCAGCATATATTTAAACTAAGCATGGTTCACAGACTTTCATTTCCATTTCTTTGAATTGGAAAGCAATACCCAATAGGACATAGTCACGTCTTTAGAAATATTGGGCAGGCCATGCACTTATGGGGGACAGGGTTGGGGGGATGTGCAACTCAGAAGTTTAAGACAAAATGCTTTCAGCAACCAAAAAGGTTAAATAATCCTCATCGTATACCTAGAGCATTGGACTGAATGTCTTAGTGCACTACCTAGCTACGCAAGAAGGCAACTTCACAGAAGGAGTCTGCTAATGTAAACATATAGTCTAAGCATGCACTCCAGCCACTCACACTGTTTAAAATGCACCAAAAGGTGAGTTTCAAAAATTTGTATGATAGTAGTATTACCCTCTGAAGTGTAGGGCATCTTTTGGAGTTATTGACCTTGGAAAAGGGTAGGGCCTTTGCTTCACCTCGTGTCCTTTGGCAGCTTCCAAGTTAATAACAGACCAAGAGAAGCTCACTTCATCAGGTAATATTGCTTACATTGTGTGTCAGTTTCTAGAGTTTCAAAGTTGTAACTGTACTCCTTGTACTTAGCTATAAAATATTGCCATGTTGTATACCCAGAATAACTAGTAAGCAAAAGTATGTGAATTACAGTTAACTTTTTTAAATAACAAAATGACAGATTAAGACATTTTATCTGAGTGAGAATTTTCTTAAAGGGACACTCCTATACAGCCCCAAGTGCAGCAGCTGCTGTAGGAATGCCCGATTAGGGTTTTTACCATAAAACAAATTATTTTATTTACCTGCTGTCTGGTGGTTTTAATTAGAAAGACCCGCTCTGTCTATAATGGCTGCAGAGCCCTTGGTGGACATTTCACACACCTGGATGGCTTCCACCACAAAGGTTATGCTAATGAGGACTATCAACAAATGTCAGAGTTGGCAGCTCTTGTTAGCATAACCTTCATGGTGGAAGCCACCCGGAGTGTGCGAGATGTCCACCTGGAGCTCTGCAGCCATTATAGATAAGGCGGGTCTTTCTAATTTCATAGGAGTTTCCCTTTGAGTCTTTTACTCAGATGCATGCTAGTTGGTATTTATCGTGTGTTAGGCACGTACTTTTAATTATTGTACATTTTAAAGCAGCAGTACTACCTAACCAGAAAGTGATCCGTTACGACCGTTGTAGCGCCACAGAAAATATGGCAGCCGCTATCTAGTACTACTGCTGTCAATGCAGCAGGCAGCAGAAATGTAAACAAAAGCATAGGATAACTAAACAAATTACAGGGTGATAGTACAATGCTGGCAGGAAAGAGTACCAGGTACACGCTCAGCAGAGCACAGAGAATAAACTGTCAAAAAAGTGCATTTTTATTCACATTGTACTACTGCTTTAAATTCAAGGAAACATCATAAATGCAAATTTTAGTTTTTATTTTCTTTATTGAAAGGTGTTATATGCATCATATACAAATTCAGGAAACCAAAAAAACTTAAATGTCACAAGAAAGGGTAAAAAGTGTTTGGGGGGCTGCCCCCCGCACTCCTCTGAATATAAATTATCAACTCCAGTGGGATGCATGTCAGGCAGGGGGCAAAATTCCATATTACACAAAAATTAAGTGCCGCAGGCAGCAGCGGAGTTTCTGCACACCTGGTCCAGAACCCTGTACCTGCTGCACCAGAGTTATCCACCCACACCACAAGGCTATCTAGGTGGCAGCAGGCACACCCGTCCCTCAAAACCCCTTCATTGTCCCTCCCCTTCCCCTCACTATCCCCCCCTTCCTGACACCGTCCACTACCCTCACATCTGTGTACAGTTGCTACCCTTGCAGGGTAGCCCAAGAGTATAGCACCCAATATGAGTCGCCGTTTTTACCTGTTGCCCATATTCTGTTGCTGTCCTCATGGTATATCCTCCTTTCCTCCAGTGAGTACATATTGAGGTCTCTTAGTCTCTCCTCAAATGTTTTGTGATGCTAGCCATGCACCATCTTTGTCACCCGTCTCTGGATAGCCTCCACCTTGTTAATGTCCTTACGCATATGTGGTCTCTAGTACTGCATGCAGTTCTCCAGGTGAGGCCTTACCAGTGTTTCATAAAAATGGCATCACCCCATCTCCTACTAGTAATACCTCCTGCCTATGCACCCCAGCATGTCACTGGCCCTCCTTGCAGCTTTTGTACACTGCTTTGGTACCTTAAAGGCATTAAATATGATAACCCCTAGGTCTCTTTCCTCTTTGGTGACAGCACCTCCCCCCATCCTGTAAATCTCCCTAGGATTCCCCCTACCCAGGTGCATTATCTTGCACTGTTTTGCAGTGAACCTCAGTTGCCACACCTCCGACCATCTTTCAGGCTCTCCAGGTCCCTTTTCATTTTCTGCACTTTTTCTGGAGTATCCACCCTGTTGCAGATCTTGGTGTCATCTGCAGATAGGCAGACCTTTCCTTCCAGCCCCTCTGCAATGTCACTAATGAAGACATTGAACATAGCTGGTCCCAAAATTGATCCTTGTGGTACCCTGTTGATCACCTCTCTCCCCCGGATTGGATCTGATTTACCACCACCCTCTGCCTTCTGTTTGTCAGTCAGTTTCTACCCAGTGTATCACCTTATGCCCCATGCCCAGACTACTCATCTTGTTAACCAACTTTCTGTGTGGGACGGTATTGAAGGCTTTGGTAAAATCTAGGTAGGTGATGTCTATGGTGCCTCCCTGATTCAATTTCCTAGTCACCCAATAAATAAAATCTATCAGATTCATTTGACACGACCTTCCTGATGTGAATCCGTGCTACATTAGATCCTAGGCACCAATGGATTCCGGCATACGGTCAATTCGTCACACTAAATTTTCACCGCGGACAATATGTTGCGGTCTATTAGGAGAAAATAATTTGGGCGATGTATGAAGCGGTCGCGGTCAGAATGTAGCTGAATCCGTACATGACTGGTGACATTTTAACTTTAATCTCTATTTCTCCCCACTTTTAACATGCCCAATAAATTTTGTACCAGCCGTTGCATTGTGTTAGAAAATTAACATTGCATGCTGTTCCTTTGGGAGAACAAGATTGTTCTTAATGGATGCAATGTCAGCAACAAGTACCTGCTCAATGTACAGTCCTGTGGTGTCTGAGTTTGTCCAGTGGTTATTGGACTGTGTTATGTTCCAGTTACCTGACTTTTATCACCAAGGCCGGTAACCTCCACCAACCATGATCCCTCAGCATCCATAGTCCACTCAGAACATGGGATGAGATTCACCCCTCTTTTGTCTAGCTTGAATGTTGGCTCTGGCGTGATGAGCTCTTCAGCTGCTGCAGTGACTATTCTATTTAGGAATTGCTCCTTTAGGTCTCAGAGGTCCTCCGGGGTTTTACGTGCTGCCATGGTTCTCTTTCTTTTACTATAGCTAATTCTGTTCAGAAATAGTTGGGAGCCTTAGCCTGGAGATTTTAAGGGGACTGCCATTGTCTGCTAACTGCTGTGGTTGGAGGATTTCATAATACTGGATCGTGTTTTCATTTATATTGTTTCTATGCTTGCTTTCATAAAACTGAACTGCTTTCATAACGCTGTGCACTGAAGCATGCTGGCCAATTTCGAAGTGGACTTGTGGTGAGTAGGAGGCATGCTGAGTATATATTTTCTTTGGAGGGGGACTGGCGGCAGCAGCAGCAGGAGCGGACTACTCGGTGACAACAGACTTCACCATTAAGTTCGAAATTCCAGCTGTCAAGTTTAGCATCTCCAGGTCGAAGGCAAGAGGAAATCTCAAGTAACAGCTTTAGGTTTTGGGGAATGGAGCCACTTGAACAGGGATCTGGTGAACTCACTAACACTCTGTATCTCTGATAGCAAGGTTACTAGCACAGGTGCCAAATACAGTACAGCAAGTAGGAACACTCAGTTGATTGATTGTTTGCAAAAACTGTCTGGCGCAAAGCACCATGACCAACTGACAGGGTAAATATTTTGTTGTGGAAAATTAACTAGGTTTATCAGCAGCTACCTACAGAATGCGACATTTAGTCCAGCACTTAATCATGTTGCAACATTTAGTCTATCGCTATTTTTACCGCTGTACTTATTGTCCGGCGATAATTTGTCCAGTTGATGTTTTATCCGCTACTTAATGTCTGCGACATTTTGACCGGGGACTTTACATCCGTACACGATGGATTCCAGATGTGCCACTGTTCTTTCTTTCAGCAGTACCTCCATGATCTTCCCCGCCACTGAAGTGAGGCTGACTCACCTGTAGTTCCCTGCTTCCACCCTACTGCCACTTTTGTGCAATGAGACTACATGCACCCTCTTCCAGTCCTCTGGAACCACACCTGTGTTGAGTGACTCTGTGAAAAGGCTGGCCAGAGGCACTGCTAGTACCCTGTGCAGCTCCCATAATATCTTCAGGTATATGTCATCTGACCCCATGGCTTTATCCACCTTCAGTTTTGTGAGTTCCTCCAGAACTCTCTCTACTGTGAATGGACTGGTGTCCACTTCTCCCCCCAGTTGCCACTGCTCCCCAACTGTGGTCCTTGACCCTCTCCCTCCTCAGTGAATACTGAACAGAAGTATTTGTTCAGTATTTCTGCCTTGTCTAAATCCTCCCCCTTACACTCTCCCTCCTCCCCTTTGAGCCTCACAATACCCCTCATTTTGCTTATGTACCTGTAGAATGTCTTGTTCCCTTTTTTTCACAGTCTGTGCTAAACCCTCCTCTGTCTGTGCCTTGGCTTTTTTACAGCCTTCCCTGCTTCTCCTCCCTTTGGATGCCCTTATGCTTCCTGAAACTTGCTCTTTTAGCCCTTACTTAGTCTCCCACCTCTTTAGAGAACCATAATGGTTTCATTCTTCTTTTTCCTTTGGCCACTATCCTAATGCATTGGTTAGTTACCTCCATAATGACTCCTTTTAGTCTCCCCCACTGTTTCTCCTTCCCCTCTATTACCGGGGCTGCTCTTAAACATCTACACATTTCATTGAAAGATGCCCTCCTGATATCTAATACTTTTGCCCTTGTGTGGCTTAACTGAGTCCCTGTCTCCATGCCAGACCATACCACAGTGTATAGATCTTCATACACAATGACGCTCCACCATGCACTATAGTGTTTATCATTCAGATGGAGGTTGGGGCCACCGAACACCAGGGAATGTACAATATTGGGAAAGGCAGACAAATGCCACTAGACAACAGAAAACTTTGCATCGGGTGGTAAGAATGTGCCACTAGAAACCAGGGAGTGGCCCATATAGGATAAGTGGAAAGAGGGTGCAACTGTACAGCAGAGAATGCCTGTTACAGGATGCGGAGGAGGAGGCATCAGTCTTGTGCAGGGAAAGACTGCCCAAACTGGGGGGGGGGTGTTGTTTGCTGTGATGGCCATGCCAGAATTCCACAACAAAGCTCTTCCCTGCTTGCTAGTGGTTTGAAAATGAAGCCCAAAATGAAACAGGCATATTGATATGCAATCAAAACTGGGTAACTCAGCATATAGAAAATACTGAATGGGTAACTATGCACAGTCAGTGTGGTCTGCCACAGAGGGCATGTGATTCTCTCTGACCTTGAGGATGAAGCTTGAGTGTGCCATGGGAATCAGAACCCCGAGGTGGCACAACACACTGATTATACATAAAGTTGCTCATCCTGTGTTTTTATAGTGTATATTATTATGTGAAATATGTGCATTGTTGTTTTTATATTTACTGGTTAGTGGTTATAAACCACTGCCAGTTAGTGCCCAACAACTTCGTAAACCAAATGTGTTGTTTATGGAGCTCCATAAACCATGGGCAGAACAGTATCGCAGCATCACCTGAAAAACCACCGAATAAGCTGTCCTCGTGCTGGACGTTCACAAGCGCTACACAATCAGTCACTCAGCATGAGACAAGCTTGTTGGTGGTAACAGTTACCCTTGCAAAGTGTCAAAGACAATTTAAACCAAAAAACAGTAAATGAAAAAATAAAACATGGAGAAGTGTGGTTCTATGGGGATTTTATGCACCATCTCAGTGTGTGTGCGAGATGCCCATATAAACCCCTCAGGCTTCATGGGGCATCACACACCTCAGGGTGCATAAAATTCCCATAAACCAAACGTCTCCATGCATTATTTTATATTTCTCTTTCACAATGAATTTAACTTGTGCATGTCTCTAGAGAGTTTAGAATGCTGTTTTACCACAGAAGGGTACAATCACATTCCATGGTATTTGAAATGTGGTACAACAGCACTTTGAAGACTATGGATTTCTGTGTAGAACAATGTTTTACAACACACTGTATCACTGCTGCTGTATGGTTAGCCTTGCTCTTAATCCACTTGTGACCAGGCCTGTTGAACCCCATATGGTATCCAACCAAGCAGCTGCTTCTATTGCAGCTTCGTCTGCATGTTCCAGCTTGCTGTTTTCCACATGGAAATGGAAGGGTCTGCATTTTTAGGAGCAACTGACACTAGTTCCAGGCAGGCAACCCATAACATGATGGTGCCTACCGCAGAAGCTATTTTAACCATATATCACATTTTTTGGCTTGCATAAAGAGTTTAGTTCATAAAGCCTGGCTTATAATTTCCTTGTGCGAGTCAAGTGGCCACCATGCATTGTAGCTGTAGCCCTAAAACAGCATAATGATTATGCTAGGCAAATAGCCCCATACATGTATACCTGCCAGCAAAGATGATCCAAGTATATTTAGGTGTCCCCCCTCCTCGATCCCACTGCAATGCCCACAGAGTGCCTGCAGCCCCATTCCCTACCAAAAGTCATCATTATGGTGTTTTTAGGGGTTATTTAATGACTGAGAGGGTTCTTGGGCAATAGCTACCAGTTTACAAAAATGCACCAGATAGGATCTGGGGCTGCAGCAGTGAGTAGGGAAATGGGCAGATTAAGTGGGCCGTATGGTCCTTGTCTGCTGACAGATTCTGTGTTTACTAGTGTAGAAATAGCCACAAAAAATAAGATGACAGAACCTACGACTGCACATGTGAATGTGCAAACCAGTTACATTTCACAGATCGTAGATTTTTGCAGGCCCACCATTGCAGTGATGGTGCTGTACTTGCAGTGCTAAAGACCCAAGTTTCAAGTGTTATCTTGGGAGTTGGAGGGTCAGCAAGAAGGAAGAAGATTGAGTTCCTGCTGGATTGCTCATCTCAGGGTGGGGTGGAGCAGAGTTTGGTGCTTGCCAGATACTATCAGTGGCTGTGGATAAGCAGGCTGAAACCACCAGACTTGGGAAGAGGAAAGGCAGATGTCAGGTGTACAGTGCATGGGGGTATGCTGCACTTTAGGGGGAGTACTAGGAAAATCTGTGCACCGGCTGCAGGATGACTCCAGCTGCCTACAAGCCCTGTACCTGACGACCCAGACCGTGCTGCCTCTGAGGGATAGCAAGTCCTGGGGGGTGTTGGCTGGGATGGCTGGTATAATGGAGGCTGCCAGTGCATGGGGGAGAAATAAGGCTAACTGGAAAAAAAATTTTGTTTACAGCAAAATTACTTTTTAAAGTTTTGTTGTTTGACCATCACATACACATTTTGGTATACAGTTGGTATTGAATGGACACTTGTCAATCCTTTTTGCATTATAGTATTTATACTTGGAAAAAATATGTTTAATGATTGCTTACCTTCTCTAAAATTCATTCAAGTTGTTGTTGTTTTAACCGCTGTGCTTTTTTTTATCTTAACTGAAATGCATGCAAATAGTGTATTTATTACCAGCATTTTGTTTCAAATCCTTGATCTACTCTTGTTGCATGCTTGTTGAACATTAGGAACACCCCCAAAGAGTGCATTTACTCATGATGCAATAGTCTCCTGTCCTCCCACTGCACCATGAGTGTCTATGCTGTATTGGGGGTATTCACAATTTCTAGAAAGACGCAAAGAGAGTTGAGGACGGTGTCTGTTGAATTTCATGATAGAAAAATGTGGTCTAGTATGGGCTTCAATTGCATTTCTAAACAGTGTATATGACCCTTACCTTTCTTTACTGAACAAATTCAGGATTTAACTCCCAAGAAATTATGAAAAATTGTTTAATATTTGAGCAAGATAAACACGTCACTGTGTTTAATTCAATGAGCAGAAATGAAAGCACACCAGGGGCCCCCTGAAGAAAGCCCCACCACCAGTAAGTAAATGTCCTAAGATGTGGAAGGGGGGGGTGTAGTGTTGAATTGTGGTTAGTTGGATCATCTTTCCATCATAATATTGTCTCTGAAACTGTGAAGCAGGACATCTGGGTTCAAGCCCAGCCACAACTTCTGACACACTGTGTGTTCCTGAGAAAATGATCTTGATCTCTATTGAGATTCTGCTCCAAGTTGTAAAATTATACGAAGATGGACCCCACTGAAATGTTACATCTCTAGGGTTTTCTTGGTCATTATGTGATAAAACACTATTTGACACCATGCTGCTGACTGGGGGGGGGTGAGCTTGAAAAGGAATATGAATAGTGAGTAGTGAATAGCAGAGTATCTGAGGTGCAAAAGTATTCGCCAGTGAAAATTTGAAAAAGGTACTTGTACACCCCTATGTGATGACTTCCAGAACTCCCTAACCCTCATTTAAAAAAATAAAATGCACACCCCATCCCCTTTCTTAGTCCTGCTCTGCTTGTAGATTTGTGTGGCTAGTCAGGTGAGAGGCTGAGAAACTGACATGAGGGCAAGAGCATGTTCTGAGTACCAGATTTGCCTAGTTCAGTTCTCTGGGAGGGCACTGAAGGTACACAGAGATGGGCCCACCACCTGATCGTGGCACACAGGTTCTTCCAGAAGTTTTAATTTACAATTGTGCCCTAACTGTGAGAATATTTTACACTGAAAGATAGACGTTTACTCAAGAAGGTACTTAAATTGCATTTTAGGTGCATTTGCAAAGTACGGATACTCAATTTGAAGTGTATATACTATAATTCCAAGGCACTTTAGTAACATTTTGGAACACACTCTAAAGTTGCTTTTCTGGAGTAATGTAGGTGTGTCCCAACTGAGAAGGTACTCCATTGGAGGTGTATCAGGAATAACTATAAGGCACTTCATTAGCATTTCTGCAACACACTCCCAGTTTACTCAGCACTTATCAGTCAATTGCTTGATAGTTACCATAAAGTTGCTTGAATTTTTAGTGGCACATTTGGAGCATGTACCCAGTCTATGTGCTAGTAGGTGACTACAAAATTAAAACAAGTGACTCCAGATGGGAAATGGAGTCTTTTCTTGCATAAATGCAGTTTATTTCAAATAGTCATTTGGGACTTAACTCTGCCTTCTGTCTAACACTCAGGCCAGCCCCCAGGGCTGTACTGGTGGGATGGAACCTACCCCAGACAGAGACTAGTTTCTGGCTTTGGGGGGAGGTGGAGGGGTGCCTCAGGGTGTTTCAGTAAGATGTGTGGCACCTTATTTATTTATTTATTGTTTTTATTTATTGAAAATGTTTTACCAGGAAAGGCACACTGAGCAAAAAGATGCTCGTCTCACGGTGCGACCAGGGCGGGGGGGGGGATTACAGAGGAGGCAGGTATACATACAAAAGTTGAACTTACAGTAGCACAATATGGAAAATGAACATAGTTGGGAAGGATACAGTTGAACAAATTACATAGGCAGTGCCGTTCAGCACGGCACAGGCTCAGCAAGTACAGGTTATACAATTTGTGGTTAACCAACTAGGTAGGAACAGTACGGAACAAGCACGTAAGGGGATGGTATACAAAACAAGGGTACACATCGAGGCAAAACATGAAATACATGCAAATGAGTTAGTGGCTAACTCTTCCTGGCTCAACCTACTGCTAACTAATTCTTAACAGTTTCTGTATCTCAGATTCTATCTGATCCCATTCAGATTTCAGATCATAGGTCACATAGTGGGATCTGAAGTGAGATCATAGGACTTGAGGTCTGATATCTGCCTCAGATCCCTAAGATCCAAAGTTGCACAGTGGGATCCGAGGACAGATATCTGCCTTGGATCCCAGATAGTCTCAGATAGTTGGTATTCTAATGGATCCTAGGTGATAGGATCCAGTAGTTAGATACCAATGGAATCCGATGCCATTTAGTATCTGAGAAAATCTGTGGTATCTGAAGGCATCCAATTCAGATGTATTTCATGTTTTGCCTCGATGTGTACCCTTGTCACCTTCAGTGAGGAGTGGATGTGCTACTGCGGCTGACCTGGACTCCCAGCTGGGTAGTTTCTAGCAGCACTGCGCAAATGAGCTGGTTAAGAATTAGTTATTCTTAACTAATAACTATGCTACTTACTTATCAGCTAATGCTCAACAAGTTGAGTATTAATCATAAATTATTTATTACATAAGCTCAACTAGTAATTACTGAATGCCAAACTAATACTCAATTCATGGGGATTAGTTTATTCTTAATTAGGAAATAGGTCAATGACTAACTGCTGAAACTGTTAAGAATTAGTTAGCAGTAGGTTGAGCCAGGAGGAGTTAGCCACTAACTCATTTGCATGTGAAAAAATCAACCAAAGCAAAACTGAGGAATAATTAAACATTAATTATTAGTGATTTGAGGCAGTTGAGCATTTGGCCTATTTTTTTGTATGGGTCACTTTGTGAATTAATTTGCAAAGTTTGCCAAATTTGAAAAGTGCAAAGTGTTGACCTAGATACGTTTTCGGTAGATAAAGTGGCACTTTTTCTAGCAAAGTCATGCAAATTCACCAGCAAAGGTGCAACTTTGCCATAACCTTGCCTGATTTCACCTGAAAAGTGATACTTCCCCAGGACAACATGAGCAATCCGCAACATCACCAGAACTTTGACGGTGAAGTAAAACTTTGCAACATCTCTAGTTACAAGTCTTCCCTGCAAGGTCAAAAAAACATTGCAATCATGCAGGAAAGGGGTTTGGATTACCATGTAAATGGCCCACTTGCCAAACACAAAGCTTGCAGCAGTGGTTTCCTAGTTCTGTGACCACCGCCTGCTCCTATGACTAATAAAAGTAAGCGAAGGTGAGGTGTCTCAACTACTAATGCTCAGATAGTGGTTTTGACTCTCTTAATGGAATTCAACAGATAGTTCATCTTTCTGACTCTGTATCTCAGATTCTATCTGACCCCATTCAGATTTCAGATCATAGGTCACATAGTGGGATCTGAAGTGAGATCATAGGACTTGAGGTCTGATATCTGCCTCAGATCCCTAAGATCCAAAGTTGCACAGTGGGATCCGAGGACAGATATCTGCCTTGGATCCCAGATAGTCTCAGATAGTTGGTATTCTAATGGATCCTAGGTGATAGGATCCAGTAGTTAGATACCAATGGAATCCGATGCCATTTAGTATCTGAGAAAATCTGTGGTATCTGAAGGCATCCAATTCCATCCAATGCTATCAGACAACATTAGTTCCAACACTGTGCCCAAGGTTATAATGAGTCAGTGGGAAAGGAAAAAGTCATGGGACCAGAGTGGAACAGCAAAGCTGAGGTGTTTGGGAGGGACGGACGGAGTACCACTGGGCACTAGGGAGAGCTGAGGGCATGGGTATGGGGCTACTGGACAACCAGGACAATTTATAGGAGGGTGTGAAAAAAGAGTTTGGCACTGGCTCAGAGGAGGGCTCACAGGTGAATTTTCAGGCAGTTGTGCAGGCGGGGGAAGCATATGGTGGTAGTGCTGCTTCCCTATAGATTATAAGCATTGTATAGCACCACATAGCTGGTGCTGTTGGGTGTCATAAATCAGTATGTTGGTGGGTGCAAATCAAAGGATTTAAACTGGAGTATAGGGGGAAGATGCTCATTTATGGGATCACCAATAGCAGGAAGCCAATGCAGGGGATAACTGAAAGAAGGGCAGATGGTCTGGATGCAGCAGGAAAAGAAACCTCTAAGGGGAGGGAGAGTGAAGAAGTATAGATGGGAAACTAGCCTTCCTTGCATGTAGTCCAATATAAGGAATGCACCCAGCAAAATGAGGAGATTGCAGGCCTGATACAAATTGATGGCCAGGACTTAGTGGCATTAACAGAAACCTTGTTGGGGGGAAGAAAATGTCTGGGAAACAAGGGTAGATGGAAACAGATTACTCCTAAGGGAGAAGCCTAGTAAGAAATGAGGTGGGGTGACTCTCTTATAAGAGAGGGAGTAATGGTGGTGAACATCAAGGGGCTAAGCAGCACCACGGCATTCATCCAGGAAGAGCTGGAGAAAGGGGGATAAAAGTCACATGGGGGGGGGCTGCTACTGGCTTCCAAACAGCATGGATGAGTATGATGCCCAGCTGGTCTAGGAAATTATGAGAGCAGCCAAATCAGATGCAGCAGTGATCCTGAGGAACTTCAGCCTCTTAGGCATAGACTGGCATCTTGAGAGAACAGCAGGGCTGAGACTGAGTTCCTGTCAAATTTCACAGACTGATTCCTGGAATAGTATGTCCAACAAGGCATAGCACAAAAAAAAGCTGCACTGTCAATGGAAATACAACGACAAGACAAAATTCTAGGAAAAATCTCATAGTTTATTTAACTGGCGAAGGGTCACATGAGACCTGAAGTGCTGGGGTTTTGTGTCATGCTCTCCCATGGAAGCAGAATAAACCTTGAGTTTTGTGCTATAATTTTGGCATGTCATTTTATTTCCATGGGCAGTGCAGCTTTTTTGTGTCATGCATCAAGCTAGCTTGACATTCTTAAGCTTTGGTTTTGTCTATGTTCAACAAGGCACTACGTTTGAGTTCACTCTTGACCTTGGTCTCAGCAGTGAGGATGGGGTCTTAGGTCATATCCCATGTGAATGACATGGAACCTTTGGGAGGTAGTGACCATAACCTCATACCTTTCTCCCTGGTGACACAGAAGACCAACCCGGCTTGTTCTGGAACTTCACCCAGGCAGATTTTGCCAAGATGATAGAACTGGTGACCAAAGGAATGGAGCAGATCCATGGGGACAGTAATGCAGGGCACATTTTGATTTGTTAAAGAAGGTGCTTGAAGAAGCTACAGAGAACTCTAGTCCTGTAAAGCAAGAAGGAAAAAGGGACCAAGAAATGTGTCCCTGATTCAGCAGGAATCTAATGCATCTGGGGCTGGATATTCAAAAGCTAGTGTGGGCACTAAGGGGTGTTTGCCCACGTTAACTGGGTTTTGCACCCAATTCATGAGTGGGGTATATCTTCCGAGACCCACACAGTACAGGCAAAACCTGTTAGCACCCAAGCCTAACATACACTGTGCTCATGCAAATGAGGGAGTCCCCCTTGCATACGGGCACAGCAGCAAACACAGAGGTTTGTACCAGCAGTAAATGGTATTAGAGGATGGGGTCCCAAGGACACGAAGGAAAATATGAACACTATCGGGATGGGTGATCAGACGGTGGGGTGCGTCACAAGACACCAGGGATACCACGAATGCTACTGGGACAGGTGATCAGAGGAAGGGGGTGCCACTAGACACCAGAGATAATGCAAGCTATACAGGAACAGGTTTTGAATGGCAGGGGTGCCACTAGATGCCAGAGAGTGCATTTGCATTGAGAGGACAGGCATATGGGGTGTGTGGGAGCTGGTTGCCACCACGCCTGATGTGGCAGGTGACCACAGGATGGGTGCAAACCTGCCACCACTTTCCCATGTAAATGAGCGCATAATGGGCATGCATATTTATTTATTTATTTTATTTATTTATGCATTTGTTTACCTGGTAGGTGCACTGTTCACAAGTACCGTTTTCAAGCACAACCCGGGCCATGGAGATGGCACAAGAGAACACAATACAATACTTCAGGTAGAATACAGAGCAATAAAGTACAGAGATAAGTATAGGTTAGCATAAGTACATGTGGAAAAGGGAAATTGTAAATACATCCATAAAGGTAAGTGAATATAGGTACATTGAGGAAAGGCCACCAACTGGGAACAAAACTTGACACACGATATCAAGTGCAAATACAGTTTTCTAGGATATCATAAGGAGTTCTTATTGTAGACAATTCCATGACATTTACTCAGGGGAGCAGCAGCAGTTTGACATGGCCATTAAGTGCATCTTGAAGAGAGAGCTGAACTGCCAGTGAAAGTCAAGGGCCCTCAGGAGGGTTCATAGGTTCATAGGTTAATTCAAGCCGAGGATAGAAATACCATCCATTAAGGCTCGCCTTCCAATATGTTAACATAAAAATTTACTTTCTCCAAAAAACAAATCTATCCCATTTTTGAATTCATGCATAGTTGTGCTGTTTACAGCTTCTTTGGGTAGATTATTCCAGGTTATTAGGTTGGCAGGCTATTCCACAGGGTAGGGGCGGTGGAGGAGAAGTCCTCTTTACCCACACATGTGGAGACCTGCAGACATTTCAGCAAGAGACTAAGGGAGTGGCAGAGGTTGCAGCAACATGTCTTGGGTTAGAGAAGGGAGGAGAGGGGGGAGGCACTGTGTTCTGTAATGACCTTGTTTATGGTACAACCAAGAAGATAGACCCCTTAGTGTCGTGCATGCCCAATGAGCTCATGTGCATTTTGCAGCTGAATATTGTGCCATGGCTCCTGGTGCTATCTGGTAAGGGGGCAGTTCACTATGGGCTTCGTGCAGCCCAGGTCCATGTCATGGCAGTGCTACGTAACTTAGCGCTGCATCGACATGGGCCAATATTCAGTCAGATAGCACTGGTACACTATGCGAGTGAATATGGTGACCTCCGGGTCAGGCACAAGTTCAAATGCAGCGCAAACATTTGTGCTTCATGTTTGTTCATCTTTGGATATCTAGCCCCTGGTCCTGAATAATAAAGAAGGTCTGCAACCATTGGAAAGAGACAGGCTGCCTCTAGGGGAGTACAAAGCAGAACTGAGGGAAGGCAGGATGAAAATTGAAAAAGCCAAGGAGGTGTGGGAGAGCACCAAAGCCTTCTGACAGTTCGTAAATCTAACAAGGAAAAGGAAGGAGGGGTTGGGCCCTTGGAAACCAGGTGAGGAAGGGAGGGAGGAACCTGCAAGTGAATTAGGGATAATGGCTGAAATACTCAGTGAATACTTTGCTTTAGTGTTCACTAGTGGGCCCTGAGGGGAAGGGAAGGTGCTCACTGACAGGACTCAAGGCATCAGCAGTAGCCATGATGCATCCTATGGACAACGGGTGAAGATCAAACCAGGTAACTTCCTAGGGGCAGACAGGATACACTGCAGCACTACAGTGGAGATAAAGGAAAAGTTGTAGGGCCACTTGCAGGAATCTTTCATGAGTCTGTCTGGACAGATGGGGTGTCAGAGGACTGGAACGGGGGCAATATGGTCCATATCTACAAGACATGAACACGGTCAGACCCAAGCAGCTACAGACAAATCAGCCTGACTTCAGTGGTATCCAAGGTTTGTTATCGGCTTTTGTGCTGCAGTTTGAATACCAAATCACTGTGCACTCCTTTTAAAATTAAAATTGGCTTTCTCCTTCTCTCTGAAGAGACTTAAATTGGCTTCCTTGATTTATGTCAGTAAATAATTTGTCTGCACGCTTGTTGATTCTAACACATCAGTATGCTTTCCATCATGTTCAACACAGTTTTCTGCTCCTGCCTACATATTTCATCCAATATGAGAAAGCCCGTTTTGCTTTTTAATGCCCCTTTTCTTGGAATAATTTGGACCCTAAGCTTTTAAATAGATCAAGTTCACTTTGTTTTAATAGGGTTGTGTGTGTGATATGTTAAAATCACAGTTATCTTGTACTTGTTTTGGTGCTGCATTTTTTTGAACTTCAGTGCCATTTTTCTTGTAATTTATCTGATTCATTTATATTGCATTTTGTGTATATTTTATTAGTTATTTCAGAGTTGCCATTACCTTATAACATGACTTGGAATGTTCTATAAATGAGATGAGTTTTATCAGTAAACCTATCCTGCTAAGTTCCACCTCTAATTAATTAATTAATTAATTAATAAACCAAGCAAGCTGGACTACTTGGTTGAGGCCACACTTTCTTCCCCATTTCAGCATGGCTTTATGAGGAGCAATACTTGCCAAAGCAATCTAATAAGCTTCTTTGAGGGGTGACCAGCAGGACAATAGAAGTACTTTATCCGCATTTCAGCAAGGCCTTTCACACAAGGGCACATGACAAGCTTCTGGGAAAAGTGCAACAGTGCGTTATGCATGAGGCATAGCCTTGACTATTGCAACTCCCTGTACTTGGGGCTTCCTGGGGTTGATATCCGCCGCTTGCAGCTAGTGCAGAACGCTGCTGCAAGGTTATTGACAGGGGTAACTAGAAGGACACATATTACCCCTGTGCTGCGCGATCTGCACTGGCTGCCTATACAGTGGCGGATCACCTTTAAAGTATGTCTTTTGACCTTCAAAGCCCTGCACGGACTCGGCCCCAACTATTTGAAAGAGCTTCTGATTCCTTACCGTCCCGTATGACAGCTCCGTTCAGCCGACGAGGGGTTGCTAGAGGTTCCAAGGGTTATATTGAAGTCTTCTGGGGCTAGGGCTTTTGAGTTTGCGGCCCCAACCCTCTGGAACTCTCTGCCTTGCTGGCTTAGGGAATGCACGACTATGGAATCCTTTAAGCGGGATTTTTAAGACTTTTCTATGGAGCAAGGCTTTTATAAATTGATGATGTTGTGAATGCTGGTTTTACATGTATATTTTGATTCTAATATTCATTTGTACAGCGCCTTGGTGCTTGAAAGGTGCTTAAGAAATAAAGTTTTATTATTATTTTTTTTTTTATACATGTGACCACCCCACCCCATGATAAGAGGGACTATGCCTGCGCACTGGATGGACTGTCTAACTCTCAAGGCCTTCTGGTGGATGGTGCCTAAGTTCAGGTGCTATTGGGACTGATATGTGGCAGGGAGACTCCACCTATAGGGAGCTTGCCAAAGTACTTCCCCATGAGAAATAAAACCTCCCAGCCATAGTGACAGGGAACCCAACTAATATGCCCACGACAAGTAATAAATTCACCACACAATCTGCTCACAGCCCAAATAATATGCTCGCAATCCCCACTTGACCAAAATGCAGTATGACAATAAAAACAGTAATAACACAATTCAATAACAGAAATAGAGACAGTAATATTGTACAAACAAATCTGACTTTTCCGCACTTGCAGAAACCTGCATGTAAACCCAGAGGCCCTTGAGATCCACAACTCCTTCCTACTCCAAGGGGGCCATTCTAGGGTCTATCAATTGCAGGACAACTAGGTATAAATAATAATGCACAGTGCCTCTTCCTGGAATAATTGGTGAGTGCACCACAACACTCATAATCTCAGGGACAAGTGAGCGAATAACTTTTGTAAAGGGTACCCGATGCTGACACAAAATGCATCTCCACAGGAAAGGACAGTGATGTAATTGTAATACTCAACACACCAGAGTTAAAATGTAAAATCAACCAGACTGATTTAAACAGGAGGGGTAAAACAGAACAGGGGATTGTAACGGGGCACACCTGGTTGAGGGGGTTGGGTTCATTTGTTCTCGTGTAGTAGGGGGGTTCATCCCAAATTACTGTAATACATAGCACGGTACCTCCACCCAGGGAGAATAAGTGGGCCAGATGTTGTGTGCAGTACTGCCCTCTGGGATGCAGTACCTACCCGCCTCCCTACACATGACAAGACCACCCCCTGGGGACCACCAACAGCTGTTACCTTCATCAAACAGTAATTCAGTCTGGATATACAAACTGAGAGTGCACGCAAAAATACAAATGATTAATAGTGCTTTTTTTCTGACACAGCTTAGAGTAGCTGGAGAAGGAAAAATGGGTTAAGCACTTGCAAGTTACTATTGAACATTTCCCCCATGATCAGTACACCATACACAGTGCATTCACCCAAACAAGGGACCCACTGAGATAAATATGTTACACAGGGTGCAAAATACTCTATAACCAGTACCAGTACTAGAACTATAGATGTAATTAATAAAGTTACTACAAATAGACTCTGGGTACCCTAGAGCTCTATTAGAGTCCCAATGCAGGCCTGGTTGCTACATTGCCCAGGACTTTTTGATAGTGCACATAAGGAAAATTCAGCAAGCTTATATTTCAACCCCCCAACAGGCCATAGTGTGCTAGCACAAATTTAATAAGGAATGAAGTCCCAACAAACGTGCTTGGACTTGCGAACAAAACTGGAAACCCCAATTGTAATCCAAATGGGAAGAACAGAACTTTCAGCCAGCAATGCCAGTACTCACGTGACCCTTGGATGTAGCAGACCAGAAGCAGAATGATAGCTCAGAAGAAGTAGGGAGCAGCACATAGGAGCAGGAAAACAGCCCAGAAGATTTAGATTCTTTTGAGCAAATGATCATAGCTCAGCCCTTCTTGTCTCACACCTCTGTGAACACACCTCTTCTGCGTCAGCTCTCAAGTCGCAGCCCTTCTGATTCAACTTTCCAAATGGAGCTCTGCTAGCTCACACCTCTTTGCTACAACACCCTTCTGGCTCTCACTTCTCTGGATGCACAGCTCTTCTGAATCACACCCAGGATACAGGAGCACTGTGCAGCAGCTTCCCAGTTCCCAAGGAGCCCAGACCCCAGGAGTGACCCCATGGTTGGACTCCCCCAAATGGGTCAAGAGTTCCCCAGCACTTGGGTACGTGCCCGTGGCTCCCTGTTCCCTGATCCACCCCACTTGATAAAGGCTAGCTGGCCCCTTACCTGGCTCTGAGGCAACCTGAACAGGATGCAGTCTCTGTCTCCACTTGGATCAGCACAGAAACTTTTGAATGCAGCAGGGGCCCTTCGAGTGGCACTTTCTGCGGGGTGCTCTGGAACGGTCTCTGGGAATGGGTGAACGCAGGATAGGTTCACAAACAATATTTCAAAGGAGTTCTGGGGAGAACTACCTGGATTCTTCTGGATAAGCCCTTGGGAGAACTCCAATGGATCTTCAGGATGAGCCCAGGAAAGGACTCAGAGGATGCGTGACCTGGCTAGGCCTTTCTGTTTTACTCATGGTGCCCTTTTGTGGCACTACCTCTTTTACTTCTCTCACATGGTGCCTTTCCTGGCACAATCTCTTCTTGTATCTCAGACGGTGCCCCTCTAGCATGATTCTGTAATTCTCACAGCAGTGCCCTTTTTGGCACAGTCTCTTTGGCTTCTGTTTTCTGGTAGTGCCCCTTCGGGCACTATCACAACTTTTGGTTTGGTCAATGCTTTTTCTGGCACTATCACACTCTTTGTTGAGTATGTGCCCCTTCTGGCACAATCACTTCAGCTCAGACAGTGCCCTTCTGGAACAATCAGTTCAGCTGTCTCTCTCTGATGGATTTGAGTCCAGGAGAAAGCCCAAGGAACTCCCAATGAATGGGCCCTGGGGAGGGCCCACTGAACTACTAAGGTGTGGGCCCTGGGGAGGACCCACATGGAGCAGGCCTGGGGAGGGCCCAGTTCCCTAACAATCATGCAGCTCTGCCCTGCTCAGCATCTCAGCTGAACTGCCCCATGCTTTGCAAGGGCTCACAAACTTCTTTCTTTTTCTTCCACCTCTAATTGGGTAAACCGGGCCATCCATCAGTCCTTCTGCCCTGTCTTGCCCTCTGATTAGCTTAAAAAACATGCCAGCCCAATCAGGAGGAACCTCTTGCATCATCCTCTCAAAATCCATCACTCTGTCTTGTACTCTGATTGGCTGCTGTCCAGGTGAGGGGTTACAAAGATGGTAGCCCCTTGCTTCAAACTGAGCCCAGTGCACCCAAAGTCTTTATTTTATTTTATTTGCAAATTGCCCCTTCCAGTGTGCTCTCCCTAGTTTGGTTGCAGCCCCTTCTGGGCTGTTATCTGGTGGGGGGTGTAATGGGTACGTCTCCCAAGCTCCCAAATGGGAGCTCCATTTTCTGCCCCCCTCAAAGTGCTGCAGTCTCTGTGCAGCTGGGAGTTGCTCTTTCTCTTAAAGGCGCAGCATGCTAAATGTCCCATTCCTTCTTCCACCTCCCCCCACTGCCTCAGTGCCCCCGATGCCTATTGGTGTCCCTGGGGCCGGAGCACACAAGGGGACGTGCTGGCTGGCTGCCAATGTGGCTCTAAGGGCTCCTGGCAATGGACACTTCCTGTGCCACAAAACATTCGAGCTGGAAAAACAGCTTGTGGGTTTGAGTAGGCTGCTGCTCGAACATGCACATACTTCAGTGTGTAAGTGCGGTGAACTTTTTTTTTCTGACTGCTCTTCCAGTCACCATTCAAGCTGCAGTCATGGGACCAGAATGAGTAAAGACAGGAGCCAAGTTCAAGGCAGCACATGGGACTCCATGTAAGCCCCCTACCCAGAGGGAGGTTACACATATAGGCCCCCATTTTCAAAGCAGATGCGTGGCACAAGAGCAAGATGTGCTGCGCATGTACTGAAGTGTGCAACAGCACAATATTCAGCTGGAGACCATGTGTCACACACAAACGGATGAGCGGTACAGTACAAGCACACAGGTAGCTCAAAAATTAATAGGACCAATGCCAAACAAACAGTCATTAAAAATCACAAAGGCAGTTCGGCTTTTATGGTCTCCACCAAGTATGAAAAAACATTAAAACTGTGTTCAGGATAAATTACTTTATTTGATAAAAACAGCAGAACTGTTGTAAGGACAGCTCCCACCCTCAGCTGAAGGTTTTCACACCAAACTGAGTGTTTTTTTCAAAGCGGATAGGTGCATTAGAAGTTAACACTTAAAAAGGCCCCATTTAAAGGGACATGCATCAATTGTACAGCATTAGTGAGGATCACAATTGCTAATATGTGATTCATAACATAGAAACATAGAATTTAATGGCAGATAAGGACCGCTTGGCCCACCTAGTCTGCCCATTTCCCTACCTAACGGATAAGCTGCAGATCCTAGTTAACCAACAGCCTAAGTAAATTAAATGCACCCATATACTAACCCAGGTCACAATATTTAAACTACCATCTTAAGACATCTGCAATCTATTAACACATCTCTATAAAGTAGTATAAATATAAACATCAATATAAATGTGGAAACTTTTTTTGAAAATTAGAGAAAAATGATAAAACAACAGTAGCATTCTAGTGAGGAAATACCAATCATTTTCATTCAATGAGTTAAAAAACAGCTAAGTGCTGTAAAAAATAAGATGATAGAGGTAGGGTGAAACAAGGGAAAAAGGGAATGGGGAGGAAAGGAAGGGGAGGAGAAGATAAAGAAAGATGAAAGTAGATTCCTTTTACATACACGTCAAAAAAGAGTGTAGGTTCCTCATATTCAAAGCAGTATATTATTATATTGTTAGATACAGATATCACTGCTATATATGATATTCAAGTATTCATTTTTACATAATTGTACTTATATTTATCATACTTTTCACACATTCTTTTTTCCATTTTTCATTTTTCATTCAGTCCTTCAAAAAGGGACTCGACTGAAAGTGATCATTTAAACCTGGTCCTTCACAAGATTTTAATTTATATTGCCAGAAAGTTTCTCTTTGTAAAATTAAGTTATCCAAATCTCCACCTCTTAGTTTATCACGTGGTCTTTCTATACCTTTGTATAAAAATTTGTGGGCCCTGTCTCTTTTTAGGGCTGTGGGTGGAGCCTACAGCCCTTCTGTCATCTGTAGCTCTATAACGGCTTTTCTTGGAACTTCCATTTTAGACATTTGTATGTATTCCTCCACAGCTGCAAAATAGTGCACTTCTCTGATATGTGTTATTTGTTGCTCTATGTTAAAGGCATCTGGAGGGGGGAGGGGGATGCTACTGTATTGTACCTCAGAACTTCTCAGGATATTAACAAAAAAAAAACTTTTTAAACTGCTGTTTCTATCATCAGTCTAGCTCAGTCTAACAGATTTGTTGTATTTCTTTCAGCAACCTAAGGGACTCATTTCATCTTGGTTTTTGTGAAAACAAAAGTCAGGCTCAGTGTCAGATTACATACAGTGGAATGCAGATTGCTAGCTGCCTGACATTCCTTTCCACAGGACAGTTTGGAGGCAAGCAGTGGAAACAGAAGACTTTTCCCCCCCTCATTTTATAATATGATGTACTGAGTGTTCGTTTAGTTGCAGGGTCAAGGCCTTGAAGAAAATAATAACATTTATGTAACTCATTTAAGATTCCATCAGGTGGTCAGAAAAAGTCTAAGAGAATTTGTGTAAAAACTAACAAATGAAAGATGCAAAAAATAGCATGCACACTGGCCTCTGAAACTGGAAGATCAGAAGGCTGTGGGTTCTATCCCCACACTAGGCATGTGGGTTAAAGAGCATGGGTGGGATATTCAGAAATGCACCAGATGCCAGCACAAGGCTGGCGCAGTGCAAATTCAATGTGCCATGGCACAGAGTGTGATATTCAAAGGTTACGCATGGCGACATGCACCAGTGCAACATGACTGAATATAGCATGGATGTGCCAGAGCGCAGTCAGAGGTGCACCAGGGAGCAACCCAACATGCGCAATAGCACAACCATCGATGCACAAGGGGCCGAGGAAGATACGCCAAGGCACAAATGGACCAGTCACAGGCACAGCAGGGAGCAAGGCACTGGGGAAAGAGGGGCGCCACTGGGGAGGTGGTGGAGCCAGGCCGAGAGGCACAGCCAGCCCACAAAGGAACATCACCCAAGGAGCGCTGGCATGTAGCCAGCCCCCATCCATGAGTACCTGAGCAGTGGACATATGAAAAGGCAGCACCAACGGCCAAAGGTGGGCCACCACCAGCCACCCCCCACTGGATGGCATGCCCCAACCCACCTGGTTCACAGCCAGCCACACCCTGGCACACGGCACCCAACACACATGCCACACTGCCCAAACAGCCAGCCCATGGCCACCCCAGGGCACAGCCACTGACCGATGGGCAAACACCACCATGCATGATGCACAGAACAACACAGGTGCACCACACAGCCACCCATCACACCACTGCAGCATGGCTCCACTCGCCAGCCACAAAGCAGACATGGACACAGATGGGTTTGCAAAGCTAATTGTATAAAATAACTGTTTACAAAATAAAACAGGGAACAAGCAGGGGAAACTATATACATGGCAGGAACAGGGTAGGTGAGGGAGGGATGGGGACAGGGGACAGGGCTATATGATGGGACAGGGGAAGGCAGGGAAAGGGTGGTCAGGTGCAGGAATGGTAACAATGGCCCCATAGGTGGCCATGTCCTACCGCAGCCTGGAGCTGACCTCTGTGCTGCCCCCACAGAAGGAGCCATCTCGTCAGCCTTGTAATCTCCAGGGTGGCAGTGGTGATTGAGATGATGCATAGAAACATAGAAACATAGACTTTGACGGCAGATAAGGACCACTTGGCCCACCCAGTCTGCCCATTTCCCCTACCTACTGGATAAGCTGCAGATTCTAGTTAACCAACAGCCTACTTCCTGCCACCCCCACTACAGTTGCCTTGTGTCTGTCCCATGCATGTTTGAATTCCCCCACTGTTTTAGCCCCAACAACCTCCCCAGGAAGGCAGTTCCATGCATCCACCACTCTCTACATGAAAAAAAAAATTTCCTCACATTACCCCAGAGCCATCCCCCCTCTATCTTTAAATTGTGTCCCCTTGTTCTTACACATCTCTTTTTCTGAAATATGCTATCCTCCTGGACTTTGTTGATTCCCTTGAGGTACTTGAACATTTCTATCATGTCCCCCCGTCCCTCCCTTCATCAAGGGTATACATATTAAGCTCTCTCAGTCTCTCTTCATATGGTTTCTGATGCAGACCCTGCACCATTTTAGTTGCCCTCATCTGGACTGCTTCCATCCTGTCTATGTCCTTGCGTAGATGAGGTCTCCAAAACTGCACACAGTACTCCAGATGGGGTCTCACCAACTGTCTGTACAGAGGGATAACCACTTCCCTTTTTCTACTTGTGATGCCCTTTCCTATGCATCCCAGTATCCCCCTGGCTCTCCTTACTGACTTCTCACATTGCTTACCAACTTTTAGATCATCTGATATGACTACCCCCAAGTCCCGTTCCATTTTTGTTGTTGTTAGTACCTCCCCTGCTATTGTGTACTCTTCTCCTGGGTTTTTGTTTCCCAGGTGCATTACTTTGCACTTCTTTCCATTGAATCTAATCTAATCGAATCTGATGCGCCACAGGAGGTGGCCAGAGTGTGGCTGTCGACCTCCCCGTTGGACACCTGTAGTAAAGGAAGGAACAGGTGATCAATGCATGTCCAGGGCACCCTAGCCCTTCCACCGTGTGCAGTGTACAGTGGGGACACATGCCCCTGTGGTGGCACCCTGGCCACCCAGAGTGGGTGGGCCTACAATTGCCACTGACCCGGCATGCCACATCTGTGCAGATGGCTGGACTCCACCACCCAAGGGCCAACCACCAGCACAGTGGCAGGCAGGTGGTATGGTGCAGCAGCAGAACTGCAGCAGCACTGGTGGCAGCCGGATGCACCCACAGCTCACCAACAGCTGCCACACATGTGCAATGGCTGCCCCATGGTGCCATGCACACCACAGACTGAACACAGCTGCCATGGCTCAGTGCACAGGGGCCAAGGCCATACCTCCACGCCTGCCGACCACCATGCACAACAATGTATGAATGCACAGCACCTACCTGCCTGCCATGGTGCTACATGCACCAGTCCAGCAGCTCCTCCCTTCAGTCCCACAGCACCTGCTGAAGGGCCCACAGCAGTCAGCCGTGACCCGCCAGACACCCTGGCTCTCCTCTGGTCTTCAGGGCTTAGGACAGGAACACAAACAAGCACACATCAGTACACAGCAACACCATGAGCCCACTGCCCCCACCCTCCAAGTACAGAGTGCACCCCGGTCTGGCACGGCCACAGGGCAGTGGCGCAGCGCACCCAGTGACTTGCAATGCCAGGCCACAGGGCACGCAGTGACAGCGCCACCCCCCAGTGTGGCATGCAGCCGTACCAACCCCATGGAACACTGGATGTGCACACAGGCAGAGCACACTTAGCTGACCATGGCACAGCACCCTCTGGATGTGCGCCTGCAGCGACCTGAACATCTCTGGGTCCCTCCTCCACAGGTCCCCATAATGGTGGCGACACTGCTCCCTTGTGCACCACACACCAGTTGCCTGTACAAGGCCATCAGCCACATCCTGCCTGATCTCAGTCCTGGGCCTGTCGAGGGGCTGCTGTCCGAATAGGCTGGGAGCATCGGGCTCCACCTGGGCCACCAGGTTCACTGGCTCTACCTGGCTCCAGTTCTGTGAACTGGGCACTGCGCACCACGACATGCTTCCTCTGCAATGAAGCAGTCCAAAATGGTGTCCTTTAGTGCACCAGCTCCACGTGCTCGGGATGCGTGCCTCGCCCGGAGATGCGCTGCCTGTGGCAATCGTGCATCCCCTTGGATGCATAGGCCCAATGGTGCCCAAGCGCCACAGGCCCTATAACGTCCAAGTGCCGTAGGCCCAATGGCACCCGAGTGCCTTAGGCCCTATAGCGCATAGGGCACAATGGCTGCCAATAGTGCAACTAGTGCATGCTGTGCAATAGGCGGTGGTACATGCCATGGTGCATGCATGTTGACAGTTGCACTGTGCACATTACAGAATTGCGCCATGACTTGTGCTGGCGCAAGTCCATTGTGGAAGGTGCAACAACGCGATATTCAGCCGGCATATGCAGATTAACTCATCAGCCTATCCGAGGTGCACTGGGGGAATTAGCATTTCATTACTGTTGAGCATCAGCCCATTTGCATGCGATGTGCTATAAAGGTGCCACAGGACTGCACAGGCCATGGACCGGTATTACAACCAACCAAGGTAAGTTGTGTCTGCCGAGGGGATGGACACCACAGTGCGATGGTCGGCTGGTGTGGGCTGCTGCAGCCACTAACCACATGTCACTGCCCACAGGTAGCAGCATGCCCGAATGTGAGGAGGGTGAGGAGCATGGGCCTGCCTGCAAGCACAGGCCCAACTTTACGAAGGCAGAGGTGAATGCCCTGTTCAAGGCATACCTCGACAGGGAGCCTCTGCTGAGTGGCGCAACTGGCACACTCCAGGCCAGGGCTGCAGCCTGGGAGGAGGTGTCAGAGGCTGTGAGTCAGCAGGGCAGCCACCAGCGATCTTCACAGGAGTGCAAGAAGTAGGTGTGCTCCGACAAGCGTCGGGTCAAGGAGAAGGTGACGGCCATACAGGCTGCAAGGTTGGCCAAAGGTGGGGGCCAGATCGATATGCCACAGTTCACACCACAGGAGGAGCTGGTGGTGGCTACCATGTGACGCAGTGCTGTCGAGGGTGTGCCGGGCAGTGGCTTCCAGATTGGAGGGAGCCCATCACTGCATGGTAGGTACAGCAGCATCGGGGTGGGGGTGGGGTTTGGGGAGGTGGTGGGCCATTGCATCGGTGGCACTAACACATCTGTGTTCCCTTTCAGCATTGGAACACCAGCATGCAGTGGCAGGAGTGGCTGTGTCTGCTGTGGGGGCATGCCCACCCTTGGAGGACCAGCCATCCACCTCCACTTGCATCTGGGGGCCTGAACGGCTACAGTACACCACCGCCGTCTGGCCGGATGACCTGGGCGTGGTGACAGACAAGGCCTTGGTTGGTTGTGCTCCAGCAGGAAGCCAGCCACAGCGTTCAGTGTGCGGAGACACAGATCAGGGCGGGGTCTGACACCGATGATGTGACCATTGTCCTGGACAGCAGGGAACTTGTCGTGGAGGAGACACCCCTACCATCCACCATCCCTGGCAGCATAACCAGTGGCCTGTTGGCGGTGGGACAGCCGCCCGCTACTGCCCCTGGTACTGCTGTGTGTGATGGTGATGCAACGCTGGGGAATGGTGGTGATACAGCCACACAGGCACTATTGGCCAGCACACAGAGGACAGGGGGCAGCAGCGGCAGATGTCTGGGGGTGTTGGGAGGCCATGCACAGCATCCGCTGCCAGTGCATCTGTCAGTGAGCAGCCCCAAGGGAACCCCGCTGAGCAACATCCACCTGAGCGGGAGGCAGTGCAGCATGGTTATATGCCACCAGTGGGTCGGCATAATGCCTATGTGCCCCCAGGCGCTGACCCCTTGCATGAGCACACCCGATTGCTGCTGGTCTCCGTGGACCAACAGGTGCTGCTTATGGCTGGGGTGTGTGCACTCCACGCAGAGGCATGCCAGGCTGCTGAGCAGCACGAAAGGGGCATTGTGCAGGTCCAGGAAGCCATACATCACCTGCGGGAGGACATGACCGCGGGTCTGGATCGCTAAGCCACTACAGTCATGGTTGGCATTGCCCCACTGGCTGCCATGGGGTGCAGCTAGTTGCCGCAGATCCCACAGAGTACATTGTCCACCCCACGGACCAGGCATCGGATGACCCCCTCAGTGTCAATGCTGAGCTCCACTGTTGGCATCCCAGGCATGCCTGGAGCGGGCCTATTCGGGAGCCTGCAGACCCCTGTGAGGACACAGTTGCATTCTCACAGTTCCACCCCTGGGGGACAGTTGCATACCCCCCATGGCTGTTGCGCAGCCTGGGTCTGCTGGGCGGCCATGGCATGGCCGTCCACATGTCTGTGGTGACCGTGTGGCAGAGCTGATGTGCCTACCACCCTGTCCGCTGTCCTTTGCCCTGTGTGCACATGGGCGTTGTGTGTGTGTGTGTGTGTGTGTGTGTGTGTGTGCATGCCATGGACGTGGCATCCATGGAATGCACCATACACTGGCCATGTGTGCACCTGCCTGGCCGCTGGCCCATGTGGTGTGTGCGTGATGATGTCACTACAGCACTGGATGCACATGTGCACCAGTGCCCTGCATCTGATCCATGCCATGTGTCAGTGCCCAGGTGTGTGCCTGCAGGCGCCAGTGTTTGTGTGTGGGTGTGGTGTGGTGTGCTGTGCTGTGCTGCGTGTTGTTGCTTGTGGCTGTGTGGCATGGCCCCATGCCCACCTCTGCCCCCCACCTGTCTGTGCATGCCACAGGGCACACCCACACATGCCTGTGTGCCATGCCACTGTGGCCATCCCGTACATGGGCGTTTGTCCACCTACCTGCATGTGCTGTAGTACTCCTCTGCTATCGTGTCTCGGTGCTGGCATGCCATCCTCATCAACTGGGGATCCCTCCACCCAGGGGGGCTTCCCACCACCACATGGACCATCTGCCACATCGTCTCCACTGCTGTTCCCCTCTTCGACCTCAACAGCTATCCCACGGTCAGTGGCCATGTTGTGCAGCATGCAGCAGGCCAGGAATAGGCTGCAGGCCTTCAAGGGGCTGTACTGTAGGGCACCGCAAGACCTGTGCAGGCAACGGAAATGCGCCTTCAGCAAACTAAAGACATTCTCAGTGATGTTCCAAGTGCTGGCGTGTGCCTCATAGTACCGCTCCTCTGCTAGGGATGATGGGCGCTGGTAGAAGGTGAGCAGCCAGGGCTGGAGTGGGTAGCCACTGTCACTTGTGTGGATGGAGATATGGTTAGCCTGGTGTCCTCTGTTGCTGTGCCTCTTGTTCTTCCCAGCCACAAGCTGTGGTGCCCCTGCCATGGCTACCCCCCTTCCATGCCCTGGTGTACCCAGATACCCGTGGTCTCAGCATACTCACCCACTAGATGACCAGTAGGGATGTCCCCACTCTTGAACCTGGGGCACAGTGCTGAACTGTGACAAATGAAGGTGTCATGTGCTCCCCCAGGGTGTGTAGCACAGACATTGATTATACGCCCCCTGGCATCACACACCACCTGGCAGTTGATACTGGGGTAGCCCTTTCTGTTGATGTAGGCTACCCCGTCTGGGCCAGGTAGCATGCGGATGCCCACAGGAGTGCAGTCAATGGCCCCTAGCATGCCAGGCATAGGTGCTACCCTGTGGAACTCCTGCATGTTTGCTGTATGCTCTGCCTGTGTGCTGGGGAAGTGGATGTATTCTGCAGCATGTGGCAGCAGGGCATTGAGGAATTGTGTGAGGAGCCGTGATGCGGCCAACTGGGTTATGCCTGTGGTGTCCCCTATTGGTCTCTGGAAGGTGCCTGTGGCGAGCAGGCACATGACAGCTGTTACCTTTATTTCCACTGTCAGGGCATGGCTCCGTCTAGTGGGTACCTGCATCTCTTCACTGCACAGCTCACAGAGCTGCTTCAGAATTGCCCGGTTCATTCGGTACTGACCCACAATCTCAGTGTCAGTGTAGGTCTCATAGCTGATGTGGGGTCGGTACTGCCTGTTCTGGTCATACCGCTGATGGACCCATCCACAGCCACAGTGCACATCCTCCCCACACCCCTCATTATGGCCTCCATCTGGAATATCGCACTGGCCATGGCCCCTGTTGTCCTGTCCCCCCTGGGTGTCCGGCTCCACTGGCCCACCCAGCTGTGTGTGGCTGTGTGTGCTGCTCTGCAGGGCCCACTCCTGTGTACCCTGCCCTGACTGGCTGGCTGTTGCCTGTGGCCTCTGTCTCCTGCCCCTGTGGGTGCCTGTGTCACTCCACTTAGGCGTGGTGGCACTGTGTTGCGCCCACACTCTCTCACACCCGCCATCGCCTACCCGTCTGTCACACTCTCACTCACACACTGTCTCTCACACTGTCTGTCCCTCTCTGTCCCGGTCTCTGTCTCTTTCTCTCTCTCCCTGTCCCCTTCTTTGTGGGCAGACAACCAGTCTGTCTCCCTCTGTCCTGCTCCCCTCTGGTGCAAGTGCCCACCTCCTACTTGCTCCCTGTTTTTATATGCTCAAGTCTGCTCCGTGCAACTGCCGTTTGCTCCTCACTTGCACCATTGGTCAGGGGTTGAATATCGCATTGTGCCACATATTCATGGGTATGCCCCCTGCCCTTGCACATTCATACATTACCATTGTGCATTGACACACTGCTACTTGCACTGCACAGTTGCTGCCGCTGAATATCATTCTCTGGCACATTTCTGCAGTTGTGCATGCGCAACCCAGTTACACAATGTGCAATTGCTTTGAATATCCCACCCCTTGTGTACTGCCTAAAGGTAATATTAGATTTTAAAAACAGTCAACCATTACCTTTTATATTTGAGGTATTTTTTCTTTTCCCTTTGTTTAATTAGAAGATTGTTTACCTGATGTTAATATGAGTGATGTGTGGAACAGCACTCTGTGTGGCAGCTGACGTAGCTAGCTATACTGCCCCCACTACATCACCAGCATCATGACCCCATTTACTGTGACATCACTTCTACTTAGGAACAGGAATTCAGTGACTGCCAGATCATTCACCTGCAATTTCACTGTCAGTGAAATCACAATGCTGATGATGTAGTGGGGGCAGTAGAGCTAGATATGTCAGCTGCTATGCTAAGAGCTGTTCCACGCATCCACCACAACATTATGACATAGAAGACTCTCTGATGGGCAAAAGGTAAAAGAAAGGTACTTCATAAATAAAATTTTACAACTGACTACTTCTTAAAATTTATATTATTTTTCTGTCTGCCTGGTTTGGCTCCACTAGCTGTTTAAATCCCAATACTGACACTGTAGTGCAGCATGGAGGGGGGAGTGCTCCTGTCTTTTCTGTCTGCCTGTTCAGGTGGATGTTAAAGATCCCATGGCACATCTCAAAAAGAGTAGGGGAATTTTTTATTTAGAAACATAAAATAAAACCATAACAATCAGTGTTACATCATGCAAACAAGTTCAATTAATGCATCATACCAAACAATAAACTGAGGAACATATGTGAAAACCTTTGGAGAGAAAAAAAAAATAGTACAAAAAAATATAAGTGCAAAATTAGAACAAACTGATCAACCCCTTTTGGTTAAATATGAAAAACCATAAAAAACCAAATGGCTGGCCAGCCATAATATTAAACTAACTCCTGCTTCACCCAGTTACAATTTTTCCACAGAACATGGAATTTAGTTCTAGAAAGAAAGGTTCTTTCTTGTTCATATAAAGTACGTTAAAAAAATCAGAATCTGTTGAACCACCCTTTTTGGGGATACTTCTTTTTGTTGCAGTAAAAAGATACATCGAACTTGCCACATATAATATGTAGAGGCAGCAAAAATAACCCTAAGGATACTCTTTATTATACTGTATTTCCAAAAATCATGGGGGTAAATACCTAAAATCAGAGTCTCGTATGTAATGGAAATCAGATGTGGGTCTTTCCAGATATTTTGTAAAATAAGCCAGACCCGTTCAGCAAAGGGACATTTTATCAGAAAGTGTTCTAGGGTCTCTAAAACCTGACATAATGTAAATCTAGGGTACCATCTTTCTTCTAGAGCTTTGTGTTTTAAATTGTTATGAACACCTAACCTTCTGTGGCAAGACAACCAGACTACATCCCACATCTGTTTGGGAATTCTCTTGTCTGTTAGCTGAAGGCAGGTCTCTGGCATATTAGTTTCTAAACACTCTGGGAATATTGGTTGTTCAAATAAAATGTCTGAAATGATATGGTTATAGAAAGCTTTCCTTGGGATGGTGCCAAGTAGTTGTAAAGTGACACTCCACTGATGCAATTTGGTTAGACAAGATTTAATAAACCCCGGGGCCCTCATAGTATGGGTAAGCATGGAAACATTTAAAAGACCTGGACCCCATTTATCTAGCAATATCAAAAACCAAGAAAAATTGAAATTAAGCCAGTGGAGCATTTTATCTTTGATAAGATTTATCAGGTTTCTATAAATAAAGATGTTGTGGAAAAAAGCTATAGGATTGAGCATTTTGATCCCTCCTAAAGCATAATCATAATATGTAAAAATCTGCTTAATGGGGTTTAAACAACTACCCCATAGTCCTTGGAAATATATATTTAATACCCGAGGTTCTAAGGAAAAAGGAATAGGAAAAACATTTGACACATACAAGAGCTGTGGCATTATTAAAGTTTTTAATAAATAAACCCTTTTTTTCTTGGAAATGGTTTTATGTTTCCAATGCTGAAGTATACCTTGACATTTGTCAACTGCTTTTTCCCAGTTATAGGAAGCATCATTTGTTGTACCAAATGTAAGTCCTAAAATTGTAATGTGATCCATCTGGACTGGTATAGTGGACTGGGTAGTAAGACAAAGTTGTCTGGATGCAGGGCCAATTTGAAAGCAAAGGCTCTTGTCATAATTTAATTTAGCTCCTGACACCAATTTCTATGCCTGTAGTGTCTTTTCTATGATAGGGATAGCCTCTGCTGTCTGTCTGCTGATACAAAGATCATCTGCATACGCACTAATGGTGGTCAATTCTGCGAGTCCTGGCAATGTTATATCTGGGATATGACTGTGTGTTTGTGTTTTGCGAATTAAAGGATCAGTTGCGAAAAGGTACAATGTGGGGCTTAAATGGCATCCCTGGCGGACACCTCTTTGTAAACGAAACCCTGTGCCTATAGTTTTATTTATAAATGGTGTTATGGTAGCAGAGTTATACAATAATTGTATCCAAGATATAAATTGAGCAGAAATCCCATAAAATTGAAGTGTGTCAAATAAATAAGTATGATTGACCCTGTCAAAGGCTTTCTGCCGGTCTAAAGATAAAACCCATCCTGACTGGCCCTGTGTTGTACCTAAGTTTATGACCTCGCGTAAAAATTGTAAATTATGAAAAATGGAGCAATTCGGAATGCCACATGATTGTACTGGGGAAATTACCTTGTGGGCTATATGTGACAATCTGTGAGTTAAAATAGTGGAAAGGATTTTGTAATCCATGTTCAGTAAACTAATTGAGCTCCAGTTAGTTAAATTAGTGTGATCCCCTTTTTATGTAAAAGAATTACCAGTGCTTGAGAGAATCTAGTGGGAATGTGTGAAGCGTGTAGCAAGGAATTAAATAATATAGTAAAAATAGGGCTAAGTTGAACTTGAAATGTTTTGAAAAACTCTGCGGTTAAGCCATCTTCTTCTGGTACTGTGCGTAGTATTAGTTTTGAGAGTACTTGTGTTACTTCTTGCAAGGAAATATCAGCTAATAAGGAAGAAGTATCGGCCTCAGAAAGGTGTATTATGGACAGATCAGAGAAATAATCCGTGTTCCTTATAATGTCCGTTGTTGTCCCAAAGTGATTGTACAAATAATTATGTACTGCCATTTGAATTCTGCTTTTGTCTGTAATAGGGATAGGTTCATCAGGGAGCAATAAGCTTTCTACCATGGATGCCTTTACTCTAGTCGCACAGCTGCGAAGGTATCTAATGTGGGTTGCCTACCCTGAGTACCAAATTGGGCTTCTATTTTAAGGCTGAGAAATCTATAATATTGATATTTAGACATTTATGTTTTAGTTTTCTGCATTTGGGCAGATAAATCAATATTATGTGCATAAACCTGTGAAATCAAGGTTTGTAATTTGTTATGTAACATAAGGTACAGAACTTGTCATTTCTTACTTTTCTGAGATGCATAATGAATAAATAGACATCTAAAGTCCATTTTAGAGTCTAGCCACCACTCTATTATTTCCTCATATGCCCCCAGAACAGAGACTTGGGCTTTTAATAATTCATCCACTGTGTTATGAGATCAGGGTTGGTTAATAATGAGGAATTCACATGCCATCAAGAAGAAAGAGGTGAATGATTAGCTCCTGGAAAAAATTCAGTGCACAAAACTGCTAAATGGTCTGATGTTTCTATGGGGGTAGTGGTAGCTTGAGAAATAGTGACATTTTTGGATGTAAATAGATAATCGATCCTAGTGGTGAGACATCCTTTTACAAAAGTTCTAGGCCCCTGTGTATGTGCGGCTAAAAAAAACCTCTTGAAGGTTTGCTGTGGCAATAATTTCATTTAAGCAGGCCATATCACCCAAAAGTTTTTGAGTCTTACAACCCCTATCCAGGGGGGAGAGTCCACAGTTGAAGTCTCCCCCAAAAATGGCAGTTTTTTGAGTGTGAAGAAATAGTGGAATTAATTTAAAGAGAGACATTCTACCAGTAATACTCCGTGGGACATGTATACAAATGAACCGTAGAGTAAGATTATGAAAAGAAACATCCACCAAAATGGCTCTCCCTGGGTCGATATCTATAATTTTTTTAGCGTGGAATTCTGAACCCTGAAGTAAAATAGCTACTTCATCACATAAGTCTTGTCCTTGGGACCAAAATGACAGACCCCCAGACCACATTTGTTTAGCTTGTTGCAGTTCATACGTAGTTTTAATACGAGTGTCCTGTAAAAAAATATATATTATTTGGTAACTGAGTCAGAATGTGAAAAGTGGTACCCCGTTTTTTGAAAGATTTAATACTGCTAACATTTAACCATTAAAGGATGTGGTATGTGATCCATAAACCAGAAAAGGAGAAAAAAGAAACAGTTGAGCAATGTGTGAAAAAGCCTCATCCTACAGAGTTCTGTTTAAACTTGTGTTTTCCTCTAGCTTTTTTGATTGTGAAGGTTCAGGGTGGGAGTCAGGGACATACTCTAAAACCCCCGAAGCTACAGATGAAGCATCAGATTCCCCCTCTTCATCAACCATATCACTCCATTGCTATCACTTGGTTAAAGCATTAAATCTATTCCTCGTAACAATAACAGAGTCGGTAGTATGAGAGCCTATTTTCTTTCAGGATCACCTAGTTTTGTTGGGGAGAACCACCTCCATGGGGGTTTCTCTGGGTGGTAACATGGACTCATAGGAGGGTTCACCAGGTTTTTCAGAAACTGTGGAGGTACTAGCTTTCCTATCTACTTTATCAGAAGAGGGACCAGGGCTTATCAAAGGAGCAACATTCATTAGAGTAGAAGTTCCAGAATTTTGATCTAGCTGTGGGGGGGGATACTGTCTGTACCAAGACTAGCTTCCTGTCTGGCTTGAAGCACTTTAGATTGTTGGGCAGCAATCAATGTGCCTTGATTTTGCATAGCCTTGTCTAATCTATTCTTAGCAGCCCAGGGACAAGAGGCATAGGTATGGCCTGATTCTTCGCACAGGTTGCAGCAAAGAGGATTAGGGCAACCAAGACTAATGTGGCCATAGCCAAGGCATAGGTTACACCTAGGCAGATCACAAGTGGAACTTAGGTGAGTTCGGGCTCCACACTTGTGACATGTCTTGGGCTGGCCTGGGTGAAAACAAATACCCCAATCCCTGCCTATGTGAAAACTGCTAGAGAGATGTAAAATTCCCTGTGTTGGTGTGTTGTAATTTCACTTTAATACACCAACCCCCCCCGTCCAAACTAAATCTTCATCAAGGATGGGAATGGGACTCTGTAATATTTCACACTTCTGCCTCAACCAGTACTGAACATCTTCTATATAAACTCCCTCATTTCAAAACAGGGTGATGGTTTTAATAGTAGGTTTGGTCAGAGGGATAGGAAAAAATTCTTGCCATTCAGGTTGATGTCTAAGTGCTTCATGTTTCTGCCAGAATTTTTCTAGCGCAGCATTTGTACAAAAACTAATGTCATAAATATTTTCCCCTTTTATGTGAATAACAGCAAACAAGTCATGTGCTGAGATACCCATAGCTTTCACTAGGAATTGATGCAAAACATATTTTATGTCAGGAAAAATGTCATTCGTCCCTGTGTACTTTAGACAAACTGCATTCTGCCTTTGTGCAGGTTCACCCACTTGTTTGAATAAATCAGCCATCCTAAAAAGAGTGTCTGTATTGTTTTCACTAGTTGCATCAGTCAAGGCCTCCAAAATAGGAGGATGGAAATGTCCTGTGCAGTCTTCAGTGTGCACACTCATAGCAGGATTTGATGCAGAGGCATCCTCAGAACGAGGCCGTGTACTAGAATGCTGCGGAGATTCCGAAGGCAAGGGAGAAACTATACTGGCTGGGCCGACAAAAAGTAGAAGTGTCCCCAGATTCCAAATTCTCAGTAGTCATCTCAGCAGGTAAGCTTGAAATGGTAGTCAAAGGTACAGGGGATGAAGAAGCTTCAGTCAGCACATTTGCTGGAGGAATTGGTCTAACTGATGTGATGGGCTGCTTTATGCAGACTGAGAGGGCTGAATAATTTCTGCAGCTGAGATGGGCCCAAGTGAAGTCCAACCTTTGTCTGAATTAGGTAGCCATCCCGCAGCGTATAGCGCTGAGGCTGGATCCCAGTTAGTGTCAGTGATGGGAGGTCTGGGAAGAGAGACAGAGTCACTGTCTTGAGGAGTTTCCACAATTGTATTTGGTTTAGGTACATTTAGAAGAAGTTCAGGGGAGTTAAGCTGGGAAGGTTTTTCTTGTGAAGTTTGGAAGGCAACAGCTGGAGCATGTATATCTAACCCAGGTGTAACCGAGTCCATAGAAACCAGAGGTTCGACTCCTGACACAGTTGCAGGTGAAGCTTTTGCAGATTGTACCAAAAGTTTTAACAGGAAAGCCTTATTATGCAGGATGGCATTTTGCAATAACTGTTCTTGTTCAGACATTAAGGGATTTAAACTAGAAACAACATCAGACACCAACCTTAAAGGTGTGTTGGGCTTCTGAGGAAATTCTTGTCCAGCAGTCTGAGCCTTTGTAGAATCCTACGCATTTTCAGAGACATCATCCAATAAAAAATCCACAATTTCTTCCATATCTGAGTAGCTTTGGTCCTTATCGACATCGTTGACAATAATATCAACCATAGATGTACTAGGGAGAACATCCCCTCCTTCCTCACTCCAGCATTGCCACCAGCACACTCCATGTCTGCCATCTTGGAAATGGCTGACAGGAGGTCCCCCTACAGTTCAGTAGGGAAATTCCCATGGTGACCTGGCCAAATTTCCCCCATTAACTAAAAATACCACCAACAGCTTAATCTGGTTCAAGTAAGGATTTATGCCATATTACAATTTCAGTTGATTACCATCTGTACCCCCCCCCAACCCTGGCTGGATTATTTGTATTAGAAAGGAAGTTTGATTTGAAGTGATCAGCTTTAGCTAGGTGGATTGCTTTAGTGCAGCTATTCCGAAGTTCGTGGTAGCATTGGAGATCTTGTTGGCTGCAGGTAGCTTTCACCTGACGCCACGCAATGTCACACGCACATTGGCAAGCCAGGAGTTCAGGTGTGACCCAAGGGAGATGCCCACCTCAGACCCTTGTTTTGCAGAGCGGGGCACAGGATTTCCAAAGTGGAGGAACTTGGTGTTGAAAGTATCAAGGGCTATGTCAACTGAGTCTGCTGAGGTGAGGGGGGACCAGTCAGTGGAGGTGAGGTCATAGAGCAGAGCTTAAAGGTCAAGGGATGCATAGGGTCTAGTGAGAATTATTTTAGGTGGGTGTTTAGTGCTATGGATCTTTTGCATCATGAAGGGCCTGTGATGATCACTGATAGAATCCGGTAGGAGACCAGAGGATATTATTCTATGCGGCGGGTGGGTAGTGAGGACAAGGTTGAGCAGGGAATGGTTTAATGTTTTGTTGTTTAGGTGAGTGGGTTCTTGGATAAGTTGACTAAGATTCAAGGCTTCAATAGAGGTACAGATAGGGGCCAGTGAAGGGGCCAGCCAGTTTAGGTTAAGGTCACCCAGGATATAAAATTCATCCCCAATGGCCAGGGTAGTGAGCTTCACAAGGAGGGCAGTGACATTAGCATGAGGCTTCCCTAGATGGCAATAGGCACCAGCAACAAGAATAGGAGCAGTGTAGAGAAAGGAGATTTTAGTAAGAAGGGCCTCATGAGAAGCATGGGTAGAAGCAGCAAGGTAGGGGTAAACTGGAGAGAAGAGGAGGTGTAAAACAGCCACTCCACCACCTCTCCCATTCTGATCCTGTCTAGTGATAGCAAAGCCTGGGATAGAGACAGCATGGTCAAGGATGTTATGTGATAGCCAGGTTTCAGAGATCACGATGATGTCAGGAGTATATAAATGCACCATGGATTGTAGTTGGGAGATTTTGGGAGCAAGACTTCTTATGTTTAGGTGGATTATTTTAAGGCAATGAGGGAGTGTAAGCGGAGTGGTGTCTGGTTGGACGTCGGATGGCTGCATAGCAGTACGAGATCCAGGATTAGGGTGAATATCACCAGAAGCTAGGAGTAGCAGCAGTAGAAGAAGATGATGGTGGTGTTTGTTTGTTTTGTGTGGGCTATGGGAAAGTGTTTTGGAGGTTAGAGAGGAGAGTGAGAGGCACATGGGAGAAGCTGCCAACTTTAGGAGGGTAGGGAGCCGTTCAGGTACGGAGGTAATTGATGCACAGGGCATATCAGGATAGTAAGGGAGGAGTCCAGCATCAGGGAAGGGAAGGGTTCCAGTGAAAGTAGCCATATCGTTTACTGACATAATTATAAAAGTCATAGTAGGGGGGCCGCGTGTGGCTGTGTGAGAAGTGTAGGCAGTATTAATAGGGTCAGCGCCAGGAGTAGATACCTTTGTTTGACAGCCTGCCAGAGTTCCATGATACAGGCAAGGAAGGGAGAGTAGTCAGAGGAATAGTGTGACCCAGCAATCTGAGTCTGCTAGTACAGACTAAAGTTAGCAGCTGCCTCTAGTGGTGGCAAAGTATAAGCAGTCAATGGGGAACAGGGCTGATAGAAAAAGAAACGAGCCAGGCAGCAGCTATATAAGTAAATGTCAAGCTAGAGAAGGAGGGTGGAGAGCCAGCACAAAGCGCCGGTGGGGAATGGTCTAGATGGGACCATACCTTGCAAGCAGGAGAGCTGGGCAGCGGACCGTGGGTGGCGGCTGAGAGAATGCCATCCGTGGAAGCTGCTTCTTGCGCCGTGACAGCTGTACAAGCCCTGTTCAGTGGCTGAGTGGCTGGAGAGAGAGGAGACAAAGAGCAGATTAAGTAGACAGCAAGTGGGGAGGGACAAGGCAGCAGGGGGTGAAGATTAAAATGCTTTAGAATTTAATTGAGTCAAGAGGGAGGGGGTGAGGCACCTGAAGGCCTGAGCACAGCAGTTAATCAGAATCGCTTTTCAATACGCTCTCTAAAGAGCTGTATCACTTGCAAAACTTTAACAATTAGCAGTCATTTACACAGGCAGTACAGAATAAAAAAACACAAAACTGGTACATGTTTAAAATTCAGAAAAAAGTGCCAAGGAATGCAGGCAGAAACGAAGCTAATACATCCAATCAGAGTGGAGGCCAGGAGAGCTCTTGCTTTCCAATTGGTCCAGATGGGACCGTACCTTGCAAGCAAGAGAGCCAGGCAGCAGACTGCAGGCGGTGGCTGAGAGAATGGCATCCATCTGGGGGAGCTGCTTCTTGTGCTGCAACAGCTGTACAAGCCCTGTTCAGGGACTGAGTGGCTTGCAAGCAGGAGAGCCAGGCAGCGGATTGCGGGTGGCGGCTGAGAGAATGCCGTCCATCTGGGGGAGCTGCTTCTTGCGCCACGGCAGCTGTACAAGCCCTGTTCAATTGATGGATTCATTGGGCCTATCACAGGTTATTACCTCTGCAACCCATGGGGGGGCACACATTGGACTTGGTGTTCATAGAAACATAGAAACATAGATTTTGACAGCAGATAAGGACCACTTGGCCCACCTAGTCTGCCCATTTCCCTACCTACAGGATAAGCTGCAGATCCTAGTTAACCAACAGCCTATTTCTCCCAAGAATTGCCTTATGTCTGTCCCATGTATTCTTGAATTCTCCTACAGTTTTAGACCCCACAACCTCCTCAGGAAGGCTGTTCCATGCATCCACCACCCTCTCTGTGAAAAAATACTTCCTCACATTGCCCCTGAACCGCCTCCATCTTTAAATTGTGTCCCCTTGTTCTTGCACATCTCCTTTTCTGAAAGATGCTACCCTCTTGGACTTTGTTGATTCCACTGAGATACTTAAAAGTTTTTATCATGTCCCCTCTCCCTCCTTTCCTCAAGGGTATACATATTAAGCTCCTTTAGTCTCTCCTCGTATGGCTTCTCTTGCAGACCCTGCACCATTTTAGTTGCCCTGCTCTGGACTGCCTCTATTCTGTCTATGTCCTTGCAGAGATGGGGTCTCCAGAACTGGACGCAGTACTCCAGATGGGGTCTCACCAACTGTCTGTACAGAGGGATAACAACTTCCTGTTTTCTGCTGGTGATGCCTCTCCCTATACATCCCAGTATACCCCCAATCCTCCCTACTGCCTTCTCACATTGCTTGCTAACCTTAAGGTCATCTGATATGATTACCCCCAGGTCCCTTTCCATTTATGTTGTTGTTACTACCCCCCATTGTGTAATCTTCCCCGGGTTTTTGTTTCCCAGGTGCATTATTTTGCACTTCTTTGTATTGAATCCAAGCTGCCATACTTCTGACCATTCCTCCAACCTTGCCAAGTCCCTTCTCATCCTTTCCATGCCTTCTTGTGTATCAACCCTGTTGCAGATCTTAGTGTCATCTGCAAAGAGGCATACTTTTCCTTCCAGTCCCTCTGCAATGTCACTTATAAAGACATTAAAAAGGACCGGACCCAGTACTGAACCCTGCAGTACCCCACTAGTATCCCCTCTTTCTTCAGAGTGGACTCCATTTACAATTACCTTCTGTGTCCTGTTGTCCAGCCAATGTTTTACCCAGGCTACCACCCTGGGACCCACCCCCAGGCTGATTAATTTGACTATTAATCTTTTGTGTGGGACTGTGTCAAATGCCTTGCTAAAGTTAGGCCATGTCCACAGCCCCTCCCTGGTCTACTACTTTGGCACCCAGTCAAAGAAATCAATTAGATTTATCTGACATGGCCTTCCCACTGTGAACCCATGATGCCATGGGTCCTGTGCCCCACTGGCCTCTGGGTACTCAACAATTCTTTCCTTCAAAAGTGATTCCATCACTTTCCCTACCACAGAGGTCAAACTGATGGATCTGTAGTTTCCTGCCTCTGCCCTACTCCCACTTTTGTGAAGGGGAATCACATCTGACTTCCTCCAGTCCTCAAGTACCACACCATCCTCACATGATTTGTTAAAACGGGTAGCCAGTGGTTTCACTAGTTCTCTGCTTAATTCTTTTAGAATTCTGGGGTGAATTCCATCAGGCCCCATTGCTTTGTTCACTTTCAGTTTTATGAGTTATTTCAGAACCCTTTCTTCTGTGAAAGGACTGGGATATACCCCCCCTATCAAGAGTGCTTCTGTTAATTGGATTAGGCACCTCCCCTCCTCCTCTTTTGTGAATACTGAGCAGAAATATTCATTCAGTATCCCTGCTTTTTCACTGTCCCTCTCTGCCCACCCACCGTCCATTCTATTCAGCCTCACTATCCCTCCGTTTGTCTTTCTATGCTCCCTGATGTACCTATAAATGGTTGTATCCCCTTCTTAACCGAGTTGGCTATCTTTTCCTCAGTTTGGGCCTTTGCTATTCTGACTTTCCTCCTTGCTTCCTTCTGCCTTAACTGGTACAGTTCTCTGTCCTGCTCCTTTTGTGTTTCCTTATATTTTCTGAATGCTATCTTTTTCTCCCTGACTTTCCCCGGCACCTCTTTTGAGAACCATAGTGGCCTTTTCTTTCATTTTGATTTATTTATTTGCTTCAAACAAAGGCTTTTTGCCTCTGTGATTGCAGTTTTGATGTTTCCCCATTGTTGCTCCACCCCTCCTTCTAGCCTGTTTGCTAGTGCTTTTCTAAGGCACTCTCCCATCTTGCCAAAGTCAGCCATCCTGAAGTCCAGTACCCTCACTTTTGTATGGCTTGACTCTGCAGCTGAGTTTATCGTGAACCACACTGTTTGATGGTCACTTGTTCCCAGATGGCAACCCACTTCTAGATCTGAGATCCTCTCACTGTCCTCATTTGAGAGTACGAGGTCTAAGATTGATCCCTCATGAGTGGATTCCAAAACTAGTTGTCTGAGGCATGCCACCTGTAGGGCATCGAGAATGGACCTGCTTTTGGATGTGGCTGCAGCAAATGTGTTCCAGTTAACATCTGGCATATTCAGGTCTCCCAGCAATAGTATCTCCCCTTTCTCTGCCATCCTAAGAATGCCTTCTATCATATCCTTGTCCATTCCCTCCCCCTGACATGGGGGTCTGTATACAACCCGTGTGGATTGTGGTGCCATTTCCAGTCTCTAAGGTGACCCACAGTGCCTCCTCTCCTCCTTGTATACTCTTTTGTTCAGTTGCTTTTATCCCTTCCTTTACATAGAGAGCTACTCCTCCCCCTCTTCTCCCCTCCCTGTCTCTCCTGTAGGTTATGTACCCTGGTATGTTAACATCCCAGTCATGGTTCTCTGTGTACCATGTTTCTGTGACTGCTACAGTATCCAGGCATCCCTCTTCCATCAAGGCCACCAGTTCAGGGAGTTTGTTGCCCAGACTACAGGCATTAGTACTCATTAACCTTCATTTCCTGATGGCCTTACTCCTTTTTGCCCCATCCCTGTCCTTATTGCCTTTGTCACTTTCTCCGTTTACCCCTGCTCTTCTCCCTATTGACATCACTATCTTGGTGTTTACTTCACTTACTATCCTGACTTTCTTAGGGGGGCTAGGATTTCCCTGCTCCTTTCCAATGCCTCCCTCTGGGGATGGAGAGCTCTGATGTGGAGGTGGAGCCAACCTGTTGGTCTGACTATCACGCCCTGAGGTTCATATTTACAGCCCCCCCTAGAATAGGCCTGCCCCTAAGGAGTTAGTACAGTTCTGTCCTTTAAGAGGGGTTACCTCAGAAGGCCTAATGATGGAGCTGGACTTCTCGGGATTTCCAATGGATAGCACTGACCCAGGGCCCCTGGTCCTGGCCTATAATAGGGCTGTGGTAGGGACCCTGGATGTCATTGCTCCAATTCATGTTTGTGCACTCTTCACCTGGGGGCTCTCTGGTTTGATGAGGAGGAGGTCCGTGAGCTGAAGAGGTGGGGACGAAGATTGGAAAGATGCTGGCGGAAAACTCACTTGGCAGTAGATAAGCTTGGATTGTTAGAACATTATAAGATCTACCAATCAGCAATTTCCCATAAGGAGGCAGAGTTTCTGTCCAGAGAAATTGCAACAGCAAGGAATAGACCAGCCCAGCTGATCCGGACTGTGGACAGACTGTGCAATCCAGCCTGTCTACAGGCCAGTCGAGCGTTGTCACAAATACAGTGTGAGGAGTTTACAAAATTCTTCACTGACAAGGTATCCACCATCAGGGGTGAGATCTGCCAGCGCTCGTTCATTGAGCCTTGCATTGATCAGTTGGGTGGTACTAATGCCCAGTTGACTTGGTTCACCTTTAGCCAACCGGCAGTCATGGATATAGTGAGAATCATCCAGACTTTGCGACCTACATACTGTAAGTTGGATCTGGACCCTATTCGCCTGTTAGTGGGGCGTGTAGATGTCATCGGTCCGGTCCTGGCTGGGATAGTGGTGGTTTCATTAGAGAGAGGGATCTTTCTGGATCCCTTAAAGGAGGTGTTAGTACTCCCCTTTTGAAAAAAAGCTCTCTTGACCTGACTGCCCAGCAAATTACAGAGCGGTCTCTAACTTATCCTTTGTAGGGAAAGTTATTGAGAAGGTGGTCACTCTGCAGCTGCAGGATCATTTGACCAGCTACAATATCTATGACCCTCTCCAGTCCGGCTTCAGGAAAAGGCATAGCATGGAGTTGGCTCTTGTTAGGGTTCTAAATGATCTCCTGATGGCGAGAGATCAGAGAGCCTGTTCCATCTTGGTTCTTCTGGATCTCTCAGCAGCATTTGACACCGTAGATCATGGCATGCTGCTCGGCCACCTGTGGTTTTTCTGTGGACTGAGGGGGCAGTCTACAGTTGGTTTCGATCTTTCCTTGAGGGCAGATCACAGAGAGTGGTACGAGGGATTTATTCTTCGGCCCCTCACTGGCTGCCCTGTGGGGTTCCACAGGGCTTGGTGCTGTCCCCCATGTTATTGGCGGTGTATATGCTTCCATTGGGGGACATCATAAGATGGTATGGGTTGAGTTTTCCTTGTTACGCTGATTACTCTCAGTTCGACCTGTCTTTTGCGCCTGAATGGGAGTCTGATTCCATCACAGTGTTTAATAACTGTCTACTGGAGATACAGGAGTGGATGAGTATTAGTTGGCTTTGGTTGAATTCAGAAAAAACTGAGGTATTGGTGGTGGACCCTGGAATGAGGACAACAGGGTTTTGTGCTGGGAAACCCTCAGGTTTATATCTTGGGGGGCCCCTCTTATGGCCTCTGGCCAAGTGCATAACCTGGGCCTGGTGTTAGATGAGGGCCTGACCCTGAGGGCGCAGGTGTCGGCTGTAGTCAAGTCTGCCTTTTTCCATCTAAGGAATATAGCTCGGGTGAAATACCTGGTTCCGCCCGAAGATCTTCCTACCCTGGTCCACGCCTTTGTCACCAGTCATTTAGATTACTGCAATGCTCTCTATCTAGGGCTGCTGGGGGTGGATATCCGCTGCTTGCAGCTTGTGCAGAACGCAATGGCCAGGTTGTTGATGGGAGTTTCTAGATCTAGCCATATAACACCTGCGCTGCGTGAACTGCACTGGCTGCCTATACAGTGGTGGATCACCTTCAAGGCCGCATTGCTGACCTATAAGGCCCTACATGATTTGGGACCTCACTACCTGAAAGAACTCCTGGTGTCTTACTGCCCCGCCTGCTCACTACGATTCTCTGATGAGGGATTGCTAGAGATACCCAGGGTATACTTAAAGACATCTGGAGGAAGATTGTTTGCCTATATGGCACCTACCCTGTGGAACTCTCTGCCTAGTCAGACACGAGATTGCCTGACTGTGGGAATTTTAAAAAACAGTTAAAAACATTCCTTTTTAACCAAGCATTCTCTGGGTTTTGATAATTGAGGGTTATTTATGTTTATTCATTATATTTATTGTTTTTATATGGTGTGTATTTAAAGTGTTTGAATTGTTGTAAAAGCGCCCTGAGCTTGGAAAGCGTGCTTTAAACAAATAAATGTTACTTTACTTTACACACTTTTTTGCCATATGTCTGTAACAGGAATCTACTTTGATCTTTCTTTATATTCCCTTCCCCTTCCTTTCCTCCCCTCATTCTCCTTTTCCCTTGTTTCACCCTACCTTTATCATCTTATTTTTTATAGCACTTAGCTATTTTTTAGCTCATTGAATGAAAATGATTGGTGTTTCCTCATTAGAATGCTACTGTCGTTTTATTATTTTTCTCTAATTTTTCAAAAAAAAATGTTTTCACATTTATATTGATGTTTATATTTATACTACTTATACTACTTTATAGAGATGTGTTAATAGATTGCAGATATCTTAAGATAGTAGTTTAAATATTGTGACCTGGGTTAGTAATATGGGTGCATTTAATTAATTTATGAATCATGTGTTAGCAAGATCACTAATGCTGTAGAATTGATGCATGTCCCTTTAAATGGAGTCTTTTAAAATGTTAACTTCTAATGCACCTATCAGCTTTGAAAAAGCATTCAGTTTGGTGTGAAAATGTTCAGCTGAGGGAGGGAGGTAGCAGACTTTACAACAGTTCTGCTGTTTTTTTCAAATAAAGTAATTTATTCTGAACACAATTTTAGTGTTTTTTCATACTTGGTGGAGACCATGGAAGCCGAACTGCCTTTGTGATTTTGGATGTGCGGTAGCACATAGCTAATGTAAGTGGTGCAGATAAATGGGGCGGATGCACGAATACATTGCACAAGTGTATATTGAAAGGAAATGCGCCTGTGCATGATGGCGTAACATAGATATGCGCAGTGCAAACATAGGTATAAAATAGGCAACCCTAAATGTGCCAGCCACCCAGAGTCAGGTGCCAGAACTACACTGTGAAAGCAAAGAATATAGAGGGAGGTGGAGAGAGGGGGAGACAGACAGACACAAACACACACACACACACACACACAGACACACACACAGAAATGCAAACCAACAGCATGGTAGGTCTTGTATTTGGTATGGCTGCTATGATGGCTGATGGGAGAAGACTGAGGAAACATCAGGCTGTCCGACGGAGGACCCATAAGCAGTATGCCCAAAAGAGGCAGTACTATCCCCGTGTCGCATCTGAACAGCTAACAGACACAGATATCGTGGGGCGGTATCAACTCAACAGGGTGCTTCTGAGACAGCTCTGTGAGCTGCTCCATGATGAGCTGCAGGCAACCACACACAGAAGCCATGCAATGGTGGTGGAGACAAAGGTCACTGCAGCCATGTGCCTGCTCACCACAGGAAGCTTCCAGATATTGGTGGGTGACACCACTGGTATCACTTAGTCAGCCATGCCCAGGATCCTCACACAGTTCCTAAACACCCTGCTGCCCCATGCTAGTGAGTACATCAGATTCCCTAGCACAGCAGTGAAGTGGACAGAAACAAAGCAGAGCTTCTACAGAGTGGCACACCTACTGGGTGTGCTTGGTGCAACAGATTGCACCCATGTGGCCCTGAGAGCACCACCAGGTGGTGACACTGAACTGTACAGGAACCACAAGGGATACTACTCCATCAATTGCCAGATGGTGTGCAATGCCACAGGGTGCCTCACCTATGTGTATGCCAAATACCCTGGGAGTGCACATGATGCCTTCATGTGGCACCAGTTGGACCTGTGCCACTGATTTGAATCTGGGGACATATCTGGGAGCCATCTTGTGAGTGAGTGCAACCATAGCAGCAGAACAGGTGTACACAGGGTACTAAGGGTGTAGCCATGGAAGACATACAGGGGGCACTACAGTGTGACATGTTGAATGGCATGCAGACATGCATGTGATCTGGGGGTGGAGAGAGGGAACAGGGCATGTGGGACAGGACAGGCAGGCACAGGTCACATCATGACAGCATGGGAGTGTGTAGCTGACCATGGGACACCAGATGGAGGGAACCTGGCAGGCATGGCATGTGGGCAACACGGTGGGAATGACAGGGCCAGCTGCAACCGAGGACACAGAGACTGATGGCATGTACCTGCAGTCACTGGTTGTGTCGGTACACATGGACAGGCCAGTGTACTGAAAGTGATTGTGGTGACAGTGGATATACAACTGCAGGAAGCACTCAAAGGGTCACAGCTCTAATGCAGTGGCAACCATGTGGGAGGGTACAAGTGCAGAACAGCCATTGAAAGTGCTTCCGGCCCATGGGCAGTGCAGGACGTACAGAAGTGTAACTGAGTAACAGCACATCTCCCTTCCTTGCACAGGTGACAGTGCATACCCCCTCCATCCGTGGATGCTAACTCCAGTACTGCAGCCCATGTCCAAGGCTGAGGAGAGGTACAATGAGACAGAAACGGTGAATAGGAACATCATAGAGCATGTGTTCAGCATCCTGAAAATGCAGTTCAGACGCCTAGACAGGTCCGGGGGTGCCCTACAGTACAGCCCACAGAAGGTCAGTGACATATTCTTGGCCTGTTGCATGCTACACAAAATGGCCATTGACAGTAGAATTGTGGTCCAGGACCTTGAGGGCACCACACGCACAGTCACACATTGGACCTGCTGTTCACACTAGGTCTTGGGGTCAATGACCTCAGGATTGATACAGTTATTTGGTTGGATCATAGCACCGTGAGGTTCATGTTTGGGATCCCCAAGGGTCTGTCCTCTGTGGAGATGGTTGGGTACCACCCTTTAAGGGAATTGCCCCCAACAGGACTCAAGGCAATGCTGGACCTATCGGGTGTGGAAGCTGCTTACACAGTGGGTGTGGAGGAGACTATGGCATCCTATACTATTATACTGTTACTGCAGCCTTTGACTGTATTGTACTTGTCCATGTCTGGCCCTTATCTACCTGTCTGATGTCCCCTTGGTTCGATGGGGAGCTCAGTGAGTTAAAGATAATGGGCAAGAAGTTGGAGTGATGCTGGATGAGATCAGGACTGATTAATTAATCGATCAATGACTTTATTTTACCAGGCATAAACACATTGAGCAAGCTCATTTTCAAGGTGGTCCTGGACAGATAACAAAACAAAGCAAAACAAACAGTACAAAAAGTACAAGGCACAGAAGGAGGCAGAATTTTACAGAAAATATACAAATGACCAGCAATTAGTTGACCTGTCAGGAATTACAAGCAATGCCAATAAAGATATTACTATTGTACAAAAATGAGGAGGGTCATCAATCCTAATAAACATCCACTGTTGGAAATAGTCAGAAAGGAAAGGAAGGATGCAGCTGCATGAAGGAAAGGAGGGAGAAGACGAGAAAGGCAAAGGTATCTAAACGTATACAAGATGCTGAAGGTCACTTATGGGGAAGGGACTTTGTAGGTGTTCAGATTGCCAGAGGAGAAAGCATATGGGGAAGATCATCTTTGTCTAAAACAGTTGCAGTTTTCCCTCAAGAAGTCAGCTAGCATCTTTTTGAATGCGGATAGGTTTGGAAGTGATGATAGTTTTATTGCGCTTTGCATGGCGTTCCAAGGGGATGGCAGGGAGAAGTTAATTGCGGCCAAGCCAAAGGCGATGTTTACTCTAGGAGTCTGAAAGCAGAGTATTGAGAAATGTCTCAGACCATAGAAACTCTTGACACACACAAATAAGTTACAGATATATTCTGGGAGCTTATTTGAGACAGCCCTGTGTAGCCAGAGTAGAGCATTTCTTTTCCTCCTAGCTGATAGGGAAGGCCAGCCCGATTCCTGGTAGAGTAGACAATGATGGGTACGTAAGGGTAGATTAAGGATAAATCTAAAGGCTCAGTGGTATAGTATGTCAAGTTTACTGAGCAACGTTCGAGGACAGTGAGAGTACATAAAGTCAGCATAGTCCAGTATGGGTAAAAATGTAGATTGTACTATCCTCTTTCTAGCATCTAAGGTTAGGAGATGTCTAATCCGGTAGCATATGCCAAGCCACTGTCTTAATTTCTTCGAGATTTCATTCAGATGGCAATGGAAGTGCAACTTGTTGTCCAACCAGAAACCTAGGTATTTAAAAGTTTCAACTGTTTCGAGAGGTTTGTGTAGTATCGTTAAAATCCGGTGAGTAAGTATAGATCCAAGTCCAGTTTTTGGTGATAGGACCATGACTTTTGTATTTTTGGCATTGAGGAGAAGTTTGTGTTTAATGCGATTGTGTTGGAGCTTATTAAAGTCCTGCTGTAACTTCTCCTGTGCCACTTCTAAGGAGGAGTTTATAGTATATAGTACAGTGTCATCTGCGGATAAATGTATGTTAGCTGTAGATGTGTGTCAATGTTATTAATATAAATTGTAAATAGGATTGGGCCTAATATGGACCCTTGAGGAACACCTCACAGAAGGGTTTTTTGTACAGAGAGGTCACCTGACGCTTTTACTTGTTGCAGTCTGTTGGAAAGGTAGTTGGAAAACCATTTGATTGCAGGGCTATCAAGTCCTATACTTCTTAAAGCTGCAATCAATATGTTGTGTTCAACAGTGTCAAAAGCTTTGCTCAAATCCAGGAAAAGGGCAATCACATGTTTCTTAGAGTCTAGTGCAGTTTGCTAATCTGTAGTTACTTTCACCAGTACTGATATTGTGCTGTGTTTGGCCCTGAAGCCAGATTGTACAGGGTTTAGTAAATCATGCATATCCAAATGCTCTCTTATTTGGGCATTAACAATTAAGAACAAATTGGCTGTGAAGTCACAGTATGGTGACTATCAGAGGGCAACCTCCTGGAAAAAGGTGGATTTTCTGTCAAGGGAGATTGCTGCAGCAAGAAATAGACCAACTCAGCTCTTCCAGACGGTGGACAGGCTATTGCACCCAGTCTGTCTCCGTACTGCAGGAGTGAGTTTAAGCACACGGTGTGATGAGTTTGCTCTATTTTGTTGCCAAAAAAATGTCTTCTATCAGGACTGAGATCTCCTCCAGAGCCGCTCATGGAGCTGGAGCTTGAGGGATTGGGCTGGGGATGTGTCAGGGCAACCCTCCTGTCTGGGATGAGTTTGATCCAGTTGGAGTGGAGGAGGTAGCTGAGATAGTCTTGAGGCTGCAACCTACCCATTGCGATCTAGTCTCAGGTCCAACCCAACCTTTGGTCGGTTGTGTGGACCTGATAGGATCTGTGGTTGCTGGGATCGTCCAGTATTTTTTGAGGAGTGGGGTCTTCCCAGTGGCCTTGAAAGAGGCCTTAGTGAGGCCCTTTTTGAAGAAACCCTCATTGGACCCAGACTTTCTCACCAACTACAGACAGGTCTCAAAACTCCTATTTTTAGGGAAGGTTTTAGAAAAAGTGGGGCTATTTAGCCTGAGGTTCGTCTCACTTCCTCAGCCACTTTTGAGTGCTTTCAGTCTGGATTTAGGCCTGGGCATAGCATGGAGACCGCCTTGGTGAAGGTGCTTAATGATCTCCTAATAGAGAGAGACAGGGGAGAGTGTACCATTCTTGTTCTCCTGGATCTCTCTGCAGCGTATGACACAGTGGACCATGAAGTGCTAGTGGACCATCTGCAGAACTGGTGTGGATTAACCAGCACTGTCATCATAGATACATAGATACATAGACAGTGTCGGCAGATAAGGGCCTATGGCCCACCCAGCCTGCCCATTTGAGCTTGTAAGTTCAGTTTGTTTTCCTAGAAGTCTGTTGCCCCTTATCCCTGACCTCCAGAATTCCTTTATGTCTATCCCATGCATTCTTAAATCCCGTGATTGTTTCGGCCCCCACCACTTTCTCTGGCAGGGTGTTCCACTTGTCCACCACCCATTCTGTGAAGAAATTCTTTCTCATGTTTTCTCTGAATCGTCCTCCCTCCAACTTCATCCCATGCCTTCTAGTCCTGGAACACCTTTTCTTAAAATAGTGTTTTCCTGCACCCTGTTCCTCCCTGTAAGATACTTGTATGTCTCTATCATATCCCTCTCTCCTCCTCTCCTCCAGGGAGTACATGTTCAGTTCCTTCAACCTGTCTTCATAGGACTTGTGATGCAATACATGCACCATCTTTGTTGCCCTCTCTGAACCTTCTACCCTGTCTATGTCCTACGTAGGTATGGTCTCCAGAACTGTACACTGTACTCAGGTGGGGCCTCACTAGTGTCTTGTATAGCGGAATTATGACCTCCTTTTCCTGCTGGTGATGCCCCTGCCTATACATCCCAGCATCCTATTTGCTTTACCTGCTGCCTTGTCACACTGTTTCCCTTTCCTTGAGGTCATCAGAGATGACAACCCCAAGATCCCTTTCCTGCTTGGTGCATGCTATATCCTCACCCCCAACTGATATATTGTGCCAGGGTTTTTGTGCCCCATATGCATTATCTTGCACTTTTTGCATTGAATTTCAACTGCCAAACCCTGACCATTCTTCAAGTTTCTGCAGGTCCTTCTCATTCTGTCTACACCTCTGGTGTGTCTACTCTGTTACAGAGCTTTGTGTCATCAGCGAACAGTGAAATTCTGCCTTCTAGGTCCTGCGCAATGTCACTGATGAAGATGTTGAATAGGACCGGTCCCAGCACTGATCCCTGTGGTACCCCACTGGTCACTCTTCCCTCTGTGGAGTGACAGCCATTTACCACCACCCTCTGTGTCCTGCCACCCAGCCAGTTACCTACCCACCACACTACTGTCCTGCCCACACCCATATTCCTCAGTTTGTGTAATAGTCTTCTATGTGGCACAGCATCAAAGGCCTTGCTGAAGTCCAGATAGGCCATGTTCACTGCCCTCCCCTGATCCACCTCCCTAGTCACCCAGTCAAAAAATTCAACGAGGTTGGTCTGACATGACCTCCCCCTGGTGAAACCATGCTGCCTTGGGTCCTGTAGTCCATTGACAACCAGATGTTCCACCAATCTCTCCTTCAGTAGTGCTTCCATGATCTTCCCCACTACCGAGGTGAGGCTGACTGGTCTGTAGTTCCCTGCTTCCTCTTTGTTCCCACTTTTTGTATAAGGGGACTACATCTGCTGTCCTCCAGTCTTTGGGTACCTCCCCTGTTTCCAGTGATTGGCTAAACAGGATAGCCAGAGGTTCAGCCACCACCACTCTTAGTTCTTTAAGGACCTTGGGGTGCACCCCATCTGGCCCCATGGCTTTATCAACTCTTATTACTTCCAGTTCCTTCAGGACCCTTTCTCGTGTAAAGGGACTTGTGTCCATTTCTGCACCATTCTCACCCCTTGTACTCCCTTCAGACCCATTACCCTCCTCTTCCTCAGTAAAGACTGAGGAGAAATACCTGTTCAAAATGTCAGCTTTACTGTTGTCATCCTCCACGCGGCCCCCATCCTCCCCTTCAATCTCACTATCCTCCCTTTGTCTTTTTTTTCACTTATGTACCTGTAAAAGGTTTTGTCCCCTACCCACTGATTTTGCAATGTGTTCTTCTGTCTGAGCTTTGGCTTCCCTCACTGACCTCCCTGCCTCCCTTTGCTTCTCCTGGTACTTCTCCCTATCCCTTCTGCCTGTGTCTTTTGTATTGCCTGAATGCAATCTTTTGGCTTTCACTTTCTTTGCTACCTCTTTGGAAAACCATAATGGTCTCCTCTTCCTTTTCCTCTTGCTAACCTGCTTAATGCATAATTCTGTTGTTCTTGTAATCCCCATTTTACATACTGCCCACTGTTTCTCAGCCCCTGATTCCTGTCCCATTCCCCTTAATGCCTCTTTCAAGTATCTCCCCATTTTCCCAAAGTCTGCCCCCCTAAAATCCAGGATACGTGTTTTTGTGTGGTTTGGTTCTGCTCTTTCTGTGATTTCAAACCACAATGACTGGTGGTCACTGTTTCCGGTGCTCCCCACTGTTACCCCATCACACTGTCCCTGTTTGTGAGCACAAGGTCCAGTATTGCCTTCTGCCGAGTTGGTTCCATGACCAGTTGCTTGAGGAAGGCACCTGAAGGAGTCCAGGATAAATCTGCTCCTAGTTGATGCTGCTGCTGGGATGCTCCAGTCCACGTGTGGAATATTGAAGTCTCCAACCAGTACTACCTCACCCTTGTCTGCCATCCTTTGGATGGCTAGCATCAGCTCCCTATCTGTTTCTTCCTCCTGGGCTGTGGTCTATAGACCACACCTGTGCGGATGGCTGGCCCCATTTTCCTTTCCAGCTTAACCCACAGTATCTCTCCCCCATTTTGTTCCTCCTGGATCTCTGTGGCCCTTATGTCATCAGCTAGTTGAGATCCTACCCCACGAGCAGAGAGAAGAGGGTGACGATGGTGTTGTCCTCAACTAACCCAATGCCGCTGCTCTGTAGAGTTCTGCAGGGTTTGGTCCTGGCACCTCTGTTTTTCACGGTGTATGTGCTGCCTCTGGGAGACGTTATCAGGTGATATGGGCTGGGTTTTCATTGCTATAGTGATGATACCCAGCTATACCTGTCCTGTGCACCTAGAAACCAGATGGCAGCCTCTGTGTTTAACATCTGCCTGGCCGAGATCCAGAATTGGATGACTCACAACTGGCTACGACTCAACCCAGACAAGATGAAAGTACTGGTGGTTGATCTTGGTCATCGACAGGATAGAGGAGGGTTGGGGAATGACACTGAGTTGAGGCTAGGGGTGTCCCTTTTATCCCCACCAATCGGGTTAGGGATCTGGGTGTGTTCCTTGATGATGGTCTGATACTTGACGTATAGTTGTCGCCCATCGTCCAAAGTGATTTTTGCCATCTGAGGAACATTGCCCAGATCCGAGCCCTGATACTGGCAGAGGACCTTTCACCTTAGTGTATACTTTTGTCATGTCTAGGTTAGATTACTGCAATGCTCTCTACCTAGGGCTATCTGGAGGCAATATCTGCTGTCTGCAGCTGGTGCAGAATGCGGCAGCCATGTCTGCAGCTGGTGCAGAATGTGACAGCCAGGCTGTTGATTGGTGCAGTGGGATCTGATCATATCACGTCTGTCCTCCACGGACTGCACTGGCTGCCGATAAGGTGGATGATTGCCTTCAAGTTTGGGTTACTGACCTATAAAGCCCTACACTGCCAGGGACAGACAACCTGCAAGACCTCCTGATTCCTCATTGCCCGATCCGCTCTCTCCGTTCCACCGAGGGTTGCCTCCTAGTGGTTCCTAGGGTTAGGCTGCGGCATTCAGGAGATCAGGCCTTTTCAGTGGCCACACCAGCCCTATGGAATTCACAGCCATGTTGTTTGATGGAGGCACCCTCAGTGGAAGCCTTTAAAAAGGGCCTGAAAACATTTTTGTTTGGTCAGGCCATTGAGCTGTACAGTTATTAAAATATTTGCATGTTTTTGACTGACTTGTGATAGAAAGCTAGATCGATAGATAGATAGATAGACAGATAAATAGAGATATGTTATGTATAATCGGAGGGCTTTAAGCCCGAGGTTCAATGGGAGGAGCAACTACGTCACTCCTTCATCGAGCTTAACATGTCACTCATCCTGGGCCACTCCAGGATTCGTTTTTTTGTTGCAGCCAGAGGCACCGCTCCTCCTCTTCCTCCCACTCTGCTGTTGTTTTGGGGTGCCTCCGGCCACTGAATCTGTCTCCCCCTTCCCAAGTGCTCTCCTCGCAGCATTTGCTCTGGTATTCATTCTTCCCTTGCCCATTTGTGTGATCCTCCTCCTACCTGCTGTTCTTTCGGCTGGCTGCTTTGGATTCATTCGCCTCCATCGTGTTGCTGCTCTCCCTTGTCTACCTCTCAGCCATCTAGCCCTCATGGTGGACATCTGCATTTCTCGCTACGGCCCTCATGGGCCACTCATGGAGCCTCCTTCTCACCTCCCGCAGGTAGACCCAGAACTCTGTTTCACTGTATGCTTTCCTGTTTGTGTCGTTTTTCTTTTGGGAGCTGCACTTTTGCCCTTCCTTGTTTGGTTATCCACAGTCTGCTTGCGGCATTCACTGTGGGTCGGTACCCACTCCATGTGGTTCTGCTGACCCCTGCTGCCCACCTTCTTCCCATTCATGCGGGGTTCCTCTTCCTCATTTCTTATTTGTGTCTCACCTCGGCAGCTATCTCCATGCCTCTGGGTGTGCGTTCCCCACGGTCGCGCAACTCCAGTGCCCTCCTGCTTCTTCCTTGGTGGCTCCTCTCCCCACCTGCTCTGCTCCTAGCTGCTTGGTGCCATGGCTTCTGTGCAGCATTACCTTTGCTCTGCGTATGTTTCTTTCCATTCCTCATGATGATAGAGCTCTTTTGGCCGTGCAGCCTATTCCTTGCTATCTACCTGAGCTGGAGTTCTACATTTATTTGGGCAGGAGCAAAAGCTTTATGCCTTACAATTTTCCCTCTTTAGGTATGTTGACACCATCCATGGGCAGCCATAATGTCTCAGATTGCCCCGTCTTTGAGCATCATGAGTTCTAGCTGGGTTCAATTGGCTCCTATGTACCACACTCTTTTTCCAGTTTTGTGTATTTGATACCCCTCTTTCCCGATGACTTGCAATTTCTGCCATACCGCTCTCCTGTCTTACACGGGCAGGCACCTCAGATTTCATCGACTGATGGTCTGCTCCCTACATGGCCCACAGTGTCTCCTCCTCTAATATGAAGGGACTCCACTTTTACTCCAGCTAATCCTAGCAATGAGTCTCTCCATGTTTTCCGGAATGTCATTTTAAGGGATGTGGCAGCTGCAACATGAATCCTCTGGAGCACCTTGGTGCTCTTTTTTCACTCAGTTTGGGCCCTCAGGGTCCGTTTCCTCACATAGATCACTTGAGCATCCCACTCTTTGGGTCTTATGCCCCCCCTCTCTTTGGCCCTGCTCCTCAACTCCTTCTGGCCTGCTCTTTCTTCCATCGCTCATCAGTATTCCTTGACTGTCTCCCTCTGGCCTGCGCTTGATATTTCTTTTGGGCATACCTATCATTTATCATATGCTGCCTCCTCGACCTGTGCCCCTCCTGCAGCATGTATCAGGTTCATGTCTACGGTCACCGTTCACCACTCCTTATCTCGTACCAGCCATCAAGGATTCACATACCTCTTGACTTGGAGTCTACCTCCTTTGGAGGAGCCTACTTAATCATACTACCATCATACAAGTCCTCCGCTGCCCTATTGACCTCCCTACCATCCTTCGTCCTTTCATTCCTTGCTTTCCAGTGCCTGCCTCCATGGTGCAATCCATCATTGTACCTCATCCGTTCCTATGTTACGTTCCTCAGCCTAACGCCTATTCTTGTCCCGGCCATCATGGATTCGTCCACTCATGGCTTCCCTCCTCTTCGTACATCATCTGATTTGGCTCCTCTTGATTGTCCGTCCTGTGCATACCCTCTATTTCATATACCCTCTGGTTCCTGACATGCCTTCTTGGCCTCGGAGTCTACCTCCTTTCAAGGAGCCTCATTACTCGCATCGCTTTATCGCGCATGCTACCTTCATTCAAGTTCATTTCAAGTTCATTCCCATTTCCACTTATTCACATTCTGTATCGGCCATCAAGGATTCCCTCCAATTGAGGTCTGCAATTGATATTTCTTTTGGGTGTACCCATCATGACTCATCAACTTGCGGCCATCATGCCACATGTATCAGGTTCATCTCTCCGGTCCTCATTCACTCATCCTTACCTCAGTGTTTCTCTATTTACATCGCTTACTGTAGCATTCCTATCATTGACTCCTATGCTATATCATCGACTCCGACCTCAGGGTCTAATCGTTCTCATCGCCTACTCCAGCCTGCCTTTTTGGCTTCAGTGGCCACTCACTTGAATTGCTCAATCAAGCCAGTCTGCAATATCCTCTGTCTCCTCGAGTGCACATCCAGATACCCTTGCTCCTCTGCCTCCTACATGGATCTACTCCTTCCCATCGCTCACTCGAGCTCATCGACCACAACATCAGGGTTTAATCATTCACATCGCATAATCATGCCTTATCAGCTTCAGTGTCTACTTACACGCCTCGCTCAAGCACGCATACCTCTCCCTGGATCTTATGCTACCTCATCTACCTGCCGCCCTCCTGCAGTGATCATCACCATCAGTATTCAGCGTTGCCTCATGTTTCTTCTTCAATCTGTGTGCAGCCTCATGTTCCCTCTTCGATCTGTGCTTTCTTTTGGGGATTTTCCCCTATTCCATCATCATCCTCCCCACTCATATCCCTCTTTTTACCGAACCCTTCTCTTTAATGACATACATCCTCAAATCAAATGTCATCAGCTTGGAGGGAAGGCGACCTAGGCCTTGGATCCCCAGAGGTTTCCTCCTCAAAGGGTTTTTTTCCTCTCCCTCTGTGCCAATGGTCATAATATTACTTAGAGTTAGTGCTATCTTCAGTTAATTAGTTAAGTTCCACTGCTGGATGGAGGTGGATGGTGACTCCAGCTTTCCCCTTTCTCGTTAGGAAGTCAGCCCTTATCATCTTCTCAGAATTCTTTCATTCATCATCTTCGCCTCTTCTATACTCGGCACCTTTAAGTATTCTTTTTGGGCTTCTTCCTATCCTACCTTTAGCCGACGCAATCATTCCTGTGGCACCTGTAGGGGGGAACCCTCCTCTAAGGTTCCTTGCGTCGTACCCCTACAGGATGGTATATCCCACAGATAGAGAGGCGGAAAGCCACAAAGCAAATCGAGTTACACAAGCATCATCTCATATCATCTCATCCAGTTGCATAAGCACATTGAATGGGAGGGCTTTAAGCCCGAGGTTCAATGGGTGGAGCAATTACTTCACTCCCTCATTGAGCTTAAAAGGTCACTCATCCTGGGCCACTCCAGCATTTATTTTTTCGTTGCTCACCATCCTCCCCTCCTCCTTCAGTGGCTCATCTCTCTTACCCGTGGGCTTCTTCCTAACCTACCTTTGGCTGATGCAATCATTCCCGCGGCACCTGTAGGGAGAACCGTCCTCTCGGGTTCCTGTGTCGTACCCCTACAGGGTGGTATATCCCACAGTTAGAGAGGTGGAAAGCCACAAAGCAAATTAAGTTACACAAGCATCACCTCATATCATCTCATCCGGTTGTGTAAACACATTGAATTAGTTTTTAGAGTCTATTTTGATTTTATCTAAATTTATCTATCTGTAAGGTGATTGCTGCTGTTTTTGCTGTACTTTAATTCATGTTTTGTGAACTGTTCAGCACTCTAAGCCTCTGGGAAGGAGCGCTATATAAATATCTCTCTATCTCTCTCTCTCTGTCTATCTAACAGAGCGGAGGATGTGGAGCCTGCAGACGATGAAGAGCAGCTGCAGTACAAGAGAGGTAACCCACGAATGGCCGTAATGGGATGGCGGCACAGGGATACCATCATGCAAGAACACTTTGGTGACAGAAGGTGAGTATGGTTGGCAGATGTGACACAGTAGCCATGCACACATACACAGTATATGTGAGTGAACATAAGCACACATGGTAATGGTGGGTATGTGGCAAAGACCAGTGGATGGTGGGAACATCAGTATGGGAATGGTGCCTGGACCCATGTCCACATGAGCCAGAACTGATGCATGGATGTCCAGAGGTATGGTATTTTAGGTGGCATGCGTCAGAGACAATCCAATGCACATACCCACAGCGGTTTGCCACAGGGCATTCATCTTTCCCATGCCATGCCCACGACAACAGTTACCGCAGCCATGTGCCCCATGACATCCATGCCTGGTGACAGTGCAGCATGGGGTGTGGAGTTGGTGTGGGGTATATGTGGGGCACAGTGTATGGCAACAGGTCTTAGAGGACACAGTGTGGCCCATCTGCAGCCTGGGGAAGTCACAGTCTGGCAGCAGTGTATACAGACACACTAGGGCTTGTGTGTACAGCCACCACATATACGTACAGAGCCCCTATGCGATGGTGTACCCTGCAACAGTGTGGCACAGGGTGTCACCTGGGGGAGGGCTCCAACTATGCCTGTTGGGACGCACGTGTTCCTGCACCAGGTCCCATGTGTGGAAGGCGGAGCTTGTGCTGGTGTAGGTGTATGTGAACAGGAGCCTCCACGTGTGCATAGTATGACATTGATGTGCACACCTCCACAAGGGGTTGGTGGACATGGGGGTTGTGCATTTGTGGAGGGGGTGGCACTGTGGAATCTGGCTGGTGGTCGCACCGGGGTGCTGAGGTAGCTGCGAGGTGCCTGTGAGGAGGTTGAAAATGCAAAGCCCACAGCCTCTGACACTGAGTGCTCGCATATAGCTAAGGCAATGTCCCTCAGAGCTGCTGTACTGGCCTTGCAGTATGCAGCGATAGCTCCCATGAGCTCTGCATGGTGGACCGAACAAAGCTCCTCATGGAGGCATAGCACTGTCTGCAGCCCCACCATATCTTCATGGAGTTGCACCTTGGCATCCAGCCAACCCTGAGTGGCAGTGTATGGTTGGCAAGCAATGGGTCCTAGGGAAGATGTTGCTGGTCAGGGTACACTGGCTGAACCGGTAGTGGAGGGGAGGCTTGGCGCATGACAGGTGGAGCACATTGCACCCCCTCCTCATGCTGCCTGGTGTGGGGATATGGCACAGGTGCATGTGCTGCATGTGGTTGTTCCACCTGAACCTGCTGCAGGACAGGCTGCTGCATAGCACCATTCCTCTGTTGCTGGTCCAATACACCCTGCAGCAGTGCAACACAGGCCAGACTGTGACACCTTGGACCTGCGCATTGACCATGGGTCTATGATGGTCAGTGGCCTGTGCAGGGGCCAGCCCTGGATGGTTGCCATCAGCATGTGCTACATCTAGGGGGACACCATGGGGCACAGTGGGGTCTGTGTCATGGATGACACTGTCAATGGATGAGTCCTCATGGACAGTGTCTGGGGCAAGCACCTTCCCAAGGTCTAGGTCATCCAGCTCTGTGACAGTTAGGAATGCTTCACCCAACAGGAAGGGTGTTGTATCATCCTCATCCTCCTCCTCCTCATCATCATCATCATCAACGTCACCTTCACTGTCATCATGCACACCATGTGCAGCCTGATCCAAGGCACATGACACAACCACAGCAGTGGCAGTAGCCACTGTTGATGGCACATGGTGTTTTGAGGCATGCACCTGCGGACCACCACTGGTCCCAGCTCATAATGGTGCTGTGAAAGGAAACAGAAAACATAGGACTGTATCACCATTGTAACATGGACAAATACACTCCAGGGTGCACATGTGTACACCAGGTGTGCAAACAGTACAACAACCATGTGGATAAGGCATATCCAGCCGTAGTGACACATGCAGTGTAGACAAATATGGAGCAGTGTGCACATGTGTACAGTGGATATGAGGGTTGTGCAACAATAGCCACATCGGACTGTGCCCTGTGAACATGACTACCCTGTGTTAAATCCTGCAGGTGAGGCCTTGAATGTACACATGCATACTCACAAACACATGCATACTCACAGCGCAGGGCTCGTGGAAGACCAGCTTCCACCAGGAATACCCAGCAGAGCCACCTGGCGGAAGGTTGTCGCCTTCAGTGCCTCCTGCACAGTCATCTGAGTGGCATGCAATCCCCCCCATGGCCTGCTGGTCCTGACATGCCTGTGCCAGTGGGCCCTTTGTCCACACCATGAGGCCACTGCCATGCTTTCTGCACTCCAGGGGTGTGCGGTTGTACATCCCATATGCATTCATGGCCTTGGCCACCTCAAGCCAGCCCTGTTCATACTGCTGTGGTGTGCCTATCCTATGACTTAGTATAGCCTCCCGAAGGACATAGGCCTCAGTCAGGTCCACCAGCTCATCCTTAGTAAAATTCAGTCTTCTACGCCTGGCAGAGGACATCTGTGGTTCTAACAGAAATATGACCAGTCAGCACAGCATGGAGCTGTGTTCAGCAAGCACAACAGCACACAGTGACACACACAAACTATGGGAGCAAGTCCTACCTGTAAGGATGCAGTTCCTTCTGTACACCACCTTAGCCTGGTGGAGCATCCCTGCTCTTATACTAATCACCATGCAAATGAGCTGGACACATTCCGGCAATGAGATGCAAATGTCCTGGATGGACAAAGACTGTGTAATTAGGTCATTTGCATATCCTGGCTGAATATTGCTGTGTGCTGTGCCATGCATAACGTATTGTATCACGCATAACTGGTTGTGTGGTGGATCACCATGGTGCACATTTGCCGACATCTGTGCAATGTCGACACATGTAATCACGTCGCACACCACACACCAGGAGCAATCCGGTGGCATATGCGTTCCATATCACGCACATGCAATGTCAGTTGGCTATGTGCAATGCACACATGCCATGCTATCACAGTGCACAGCACAGTCTGGATGGTGCAGTTTGTGGCACTGCCTGACCTCCACAATATGGTGCCGCACAGTTGCCGCACATGCAGGTTAGCACAGGTCATGACCCTGGTTTGCTGCTCGACCATATGTCATCGAGCATGCCCAGTGTGCTGATGGTCATACCTTATCACACTACCCAATCGTGCAAGCACATACCGCGCACGGAGAACACATGACGCTCAGTTGCGCAATAGGCCCGAAACATTCTGCTGTGTTGCCCAATAGGGACACAATGCTACAGACAGGCCTGACAAACTGGCAAGGGTGATAAGGTGCGTGGCAGCCAGAGGGAGGGACAACAAGTGGTCAGACACTGAACTGGCCAGCCTGGTGGACATTGTAGTCCCCTTTGAGGGCCAGCTCTTTGGCTCTGAAGATCTGGACAGGCCCAGGTCAGTAGTGTGGGCTGAAGTAGCCAGCAGGCTGGTGAGAAGGACAGGAGTGGAGCAGTGTGGAGAACAGTGCCGCCACTGTTACGGGACATGTGAAGGAGGGACAGGGACAGGCTCGACAGGTGCAGAATGGCTCAGTGCCATGCCTAGGTATGTAATGCTTCCTCATATGTGGCACACCATAGTCAGACACTTGCAGTGTTACTACTGTGTCCAAGGGTGCATGTTAGGAAACATGGCAGTGCTGTACCACCATGACAATGCGAATCACAGACATACCTCACATTGTGTTGGTGGCCTGGCACACCCAGTCCAGTGTCAGGTAATGTTGTGCGTGTCATTGGGCTGTCCTGCATGGCTGCACATATGTGCACAGCCACTGCATACATGGCAGGCATGATGATGACCCGGCAGACAGTGAAGCACACTGTGCGTTGCAGCCCACGGTCACTGCAATGGTGCCCAAGGTGTGCATGCCCCAAGCCTGACCATTTGTGGACAGGCTCCTGTATCCCGAGTGTCTCAGGGCTGCTGTGGCATGGGGCATGGCTGTGCAGCACAGAGGAAGGTGTTGCTGTGAGTGTGTCACATGCAGTGCAAGGTACACAGGGCAGAACAAGGTGGAGGATGCTGGGGGTGTACAGCCAGTCCCCTACGGGCAGTCAGTGTGTTTTTGGGCAGTGCATGACCACTCTCCAGACTGTTGGACCTGTCATGGTGGTCCGTCCTCCACTGTGGGCCATGCCTCCCGACATGTGTGTACAGGGGTAGTGTCAGTACTGTATATTGTGTAGCTGAGTTGAGGGGGGCATGAGTGGACTGTCCTGAATCGCATTGTGTCCTTATTTTATCTGTTCTCCTTGCAGACCTATCATCTAGGGCTAGGGCCAGGCAGAAATCCAGAGGGCTGGCCCATGACAGTGACGGAGGTGCAGGACAGCCATCGGTGAGAGATGCAGCTCACACTAGCTGGTCACGTAAGTACACATGCATGTGTCACCTTGCCATTTCACACTTGCTCCTCACAACACACATTTAGCATCTACAGGGCACATACATGTGTCTTCTATGGGTATGGCATGCACCCTGTACTGCCTGCCATTCCCATGCTTGTCAGCCACAGAGGGTGTCACATGTCATCCATAATTTCATGTGTACCGTGCTTATGGGTGGATGCTGCAGACCACCATTGTGTACACACAGCCATCAAGTGGCCATGGCTGTGCTGTGCAGGGTCCACAGTAGGTCCACAGTGCACAACAAGAACTCTGGTACAGTATGTGAGATATGCTAAACATCAGGATTACCCATGATGATAGCCAGCGGTGGTGGCACCTGCGGCATATGCACACCTTCCAGCCACTATGTGTGTGACATGCATACCTGTGACACCCACAGTGCCCATGTTGTGCATTCACATGTGATGTGTGCACTGCAGGGTGTGATACAACTGACCACTGGGCCAGTATCCCACAGCCATGGGCTGTGTATGCACAGCTACATGCACCATGTGTCTGCATGTTACAATTTTGCATATGCAGTGTGCTGTTTACCATTGTGCTGTGCCACCCATAGACACATGTGCTGTACGCTGTGACTGGCATACAATATGTTCCTACTGGACATGCACCGTCCATCATTGTCTGCCAGAAGCCAGGTCATCTGTACAGTGACTGACATGCACACGTAGGTACACTGCATAATGTAGCTTTGTTATGTTATGATAACCAGCCACTGTGATGTATGCGTTGCACCATTTGTTCTGCAGTTGTTGTTTGCATATCATCCACTGTCATCTGAGCGGCACGTAACCATCAACGGTGATTGCCACACCGTGTATCCATGCCTGGTGCTGCATCTGCGGTGCCATGATTGTTCTGTGTGTGCATGTCGGTTGTGCCTCTGCAGCCTGGAGCTGGCATGCAGCAGCACTCACACGTCCCGTTGTGTCCCATGCAACCATGGGCATATTCATCACTGTGTGCCAGATGTGTGTGCCCATGGCCTGTGTCTGGGCATCCACCCTTTGTGTCCCACCAATGTCGGTCAATGTTCCCATGCCATGGCATGCACATTGCAGGCACATACCATCCCTGCTATCAGTGCATCCACATCACACATACTGCACACTGTGTGCCTGGTGCATGGCACAGTGTGTGCAGCCACAGTGCTGTATGCTGGTGCCTGCAACCCCTGTGAATGGCATGTGCATAGTCCATGTCACACCACACTGTGTGCGGGCATGCTGTGCTGACCTGTGTTGTTGTGTGGTCCCCATGCCATCCCCACAACAAGCTTCCACCCCAGTGCTGTGGACATGTGTGTGCGCACATGCCACACGTGTACACCTCTGCACTGTTTGCACTGCTATGTTGTTGGCCCTGTGTGCACAACACAGGCTTCCATTATGTATGTGTGTGTGTGTGTTTGTTGTAGTGATGCCACCACCCAGACTGCCATTGTCCTGTGCTGTTGCATGGGGCCATAGGCTTGGACAGTGTCATGCATGCTGCACACTGTGGGGAGGTACCCTGGCTGGCACCTGTCTATAGGACTGTGTTATGCGTGTCCCACCCATGTCTCTCTGGTGTGCACAGGTGGGTGTTTGTACTGCCATTGCTGGTCTCAAGACAGGCATGGCAGCACAGTCCAGCCATTGGAGGGGTGGGGGGCTGTACTTGCATATCATACACGTCTCTGGGCTGCTATACTGTGTATGTGTTTTGCTTCTACAGGTTGTTTGCAGCCAGTGGTTGCTGCACAGGGGCCAGTGCAGTGGGGACAAGGACATGGATGGAGGAAACTTGCCAGGTGGTCTTCACTGCTTTTACACAGTCATCTTGCAGCTGGAGGCCCTGTTTCAGGCTGTGTGGGCCATGAATAGAAATGATGTTGCCCTTCGCGGTGATACTGCCGTGGCACACCACCAAAGGCCTTCTGGGCCAGCCCAGCCTGAGGGCCATAGACATTCTTGGTTTGAATCCCCCCCCCACTGGTCTCCCATTGCCTCAGTACCCATTTTGTAAATAGTTGCCACCCTCCCACCTTTGCCGCTGTTTTCCCCACCCCAGTTTGGTTCCCCCACCCATATTGTTCCCCTATTTTGCTGTATATAGGACTGCTTCTTGTTATGCCATTTTTCCTTTTCTTTTTTGACATTGTTGTTCTTGTTGTTTGATATTGTTCTATATAAATATTTGTATACTCCCCTTGCAGTGTGCAGTGTGTTTATACCGGGGTAACCTGTGTGGGTGGTGTTTCCCAGTGCCCCCCATTCCATTATTTGCAGGTGCAGGGGTGCGTGCACACCTGCCCATATGTGTTCATTGCACATGTCTTGCTTCCTCCCTGTGACAGTGTGCATCATGCCCTTTTGGCCTCTGGGTGTGCCAGAGGGTTCCCCACTTTCCAGTGGGCAGTCACTCTTCAGCACCACCCGCATTCCCACATGCACGCTTATGGTGCTCTGCTCGCACTGGTTGTGCATGTGTCTCATGCACCTCTGTGCTCTGTGCCCCACATTTAGTGGTGCTCTGTTGTGTCACTCTTGTTTGTTTGTGCGATTGTGCTTCCATGGTATATTCAATCATGTTTGCGCGATCACATTTCCATCTACCAGTGCTGAATATCACATTGTTTTTTGGCGGTGCAACCATTTGCACGGTGCATCTATTTGTGCAATGCATTGCTCTGGTTTTGAATATGTGCCCCATACAGTACTCTACAAAAAGATATATGTAACACTCTCTCAGTGTCCACCCACCAGGCAATCCCAGTCCTTATGCCAGGTACACCCAACTTGTTTCCCCGGAAAGGCATCACTGTAGACAGCTCTCCAGAGTTGCAGTGGGCTCCTTACCAGGTTACTGGTACCTGATGAGGTTGCAGATGGTAATATATTGGCATGCTTGCGGAAATCATTGCAAGTTAATAAGAAACATAATAGCAAAGGAATCCCTATTTGTAATCCAAAATAGGTTGCAGGACCTGTATGTGATTGCTGGTTTTCTGCACAGGCCCAGATATTTAGAAAAAAGTCCTGCCCAGGGCTTCTGCAGCTCCCTCCACCTTCTCTAATTACCTAACAAATAGATGTGTTGCATGCCCAAAGACCTTGCGCTTACTCAGATTTGCCCTCACTCGGCTGAGCATTGTTTCTTATTTCCCAAAGCAGAACTTGCCTGTTGCTCTCTCCTTTCTCACCGCATCAGATGAGTTTTAGCTCTGGTGACAGATGCTATGCAGCTGTGCTTTACTGGTCATTCATCTATGAAGGGGTCTTTGGATGCACTTCACCACTTTTGCCTTTCAGTGCTCTGCATGGCTGCTAAGGATACAGTTGCTTTGCAGAGGCACTGGCCCTCTGTCTCCATTATCACTCTCCAAAATTACTTCAGGTGGAATGAAACAGCTCTATGCAGTGTGGATGTCAGCTGACACAGACTCTTTGTGGCTCCCTCACCTCTCAGCAGGGGTTCACAGGGAGGTTATGGCTCTCCTTCTGCTCTTTATTCACCTTGCCTTTGGCAGGAATTGATGATGAGGCATGGGCTTTTTCATACTTGGACCTGCTTATTGGATACATTCTTCGCAGGGAATCTTCTAAGACATATCACCCTGTCCCAACACTTGCCTTTCTCCTTATGTGCCTCAGTAGAGGTACTAGCCTCCTTCAGTATTTTTTTTCTTCTTTGTAGACTTTCTTTCTGCACTGCCCCTCCACTGAACTCTCTCAGGCAGGCCCCACTTGCTGCAACCGCTCTACCACCTCTCCTGATCCTCACTCACCAAGAAATCAGGGACAGACACTCCCCACCCTACCCCAATCCGGTGACTCCCAAATCAGATGCAAGGCAAAGCATGGGATTGGGAGAGCCAGCGAGACTAGTTCAGCATTGGGTGTCTGATGGTGGGTACTGGAGGTTACCATCACCTATCTGTGGGGCCAGAGATATTTTTCCTTACTGCTGTATGGTCCCCTGGAGCGCAGACGTGCCATGATGCCCTGCACATGATGGGTGCATTCCCGTACCCGCGCATAAGGCATCCGCCACCACTCCCAACCCCGGAAGATCGTGCTGCAAGTTGCACCACCCCCAGTCACCACCAGGAGCCACTAGCACTGCGGCAAGCATACCCACCCTAGCAAAGGAGAGCAGTCCTCTGGACGCTCAAGCCTTTCCAGCCCATGCCAACCCCCGATGGCCTGAGTTCGCTCCTGAATCTGGGTCACCAGCGTGGCGCGAGGTGTGGCATCCAGTCACCTCACCCCTCAGCACCACTGGGCTGGCTATCCTTCTTCAGTATTAAACAGATAAAAAGTGCACTTTCAGACCAACCAGACTCCTTGGAGCCCTGGTAATTACAATATCTCTCAATGGTTTTCAGCTCAGCAGCTTCCTGGATGGACAGCTAAGCAGAACTGAGCCTAGATTTCTGGTTCCCAGGCTTATTTATTTATTTATTTATTTATTTATTTATTTATGTGTTTGGTAACTGGGTAAGCATGCTGATCCAAAGGAGCATTTTCAGTTGTAACCCAGGTCATACAGTGCACAAACAATAGGCACAAGTTATAATACAGTGGGTACACATAATACAGTGAGTACAGTGGTTGCAGAAACAATGATACATAATGTCGCATCTTAAATATGGGTTAAGGACAGAAAGAAAAAGTCAATAAACTGATGCATCTATTCTTGCAGAGAAACTAGGACACACTTACAGTAGTCAAGACAGGATCCAACCAGTCAAGAGTTTACAATACAGTGCACATGGTATTACACTATAGCAATCAACATTTCTCAATGGAGTCTAACGTGTCTATTGTTTGTTTAATGGCCAGTACTTGGGAAGTAAGGCAAATGGTACACTAGGCCCCTAAGGCAGATTACTGATGAGGGTGTTTCCTAGGGAGCAGTAACAGGTGGCCTGAGTCCTAAGCCAAGCTCTTAGATTCGATTTGAAGGACTGATGAATGGGGGACGTATGGATAACCGGTGGTAGTCTGTTCCAAAGGGAGGGTGCAGAGACAGAGAAAGCCTTGCTCCCCATAACAGTAGATACACAGGGGACTACGGGGGTGAAACGGAGGAGACCCTGAGGCACCGAGATACCACCCTGATGGCGAGAAGCGAGGAGTAAAGGGACTTCGGGGAGTTCCTGAGAGAGGTGTCAACTAGACAGCCCATGGCATATTCAAAATGGCCCTGCAGAGGGAGCCAGCCTAGGGACTGATATAGAGAGCAGTGATGAGTGGAGAAAGGTACCTGAAGGGCAAATCGACAGAGCTGTAAGTGATATTTAGACAAGAAAGAAGTGAGGAGGACATGGTGGAGAACACTGGGGAGCAGTAGTTAAGTAGGGGCAGTAGATTTCCCTGAGCAATTGCAAGGCAAGCCACTGGGGTCAGGAGATGGTTAACACAGTGGGCTGCCCCTAGCTTCTGGTGGACTTTCTTCACAGTGTTAGAAATGTGATCGTTGAAGGTAAGGGTGGGATTAAGAGTCACTCCTAGGAATTTGAAGGAGGATACAGTGTCAAGTGGAGGGCCTGCAGGGGTGACTATGTGTAAAGAGGTTTCTGACTTGGCGACCTTTGCAAGGTACGGCTTAGAGCCAAAGAGCATAGCTTTCATTTTTTTCTCATTCACAAGTTTTTTGGAGAGGAACCAATTCTGTGTGGCTCCATAGTTTGTAGTGAGGATGGAAGATATAGATTCTAGGGACTTGGCACTATGGTACATGATGAGGCTTGCTTATAGAGTTCCTAAGGTGAGTAGAGAATACTCCAATTCATGGGATACACCATGTATTCTTACTTCTGAGTTAGGTTTGCATGCTTACTCCTGCAAAGCTGAGCTCAGGATTGGTGGATGTTTGTGGCAAAGCTCTGTAAAACCTATAAGCCCTTCCCAGCAGTTCCTATGTGTTTGGAGGGCTTTAGTCTGCGTGACCATTGCTGTGTTTGTTTAGATTTGGAATGTGCTCTTTGCTGTCTTTCAGCAGCAGCTGCTGCTGCTGTCTGTTATGCCCCACTGGGCTTAATTCAGTTCTGGCCTGTTCTTACTGCCTGTACTGAGGCCAGGGTTGCCATTTGTATTGTGTGTACTGCTCCTGATTTTGAATTGGGGTGATTACCCACACACACACACACACACTCCTCCATGGGTGCACAGAACTGCGTCACTCCAGTGCCAAGAATTGTTCTGTTCCCAACACTGCTGCTTTTCCTGGGAAGGAGAGCTATGCCCTTGTGCCTAATTGTGCTCATTTACTCAGTTTTGTCCCCCACCATCTAGTCCTGGGACTAAAACTGCAGGTACTTCTGTGCAATAGCAGCCATGAAGATGAAAGAGAAGGCCCACTCCAAAGTGTTGCTGCATTGCTGTGTTGCTGGTAAGACCTGCTAGTCCTCCATGACTGCAGTCCATGGACTGGGGAGCAGATAGTGAAAAGGACCATCTGGCAGTGACTGGGAGTGCTCTGGGGCTTGAGAGTCCAATAAAGTAGGCCACCAAAATAGGGGACTACATATACCCATTCTTGATGTCCTGATCAAGACATTGCCTACAATGTCCAGTTATGTCCATTGGCAGTGGAGAAGCGTTACAACTATATTTTTGGTTTATTTATTTATTTGTTAACCAGGTAGGGGCACTGGACCAAAGGCCCTTTTTCAGGTCTGACCCAGGGACCACACACAATACAGAACTTACAATGTATAAAACAACATCAAAACTCAACAACTTAATTAAGTAATACATTTACAAACTATATTTTCCAATAAAAACAGCTTAAAAATAATCTTAAAACATAAAAGAGGGTTTGCTAATTGAAGTGATACAGGTAGAGTGTTCCAACAAGAATGCGCTGCAATAGAAAAAGAATGTGAGCCAGACCTATGTTTATGTGGAATTGTATTTATTTATACATTTCTTTTTTTGAAATTCAACTTCATTATTGGATTACACAAATACAGTATATACTCAAGAGTATTGATGAGATCAGAATCAAGCCAAATCTATCTATCTACCCTTTCAACCCCCCTTCCCTCCCCTCCCTCCCATGGAGTGTGCCCCCAAGATGTCTAATTTAACATGGTAATTGTTTGTAGATATCAATAGGACATGTGAGGAGTTACAAACAAAGGACATATTAATGCAGATACAGTGCATAGAGTTTACCCCATTTTTTGTCAAAAAGTTTAAGTCTGTTAGTAGAGCTTACAATCAGTCATTCAGTTCTGAAACAGAGAGTTTGTTCAGCCGTTTGTTGCAGGAGAAGACAAGTTGATCCATCCAGTGTCTTGAGGCCAGTTTTTTGACCACTTTTGAAATTAAAGCAATGTGATATCTCCTTTCCCTAACTGTGATGTTATCATACACCCCCCAAATACACGTTTCAACATTAAAGAAACCTTCTGGACCCAATAGGGGATTCATATTAGATTGAATTAACTGCCAAAGGGAGGAAACCTTCTCACAATACCAGAAGATATGCAAAATATTCCTGTCTGACTTACCACATCTAGTACATACAGGAGATAGGAGGTGCCCAAGTTTAGCCAATTTGACCGGAGTGTAATACATATCATTGAGAATATCATACTGTGTAAGCCTAAGTCTATCTTGAGAGAGATAAATATGGAGGTCTTTCCATATCTGAGTCCAACTGAGAGATGTTTCAGGTAGCAGTGAGTCCCAGATTTTAGAACCTGGAAGTGGATCAGGCTGACTTAGGTATAGGAGATAGGAGTATAATAGAGAAATACCATGTGGCAAATTTGCTAGAACCTTTAATTGAGGTAGGACGGGAAGCAGACTAGAGGTTATAGGAGTAGTACCAAATGTTTGACCTATTAGGTGCCTGAGCTGAAAAACCTTAAAGATAAGGGCTTGGTCCAGACTAAATTTAGATACAATATATGGGGAACAGAGGAGAGAGTCTTGGGAGTATAGAGCCACTACAGTAGCTTCTTTCAATTGAGGTAACCAGCCTAGGGTGAAACAGTAACCTCCTATCCTAATGTTAGGATTTAATATGCTCGGTTGGGAAGCATCCTTGTTAGGGAGAATCTTAAGGAAGGAGCAGAGTTGCAGGAAGACTAACTGAGGAACCAATAGGTGATTTTTGGAGATAATCTGGTAAGGTCCTTTCATTCAGATACAAGATGGTAGGAGAAGATAGGTGACATGTGTGTAATAAATGTAATTCAATTTGCAACCGTAAGGGGTATATTCATTATCCACGCTTCGCAACCAATAGTAGAAAAGGAAGTTTGGTAAGTGAAGACCGACTAAATCCTTAGGAAGACTTAGTTTGAGAAAAGAGCGTCTAGGATGTTTATTTAACCAAATGAATTTGGAGATGAGGGCATGGATATGATGAAAAAAGGGCAATGGGAGCCACATATTCAGCATATTTAAGGGATAAAAAAGTCTTGGGAGAACATTCATTTTAACAATGTTTATTCTGCCCCATAAATATAATGGGAGGGATTCCCGCCTTGTAAGATCTTGTTGTGTGGTGCAGACCATGTCATCCAGGTTTAATTTTTTGGAGAGAGGGGTCTGTGGTTAAATGTATCCCCAGGTATCTAAATGAGTGGGGGACCATTTCATGCCAAATGATGAGAACTCAGCTTTGTGTGTATAGTGATTGGGGGGAAGATCTTGGTTTTGGCCAGATTTAGCTTGTAACTAGAGAGACAGCCGAACTGGGATATGACATTGAGAGAACTCTCACGGGAGATTGAGGGCTGCTCTAAATGTAATAGAATATCATCTGCATACACAAAGATTGTGAGGTGAGAATTTTGTACCTGAATGCCGTGAATATGGGGAGACATTTTAATTTGCTTAAGAAGAGGTTCTAAATATAAGTTGAAGAGAAAGGCTGAGATGGGGCAACTTTATTTATACATTTCTAATAAATACCAGATTCCTAACTATTAGAGTATAATACACGAATACAAGGTACTACATTGCTAAATAGATAAATGTTGCCTGTCAGTAACTGACACATGCACAGTCACTGTTAAACTTTCTTCTTTACCTGTGGCACGTACAGCTGAGTGCTCCAACTCCTGATTCATTGTCTGCCATCATTAAGCCTCTAACTCCTCCTTCCTCATATCTCAACCTTTCACATATATATTTGTATGTAGTTAACTTATTATATCGCTGCAGATACCATAACACAGCAACACAGTAAGTAATATAAAGGTTCCCCAGTCGCAAGGGCCTGATTGATGCCCTCCCCCAACCCCTGAACAGGTACGGAATCACCGGCGCAGCAACGAGTCAGGACTGTGGCGCAGTTCAGTTCCAGCTAGTGTGCTAGCCCCGCCACCCCCACCACCACCCTTGGTCGGCAAGCCCTTATATAGGGTTGGAATTAACCAATAGGAGTGAGGCCGCTTCAGAACCTATCAGCCCACTCTACCATTAGCAGCTTATATCACCTCACCACTGGAGGCAGCACAGTCCCCATCCACTTTCACTGTTCTATTTTAGCTTTTCCAATATATGTAATTGGTGTCTAGCCCTCCAACCTCTCACCACTCACCACCAATAAACTTGCCCCAGTCGTCCTATCTCCCTCCCCACCCTCCTGTAACAGCCTCCATCCTGTAACCTCAGATACTGCCCTGCTGCATAGAAACCTCCTAGCATCCCCCCGGCAGCAGACTTCAGCATTACAATGCTTATCAAACTACTCGCCTCTATCCTCTTCATCCTGGGACCCCCCATTCACTTGTCCTTGGCTCACTCCACGGGCCCTCTTGTGTCACAACACAGGCTCCCACCCACTCTCCCTGGCATGGCAGCTCCGCTGCACCCCCCCACTCATTGCCCACCCATCTCCTTTCAACACCACCTCCCATGTCCCATTGCATTCCTCTCATACCCTACCCTTATCTCCCTGGCCACCCCCTGCTCAGGCAGTACCCAAGAAATAAAGCAGCGTGCCCACATCACAAAACTGAAAACACTGGCCCTCCTCATAATTTTCACCCTGCTGCTTCTAATGTCAGGCAATGTACACCCTAATCCAGGCCTGGCCTCAGTTAGTCCCAGTGCCTACTGCCATGGGCTAAGTATCGCTGCCATGAACATCGTCAGCCTAACCAACAAATTAGCACAGCTCCAATGATGGGTGCAGCTGCATGCCCCAGATGTGCTAGCCCTCACTGAGACCTGGCTATCAAAGAAGGTCCTGGACCCCTCTATTGCACTCCCTGGCCACACCATTTATCGAGCAGACAGACTTGGCAAACAGGGAGGGGGTGTACTTTTTACATACGAGACTCCCTGCCATGCCAAAGCCTAGCGGTACCCTCCCTGGCCCATGGAGTGCAAGCTGTAACTCTAAAAATCACACCAGATGCTACCAGAGCCCCTGTTACCATTACTGTGGTGTACATCCCACCACGTAACCAAACCCTAGCATTTCAAACTCTGGCAGACTATATCTCTAGCTTCCCACCCAACACTGAACACATTATTATGGGTGATTTTAATGTGACCTGGCTGTCACTCTTAGCCTCCCCTATAAAGGACTCCATCTTAGCACTAGACCTGACCCAATTAGTCACCCAGCCAACCAGGATTAACCCCAAAAATGGTACTAGCACCCTCATTGTCCTATTCATCAATCACCCTAACAGAATCACAAACGTAACGGTACTGCCAGACTCATTAAGTGACCACTCCCCCATCCTCTTTGCCTGGTCATGCCTGCTGAAACTTCCCCGACCAAGCAGTTTCCTCCAACGCCAGCTCCAACCTGGAGGCCTCACTAAATTAAGGAGATACCTTACCCAGTGTGACTGGTCCCCCATCAGACATGCCCCCACCATAGATGCTGCCCTTGAATACTTCACCCGCACATTCAACAAGGCCTGTGATGCTTTTGCCCCACTCACGAAGGTGCAAAACAAAAAATGAAATGCCCCCTAGGTTAAACCTGCACTGCTCAATCAGCTAAAGAGGCAGGACGATCTCTGGTACAAAGCAACCACCTCCGGGGTACACGAGGACAGGCTGGCCTATAAAATGGCTCGCAACAAGTGCACCTGGGCTATTAGAATGGCCAAATCCTGCTACTACAAGTCCACCCTGGCCTCTTCCTGGGGCAATGCTAGGTTGTTTTGGGACAACCTAAAGGAACTAAATGGAAAGTCCAGGACGCCTCCCCCTGCCCAGCTATCTGTCAACAATAATATTGCAACGGATCCACTCGCTATCACCAATGGTCTGAATGCAGCTTTCTCTGATCTGAGCGCAGTCCTGCTGAGAAACGTTTTTGATCCCACCCCTAACTCCCTGGAACCAAACAACACCAACCCCCCTTTCTACCTCAAGGTCATTACTATGAATGAAGCAAGCGTCTATCTTAAAAAGCACTAGGGGGCTCAAACTACTGTGCAGACTCCTTCGACATGAGAATCCTTAATTTGGTTCTTGACTTGGTGCTAGCCCCCCTAACTGATCTCCTCAACCTCTCCTTGTGTCTTGGACAGTTCCCAAGCAACTGGAAGATGGCCACTGTCACTCCTATACTGAAGGGTGGAGTTCCTGCATTGCCCAATAACTACAGACCCATCTCAATACTCCCACCCCTCTCAAAAGTCCTAGAAAAAATTGTTGCAAACCAACTCACAGACTACCTACATGCACACGACTGCCTATGCAGGGAACAACATGGTTTTAGAGTCGGACACAGCACAACCACTGCCCTCGTAGAGTTTTCCAACTCTCTGCACAGTGCACTAGATAAAAAACTGCTAACAGGCGCTGTATTCATAGACCTGTCGAAAGCATTGGACACAGTCTCTCACCCCCTCCTCATAAATACTCTTCCCAGAACAGGCCTGTCCCCCGGACCCATTGCATGGCTCACAAACTACCTTACAGACAGGTCCCAACGTGTGAGGATAAACAGCACAATCTCACCCGCACTACCAGTCCGCTCTGGGGTGCCCCAGGGCTCCATCCTTGGCCCATTGCTATTCAGCATCTTCCTGAATACCCTGCCCAAATCCTGTCCTTGTAATCTTCTTCTCTATGCAGATGACACGGTAATGTATGCCTCTAACTCAGATCCCGCAGTCCTTCAGTCCTCCCTACAACTTGCCTTCAACCAAGTTGAACACTGATTCACTGACCACAGACTTGTGGTCAATATAAATAAAACTAAATCTATGTTCTTCACCCACTGACAGAGTATGGTCCACAATGCCCAGCTTACAGTCTTCTCCAAAAATCTCCTCCCACTGGAACAGGTATACACCTATAAATACCTGGACATAACCTTTGATCCTAACCTCTCATTCCATCCCAAATATAAACAATCTTTCCTCCACTATAAACATACGCACCGGGCTGCTGTATCGGCACAAAGCCAGCCTACCCCCAGAGGCACTAAACATTGCTGTTACCTCCTCTGTTCTCTCCCTTGTAGACTATGGGCTAACTGTCTACTCGGCCGCTGACCACACAGCGCTAAACAAAATCCACTTAGCCATTAACAAGGCCTGTAGACTCATTGCTGGAGTAGCTAGGCGTACCCACAGCTATTCCCTATACGCTCTAACAAAGATTCTCACCCTAGACGAATGACTACGTTATCAGACATGTCTCCTTACTAAAAAATCCAACTAGGCCTTACCCCCGCTGGAGTCTCAGCCTCCCTCCATGCTGCACATAATACAACTAAAACCCGCGCAGCAGACAAATCAATATGGGCTGTTCCCAGAGTCTCTACCACACTGGCACAATGGTCCTTCCCCTACAGAGCACCCTCCTGGTACAATGAACTCCCCCAAGCCATCACCTCCATTCCCAGACTAAGCCCCTTCAAATCAGCCCTCAAGAACCACTTAATCACCACCCGCCACTGCCTCTGCCCTCACTAAAGTTATAGACATCAGCCACAGATGGTAGTCCCTGGGCTAAGATAACCCTGATTCACTTCCACCACAGTGTACTAAGACAACATTGGTTTCCCGACAGCTCATCACCTACCAGCTATTAGGCCTTGCATAGATTTGTTGATGTACTACTCGTTGAAGTGCTTACTCTCCCTACAAAACTGTGTAGCTACCAAATCTGTATAGGTCTAACAAATCAAATCTGTATAGGTCTAGCAGCACTATCCACTGCCTACTTATAGTACTCTGCCCATATGTAACTCTTAATGCATATACCCTGTTGTCTCTGTCTCCCCCATCTGTAACTATGCTCAATGTCCCCTCCACCCCTTGTATGCTTTGTATTCTGACGTGGAGTCTTTGGAAATGAGTCCCTGACTCAAAGGTTGTAATCCGATTGTTTCAATAAATAAAAATAAAATAAGATTGGAAAGGATGCTAGGTCCATTCAGTCCATCGTCCCCCCCAACATTATATGCAAGGACCAAGCATGCTCTGCAAACGTATTTATAGAGATTTTCCACCAGATATCTGTTCCCACCAGAAATACTGGGACGCACCTGGAAATGACCTCCAGCTCAATGTGCCTTTCTTGGCCTCCAAATTCTCAATAAATATACAGCTGTTCCAGGTATTGGATCCTTTGTGTAAATATCTTGTTGTCAATATGGTATCACAGTAATGATTTAGGTCATCCAACAGTACTATAAGAGCAGTTCTGAAGTTATCAAATGGTATTCAATTGGCAATAGAGAGAAGGCTATAGCTGACAATTTTTATACACCTCTAAAGGACCTTTCACACCATTATACAATTATGGTTAAGAAACTGGCCAGTATGCTGGCTCAGTGGTGTAGAGGGCTGAGGTGCTGGATGCCTTACCTCTCATCACGCCGGCGATCCATATTTGGGAATGAACTCAGGTTGTCGGGGGTTGGCCAGGGGTAGGTGGCTAGGAGTGGATAGAGAGGCCATCAGGCTGCTCTCCTCTCTCAGATTGGGGAGGTAGGCCTTCCCAGCTCTTGGCTGTTATGGAGTGGAGACTTGATGGTAGCATCAAGCGAATGGGGGCTGTCAGTAGGCAGGATGGGTGGAGCGGGGCCATTGTCATTTCCAGCGCTCATCCATGACCATGCACTGCCGAAGTCTCAATGAGTAACAGGGAGAAAACTGGAGACCCCCCAGGTGACAGGATGACAACTAACCCTCCACAGGACCCACACCAGTGGCTGGGCACACACCACATCCCCATGGGAGTAGACAACGGTGGAAGGTAAACCCCAGAGGAACCAGGTGATGGGGCTTGGGGGATGTCAATCGGAAGGGGGTAGCCGGGGAGATGGAGAATAAAAATCAACATGGAAAAAAAAAAGAAACTGGCCAGTATCAAATTTGACAACTTGACACAGATCTGGGTCTATAACTATCTGACAAATTGAAAGCAATCATGGAAAGAGAGCTGACCCACTACCGGTAGTGAAAGGGGTTCCTCAGGGGTCAGTCCTGGGCTCTTTTTTGGTTTTCTTTTATTTAAATGACTTAGATTTCTTGCAGAGTGTTCAATGTCATTCATATTCGGACAACACCATAGTATATTGCTCTGACAATAGCGACGTTCTTACTACTCTGCAACAGGAATTAAAACAAGCCCAACATTTTATGGCCATCAATCCTCTGGCATTAAATCCCAACAAAACCCAGTCTATGGTCTTTGTTGTAGAAAACAAAGCATATCTCTACACCTGAATGCCGGATAATTTTTTCCTGGACACAGTAGATGATCGAGGGGGGGCAGTCTGGGAGGTTAGCCACAGAGTAGATTCCCTGCTCCATGCAAATAATGGGACTCTGGGATAAGAAGTCTACTTCGACTATCATGGATGTACCATGCCGCTCCAACAACAATGTTGTTGAAGTCCGGCACAGTGACATACTCAATATCAAAAGGTGAAATTTTGCCTTTCGACAGTGAGTGTTTTTCTGTGAGGAGCTTCGCCTCCCCCCCCCCACACTTTTAGATACAAACTCCAAGTCAGAGTTTGTTTGTGGGTGGAGAGGGATGGCAAAATGGTGAAATTTTGCCTTGAAGTGCATTACAGCAACAACATCAAAGTTGTTGTTGTAATGGACTTTGTTGTGCAGGTTTCCTTATGCGGTCAGTATACGGATTGTCATATCCCCTTTTCAACAATTTGATCCTGATTGTGTTTAATTAAAAAAAAAATCTGTCATATCTCCCTCTGATGTGCTGTTTGGAGATGGAATCCTGTTGAACACCTCTGCGTCTCCCCCAACAAACACTCTAAACTTCTCATGGCCCCCAACAGCCACACACATGGTGTTTGGGGCCGTGAGAACTCTAGAGTGTCTGGTTGGGGAGACACACAGGTGTTCAACAGGTTTCCATCTCTGAAGTGCCTATCATACTCTATGGGTCACATGGGTACCAGCCCCACCATCCTGCCTGCCCCTTGACCTGATCACTCACATAGCTATGTGGGCGGAGTAGGATCTGGTTGATTGAGCACTTGCACACAATCATGGAGTGTTCTTAAATGTGCTGAGTCTCCCCATGGGCGTAGAGGGCACTCTGTGCCCATGGCCAGCCCCCCACAAACATGTGTCAGAATTTATGGATTAGCCCCTAGGCACATCATCTCTACCATAAGTAATGATCCCTGATTGGTGCTCACAGTACACTGATCCTCGATCAGCAGTCAGGCACACAATACTGCTGTTGGGGACTGTGACTATAACCACCACATCCCCATCTCAATTATCAAGAGAAGACTTGCATTAGATCATCAAACAGGCTGTTTCACCAGCTACTTGGTTTCTTCAGCTTTTCCTGCAGGCTCTCACTTGATAATAGACACTTGGGTGGACTGGCTGTTCATCTATTCAAGATGGCACCCAAGCTGGGCTGCTGTTTTCAATGGCGAATGTTCTACTACATTCTGTTGTATTTGTTGTACTCAAATTTATTTTTCTTTAGTTAGTGAATGGTTTAGGGTGGTTAAAATAGTCATGGACTTTAGTGAGGTAGTGCAGGAGTCAGACGTTTTTATTTTTAGTGAGGATTACTTGAATTTTTGATTGTAGCAGCGTACTTACCTTGTCAAGCAACAGGAATCAACACTGGATACAGTTCTCGATTCTGGGCTGATCTGCATCTTCAAACTGTCTCTGATTTTGACTCTTTTGGAACATTTCTTATCTCTTGAGTCCAAAATCTCTGGAGCTTCTGAGGCTTTCTCTGTGAGGCAGCTGTGGATCGACTGACAGGCAGAGAAGTATCAGGGGAAATGGCCAAGGAGCAACTAAGAAACATCCTCAAGACAGAGCTGCAGCCAGGGAACTGTTCCACTGATACAGCACTTGGGGAGTAATCAGATACTGAGGTCAGCCACCGGGACTGCATTGAGTGGTTTGGCAATCTATTCAATGGGCTCTTAATGGCTTGAATTTTATTTCTCCCAGGATCTGTTTTGGATCTAGTTTGACTCATAATCTGTAAGTGAGGAAGTCCAGGACTCTCTGATGTGGAATTTCTGATGGTCCTACCGTAATCTCTCCCGTGTGGATAGTGGAGAGGAGCGTGGTCTATCTGTGTCCCGGGTCCTGTCTGCTCTGGATTCCCAACCACTGCTTAACACTGGACAGTTAATGCCTCTTACTTGTGGAGGTAAGGGGCTTTTATTTTCACATTTTCATCAATGGGAAGTGACTACTTCAGACTAGGGTAACAAAGTGTGGGCTGATCACTGGAAAAGGGATGTACATTTGATTGAACTCTGCTACATGCAGTTGTGGATCTGCCTTACTGCTATGTTTGGCATTATATCACCAATTTACAAACAACACGCTGATTGGTGGGAATTTTGACTGTTTTTAACTACATATGGATCTGGGTCTGATGTTTTCTATTTTTTGAAACTGGTGCTGCCTAGAGACATAATTTGAAACATCACTCACTGTTGCCTGGAGACATTATTAAAGTGAAGCTTTCCTTGTTGCCTAGAGGCATAAATAGAACTTATATTCCATTCAAAGAATGAGAATGTACAAACACTAACAAGTCATTGTATAGATCTGAAACTCTGGAAAGGTCTGCTCCACTGATTTTAATCTCCTCTACTTGCATTTGTTCTCTATTGTAGGTTGGTTTGGGGTGGATGGCTTAGGAGGCTAACTGCTATTGTATTTGTGGGGTTTGTGTAGAGCGATTGAGTGTGTGTGTGTGTGCGCACTGACTGCGAATTCTTTATAGCAAACAATTTTACTGTTTCCAGTGTCATCGAACATTAATAAATTATGTGTTGGCAGGGGCTATTGATGGACAAGCATTATTCCCCCACCAGGCTCAAGGATCTCCACCCATTCTACTGTTCATCTTTACCGGAAGAAGTGTATAAACGTTGCCGAGCATTGAGGATAGCTAGAAAAGGAAAAAGATGGAGGGGTTCTGGGTCTGGTGATGAGTTAGAACAGGTTAGACAGAGCAGGTCATGAGATTGAGGAGGCTTCCTGGGGCGAAATGTGATCTGGAGAGGGGCCCTTCCTGTCTGATTCCTATTCCCCAAAACTCCCTCTTAGGTAGACAAGTTGCATACACACATCCTACTCGGGTGGTTTTATGTCATGCTAGATCGATTAGAAACAAGACAGCTATTATAGCCGATCTTGTTAACTCTGTTGACCTGGCTTGCATTATTGAGACCTGGCTGGATGAAAGTGCTGGGCCTGTGTTGAAGGCTGCAGTCCCAGCTGGGTTCTCGGTAATACACAGTTCGAGACAGGATTGCAGGGGCGGGGGTGTTGCCATCTGTTTTAAGTCTGATTCAGATCTTGTTGAAATTTCAGCGGAAACCACCAGATCTTTTGAATGCTTTATGGGTGCAGGTGTAGGTTGCAGATTACTTCTCATCTACCATCCACCCAGTGGTGAGAGTGAATTCCTGCGAGATCTAAAAGAATTCCTTACCAGCCTGCTGTTGGGATTCCCTTGATGGTTGATTCTTGGGGACTTTAATGCCTGGGTCAATGATGAGGATTCGCGGTTTGGGCAGAATTTCCTCCAACTGATGAATTCGCTAGGCCTTACATGGGTAGTTACTTCTGCTACTCATTCTTTTGGTCATTCATTGGTAGGGCTGTGAGTTTTTCACGATGAAAACTGACAAATTTCAAGGCAAATGTACGGAGTAAAAACAGTTATTTCATGGAACTTCATGGTCCCCGCCATCATTTAATTAAAATGATCCATAGTTGCAGTGTCCTCTATCAGCAATCTTTTTCAGGGATTTACATCAAAGTCTCTACTACGTCCAATCTCCATTTCTATTAATTCAATAATGCACTGGTAAGCAGACTACACCCACAGATCAACACTAAGCTCCCAGAACTGAGTAACAATATCGTAACCTTCTCATTCTTACCCACCTCCATAAAGAAAGTTGAAGATCTTCTCCTAAAACTCAACACTAAAAAAAGTGCTGGGGCTGACTTCTTCCACCCTTATTACTTGAAAATTGCTTATCACATCCCTGCCGCACCTATCTCTCACTTATTCAACCTGTCCCTATTGCAAGGTTCCCTCCCTCAGTTATGGAAAGTTGCTCATGTCACCCCCCTGTTTAAATCAGGGGATCCCTGTGACCTAAATAACTATAGGCTGATCTCCCTCCTCCCCATACTCTCCAAGCTCCTAGAAAAAATTGTAGATACCCAGCTGAGATCTTGCATAGACAACTCGAACTTACTAAACCCTATGCAGTCAGGCTTCATAGCAAAGCACAGTACCATTACAGCCCTGGCAAATGTAACTAACGACTGACAACGGGACTTAGACAACAAAAAATTAATCTGTGCAGTTTTTCTGGATCTCAGTAAGGCCTTCGACACCATCGACCACTGTTTGCTCCTCTCCACTTTACAAACAATGGGCCTAGACTAAACTTCCTTGTGATGGTTCCATGACTACCTCACTTGTAGGCAGCAACAAATCAAGGCTGAAGGGGAGCTTTCTTCACTTAAACTGATAAAAAGAGGTGTCCCTCAGGGGTCCATATTGAGACCATTACGGTTTGCTATTTATATCAACAGCCTGGATGTAGGCATTAAGGAAGCAAGCATTCACCTGTTTGCTGATGACATGGTGCTCTACATAAGCCATGAATCTCCTGAAGCTGCCTGTGGTGACCTGCAAACTGACTTTAACATCCTGCAGCACCAGCTCTTCAGTAAAAGACTACTACTTAATGCCAATAAAACCAAGGCAATGCTATTCTCACCAACTGGCCAGGGGGCATAGTCTGCTGCAGCTGGTCCATTACCTTCTATCTCCACCTTATTAGGTGAACATCTTGAATACATACCGAAATTCAAGTATTTGGGTGTCTGGATAGACAATAAACTCTCCTTTGTGGAACATATAGAAGAACTGCTGAAAAAGCTGAGGCAGAGGCTTGGACTCTTCTTCAGAATAAATCACCTCCTGACCGCAAACACCAAAAGACAGGTCATCCAATCCACGTTCCTCTCACTAATTGACTATGCTGACTTCATATATGGACAGTGCCCAGCCTCACACCTTGCTAAATGGGATGTACTTTATCATAGAGCTCTGAGATTTATAACAGGCCTCACCTTTTCCACCCACCACTGTTCATTATGTGCAGCTGTGGGTTGGTCCTCCCTTCAACACAGGCGGTATAGAAATGCAGCCCTCTGGACGCTCCGAGCCATCACCAACAAACTCGTGCAATACATTGCTGACTGTCTCCCACTAAGCCTGATTGGGAATTATGCCTTGAGAAGTCACTCGCTGGTTTCCTTGAAAGTACCTAGGGTCGGTACATGCTTTGGAAGAGCTGCCATAAGCTTTGTCCTGCCCACGCTTTGGAGTAGGATACAGAAATCACTGAGACTTAGCTTCCCTGTTAGTCTTGCTATGTTCAACATCCTGTATGCCAAAACATTTGTGGAGCTCTGTAACTGTTTCTACCGTTCCTAGTTGTCCAGCTGATGTTTCTGCTCAATTTAAGTCCTTCCTGTTCAAACTAAGTGTTCCCTTACCAAGATTACTCCCCCCTCCCTCAGTCCATTCTAGTCCCACCGGTACTACGGGTTCACCTCAGTCCATTCCAGTCCCACCGGTACTACGTACTCACTGCAACACCCCCCCATTGCCCACTCTTATGCCCTGATACCACCTGCTTAGTTTCCCAGAATCTTTCTGCCAGCATCCCTGCCTCCTACACGTGCGCTTTTCCGTATCCCAGGGACTCCTTTACAGGCTATGAACATGTTATTGATGGATAGGATTATAAAGGCATCTCTGTATATATTATTTACCTTTATTTCTGCACTGTATATATTTTGTTGTATACATCTTGCTACTGTTCTTTTATGTGTATTTTACTTGTACTCTGTTCTGTACCCTCATCCTTGCAAACTGCAGGTCTGCCTTGTGAATGAGCTTGCTCAATGGTGATCGCCTGTGTAAGTAAAGATTTTGATTGATTGATTAAAAAGTCAGCGATAACTGCTTTCAGTCACTCAATAGGATCACATTAAATATTCTTCCCCCATACGGAACAGCAGTTTGCTGCCTTCAACAACTGACACCTTACATTTGCACTACAGTCACAAGAGTGTTGTACAGAAACACTCTAAAACCCCTAAATGTACAGTACTGTGGCTCGGGGTGAGGATGCAGGTGACTAAGAGTGAGCAGGTGGCTGTGACTCACACATGACTTTCTTTGCCGCACAGATCACTCTTGGCTCTCTCAGCTACAGACCAAAAAACAGAAGAAAACAGTCTGTCTTCAAACCACCCTGGTTTTCCTTTCCTGCACCAATTTAAATCTGAGAGTGAGTGGGCGGGCGAGTAAGAGTGAGCAGGTGGCTGAGTGAGGTAGGCATTACTGAACAGAGCTCTCCCACAAACTGTCAAAAATTGAAATGTATGCACTTTGTTGCAGAATGCAGACATGCTCACAACATCAGTAAGTGGGTGGTTGATAGAGCAATCAAGTGTCTGTCTCCGTTTTATTGGGGATTTTCATGGGGGACTGCAGAATTCACGGCATTGAAGAAATTTGCAAATTTCATGGTAACCGTGAAATCTGTGACCCCCATGAAATAGTTACAGCCCTAGTCATTGGATCTGGTTTTACATGTGGGGATGGAGATCTCTGACCTGGTGGTGGAACCGGTCAGTTAGTCAGATCATCATACTATAAGATTTGGAATTGAGACTCACCCTTCAGATCTTCCCCTATAGGACTGGTCCAGTATCACCCTATTAGGGATTTGACCTTTGATAGTCTTATGGGATGCTGGATTTATCCAATATGTTGGAGGACTGCAGAGATCCTGAGGAACTTGTGCTAGCCTATAATAAAGCTGTTATATGCAACCTTGACTCTCTGGCCCCTGTCTGTGGCCACCCTCTTACACTGTGCCTGAAGTCCCCTTGGTTCGACAAAACCTTAAAGGAGATGAAGTGGGCAGGTCAAAGGTTAGAGAGATGCTGGAATAAATTGGGCATGATGGCTGACAAAACTAAATTGATAGCACATTATAAAGAATGCCAAATGGCCAACTCATCTAAAAAGTCAGAATTTCTATCCAAAGAGATTGAGTTAGTGAAGAATTGACCAGCACAACTCTTCCAGGTTGTTAACAGATTGTGTAATTCAATCTGTCTTCAATCACAGCAAACTTTTTCACAAGAGATGTGTAATGAGTTTGAGCGATTCTTTGCAAATAAGATTGCCACCATCAGATCTGAGATTCGATCAGCATCTTCTTTTAGGTGTTGCAGTGATCGGCAAAAGGTGACATGTTCCTGGCCGGTCTGGTCTGACTTTAACCTGGTTGCGTTTGAAGATATTATGTGGATCATGAAGAACATTTATTTATTTGTTTATTTGTGTTTTTGGTAACTGGATAAGCAAACTGATCCAATGGACCATTTTCAGTTGTGACCCGAGCCATACAGTGGCAAGACAAAACAGGTGTAAGTTATAATACAGTGGAATAAGTTATAGTACAGTGAGTACAGAGGTGTCAGAAATAGTGATACATTACATCTCCTCATAAGATAGAGGTTTAACATGGAAACACGTTCATTACAGAAATAGGCAATGTTTCTCTGCATGCATAGAAGTAGGACATCATCATCATCATCAAATCTTTATTTATTCAGGCGAACATCATTGAGCAAGGCTCATTTACAAGATGGACCTGATAAGGTCAAGGTTCAACAGTTGATACACAACAGATACATCATATACTTATACAAAACAGTTATACACACAGGGGAAAAATGTTTATAAACACAGTGATGTACAGTAACATTCACATGATAAAAATTGGTTACAGGAAAGTTAAGTTAATATTTACAGTATATACATATCCCAGTGGAAGGGCCATGGCAAGCACACAGCATAATGTAATACTAGAATGGTGAAGGTATTACTGGGTGCCATAAGACCTATGCCTGGAAGGATTTATGCCATATATGGTTAATTTTTGGGAGGGAGATTGTGAGATGACAAAGCTAGCTCTAGCGGTAGCAACTGCATTTCTCTGTGAAGAAGACTGTACAATGCTGTTTAAAGGATGCAAATGGAATAATATTGGACAGTTTTAGGGATTTTTGTAGGGTGTTCCATGCTATAGCTAGAGAATAGCTGATTGCTGCCCTCTCTAGCCTGGTGTTGAATTTGGGCAATTTGAGCAGGATGATGTTGTTGCTTCTAGGGCATAGGAGCTAGAATGGTCTGGGTGAAGCAGTCCAGAATATAGTTTGGAAGTTTTTTGATAACGCTCTGTAAATCCATAGGGCTGCATTTCTGTTCCTTCTGAGGTGAAGGGAAACCCATCCAACTGCAGCATAAAGAGAGCAATGATGGGTATTAGATGGCAGATCTGTAATGAATCTTATTGCTCTATGGTATAAGGCATCCAACTTGCGTAGGTAGGAGATGGGGCAGTGACTATAAAGGAAGTCTGCACAGTCAACAACTGATAGAAAAATGGCCTGGACTAACCTCATCTTTGAATCTCTGTTTAGGAAGGGTTTTAATCTATAGAGAAGGCCAAGCCTTTAGCGAAGCTTTTTTAGCAGTTCTTCTAAATGATGAGTGAAGTCGAGTCTGTTGTCAATCCACACACCTAGGTATTTGAAGTTTTCTACATATTCCAGATTTTCTCCAAGTATAGTGCATAGCTGGAGAAGGATGATTGAAGAGGAGGTGCTGGTGGAGCTTTGATTTGTGAACATCATTGCTTTAGTTTTCTTTGCATTTAGCAGAAGCTTTTTCTCAAGTAGCTGATATTATAACAAGGAGAATTCTGTTTGTAGGATTTCATGAGCAGCTGCAGGCGAAGGGTTGCTGACATACAAAACAGTGTCATCAGCAAAGAGCTGTACAAAGGAATTGGTGAGGGTTGAATCAATATTATTTATGTAAATGGCAAAAAGGATAGGACCCAGGATAGAACCTTGGGGGACTCCTCTTAACAGTGGTTTTAATGGGGATAGATCACCTTCAGCTTTTACCTGCTGTGACCTACTGGTGAGATAACATCTGAGCCATTTAAGGGAGGGTGGATCTAGGCCAAGGGAGTGCAGGGATGATAATAGAAGCTCGTGGTCCACAGTATCGAATGCTTTGCTCAGATCCAGAAATACTGCATGACATTATTATTTTATCTAATTTGGTTTGCCAGTCATTTGTGACCTTGGCTAGTGCAGTGATAGTGCTATGCTTGGCCCTGAATCAGATTGAGCTGGATTCAAGAGGTTAGCATTGTCAAGATACTCCCTTAACTGGTTACTCACTAATTTCTCCAGCATCTTGGATAGCACTGGTAGAATGGAAACGGGCCTGTAATTATTAAGTTCCATAGGGTCCCCTGATTTTAGAAGGGGGAACCACTTGGGCTGTCTTCCACAGTGTGGGAATAGAACCAGAGTTTAGAGATAGGTTAAAGAGATGTGTTAGGGGGACTGCAAGTGCATGGGATGCAATCTTCCAGCTGCCATAATAGGTCCTCTACTTGCTTCAACAGTATAGATTTGAAGCTGAAGGAAGAGTCAGCTCTCTGAACACCAGTGTAATGGGAGCTTAATTGTTCCCTCAGCAGGTTAGCTGGAGAGGTATCAAAGGCAAGGCCAGCCGTTGTGAAGTGGTTATTGAAGGCGTCCAGAATTTCCATTTTGCCAGTGATAGGGCCATAACTGTTGTGTAATTGAGTTGGAAGGGAGGTGCTAGCGTCCTGCCCCACCATACCCTTGATGGTACCCCAAAACCTAGCAGGATTATGATAGGAGGAGTCGAGCTCGGCCAAGTAGAAGGCAGCCTTTGCATCCCTAACTTTCTTGGTGCATCTATTCCTGGCTTTCCTAAAGATCATCCAGTCATTTGCATTCTTGGTTTTTCTTGCCATTTTCCAGAGTTTGTCTCTCTCCAGCAGTGCAGCTTTGAGGTCAGCTGAAAACCAACGACAGGATTTGTTTTTTATTCGGATACTAGAGATTGGGGCATGGGTGCTAAGGGCATTTATTATATTGCTATTTAGCACCTGTTGAGCTTTTTCAACAGAATGGGCAAGATAAAACTCTTGCCAGTGTGGACAGTGAGCTAGATCATGCAAATATCCTTCAATATTGATGTTTTTCTTGGATCTCCTCATGAGGAATTTTGCAGGGGTTGTTGTTTTGCTGGTGGATCTTACCCCTGCGATGGGGCAGTGCTCACTTATGTCACAGAGAAGCACTCCAGCATGTGTGAATAGATGTGGTTTATTCACTAGCATGATATCAAGTAGTGTGCTGTTATTACTATTCCTTGCATTACGTCTTGTTGGCTCATTAATTAGTTGTGTGAACCCATATGTATCACAGAATGATACCAGAGGTGCAGCTGCCTGGGTAAGCCAGTTGAAATTCAGGTCACCTAGAATAATGACTTCTTCAGTGCTGGGCTTAAGCAGATTCCCCAGGTGGGATAACAGCTTGTGTTCAGCAGAGGGGGGTCTGTAGCATCCAACTAGCTAAAAAGCTGCTGTATTGGGAGAGAGACTTTTAGGGATAGGCATTCAAATTCCTTGGGCATAGAGGTTGCAGCAATGCAGGATACAGGTATACCGGATTTTGCATATATAGCTACTCCACCTCCCCTTGTTTGGCGATCCGCTCTGAATAGCTGATAGTTGGGTAGGTTAACATCCCTGTCTGCAGTGGTGGGTTTGAGCCATGTCTCAGATACCACGAGAAAGTCTGGCACGGTATGGGCAACCCAGGCTTGTATCAGTGTAAGTTTTTTCAACAGACTGCATACATTAATATGCAGAAAACTGAGGCCTTTAATTGAGGTTAGGTCTGATGGAGAGGTGATACATTCAGGGGGTTCAGGGTTGATTTCCACGTTACCAATACAGAGCAATAGAAAGAGCAGGAGTTTCGTGAGGGCTGCCAGTGATAGGGAGAGGGGCTGTCTTTAGTTCTCTTCTCTTATTCTGTTGCCATTCTTTGGGGTGCTCCATGTGGGGTTAAGGAATTGTGTCGAGACACCAAGTAGCAGTTTGGTGGTTAGGCTTAGGGGGGATCTGTATATCCAGTAGAGGAGCCTTGATTGAAATACATGTGTGGTGGTATGTGTCTCTTTTTGGGGGTCACACCACTGTAATCAATGCAGCAGTGGTAGGGCATATGTGAGGGTTTGAGTGTCAACCAAAGGGGATGGTTCAGAGAGACTGGGCGGATGGACCACCCTAGTTTGTGTGACAAGGACATCTTCTTTGTAGAACCCCATGGCTGTCAGTGAAAGAAGTATCAGAAGTAAACTCCACATTGTGAGAGAGATATTGTTAGTTGGCTATCGGGGGAGTAGTGAAGTTGCTGATTGGTTGGATCAGCAAGCCAGTGTGACAGTTTATTGGTTTAGGGTAATGCTGATGGCGGGGAAGAGACTTCGGCGGGAAGATGCCTATAAAGTAACACGCAAGAGGGAGGAAGGGCGGGTGGGCAAAAATTTTGCGGCTTTCCCGAGTCCTCCCTCACTGTCCCTCCCGGCCTCGTGGTTCCCTGAGTCGGCTAAGATGCCGCCAACCGCCCACTGGTGGAGCGAAGCCCGGCACTCAGCTGGGTGCTGTGGGGCAGGGATGGCAGACTGGAGAGAGACAGAGGAAGGTGCAACAATTAAATACAGGCAGAAACAAGTGTTCCTGTTCGTCACTGACTAAATCTGCACAGCAAAAGGCTGTGGGGGGGTGCTGTGGTGCCTCAGCGTCTGGCCCATCTTACAAATGCAAAAAAGGATTTGTAATCACAGCAAAGAGCAATAAATCAGCAGTTTCCACTTGCAATTACATTAGCAGAAAACAGCACCTTTTAGGTATATTACACAGTTTAAGGATGGAAAGTGGCACCTCAGCGTCTGGCCCACTTCGGATACCAGGGATTTAGAATTACAGCAAAAATACAATCAAATCAACAGATTCCCTTTACAGATGCAGCAAAATAGAAGACAGTTCTTTTTTTGGGAATTTTGCAAGAATACAGGGAAGAAAATCCCAAGTCCCAGACAGATTTCTGTATGGCAGGCTCAGTCAGTGTAAGTCAATGGGGACAGGAGAGCCAATCGGCTGCTGTGCCTAGAGAAGCGCTCGCATACCAATTGGCTGCGGCTTTCCCAAGTCCTCCCTCACTGTCCCTCCCGGCCTCGTGGTTCTCAGAGTCGGCTAAGGTGCCGCCGACCGCCCGCTGGTGGAGCGAAGCCCCGGCGCTCAGCTGGGTGCTGTGGGGCAGGGATGGCAGGCTGGAGAGAGGCAGAGGAAGGTGCAACAATTAAATAGAGGCAGAAACAAGTGTTCCTGTTTGTCACTGACTAAATCTGCACAACAAAAGGCTGTGGGGGGGTGATGTGGCGCCTCAGCATCTGGCCCACCTTACAAATGCAAAAAAAGATTTGTAATCACAGTAAAGAGCAATCAATCAGCAGTTTCCCTTGCAAATTACATTAGCAGAAAACAGCACCTTTTAGGTATATTACACAGTTCAAGGATGGAAGTGGCACCTCAGCCGCCTGGGCCCACTCGGATACCAGGGATTTAGAATTACAGCAAAAATACAATCAAATCAACAGATTCCCTTTACAGATGCAGCAAAATAGAAGACAGCTGTTTTTTGGGGAATTTTGCAAGAATACAGGAAAGAAAATCCCAAGTCCCAGACAGATTTCGGTATGGCAGGCTCAGTCAGTGTAAGTCAATGGGGGCAGGAGAGCCAATCGGCTGCTGTGCCTAGAGAAGCGCTCACTTACCGATTGGCTGTGGCTTTCCTGAGTCCTCCCTCACTGTCCCTCCCAGTCTTGTGGTTCCCTGAGTCAGCTAAGGTGCTGCCGACCGCCCACTGGTGGAGCGAAGCCCCGGCACTCAGCTTGGTGCTGTGGGGCAGGGATGGCAGGCGATTGGCTGCGGCTTTCCCGAGTCCTCCCTCGCTGACCCTCCTGGCCTCGTGGTTCCCTGAGTCGGCTAAGGTGCCGCCGACTGCCCACTGGTGGAGCGAAGCCCCGGCGCTCAGCTGGGTGCTGTGGGGCATACTGTACATTTCCAAAAGATACTGACATTACAGCCAATAGATTGATAAAATACAGGGCATAGAAGATAACATTTCAACAGTGTCCACATAGAGTAATAAGAACAGACAATTGCTTATATAGTAACCAGTGCATTGGAAATAAGGCAGTAGGTATGCTGAGCCCCTCAAGACAACTTATTGGCAAGGGTGTAACCTACGGAGCAGGTACAGGTGGCCTGAGATGTAAGCCAATCTCTTAGTTTTGGCTTGAGAGACTGATGAGAGAGTAGCATATGGATATCAGGTGAAAGTTTATTCCAAAGTTAGGGGGCAGAGACTGAGAAAGCCTTGCTTCCCATGAGAGCGGATACATGGGGAACAACCAAGAGGGGGCAGAAGAGACCCTGAGACATCTAGTTATCACCCAATCAGTGAGAAAGGAGGAGTAAGGGAGCTTATGTAGGCTCCTGAAAGAGGTGTCAACTAGACAGCCCAAGGCAAATTCAAAACTTGCATCTGACTTCTTATAGTTTAGATCTGGGCCCTACATGCCTCTTAGTAGAATGCATGGAAGTCACTGGCCCAGTCCTTGCTAAGATAGTCTGGTGTTCATTGGAGTCTGGGATATTCCCAAACTCCCTGAAGGAGGAAGTAGTATTACATGTCCTAAAAAAATATTCCTTGATCCTGACTGCTTGGCAAACTACAGACTGGTCTCTAACCTACCCTTTATAGGTAAGGTCATAAGGAAAGTGGTTGTGGCACAGTTAGCTGACCGGTCATAGGGAAAGTGGTTGCGGCACAGTTAGATGATCAGTCATAGAGAAAGTGGTTGTGACACAGTTAGATGACCACTTAACTATGCTTGATATCTATGACCCTCTCCAGTCTGGGTTCTGGAAGAGGTACATTACTAAAACTATACTTGTTCGGGTTCTTAATAATCTCTTGGTAGTGAGAGACAAGGGAAGCTGGTCCATTTCAGTTCTTCTAGATCTCTCTGCAACATTTGACACTGTTGATCATGTGGAGCCGCTAGACCATCTGCATATCCTTTGTGGACTGTCTGAAACAGTGCTAAGATGGTTTCATTCATTCCTCATGGGCAGGACTCCGAGAGTTGTATCAGGGATTCATTCATCTGCTCCTCTCTCTCTGTCATGTGGGGTCCCACAGGGTTCTGTACTTTCCCCCATGGGGGACATTATTAGGAAGTATGGGTTGAACTTCCACTGTTATGCTGATGATACTCAGCTTTACATGTCTTTTACACCCGATCAAAATGACGCTGTTTTGATTTTTAGTGCCTATCTGATATTCAGGACTGGATGAGTGCTAACTGGCTAAGGTTAAATCCAGACAAGATGAAGGTGTTGGTAGGAGAACCAGGCCACCTTAGCTTGGAATCCTCAGAAGGTAAACCTTCTGGGCTATGGCTTGGTGGTACTCAACTGCTAACCTCAGATTGGATGCATAATCTGGATGTTATGTTCAACAGTAGCCCGACTTTAAAATCTTAAGTGTCTGCTGTCATTAAAACCTCTTTTTTCCATCTGAGAAACATAGCTCAGATCAAGCGCCTTGTCCCGCCTGGGGATCTTCCAACAATAATTCATGCCTTTGTTACCGCGTGCCTTGATTACTGTAATGCTCTTTATCTGGGAGTACTAGGTTGTTGATATCTGTCAGTTGCAGCTAGTGCAGAATACAGTGGACCAGGTTATTGACCGTCTTATCTAGATCAAACCATATCATGCCGGCACTCTGTGGTCTTCACTGGCTGCCAGTACATTGGCGTATCCTCTTTAAACTGGGCTTACTGACTTTTAAAGCGCTACATGTATATGGTCCGATTTACCTATAGGATCTCCTCCATCCTTACTGTCCCCTCCACCCCCTCCATTCTGCTGATGAGGGATTGCTGGAGATTCCCAGGGTATGCTTGAAAAACTCTGGAGCCCGCTTCTTTGTTTTTGCTGCTCCTACCCTATGGAATTCATTACCTTGCCAGATTAAAGAATGCCAGACCATTGATAGCTTTAAATCTGCCTTAAAAACTTGCTTATTTAATTTAGCATATCCTGAACTCAGCTATGATTAATTCTTGACCTTGGTTATTGTCTGTCAATTGTATCCGGTTTATGTTATGTTCTGTTGGTTTGTTTTCACATATTTGTAAAGCACTGTGGTCTTCTTGGAACAGCATTTTTAAATAAAGTTGACCTGACTTATATTCTCAGATGGATTACAATTATAATGTAACAAAAAGTAGCATCTAAGATGGACTGCTCACTATTTAGGATCTGAAACTTACAGTAGAAGATAGATAGATAGATAGATAGATAGATAGATAGATAGATAGATAGATAGATAGATAGATGGATGGATGGATGGATGGATGGATGGATGTCAGACAGACAGACACTTTATTTATAAAGTGCCCCTTCCCAGAGGCTTGGAGCACTGTACAATCTATAAAACAAAATATAGTTATAAAACATTCAATAAACAAGACTTTACAGAGCTCATGCTTATTTAAAAATGTGTACATAACACAAATATGACAGTCATCAACACATATCAGCATTTTTACATTATGTCAGCTTGAATGCTTGATTAAATAGAAATGTCTTGAGCCCCCTCTTGAAGGCTTCCACTGAGGGGACCTCTCTCAAATATCCCAGAAGTGAATTCCACAGGGCTAGCATGGCCACGGAGAAAGCACGATCTCCTGAAAACCACAACCTTGCCCTGGGGACTACTAAAAGGCCTCCCTCTGAGGAATGGACAGGGCAAGCTAGGCAGTGAGAAAACCAGGAGGTTTTGCAGATAGTCTGGTCCCCAGTCATGTAGGGCTTTATAGGTCAGTAATCTGACCTTGAAGGCAATCCTACACTTCATCGGCAGCCAGTGCAGCCTGCGGAGGACAGGCAGAATATGCTCAAATCTCAGTGTACCCATCAGTAGCATGGCTACTGCATTCTGAACCAATTGCAGAAGTCAGAGGTTCCCTCTCAAAAGCCCAAGGTACAAGGCATTGTAGTAGTCCAGCCTTGACATGACAAAGACATGTATTGATGTGGGAAGGTCGTCAGGAGGTATCAGGGAATGGATCCAGGCAATGTTCTTAAAATCGTAGAATCCACTTTGGAAGATGGCCAACACCTGAGCATCAAGTGTCAAACTGCTGCTAAGCACCATGCCCAGATCCTTAACCCTTACAGAGGGGTCGGGGAAGAACTGAGTAAGCTGATCAACTTCAAGTTCCAAAAAAAAAAAAAAACTCTGGTTAGAGCCACTACAGCTGCTAATGCCTTAACTTGATAAGGGTGTTTCATGGGCCTAAACATAAAGATGAATTGCCTTAGTCAGCTCCATGTGTAAATTTCATTTTTGGTAAAGTTAGATCATTTATCTAGTTGATCCTGTGTTTCCCATGTGTTTAAAATATGAGCAGTGAGTGCATCTTGTACTATATGGGGAAGAAGAGGGAACTCTGCACCAAGGCCTTCAAGTAATGGTAGAAAGAATGGTGCAGAAAGGAGAGGTATAGCTACATTGGGGACTGTGGGCCAACCTGCAAGGATAAGAACCTAAACCAAAGTGATGGCCTGCTTTCATCCTGGAGGCAACCATAGTCCTCAGGGGATGGTTCAAATGTTACTTCAATGGACATTTAAAGTAGCCTGGGGGAAAGTAATGGAAGAAATAGGGGAGGCAGAAAGTGAGACACCACAGGCTGAGATAGAGAGTAGGCAGATACCAAAGGGAGAGTCCAACCAGGATGCAAGTTATTCAAGAAATCAGGGGGTTAGCAAAGGAAGAAGGGGGGAAGGAGCAGTCAAAGGAGAAAGGTGTGTAAGGGGGAACAACTGGAAAAAGGAAAAAGTGGCAAGAAGCGAGCTGAGGGCTGTCAAAATGGTGCAAGGTCAGCATCAGAAGCCCAATGAGGAAAGACTGAAAGCATTCAATATGTACACCCTGAAGGAGAGGAGGGAGAGTGGAGATATTATGGAGACCTTTAAATATCTCACAGGGGTTAATAAGGTACAGGAGGGAGATATGTTTCAAAGAAAAAAGTGCTGTAGAACAAGGGGTCATGATATGAAGCTGGAAGGAGCTAGATTCAGGAGAGATGTGAGGAGTACTTTTTCACAGAAATGGTGGTGAATTCCTGGAATAGCCTTCCATGGGTGGCAGTGGGGGTGAAACCAGTGGTGGGTTTCAAAAATACATGAAACGGGCACAAAAGAATCCTAGGAGGAAGGAAGGGGTGGAAGGGGCAGTGCTTTAGATCAAGTAGGGTCTGTATCAAAAGTGATCATAATTAAAAATGGGCAGACTAGATGGTCCCAGTGGTCATTACCTGCCATCAATTTCTATGTTTTGTAACCCCCCTTTGGGAGACTACTGGTCTATTTGCCCCTCCCTATTCAGCCCAGTAGGGAAAAGGGTTAATTCTTCTCTGCACTCAGGTGGAGCCTCCGTGGGTCAGGAGGTCACCATAGGTGTGTGGGGGATAAAGACCAGCAGTTTAGGTGGTAGGAGGAGTTTGTCGGAGGAGTGAGTGGTGAGGGAGTGAGAGCGAGTCCGGACTGGGTGGGGGCCATTGTTTGCTCGGCCCCCGGCCGGTGGAACTTGGAGGTTCACAGAAGAAGAAGTGGGAGCTAGCAGCCGCAAGACACACAGTATCTTGGAGGGTGGCTAAAGTCAAGAGGGGAGCCAGCAGCCGCAAGTCACAGAGGGTACTTGAAGCCTGCACAGATTCATGTAGGGATCCAGTGGGCAAGACTATGACAGGGAGTAGTGTCCCGAGAGTGAGTTGTCTTGGAACTCCACGGGATGTGCCCCCTCTTCTCAATTTGGGGACAGTTTACTGGGATTACTTGGAAGGATTAGACAAAGTAGGCCACAGGCCCATTAAATTGTCTCTCACTCCCAGTGGGGTTATTTAAGGTAATTTGCCAAAAGGTATTTGTCAAGCCCCTTTTTGAAGGACTCGAAAGATGGAGCATTAACCAGTTCCTTGGGCAGTGAGTTCCATACTTGTGTAGTTCTGACTGTATAGAAATTATGTCTCTTTTTGGTGTTCGCACATGGGATTAACAATTACCTATTGTGAGATCTTAGTGAAGTTGTCCTAGTATTTAGTTGTAAACCACACTGTTCCATGAGTTTTTGATTTTTCATGATGTTAAATAATAATAGTAAGTCCCCTGTCTTCCTCCTAGTTTCAAGACTAAATTGATTGAGCGAGTGGAGTCTATCCTCATAGCTCAAGGTTGATAGACCAGAGATTGATTTTGTAACTCTTGTTTGAGTTCTTTCTAGTAGGTTCACATCCCTATAGTAGTTCCTTTCAATAACAGAATGTCCACATGGAACTTGAAGAAACAACAGGGATCCCCAGGCAGGGTAGGATATTCTAAAGTGCACAGGGAAGGGTTGGAAGAATCCAAATGTTGTGGTGCATGTGGGTATGAATGACCTGCTCGAGTACTGAGTTCTTGGAATATTTGTATGTTGTTGGGCTGGCTGTCCTCTCTCTCAGCACCGACCTTTTCCTGCTGAGTCACAGCAACAACCAGTGGAGTTCCTACTGTACCAAGAGGTATGGGTTAGTAGGGGGCTGGGGCAGAGCCTGGGACAATAATGATCTGTATGCAGGGGATGGGCTGCACTTGAGTGGGGAGGGGAAGGGAGTATTGAAACAGGGGATAGAGGGGTACATAGTGACAAGGGTAGCTTTAAACTAGGAAAGGGGGTGGCAAGTGGTCAGCTGGTAGGCAGGGTTTCCAGAGAGGGGAGTCAGATGAGCCTGCCTCCCCATGCTAAAGGGGAGGTCATCAGGGTAGGAGAAAAAGGGGGGTAAATCAGGGAAGGGAAGGCAAAGTAGTAGGGTGGAGGGTAGAATCACTAAACACAAGGAGCCTGGGAAACAAATCAGCTAAGTTTCAGGCTGTCTTGGCAATGGGGCAGGTAGACATTGCAACCATAACAGAAACTTGGGCCACCAGTACCAGGACTGGGATATGATGACCCCTGGATACAGGCTGTTCAGAAAGGGTATGCCCTCTGTATGGCAAACACCATTACAGTGAACACGTCGATGCTGACAACAATGACAGTTCACTGTAATAGTCCACCCAAAACCCTGGCACTCTGTCCCCTGGTCCTGCACCCCCTCCCCAATCAACTCTGACTCAGAGTTGATAATCCTTAAGTTCAGGAGATGTGGGGGGCAGAGCCCCCCACATGGTGGGTTTGGGGGTGAAGTCCCCCTATAGAAAAGCAACCAGGGTCTCCTGCCAGATTTATATCAACCGCAACTTGTGGGTGACATAAATTCATCGCTGTGATGTCGGTCGACAACATAGTAGTTGAACCAACATCTTAGTCCTTCAGAAAGAACAGGGCAAACAGAAAAGGTGGGCGGTGACGATCTATGTAAGAGAAGGAATAAGGTGCATAAGGGAAGGGGGGAGGAAGGTGGGACAGAGGCCCTTGTGGATGCAGTTTCAGGAGCCAAAGGGCAGGGTACTGAGAATGGGGTGGTGTACAGGGCATCAATTCAAGGGAAGGAGCTGGACAGGGAGTTGGCAGAACAAATTAGGAGGGTTTGCAGGAAGTGGAACACAGTGGTGGTGGGGGACGTCAACCTACCTGGGGTGGACTGCAGCACACCAACCACCACAAGTGTTAGGGAGCAGGTTATACTGGGGGCATTTCAAGTTAGCTTCCTGGTGCAGCTGATGTATGAGCCAACTAGGTTGGGAAGGATTCTGGACCTTGTACTATCAAAGGGGGGAACCGTAAGGGACCTGGAGGTTGAGGACCTTCTGGCTGGGAATGATCACCACTCAGTGTAGTTCACACTCAGAATAGGGAAGCAAATGGGAGGTTCGGGTACCAGGGTGATTGATTTTAGGGGGCAGACTTCAATAAGATGGGGGAAATTCTGATAAGTCGTCTGGGGGGAGTCCAACCAACCATGGATGGCAATCAAAAATGGGGTATTATTAAACCAGGGCTAGCCGAGGCTACAGGGACATGTACTAGGGCACAGAGTAAGAGGGGAAGGGCAAAGAAGCCCAGTTGGCTGACCAAGGAGGTAATGGAGGGGGTGAGAGCCAAGACGAGAGCTTTTCAGAGATTCAAGAGATCAAGGAGGGGGGAAGATGTGGAAGAGTATACAAAGAAGTACAGGGAGGTTACAAGACTAGTCAGAGCCACCAAGGCATCCAGAGAGCAGAGGCTGGCACAGGGCATTAAGGACGGGGAGAAGGATTTCTTTAGATACATTGGGGAGAGAAGGAAGAGCAGGGTCCTGATAGTGAGAATTAAGAAGGACAGGGGAGGGGGGTAGAGAAGGAGAGGAGCAGGCAAAGGCACTAAATGAATACTTCTGCTCTGTATTCACAGTAGAGTGGGGGGGTACAGACACCTCATGGGAAGGGTGGAGTGGGCAGGGGGAGGGGTGACATATAGAGAAATTACAGAGGGCAGAGTACTGGAAGGACTGAGGGCACTGCAGATGAACAAGGCACTGGTACCTGATGGCATTCACCCTAAGGTTCTCAAGGAACTGGCAGGGTGCCTGGCAGGACCACTGGCTGACCTGTTCACTATCTCTCTGAACACAGGATGCATACCATAGGACTGGAGATTGGCCCATGTGGTACCCATTCACAAAGGTGGCCCAAAGGATGATCCAGGTAACTACAGACCAGTGAGCATCACACCAATTGTGGGGAAGCTCATAGAGACAATCCTTAAAGAGAAGCTGGTGACATTTTTGGAGGACTATGGCCTCCAGGACAGGCAACAACACGGTTTTGTCTCAGGCAGGTCCTACCAGACAGACCTGATTGAGTACTATGATTGGGTTACCAGAGAACTGGACAAGGGCCATACAGTGGATGTCCTGTACTTGGACTTCAGCATGGCCTTCGATTCTGTGCCACATGGTAGGCTGGGGGGGAAGCTGGAATATGCAGGGTGGGTACTAAGATGGTCAAATGGATCACTAACGGGCTGAAGGGCAGGCAGCAAAGGGTGGTGGTGAAGGGGAAACTCTCATCGCCAAGAGTGGTAACAAGCAGGGTGCCACAGGGATTGGTACTGGACCACTGCTGTTTGGGATATTCATAGCAAATATCTCACAAGGGACCCAGAGTAAGATTAGTCTGTTCGCAGATGATACCAAGATGCGAGTTGTGGTGGATGACATCAAGGGATGGAGGGAACTGCAGGGAGACCTGACTAAACTACAGGAGTGGTCAAAAACATGGCAGTAGGGGTTCAATGCCAAGAGGTGCAAGGTACTGCACTTCAAAGCTAAGAACCAGTGGAGGAGCTATCAGCTGGAACAGGTACAGTTGGGGAGCACAGATGAGGAAAAGGACCTGGGGCTGATTATAATGGAGAATATGAACAACTCGGCTCAGTACAGGAAGGCAGCAGTGAAAGTCAACAAGATGCTGGGCTGTATAGTGAGGGGGATCTCCTCTAGAAGTAGTGAGGTGAGCCTTCCCTTGTACATGTCACTCATCAGGCCACACCTGGAATACTGCATGCAGTACTGGCGCCCATTCCTGAAAAAAGACACCAGACTGTTGAAGGGGGTGCAGTGCAGAGCGACTAAGATGGTCCAAGGTTTGGAAGGGAAATCCTATGAAGAAAGGCTGAACATGCTTAGTATGTATTCCCTGAAAGAGAGGAGGAATAGGGGAGATATGATCAAGACCTTAAAGTATCTGACGGGGATCAACAAGGCTAATACAGGAGAGATATTCCAGATCAGAAGGGGGAGGGACACTAGAGGGCATCAACTGAGATTGGAAGGGGGGAATTCAGGAGGAAAATCAGGAGAAATTATTTCACGGACAGGGTGGTAGACAAGTAGAATACTCTACCTAAGGAGGTGGTTTCCTGTAGGATGGTGGGCTGCTTCAAGAGGGGATGGGACAGAGTTAGGGGGAAATGACTGGGATGAGGGGAAGGAGGGGTGGGGCAGCTGCAAGTTGAGGGGCTAGCTGCACAATCAAGCAGACTTGATAGACCATGTGGCCTGTTTCTGTTGGCATTTCATATGTTCATATTAAACTGTTGTTTTCATCCAGCACCAGCAAGGAAAAGGGCACCCTGTGAGTGACATCTGGGCCTGGGTAATGTGGCCACCGCCGATGAGCCGTACTGTATACAGTACATGCTCCATCACGGCTCAGTTGGTGGCCAACATCGTGGTGTGAGGAGGGCTGTGCTGGTCCCCAATCAGGGGTTGGGATGGGGGAGGTGGTGAGTCACACTGATGGGGTGGGGGTGGGGTGGGAGAAGGGGCCCTAGACTACCAGGGCTGTGGTTTTCCACTTTGGGACGGCGATCAGTGACCAGGGTGGGGGAGGGTCCACTACACTATGGAAGAATTTATTTTACAGATGGGTCAGAGATCAGGAAGGGTCCACTACACTATGGAAAAATTTATTTTACAGCTAGGTCAGAGATTGGGGAGGGGTGGGAAACTCGCTATGGAAAAGGTGTACAGTATTATACAGTGATCAGTGATCAGGGAGGGGGTGGGACACTACACTATGGAAAAGGAAGTATTATACAGCGATCCATGATCAGAAAGGGGGGGTGGGACACTACACTATGGAAAAATATATTACAATAATGGGTGGACGATTGGGGTGGGGTAGAGCACTACTAGACTTCCAAGTAATGCAGCTGCATGGGGCTTGGGATAGTGGGGGGGGAGCCCTGCAACACCACACTAATGCCATGCAAATGAGCCCATAATGGGCATGCTAATGGCCAGTAGCACCTTGCATGCCCAATGGGCACATTTGCATGGCTACTTTTGTGAATAGCACTTTAGCACATGATTACGATTGTCTATGGGGCAATTTTCCTGGCTGGCCAGCTGTGGGGGCAGCACTACTGGGTATCCAATGCTTTTCCTGGGTTAGTGTTGCCCCTGCCCACCCCTATTCACAGTCAGATAGCGCACCGTGCTATCCAACTGTGAACAGCATGACTGCCTTTCAGCATAACTGCCAAGTGCCACACAAATTTTTGCGTGGAACTTCGTGCTTTTTTGTGATTCCTGGCCCTAGTTCCTAACCCCCTCACTTCCCCCTAGAATGACACTTGTGAATATTCATGAGAATAACTCAAATCTGTAACAAATTGATCAGAATGACACTAAGAATTAGATCCTGAAGGGTTAAAACACACACACACACAAACACACACAACCACACACACTTTGAATCTCCAGTGGTGTAATGCAGTCTCATTACAAACTCAATTTTGATCAACAGGGCATTGTTTAAATAAAATGTGCAAAAAGAGGATTTAGGTATCCTTTAGGACTGAACTGAAAAGACAGTAGAGAGGAATTTTTCCAGTGTGCTTAATTTAAACAAGCATTTGTCAATGCTGAATGTTGTCTCACTGACATTGGCATTGGTAGTGCCGGAGTTAGAGACACATAATAGGAATGGCAGTGAAGTATTGAAGTGATGCCAACCCCACCCCCACCCTGTAGAGACTGACAGGCATTGGGGTGTGCCTTTGGGTCGTCAGCTATAACATTCATGCCATTGTACCTCACCCTACCCTGTCAACACTGACAAGTGTCGTGGTGTGCTTTGGGGTCTTTGGGCATTCTACTTACCCCATTCCATAAGGAAATACACTGAGGTGGGTGCAGTATAGGAGAATGGGGTGAACTGTGTGGCGGAACAGTGCAAGGCACACCACGATGCTTGTCACTGGCTGCAGGGTGGGAGTGGGGTTGAAATGGTGCGAGCATTACAGCTGATGATCCCAAGTCACACCCCTGACTCCTGTGAGTCTCTACAGGGTGGGGTGCTACAGTTGGGAACCCTAACACCATAGGCGTGTGTTGGTATTTTCACTCCAGATTTACAACATGGGATTTTTGTGAGCCCACCTCATGAAAAGCGGCACAATCAGTTTGTTAGCTGAAAGATGGTTTTGCACAGTGGCTATGCCATTTGGCGACACAGGGACGAAAACACATTTTGGGCAGGATGAGGAAAATGACAACTGTATTGTTCATGAGGAGGCGTAAAAAAATGGCAATACTGAAAATATGAAAAATTGGTGAAATCATGAGCATGCATAGAAACTGCGCACCACACATCCGTAACCCAATTATTTTGGGGAGTTTGTTAGGCACATTTTTAACATAGACATTGTGGGACCTCCCCTCATGAACAGTGGCACTGTGATTTTGTTAATCTGTCCCAAAAGTGGATTTCCAACAGTGATCATGCCATTGTGCGCCACAGGTGTGGAAACACATTTTGGGCAGGATGTCAAAAATTACAGCTGTACCGTTCATAAGGAGGTGTGAAAAAATGCCAGTGTTGAAAATCTGGCATGGAAATATTGTAAATTTGCGAGGTTACAAGGGTGCATGGAAACTGCGCATTGCACACTTGTAACACAGTCATTTTCTGGACTTTCGGCATCAAATTTTCAGCATAGGCATTTTTGGACCTCTGCTCATGAACAGTGTCACCGTCATTTCCTCAAACTGTCCTGAAAACTGATTTTGCACAGCGACTGAGCTACTCTGCACCAGATGTGCGAAAACACATTTCAGCCAGGATATGTAGAATGACAGCTGTACCATTTATCAGGAGGTGTGGAAAAATGGCAATTATGAAAATATGGAGTGAAAATATTACAAATACACAAAGTTACGAGCATGTGTGGAAACAGCGCAATGCACGCTTGTAAAACAGCCATTTTTGGGATCTTTTCCACCAAATCTGCAACATAGGCTTTTTGAGAGCCCCTTCTCATGAACAGTGGTACTGCCATTTCGTTACTCAGTCCCAAAAGCTGATTCCACACAGTGACCATGAAATCACCTTTGGGACTGAATAATGCCATGACAGTGACTGAATTCATGAGGAGGGGTCCCAATAACCTCATGTTGAAGATTTGGTGCAAAAATTCCAAAAAATGCCCGAGATATGCACCAAAGTTGAAAAAACCCTATTTATGCCATTATACAGCTTACTGACATTTCTTCAGTTTGCGGTTGGCTTTGAAGAGTGCAGACGTGTTCCCGGTCCACCAAAGATCATCACGCTGGACTCCGGAGGTAAGTATGGGGTGAGGGGGGTGTGGGGAGGCAGGGTGCACAGAGGGTGGGCGGGTTGCGGGAGGGGCAGGGAGATGGTGAGGGACTGTTTTCTTTTCACAGGTTAAAAACATTGCAGGACTGTTTTTATTTTCAGGGATTTGGCACGCTGGGTTGGGCTCCAGCATGCCACCTAATATTTTTGGGGGATGCTTTAGCTGATGGGGATTGGGCCCTACGTTGCACACTGAAAGCAGGGGCAAGAGCCGAGGGGATTGGGCACCTCCCCGCAGCATATAACAAATTGGGGGGGAGTGCTTTGTGCCAACAAGGAGTGGGCTCCCCCGTCGGCACATGCATGGGGTCAGGGCATGCTAACAGGGGGATTGGGCACCCCCAAAGTCGGCATTATGGCTGGCAGTGTGCCACCATGGGTTTTTTTTCTGTCTCAGAAGGGTAAGCACGCCGGGGAGGTCCGCTGTGTGTGATGACCTTTGCTCGCATTGCAGCAGACCTTTTCTTAGATGTGCTCACCTGCATGGTGTGGTGCCGGCATGCAGACTGATTGGGGAATGAGGAACGCACCTACCGATGCGTGCCTGCATTCGCCCAACAGTGACCGTGCCTCCAAATGTGCCACTACCCCAATATGTTGGCTGTGCATGTGCGAGCCAACATAAAAGAGGGGAAAGGAGCTTATCCTCTTCTTTTCCTTGCACACTCCAATTGTACAATAGAAAGCAGAGGCCAGTCAGAAATGGGACTGTAGCCAACTTGGTGGTGTCTGCAGATCCACAGGCACTCCACAACCCTGTGGCAAAAAATGATAATGCTCACAGCAAAATCTCATCAACCTTAAGTAGTTAATAGAGCCAAAACAGGCAGACAGGAAAATAATACAAGTTTTAAGAAGTCAGTTGTAACTTTTTATTTCTGAAATATTTTTCCTTTTCCTTTTGCTCATTAGAATGTCTTCTATGTAATAATATTGTGCTGGATGTGTGGAACAGCTCTGAGCCTAGCAGCTGACATATCTATCCCCCGCCCCAAATACAGCAGCGATGTCACAGATGAGGTCATAATGCTGATGAGATACTGGGGGGAATAGAGCTAGATATGTCAGCTGCCAGGCAGAGTACTGTTCCACGCATCACATCTACAGTACAAACATCAGGTAAAAAAATCTTCTAATTAACCAAAGGGAAAAGAAAAAGTACCTCAGATATAAATGTTATGGTTTCCTTGATTTTGTTGGACAAAAGAAGGCACAAGGCCCATTGTGATTGTCCCCCACAGGTGTGGGACATTAGTTTGAAAAATATTGTTACTGCTTTTAAAAACTAATATTAGTTTTAAGCAGTACACTAACTCTTTAAATATATCTCTATGCACCAATACAACTACAGACATTTATGTATTTCCTCTCCATCTAATTATGAATAATTGGGGTGAATATTTATATTTCAGCAATATCCAATCTCTGTCCACCTCTCTCTCTCTCTCTCTCTCTCTCTCTCTCTCTCTCTCTCTATTCCTCCTCCACTTTTGTTCAATAATGGTACAGACCTACTGTGCAGAATGCTTCTAGCATTAACGTATGTTGCCATGGGGAACATTTAACATTATTTTATGTAGAGGCAGGTGAACAAGTTGGGCCAAGATGGAAACCAGCTCTCAGTTGGACAGAAATAGTGCTGAAGGCGAACAATAAAAAGGAAGTCAAAAATGAGATATGTTTAGAAAAGGAGGAGGCAAAGTCATCAAATCAGGATACTGAATATTCCTTAGCTTTGAATAGAGTAAATATAGCTCTGATTATGTCATGTACCATGTAAATTTTACAAGAATGTATATCTGAATTTTGTTACTTGAATTTTTTACAACACTTCTGTTTTCTTGTCAATTTGCACAACAAAATACAACATATGTAAATGGTGTTCTTTATATAGCCAAAAATAAGTAAGGATAAGGCTTTAAAAATTCTCTTCCTCCTCCCACATGGTACCAGGACTTGTCCCATGGCCATCCCCCCATGTTCCATTATCTCCAGTCCCAGCCCCATCCCTCATCCTCCTGTTCCCCAAAAATGAAAAAGAAACTATCCTGCATCTTACTAGCCATCCCCCACCACCATCCCTCCTCCCCAACCCAATCCCCGAGTCTTCCATAAATGTTAGAGCACAGAGTGCCATGCAACCCCCAAATCCATTGTGTGCAGGGAGCTATATATGTAATCTAGGCTGCTTGAGTCCCTTCTCACTGAACCTGACAGTATGTTTTAAGTATATCCTCTTCTCTAACACAATCACCCAGTGAGTCCTCTATGGCTAAAAAAAAATATTACTGGCAATGGTGCCACCCTGATCCATGATGGGCGAGGCTATAAAGAGATCCTGGCCACTCAGTCACTCCCTCTACCCTGAAATGCTGCAGCTGTCTTACACTTTTCTGCTGAAAGTCAAGCACAGGAGGGAGTGGGGTCTGCCAAGCTTCATTGTGAGACAATAAACAGACTGTCACAAAAGATAGTAAAGGAGTTCACTGATGTAATGCATCAGTGAGCTTTTTTGATATTTTCTGACAGTCTGCATGCTGAGACCATGTTCCCCCTTCCCCTGCACACTCAGCTGTCTGCTAATAGTGTATAACATCTACAGTACTGACTCCCTATCACAGAATAGGCCACTGGGAGCACATTTGGCATTAATGTGTCTTGTGCCCATAAAGGGCCCATCTGAGGTTCAACTTTGGGAAAGGTGATATACTTAAAAGATGTTGTCAGGTGTTGGGCCAGAAGGATGCCAGATAGAGGATTTCTACTTGTTGGGGTACAGAGGGGCTAAGGATGAAGTATGATGGGAGATAACAGAAGGGAGTGGGGTGGGGTTGGGCATGGGACTAGACCTGGCCTCCTGGAGAAATAGGATGTTTTTCTATTTTATTAATTACTCATCAAATATAAATACCTCTGAATATTACATACTATTTGTTTTCCAGGATGCACCTGCAAATGAACAATTAGCCACAGTGTGCCTTCCTGGTGAATTCTTTTACAAGTTTATAAGGATGCGGCATAATCTGATACATGGCTTAACCCACTTCACTAATGCTGCCACCAGCCTCCTGCCATTTTCCCACTGGGCTTGTCCTTTCTCATCCCAACACATGCCCTTACATATCACACATGACATAGGGATAGGAGCCCCAATTAATTTCAGGCACTCCTGGACATGCCTAGTATTAGACATGTAACTCCTACAAGGGTTAGTTTTTTTTAATAAGGTTGATACCTGTCCCATTAAGATAGGTGTTTCCCATGTTAGCCCTCATCATGTGTTTTTCCCTGCCACACAAATAGATGAGGAGATTTCTGGAGAGAGAGAAGTCCTGAAAAATGAGAGAAGAGGGATGGAGTCCGAGTAGTCCCACTCAGCTGGGCTACTGTAGGGCTGTGAGGTCTGTGGAAGGCTCTGGACCTCCTCACTTTGATACATGCCTTGGTGACATCAAGGCTTGGCTACTATCATGCGCTCTACCTCAAGGTCACGGGAGGATCTCTCCACAGACTGTAGCTGGTGCAGAGTGCAGCTGTCAGGTTACTTACGGGGCAGCCTAACTATTGCCATATTACGCAGGTACTGTGTGAACTGCACTGGCTGCCTGTCAGGTGGAGAATCCTCTTTAAGGTGGGTCTTCTCACCTATAAGGCCCTACATGGCCAGGGCCCTGGTTACCTGACTGACCTTCTTCCACCGGCTCTCTCAGTCCATTCCCTCCACTACTCCAGTAGGGGCCTCCTGGTGATTCCCAAGATGAGGTTAAAAACGGCCGGCAGCAGGGCTTTTAGTGTCACCGCCCCTGTCCTGTGGAATTCGCTACCCCTAGGGGTTAGGGAGCCCCCATCTTTGGAAGTATTCAACACCCGCCTTAAGGCCCTCCTGTTCACCCAGGCCTTTCCCGACCTAGCCTTTTAGTGAGATCTTTCTACTATGGTCTAGATTTAGTTCCCGGCCTCCCTGTTTTTTTAGTCTATTTCTGTGACAAATTTATTTTATTTTATCATTATTCATGGATTTTAATGTTAAAAATTGTATTTATCTTGAGCTTATTTGTGTTTATTTATCTGTTTATTTCATCTTGTACAGCACCTAGAGCCTCCGGGATTTGGCGTCTTTTGAATAAAAATTGCCTTGCCTTTCCTTGCCTCTGTCACCTAGGACTAGTGCCATCACTAAAGCCCAGATCAGTACTGGATCTATTATAGCTATCCCTAGGTTCTCATAGGGTCCATATGATGTAATTATCTGGCTAGTTAGTTATTATATATATGCGTATATATACAGTATATATATATATTTTTTTTCCATTTTCCCATTAGCAAGTTATACTGTACTGCCACTAGAGGGGCATAATCTTTATGTAAAGCGATCCCTGCCTGTTGTTCATATAGATACCTTACTAAACTACAGCTCCCCCTACATCTGTCCAGCCTTCTCCTCCGCACACCCTGCTTAGATATTCTTTCTCTTCCTGTTCTTAAATCAATTATTCACTAATTTTTGCTGCCTTTATCAACACTGCATCCCCTACTCTACCCTAGGTGCATCAAACGCTGTCCAACTGCACCATAACTGACTACAATTAGTGTAGGTCCACTGCAGCTTGGCTGTCCCATCAAGCCTTGATTAAGGTCCTCCTAAATTCAAGGGCTCCTACTGGGACCTGACCTCAAGAATGAAGGTCTCTGCTATATGTCCTTATCTGTCATTACTCTTATTTTGTTTTATTGAAACTACTATGATCTCCCAGCCTTATCCTTTTGGTGTGTAGTATCATGGCACCACTGTGCATTGCCAGGATCTTGTTGACTTCCCTGATTGGTGCATATGTACCTTTAAGTTCCCTGTTCTAGAGCTGGGTATACATATTCCCTGGCTGGACAGAACTTCTACAGAGGCATCTATTAAGGCTGTCACTTTATCTTCCTCAGCTTCATTACTACAACATACTCCGATTTACACAGTCAGGGTATTAATATTTGTGGCCATAGGTCTTTTAGGTATCAGTCCTGGGGACACCACCATTTCTGCAATTGTTTACCACAAACAGAAACGTACAAGGGCACTTTGGTCTCTCAGAAGAGCCATCAAGAAGCTTCTTCTCCTTATACTGTTGTGTTCTGGCAATGTTGAACTTATCCCAGGTCCCCCTGCAAATATTACAGCCCTGGCTGACTTACCCATCCTCAAAGGGGTGAGCTTTATGTATGTTAATGTGTCTAGTCTATTAAAAAAACTTGCATCTGGATTGGTCACGTGATGCGTCAGAGCGGGTAAGACGTAGTACTCTCAGCTCCATTCCTCAGCTCCTAAATTACCACTTGTTTATAGCCATTCTAACCCTCCAAAGTTAACTGTCTCATTCCTAAAAGTTTGCTAATATCTCCGAGGCACCGCCAGAAAGTTTGCTTCTCTTTTATGTGCTTACTCACAAGCTCTCTGCAATTGCTCAGAATGGAGGTGGAAATGCAGCCTGTGGGGCCTTCTCACACTCCCTGACCATGCCGGAGAAGTCTAAAGCCACTAAAAAGCCAAAAACCCAGCCAGTTACTGCTTCTAAGACAACATCACCTCCGGTCCCTCTAACTGAGGAAAAATTTTTGACTGAACTGTCTCCCTTGAAAGAAGCACTGATTGGAATCACCAAACAGCTCACCAACCTACAACAGATCTCTGAGTCCTTGTCTCACCAGATGGGGAATGTCAAAGTACGGGTGAGCTCCCTGGACAACTGGCGCTCTCGCCAAGAAAATGATGCCATGCTGGTTCGCTGAAAAATCACAAAGTTGGAAGAAAAAATAGAGGATCTTGAGGGTTGCAGCAGGAGGAACAGCCTCCTTATTATTGGGCTCCCGGAGGGAGCTGAAGGGCAAAACCCTATCCACTTTACCCAGACATTTAATGAGAAGATAGCTAGACCCTCACCCAATGGGCTGAGCTATATAATCGAAAGGGCTCACAGAGCATTGTGACCGATGCCAGCCCCTAATTCACCACCTCACCAGCTCATATTCAGGTTGCTGAATTATTTGGACAAAATGCATATCCTTGCTAAGCTCCGAGAGATGAAGGAAATTCTGTGGGAGGGAGTTAAACTTCATATCTTTCAGGACCTCCCAAAGTCAGCCAGGCTGAAGAGAGCAGAATTCAACCCCATCATATCTAAGCTTATGGCAGCTGGCCTACGCTTTAAAATGCTATACCCTGCTAAGTTACAAGTTTTTTACCAGAGTTCCATGAGGTCCTTTGACTCAGATGCTCAAGCAAAACTGGAGCTACCTACCCAATTTCTGGACCTGTTCCAGGCCTCGAAGTGAACTGCATTTGTGCAGACCTGGGTACTCATCTGGCACCTTATGGCTAGAGATTCATATCACTCTGAAATCCATGTAATTTTGGATCTTAATCTCAAGAAGTGCTTTTGCTTTTGTTGAACAACCACCCAAAAGGACTTGTTGGCTCCCAGCTTCTCCTTCAGACTCTCATCCCTCTCCTATTATGGGCATGACATTCCTCTGAACCCTACACCATTCTCTGGACCTACCCTGTGGTTTATAGCGGAGCACTCACACCAACTTGGGATTAGTTCTTGAGAGGCCTTGCACGTGCCATGTACCCATTCTGCGACATGGCTGCATCTGTTTTCTGGGAACCTACACAGGAATGATGACTGGTGGAGGAGTCTCGGGGGTTGCCCATGAGAAATGGGAGGTAGGTCCTCTTGGTCAACTTGGGGGATGTGATGCTTTTGGGGCTGGGGGTTTCTCCATCCATTTCTTGCAGTGCTACAGCTGTCTGATCACCTTTAAAACCTGCCCTGATATCAAATTTGGGGACTTGACAGGGATAGACCCACTCCAAGAACCAGGGTCCGCTTCCAGCCAATGGGAAACCAAGAGCAACAGTACAGAACTGGCACAATGCCAAAGCTATTCATGGAGTTGCTACCTGCTTGGGTCTCCCCAGCAGTAAAACCCGGCAAGACTGTGGTATGGTGGGATGCTGGGGGTTGAAAAGGTGAGTCTGCCCTGTTCCCCCATGACTTATTTTAACTTATGTGAAGTCGGGCATATTGGGACACTGACTAGGGGGTAGTACGCCTCTGAGCGAAGGAACATTCCTCCATTTGGCCTGGGCAGCCCCAGGTCTCTAATAGTAACTGCCTCGGGGGGATGATCGAGCAGTGGCTCTGTATGTCAATGGAGGCCTTAGGCTGGAGGTCTTCTGGTTGGAGAACTGACTTTCAGGGTGCGTCATGAGGGGAGTGGGGGAGTCAAACTGGCCTCAGGGGCTCCTGGTCCCACCAGCTGTACCCTGGAGGATCCCTTATCTGGACTCACGGAGCCCTCGTGGCTCCACCTCTACATACCCTTGAGGGGAGCCCTACTGGTCGCTCTAGCCATTCTTCAGGCAGAGACCTCAGAACTTCTCCACTTTTGTCAAGTTCATGAGGGTGTCTTCCTCAAGAAACTAGACATGTTGGAGATCTGGGGACAATAGAGAGCAATAGAGTTGTTTTATTGACTATTAGCTCTAGTTTAGCACTAGATAAGTTATGGCTATTATGTTCCTTAACAGTTGCAGGTTCTATACGAGCTGGGGGGAGGGACGGGAGGGCCTGCTCCAAAGTAGGAAATCATCACGGACAAGGATATCAATCAATCAATCAAGTCTTTATTTAACCAGGCGTTCATCATTGAGCAGAAGCTCATTTGCAAGATGGACCTGGGTGGAGCATGAACAATTGTATATACAGGTCAACACAGGTATTTACAAGGCAATACAGATAATACTCTTTACAGAGAGGAAGAAAAATAAGTTCATATGTACATAGAATTATATAGATATTGTACAGATAACATGGTATTTACATACATGGAAGTGTCTATAGGAAGATAAAGCAGGTAATCTAAGGTTGCAGGAGGAAGTAACGGAAGAAAAAAATAAAAATAAAAATATACACCAGGTAGAGGTGAAGGTAGGGGGGAAGGGAGGGAGGTAGGGGAAGAAAGGCTAGGAGGGCACGGTGCACAGAGAGGAGTTGGTAAAATGGGATGTAGAGAAGGTGGATGGAGAAAAAGAATATGTGTGAGCCCCGGGATTGAATGCTATAAAGTACAGAGCATGGTAGGATGTCACAACCCAGGGTAGTGAGCTCCTATCCGAGGTTAGGAATGGAAGAATAAGGGGATGGACAGGCCTAGTGTTGATAAGACAGGGGGATAAGAGAGAGAGAACAATTAGGCTGGTGAGGAGCAAGCTGGGGGGTCAGTACTTAAAATTGGGTCTAGGCATGGCTATATACCAGTGCAGACACCGGTACTGGGTCTGAGTGGGTGAAGCAGTTACATACTTCTCTGATTGTACAGAAATAAAGCATCTTGAAGGCATTTATACCGATTAGAGTGCTTAATTTGAGGGTTTTGTAGATCATTCCATAAGGTAGGTAGCACGAAGCTTATGGCTGCCCCGTCAAGTGGATTTTGCTTTGGGTACTTTTAAGTGTAATAGCTGAGTAACTTCTTAATGCGTATTTCCAATTGTACTCAGGGAAGACAGCAGGAGATATAGTAAGGCAGTTTATTAGAGATGGCTCTATAGGCCCAGAGGGGCGTTTCTGTGGCCTGAACTTTAGTGATGTCCACCCCACTGCGCATATAGGGTGCAGTGATGCGTGTCGAAGGGAGTCCCGTTATAAACCTCAGTGCTCGATGGTAGAGTGTGTCCAGTTTAGCCATGTAAGAGTTGGGGCATTGGCTGTAAGGAAATCAGCGTAATCAACCAATGATAGGAAAATGGATTGGACCAGTTGTTTCTTGGCATCTCTGGTGAGAAATTGGTTGATTCTAAAAACAGTCAAGTCTTTGTCAAGTCGTTTTAGCAAGTCCTCGATATGTTCAATGAAGGAGAGTCTTTGGTCTATCCAAACTCCCAGATACTTGAATTTTGTAACAAATTCTAGTTTTTCACCTAGAACTGTGGTAATTTGGGGAACTGTCCCACTGGACACAGGGTTAGCTGTACGGATAAAAGGGGAGAGGACCATCGCTTTAGTTTTTTTGGCATTAAGGAGTAGCTTTTTTTGGAGGAGTTGGCTTTGCAAAAGGTTGAATTCTGACTGTAGGTCATTGCAGGCAGCTTCAGGTGTTGGGAGACTCAAGTAGAGAACTGTATCATCTGCAAACAGTTGGATGTTGGCTTCTTTTATACAGTAGTCGATGTTATTAATGTAGATTGCAAAAGTAAGGGCTCTAATATAGAACCTGAGGTACCCTCTTTGCAGAGTTTTTATGGGGACAGGCCTCCTTCGGCTTTAACTTGTTGAAGGTGCCCTGTAAGATAGTCAGTAAACCAATGCAGAGAGGAGGGGTCCACACCTATGGTTTGAAGGGAGGAGAGGAGTAGACTATGGTCGACGGTGTCAAAAGCCTTGCTTAGATCAAGGAAAACAGCACAAATAAAGTTTTTGCTCTCAAGATTACGCTGCCAGTCATTAGTAACTTTGGTGAGGGCTGAGATAGTGCTATGTTTAGCTCTGAATCCAGACTGCATATGATTTAGCAGTTCCCTAGACTCAAGGTGAGTCCTCAGCTGTGCATTTACGATTTTCTCTAGGAGCTTGGACAGGACCGGAAGGAGAGAAATTGGCCTGTAGTTATTGAGATCACCAGGGTCACCTGATTTGAACAGTGGTATGACATGTGCTGTCTTCCATATAGGTGGTAAGGTACCCTGAGACAGGGATAAGTTAAAAAGGTGGGTGACAGGTATTGCTAGTACGTAGTAGGCAATTTTTAGGAAGTGAGGGTCAAGGGTGTTGGCCCCAGCACTTTTTCTAGTATCCAACTGAAGCAATAGGTCCTCTACCTCTTTCAGTGGGGCAGGTTGAAGCGAGAAAGGCGGCGAAGCTATCGGAGTTTCAGGCAGTTGGCTGGCAGTCTGGGAGTGAAGTATGTTTGCAGGGAGTTATCAAATGCCATGCCTGCAGTAGCAAAGTGGTTATTGAATCGTCAAGTATATCCATCTTTTCGGTTATAGTCAAGTTGCCAGAGGTAATCTTGGTCGGGAGTGAATTTCCTGGGAGAGGCCTAGCAGATCATTGATTGTGTTCCAGAGCTTGATTGGGCTCTTGTGGCAGAGTCAAGTTTGGATTTGAAGAAGGTGGCCTTTGATTCTCTGATTGTTTTGGTACATAAATTTCGTAGTCTCCTGAACTGGTTCCAATCCTCTGCAGTGTTCAGTTTGCGTGCTTTTTTCCAGAGCTTATCTCTTTCTAGAAGCAAGAACTTGATCTGAGGGGTGAACCATTTACAGGTTTTGGTCCTAGTTCGAACTTTAATCAGGGGAGCATACTTATTAAGGGCCCTTGATAGAATGTTGTGGAAGATATTGTAAGCTGACGTAATTGTTTTGGCCATGTAGAAATCTTGCCACTGAGGGGAGTACTTAAGCTTGTTTAGGTAGGCATGTTCATTGAAGCTGCGCCTGGATCTCTTCATAGAGAACTTGCTGATGGGTGCTGGGTTGTTGGTGGATCTTACTCCCTCAATAAAACAATGGTCGCTGGCATCTGAGAAGAAGACATCAGCATGGGAGAAGAGATGAGGTTTGCTCACCATTAGCACATCCAAAAGTGTACTTTTACTGGGGTTCTTCACGTTTGGGCATGTTGGTTCAGTAATAAGTTGTGTCAGCCCATGTTCATCACAGAAGGATGCAAGGGGGGCAGCTGTGTTAGAGAGCCAGTCAAAGTTGAGGTCTCCTAAAATAATAGTTTCTGGCAGCCCCTGTCCCAACTTGTCACTTAGATATGACATAAGCTGTAGGCCAGCAGACGGTGGTCTGTAGCATCCTATTATGCAGAGTGCAGTAGTCTGTGTAATTTCCACTTTGAGAATTAGGCATTCGAATTCATTGGCGACAGATGCCGAGGATAAGCAGAAGGCAGAAAATGTGTCTTTAACGTGAGATAGCTACCCCTCCTCTGGCATGCCTATCAGCTCTGAACAAGGCATAGTTGGATATGTTTACTTCTCTATCAGTGATGCTGGGCTAGCCAAGTTTCAGAAATCACAAGTATGTCAGGAGAAGTATGATTTACCCAGGTTTGTATTAAGGTCATCTTTTAAGGAGACTACATCGTTAATATGCAAGAAGCTTATTCCTTTTAAATTTGCTAGTTCTGCTGGCAAGCGCAAAAGCTTCTGGGGGCCAGGGTTGAGTTCTCGTTGCCTGAACGTAGTAGGAGGATAAGTAGGATTTTTCTAAGAGCTAATTATAAGCTTGTAATTCCTGCCTTTCTCCCGTCTAGTAGATGTGAGGTTTTTAGGGACTGGAAAGTAGCCACCATAGAAGAGCTGATCTGTTGTAGCAAGAGTTAGTACCCCTACCACAATAGGCGGGGAGGAGATAGAAGTCTGCGTGGTGGGAGGTGAGCCTTGTGGTGGGGGAGTGTTATAAGTACTACTGGTATGTGTGGTCCAAGAGCAGGGTTCGAGGCATTGGTACTTGGAATCACGGAGGATAGTTTAGAGGAGCGGCCTTTAGGGCCGGGGGTAAGACTTACGTATATAGTTGCTGGAGTTGGGAGGATGGGGTGGGATGTTCCTTAGGAGGCCTTATTGTTTATGTTGACATTTCATTTGGTACCAATATTGTTGTTGTATTGAGGGCAGGGGGAAGGGGAAGGATGGGGTAGTGGTTGGGAAGGAAGTCTGGAGCATACAGGCGAGCACTGCATATACGAATGGAGGCTTGGGCAAAGGAAATCTGTACATCATGGGGTCTCTATTTAAATTTCTATCTTGGAATGTAAATGGGGCTAACATTAAATGTAAACAATACACGATAGTCTGACACATCAAAAAATATCAACCTAATGTGGTGTTCTTACAAGAAACTCACCTGAAACAGGAGGATATATTGCTCTTCCGAAGGGAATAGATGGGTCAAGTGTATGGGGTGGGGTCCAGCAGTAAAAAGGGAGGTGTTTGCATCTTGATTGACAGGAAGACCCCTTCCAGCTAATAGATGAATATAACGACCCAGATGGCAGGTTCACTCTGATATGGGGCTGACTTGGACTCACAGAAGTTTTGCTAGGTGGAATTTATGGTACCAATACTGATTCCGCGGGCTTCTTCACTAAACTCTTTACTCACCTCTCTACATTTCCCAGCTCCCCCATTCTATTGGGGGAAGATTGGAATCTGGTATATCAGAATGTTACCAACAGCTCAGGCAAAAATCAGAAAGGGCTATCACTGGCCCAAAGGGGACTTAGGGAACTCATGGACACGCTAGGTCTGGGAGAACATTGGTACATTCTTCACCCGGCAGACAAACAATATACTTTTCACTCTCTTCCACATAACTCCTTCTCCTGAATTGATTATTTCCTGACATCTATGTCTAACCTTTTGAGGTTAGTGTCCTGTGATATTTTACCCACGGTTTTATCAGACCATGCCTCGATTTATATGGAGCATACCCTGGGGGGGGGGGCCAGACGATCGGGATCGAACCTGGTGATTCAATCCAGGGATTTTGCAAGATGATCAGGTTGTTAAGTCACTTTCTGCCTTCATCCAGAATTTCTTTAAAGATAATGTGAGTATGGTGGCCTCTCTTGACATGCTATGGGGAGTGGCAAAATGCACAATTGGGGCGAATGAATTACAATCGCCTCCAAAATTAGAAAACTGAGTGAGGAATCCACTAAGAAATTCCTTGATCAAATCAGGGCTCTGGAATGAGAACTCTCCTCTTCTTCTGATGCGAGCACCTGGGCTAAACTTAATACTCTCAGGGCTCAATATTTTGGGTTGTTAGCAGCAAAAGCAGGTACAGCACTGCAAAGGGTTAAATTCCGATACTTGGAGTTGGGGGAGAAGACAGGCAAGCTATTGGTGATGCAGCATAGGCATCTAGAGGCTCAGAGCATGGTCCAGAGCCTCCAACCCACAAAAGGTGGGCCAACCCTTACCAAGCCTAGAGAGACAGTGGAAACCTTTAAACAATATTATGAAAGTCTCTACTCACCGGATAATGAGGCCCTGCCCAACTCTACTCTCATTGATCAGTTTTTGGACTCTGCGTCCCTACATAGCCTCACTCAAGCCTAGCAGATGGTCTTAAGTGCCCCTATCTCAACTATGGAAGCTAGACATGTTATAAGACAATTAATTACCTAAGGATAAAGCCCCTGGCCCAGATGGGTTTAACAATTCCTTCTATGCAGCTTTTGTAGAAGAGCTAGCCCCCTTTCTCTCGAAAATTTTCAACTCATTACAATCTTCTGGCATCTCAGATTTCTCATGCACTCAGGCCTGGATCTCAGTCATCCCGAAACCAGGAAAGTCCCATTTAGCCCCAGGTAATTACAGCCCCATTTCATTGTTGAATTCTGATGAAAAGATCTTGGCTAAAATTCTGGCAAACCGACTTTACCAGGTCTGACAAAGCCTAGTAAGTCATTCGCAGGTGGGCTTTGTAGCAGGGAGACTTTCCTCAGATCACACATATAAGATACTTTATCTTATAGCATCGGCAGGCGATAGTCCTATTCCCTCGGTCCTAATTTCACCCAATGCCGAAAAGTCATTTGACCGAGTTTTTTGGCCCTTTCTCTTTGCAGTGCTAGGTAAATTCAGCTTCCCGTCTTCATTCTGCGATATGCTGCTGGCACTATATGTGTGCCCCACGGCCAGAGTTCACTGCAATGGAGTCCTCTCTACCCCATTTCCTCTCTCTCGGGGCACTAGACAGGGCTTTCCCCAATCCCCATTTCTTTTTAACCTTTAGTTAGAACCCCTGATCCAATTCTTGCAGTCAAGCAAAGAAGTTCAAGGAGTCGAGGTGGGCCAGGTCTCATTCTCTCCCTCTGCATATGTGGACGACCTTTTGTTGCACCTCAAAAATCCACAGAAGTCAATACCTGCTGTGATATACATTATCAGCCACTTCTCGTTGGTTTCGGGGTATAAACTAAATTTAGAAAAAAAACAGTGTTACGCCCTTTAATCATCTGGTTCAGAAACACTGTATCACTAATCTAGGTCTGATATGGGAACCCACGGCCCTCACCTACCTTGGCATCAAACTTCCAAGCAACCTCACACATTTGGTTAAATTCCATCTTCCCCCAATTTGTCATACTATTAAAACAGATTTACTAAGGTGGAGACATCTTCCCCTTTCTCTGTGGGGATGAATAAACATGATCAAAATGAACGTTTTGCCATGTTTGTTATACCCATTTAGTATGATATGCCCGTATCTTACTAAAAGGTGGTTTTCTAAATTGCAATCTACAGTTTCTGACTTTCTCTGGCAGGGGAAAGTGGTGCAAAGGGCACGCTCCAAACTGACCTTCCCAAAGGAGGTGGGCGGCCTTCATCTGCCAAATGTTTTTTATATTACTGCACGATTCATTGTAGTAAAATTTTCAGATGGAGCTCAAATAAGGTTGGGAACTCCACCACCGAATATCTCCCCCAATGGTTATTTTTAGAACAACAGCTCTGCCGGATCCAAGGCACAGACTTAAAATCCCTTCTCTATGTCAAACCGTCAGCTCTGCCCCATACCTTAAAGACTCCCCCTCTGTGGTGGTCTCCTTCTTACTCCTGGGCCTGAATAAGGACATAGATCAGCCAATACTTGGTAATCCACATTTTAAGATTGCTAGTTGTATCATCCCAGAGGCGTTTTGCCCTAAATTATGGGGGGCTCCGGTCTTCTCATTGCTGCTAAATGGCAACCTAAGCTCAGTGAGAGATCTCCAGATTAAGTTCTCAACTCCCCCACTGCATGCCTTTAAACATTTACAGCTGAGGAAGATACTTGCTTCCTTTATAGGCCCACCTCCATGGCAGCACCCAGCAAACCACCTGAAGCAATCTTTATTGGAAATAGCCTCCCAACCCCATGTAATTTCTCTGTTTTATAAAGCTTTACAGATGCACAAGCCTTTTTCCCCTCAGGGCATTTGCTATTACTGGCAGCAGGAACTAAACCTTGCCATTGAAAACAAAGAGTGCAAAAGGCTATGGCAGAGACTATACAAGTATATAAAACAAAATTGGTTAAGATTACAGCAGTTTCGCATTTTACATAACTTATACTTCTCCCCGGCCTGACTATATCGGATGGGGAAACTAAACTCTCCTCTATGCACATCTTGCAGAAAAACAGAGGGGACGACCAATCATCTCTTTTGGGACTGTGACCGAGTTGTCCCCCTTTGGGAAAGAATCAAAGAGTCTGTAGATCCCATGCTTAACTTACAGCCCTATTTCACTCCGCAGATTTGTTTACTGGGTCTCTTTCCTACTGATATGCTGGGCGTCCACATGGCACACATGGTCCTTATTTTGGCAGTGGTGAAACTGATCATCACCCATCATTGGATTGACCAACAAAGCCCACCCTTTCAAGAATGGCATGCAGAAATACTCCAAGCATTGGAGCTAGAGAAGCATATAGCTCAAAGACATGACCAACAAAGGACCTTCGGTAACAGATGGGGCCAAGTAATGGCTCTGATACCCATTTTACATAATAGTCGGGTGCCCACATGACTATTAGGAGGAATGAGGGTTTCCCTCACTCCCTAGGTATGGGAGCCCTGAAGCTCATGGCTCAAAAGCCGACCAGTTTGCCCCAGCCTCCATTCTTTAGGTAACATACAGTACACATTATCACCTTCCTTCACTCATTGTCTAACTTATGCTCCAGGACAGGTGGGGTGGGGTGTTGGCAGGAAGGTTGAGAGGGAGGGTTGGGGGAATTAGATACTTAAGATAGATAAGTTTCATTTCCTGTTACCAGGCCTCCTGCTGATAACTCTGTAATACTTCGATGTTGGAGGACCTTCATTTTTCCTGTAGACAGCTCACTAGTTTAAGCTATGGTTCACAACCTCTCTTGTATGCATTTATGTTCAGAAGGAGCAGCTACTCATAATTGCCGATTGCCTCCTTTTATTTTATTTTTTTTGGTACTGTTGAAAAAATTGGAAAATCAATAAAGTGTACTGAATTGAAAAAAAAAGTACTTGCATCTATCCAGGCCTGGGTCTGTCATACTATGCCTGATGTCCTGGTGGTCACGGAGTCATGGCTGAAACCTGGAATTGTTGATCCAGAGGCAAATATCCCCTCTTACTCCCTTTTTAGAATTGACAGGCTGACTAGAGGAGGAGGAGTTGTGCCAAGGATAAATTCTCTGCATCAATCATTGACTCAACCTCAATTCATAAAGAGTTTTAAAGTCTGTCCCTCAAACTTGAAATATCCCCCACTACCTCACTCTGTGTTATTAGGTGCTATAGGTCCCCCCCCGTCGGCAGGATAACAGCTCCTGAACCACCTTCTCAACTCCCTGGGTACTTCGCCCTCTGAGTTTATCATCTTAAGAGATCTTAACTTGAACAGTTCCTCAAGTGCCTCTTTACCACTTAAAAATATTTGTGACACACTCGGCTTGTCTCAGCTTATTACTGAAGTTAAGTGTCCTAATAAGATCCTTAACAATAGCATCTAACTGAACCTCATTATGGTTAGCAAACTGCATCTATTTTCCCACACAGGAGTTTTTTTCTCTGACATTAGCGACTTTATTTTATTGCCTGTGTAAGATATATCTCTAAAATAGCATCTACATCCAAATTTACCTTTAAAAGATGTCAGCGTAACTTTGACCCTTATGCTTTCATCACAGATCTACACTCCTCCCTGTGCTGGCAAGACTTCTACCAGGCAAAGTCCGTGAACAGGACCTATGACATCTTCCATGAAATTGTACAGGGGGTACTAGACAAACACGCTCCCATAGTTAAAATCTGTGCCAAGAAAAAATCATGCCAATGGTTCTTAGCACAAATAAAGTCCACCTTGCTTGAGAGAGACTCACTCTGGAAAAAGACCAGGAAAACCAATCTCCCAGCAGACTGGTTATCATTTAGGAAGGCTAGGAACTATTACACCAAAATGGTCAGAGAAGCTAAGGCTAACTTCTACTGAACAGAACTTGATGCTGTTTGTAACTGCTCAGCTAAACATAGAAATATAGAATATGATGGCAGATGAGGACCGCTTGGCCCACCCAGTCTGCCCATTTCCCTACCTAATGGATAAGCTGCAAATCCTAGTTAACCAGCAGGCTACTTCTTTCTACCCCCAACCCCTAGAATTGCCTTATGGCTGTCCCATGCATGCTTGAATTCAACCACTGTTTTTGACTCCACAACCTCCTCTGGAAGGCCATTCCATGCATCCACAACCCTCTCTGTGAAAAATACTTTCTTACATTACTTCTGAGCCCGCCTCCATCTTCAAATTGTGCCCCTTGTTCTTGCACACCTCTTTTTTTGAAAGATGCTACCCTCTTGGACTTTGTTGATTCCCTTGAGGTACTTGAAAGTTTCTATTATGTCCCCTCCCTCCTTTCCTCGAGGCTATACATATTAAGCTCCTTTAGTCTCTCTTCATATGTCTTCCGGTGCAGGCAGCTGCACCATTTTAGTTGCCCTCCTCTGGACAGCTTCCATCTTGTCTATGTCCTTGCGGAGATTGGTCTCCAGAACTGCACACAGTACTCCAGATGGGGTCTCACCAGCTGTCTGTACAGAGGGATAACAACTTCCTGTTTTCTACTGGTGATGCCTCTCCCTATGCATCCCAGTATCCCCTCAGCCCTCCTTACTGCCCTCTCACATTGCTTGCCCACCTTTAAGTCATCTGATATGACTACCCCCAGGTCCCTTTCCATTTTTGTTGTTGTTAGTATCTCACCCCCCATTGTGTACTCTTCCCCTGGGTTTTTGTTTCCCAGGTGCATTACCTTGCACTTCTTAGCATTACTTCTAAGCTGCCATACATTTGACCATTCCTCTAACCTTGCCAAGTCTCTTCTCATCCTTTCCACCCCACCTTGTGCATCAACTCTTTTGCAGATCTTTGTGTCATCTGCAAAGAGACATACTTTTCCTTCCAGTCCCTCTGCAATGTCACTTACAAAGACATTGAAGAGGACTGGTCCTAATACTGAACCCTGTGGTAGCCCACTAGTAACCCCTCTTCAGAGTGGACTCATTTACTATTAGTCTCTGTGTCCTATTCTCCAGCCAATTCTTTACCCAGGCTATCATCTTGGGACCCACTCCCAGGCTGGCTAACTTGTATATTAATCTTTTGTGTGGGACTGAGTCAAATGCCTTGCTAAAGTCTAGGTAAGCCATGTCCACAGCCCCTCCCTGATCTACTACTTTGGTCACCCAGTCAAAGAAATATATTAGATTCATCTGGCATGACCTTCCTGCTGTGAATCCATGCTGCCTTGGGTCCTGTGCCCTTCTGGCCTCTAGGTACTCGACAAGTCTTTCCTTCAGAAGTGATTCCATCATTTTCCCTATCACTGAGGTTAAACTAACAGGTCTGTGGTTTCCTGCTTCTGCTCTGCTCCCACTTTTGTGAAGGGAATCACATCTGCCCTCCTCCAGTCCCTCAGGTACCACCCCATCCTCCCATGATTTGTTAAAGAGGGTAGTCAGTGGTGTCACTAGTTCTACCATTAGTTCTTTTAGAATTCTGGGATGAATCCCATCAGGCCCCACTGCTTTGTCCACCTTCAGTTTTAAGAGTTCTTTCAGAACCCTTTCTTCTGTAAATGGGCTCATATCAACTTCTGTATCCCGAGTGTTTCTATTGTTTGTTTTAGGTACCTCCCCCTCTTCATTTGTAAATACTGAGCAAAAATATTTTAGTATATCATCCTTTTCACAGTCACCCTCTGCCCACCCCCTTCCCTTTATTAAGCCTCACTATCCCTCCCTTAGTCTTCCTTCGCTCCCTGATGTACCTAAAAAAGATTTTATCCCCATTCTTAACTGAGTTGGCTATCTTTTCCTCAGTTCGGGCCTTTGCTGTTCTGACTGCCTTTCCAGCTTCCTTTTGCTTTAACTGATACAATTCTCTGTCCTGCTCCTTCTGTGATTCCTTGTACTTTCTGAATGCTTTCTTTTTCTCTTGAACCTTCACTGCCACCTCTTTTGAGAACCATAGTGGTTTCTTATATCGTTTTATTTTATTTGCTTCACACAAAGGCTTGTTACCTCTGTGATGGCAGTTTTTATTATTCCCCATTGTTCTTCCACCCCTCCTTCCTGCCCATTTGCTAGTGCATTCCTTAGGAACTCACCCATTTTGGCAAAGTCAGCCCTCCTGAAGTCCAGTACTTTTGCCTTTGTATGGCTTGACTCTATTGCTGTGTTTATAGTGAACCATACTGTTTGATGGTCGCTAGTTCCCAGATGGCTACCCACTTCTACATCTGTGATCCTCTCTCCATCTCCATTTGAGAGGACCAGGTCTAAGATTTCTCCCTCTCGAGTGGGTTCCAATACTAGTTGTCTAAGGCATGCCCCCTGTAGGGCATCTAGAATAACCCCACTCTTAGAAGTGGCTGCTGCAACTGCACTCCAGTTAACATCTGGCATATTCAGATCACCCATCAGCAATATCTTCCCTTTATCTGCCATTCTAAGTATACTTTCTATCATTTCCTTGTCCATTTCCTCCCTGAGTTTTGGAGCACCTTAAAGGAAGTGGAAGGCCATTCACCTGGAAATGCCCTTCCAGCATGCCAATTACCCACCTTTGTAATCGATCTATCTCTCAGGGTGTCCTTCCCTCCATATGGAAAACTATGCATGTTATTCCCCTTTTTTAAATCTGGAGAGCACAGTGACCTAAACAATTATAGACCTATTTCGATACTCCCCATCCTGCCTAAATTGTTAGAAAAAATTGTGAGGTCCCAACTAAGGAATTACCTGGAATTATAATCTCCTTAACTCTTTGCAGTCTGGCTTCAGACCATGGCATAGCACCATTTCGGCACTTGTTAAGGTTACGAATGACTGGCAGCATGAACTTGATGCCAAAATCTTTGTGCAGTATTTTTAGACCTTTGCAAGGTGTTCAATACTGTTGACCATGTCCTGCTTCTCCTTTCCCTCAGGAACACTGGACTGGACCACCTTTCCTTGAGATGGTTCTCTAATTATCTAGTAGATCAGTTCCAGCAGGTCAAAGCAGAAGGGGGAACTCTCTCCACTTAAGCCCCTCCTGAGAGGCCTACCACAGAGTTTGATACTAGGCCCCTTTGCTTTTCACAATATATATTAACAGTATAGACGCCTGCATCAAAAATACCAATATACATCTTTTTGCAGATGACATGGTTCTTTACACCAATAGACCTACCCTTGAGGCTGCTTGCAGTCAAGTTCAACAGGATTTCAATCTTCTGCAACATCAGCTTCTTAACCAAAAGCTACTTCTAAATGCCAAAAAAACTAAGGCAATGTTCTTCTCCCCCCTTGCACCTTCAAGATATCCAGCTTTACTTGGAACACTGCCTCCGATCACCACCCTTCTTGGCGAACCTCTGGAGTATGTATCCAAGTTTAAGTACCTGAGGGTATGGATTGACCACAGGCTCTCTTTTCTCGACCACATCAAAGAACTGTCAAAAAAGCTTAGGCAGAGGTTGGGCCTGTTTTATAGGATTAAGCATCTTCTTACAAGAGATGCCAAGAAAAGACTGGTCCAAACCACCTTCCTCTCCATCCTGGATTACACAGACTTTCTGCACAGCCAGGGCCCAGCTGCTGTGCTCTCAAAACTGGACATGCTTTATCATAGAACCCTAAGGTTTATCACCGATCTTCCTTACAATACACACAACTGCTCTCTATACAATGCCATGGGAAGGACATCTCTCACTTACAGAAGACAAAGAAATGCCTTCCTCTGGACCTTCAGAGCTATCGCCAAAAAGCTGCCTTAATATAGCTTGGATTGTTTACCCCTAAGTGTGATAGGTACGTATACGCTGAGAAGTGCCTCCTATATCTACCTAGCAGTGCCAAAGGTCAAATCATGCTTTGTTAGGGCTTCCATAAGCCATATGTTACCTGTGTGCTGGAACACACTGCAAAAAACCTTGAAATTGGCCCACAGCATCAGCATAGCAGCATTTAAAATGCTCTGTGTTCGTTCATTTAAGGAAACTTGCAATTGTTTCTTCTGTTCTCCTCCTCACTGCCTCAGTGACCTGCCAGTCACCTGTTTGATTAAATTTTACATTTACTACCCTGTCTTTTTGATCCCTTCCCCTCCCTCTTTAACCTTTTCATAGCATTCCTTTTTTGCTTTTCCTTGTGTAGCCTGCTCCCTTGCATAGGTTTCAGTGGTCTTAAAGTAGCAGTACCTCTTGTTCACATGCTCCTACCTCCCTGGTCCTGGGGCATTCACCTTACCTACTGCCTCTCCTCACTCCCCTTATCTGGAGCCTGTCCTGACCCATGGCCCTGGTATCACTATTTGCTGCTATGACCATTACGGGTTCCCCTGCCCTCCTCCCTCCCTCTTTAACCTTCACAACTCCCTTCCTTTTTCTTATCAGTTTCCTATCTTCCCTTTCTGCCCCCTCTCCCTCATGTTTGCTCTTCTGCCTTCATCACACCATAGTGTCCAGTCTTGACTATAACCTGTATTTATCTGCTCATGTGTGTATATAGCACTCATGCACTACCACTGTCATTACCCTGTGTATTATATTTAGCTCTATGTTAGTTAGTTATTTATATATTGTGTGATTTTATTGTGTTCAAAGTGCTGTGTAATGTTCTTGTATCCTGTCTGGGTCCATCTCGCTTTGCTCGATGATGTTCATTTGGTTAAAGATTTTGATTGATTGATTGATTGATTGATTGACAATAACACAAATCCAGGTAAGTGTTCACTGCTGTCAGGTGGTTTTATTATGCTATTATAACTACAATCAGGGTATTTGCACACCCAATATATTATTGAAACACAAAATATATGAAAAATGATCAGTACAATTCTTATTAGTGTCAGTGTCAGTGGCTCAGTAGGTAGCACACTCGCCTCTGAGGCCGGGAGATCAGAGGGCTGTGGGTTCAGTTCCCACATCTGGCACTTGGGTTAATATCCCAGTACTGACACTGTAGTGCAGCATGAGAGGGGTGCTGCATTTCTGAGATGCCGTCTTTCGGATGAGACGTTAAACCGAGGTCCCATCTGCCTGGATTGGTGGTAGTTCAGGTGGATGTTAAAGATCCCATGGCACTTATCAAAAAGAGTAGGGGATTTCCCCGGTGTCCTGGCCAAATTTCCCTCATTCAGTAAAAATACCACCAACAGCTTAATCTGGTTCAAGGTCAGTTGGCATTCATCTGTATCCCCCTCCCCCGGGTTGTGCCTGAAAATAGGCAGGATTTGTCTAGTGCTCTTACCCGGTCAACAAAAGCTAAATAAATAATAAATAAATAAATAAAATAAATATTAGAAAAACTTTTTACATTATGTCATGACAAAATTATCTTCTTCTTATATAGTACAGGCAGTAAGCAGATGTCTGTTATGTGAGTCTAATAGTTCTCTCCTAATAAAAATTCCTAACCAACCTAAGTCCTACAGTCTACCTAAATGAATATTCCCAACTATATCCTAAAACCAGCTGACATGTTAGAGGTAAAAGAAGCCCAGTCTTACCACCCTACTGGAGTTGCCATGCAGTCTTAGCCAGAAAAAGAAGAGCCCACCTGGGACACGGAGTGATAGCTTCTCAGGAACATATTTGAAGTGTCTCCCTGAGGGACTAAAACCCTGGGATCTTATAGTCTAGTTTGGAAATAGTTTTTCCAGAGGGCATCGATCACATCATGGTTGTCTGATCTTGTAGTTGCTTTTCTGACTGACATCCAAGTAACAAAACATTTCAGGATATAGGACTTTTATCCCCCCACAATTCCACAGGGTTTAGGAACATAGAGACAGATATTGCCAGAAGAAAATGACCATTTGTCTCACCCAGTCTGCCCAGATGTTCACTGCCTCATCTCTCTCTCTGCAGACCCTAATGGTAGTCCATTAGTGTGCTGACTCATTACTGGCACAGTAAAAATGTCACCAGGATATTGCTGCAGGCTTCCAGGGCCTTACTGGGTCAGTATCTTGCATGCTGTACCATGCACATCAAAACTGCACAACATGAACAGCACGGTCAGGAAGAGCGAGAGGGTGCGAAAGGGTGTATGTGTGGTAATGCACCCTCTCACTGTTCCCAGGCAGAGAATAAGACATCTGCTGGGAGGAGGGGCCGATGATCAGCTGCCATAGCTCAACAAGATGAGTCACAGGCAGCAAGGGAGGCAGTGCATCTCTGGACCGGGTTCGATTCCCAGTCCAAGATGCATGACACATTTTCATTTTTCACACTTTGTGCAATTTTAAGTGTTGGCCCTCCTGAGTTGGACATTTCAGTTTGGGGAGGTTCAGGGGAAACAGCCCCCCATAACGGGGGTACGGGAGCTCTGGGCAGAGTCCCCCACAAGACATGCAGTAATCAAGTTGGAAATATACCACACTGTATTGGTAGCATGGTATATTGCTGCACTGTAATGTCTTGTGACATTATGGCCTCCGAGGCTACCTTGATATTTTTCCCCCTTGGTATTGTGAGCGTAAGTGATGTTACAGCATGGAGGGATTTACAATGTACGACTAGTGTTAGTAAACTTGCTCACAACAAAGCTTATGCTGCTCCTGTAATTCTTTTCTGTCTTCCTATTTGCCTTCTCCACATTTCTAGGATGTGGAGTTTGTTATAATAAATTCTGGGGGGGGGGCACAGCCCCCAAAATAATATACTTTGATATCACTTCCTTATCCTGTTGATGTACAAATGTAAAGAAAGGCAGCACTCACTTTTCAGTTTCAGGTGCACAAATGCTTTTTAATCAAAAATAGGTTGAAGAGGCACCTATTTTTGATTAAAAAGCACTTCTGTACCTGAAACTGAAAAGGGAGTGCTGCCTTTCTTTTCATTTATACATTTCAAAAGCTGGCTGCTTTTCTGACAGCACCACCATTCCTGTGCACACCATCTTTTTTGAAAGAAAAAAACCGCCTCCTGTTGCTGTTTACTTGCTATCCCAGCACTGTCTGGAGGTTGCCATGCTGTTCTCCGATGTTTTTTTCTAGGTACAGCACTACAGCGCTACAGCTCCCTGACAGCAAAATGTCACAGTGCTGCATTTGGTGTCGGTGAGTTGCTTGTGCTCTAGTTTACATCGCTGTGTTCTATGTCACGATCAGATTTAAACAAGGGAGATATAGCACTGACCACATACAAACTCTTCTTAATCTCATTTATTTAGCCAAACAGGTGGACACTCCGGTGGCTGCTCTGGCAATTGTTTTTGAGAAGGTGTTTGATTCTGTTGAATGGGACTACCTCCACACTGTACCTGAATGTTTTGATTTTGGACCACACTTTCGGGCTGCCATCATTACTCTCTATACCTTCCCTCATGCACATGTGTTAACCAACTCCATACTATCCAACCCCTTCCATCTCCACAGGGGAACTAGACAGGGGTGCCCCCTTTCTCCCCTTCTATTCATCCTGTCTGTCAAACCCCTAGCAACCACCATCCGACAGGACCCACACATTAGAGGGATACAGTCGGGGAAGTTTCATTACTCCACTTTGATATAAGGAGATGATCTGCTGGTCCCCTTGGAGGATGCACAGTCCTCCATTCCCCCTTTACTGGCCCTTCTAAAACAATTTGCACACATTTCAGGTCTCAAAGTCAACCAAAATAAAACTGAGATACTCCCCCTTAATCGGAAATGCCACCCTCAGAGTATCCCCCAATTTGGTCTTAAGTGGTCACAAGATACCATCCCTTATTTAGGTATCAAGGTAGGGGCCAATACTGACAAATGGTGGCATAACAGTCTAGGCCCCCTGATGTCTGAATGTAAGGGAGAACTACATCGATGGAAATGGCTACATCTCACTATGGCTGGTAAGATTGCAGCCTTCAAAATGTCGATGGCACCTACATTTAGTCACCTAGTATCATACATTCCTTTATATCTACCCCCGGACTGGTACTGGAAGTTGGATAGGATGATTGGCTCTTTCATATGGGGTGCCAACTGGCCACACTACAGATGAAATTTGGTTAGGGCACATTAGACTCCAGGGGGTTGGGGTTTTATTTATTTATTTAAAAGTTTTAACAGGAAAGCATACTGAGTGAACTACCACTCGATTCCAGATGTGTCCTGGGGAAAGGGAACATGGGAGGATACATGAAACATTGTGGGACAATCAACAGAAATACACATACATTAAACCAGGCAGTGGGTAGGCTTTAGAGTGACCTGATACAATACAGACAGAAGCAATGAGCAACTCTGAGTGTGACAAGAGCTGTACAGTTGACAGCCTAGATAAATAATTGCTGGCAATGCCAGCGAGGCTAGTCTATGTATGGGCAGTGCTTGTGGAGAAAAGGAGGGGGTGAGAGGTTATCCACAGGAGCAAGGGGTGGAGAAGTGTACTTTGAGGAGGGAGTTGAGGTGCTGGGTGGAGGAGGCATGCAGAATGTAAGAGGAGAGGGAGTTCCACAGGTTTAGCATGCACCATTTAAATGCTGCCTGACCTACTGCAGTGGACATGTGAGGAACAGACAGGGATCAAGAGTTGTGGTTTCTGAGTGAGTATGCTGGGCCTGGGGCAGGATTAAGGGATGTGGCAAGGTAAGGAGGCAGGGACATATGCCAGAATGTGGCTGTGAGTTTGAAGCAGTGAGACAATCTCCAATCTTGGAGAGACGGGAGATCCAATCATTGATAAAGGGAGCAGTGGTGAGTAGATGGTGGGCTGTCTAGGGTGAAACATCAGAAGGAGTGGAAAAGGGGGTCCAGTCTGGCCACAGTGGTCTTGGGGGCTGCACAATAGACAACATCACCATAATCAAGAATGGGGAGGATCATTTTCTGTATAATTGCTCATCACACCAGCAGGGTGATGCTTGCACAATTGCGATAAAGAGCCCCCAGCTTGGGATGCAGTTTTTTGTGTAGGACATCTATATGAACTGAAAAGTCAAGGTTCTGGTCAAGCCAGACCCCAAGGTATCTGAAGGAAGTGGAGACCTCAAGTAATGCCCCTTCGAGGGTGTGGAAGGAGGAGGTTGAGGGGAGCTGACTTAACCTTTGTCTTGTACCAAAGGTCATGGAGACTGTTTTTTTTGTGTTTCGGAATAGTTGGTTAGGTCTTCCCTGGATGGAGGGGTATAAGTTGCTTACCACTGTTCTCAAGCTCTGAAATGGTTTCAACCCAACTCTAACTGCTCCCCCAGATGGCTAGAGATAAAACAAATATTGGGGTATACCCCTATGTTGGCCTCCCTTTTATGGGCTGACACACCCTATACACGTCAAACTCACCCTACCATAGGCCTCTATATATATTATTGGAAGATATTACACAAAAAAATGGAGACCCTCCCATAACCCCTCCCCCTCACCCCTCTGTGGTGCAATTGTCTTATTAAGATAGGGGGATGCCCTGTATTATGGCCAAAATGGCAGGATAGGGATATATTTTTTCTCAGAGACCTCATGGCCCCCAGCACTAGGGTAGTGGACACCTTCCAAAATCTGCAGTTTCGGTGGTCCCTATCTGCATCTGATTTCTGGAGGTACTTACAGTTAAGGGATGCAGTCAAACCCCTCCTTAACCTCAACACATCCCCAGTCAGAGCCCCCTCTAAACTTAGTTGTTGGCTTTGTTTATCAATGGGGATGGCAAGGGCAATATACACCTCACTGAGGGACTCCCTGCCAAATCCAGCATACTCATCAAAGAGCAAATGGGAAAGGACCTTAAATATACAGATCTCGGACACCCAGTGGGCTCACTGTTGGAATACCAGACACATCCCACACAGGGATGCCTGGAGCAGGTTGATACACAATAAAAATACTGCAGTCTTGGTATAGGACCCCTGCAGTGCTAAAGAAGGCTAAGGTATTGACAAAAGATAACAGTTGGCATTGTCAACAGCCTGGAGGGGACTAATCTCATATCCTCTGGCAATGCCATCTAATATCCCCTGTATGGCTAGGAGTCTCACAAGAGGCCAGCAAGATTCTTCACCATCCTATACCACCCTTAGCCCCCTTGCTGCTGCTTGGCATGAGGTAAGAGGCCCAGTACCTTACTTCTCAGGAGTTCAGATGTCTAATGCTGCTCTGTATGCAGGTGAAATGCATAATTCTTAGCAACTGGAGAAGCCTCACCATATCCACCATTATATAAACTTTCTCAGCCCTTGCAGCACTGCATGAACTGGATAGGTGCTCCCATGTACAATAGCACTAGGACAGGCAGGGAAGTTCCAACAATGCTGGGTACCTTATCTGGCATACCTGGCTCCCAGGGCCGGCATTGGCTGAGAATAATTCACCATAACTACTGGATTACACCTTAACAGCAACTTAATACATGGATATTGACCTTTCTCCTTGTAGTAGATATGTAAGCTGCAGCTATCTTTGTTTTTCATTTATATAGACTGTCTTGTTTATAGTTTGCTTTACAATGCTTTCCTAGCTGGACTACTCTTAGCTTCCTATGTCTCTTATGATTCCAAGATCTCTGTTTATTTGGCTGAGTTTACTCTGTGGTGACCTTTTTTCTTTTTCAGACCTGGCACCAAGAATGACCACTGGAAGGTACATCTTTCTAAATACCTTAAGCCTTGACTTTGAATCAGCAGCGGTACCTCCTACTTGGTCGTGGTAGCCCACAATATGAGACTAGGTAGGTGCCTTATCCCAGAACAGTCTTGGTAGTCCCCTTTTATTTATCTTGCTTTGATTTGTCCAATATATTGTGTTGTATCTGGTGTCCCACTGTATGACATCCTGATTATGTGATATTACCAGCCTGCGCATATGTATGTAACTGTGTGTTGCCCTTCTTTTGTATTATGTGTTATGTTTTTGGAAAACCAATAAAACATTTAACGGTAAAAAACAACAGTTTAGTCACCTTTTAAGCAATAATGACTGAAGAGCTGGTCATTTCCTAGAGATTAACATCTGGCTGGGGGTGAAGGGTGTGCCGAGGGCCACCCCCACCCAGCCAGTCGGTAATTTGAAAGGAAATGACCAGCTCTGAGGTCATTATTGTGATTACAAGTGTAATCGCAATCTTCATTTGAGTTTAAATTATGTTTTTAGTGGTGGTGTGAGTGCGGTTGTTCTGTGATGGTGATTAGTGGGAATAGCTGAGCGGCTGCCGTGCCGGTCACTTCTAAGAGATTTCAGACTGTTGCAGCAGCCAATCAGTGACATCAGTAGCATCATGAATAATTAATTAGACTTCAATCAATCAATCTTCATTTAGCCAGGTGAAACTCCATTGAACAAGCTCATTTTCTAGGAGGGCCTGGTAGGTACAGAATAAATAATACAGTAGAACAATAGAACATATAGCAATAATGGGTACAGTAATACAATACATAGCAATAAAAACAAGGTACAAGGATAATCAATGAGGCCCAGTCATAAGGTGAAGCCTCATCCCAGTAAACAGTACAGCAGGGAGGTAGAAGCAAGTCAGCACCAATGTGCTAAATCAGTGATTTTAGACACTGATGGCTCTAGTAGAGCAGAGTTAATGCTAGTGACAGTGTATGCTGGGGGCTCAGAAGCAAGTAGAAAGCAAGGATGAATCCAGGAACATTGCTTAGGGTAATTCTAATGAGAGGATAGAAAGTGTAGAGGGCTGACTGTAAGAATAGCAATGTATGGCTACAGTTTAGTGACAGGGAGGGCATTGACAAGGCTCCAAGAAGTATCTCAAATAGAGTGACTTGAATTCTGTGAAACCAATAGGATGCATCAATTTTATGGATTTCTGGATGTTGTTCCACAGCTGGGGTAGCACATAGCTGAGGAGGCTCTGCCAAAATAGAAAAAGACTTTAGGCACAGCTAGTGATATGGAAGGCTTCTCAAGGCATAGTTTCATAAGGTGCAGGAGGGCAGACAATCAGAAATGTAGGAGGGTAGCATCTTGGATATAGATCTATAGGTCCATAGTATAGTGTTCCTTTGCCTCCTGAACATAAGTGAGATCCATCCTACCGTGGAATAGAGTACACAGTGAAGGGTATTATATGCTGCACCTGAGATGAAACGTAAGGCCCTATGATAAAGGGTGTCAAGCTTAGATAGGGTGTTTTTGGGGACTTGGCCATACAGGAAGTCTGCATAGTCCAAGATAGCTAGGAACGTGGTTTGTACTAAGCTTTTTCCAGCCTCCTTGGTAAGCAGATTCTTGATTCTAAAAAAAAAGTCCAAGCTTCTGTCTAAGTTTTTTTGAGAGCTCATCTATATGATCAGCAGAAGAAAATCTGTTGTCAATCCACATACCTAGGTACTTGAACTTGGTCACATAGTCAAGTGACTCACCAAGCAGGGTGGTGATAGTGGGAATATTGTTGTGCTTAAGGGAGTTTATGGACTTGCTCATTAGGGATAACAGCATAGCCTTGGTGTTTTTGGCATTCAATAGGAGCTTTTGACTCAGGAGGTTTTGTTGCAGCATAAGGAAATCTGCTTGCAAGTCCAAGCAGGCACTTTCTGAAGTCAGCCTGGCAGTGTAAAGGACCATGTCATCCACAAAGAAATGCACACTGGAAAGTTTGATTCCATGGTCGATGTTGTTGATATAAAGTGAGAAAAGTAAGGACCTCAAGATGGAGTCTTGAGGTATGCCTTTGCTAATCTGCTTTACAGTGGAGAGATCTCCTACTGTTTTTACTTGCTGCATCCTCTCTGCCAGGTAGCATGGGAACCATTTTAGGGAAGGTGCATCCAGACCAATGTTGCAGAGAGTAACTAAGAGCAGTGCATGGTCAACAATATCGAAGGTCTTGCTTAAGTCGTGGAATACCATGCATACGTGATTCTTTAAGTCAAAGGCTCTCTGCCAGTCATTTGTGACTTTAGCCAGAGCTGTGATTGTGCTATGGCATGGCCTAAAGCCTGATTGCACAGGGTTTAGCAGATCTGAGGCATCAATGTAGTTTCTAAGTTGGCAAATCACTAATTTCTCCAGCAGTTTTGATAGGGTGGGGAGTGAGAAGATTGGCCTATAGTTATTTGGGTCTCTGGGGTCTCCTGATTTGAAGAGTGGTAAAACTTGGGCAGTCTTGTAGGCAGTAGGGAGTTTACCCAAGCTGAGGGACATATTAAAGAGGTGCATTAATGGAGCTGCCAGCACTTGGTGACCGAGCTTTAGGAAAAAAGGACCAATGAGGTCCAGTCCTGAGCTTTTTGTGGCATCCAACTGACAAAGCAGGTCATCCACTTTCTTGTAAGTTACCAGTTGGAAGGAGAAACCCATGACAGGAGTACTGTGGACAGGGGGAGGGCTTGCTGGTCCTTGTGATAAGAACTGGGTAAGTAGGTTATTCTCAGGTAAAATGTCGAAGGCCATACCTGCAGTAATAAAATGATTATTAAAGCAGTCAAGGATTTCTGCCTTCTTGGTAATGAGGGATCCTTCATATAAGATCTTGGTAGGGAGAGAACCTGATGAAGTATGTCCTTGAATATCTCTAAGGGTTTGCCAGAATTTGGCAGGGTCCTTGGTGGAGGAGTCCAGAGTTAACTGGAAGTAGTTAGCCTTAGTGTTTCTGACAAGTTTTGTGCAGAGGTTTCTGGCTGCCCTAAAATCAGTTAAATCAGACTGAAGCTTTGATTTATGCGCTTTCTTCCAGATCTTGTCCCTGTTGAGCAAAGCTGACTTCAGCTGATGTGTAAATCAAGGGAGAGTCTTTTTCTTGGTACATGCTTTGATCAAGGGGGCATGTCTGTCAATAGCTCCATGGACAATAGTATGGAAGGTCTCGTATGCTGTCTCTACTGTGTTGACTAGGTAGAAGTCCTGCCATAGCAAGGAGTTTTGTAAGTCCAAAAGGAAGGCTTGTGGCACAAAATTATGTAAACATCTCCTGATTGTGAACCTGGAATTAGAAATAGGCTTGGGTGCAGCTCTTATTCAAGCAATAAAGCAGTGGTCACTGAGATCAGTGAAGAAGACTCCAGAATGAGAGAAGAGGTGTGGCTAGTTTACTAGAATAATGTCTAGTAGGGAGCTTTTATTTAGGTTCTTTTTATTTGGATGGGTCACTTCTGAGACAATTTGAGTAAGCCTGAATGAGTCACATAGAGTTTTTAAGGGTTTGGAGGAGTCCAAAAGCCAGTCCAGGTTATAGTCACTCAGGATTATGACTTCTGACTGCAGCACACTAAGACAGTGGGAAAGATGACTTAACAGTTGAAGCCCTGCAGAGGGAGGCCTGTAGCATTCTATGATGTGCAAGGCCAAGATGGTTGAGAGTTAGACTTTGATCATGAGGCTTTCAAACTCTTTCGGCAATGATGAGGCATCAGTAATAGAAACGTTATATTTTTCCAATACATAGATGGCAACCACCCCCACCTCTAGTCTGTCTGTCTGCACAAAAGATATTGTATTCAGGTAAGTTGACCTCAGAGTCCAGGGTAGTGGGCTTAAGCCAGGCCTCAGAAACCACCAGGATGTCAGGTTTCATGTGTGTGATCCAAGCCTGAATGGCATCTAGCTTACTTAGGAGGCTGCACACATTAATATGGAGGATACTTAAACCTTTTAGGTTGATAAGGTTGCAAGGAGCAGAGATAAGTAGAGGGGGCCTGGGTTAAGTTTGACACTGCCTGAACAGAGCAGAAGTATGACTAGTATCATTTTAAGGGCTCTCAACACAAGCTTGATGGATCATGCCAGAACACATTTGTTTTGATGAGGTGGGCAAGGCATATCATAGTTTAAGCGGATGCCAAGTGCTCTCAAAGTTGCATGTAGAAGTACCCTGGCCTGGTGCCGTAGGGGGGAAAGGTGTAGTTGTTGGGATTTGCTAAGTCCAATGAACATATTGAACATCTGTGAGGAAGTCCCAATGTGCCATGGCAGCAGAAAAGAGTAGGCCATGAGGACATGAAAGAATCAAAGGGTACATCATTACTTGGTGGGGCATTCCCAAATAAAGGATGGGTCCCTATGAAGGGAGCTAACAAAAAAGGCATAAAATTGGCCATAAGACTGATGAGCAATAAGGGCCACATTCCTTCAGAGATGAGGTGTGTATTAGTGGAATCTGTGTATACCTTTGAACAAGGCATCTAAGGGCCTATGGGGTGGAAGAGGGAGGGAGGTGGGAGTGAAAATACACTAATTGAGGATACTGAGCAATGGTGGCCAGCTAGATCTCTCTGGCTTGGCACTGAAGACCAAATGGGTAGAGATTTGGGTATTGAAGGAGGGGCCAATAAGCAGAATGCTGGTGACCAATAGTGAAGAGGTTTGGGGGCAGGAAGAGGGGCTAAGGCATATTTAATTAAGGCAAGAAGAGGGGGTGGGGGAGAGGGCCAAAAAAAACCCTAGTAGAGTTCACAAAAGGCAGAAAAGCAGTCAGAAATTCAAGCAGGAGTCCCAGGAGATCTACAGCCAATTGGGAGCAGCCAGTCCAAGTTGCGATCAATCGGAGTCCCTGAAAGTGCTCCCAGGAGAGAGTGAGCTTCTTATCCAACTTGGAGGCTTGTCAGCGGGCAAAAGAGTGAGGAGCAACTGGTGGCAGTTCCAGCCATGGCCGCTGATTGTAGGATGCCTGATCTGGAGCTAGCCTGACTTGGAGGCTTGCCAGCAGGCAACAGAGTGAGGAGTGACTGGCAGCATACAATATAAAGTTTATAATATAAAGTTTAAGTTGCTTCACATGGAACCACTTATCAGTTGACCTTTTGTGATCTGTAAGGTGTACTCGGTACACCACTAGGCTCAGTTTATTGATGATCTCATAGTGACCCTCCCATTTGTTCTGAAATTAATGAGCAGGGGTGGTGAATTTCAGTACCATGACTTGTTCTCCTACTTGCCAACCAACTACTTTAACATTTTTGTCAAAGTACATTTTGGATTGCTGTTGGGCATGGCTCAAATTTTGTGCTGCAAACAGGTGAATTTTTACCAGAATTTCTTTAAGTTGTTCATCACACAGTGGCTGCTACAAATAAGTTGGTCGGTACTGCGGTATACCACCCGGTGTGGCACTCTGCCACTCGGTATACCACTCATTGTGGCAAGTCTTGTAATTCAGCTGTGTGATATTATTATCCTTATAGTGTAATTCAGTGTTAAACCATGAGGTAGAAGCAGCAATTCATCCACAGCCCTGAAGTGCCATGAGTTAGCCTTCTCCACTGCTTGTAGAGGTGCATCAGCAGGTGGCATTTATTATTTATTTATTTTTTTACAATAAATGTAGTTATTGACCATCAGATAGTATTTAAAAAAAAACAGAACTTTGTCTCTGGTCCTCCCCAATCCCTGATGTTGCCAGAGCCACAAAAATAATAACAACAAAAGCACTTTCACTCTGGTCCTTTCCAATCCCTGATGTCAACAGAATCATGAAAATATAATAAAAAAAAACACTTTACCTCTGGCCCTTCTCGATTCTGATGTCACAAGAACCATGAAAATATATTAAAAAAGACACTTTTCCTCTGGTTATTCCCGATCCCTGATGTCCCCAGAACTGTGAAAATAAAAAAATAAAAAAACACTTTCCTTTTGGTCCTTTTGAATCCTCGATGTCAACAGAACCATGAACATATAATTAAAAAAAGCAGTTTCCCTTGGGTCCTTTCTGATCCCCGATGTCACCAGAACCATGACAATATAATAATAAAAAAAGTCAGTTTCCCTTTGGTCCTTCCCGATCCTGATGTCACCAGAACCATGAAAGTATAATAAAAAAGAACACTTTCCCTTTGGTCATTCCTGATCCCAGATGTCATGAGAACCATGAAAATATGTTAAAAAAAACACTTGATCTTTGGTCCTTCCTGATCCCAATGTCACCAGAATCTTGAAAATATTATTAAAAAAAGCAGTTTTCCTTTGGTCCTTCCTGATCCCCAATGACACCAGAACCATGATAACATAATTAAAAAAACACTTTCCCTCTGGTCCTTCCTGATCCAGATGTCATCAGAACCCATTACAATATAATAAAAAAAAACTGTTTACTTTTGGTTCTTCCCGAACCCCCATATCACCAGAACCATGATAATATAATGAAAAAAAAACATTTTCCCTCTGGTCCTTCCTGATCCTGATGTCACCAGAACCCAGAAAATATAATAAAAAAAACGCTTTCCCTTTGATCCTTCCCAGTCTCCAATGCTGCCAGAACCATGAAAATTAGAACATAGCCCTGTATAACAAATAATTCACTAAACTGCATAGTGAATATCATCTCTGACAAAGTGTGTAACAGGCACATTGTGATCACATATTTACAGTATATTTATGCGTGGTACTGTAATTGCTTCCACACTATGACTGGTCATGTACTACATAAACTGAAAACAGAAAAAAATCAAGGACAGATCTTCAATAAATTAAAGATATGGATCTCTGCAAATGGTCTGATAGAATGAAACATTGATAAAATGAATAAATAGCAGCTATGGTTTCTTTCATTCATTCTGTTGCTTGTGTGCCAAAGAGGCTTACAATTAACAATTAAACAATTAAAACATTCTGACTAAATTGAAGCATATGTCATTTATTTCATTTACATTAATTGAACCATAGCCCTGGATGGTAAACAAAAACAAAAATATTTTGAACAGAATACTTTTTGTACTAATGTGTTGGTTTCTAGGCGCTGGTACCAATCACGGGTGGAGGGAGTTTGGGAGTACATTTTTTTCATTATGTTTATTCACAGATCATATCTGTATACTATAATGTCCCTTCTAGTTCATTTGTTTACATGTAACAAAAAAGGGGCAAAGTGTTCACTTTTTAAGATACTATTTTGCCATGCATGTCATTTTTTTCAGTGATTTAATAGTTCATTTGTCATTCAGGTTGTGACTAAATACAAACATCTATGATATCTACAAGGAATACAAGAATTCCCAGTTTTGTTGTTTGACAGCAACCAACCAAACAAAAACTGCAGTTTCATTTGCCTGCTAGGGCAATAAAAAACAACAATGCATTACTTTCTTGTAACATCATTGTAGCACAGGATAATGAGATAAAGCACTGAAAGTTACACTGTATCTCTTTAGAGTGTAATAAACTTACAACAAAGTAACACAGTGTTGCTTTCCATTGCTTTTCAGAGTAATGATGGATTCTCTGAAAATAAATATTCACATTGCGGTATATGTGAATAACAGAGAAATTGCATTGTTAAATTTGGTTAAAATATTTTTATAGTAGTATTTGAATTTAGTGACATGGGAGGTACATTAAGTGTGAGGACAGATGCATCATGAAGCTCGGTGATGTTGTGTGACTACAATATATGATTACTGCATGCTGGTGCTTGTTTACTTAAAAAATATAATTTCTGTATATTTTTTGAATTACATTGATTTAACAATATAGATTCTTACTAAAGCTTACTGTGCACTTTGTTGAGTGAGGTAACTTACAGATAAATCATTGTAGTAACAGTAGATTGCAGGTAAACATTTTCACTAATGTAGCTGGGAACATATTATTTTCATTTCAAGAATGGTTTAGGTAAATCAATTGAGTAGCTAGCCCCTCATAAATACATACATACATACATACATATGGTATATATAGAGAATAATGGATGGGGAAGGGTTTGATATGAGAATTTAATGCACACCCGAGCTGTGGGATGCTACATAAACCCCAAGGGTGAAGCCCGAGGGGTTTATCAAAGCATCCCACAAAGAGGGTGTGCATTAAATTCTCATATGAAACACCCTCCCAATCTTTCATTTTTTATAATAGCAGACCAGCAATTTTTCTCCAGCACTTTGTGAGACTGTTTGGCCCCGCCCACATACAGAATGTTGGCCAATGAGGCAGCAGCATAGTTTGACTGGCATGGCTCATGAATGTCATAACAACCAGCTGGTTGTTATGGAAAATATCAACCTGGTCAGTACATTGAGAGAAATTGCTGACCAGTTATTATATACACATACACACACATACCTGGTTGAATCAGTGTTTCTGTTCTTGTATGCAAGCATGTCAAGTCTCCTGATCTTGAGACAGTAATGGTCAGCGATTCCAAGAGACCCTAATAACTCTTCTGATTTAAAAAAAAAAATACTAAATAATATTTATTCCCTTGTGGATAGCTTTCCCTCCTTACCCTCAAACAATCAGTCTAATTGTTCCCCCAAGAGCCCAGATTAACCCATTATCCTTTCCCATTGACTGTAGTTATAGGAACATTTTTTCCCTGGTGGTGTGTGAAGCCCCATCCTTGATCCACCAAACACCCCCTCCCCATACCCAATCAGAGCCTGCTGATGGCTTCGGCGCTGTCTGCCAAACTTTATAAAAGTAGAATTTAAATATGATTGAACTTCTGATTCAATACAATTAAGTCATAATTTTGGGAGGTTTCAATTCATTTCCTGCAGTTATAAGCAGTGCAGCCCATTTCTTGATTAAAAAAATATGAATTATGAAATAAAACCAGGGCAATTAGCTAAATAAAACACACATGACAATGTTATTGTATTGTACTGGAGTAGCAGCTTTCATACAGCATATTGTCATCTCAGACAGCAATTCCTCACAACCAGCAGGGAGCAGAGCCGAGTGTGGGGTCAAGTACAGAGAATAAAAAGGACTGTTCTGTGTGCAATAACATTAGGTCTGAACATGTTTAATTTGCAGCAGGTGCTGAGTCATCTGATTATTAGACATATTTACATAACTTAAGTTCTACTCATAGGAAATACTGAATAAACAAATGCTAATAAACACACTGTGCAAGGTCATGCCCCATAGTCCAAAAAGACACGGACTGAAAAAGTTCACTGTCCAACTACTTATAAAAAAGATATATTGAATCACAAATGAACATCAGATGTGGGATCCCAAACATGGGATGACTGAAAACTAAGAAATGGAGTCATGACTGCCATTGCTGTATAATCTTCTTTTCTTACTGCATGGACTGTACCTTTAAGATATCCTAGATAGCCTAGCTTTATTTCGAGGTGGGCTGTGATTTATCACTTCTCAGGTAATGATGTGTGTGGGAACTGGAATAACAAAGACAGACAATCAATGGAATGTTAACTGTTGCAAATCTAATTTGTACCTGCTAAGCTGTAATGGTCCTTAGTATTTTGACAGCATTACCGAATGGGAGACTCATGTACCCCTTCTTGGCATTTTAGCATTAATATAACTCGTAAGTATGCTTTTTTTGCAGGAACTATAAGGATTAATACACTTTATATATTCATCCTGATCATTGTGTTGCTGTTTTTTTGTCAATTGCTTCATCCTGGCACCCCTCTGCAAAACCTGCAGTAAATATAACCTCAAGGACTCCCTCGCCTCTTCTTACTTTTTACTTCTTAAATTCAGACCCATTAGATAGTAACTCACCCTTGTGATTTTATCCCCCTAAATGCATGATTTGTGGAGTGCGCTGTATCTTGTTTTGTCGGACAAAGAAAATCAAGGGTATCTGAAGCAATATCCAGTGCAATCAGTATAAAGCACATACAGTACTCATATAATTGAGTTGGTACATATCACGTTTTAAACCTGTGTTTTGCTTTTCTTTTCTTTTCTTTTTTTTTAACTCCTGTATCAAAAATGGACTCGAGCAAAGACTGTGCCAGGTACAGTAGATTATTAATTACAACCTTTTGAACAAGCCCAGCCCAAATCTTCATTAGCAAGAAAAGTATGCATGGTTCTCCACAATCATTGTACAGTAGCTGAGGTGTTAAAAGACTTTTATGAGCAGCAAAGATTTTATTGTGGATTTGTTGTATGTATTTTTCTTTCTTAGCAGCTTAGAGAGAATAGCATTATACAGTGGCATGGGGTCTAAACACATTGTGTCTGTTACACATATCTTCAAAAGACATGATTTGTGTAAAGAGTTGACCCTTAGGGGTTTTTAAGGTATGGCTATGTAAAAATACTTTTTTTTTTTATTTGTGTAGCATTACTAGTTGCTGTGGCTAAAAGTACAATAAATAGAATTGGAGACTAAATTCTCTGGGCATGTGGAGAACAATGCAACATGCCTTCTAACGTTGAATTCTTGACTCATAATGATTTCCAGATGTTCATCAACCAGATTATGTCCAGTGAAAGCTATTAGTACCTTACTCACCCATTCACCCCTCCTTAACGTTGGCAGCTCCTACTACTACTCCCTATTAGAGCTTGATGGCATGGGAGACGCAATCCCATTTGCATCCAGTAAGGTACATTACATGTTGTATTTCAAACAAAGTACTGTAGTTTTAGTAATTTGTGTCTAGAATAAGATGAAGAGAAAATCCGTTGTTCAAAATGTCTCATTTAATAATCTGCAGTACCTGGCGCTGTTTTGCCATGATTCAATCTCTGTCACTTTTTAAAAGGAATTACACTGTGTTTAATACTTGATATTTTATTAGTGCTGTGGTGGATATACAGTAGCTGTGACAAACCTGTTGTGCGTTCTACTAATTGATCAACATACTGCTTCAGAGAAACTCCACAGTCTCTTTCATTATGTCTCTATCTCCTTTCTGTCTTGGACACAGGCAATTAACCCATCCCCCAAGTGCATCAAAATGAGTATGGACACAATAATTGACAACTTCCCTGGCCTTTGTGAAGTCAAGGTCCGTTGCCATGGTGACTAATTGAGTCTACTCTCAAGGGCATAAGTTAGCTGCAATTGTTCTCTCTAAGAAAGCTTCACCCATCCCCCATCATTTGCACAATTCGGCTTACTGTTCGCAGTCATCAAAGCCATACAGATTATCCTGTTTGCACTGATCTTCTACCTAAGAACTGATTTGGATAATTCAAAATCGTTCATGACCAGTAAAAGAACCCAAGCAGAACTCTTTTTCAGATTCTGAATAGGATTGCCAGAATTAGTGCTAAAAGATTAAAGCAGCAGTGCAATTTCACAAATTAACTCATGCGGTGTACTGTGCCATTAGGCTGTGGAAGTTACTATGAATGGCATAGTTTGATTCTGCTGTCTGGAGCTGAGACACTGCCATTTAATTGCTGACATTTTTAAGGGATCTCCATCAAGATTCTTATTCTCATTTACAGACCCCTTTTCTTTTATTAAACATGTAGCTGACACTAGCAAATTCGGGCTGGAGCTCCTGACATTCTAGTTTAATTATTGGGATATAGCCTGCATCATACCTTGTGTCTGTTTGTTTCAGTTCAGTTCCTGGATGTTTTAAAACAGCTTTATACTGGAAGGGAACATTTCCCCATCAAATGATTGCATTAGCGGGTACAATAGTGTGAGAGTACTGCTGCAGTCATTTAGTGTGTGTGTGTGTGTGTGTATACAGTTCTGGTGGTGCTGATTTATGTTATTCCTATAAGAAAAAAAATTAGTATAGCAGCACTGATGATAGTTTGTATAAAGAGAGCAAACTGTTCCTACCAATTGGGAATTGGTCTTTATTTTCAAAGTTTGATGTCTGTTGAAGAATGCTGTACTTAGACCCCCCCTTCTATCAGTGCAGTAAATGTAATCAAAGAACAGTACTTTTAGTTTGTGGTGTGTGCACTACTAATGACAGTATGACCTAGTGCAGTTATTGAATTTGTAATTCATGCATAAAACCTTTAAATATGATTGCAGCAGTGATCAGTGAATGTATGTGGGTGCCACCTGTTGTTTCTGAGTGCAGATGAGTCCACAGGCATGCAAATAGACACTGTTGGAGCTCACTTAGAACTGTAGGTATTATTAAAGCTCCCAATAATTTTGTTCATCACTTTTGCTAGTAATTGCAATGTTTTAGGAATTAAACACATATTCCCTAAGTGCAGTCTTGTTCTTATTGTCATTAACAGTCATTTTTTTTAACAGGTGACTGTTCTTGCAAATACAGACTAGAGTTCCTGACATGATGTTTAATGAATACCTCCTATTGGCTACTTTTCTGTAGAATTTTTTGATGTACTCTGTGTGTGTGTGTGTGTGTGTGTGTGTATTTTTGCTAACATCTTGCAGCACATTTTAGAGCTTCAGTGGTCCACGCTTTTGGGCTAAATGTGTGTTACAATTTTTTACTGTGTTAAGTATGTTACACATGTGCTCGCAATCAATGTTTCCATCACCTTATTCCCACTGTTACTGTTAAAATTAATGCTCTAGTTTTATTAGCAGTTCCTCACTTATAGTATAATGTCTATACTGAGGAGTGTGTGGGGGGGAGAGGGCAAAGCAGTTATTCCTATATACAGTACAGATCCTGTATTCTCTTGTGCTTCAAAAAAATCATTTTAATGTCCTATCCCTATTATTGGCCCACATGCTGTTAACAACATTGAAACATACAGTTTGAGATCTTTAATTTAACACATAAATCCATGACCTGATAGGGATAAATTTACAGTGAAACTGACAATGTCTGTTAATGTCCTGGTACATTCATGGGTTCCCATCAAATGACATAGAGGGTGCGGCACAAGGATCAGGGCACCTGACAAATCTCTCATAGCCATGAACCCAGATAACAGCCTTCTGTCAAATGGAACAAGCAGGTTGTACAGAATGTGCTAAAAAAAAATTTCGTGGTAGTTCAGTTTTCTTTCTATTAAACAACTCTGAAACCTGCGCTCCTCCCTCCCTTCCCTGCTGTTGCTGACAGTGTTTCTGGTGCCATTTGGCCATGGTCAGGGCTGGGAAGTGTGGGCTATGCACTTCTGGACCAGCTGTTGGTGCTCATTTTTTTTTTTTTTGTTACACACTGAGGAAACAATTACAGGATTCCATTAGGCAGTTAAGGGAGAGACAGAAATAATTTCTGGACAAGGGAGACACCTGCAGGCAAAGCTTAATTTAACAACCCAATTTACACACAAACAGCACCACCTGGTGCATTTTGCCATTCAGAAAAAAACTTAGATTAAGGCATACCCAGATGTACTGCATATTGCCTACTGCTGCCTGCCAACTGCTGCATGCCGACTGCCGCTACTGTGCCTACCGAATTCTGAAGGGGTACCAATCAATTTATCTATAGTGACCATTGTAGGTGTCCATGGACACTCTGTCTGCAGTAGGGGTTCTGAGATCAATCCACAGATGCTTAGGTATTCTTATCTGTCTACCGGTCATTACCTCAAAAGGAGTGTGCCAAGTAGCAGTTACTGGGGTCCCTCTGATTGCCATTAGGAGTAAGGGCAACATGGTATCCCAACCTTTGGGGGTTTCACTTGCAAATTTGCACAACATGAGTTTGATCTGTCTATTTGCCCTCTCTACCTATCCTGAAGATTGGGAATGGTATGCAATGTGACATTTCTAACTGACTCCTAGCAAACACGGACATTCTTGCATTAACTCACCTGTAAAACTGGTTCCCTTATTAAAGTCTACCTTGAGTGGTAGGCCCCACCTGGTAAATACTTGATCCACCAGGATTTGGGCAGTTTCTTTTGCTCTTTTTGTGCGACATGGGAAGGCCTCTATCCATTTGGAGAAGAGGTCTGTGATTACAAGTGCATACTTGTTGTTTCTACTGGTGGTGGTTAGTGGTCCGATGAAATCAATTTGAATTGCATCCCAAGGGCCTGATTGCCTTTGAGGCAACAATTTGGCATTTTTCTTGCCTAGAATGGGGTTGCTTTGTGTACGTGGTATGCAGTTGTCCACATAGTGTTGGACATCCGCTGTTATTCCAGGTCACCAACCAGCAGTTCTCAATCTCCGCAATGTCTTGTCTAACCCTTGGTGTCCACCTGTTGGGGTATAGTGGACCTGATGTATGAACTCAGGCATGAGTACCTTGGGTATAACCTAAAGCTTTTGGTTGTTGAATATTTCAGATTGGTAAAATACCAACTGGTCATCCACAGATAGGTCGATGTTATCTGCTTGTCTTTTGAATGGATTGTTCATAGACATCTCTTTCTCTATATCCTTGGAGAGGTAATCAAATACCTCTTTGATTTCTGGGTCTGCCGTCTGTACTGCACTTAGGTCCAGAAGGACTATTTTGGTTTTCTTGTTGGCAGCCACTATGTGTGCCTCATTTGGAGGGGGCATGATCCATACCCCCCCGAGCCCCATCCTTGGCTAAGGTGTCTGCTCAATTGTTTTGGTCATGAAATAGTTCAGCTTTAGAATGGGCTTATACCATTTGGATGTACAACCTGAATAGAAATTGTTCAGCAAGGCTCACAATGTAAATGAACAAATCCCTCTATTTGACTGGAGTACTCTCTGTGGAGGCAAATGCATGTGCTTTCCAGAATGGAAGAAATTCTGTTAAAGTGTTACACACCCAGGAGGAGTCAGACAAGATGATAGTATCTTCTTTTCCTTGTTGAACCACTTCCCGAGCATACGCAACACAGCAAGTTCTGCATACTGTGAAGATTGAATGATACACTTACTGGACACTTCAATGGTATCTCCTGCTGAAGTTAGAATCAGGACCCCAAAACCTGCAATTTTTGTTCTCCCTCAAAGAATGAGGAGGTCCCATCTGTAAAGATGCAGCAAAATGTTGGATGTGTTAAGTTACCCTCTGTAGCTGGCTGAAATGGACCTGGGTCTGGTAAAACTGGTGGCTGTAGGCCACACTCATGTGGTTCTCCTGTGTATAGGAGACCATGTGCTAGAATGGATGGCATTTTGGTGGGAAGGACAGTAATATCATGATCTTGCGGCAGCAGTGACCAATGAGTGAGTCTGTCATTAGACACAATTCCATCTTTAATTCTGTCATTTAACAGGAAGTTGGTTGGTGTGTAGTTGGTGTGTAATACAATAGGGGAGAACCCTATGATGTAGGTGAAATGTTTGACAGCTCAAAAGGTTGCCAACAGGTTTCTCTCACACAAAGAGTACTTCTGTTCCATGGGGTAAAGCATTTGGGAGGCATGGGCAATGGGCCTAAGGGTTCCATTTGCCTTTTGTGCTAGAACTGCTGACATTCCTGCCTCTGAGGTGGCAGCTTCCAGATGGAATGGAAGGTCTGGATTTGGATTGACCAAAGCTGGGGCTGAGGCCAATCTTTATTTTAAGGAAGTAACAGCAGCTGTATATTTGGGTCCCCAGTGCCAGGGGACATCCTTTTTTCAGTAGTTCATACAGAGGTGCAGCCTTTTGTGCAAAACTGCAAATAAAATACCTGGAGTAGTTTACCATACCCAGGAAATGTCTCAGAGTAGTCACACTAGTTGGTAGTGGCATATCTTGGATGCCATGAACCTTGTCCAGGGTGGGGCTTCTGTCCTCAGTGGTTATGCACAGGCCCAGGAAGGAAACTTCTGGTTGGCATAGTTGCACCTTTGCAGAATTGCATTTGAGGCCTGCCCTCTGCAGTAGGCCTAGAAGCTCATCCAGGAACTTCAGATGACTGTTCAGAGTTTGTGTTGCCAGCAATAGATCATCCACATACTGCAAGAAGCATTGTGGTGCTGAGAAATGTATGATGGCCTCCCTCATTTGGATATGGAAGAGGGAGGGAGGGTGAATTATGGAATCTCTGTCGGAGGTAATTCCACATGTACTGGCATCCCTCAAAAGTGAAAGAACATTTGCTTTCAGAGGCCAATGGAAGAGATCAAAAAAACATCAAAGATGTCCAAAGCACTGAACCACTTATGTTCAGGTTTGAGAAGTTTGAGCTCATCTGGGGCAGATGCCACAGTGGGTGCACAACTGGGGGGACTTGGTTAAGTCTTCTGTAGTTGATGATTAGCCTCCAGTTGTTATTGGGCTTCTTCACTGGCCAAATGGGAGAGTTGACTATGGAAACACAGGATCTAGGGACCCTTTGTTTCAGGAGGAGTTAGTGGTTGTCCTCAAGGAGGATATTGCCTCTGCAGGAAACTGATATTGTCTTTGCCTGGGTAGCTCATCTCCAGCCACTTGGATGAGAGTATTCATTCTCCACAATCATATCTTTTTTTCACAAAGACTGCTCTGTGCCATTCCAGAACTGGTTTGAGCTCAGGAAACAGCTCATTATTTTGCAGCATGGCTATGATGTATATTCTGCAACATTCAGTTCCACTGCTGCCACTACATGTGAGTCAGATATGAATAGCAGTGAACACTGACCTGGCATTTGGAGTAACAGCAGGCTGACCAAATCCAACATGCACCCATAGCATGCAAGGAAATCCACTCCCAGGATGGTTTGGTGTTGACATAACACCATTAAATCAAAACAATGTTTGATTTGCAGAGTGCCTATTTCCATGGGTATTGGCTTGGATCTATAAGTTGTTATTACAGTCCCTTCAAAGGTTTGGGTTGATGTGGATTTTTCTGTCAACCATGGAGACAGTTTTGAATCATTCTGGTGTAACACAGAAACTGCGGTGCCCATGTCTAGAAGTAGTTTGAACTGGTGGCCTCCAACTAATGCTTCACACAAGGGTGGCTGGAATCATCAGTCATGATGGTAATAACTATGTGGATTGGGGCCTGACACCAACAGTCTGATCCATCCTGGCCTGAATCACCCAAAGGGCTCATCTATTGGAGCATTTGTTGCACTTCCATGTATGGAGATTTCTGCTTTGGAGGCCTCTCGCCCTCCTCGGGCATTTCCTCTGCTGGAGTGGTGGATGGAATTGCATCCACAGTTCATGCCAGTAGGTTTGTTGCTACTGATTGAACCTTGGTAAGAAATTCCTGGAGCTGATTGTTTTCCTTGGCTAGGTCTTTGTAAGAAGGGCCTGGCCTCTTCCCTTTGTATCCACCCTTCTTATCCTTGTCCTGTTGGTTTTGCTTGGGCCATTACTTTTTATCATTCCTGTTGTTGGCATTGTACCCACCCTCCTTCTGGTAGGAGGCCTTGTCTGGTTGAGACTCCTTAGGTTTGCCTTCTACCATGTACTGGGTGGATGGATCAGTGATGGGCTGCACCGTGACCACTTTTGCTTTGAGGATGTCAAATCCCAAATGAAAATTTGGAAGGCCCATTCTACTCATTCCAAAATATTGTGGAAGTGATCCTGTCCTGGGAACACCATTGCTTCCACCTTCTCATGGAGGCTCGGCTGTAAATTTTTCAAAAACAAAAGTTTGTACTCAATTGAATCTCAGTCCAAGTCCTCCCCGGCCATGGTCTTGCTGGTTTGGTAGGCCAGAAATTCTTTGGAGTACTGTTTAACTGGATGGGCTAACATTACACCAATGAGATTGGGATTGTTCACTGCCAGAAGGGTGGCGGCAACTGTTTCAAATTTGGCCTCATTGTTCAACTGGACCTTTTCGGAAAGTTTGGCCCAAAGCATCGGGTCAGCAGTTTGTCTCGGGACCTGTACTCTATGCTCGGGGGAAGGCTAAGCATCTCACAGTGACTTTTCACTCTTTCCAGGTGGCAATTCAAATTATCGGTGGGGCCCATGTGGCCTACTTTGTCCACGATTGTTTGGATGGCCTGCACAGACTGCAGAGCATTCAGGGAATGCCCATCTTGATCATGATTGATTGTCTTGATGACAGTTTTGGCCATGGCCATGGCCATACCCTGAATGAGGGTTTTCTTTTCCACCTCCTTTTTAAGCATGTTGATCATGGCCTGTTGTACTGCTGCGAACTTTGCCTCGGAGACCCCAGCCTTCATGATTGCTAAGTTGATCATTTGTTCTACCTCTTTCTTATTCTGCATATTCAAAGCAGTGACCTGTGGAGGCCAAGGCTTCCATCCACTGAAGTCCCATGGACCACCATCTTGAATTTCTCCATCATCACTGTCGTCATCTTTTGATGATGTCAAACTAATGGGTGGAGGGTACGGCATTGCTAGCGCATGACCCTTCAGGATTGTTACTGTCTGGCATAACTTTGTCATCTTGGCTCTACATTGTGAGTGATTTATCCTACAATTCCTGCCTCTAAACTGTCCTTTAGCTACATGCTCTTGAAAAACCCTGTACGCAGTGCTGACCACATGATTTTCCCTAATTTCCCTGTCCATTGCCTCCTGACACTTTCCTAACTCATCATACAGTTCCTCATTCTCACTCTGCAGTGTATCATTCATCAAAGTCAACATATCATTCATCTTTAACACATGCTTTTTATCCTGCAAAATATTTTCATAATCCTGTACAGTACTATGCAGTTCACTATGAGCCTCATTTCGGACCTTCTGTATTTCTTGTTCCAGGCTGGTCCAGAGCTTGCCCATTTCATGTGTTTTAGATCCCAGCTCCTTTCCCAAAGCTAAGATCTCTGTTTCTACTGCTTGTAAGGCAACAAAGAGGGTGGCTACCATTAAACCCTACTGATCATGCCTCTTAGCTGTAGGTCAAGGTTCTGAATACAGGGTGCACACATACTGTATCGGATGTCCCTGCGATTTTGTGTCCAGTGCAGAATTCCCCCAGCCTCCAGGAAAGGTTAAGAAATTGGAGATGTCAAGGTGCTGATGGCCATTTTTGGATAAGAGGTCCGCTTTTACCTGCACTAACTCAGAACACAAAGTGTATCGATCCACTTTATGTCCCATAATCAGCCAGTCATGTGACCAGTATACAGAGTCCCTCAAACCCTTTTCCACTGTAGGATGAGGGGGCATAGGCTCTCTCACCTTCTGTGATCCCAGCCCCATCCAAGCATGGAAGCGCCTGAAAGTTATAACATATAGTTTTTCTGAACACCTCTTCTTGCTCTGGTTCAATTCTGTACAATCAGGTCCTGCCATAGTCATCACTTTGTTAGCTTGGTTCTGGCAGAATACTCTGACCTGATGGCAGACAATACTCAGAGACAGGAGTTGCAGCTTATTAGATTTATTATCCAGTGCACATACAAAACAGCTTACCTAGAAACAGTTGGGAGTTCCGTACCTCTCCAAACACCCGGGTGAGCATGCAGAAAACTCAGTGAACAAAGAACTTACATCATATTATATAGTATAGATAAGAAAGTCCATTACCTAAGTAACGGCTCATCTGCCAAGCAGTGAAAGGCTCTCATTGGTGGATAAGGTGGGCATCTGTCACCCAAAACTATACATTTTTGCAATTACACATAGATAAGTAATATTGCTGACTAGCAGTACTTTTGGGTAACAACAGAGCTTTTCAGAATGTTATACTAAGCTTTGCAAATTAGCTAATGTTAGTACATGGTGCGCTAAGACCACAAATAGAGCACTACATCATAATGCTGTGTTCCCTTATACTATGAACTGAAGGCAGTCTCCATGAGGGTTACTAGGGCATGTAGGTCTACAATGCCTTTAGCCCAATGCCTCCTTCTACTTTTTCCTCTCCTCTCTAGGCTCTCCATTTGTTACACCTCCCCATCTCTACCCCCTTTCTCTCCCCAACTTACACTCTTCCCTCATTCCCTCCCCATCTTATCCTCTACACTTTAATCCTTCCACTCACCCCTCTACTTGCTCTTCACACCATTATCCTATTTTTCCCATCTTCTCTCCACTTATCCCATCCCCTTCACTTTTCTCCCCCCTCATCCCTCACATCTCTCTCAACCCTCTCTCATCTGTTCTTTCCTCTCACCAAAACAAAAAACCTCCCTACTGGCTCCCCCAATGGCCTATGTCTGAAATGTTCAGTTGCATTCCATCATAGAGACTGTAAGTGCATGGTACTCATGCTACTGCTAACTTATCTTGTGCTATTCTTACCTGCTTCTTTACTGTTTATTTATACCTTGTTGTGCATGATTATATCAATTACAGATCAATTTGTTTGTGTATTATCCCTCCCCCCTCCCCCCAGGACACATCTAAAAACGAGTCACATGGCTCAGTATGTATTTCCTGATAAATCTCTTTTAAATAAATAAATAAACATGTTGTATCTGTTTTTACACTGTAATAAGTCATGTATTACATTCTTATTGTTGTACTGTCCTGGGCCGTACCTGAAAATGGGCAGTTCTGTCTAGTGTACCTACTCGGTTAACAAAAACTAAATAAATAAAAGAACAGATTGAAAGCTTCCCAGGTAAAATAAATGATGTCCATCATATTACTATGGGACAGCTGATACAGTAGGTATGGGACACCTCTCTTTCTCAAGCATTAGTTTGATTCTGGAGGTATAACTGACAAAAGAGTCTCACTGAGCTGCAAGGAACAGAGAGGGTTTTAGTAGTAGTAGTAGTAGAAGTAGTAGAAGTAGCACTGTGCATAGGTTTAGGGAAGGGGAAATTGTTTAACTAGGAAGGGCACACTAAGTCAGAGCTTTTTTTCCAGGTGCAACCTGGGAGCACAAGGAAGTTAAGTGACTTGATCAGGATCATACAGTATGGAAGTGGGGGCTGTGGGATTCAAACCAGGTCCCCAGGTTTGCAGCTCAGTGCCCTTAACCACTACACTATACTGCCTCCTACATCATTTTACAGTAGCAAATAAACTTTCTAAAATGACACATCTGGAGCAAGCATTAATAATAGGAAAGTGATAGCAGAAGGGGACTGCCAAGTCCATCTAGTCTGTCCATTTAATGTTTATACGTACTTACTTGCCCTCATAAGAACTTATTAAAAATATTAGGGTAGGGCAAGATTTGAACCTTGGCCAGCTGCTATGTGAATCAGTGCCTTTATTTAAAATGAGAGGAGGCTCAATTTAAAGACAGTACTACATATCTCCTATGAGGCTCATACATTGTATATTCCCATGCAAGCAAACATAAAAAGATAGAACTTTTAAAAAGTAGAGGACACTAGAGCATATTAACTAAATAAATTCAGTAGCTTCCAGTATCAGCAAAGAAGTGAAGAAGTCTGGTGGTTCCCCAGAGGGCTGTCAGAAGACGGGTGGGATAGGCTCCAGTGTGATGATCTTAAACATTATGGACCAGATTTTCAAAGGCCTTAGAGTGATGCAAGGTGCTTGTGTCGAATGAATCTGACGCAACAGGCACCTTGCACCAAGCGATGCACCCAGGGCTATTTTCTAATGCAGCCTGCAGCAAACAGCAGGCTACATGCACCAAAGGGGCTTACACCACCCTTGTGCCACAGAAGTGGCTGCAGCATGGCACAAGGGGCTGGTGGCAGACCCTGACTGCCACAACCCCAACAGTTAGAATGTCAGAATTTCAAAACCTTCCCAAGGGACAAAGAACCACATACCATTAAACCAGTAAAGGGCTGGTCTAACGGTATGTAGATGGCCCCTGGGAGGGTGCCACCAGTGTCCTGTCACTGTGTCCCTCCCCCAGCAATAGTCCTGTGCATAGAGCCCCATCCACCTGCCCCAATGTGCCCATACCTGTGGACTCCCTTGGAGCCAGTGCCCACCAAGATTGCCTGTACAAGACAGTATTGGCACTGCACTGTGCTCTCTTGCCCTCCCTCCCCACTCTGATCACTGATACACCATTATGTATCATCATCCCTGGTGCTCTAGAGGCCCCCCATCCCACCATCCTGCAGGCAGTGCCCATCTCACCACTCCCACCCCATTGCATACCCTGATCCAATGACCAGCACAGCCCTCCTCACACCACCACCACCATGGCTGGCCACTGAATGAACTGTCAGAGTGCGTACTGTATACTGTATGTGCTCTGACAGTTTGTTCAGCAGCCAGCCATGGTGGTGTGAGGAGGGCTGTGCCGGTCACTGGATAGGGGTACGGGGTGGGAGTGGGGAGGTGGACACTACCTGCAGGGTGGAGGGCCACTAGACCAGGTGAGGATGTAATCTGCTGGCAGGTTGTTGGATATAAGAGGTGGGGAGTTGCGACCCTGTTGGGGGAACACATGCATTATGTGCATGTGGTGAAGGGGTTGAAACCGGTTCACCAGGGTATTGGGTTGGTTGTATTATGGGTACCAACTGTTTGGTGGTGTTGGGGGGCACCGGTCAGTACTGTGCCCCTGTCTGAGGGTGCAGCCACTGCTCCACTTCCCTGTGGTCATTGTGGCACACCTTGTGGGTGCACCATCTGTTTGGCACACATCCACTGTTGCCACACACTGTGGAACATAGGTGCCGGGACCCTGTCTAATGGAAAATTGGGCACAGGGTCCCAGATGCACCAACACTCAGTGCAACCTGCCATTGTCGCAGCTTGCAACCGAGGTTTGAAAATCCAGTCCTACATGTTTTATATGTCTTTTTAATTGTAGTACATGAATAGAAATCCCTAATAGTTGTGGCAGAAAGCAGAAGCTAAATCTACTGTTTTTTGTCATTTTAAAAATAGTCTCCAGGAGCCCCTAGGCATTGCTTGTCTGGGGCTTGCATTTTGACACTTTTTCTGTTCCTTATCCTTTCAGTAACCAATTTTCTTCTGTCACTCCTTCAGGCACTGTAACCTGCTCATCATTATCCATTGCCCTTGGTGCTGACCAACAAGCAGTAGAAGCGGCCACAGTTGGGGTGACTAGGAGTGAAGGTTGTCAAGAAACATTTAGGCATTTTTTACGTGGTTGGAGTGAGGCCATGGTTGTGACATGTATGGTGAGTGGAAGAGCTGATCAGATGAGAGAGAACCCCTTTGCACTCTGGCTTGGTTGTCAGGCTTTTTGCAACTTTCCTCTTCTCAGCTTCTGGGGAGACAGGAGCCAGAGTAAATGACCACCTAACTGGATTGGGAAACCAAGGGATTACCCGACTAGAAGGGATATCTTTTCTTACAGGCGGCTATGGTGAGAGTATTGCCATGGCTATCTCCACCCCTCTTGCAAGACAGTCACCAATGTTTAGCTGCTTGATGTTGACTTGTAGTCCCTGAAATATTGGGAGTCACAACTGAACCCCCAGGATCAGGTTACAGGGCTGCCAATCCTAAGAGCTGCTCCTGCTAGCCTGAGTGTTTAGTTCATTTTTAGCCTGTTTTGTTTTACTTTTTTCCCCTAAGTTATCTGCTCTAGTTAGTTAAGCCTTAGTTTTTGTTATTTTAGTTTAGACAGGGCAACAAGGTGAATAAATAAGGTTAGCTCATTTTGTTACTTTGTAGGTAATCAGGTGTAGTTGTCCCTGGCACAGTCCTTCTTGATTACTCAAACATTGTCTAAGTGCACAGTTGCGATCGGCTCAGTGAGTATCTGCCTCACTATTCATTCCTAAATCTGCAATTTTGGTCATTTTTAAAAACATTCTCCTGGAGCCCCAGGCATTACTTGTCTATGGCTTGGTATTTTGGCAATCTCTGTTCCATACCCTTTCAGAAACCACTTTTCTGCTGTCACTCCTTCAAGCACTGTGACCTGCCCATCATTATCCTCACTGATACTACCAAGATTAGTACCTTAAAAGCTGGGCTCAGATCTCTCCTTGACTCTAAAATGAATTGTACCTGCCTGTGCTAATGTGATAGTACCTCACCCCCAGTTTTCCATTTACCTCCCCCCTCTACATCTTTCAGCTATATACTACTTTTTTTCTTAACCCCCAACCCTACCTCCAATTACCTGATAATGGCCTCACTTGGTTGAAAGTTCCACCTCTCTCCCACCTTGATGATGCCACCTTCAGCTGATCCCCCCAACCCCCTCTTATCTAATCAGTCTATCTGTTAATATTTACTAATTTGATGTGTATAAGTTCAAATGTTACTATTACTGCCTGTGTAAATGCTTCAATATTTTTTCTCTCTTTTTGTTTCTCTGTAAACCTTGTATTTTTGTAATGTTTGTTCAACACTGATGTGGAACCTTTGAAAATGAGTCCTTGACTCAAAGGTATTAATCCCAAACTGAAATAAATAAAAAAAATTAAATAAATAAATAAATCTACTGACCTCGGTGTTGACCACATAGCAGTAAAAAACACAGTGATTGGGGTAGCTAGGAGTGAGGGTTCTGTGCTGTTGTCAAGAAATGGTTTGGCATTTTTAGGTGGTTGGAGTGAGGCCATGGTTGTGGCATGTATGGTGAGTAGAACAGCTGTTCAGATGAGAGAGAACCAATTTGCACTCTGGCTTGGTTGTCAGACTCAGGCCTTTTGTGGCTTTCCTCCTCAGCCTCTGGTGAGAGAGGAGCTGGAGTAAATACCCACCTAACTGGTTCAGGAAATCAAGGGATTACCCAACTAGAAGGGATTTTCTCCTAAGGCTATGTTGAGAATCTTGCCATAACTGTCTCCACTCCCCCCCCCCGCAAGACAGCCACTATTTAACCACTCAATGCTGACTATCTGAGGAGTCCTTGACCCAAACAATGTTCCTAAAAATCATGGGAGTCACAATCGAACCCTGTGAATTGAGTTACTGGGCTGATCATCCTAACAGCTAATGCTAGCCTGAGCATTTAGTTCATCTTTAGCTTGTTTCATTTTATTTTTTCTAAGTTGTTTGTACCAGTTAGTTTAGCCTTAGTTTTTGTTATTTTAGTTTAAACAGAACAACAAAGTGAGTTAATACAGAGTTAATGTATTCTGTTACTTTGTAGGTAATCAGCAGTAGTTGGCCTCAGCATGATCTTTCTTGATTACTCAAACACTGTCTAAATGCACAGTTTTGATTAGGTCAGTGAGATATCTGCCTGACAATTCTTTGCTAAATCTGCCATTTTGGTCATTTTAAAAACATTTTTCAGGAGCCCCAAGCATCGCTTGCCTGGGGCTTGCATTTTTACATGCTCTGCTCCTTACACTTATCAGGAACCAATTTTCTGGTGAGGGAGGGAGAGAGAAGCAGCTGAACCATGGACAGGTATAAATGACATCATTCACCTGCTTAACTGGTTGGTTGGTGGGTGGGTGGGGTCATGTAGATGAAGGAAGGCAGCCACTGTCTGATAAGCGAAGCTATCTCTTTTCAACTACATGAAGTTACCACCCATCAACCAGAAGAGTAGCATCATGATCAGCCTCACTGATCATGGACTGTCACAGTCAAGCCCATTGCAGCTGACGATGCATTGGTCCCAACAGTGACACACCTCTGAAATCCAATATCATAGCAATATGTTCACTTTGCACAAGCACAAGAGTGAACATAAAAAGACAAGGTGCCCCGATGCCCCTAATGCCCCTGGTGCCCCTACCCTTGATATATGTGCCTTTTGAAAGAATTGTAATGGATGTGGCTGGCCCCTTAGACAAAAGTAAAAAGGGTAATCGATTAATTTTGGTAGTATGTGACTATGCTACTTGATACCCAGAGACAGTTCCAATGCATACTATCGCAGCTCCAAAAGTAGCAGCAGAGTTTGCCAACATTTTTAGCAGGGTGGACATACCCAAAGAGATTATTACTGATCAGGGTAGTAATTTTGGTGCTGCATTACTGAAGGAGCTCTACTGACTGATAGGTATCACTGCCATAAGAACCTCCCCTTATCACCCTCAGACAGACGGTCTTGTTGAGAGTTTCAATCAAACTCTAAAATGCATGTTAAAAAGATTTGTGAAAGGTGTAGGGAAAGACTGGGAACAATATTTACCTTACCTGTTTTTTTTCTTACAGAGAAGTGTTACAAGCATCAACAGGTTTTTCACCTTTTGAAATGCTGTATGGTAGACAACCTAGAGGGCCATTGGATGTAATGAAAGAAACATGGGAAGATAATCCTGCTCATAAAGAATTTACTACATCTTACATGTGTGCACTGAGAAAGAAACTGGCAAAATATGTTGAAATTGCCCACAGAAATCAGGAGGAAACCCAAAATAGCTAAAGGTGTGTTATAACCATGGGGTAAAAGAAAAAGGTTTTGAGCCAGGTGAAAATGTCTTGTAACTGTTACCCACTACAGAAAACAAACTGTTAATGAGGTAGCAAGGGCCTTATAAAGTGATTAAATGTACTTCTACAGTTAACTATGAGAATGAGACCCCTGATAGGAAAAATCCTACCAAGATATACCATGTTAACAGTCTGAAGAAATGGGTTGAAAAAAACACCAAAGGTTGCTTTGTTAGTCTTACCAGAAACTGCTAAAGAAGATATTGATATAGCTTACGACAGACTGGAACAAACTGTAACTTCTGGTGCAGTAAAGGTAAATGTTTCATTACCCACAGAACAAACCACAGAAATGTATAACTTGGTAAAGACATTTAAAAGTACTTTTATACCGTAGAACCAGGTCAAGCAAAAGGGGTTGAGCATGTAATAGTGATAGAGAATGCTCACCCTATCAGACAAAAGACATACAGATTACCAATTAAGAGCAGATGTGGTTAAGGAAATACAAAAAAAATGAAAGAGTTGGGTATTACTAAAGAATCGAGTAGTGCTTGGTCATCATCATCATCATCAGTGAGACTGTAAATAAAAAAGAAGGTGGGGTAAGAATCTGCCTTTATTTTAGGAAACTTAATCAAGTGTCCCTATTTAACAGTTATCCTACGTCCAGGATAGATGATTTGGTTGACAGATTAGGAAGTGCCAAGTACATTAGTACCCTCGATCTCATCAAGGGTTATGAACAAATTCCCCTAGCTAAAGTATCTAGAGGTAAAACTGCATTAGCTGCTGCAGTTGGAATCTATTAATTCACCATCATGCTGTTTAGCTTACATGGTGCACCTGCTACATTCCAGCAGTACATGAATGTAATTCTAGCCCCTCACACTGGTTATTATGCTGCTTACCTGGATGATGTTGTGGTGTACAGTCCAGACTAGAAAAGTCACCTGGAACACCTATGAGCAATTATGCAATCTATCAACAATGTAGGTCTGACCATTAATCTTACCAAGTGTACATTAGGCAAGCAGAAAACCAGATATTTGGGTTATATTTTGGAAAATGGAGAAGTAAAGCCAGAGATTTTCAAGATAGAAGCTGTAGCTAATAGTCCTATCCCAAAAACAGTGAATCATGTCAGGTCACTTTAGGTGTAGCTGGGCACTACTGGAGATCTGTTCCCAACGTTGTCCAGTTAGCTACTCTCCTCACTGAACTCACAAAAAATGGTACGTGAATAATGTGAAATTGTCCCCAGAGTGTGATGAAGTTTTTTGAGCCATCAAGGCTGCATTATATTTACCCTCTGTTTTAAGAAATCCAGACTTTGAGAAATAATTTCTGTTATGGACAGATGCACCAGATGTAGGGCTATGTGCAGTTCTGAGTCAGAATATAAATGGAAAAACATCCCATTCTGTATATCAGTAGGAAACTGCACGACAGAGAGGAAAAGCATTCCACTATTAAAAAAGAATGCCTTCCTGCAAAATGGGCAGTTGAGTCCATTAAGTTTTATTTGCTAGGAGTTGACATTGTACTTACAACTGATCACAATCCTCTCTGTTGCCTTAATCAAATGAGGTATGAAAATACCAGAATCACAAAGTGGTACCTGGCACTACAGCCATTTAATATCAACGTGATGCACAAATCTGGAAAAGAGAATGTTAATGCTGATTTTTCTGTCAAGATATGGTTCAGGAATTGTGAATTCAGAAGGTTGAAAAACAAAATATGCATGCTTCACTGAAATGCTTACTGCAAAAGGTGTTAAAAGAAAAAAATATTGCATATGCAAAGGACTGTAAATGTTATAAGGTAATGTTAAAAGAGAAATAAAAGAGGTTTCAGAAAACCTATTGATCTTTCTTTCTTCCCTTGCTTCTCTGTGGTTAAAAATATGTGAATCTTTATGTGAAACTGGGATCTCTTGGTTTTCAAATGTATATAATTATACTGATGAAATGTTTGTAGAAATCTATTTGTGTTTATCTGGAACACAGGGGGGTTAACCTTGAGATGTATTTTAATGTCCACAAGCTTGTTTTCAGAGTTTTCAGCAGGAAATTAGCCCTGGGACAGGATGTCTTAGTTGGTTTCACCTGCTGAGAAGACTAATATACTGTTCAGGCTGGTTATGGTCACAGGAAGGTCAGTGGAAAAAATGCCTTGTTGCATTTTGTGAAAAACAGGCAATGAAACTTACAGGAACAAGATGCAGAGATTAAATTGCTAGGTAAAGACATTTTACAAAAAGAGAGCAATGTTTTGTTTGGTGAGTTAAAGAGAGAGCTAAAGAGTTTAAAGAGACTCTCAGATGAAGGATTGTGTTTCTTTGTTTGTACTGCCTTTGTGAAAAGCTATCCTGTACATCTTTATTTTTTATTTTATTGTTATTAATAGTAATAAAATGCTACTTATGAATTTTCTAACTTCTCCTGCTTTGCCTATGCTTCCTAACCTATGCCTCTATGACAGTCCCAATATGTGTCCTCTCCCCAAGCCACTGAGAACTCATAACATAGTCTGTTATTATAATAAAATTCAGACTTCTTATAATAAAAAAATTCACCCCTCCTCCATGGTAAATAAGGAGCCTCCTCACCTTCACATATCCTGCCACAAGACACAAATCTGAGCTCCCAGTTCAATAAAGCACTCCCCAGCCCAGTTCACTCACTAGCCACCCCCCATAGCACTCAAAATAGTTGCAGAGAAGTTGAGTCAAGGCACTAATCTGATAGGTCCCACGGTGAGCAGCTTGCACTCATCTTTGGTATGGAAGGTAATGATGATGATGATGACATCCTCCTAATAGTAACACCAGAGTGGCTGCTTGTTGACATAGCATAGTTTGTGCCTCGTTTACATTGAAAACTAGTTTAGATTTTAGGAGTCAACATTCCAACTTATTTAAGTCCAGCCAAACTTTCTCAGGTGTTTTATCTACTGCTACACTGAAGAATCTTCTGTCTGTCTGTCTGTATCCATCTATCTATCTATCTATCTATCTATCTATCTATCTATCTATCTATCTATCTATCTATCTATCTATCTATCTATCTGTCTGTCTGTCTGTGTATGTCTATCACTGTATGTATTGCAAACCAGAGATTTTATCAGGAAGGGCATACTGAGCTGGTTGCAGATACTTTCCAGATGTGTGCTGGGGAAGTAGGGCATCACAGTGCATAAAACACTAATTCATAAGGTGCACAGTAATCACATTACCATACAGTGAAGAAAACAGTACAGATGGTGCACAGTGAATTGTGATAAAACAGTAGCAATGGATTGTAGGTCACAAGCAGGGTCACTGGAAAATTGCACTCCCAGTTTGATTGTGAAATCCCCAATGTTAACCATTCTCCACAATAATCCACAATTTCTTGCATATCACTGGGTTTCTGAATAATATTCTGTAAAAATATAAACATTTTCAAGGAAAGCTACTCAAACATATTGATCATGTGGCATGCAGACTACGGATGAAATAGTTCAGAGAAAATCTGCCCCCCCCGACGAACCAGCAACATAAGTGGCAATCAAGCTACTTCCAAAACGTTTTAAATGTTTGAATCAGTTCAGATCATATTTGTTACCTTTTTCCCCTGTGAATCAAGATGTGTTAGTGAGTGGTGTGCGAGATAGATGAGAGTGTAGTGGGAGCATCTCGACCAGCATGATGTAGAACGGAGGTGGCTCATCAGCACAGAGACTGGAGCCATCAGCGCTTGCAGTATGGGAGGAACTTAGAACAGAAGAGGGACCAGACACCAGACCAAGTTATCTCAAGTCGGGTGATTGGTGGAGAGAGATCTGCACACTGTAAGAGAGGACACAATTGGTCTTGTCACAGGAGAACCCACCTGGTTCTTGTTGCATCAGTGAGTGCATGGTAGACGTTTCAGGGAAAGCAGCAATCAGTAGTCCAGGCAGCTCAGTCTGATTGACTGGGCTAAAACGCTTTTTGAATTCTCTTAATTCTTTCTCATTCCACTCTTCAGCAAAAAAAAAAAAAGTAGTAGAAAATGCTAGAGAAAAGGAAAAAAAAGAATTTAAATTTTTTCTGAGGCAAAAAAATGGAGGCAGGGGGAGTAAAGGAGTGAGGAGCTTATTGGTGTATGGCAGGCAGGCTAAGCTTGAAGTAGCCTGCAAGTGCTGTAGTTTTCAAGTCAGTCACATGCAGCCATCCTCATCCCGATGTCTAGAGGGAAAACGTTGATGTTAACAGGGAAGGGGCCCACAGCAAAGAACCTCACCAGCACTCCACAGTATCTCCAGCAAATAAAAATGGAAATAATTCAGGACCTACCTGGAGATGTCTTCTTACTTCAGCTGGCTCTCAGGCTATTGCCATTTCTGGAATGTAAAACCACACCCCAAGCCCCTGAAATCTAAAGCAGGAACACTGGTGACTTCAGAATTCGCTCTCACTGCTATGGTACCCAGACGATGCATGAGACTTAGGATTTTCAAGGCCTCCCTGAAATTGAACTCAGTGGAGGGTTAAAACTAGGAATTAACAGTTTCAGTCCATCCTTATTTACAAACAAAATTAGGAGACTCAATTTCCTTCAAAATCAATCACTTTATTTCTCCTGAGCACAAAATGATTTAAATGAGCCGCAGGGGCTCACTTGTGGCTTAACTTGAAACTGCAGCTCCATGGGGCTAAAACTTTTATACCGTTAAAATGGCAGCAAACTTTTGACAGAGCAAGGACTTTAACACCTCTCAAGCAGCTGACCTAATATTTTCCTCAGTCTTAGCAACCATCTACCTTGACCGTGAAGCTCCCTGATTCCACTGGCACTGGGTAAGTACCTAACAGAGCTTCCATCTGATTTCCCGGGAGTTCCTCATTTCTTCCTCTAACCAGGGAAACATACAGCTTCTCCCCACCATGTTCTGACTCTCAATTCTTGCCTTCCAGGGACACAGATAGTGTGGTGCCAGCCAAGGCAGTATAGCACGGTCGTTTAAGGCTCTGAGCTACAAATCTGGAGATCTGGGTGTGAATCCCACAGCCTCCATTTGCATACTGTGTGATCCTGAGCAAGTCACTTAACTTCTTTGTGCTCCCAGGTCACATCTGTAAACAAGCTGTCACCTTAGTGTGTCTCTCCTGGTTAAAAAAAAAAACACCACACCCCCACATCCTCCTGTCTGGTCATGTTCCTGGTCTGTCCAGTCTCCCTCAACACCACAACCTCTCCAAACAGCATAGTGGCACCTTCCTTTCCAAGTTACCCCACCAAAGCAGAACCACAGCCTAACAGGGCCTAAAGGCACACTAACTTAATATAGGCCACAGAGCCTGCCCCAGATATGGACATGGCAGACCCACAGCATACCCAGGCCATGCTTCACTCCCCTGGCTGTCAACCATTTCAGCTTCCCTGCCACACAGGGTAAAGAGGCTCTGCCACAACCTCTGAACCTCCAACAGCTCAACCACACCGCTCCATCCAGTATGCTGCTCTTTTAAAGGCTTGACCCATGATGGACTGCTGCCCAATCATCCCCTCTTCACCACCCTCCTGTTGCCCAATAAGTGGAAACCAGCTCCAGAGGATACCTCCAGGGCACTCAGTGGCCCACTCAGCTAAAGACCGGCAGCCCCCAGACCTGTCCCTCCAAACAGGCCCTAACGGGGTTAGAGGTTACCCCTGCCCCCTCTCCAGTGGAACCCTAGGCCACCTTGCCACATTGGGATGCAGAGGCCCTGCCACAGCCTACTGCAACCCCGATGACCCAGGCCCACTACCAGACTACCAGAGCCACTCAAACCCTGCGGCCGATCTATCCTGCATCACTCTTTTCTACCTACCACCCCCAGAGCCTGGGATCCCACTGATAACAGTCACAGCTACCTGTCTATAGCCCTCCCTTGGATGCTCACCCAGGGGACCCAACGCATCACTGCTGTAGAAGCCAGCCTGCCTAAAGTTGGGGTGTTCCCCACCCCATAATGCCCTGCAGTGCCTGTCAGTCTCCTTCTCTCCCTGCTTTTTCCTCCAAAAGACCTAGAAATATCCTGTTTCTGCCTAGTTATACTCTTACTAGACTGCTCTCTGCTACACACCAAATGGCAACTTACAGAAATTGTGCCCCCAGATCACTGATTTTCCTAACTCTGAGGGCACCGTTAAACAGGAAGGAGGCCCTATAGGTGGTATAAGCCTCTCTCAGAATGAGAGGGGGCTTACACTCTCCCCCTACCCAGGGAATCATTCCCTCCTGGGAATGATGGCAGAGGGCCCACAATGGCCCACCCTCAACAGATTGGGTATGCACATCTCCCCAGCCTGCCAACAAGAGAACCACCACAAATTTGGCCTAAAGGACTCTCTCCCTTCACTACCTAGTATAATCTATCCTAGTTTATTAAACACTAAATAGCTTTCTTGTGCCAGGAAGTCCAAACACATCCAGCAATAACAAACGTGTAATAGAAACAATTATTTCAGTTCTAAGAAACATATATTTCTTACTCCAGGAGTCCTTTAGCATCAGTAACTATAGCAGGTATCATATCATATCATAGGTATTATCAAGCATAAAGGCTTTCATCCACACTGCTTGCCAGTCCTTCAATATTTAGAACTTAATAGTTCTTTCCCTGCAAAAATGGTCTAATCTAAACTTGAAAGAATCCATGGTTAAACTATCCACTACAGTAGAAAGGAGGTTGTTCCAGAAAGAAATTACCCTTTGAGTAAACCAGTATTTCCTTAAGTTGGAATTCCATTTTGGCAAAAACAGTTGCTTACTATGTCTCCTCCCACTACACCAGCTTGTCTTAAGTGTAAAACCTAAATCCTCAAGCAGCTTAGTGTCCCCCATTGTTCTAAAAAGCATACACAGATTGCCTCTATGCCTCCTATAGTATAATGAATAAAGGTTTAAATGCTCCAATCTATCTGAATATGGTATGCTTTTGAGCCCAGCTACAGCTCTCGTAGCCCTTCGCTGCACGCCCTCAATTCTAAGAATATCCTCCCTTTTATATGGAGACCACACTTGAACACAATATCCAGATGTGGCCTGACCAATGCCCCATACAATGGCATCAAAACCTTCTCATCCCTACTGGCAATATGTCTTAAGATATAATTGAGGTTTTGGTTAGCTCTTTTGACCTGGTCTGTACAGTGGGAACTAAACTTAAAATCAGTAGAAATCTTAATTCCCAGATCCCTTTCCTCCTGTGTGACATTAAGGGTGACTTTTCCAAATTTATAAGCATAGTTTTTATTATATGGGCCCAAATGCACAATGTTACACTTAGCTGTGTTCAGTTTGAGTTTATTAGTCTTGATCCACTGTAGGATTTCATCAATAGCCCCCTGTAAGGACTGAGCTTCAACTGAATCATTCACTATTCTGCCCACCCGACAGTCATCTGTGAACTTAGATAACCAAATGTTTGGGTCTGTTAGTTTAAGAGTGGAGATGTAGATATTAAAGAGGCAAGGCCCCAGTACTGACCCCTGAGAGACTCCACTAAAAATTGGTGCCCAGTCTGACAGTGTCCCCTTAACAGTAACTCTTTGTTTTCTCCAATTTAACCATTCAGAGATCCAGTTTAGGATGTTAGAATCCAACCTAAGCTTCGCTAGTGTATTTATTAACTAAAAGAAGGGAGAATCGAGGAGCACCAGGATTTGTATGGTGCTATACTAATAAAAGAATGAGAGTGGTAAATATGTAAGCACCCATACAGCAATAAAATGGACAACAGATGGAATATAACTCCAAAATTTTATAGATATGCAGACAAGCACAAGTACAAAAGTAGCTTAAAAAGTACTTTTTAAGCTACTTTTGTACTTGTGCTTGTCTGCATATTTATAAAGTTTTGGAGTTATATTCCATCTGTTGTCCGTTTTATTGCTGTATGGGTGCTTACATATTCACCGCTCTCATGTATTTATTAACTGTAGATGGGGAAGTTTATCGAATGCCTTTGCAAAGTCCATAAAGGCTACATCTATTGTGTTTCCCTTATCCAACCCACGATTAACTTTTTCATAAAAGGTAAGCAGATTCGTCTGGCAGGACCTTGACTTGGTAAAGCCATGCTGAAGAGAATTGGACAAACTATGTTCTTCTAAAAAACCCTGAATAGATTGGTCTTTTTTATATTCTATCCCTGATGTGGATTCTGCATTGCATTTTTTCATTACTGAGTTTACACATGTTTTGGACCAGTTAGCTCCCCTTGTTAAAAGAAGGGTCCGAGGGAAAACTTATGGGTGGTTAACATCTCCTTTGATTAAACTCATGAGACAACGAGACAAGGCCTGGAAAACATATAAAATGAACCATTCTGCTTCTGGTTATCATGCGTATAGGACTTTAAGGAACCAATGTAAGGCTAAGATAAGGAAGGCTAAAATGGACTATATTCGTCATAAACAATGTGAAGGGCTATCTAATGCTACTACTTTTTGGAAAACAATTAACAATTTTATAAGACCTAATGTTTGTCAACCAGGTTCAATGAGGTTGAACGGTGACTTGTTGTCTTGTCCATTGAAGATAGCTAACGAGTTTAATTTGAAATTTACTGCATTGCCTGCTTCCTTTAGTGACCAGTCCAAGGTGAACTACTTGGGATTGACTGAAGATTTTACAGTTAATCCTAAACTGTACTTAAGGACTACTACTCCGAAGGAGGTAGAGAAGTTGTTGCGTTGTATTAAGAGGGACAGCTCAGCTGGTTCTGATGGCTTATGTCCTAGTTTATTGGCGGATGCTGCCTCAGTTATAGCACTTCCAGTTAGTATTATTTTCAACTTGTCTTTTGTTACAGGTACTATACCTAATATATGGAAACATACTTTGGTCACTCCTATATTTAAATCTGGTTCACAACATGAGTTTTGTAACTACAGACCTATTTCTATCTTGTCTGCTTTAGCTAAAGTTCAGGAAAGAATAGTTTATAATCAGTTGATTGGGTATGTGGATCGCTTTGGATTATTGTCTCAGAACCAACATGGTTTTAGAAAGGGAAGGAGTACTGAGACTGCCTTGGTCGAGTTCACGAACGCGGTACTTAATGGCATGGATAAAGGGTGTCTGACGGGTGCCGTGTTTGTGGACTTGACCAAGGCATTCAACTCAGTTGATCACCAATTGTTGATTTCTAGACTTGAGTCATTGGGAGTTGGTGAGTCTTTCTTGGACTGGACGGGGATTATTTAACAAATAGGTTTCAAAGGGTTAAATATAGGGTGCTGTATCAGACTCTGTAATGGTTAAGTGTGGGTTCCACAAGGTTCTATTTTGGGGCCACTTTTGTTTTCTTTGTTTTTTGATCAACTAGTAAGTGTGATTAATAATGCTTCTAACACTTTATGCTGACGATGCAGTAATTTATACGCAGGGTTTGTCAGTTGGAGATCTAGGTCTTTCTTTAACAGAGGAAATGTGCAATTTCAGTCTTCACTTATGGCCTGTAAATTACTCTTAAACAAATCTAAGACAAAGGTGATGGTTTTGGTACCCCACCTAGACTGAGATCTGAGGTTGGTACTTTGGAAGTTAAATCTCTTGATGGATTACTGTTTGACTATGTTGATACATTTCAATATCTTGGGGTATTACTAGATTCTCATCTAAGTTATGAATCTCATTTTTGAGGGTTACCTCAAGAATACATTGTAGATTAGGTTCTTTGTACAGAACTGCTCATTTCTTATTCCTGAGTCTAGGCTGGTTATTTCAAATTGCTGCTTACTTCCTATTGTGAACTATGCAGCTATGATTACTGACACTGCTTTCTGACAGTGATTTCAAAGAAATCCACTTTACTTCACTTGATAGCTAAGTTTGCTTTAAATTGTTCTAAGTCATCTCATCATTGTGTGATTTTGAAAGAAATGGGCTGGTTACCGGTTTCATTAAATTTCCAATACTGTGTGGCCAAGTTCATATATAAAGTTATGGACTCTGGAATTCCACATAGTATTTCAAAGTTTTGAGACCATATATTGATGGTCATTATTCTAGACATAGGTCAGACAGTAGGTTTCTAGATTCCTTTATGAAATCTAAAAGTGGACAAAGATCCTTTGCTTATATTGCTCCATTTATTTGGAATGAAATTCCTCAAGATATTAGGTGGTTGTGTTCTGTCAAAAGTTTGCCGATGCATTAAGGATGTATTTCGAATCTCAATTTAATTGTAACTGTTTTTTATGAATTTTTTTTATGAATTTTATACGTAACAAAGACATTTTTGTCTGCAATTTGCTGCATTGTATATGTATGTTTGATTATGTATTGTCTGTATGTAATATATGTCGGTCGCACCTGTAAAAGGAACTTGTTTCCAGTGTGCTTACCCGTTAAGTGAATAAACAAACAAACAAGATGCCCTCCACAACTTTCCCTATCAGTGAGGTCAAACTCACTGGCCTAAAGTTTGCCAGCTCAGATTTGGGCCCTTTTTTTAAGCAATGGTACCACAGTTGCAACTTTGCAATCCTGTGGGACTTCTCCTCTATCAGTTAGTCGGCTAGATGCAACTGCCCTGGAGATATGCCTTTAAGATAATTAGCATAATGAGCTTTGGTATCAGCCAATCAAAAAAAGGAGGGGAGTGTGCTGAGAGGGAGCAGCCTGAAGGGCTTCAGAAGTTTTTCCTTCGCTGACTGAGCAACGTTGTCCCAGAGGTGTCTCTCAACTTTCCTTGTTGACAGCATTTTTCTGCTTATCTTGGTAAAGTTTTCCTCACAAAGCTAATTTTTTAGTGTGCTGAGTGTAATTTTACTATTTTTTAGCAGTTTGTTTCTTTTCTGTGCATCTGCATATATTTTTACCACAAATGCGTATATTTATATACATTTTTACCGCATCTGTGTATTTTATATACATTTTTTACTGCAAATACGTATTTTTGATGGTTCTTCACTGTTTTACTGCTTTTCTTGAAGGAACCACCAAATTTTAATGTTTTGCTATACATTTTACCTCAGAAATAATTGTTCCCTACCACGAGGTAACTGTTTGGATTTTCAAACTTTGACAGTTATTGCTGGGTTCTCTGTGGATTGGCAAGTCAGAGATTCTCAGAACTAAAGAGAAATCTGGACCTAGAGGATTTTAAAAAGTGTCATCTGTCACAGGATTTGGCTTAGCAGCTTTTCAATGGCCTGTACCTCAGGTGTTTAGGTCCAGATCTACTGGTTCTCTTTGCACAAATTTGGTGAGAAACAGAGCAGAGAGACCTAAACAAAAAAATTGGTGGAGGAAAAATCAAAGGCTACTGATGAGGGGCCATCTAAAATTAATAACACTAAAAATTCAAGCAGGGTGCTGATGAAGCCTCCAAGTCGCAGCCAAAAAATAAAGCTTCCAAAGGAGCTGATGAAGTTCTTCACACATTTAAAAATAATAAAGGCACCGATGAAGTGTCAGTACAAAAAAGGAAGCATAATCAAGCTGCTGATGAAGTGGCTAAAAAGATAGTCTGTAAAGACACAAACACTCCTGTTCCTCCTGGTAAAGCCAATGGTGAGACAACAGGCAGCTTAAAGCATAAAGAAAAAACAAAGCATATACAGTCACAGTCTGCACAGGAACTCCCATCTGTGCAAGACATGGCAAAAGCATGGCACGTCTTTCAAACCCTACAAAAGATGGGGTCTATATTTACTGCGGCTGGTAAGCTCTCTTCCACAGTTCTCTCTTCTGGAGACTGTGAGGGTGATACAGATGATGATGAACATTTTTATGATGCCCCTGACATGAATTTGGAGGGCCTAGAACCTGATGTGTCCCCTGACCCTCCTTTTGGAGCTTCCTCTGCTGACCAGGAGGATCCCTCCTCTATGCTTACATTTATCCAAAATATTTATCCAAAACATCCTGGACCTCCTTACTCAGGAGTCCATCCAGGATAAGGATGAGGATAAAGATTATGGGGAGATGAAAGGTCTCCCACTTCCTAAGAGACCAGTCATGCCTATCTATAATGCTTTCAGAAAAAATACCATGAAACTGCTTCAAACCCCCACTTCTGTGACAGTGGTTGACAAGTGGGCTGAGAAAAAATACGAATTGTCTAAAAACAATACCAACTTCCTGTCTACATCAAAGTCATGAAAGTATAGTACAGCAGGCAGCTTGAGAGAAAGCAGGGGTTTATTTGTCCTTTTTAACCCCACGGGACAAGGACTCCAGAAAAATAGATTTCATAGCAAAGAAAATGTATACGACAGCTTCCCTGCTGGTCAGACTTTCTTCCTACATGGCTTTCACTGCCAAATATCAGAAAGCACTGTGGAATTATGTCCTGGCCATTACCCACAATGGGTTGGATACAATGGTACAGGAGCTGGTGGATACAACAAAAACTGCCCTGGAAGCTACAAAATACCAATTCCACATGGCAGTTGACAACAATGATGCCATCTACAGAGCCATCGCCCATGCCATCTCTCTAAGGTGCTTTGCCTGGTTTAGAACTACCAGTCTTATCCCAGACACCCAGTCTAAGGCCATGGGCATTCCTTGTGATCAAAACGTATTGTTTGATTCCAGAACAGCTGACTACATGAAAAAGGTCAACGAGTATAAGGCCTCTTGGCAGAGTCACTTCTCTAAACCTAAGCTTCCTGCCCCACAGAAATCCCATCCAAGGGGCACTAGGGGCAGAGGTTATTTTCCCAGGCCTTACATTCCCTATACCCAGTCTGATTTCTCTCAGTACAGGGGTGCTTTCAGAGGAAGGGACCATAGGTGCTGGGTTGTATGGGCCCTTGGAGCATTGGACCCAGCAATATTTTTTGAGCTGGGCTGTGCCCCAGCAATATTATGCCACATGCTGCCTTTTTTTGAAGGCATTTTGTTCTCCTGGTTTCTGTGCATGCGCTCTCTGCTATGACCGCACTTCCCCCCACCGTCTAATAGGGCTAGTGGGCGGTGGCCCAGCTGGCATTATTTAAAATTGGTGCTTTTGCCTTGCTGCATTCCCTTTGGTTTGCCACCCCCCCCCAGTAAAATCATTGTGGTTCAGTGGCCTTTTTTTTCCAACTTGCCACATGGTGATTGGCTGGGGGGAGGGTTTGTATTGGGTGCAATATGCGTGCGTGTGTCATGGTGATTCTGTGTGTGTAGGTGTGTGTGAGGACTTGGAGGTGATTGTTTCCATTGTGTGGCAGGAGAGAGTGAGCAGTGGCAGGCTGGCCTAGAAGAAGAGAAGTGGACAAGCAGTGGTGGATGGTCCAGCCAGAAAAGAGAGGAGCCAGACAGAACAGCCAAAGAAAGACCGGGGGTTCAGTGGAAGTCGGCAGTTGTCTGGGACACCACACCACACCAGCAGCACCCAGGCAGTGCAGCAGGCCAGTTGAGTCTGAGGAGTCAGGCTGGTGAGGAGGGAGAGGGAGGGCCTGGGTCGGGTCTCCGGGGAGTGGAATCAGGCCAGCTGTGGATGTGGTCACTGGCAGGCGGCAGCAACAAACACAAGCAGCAGGCTGAGCAGCAGACTAGCACTGCAGAGGGGAGTAGAGCAAGTGGGTGACCCAAGCATGCCGGGTGGGGTTAGGGAGGTTTAGGCAGGCAGCAGGCCTACAAGTGGCCAGGTGAGGTCCTTCAGTCCGGGCAGCTGGCGACAGCACAGAGTAGGTCAACTTGAGGAGCAGCAGAGGAGAAGAGTGTCAGTCAGCAAAGGTAGGCAACAGCAGCAGAACTGTTCCATGGGGTGCACATTCACAGAGTGTCTTCTGGCAATCAGGCTAGGAAACCAACCCTGCTCCTTAGGCACTTCAGCTCATCGTGGTATACTCTGGGCTGCTTAGCCCATGCTGGGTGAGGGGCTGGCACATTTAAACAAATGCCAGTCTGTGTTTTGTTAGGGAATGTTGATTCTTGATCATAATTTGGTAAATGTTGCCCATGCAGTAACTAAATAAGAGTGGAACAGCCTGGGGAGCTTCATGACAGGAAGAGAGACCTAGCCTACTGACTAGCTTGCTAACTTGCTTGCTGTCTTACTGAAGCCTTCAGTGAGCACGTTAGCAAGCTAGCCAGTAGATAAGGTCTCCATTCCCATTCTAAAGGCCCTGCCTTCTGTGGGGAAGGATGGAAAGGATGCTGATGTTGCCTCTGTGGGGATGGATGGGAGGAATGCTGATATTGCCTCTGTGGGGATGGATGGGAGGGATGCTAAGTCCAGAGACTGAAGTGGGCCTGGTGGTCTGTCTCTGCATCAGTGTGTGACTACTGTGATGGGCATGGGGGTGGACTCTGTCTCTGGCAGCTCTGCAGTGTCTGATGCATGGGGGGAACAGCCTGGGGAGCTTTAGGATGGGAACAGATACCTAGCCTACTGACTAGCTTTCTAATTTGCTTGCTGATTTGCTGAAGCCTTCAGCAAGCAAGTTAGTAAGCTAGTCAAAATAGGCAAGGTCTCTGTTCCCATCCTAAAGGCTCTGTCATGGCTGGGGGGTATGCAGCAACACAGCTGGGGCAAGTTTCTTCCCTCCTGAAAATACAAGAACAAAGTTATGTAGTACTTTTAGTTAGTTTCTGAAATATGAGCATCCTTTACCTTTCCTGCCAGTGCAATCATAGCCCTAATCAAATAATTGTTTTGCATCTGCCTGATCTCATATTCAGCTAACAAATTATTGCCACCACTACTGTGATTAGTATGTATTTGTGTATCAGTTTCTTGAAAATACCACAAGGGAAGAGAAAGAATGCTTATTAGCAATAAGGAATGAAGATGATTTTTTCAAGGCATCAGGCTCAAGGGGCAGAAAACAAACTGCAAAATTCTAATTAAAGGTTGTGGGCTTATATGTTACATGTGAAGTATGTATCCCCTGATGAAGTAGTCTTTCCCATGTTTCAGATTGTTATTGACAAAAAGTTTGGGAAGCCACTTAAAGCTATAATTGAACATTACAAACTTGTTCCCAGTGGGACATGTGCTAGTGAGATGAAATAAACCCCAGTTCAGCGATATTTCTCTTGGGCTGAAAACTGTTTAATGTTACATTTTTTTTGCTAAAGCGTTTGTCAACATTAAAATCAACAGAGATTTTGAAGGGGGGAGGTTAAGCTACGTGGAAGAAGAGTGGTGTAGTGATGAAATAGGGGCACAAATGTGACCTGAGAGAGGTCAAAAAGACCAGTTGGGGAGAGTGACCATTATAGCATAATGAGAACGTAAAACAAAAAAAAAGGCAGCTGCACTCCTCATTAAACTGCACTGGGAAGCATGAAAACGCAACAGCTGTCAGCCAGCTGAGTTATTTCTAGGGTTCTTACTTCTTCACCCTTGTTATGTGGGCCCGTGGCTACTGAAAAACAGGTTTATTGTATATAATGGCTCTTGGATTTCTAGGACACAACTGTGCTACTGAAAATGTCTGTTGGGCCAGTGTGTTTTCCCAGTCACTAGCCCTTTTGACTACTGGCTGCAAAACTTAATTTTGACCCCTGGTCTTCTATGTGTCTATGGCCATGTCCAAAAAAGCATACATAAAGCATCTGTCCAGGAAAGATATAGTACTTTATGTATACTTTCTTTGTACATGGCTGACCATGGACACATACAGAGAGTCTCCGACTCTTTCTCTGTAACCTACCTTCCTGGTGATAATGGCGTATATGGGTATGCAGTGAAATGCAGTATTGACTCCATTTATGCCACACTCTGTCTCTCCTGACATTTGCTAAACACATATGGCATCCCGGAAGGGGATGCAATGTGTTCATAAATTGTGTGAGTGACTTGATGTGGGGGGACCAAGAGTGTTGGGGGTGGGTTGGGGATTCTTTCATGACTATTGCCTCCTCTCTAGCGTATAGATAACGAAACCTGGTGTATCCTGCTCTGTTTTGGACTTTGTTCACTGCAGGGGGCGGGGCCTTGACCTCAGAGCCTGGGGGCAGGGCCTTGGCTCCGGGCCAAGGGGTGGGGCTTGACCCCTGACCCCACCAAAAATTTTACAAACCCGGCTCCTATGGGAGGGGCAGAAGTGGCCAAAGAAGGGCCACCTCTACCCAGCCAGCAGCTTCACAGTCTAAGCCCTGATGTGAGTGTCCAGGTCATCTCCCCTCTGCTAGTAGGAGGCAGACTATCCCACTATCTTCAGGACTGGTCCCTCATTACCTCAGACAAGTGGGTTCTGGAGATAGTGAAAAAGAGTCTGCCACTACAGTTCAAGCAGATGCCAGACTTCAAGCATACCCAGGTGTCAAAACCTCTAACCCCAACACAGGTGCTACTGTTGGAATTGGAGGTAAAAAACCTTCTAGCTCTATGAGCAGTGGAAAGGGTTCCATCCCATGAAAAGGGCAAGGGCCTCTACTCCATGTATTTTCTGACACAAAAGAAAACTGGGAAGTGACAGCTTATCTTGGATCTTGGATATTTAAACAAACATCTGTTAAAACCCAAATTCAAGGTGACTACTCTGTCACTAGTCATACAGTCCTTACAGCAGGGAGACTGGCTAGCCTCCCTGGACCTGAAGGACGCTTACTTTCATACACCCACAAGGAGGTCTCGCAGGAAGTTTCTCAGATTCAGACTCCCTTCGGGCCACTATCAGTTTGCTGCAATACCCTCCAGCCTGTCCTCAGCCTCAAGAGTCTTTACCAAGTGCCTGGCAGTGGTAGTAGCATACCTCAGGAAACTGGGTGTCTCTAACTACCCATACAGTATGTAGATGATTGGATCAAAATGGCAATCTCCTTGTCAGATCAAGGAGTCCCTTTTCCTTACAGAGCACACTCTGGAGTCTCTGGGATTCCTGGTAAATCTAAAGAAGTCTCACCTGGAACCCACCCAGCTACTCACCTTCATAGGAGCTCAGCTGGACACCAAGAAAGGATATGCCTTCCTCCCACAGGAGATAATTCAGTTTCCTGTCAGTGGCAGATTCTTTCATCCAGGGACAGCCAAGACCAGCCAGACATTTCCTCAGGCTCCTGGGACACATGGCTTCAGTGACTCTAGTGGTCCCAGGAATCAGGTACAAGATGTGAAATCTGCAAGCCTATCTCAGCGTTCACTGGTCTCAAAGAAGCAACAATTTTTCAGAGTTGATACCTGTGGCAGAGCAGTTTCTTCATGCTCTGCTTTGGTGGAAGAACCCTGCAAATCTGGCAGTAGGGATACCCTTCCAAGCTCCACTTCCCACAAAGATGATTACCACAGACACCTCTCTCATGGGGTGAGGAGCTCACTGGACAGTGCCTCAGTAGGTGGCACCTGGACTCTACAAGAGTCACAGTTGCACATAAACCTTCTGGAACTCAGAACAATCTTTATAGCTTTCAAAGCATTTGCCCCTGTCATAAAAAGGCAGACTACAAATTCAAACAGACAACACCACTGCAATATTTTACATAAACAAGCAAGGTGGTACCAGATCAGGGATATTCTGTTTGAAGGCTCTGAAAATTTGGTCTCTCACCTTCTCCCTGAGAGACAGCCTTTCAGCTATTCACCTCCCAGGCAAGCACAACACCCTGGCAGATGCTCTAAGTCACATCAGTCAAGGCCAGAGAGAATGGGCTCTGAACAAGCAAGTACTAGCCACAGTGTTCAGGAGGTGGGGCACACCAGAAGTGGATCTGTTTGCCTCTCCCCTGAACTTCCAGCTTCCTCAGTACTGTTGCAAACCCCGAGTCCCGGGAACTCTTCCCCTGGATGCCTTGATACTGGACTGGTCAGAAAGGTTCCTATATGCATTCCCTCCCTTTCCCCTGATCCTCAGGGTATTGCTGAAACTCAGACAACAGCCTGCATCAATGATTCTGGTGGCTCCGGATTGGCACAGGCAAGCCTGGTACCCTCTCCTCTCACTATCCTGCAGCAGGCTCATTTGCCTGCCACCAACTCACTCCCTGCTGACCCTTCCCCAGACAGGAGTGCATTATCCAGATATACACTCTTTTCACCTCAAGGCCAGGTTCTTGAGGAGTTAAGAGTTTCCATCCTCTCAGTACTCGGAGCAGGTCCTTAAGATCCTGAAGTGGCTAAAAAACCTAACACAAAAGAGACTTATGCAGCCAAATGGAAATGGTTCTCCCTCTGGTGCAAGAGCAAAAGGCTCAATCCTCTTACAGCTTCAGACCCTCATCTCCTGGATTACCAAGTACATCTGCAGGCGTCAGGCTTGAAACCCTCTTCCCTCAAGCTACACCTGGCTGCAATTTCGGCCTATCTTTCGGTGGGGAAGAAAAAGTAAATTTTTTCTCACACCATATTAAAACAGTTTTTCAAAGGCCTCTTGCACCTCCAGCCTCCAGTCAGGGAGTTGGTTCCTCCTTGGGGCCTGAATCTCTGCATAGCCAGGCTCATGCAACCACCCTTTGAGCCTATCAAGTTTGTGACCTGGAAGTCTGTCTTCCTGGTGGCCATTACTTCTGCCAGTAGGATTTCAGAGTTACAGGCCTTGTTCACTGAGCTTATTTACATCATTCCTCACAAAGATAAAATTGAGGTCAGGACAAATAGGAAGTTCCTGCTTAAGGTGGTTTCAGAGTTTCACCTTAACCAGTCTACTACTCTACCTGTCTTCTTTACTGAGAAATCCACTTCTGGCAAGCAAAAGCTCCACAGTTTGGATGTCAAAAGAGCTCTCTTTTACTACCTAGAACATACTAGGCAGTCCAGAGGTTCTTCCACTCAGCTATTCCTAACCTACGGGGATGTAGGCAGAAGAAGACCAGCTACCAAGATAACTATTTCCTGCTGGTTAGTCTCTTGTACTTGATTCTGCTATGAAAAAGCTGGTCATCAACCTCCTGTGGGGCTCAGGGCCCACTCCACCAGGGGCACTGCAACCTCTGTGGCAGCAGCAAAGGGCATACCCCTTCTGGATGTCTGCAAAGCAGCTACCTGGAAATCTGTGCACAGTTTCATTAAGCACTATAGTTTAAATGTGCAGTCCAGCTCTGATACCAAATTTGGCAGGGTGGTTCTGCAGAGCCTCTTTCCTAAGTAGGTTCTCTGCCCACCTAACACTTGGTACTGCTCAGTAGTCTGCTATAGTTACTGATGCTAAAGGACTCCCGGGGTAAGAAGAAAAAATGACTCACCATCGTAATCTTCTTTCTTCCAAGGGAAGCATCAGTAAGCTCCCACCCTTCCTCCCCAGTTCACCTTTTAGAAGGGCTCTGTTCTCAGTTTTATTTTCAAAATTTGGGTTTTTATTAAAGAGTTTTCATGCTCAGGTTGTTGTTATCTGTTTTCAGGTTTTGGACATTTTCATGTTTTTTGAATCCTGTTGATTCACTTTTCGGGGCATATGTCCTATTTTTTTGGAAAAATTCTGAAGCCCTTCAGGCTGCTCCCTCTCAGCACACTCCCTTCCTTTTTTTTTTGATTGGCTAATGGCCAAGCTCATTATGCTAATTATCTTAAAGACATACCTCCAGGGAAGTTGCACCTAACCAGCTAACTGCTATAGTTACTGATGCTAAAGGACCCCTTGGAAGAAAGAAGATTACTATGGTGAGTAACTTTTTCTTATCAGATATTTAAACAATTTAAGATAGAAATGGCAATTACACTTTCCCTTACTGCTGATTGTACCTCCCTCTCAATATAACATGTTACTTTATGTACAGTTAAAGGAATTCTACTACCCACACATCATACACACACACTCACACACTCTCACAATCACATTAGCCACAACATTTTTTTTTTTTATTTATTATTTTTCCTCCCGAGCTGCCTGCCACCCGGTATTATCTGCCTGGTCACAGACCACGAGCTTCCACTCCTCAAATTGGCCGCGAGCCCTCCGAAACCCCTTGGCTTACCCCCCACGGCGGGGCTGCGGCACTACCCCTTGCATGCCGCAGTCATCGGAATAGGTCAGAGGGCTGGCCTGAGGAGCTAATTGAAGCCGTGGCAGGCTTCATGGAAGGTGGCAGGCAGCTGTCTTCTTTTTCCGGTTTTCTGGGGAGGCGGGGTTGTGCAATGATGCCTAGCATCTGCCCCGCCTCCTGAGCATGCTAGTGCCGGCAGCTGTGTGACTTCCTGGCCTCCGCCAGGGGTCGCCGATACTCTGGGCACTTCTACCCTCCCCGGAGAAGGAGAGCAGTCCATGGACGCTTCATCCATCACTCCCGGCCGCCCTCCAGTGACCCAGGTCCGTTCCAACCTGCAAGGCCGTGATGCGGAATTCAATCACAGCTGACGGGCTGGCTTAGCCACAACATTTTAAGTGCAATGAAAATTAACTATTCTTAAACTCTAAATCAACAGTTGGCAATGATAAGTCTTTTCATTACTTAATTAAATTATTATACAGTCACCATAACCTGCTCCAGTGAGCAATCTTCCTGGCACAGTCCAAAGAGTCTTTTACAGGGGGCTTAAGTAGCAGGTCCCCCACCAAGCGGGAAATAGAAATCTGGGTCCCGCTTGGTGGTGATGTCCCCAAAAGAATCTTTATCCACCAGATAGTACTTGGTGCAAGTCCCAGCCAAGTCCTGCACCAGTGCAAAGTTTTTGAACAGGGTTAAGCGGGACCATGACAAAGTGTGACACATTGCCTGTGCCTTCTGGAAATGTTGTTGCGAGGGAACACCTCCACCTCCAGGTCAATGTTTCAATCTCTCCAGTTGTTCCTTGTAAATCCATTCCTCTCGCATCTCTTCTATGATGTCCCAAACTCTCTCCAAAATGTAGGGGGGTAATCCAGAGATGGGTATTTGATGTGCAGTCTTCTTCTGACCTATCTCTCAGCCTGACTCCACTCTTAAAGGTCTCAGATGCTGGTCCTCTGAGATTGTCCTTGTAGTAACCATACTCCCCTTCTATACTTGATGTTTAGGGGATCACTTCAGTTCTACCCATCCATCTGGGTCCAGAGGGTCCTGGCATGAACTGCCAAACATGGGGTGTGGTCATCCATGGTGACCATCGGGTGGTGGAAAGGTCAGGGGATTGCACGTTATACTTGATACAGTAGTCAGCAAACTGGAACCTACTACCGAGAACATTTCCTCATCCACATCCTCTTCCCATTCCTCCACAGTCTTCTCACTCCTCTTTACCTTTCAGGGTGCAACAGTTGTCGGACCGGCCAACCCACTAGATTTTAAGCTTTGGGGCTTGGCCACAGCTGAGGATTTAGACTTATTCAGCAGGGCCAGGGGGCTACCTCCAAGCAGAGAACAAGGCGGGGACCACCCCGGGCCCTGGGAGTCTCCCACCATTTTTCTGAGACCCCTACCCCTCCCTCTGCCATGGGAATAGTTGGCAGCTGGCTCCGGGGAGCAGGGCAGATCTGTGCTCCCCATCAACCCCTGACTTCACCTCCTCAGCAATGTCCTCCTCTATCTGTGCTTCGATGACTACATCAGGAGAGGCACCCCTGGGCTTGGCTGCACCTTCCAGGGCACTCTCTCCCAGGGAAAATCTCTTGAATGCTCCTGAATCTCCACTGACCAGCGACCACAATGTAAGAGACCCCTCTGAGACACTTGGAGGGGGTTCCCAGAGGAAAACTGGTGGGGCAAGGTCAAAAATACCTCCTGCGGCTGAATTTGAGCATGTTCCACATACAAGCAGTCTCACAATTCCTTCCTCCTGAAATCCACATCTCACGCACTGCTTATTAGACTCTCCTTTTTCTCTTGCTTGCCAGAGCCATGTTAACAAGGAGGCAGGAACCATCGCCAATGGCTCCTCTTGGGGGGAAAGTATCTTTTTCTGATTTGAATCCCCTACCTGTCATCCTGCACAGCCAGTCCATATGACTGCCCCTACCAGATCTTCCAAGCAGTACTCACAGCTCTCCTCTGTGCACTCAGTTAATAAAATATATGATCTTGCTGCTTGCTCTCCTGGTCGCTGTTTCCGCACTTTTTCAGCTTGCTCTCAACACCTCTTCCTCTTTCTCAATGCTGCTAAATATGGCGCTGTGCTCACAAGCTGTTCTCTTCTCCCTGCAGCCCATCCACCAATCAGAAGTGCCAAAGGTGTCACGTGACCAGCAAGCCACGTGCGAACACCACACCAGGAGAGCAGAGGCCTACCTTTACTCCAGGCCTACCTCCCACACCACCATGAGGATTTTAAAGTGCACCACATGGCCTATGCAAGGCAGGAGCCTGTCAATACCTTGGGACTGGGATTTTCAGGGTGTAGCGCTCTTTTTGGGGTGTGAGGGAATCCCTGATGAGCCCCCACATGTAGCCGCCCCCTCCTTGATGTCTAGGGGGAAAACACTGATGTTAACTGGGGAGGGGGCCCAAAGCAAAGAACCTCGCCAGCACTCCACAATATCTCCAGCATATCAAAATAGAAATAATTCTGGGCCTACCTGGAGATGTCTTCTTACTTTGGCTGGCTCCCAGGCTATTGCCATTTCTGGGACGTAAAACCATGCCCCAAGGCCCCAAAATCTAAAGCAGGAACACTGGTGAATTCAGGATTTGTTCCCACTGCTCCATTTCCCAGATGATGCATGAGACTTAGGATCTTCAAGGCATTCCTGAAATTGAACTCAATGGAGGGTTAAAACTAAGGATTAACAATTTAATTCCATCCTTATTTACAAACAAAATTAGGATTCTCAATTTCCTTCAAAATCAATCACTTTATTTCTCTTGAGCTCAAAATGATTTAAAAGGGCAACAGGGGCTCACTCGTGGCTTAACTTGAAACTGCAGCTCCACGGCGATAAGCTTTTATACAGTTAAAATGGCAGCAAACTTTTGATAGAGCAAGGACTTTAACACCTCTCAAACAGCAGACCTAATGTTTTCCTCAGGCTTAGCAGCCATCTACCCTGACCGTGAAGCTCTCTGATTCCACTGGCACTGGGTAAGTACCTAACATAGAAACATAGAATTTGATGGCAGATAAGGACCACTTGGCCCACCTAGTCTGCCCATTTTCCTACCTAACAGATAAGCTGCAGATCCTAGTTAACTAACAGCTTACTTCCTCCTACTCCCCACTAGGACTGCCTTATGTCTGTCCCATGCATTCTTGAATTCCCCCACTGTTCTTGACTCCACGACCTCCTCAGGGAGGCTGTTCCATACATCCACAACCCTCTCTGTGAAAAAATACTTCCTCACATTACCTCTGAGCCGTCCCCCTCTATCTTCAAATTGTGCCCCCTTGTTCTTGCACATCTTTTTTTCTGAAAGATGCTACCCTCTTGGACTTTGTTGATTCCCTTGAGGTACTTGAAAGTTTCTATCATGTACCCTCTCTCCCTTCTTTCCTCAAGGGTATACATATTAAGCTCCTTTAGTCTTTCTTCAGTATGTCTTCTGGTGCAGACCCTGCACCATTTTGCTGCCCTCCTCTGACAGCCTCCAATCTGTCTATGTCTTTATGGAGATGGGGTCTCCAGAACTGCACACAGTACTCCAGATGGGGTCTCACCAACTGTCTGTACAGAGGATAACAACTTCCTGTTTTCTACTATTGATGCCTCTTCCTGTGCATCCCAGTATCCCCCAGCCTTCCTTGCTGCCTTCTCACATTGCTTGCCCACCTTTAGGTCATCTGATATAATTACCACCAGGTCCCTTTCCATTTTTACTGTTGTCAGTATCTCACCCCCCATTGTGTACTCTTCCCCTGGGTTTTTGTTTCCCATGTGCATTACCTTGCACTTCTTTGCATTGAATCTGAGCTGCCATACATTTGACCATTCCTCCAACCTTGCCAAGTCCCTTCTCATCTTTTCCACTCCATCTTGTGTATCAACCCTGTTGCAGATCTTTGTGTCATCTGCAAAGAGACATACTTTTCCTTCCAGTTCCTCTGCAATGTCACTTATAAAGACATTAAAAAGGACCGGTCCCAGCATTGAACCCTCAAAAATTCTGCTAGTAACCCTTGTTTCTTCACTGTGTTCTCCATTTACTACTACCTTTTGCATCCTGTTGTCTAGCCAATTTTTTATCCAGGCTACCACCTTGGGACCCACTCCAAGGCTGGCTAACTTGTGTATTAAGCTTTTGTGTGGGACTGTATCAAATGCCTTGCTAAAATCTAGGTAGGCCATCACACCAGCCCCTCCTGGTCTACTACTTTGGTCACCCAGTCAAAGAAATCTATTAGATTCATCTGACATGACCTTCCCATCATGAATACATGCTGCCTTGGGTCCTCTGCCCCACTGGCCTCTAGGTACTCAACAATTCTTTCCTTCAGAAGTGATTCCATCATTTTCCCTACCACTGAGGTCAAACTAACTGGTCTGTAGTTTTCTGCCTCTGTCCTGCTCCCACTTTTGTGAAGAGGAATCACATCTGCCCTCCTCCAGTCCTCAGATGCCACCCCATCCTCCCAGGATTTGTTAAAGAGAGTAGTCAGAGGTGTCACTAGTTCTACCCTTACTTCTTTTAGAATTCTTGGGTGAATCCCATCAGGCCCCATTGCTTTGTCCACCTTCAATTTTATTAGTTTTTTCAGAACCCTTTCTTCTGTAAATGGACTGGTATCAACCCCGTCTTCAGAGTGTTTCTCTTGTTTGGTTTAGGTACCTCCCTCCTCTTCCTTTGTGAATACTGAGCAGAAATATTCGTTCAGTATCCCTGCTTTTTCACTGTCACCCTCTACCCACATTCCTCCCTTTATTGATCCTCAGTATCCTCCTTTGGTCTTTTCTTCATTCTCAATGTACCTCACAAAGGTCTTATCCCCTTCTTAACAGAATTGGCTATCCTTTCCTCGGTTTGGGTTTTGCTATTCTGATTGCCTTCCCAGCCTCTTTCTGCTTTTAACTGATAAAGTTCTCTGTCCTGCTCCTTCTGTGTTTCCTTATATTTCCTGAATGCTATCCTTTTCTCCTTTACCTTCCTGCCACCTCTTTGAGAACCATAGCGTTTTTTCCTTCATTGTGTTTTGTTGATTTGTTTATACAAAGGCTTGTTGCCTCTGTGATGGCTGTTTGATTACTCCCCATTGTTCCTCCACCCCTCCTTCTTGCCTGTGTGCTAGTGCTTTTCTGAGGCACTCTCTCATTTTCCCAAAGTCAGCCCTCCTAAAGTCCAATACTGTTGCTTTTGTATGGCTTGATTGTATGGCTGTGTTTATCGTGAACCACACTGTTTGGTGGTCACTTGTTCCCAGATGGTTACCCACTTCTAAATCTGAGATTCTTTCTCCGTCCCCATTTGAGAGAACCAGGTCTAAGATTGCTCCCTCCCGAGTGGGTTCCAATACTAGCTGTCAGAGGCATGCCCCCTGTAGGGCATCAAGAATGACCCTGCTCTTGGATGTGCCTGCAGCAAAGGTGCTCCAGTTAACATCTGGCATATTCAGGTCCCCCATCAACAATATCTCCCCTTTTTCTGCCATTCTAAAGAAGCCTGCTATCATTTCCTTGTCCATTCCCTCCCCTTGAGATGGGGGTCTGTATACAACCCCCATATGGATTGTGGTGCCATTTTCTGTCTCCAGGGTGACCCAGAGTGCCTCATCTGCTCCCTGTTTACTCTTTAGTTCTGTTGCTTTGATCCCTTCCTTTATATAGAGAGCTATTCCTCCTCCACTTTTACCCTCCCTGTCCCTCCTGTAGATTGTATACCCTGGTATGTTGACATCCCAGTCATGGATCTCTGTGTACCATGTTTCTGTGACTGCCACAATATCCAGGCAACCCTCTTCCATCAAGGCCACTAGTTCAGGGAGCTTGTTACACAGACTATGGGCATTGGTATTCATCACCCTCCCCTTTTTGATAGCCTTACCCCTTTTAGCCCCATTTCTGTCCTTATTGCCTTTGCTTTTTTTTACATTTACCCCTGTCCTGCTCCCTAATAACTTCTCTACCTTGGTGTTTACCTCACTAATTACCATGTTTTGTGGGGGGAGGCAGGGATTTCCCTGCTCCTTTTCAGTGCCTCCCCCCTTGGCTAGTTTAAATGCTTGCCAATGAAGCATTTAAACCTCTCACCTAGGATCCTGGTTCCCCCTGGACAGATGCAGACCATCGCACCAGTATAGATCTGCATCCCTCCAGGTGGTTTCCATCTTATTTCCTGGGGGTTCCTCATTTTGTCCTCTAACCAGGAAAGTGTACAGCTTCTCCCCACCACTATCTGAGTCTCAATTCTAGCCTTCCAGGGACATGGATGGTGCAATACCAGCCCAAACCCACCGCAGCATACCCCTACATCCTCTTGTGTGATCATGTTCCTGGTCTGCCCTGTCTCCCTGAACACCACACCCTCTCCAAACAGCATGGTGGGACCTTCCTTTCCAAGTTACCCCACCAAAGCAGAACCACAGCCTAACAGGGCCTAAAGGCCCACTAACTTAATATAGGCCCCAGAGCCTGCCCCAGACATGAGCATGGCAGACCCACAGCATACTTGGGCCATGCTCCACTCCTTTGGCTGCCAACCATTTGAGTTGCCCTGCCACATGGGGTAAAGGGGCTCTGCTACAACCCCTGAGCCCCCAACAGCTCAAACACATCTCTACATCCAGTATGCTGCTCTTTTAAAGGGCTGACCCATGATGGACTGATGCCCAACTGTCCCCTCTTCACTAACCTCCTGCTGCCCAATAAGTTCCAACTGGCTCCGGGGGATGCCTCCAGAGCACTCAGTGGCCCACTCGGCAAAAGACCGGCAGCCCCCAGACCTGTCCCTCCAAACAGGCCTAATGGGGTTAAAGGCTCCCTCTAGCCCCTTCTCCAGTGGGACCCAAGGCCACCTTGCCACACTGAGATGCAGGGGCACTGCCACAGCCTACTGCAACCCAGATGACCCAGGCCTGCTACCAACCTACCAGGGTCACCTAAACCCTAGGGCCTACATATCCTGCATCTCCCTTTGCCACCTACTACACCCAGAGCCTAGGACCTCACAGATGATGGTTGCAGCTATCTGTCTCCATGTCCTCCCTTGGATGCTCACCCAGGGGACCCGATGCATTGCCACTGTAGAAGCCAGCCTGCCTAAAGTGGGGGGATCCTCCCACCCTGCACTGCCTGTTGGTCTTCTTTTCTCCCTGCTTTCTCCTCCAAAAGACCTAGTAACTTCCTGTTCCTGCCTATTTATACTCTTACTAGACTGCTGTCTGCTGCCACCAAATGGTGACTTACAAAAATTGCACCCCAAACCATTGATTTTCCGAACTCTGGGGGCACCAGTAAACAGGAAGGGGTTCCTAAAGGTGATATAAGCCTCTCTCAAAATGAGAGGGGGCTTACACACTGACTGAGTGAATTAACATAAAAATAATATTATTAGTAAAGTGATATTTTAAGCAGCTAGTGCAGAGCAGACAGTTCTCCTCCTCTGCATTCTGCAGCTTTTCTTAGGCAAGGGAGGAAGGAAAGGTGAAACAGAAGTAGAGAACAGAGAGTTACCCTAATACTTCTGAGGTTCTAAAATGTTTGAAAAATGTTTGGATAAGCATCTGAACATTTTGTTGCTTATCAGAACCTTTTAGAACCTCAGAACCTTTTGAGGTTCTCTCACCTCTAATGCAAGCTTAGGTTTGGCCAAAACAATAGAGTGAGGTAAGATAGGTGTTCTATGTAGCTCTGCTTTTATCTGAGTCACTGCCCTGGTTTGGTTTAAAATCCTCTGGCCATGCATACATACACTTAAGCACTTGACATCTGCATTGAAGCAGCCTATCAGAAAATATTTTGTTGCCACAGAGATAGAAAAAATATGTGGGAGCAAAGGTGCAAATTAAATGGAGCACTAACTACAGTGCTTTATTTTAGCAACAGGGTAGGTTTTTCCTTTTATGAATACTTTCAGTCTGAATGGATTTTACTTTATTCCTAATATTTGAGGATTTCGGGTGGCCCTGCTGATTATAATTTTAAATACTGTATGCTTCTGAGGGAGTCGGTGATAGTAATCCCTTACTTAATAATCTAAAACTTTTGTGCTCCCATGAAAGACTGTAAACAAAAAAAAAACACTTGACTAAGATTTCTGAAAACAAGCTGATGCGATAAAACAGGTGAAATACATCTGAACAGTTGCATTACCTTTTAAATAAACAAAAATCACTGCCACCACAGTAAAACAAGGGGACATCATGCATTACAGACTATTGAGAGATGTAACAAAAAGATATTGGCATGAGTTCATGCATTTAATGTGATTTTAGGAATTTTGTACCTACTGTGCAAATTAAGCACAGCAGTCATTCTAACAAAATTAACAGTTTGTATTTTTAATAGAACCTGATTAGGCACCCTGGTTATCTGCTTCTTTGTTCTTGCACCACAGTAGACAGATAATGGAGGGAGCACTGTAAGTAGTTGTTAAGCAGGCTTCATTACTTTATTACATCTAGAAACTGGCAAAATATGTTAGAGCAGCTTAAAGAAACCACAGTGTCTGTGTTCAGCTGGACTCTCCAAGGTCCCTAGGGAACTAAAAAGGTGCTCTATAGCAGGGATACTACAGTTCATGCCAGGGTGTACCACACACGTGGTGTATAGTACAGCAGTCTGTAAGCACACTTATTTAAATAACAGGCTGGAGACATACAGGGTGGGATATTCAGACTGCACCAGGCTGTGGCGCAAGCCTGGGTGCAGCACAACTGTGATGCGCCAGGGTGGTGACAGGGTGATATTCAATGGTGCTGCGCCATGGCACAGCACCATTGAATATGGCACTGTGGCCACCCGCATTATGCATGGCGCAGTGTCACTCCACCAGCACAAGTGGCCAGAGAGGAGCGGGGGATGCGCCAGCACAAGTGCCATTGTGCTAGGTGCAGCAACCGTTATATTCAGTGGTGGATATGCAAATGGGGCCATAATGCATGCAAGGCACAAATGGAGCCATTTGCATGTCATCATGGCTCCATTTGCATGCAGGTGCACCGATCCCCGGTGACTTGCACCTGGTGCCCTGCCAGGCTGCAGCCGTCAGGGACCGACGCTCGCTGCCCCTCAACGGCAACGCACTCCAATGCCAGATCGCTGGGCAATTCCCCTGTGGTCCAGTGGACCTATCCCCTGCGCCTGATCATGGCTGTAACACAACAGAATCCTGGTGGTCCAGTGGTACCCGCACTTCTCCCAACCTGCCCACCCATTTCCGCCACCCTCTCTCCCAGTCAGTGGCAGTCAGCAGCTCCCCACCCACAAGCCTCCTGGCACGCTTCTCTGACTAACAGCGTCAGTACAGCTGTAGCACTCCATTGGGTCCGAGTAGGCCACGGGCCTGCAGATCGCAGGTCAGACACAGTCCTGATATGTGAATGGATCCATTCATATATCAGGACTGTGTAGTACAGTGTGGTCTGCATGCCCATTGGCCCACGCTGTGGACCAACGGGTGTACAGCCTTACTGTAAGCTGTCAGTCGGCAGGTGGCTTGCGGGTGGGGAGCTGCCGCCCACCACTGACTGGGGGGAGTGGGGTGGTGGGAATGGGCAGGCGGGTTGGGAGGGGGGTACGGGTACTGCTGGACCACAAGGGATTCTATTAATTGTTACAGCCTACAATCAGGCAGGGACATAGGTCCACTGGACCACCAGGGATTATATTATTTAAAACAGCCCACGATTGGGTGGGGGGGCACAATGCTGATGGACCCTGGCTCTGGAGCTCAGGTGGCCACCCACAGCTGGCAGCTGCTGTGTTGTGCCCTGCAATACGGCGGCTCACCTGTGGGTGTCCAGCTGTTGCTCCTTTTTTTTCTGGCTCAACTGTGTGCAGCGCAAGTAGGGGTTGCACCTGCATCTGCTTAGCACATCTCGGGCTGAATATCAGGATGTGCAGAATATGCATGGGCACACCCCCCTTACTTGCACCGCATACATTACTGATGTGCCCCAGCGCATCGGGATTTGTGCAGCGCATAATCCCCTTTTGAATATCGTGCCGGGGCTTATCAGTGGATTGCGCATGGCCCAACTCTGTTGCGCCATGTGCAATCCCTTTGAATATCCCACCCACTATATGTTTACTTCATATAAGACATCATCTGTACACAGTGCAAAGTGGCAAGGGATGCAGAGGCATAATTCATTAGCCCAGTGGAAACTTTTATCCTCAGTTATTCTTCATGGCACAGTTGCCTAAATATCCCAAATTTCTGTATGCGTCTTCTTTTCCATTATACCACATTAAACACAGACACTTCTACCAATGCTAAATGTGCCATACATAAGTTTATACAGCTTTCCCGTAACTAGGGATGACTGATGCTGGCAACCAGGGAGTAACTACGTGCACATACATGTGCCACATGACTGCTGATGTTTTAGAGTCCTTACCCTTAGAGGTCTGAAGAAGGTGTAAGGACACTGAAACATCAGCAGTCACATGATGTGCGTTCATGCATGTGCACGTAGGTACACATGCACATGCATGTGCACGTAGGTACTTTCTGGTTGCCAGCAGCAGTCATCCCTAAGTCTTGAAAAAGTGTGTCAGGTGCAAAACTGTTGACTCATTGAGCTGGGAGAGGTCTGCTTTATGCCACTGTTTCATTGCACAAATAAAGCATGAACTAAGATATAAGGTTCAGTTTGAAATGTATGGAGTACTGAGTGCTACAGTATTTAGTGAGAATTGGATTTGGGTTTTGACTGCTCCAGATTCTTGGGAGCCGCCACCTAGTTTTTTCGTTTGACAAAATATGTTGTTTCAGGATTTATTGAATATTGGCTGACTGTTAATTACTAAACAAAATCTAGCAAGTACAGCACAAGGTTGATGTTTTTATATTTCAGGAAATATGCTAAACATTGATACATTTACTATTCATTTCAAGAACACATAGTGGTGTATCTAAGAAAATAAAGTCAGAACCCTTTGTTGCTACTTTGTTGTCCCCCCACCCCATTATAAACATTCCCAGACCCCTTGTACACTCCTTATTGTACTTCAGGGACTGCTTTATTGGAGTAAAAATGCAGTAATACTTTGTTCTATGCATTTAACCTTATATTTAATTCAAACAGAACACAACAGTCACATTATAATTCCAGTAGGGTAGATATCAGACAGTAGGGGTAACCACAAGTGTCAGGACCCAGAATGCACCCCCCATCAACTTGTAAGCCGTGGCTTACTTGGCGTATGCATTCTTATACCCCTGAGAACTCAAACCTTTCTTCATATGAAAGTATGTAAGTGGCAATATATTTATCTAAAAATATATGCTGATTAAAATACATTCTGCAGAAAACAAAAAAAAATTTACTGGGGAACAGTGGTCGAGTATAGTGAACCCCTTCAGCCACACATTAAACACTTAAATCCTGTTCTTTATACTCCTTCCAGCATGTGGCACTGGCAACACCTCAAATTAATTTCTCTTTTACCGAGCTTGCTATATCTTTTCTTATCTGGAAGTATCCTACAGCGATGTAGATCACTGGTTCACAGGTGAATCGTAATGTCTGGCTTCTACTCTCTCCCCCCCCACCGGTCAAACTCTTCAGCCCTGGAAATACCTTCACAGATGTTGCCCCAGGGAGGCATGGGATGGATCTTTCTGACAGTGTTGAGCTGTTAACCCATTCCCCCATCCCCTTGACTATAGAGTCCCAAACCATTATCAGTCACTTACCAACCTTCTTTCCTTTGATACCATCTCTCCTGCCTGCCTGGCTCATCACACCTGGTTACAGCATCATCCCTGATAGTACTGGCTGCTCCTACATGGTTGGGGATCTTGTCAGCTTCTGACTATGCCACCAGACTGGCAAAGAGGTTTTAAGTGTGCACTCACAGGAAATCTAGCCTTCTCGAATCAGCCCTCCTCCCCTCTCTCCCTATCACAGTCCATCCCCCAGGGGGAATTCTTAGGGGCCTCTGAGGCAGAAGAAAGGCTACTCCTTGAGTCCTGTACACCCGGTGTCCCCTCAGATGTTGAACTGCATGAGAGTTACCGCAGGTCTGACCAGGGTATGTCACTGTATCTGAGCATATCCACTGGAGGGCGACAGTTGATTGGGATAAAAAACGGTATCAATGCTGAAAAAAACTGGGAAAGCTCACTATAATATCTTGGAGAAACTACTACTGTAATAGAGAGGAGGCATTTAAAGCAAAAGTGCAACAAACTATATATATATATATATATATATATATATATATATATATATATATATTATACTGGTGCAGTTGTGCCAGTATAGTTAGGGTGAAACAGCACATCTATGTTAAAGTCCAAACTTTGAGCCTCAATAACTTTGGAGCCCTTCAATGGATTTGCTTGCAGTTTGGCCTGCGTATTCTCTAGGCAAAAGTCATTTAACCTGCTAAATTGCATGGGAATCTGTCAAGTGGTTTCTGAGATAAAGTGTTGAAAAAAAAAACAGAAAAATCCATTGTTTTTACATTTCTTTGCTCACCTGTATCTCAGGAATGCTTTTATGTTGTGGTCTAAAATTTTCAGTATGGAAAGCCTTTGGGTCATAGATGTGTCTTTTGAAGGTTTGGTGAAAAAAAATTAATCTGTTCAAAAGTATGACATTTTTAATTTTCCCTTTGTTTCCTATGGGGAAATTTATATGTCAGGAACAAAAGATATCTTTTTCGCACAATAGGAGTATTGTGGGAATAATAGCAGCTTTTTTTTTAGATGACTCAGATAAGTTTTTTAAAGAATTTAATCATCCAATAATTAATCTTTATGATAATATCCACATGAACATCATCACCATCCTCCTATAGCTAAATTATCCAGTGCTCCATGTTTGCACAAATACACAGTTCTAGATAATTCTAATACAATAAATTCCTCTAATTTTAAACAAGCAGCTTTATTCATGGAAATGTACATATAAGGGATTCCATTTTTTTTCAAAGCAAATTAATCTTTGTTCTTTTAAATAAAAAAAACTTGTTCTAATCTCATTGCATCCACAAAGATATTCAACCATGAATCATAAGAAGGGGGAAGGGGTCCTTTCATCTTAACAAAATACATTTTTTTGCCAAGATCATTGCAATGGCATATAGCTTGCTTTGATGGATAGTCATACCCTCATTCTGATCAGAGTAAGCAAAAAGGCTCAGCATAGGATCCCGTCGCCTATTCTCGGACAGCACCCTATTAGGAATGTCATAAATTTTCACCCAGAAATGAGACAGTTGAGGACAGTTGTGTAGCATATGTACCAAAGTACCAGAGGTATTTGAACATCTAGGACACTTGTGTAAAACATTAACATTAATTTTATTTAATTTATAAGGAGTAAAATAAGTTTGATGTAAAGTATTGAGATGTATTTGTAACATCTTACTTGATTTTACTGCAGCAAATGGAAAAGTCTATATTTGATCCTAAAGGGATTCCATTATTTTGATTCCCAAATCTTTTGCCCATTTTTCTTTTAATACAGCAATACTCCCTCTTATAAAATCATCATTAATAGTTAGATTATACAACTTTGATACTAATTTTCTATTTGAACTTTGTTCCAACAGATCAAAGAAACATGCTGCCTAAGCTACCAGAGTTATTAACTGCTTTAATGGCGTTCTTTAACTGCAGATATTTAAAAAAATGGGCTTTAGGAACATTACATTTAGTTTGTAACTGAGTAAATGATAAAAAATTATTATTCTATAGTTGGGCCAAAGAAAAGATACCCTTTTCATTCCAATCTTTATAACAGGCATCAGAAATCCCTGAAAAGAGATATAAATTTTTATGTATTGGAGATAATTTAGTTATAGGGAGTTTAATCTGAAGTAATTTGTGTAACTCCAGCCAGCTTTTAATTGATGTATAAGTAGTTGGATTAATAATTCTCCGCAAATTTTTTTTGTTGTTTTAATAACCGGAAAATAAAAACTGAATCAAAGTGTGGGCACCATGAATATCTTGTTCCATTTCCATAGACGAGGAACTCCATTCTGTTTCCCTCAACCAATACCAGTTTTTGCATATTTGTGACAGCAAATAATAATATTTAAAGTTGGGCAGAGCAAATCATCCTTTTTTCTTAGGCAAAATTAATTTTTGATAAGATATTCTGGGTTTTTTCCTCTTCCAAATAAAGTTTGAGATCACCCTTCTGAGAGTAACAAAAAAAATTGTCTGGCAGTATAATAGGCATAGCACTAAACTTATAGAGAATTTTTGGTAAAATTTTTATTTTAATTATATTAATTCTACCTATAAGAGTCATAGGAAGATGCATCCATTTCTCCAAATCTTTTTTAATTTCTTCAGATAATTTTGCAAAGTTTGTCTGATAAAGTGATTCATAATTGTTCAATAAATGAATACCCAAATACTCAAAAGAGTTCACTTGACCTCCTATTCCTAATCTAGTCATATCCAAATGAAACTTATGATCTAGTTTCATTAATTGTTTTTTTTGCCAGTTTATTTTATATCCAGAAAAACTACCATAAAATTCTGCAAGATTAATAAACTCAGGTATTGATCTTAATGGATCTGTTAAGAATAATAACAAATCGTCCGCATAAAGACTAGTTTTATAAATCAGACTCCCCACCTTAATTCCTTTAGTATTTACATTTTTATGAATAGCTATAGCCAAAGGCTCCATTGCTAAAATAAAAAAACAATGGAGAAAGGGGGCAGCCCTGTCTCATACCCCTATTAAGAAAAATAGAGTCTGATTGAATGTTGTTTAATCTAATAATAGCCTCAGGGGATAAATATAATATTTTAACCCAAACCAAAAATTGTTTACCAAAGTTCATCCTTTCTAATACAAACAGGAGAAAGGACCACTCCACTCGGTCAAATGCCTTCTCGGCATCAACTGTAAGCAAAATTGCATCCTGCTGTTTATTATTTGCCAAAATATTAATACTTCTGAATATTATCTGCTATCTTTCTACCCTTAATAAATACAGTTTGATCATGGTCTATAAGATCCAGCAGGGCCCCTTCCAATCTCAAAGCTAATATTTTAGCAAATATTTTGTAATAAGGGTTTAATAATGAAATAGGTCTATAGGACTCGCATAGAGTTGGATCCTTCTCCTGTTTGTAAAATAATAACAAAATAGCTTTTCGAAAAGAGGGAAAGGTCTCATGAAGCTTTACAAAATTATCAAAAGGTTTAAGCAATATTGGGGTCAAAAATGTTTTAAATTTTTTATGAAAATCAAGTAGGATTCCATCAGGGCCCTGAGCCTTCCCCGAAGGGAGGCTATCTATTGATCTGTAGATCTCTTCTGTAGTTATTGATTTATCTAAAGCTTCTCTTGTTTCATTACTTATTCTTTTCAGTTGAATAGTGGAGAAAAATTCTTCCATTTCCCATGATTTCCATCATAGACTGATGTATATAATGCCTGATAGTAATCCGTAAACACCTTAGATATCTCAGTAGGGTCCCTTTTCAAATTACCACTTTTATTTTTAATTATATTGATATTATTTTTCCCTTGCTCTTTCTTTACCTGCCAAGACATGAGCTTCAAAGGTTTATTATACATCATATTATAATTAGATCTGGTTTTCATAATTGATTTTTCAGCTTTGTCAGTTAAAAGCTTATTAAGAGCTATTCTTTTTTGAATTATCTTTTTATAAATTGCCTGATCATTATTCAAGACAAATATTCTTTCCAAGTTCAAAAGTTCTTCTCGTAAGCACTTTTCTTATTCATACCATCTTTTAACCCTTTTATTTTAATATTGTTGAAAAGTAGCCTTAATCCATAGCTTAAAGGTTTCTCAGATCATAATTATGGAGGTGTCTTTTTCATTATTTACTTGGAAAAAATATTCAATCTCTGCCTGAAATAGTGAAAAAATAGACTTTCCATTGAGAAGTGTTATATCCATCTTCCAGATGTATTCCAAATTACTATCAATTAGACAAAAAATATCCATAATACATGGAGAATGGGCTGGGATAATTATACCTGGATATTCAATATTCCCCACCTGATGTAACAATGAATCAGACATCAGAAAAAAATCTATTCTGGAAAAAGATAAATGAGACGTAGAAAAAAAAGAAAAGCTAATCTCATGTGGTTTTAATGCTGACCACAGATCCAACGATCTTAGGTCCCTCATAAAGTTCTTTATTACTTTAATTGATGAAAGAAAAGTCAAAAGAAGAGAGAGATGTTCGATCTTGTCTTCTTAAAACTAAATTAAAATCCCCTCCAATAATATATGGAGCCTGACACTCCACAAGTTGTAAAAAAAAGCAGAAAAAAAGGAAGGAGAATTAATATGTGGCCCATATATAGAGACACATGAATATGGTTTCCCTTGCATGACAATTTCTGCTGTCATATATCTACCACTTTTATCTGAGATAACCTTATTAATCATAAGTGAATTAAGATTTTTATGAAAAAAAATTGCTGCTCCAGCTGAGGCTCGACTGCCACCAGAAAAAAAACCTGGACCCCACCTTTTCTGTATCCAAAGAAAGTCAGTCTCTTGAAAGTGAGTCTCTTGCAAAAGAATACAATTTATGTGCTTTCTTTCTAAATATTGCAAAATGTTATTAATTTTAAGTTTATTTCTTAGTCCCTTAACATTCCATGATGCTACCCTGGTTTTATCACCCAATATCAACCCATATATCCAGTACTGTGTGTGTGTGTGTGTGTATATGTATATATATATATATATATATATATATATATATATATATATATATATTATAGCATTTTATGGAAACCATGGAGCCCTGGACATATTTATAAAAAAGAACATTCCAGAATACCCCTGAATACCCACCCAATTTGAAAAAAAATAAAAGTAATGCCAATTTAACCAATAAAGCCAATTAGGCCAAATCAACCCACCCCCCATTAACAGAGACAATGAAAGGCATTGCCTCTATCGCCAAAATGACTACTAGCAAGAAGGATTTTATTCTTATTTTATTTTTGTTATAACGCAGCAGTACACAGTAATTCATCCCATGGGTTATTTATTGATTAAACCAAAGCAGGATCAAGAAGAAAGTTTTCATTAAATCTTACTAATATGGGGACGCTCGTATATTGTTAGACTTAGCAAGAAAAGCATTTTGATTATAACATTGTTCATATGCCTCCAAGGCCTCATCAGCATCATCAATGGTTTGTATTTTATCTTTGACCAGAAAACGAATTCTGGCTGGGTACTGCATAATAAATTTCACTCTAGCCTCGTATAATTTATTTTTCAGTGGATTGAAAATTTTCCTTTTTGTCATTGTTACAGCTGAAAGATTGGGAAAAACAGATAAAGACATGTCCTGGTATTTTAAACCTTTATCAGCCCGTGCTTTGCCAAAATAAGTTCTTTATCTTGGAATTTGTGAGGGTTTAGAATAACAGGTCTAGGATAAGGTTGCTTCAAGGAGCCAGATCTGCTCCCTGTTCTATGAGCCTAATCTAGCACGATTTTGTGGTCTGGATATGAATGGCCCATGGCAGATGTAATCATCTTTTCAAAGAACACCAATTGATTTTCTATTTCCTCATCACCCTCCGGAAGGCCACAAACTCTCAAGTTAACCCGTCGGGAACGGTCTTGCATTTCTACAATTTTTTGCTGCATGTTTACAATCATTTTTTCATAACCTGTCATGGTACTAGATATTGACTTGGAGGTACCTTCCATTACCACAATTCTGTTTTCTAGTTCTTTGGTTTTCATTGACAAATCCGAAAATTGTGCTGACAAACAGCCAATAGAATCTGAAACTCCTTCTATTGTGGACTCCAAAACACCATCAAAACCTGTACCAGATCTTCCTGAGCCATAGCTTGCTTAGGAGCTAATTCAGAATTCAAAGCCGAAGGCCTCCCGGTCACTTCCATACCCCCCCGCTTCGGGATTTACTTCCAATTCCGCACAGGTAGCCCAGGCGTTAACTTCTTTAGGGCTTACCTTATCCCTCTCAGCCTCTACATCTGTATTAATCGCCTAATTCCCATTAGGTAAAGTCATCATCTGAAAACTTTTAGGAGGCATGGCATGACTTTCTGTACCCCGCTTTGCAAAAAATGAAAAATATTTTTACCTGGAATCGGCGTTCTTGGTATAGGAGAGATCAAATTCCCACTTACCACTACCATAGAGGTGATATCAGGGAGTACCTGTTGAGGGGAGAGTGTTAACTGAGCTGCTACTTCTGTTTGAAGCAAAATATTTGGGTCCAAATCCTGCTTAGTTTTCTTCCGCTTGGTGAGCTGCTGCTTACAGTGTTTCTTTGTCCGCTGCACATTTTTGGACATCCCGTAGAGCTAAAAAAAAAGAAAAACTAAACCGGCAGTTTTCACAGCTCTTTGGAAGAACCATAAAAATAAAAAGAACAAAAAAACAACATAAAACACAATACCAGCCAATTAGTATTCAATTCGCGGGGAACGCCATTCTTTCTTCTTGCTGCTGCTGAGTCTGGTGTCTGCTCTGCTCCTTCTTCTGCTGGAAACCGGAACTGACATCACCAAAATAGCAGCTTATTTTTGAACAATAGGACTACTGTGAGAAAAATACCAGCTTCTTTTCATAAAGAATGCTGGTATTTTTTGCACAGTTCAAAATTCCTGCAATTGATTGAGCTGTGCTGCGTCCGTCATCTTGTTTTGCCGCTTAGTGAGGTTGTTGAAGTACTGAAGGTTTTAAACACAAAAAACATCAGAAAACTAAAGAAAACCTTTTTAGGTGTTTTTTGATTTTTTTTAGTGTTTTAAGCTGGACTCAAAGAAGCTTTTTTCTCGGGTGCCAGCTTATACATAGAATGGCTTGGAGTCCATTCTCTGTATGAGAAGAGTGGTATTTTCTTGACTTCTGTAGCCGCGGCTAGAACTCGTGCTGGCTGCTCAGTCAAAGAAGACCTACTTTGTGCACTTTATGCGCACAATACTAAATTACCTATGTGTGTATTTACCATCAAAGCTAAGCTATAATGCTTATTGACTTTCTTTTTATATCACTCTGTACTAATGTAAGTTATGCATGAAATGTTATGTTATTGTTATTGAATGTGTCCTATGTTTCCAGGACCATCTTGAAAATGAGCTTGCTCAATGATGCATCTGGCTGGTTAAATAAAGTTTGATTGATTGGAATGATTGAATACATATATATGTACTGGGCATACTGGGAGTCCACCCCAGTATGACCAAATGCATTAGTTATTTATAAAAACCTGCAAAAAGAAGAAAACCATCCCCAAGGTCTTTTTTTCAATGCAGAATCCTGCATCAAAATTTTCAATAATTTCGATGCAGGATCCTGCACAGAAGTACTGTAATGTGCCACACAATGCTATGCAACACCCACATAGGGTGTCCAATTCCCGTTTCAGCATTGTGTGCACATTACTACTATTCTGGCACACTGGGAACCCACCCCAGTGTTCCCCGATAACTTAGTTTTTTCATTTCTGACACGAAGATGCCCACTTCTGGTGTTGGATGTCTCCTCCCCCACTATCTTTCATTGCTGAAGGGTGAGCCCAATCCCCCTGTTGGCATCATATATGCCCCTCCAACTCAAGTGACACATGGGGAGCCCCCTCCAGTGTACCCAAACTGTTTTTTCTTATGCTTTCTCCTGTAAATAAAGAAAACCATCCCTCGAAGTCTGCTTTATTTTTTTTTTACCTGTAATGAAGAAAACAATCCATCGTCATCTCCCCATCCCCACCCTCCCTCTGTGCACCCACCTCCCTGCACCACCCCCACTCACCCATACTTACCCTCTGGAGGTCAGGATTGGTGATCTTCTCTGGACAGGGGCACATCTGCACTCTTCAAAGCCGCGCTGCGATCTGAGAATCAAGGCAAGCCTGTAAAAGAGAAAACTGTCCCCCTATGTCTTTTCTTTGATGCCGAATCCTTTATCAAAATCTTTGTAAATTCTGATGCAGGATCCTACATCAAAGTACTGTAATGTGCCGCACAATGCTTTCCAATACAAAACCATTTTGCAACACATTACAGTACTTCGTTGCAGGATCCTGCATCAATCTAGTCTTCCCCTTTTCAATATTGGGGTGCCCAATATCTTGTCGATCTGTATCTCCCCCAGTATTGTGGCACACTGGGAGCCCACTCCAGTGTGCCCATATATTTTTTTAAATTATTTAAATCTTTCCGACACTGAGATACCCACTCCTGGTGTCAGATGACCCCCCCAGCACACTCTTATTGCCAATGGGGTGCTCAGTCCCCCTGTTGGCATGATGATCCCCCAAAACGTGTGTAGCACACTGGGAGCCCACTCCAGTGTGCCCAATCATTTTTTTTATTTTAACATTTGAAAAAAGGAAAAAGTCCTCCGTTGTCTTCAATGCAGAATTCTGCATCAAAATTTGTGAAAATATTGATACAGGATCCTATTTTAAAGTATTGCCAATGGGGGTGCCCAATCCCCCTGTCAGCATCATGATGCCCCCCAACTCCGGTGGCACACTGGGAGCCTACCCCAGTGTGCCCAATTATTTTTTTATTTTAACCTGTGAAAAAAGGAAACCAACCCCCATTGTCTTCAATGTAGAATTCTGCATCAAAATTTGTGAACATTTCGATGCAGGATCCTGTTTTGATGTATTGCCAATGGGGTGCCCAATCCCCCTGTTGGCATCATGACCCCCCAACTTTGGTAGCACACTGGGAGCCCACCCCAGTGTGCCCAATTCTTTTTTTAATTTTAAAAAGTGAAAAAAGGAAACCGTCCCCTAAGTATTTTTTTATTTTACCCTGCAAAAAGGAAAACTGTCTCTCATTGTCTCCTCACTTCCCACTCTCCCCTCCCCATCACCACTCTCTCTCTGAGCACCCACCTCTCTGCACCCCTCTCACCCATACTTATCCTCTGGAGGTCAGGATCGGTGATCTTCTCTGGAGTGAGACATGTCTGCACTCTTCACAGCCGAACTGCGACCTGAGGAATCAAGGTAAGCTGTATAATGGGACTCTATGGGTTGGGGGTGTTTAACTTATGTTGATACTGTATCTCGGTCAATTTTAGGACTTTTTGCACCAGATTTTAAACATGGGGTTCTTGGACCCCCCATCTCATGAACACTGACACTGACATTTCATTCTTGGTCCCTAAAGGTGATTTTGAGGTCACTGTGGAATCACCTTTCAGGACCGATTCACAAAATGACAGTGCTACTATTCATGAGGTGGGGTCCCAAAAAGCCCATGTTGCAATTTTGGTGAAAAAAATTCCCAAAAATGATTGCGTTATGAGCGTGCATTGTACAGTTTCTATGCATACTTGTGACTTCACCAATTTTAAATATCGTCACTCCAGATTTTCAGCATTGCCATTTTTAACACCTCCTTATGAACAGTACAGCTGTCATTTTTCATATCCTGCCCAAAATGTGTTTTCACATCTGTGGCTCAGAATGGCATGGTCGCTGTGCAAAATAAACTTTTGGGTTGGAGTAACAAAATGACTGTGCCACTGTTCATGAGGGGAGGACCCATAAAGCTCATGTTGAAAATTTGGTGAAAAAATTCCAAAAGATCACTGCATTACAGGTGTGCCTTGTGCACTTTCTATGCATGCTCGTAACTTTGTCAATTTTTCATATTTTCACTCCAGATTTTCAACATTGCCATTTTTACACCACCTTATGAACAGAACAGCTGTAATTTTTCACATCCTGTCTGGAATGTGGTTTCGCACGTGTGACACAGAATGGCATGGTCACTGTGTGAAATCAACTTTTGGGATGGATTCACAGAATCACAGTTGCACTGTTCATGAGGGGAGCTCCTGTAATGCTGATGCTGAGAATTTGGTGAAAAGATCCCAAAAAATGAGCACGTTGTGAGTGTGCATTGCGCAGTTTCTACGCACGTTCATATCTTTGCCAGTGTTTCCCATTTTCCACACTGTTGTACTATCTGGATAGAGGGATGGGAGCACAGGGTCAGAAGGACCCTGTCTGGACACTGTTGTGCTATCTTGATGGAGGGATGGGAGCACAGGGTCCAAAGGACCCTGTGCTCCCATTGTGACATATGAACAGTGTTGTACTATTTCAATAAAAGGATGGGAGAACAGGGTCCAAAGGGTCCTGCACTCCTTGGACATTGCACTCCAACCATGACATATGGATACTGTTGTACTGTCCCAATGGAAGGATGGGAGTGCATGGTCCAAAGGCCCCTTCTCTCCCACCATGATGTATGGATACTGTTGTACTATCTTGATGGAGAGACCCTGCACTCCCCATCAAAAATGTGGACATTGTTGTACTATCTAGATGGAGGTATGGGAGCGCAGGGTCCAAACCCTGCACTCCCACCATGACATATGGATACTGTTGTACTATCTGGATTGTGGGTTGGCCCTGCGCTCCCACAGTAAAATGAAGATACAATTATACTATTTGAAAAAGAATAGAAATTCATTGGAAAAAAATGTCATTAATGCATCAGTTGGGGTGGATACCACAGCAACAAACCTAACATCCCACCCCTTGGGTTCCCACCCCTACTACCCCACCCTCAGAAACACCAACAGATGTTGGGGTGTGCCATGGGTTCATAGACTAACTCTCACCCCATTGTCCTATACTGTAGTGTGTAAGCATGTTTACATGGAATGGGTGAGAGCTGGGCCTTATGACCCCATGGCACACTCCAACGCCTGTTGGTGTCTGGAGGGTGGGGAGATGGGAGTAGGGTGGGAACTCTGGGGGTGGGACTTTAGGGTTGGAAACCGTACACCTCATTTCCCTGTTTTTGTCACTGTGGTATCCACCCTAACTGATGCATTAATGAGTTTTTTTTGCAAAGACTATATATATATATAGTATCCAGCTTCATTTAATAAAAATATTTGCATAAATGTTAACTTGCTTTTTCCTATTCCTATTCTGTTCACTATACATGTTTTTAATTTTTGACTTATAGCTTTGATTCAGTTATAAGATACTATTGTTAAGTAGCATTGTGCAAAGTTGGGAAACTTCACTTCTCAAAGCAATTCCTGAATTCACCTCATTTTGTGAAGTTAATTCACCTTGTGAAGTTCCAGTTTGAAGTGCAGTGATAACTTCATGAAATGCAAAGTTGGAACTTCACTGGTGAAGTTTGGCACAAAGACGAAGTTTGCAATGTACTAAGGGATTGGAGGTCACATGTTGCTGAAACAAGCTGTATGCCACAAGGAGGCAGTCTTTAGTGCAATCTTCTGAAGACAAAGTAGGAGAGAATTCTTGCATGCATGACTGAGGAAAAAAGTTTGAAAACCATTTAAACTGAGCTTTTTAAGTGTAAATCGCTCACAAATTTTTCTAGAGGGCCTTGTGCTGCTAGACTCCTGTTTTTTTTTGGTTTTTTTGCTGATTATTTGAAGTAATGGTTTCTGTTTTGTTTCTCTGTGCAGCAGTGGTGTGGGGGAGGGTAGATGTAAAGCAAGGCAGGCAGCTCAGAAAGATCTGGAGCTTTTTTGTCTTTGCAAGAGATTAGTGTTATATTTTGTTTTTCCTCACTCTTTCTTGTTCATTATTATTGATCTGTAGTTAGTAATTTCTCGTTTTTACGGCTGTGTGGTGCTGTCATCATGCTGATGCACTGCTATGACTAGAATGAGAAAGAGGGAGTATTCTGGAAGCATGTGATTGGGTATCTAGATGTTCTCCATCCACTGAGTGCTTGGGCTGGACATGAATCACAACTCTCTACCTCAACTCTGTAGTGCTGCTCCTTGCTGTTCCATTGTCTCTTCCTCCCCCAACCCACTACTGCAGCAGCTTCCTTGCTCCTGACTTGAATTCCTGAGCCTACAAATGGTCACTGTCAGGGTTTTAACCTTTTTTTTTGTGTGTGTGTACTTTACCCCTGTCTGCTGACATTTTGCATTCTTTGGTTTTCTATCTTTTTCTCTCAGCAGGTTCAAGTTACAATGTGTGTGTGTGTGTGTGTGTGTGTGTGTGTGTGTAGCAGTCTGCAAGTCCTGTGTGCTTTTATGTTAACCCTTTCAGGACTGATCTAATAGGGGCATTCTATCAGTTTGTTTCATGCAAAGGTAGCTGCTAAGACATTGTGATATAGGCTGTGTGCACTGAATCCAGCTGCTTGTACATATCTGATTATATGGGATTTTTGTTAATTTGTTCCTCCTTTATATTCATATAGCCCTTTTGCAGCTTTCTAGGCTGAGGACCTTGTGTTTAAGAATCTCTGGTCCAGCACATTCTGTTTCAGCTATGTGATGCTGCCGGTCAGTGAAAGTACTTCTCCCTTCCCACTTACATTCCCGTGGCAACTACTTTCAAGTTGATATCCTGTCTTCCTAAGGCACTGTTTTACTTGAAGATTGTACTACAAATTACTGAACTGTGACTAATTTGCCATAAAACTGTGTTTATTGTCTAAAAATGTTCCCAGCAACCAAGTGTTACAGCCCTTTCGTGACTTTGTAGCTCTCTCCAGACTGCAAGGTGCCATGGAAATCGCTGGCTTTTCAGTTGCTAATTGAGCTGTTTTCACTCAGACTGCTAGCCTTTGTGTTGCCCCACTATTAATTCGAGCTTCTCTCTCTCCTTTCTCTAGCTGAGAACCCGCTAGGGATCCCAGCTGAGACGCCCTCCCGTGGACCGCGGACACCGGGCAGTTGGCGCTTCTGAAGCCACCACCCAAGACCTCATCGGTCTCCACCGCTTGAGAGGTATGGCAAAGCCACAATTTTTCACCCACCTGCTCATCCCCCCTCCTGTGTGCTATTATATACTGTAGACCCGTTAGCACCGCCCACTCCCATCCCTGACAAATCTCCTGCCTTCTCTTTCTTACTAAAACAATTTGTTACTGCCAGGGTTCCACCAGGGGAATCCTGCAACCAGCAGCTGGTGAGCTGCCCTTGTTATCAAAATTCCCCTCATTTACCCAACAACTGCAATTATGGCAGCTTTGTGGCAATTCCTCCTCCTGACTGCACTGTGTATCATACCCCTTACTGGCTTATTATCCAAAAAATTTGAGACTGGGGGTACACCACATCCTTATCCTGAAGACTGCTCACCCAATCTGACTCTACACATCACATGTTATGCCAAGGCTCCTTGCCAACTGATACAGGTGGACTACCTTCCTCAAAGAGCAATTATTGCAGGTTTGTCTACGCCTCCTTCCTTTCTCTAATTAATTCGAGTTACTTCCACTGGCATTACACAGCCAGAGTATTAGCCTCAGTGTCCTTAGGCTTGCATAAATTAAAACAAAGCTTGGCACCCCGGTTCTTCCTCCATACCAAGCCGGAAAAAGCCTCGAGCTCATTGCCTTTCACTTGAATCCCTGAAAAAATTGCTACTCCTCCTCTTACTCTGCTATGGCAATGTCAAGCTTAATCCAGTGCCCATAAATAAACTTACCTCCCCTTCTGAGTCACTATCTTTTAAAGGCATTAGTTTTATGCACATTAATGTGTGCAGCCTGCTGAAAAAATTCACCTTTATCCAGGCTTGGACCGCCCATACAATGCCAGATGTGCTTGTTATCTCAGAATCCTGGCTACTGCCCTCTACACCAAATAACGTGATTAATATACCTAACTACCAGATCTTTAGATGTGATAGGCAATCCAGAGGAGGTGGAGTCACCAACTACATCAAAGATAGATTTGTGGCATCAACACTTAATTCTAACTCACTCATAGTGGGATTTGAGTGCCTGGACATAAAAATCAACCTATCCCCATCGTTAGCACTCCGAGTCATAGGATGCTATAGACCACCATCTGCTGGTACTCAACTCTTGTCCTATCTCGCAACTATCTTGGACACTAGCTCCCTGGAAACAATTATCCTCTGGGATCTAAACTATGATGGGATGTCGGAAGCCGGTCACCCACTTAAATCTTTCTGCGACTCCCTTGGTTTCACCCTACTCAACGAAGAGCCTACCTGTATCAACAAAAAGAATACAGCCAAAAGTGCCCTTCTGGATGTTCTGCTTGTGAATAAACCCCATTCCTCCTCCCACGTTGAAACCTTTGACATGGATATTAGTGATCATTGCCTAACAGCTGGAGTTTGGGCAGCCAACAAAGTGCCAACTACGGACAAATTCGCCACCAAAAGGTCAACCAGATCATTTGACCCAAAGGCATACCTACTTGACCTAAAAAAATTTCCCCTTGTGGCAGAGTTTTTACCTTGCTAAAACAGTGGAAACTGCATATTCTATACTACATGAAATCATTACCTACACCTTGAATCTACATGCGCCTCTGTCAAAAATATGCATAAAGGCTAGGAAATGCCGTTGGTTCACTCAAGATCTCAAGGTTGCACTACTGTCCAGGGATAAACTCTGGAAAACTGCCCACAAATCCCAAAAAGAGGAAGATTGGCGCCTCTTTAGAACAGCCAGAAATTGCTGCACCAAACTGATTAGGGATGCTAAAGCCTGCTATTACAAAGCAGAACTAGATACTGCAGCCAATTGTCCCTCCAAATTCTGGGCCACAATCAAAGAACTGATGGGAGCCATGTAACAAAATATGCTCCCTACAAAAATTACCTCTGACAATACAGTAATCAATGACAAAAAAGAGATACTGCAGGCATTCAACATGCACTTTGCCACAGCAGGCTTAGCCTTCGATAACTCGACTGCATGTAGCCTGCACACCCAACTTGGCATGAGCCCACTAAATGTTGGCTCCGTTAGTCAACATTTCTCATTCTCATCAGTTTCCCTCAAGGAAGTGGAAGACTTGATTTTCCACCTGGATACTAAGAAAAGTGCCGGCGCAGATGCACTTAAACCATGCTTCCTAAAGATAGCATGCCATGTATTGCAGTGCCTATTACTCATTTATTCAATCTGTCCCTAATACAAGGTACCCTCCCTCAAATATGGAAGATCGCATACGTTTAAATCTGGAGACCCTTGCGACCTTAATAACTATAGGCCAATTTCTCTCCTACCCACACTCTTGAAGCTACTGGAAAAAATACTAAATGGCCAACTAAGATCCTTCATCGACAGAGAAAAATTACTAAACTCCCTTCAATCCGGATTCAGAGCCAACCACAGCACAGTCTCAGCATTAGCTAAAGTAACCAATGACTGGCAACTGGGATTGGAGCATAAAAAGTCAATATGTGCTATGTTTCTTGACCTCAGCAAAGCATTCGACACAGTAGCCCAAGACCTGCTCCTTGACTCGCTAAAAACACTAGGACTGGATGATACTTCTCTAAACTGGTTCTCTGAATATCTGACAGACAGATACCAGCAGGTGAAAGTGGATGGCAAACTATCCGCCCTAAAACTCTTACAAAGAGGTGTCCCTCAGGGATCCATATTAGGTCCCCTCCTCTTCTCAGTGTATATCAACAACATTGATGACCGAATCAAGGATGCAAGTATTCACTTATTCGCGGATGACACAGTGCTGTTCTTGAGTCGTCCCACACCAAAAGAAGCTTATACTGACCTACAAAAAGATTTCAACCTCCTGCAACTCCATCTAATCAATAAAAAACTGCTATTAAATGCTAAGAAAACTAAAGCCATGTTATTTTCCTCTGCAAACTACACAAGCACTACTGACTCCCTCCCCCCAATAACCATGATGCTGGGAGAGTGCTTAGAGTACATTCTGAAATTCAGATATCTTGGGGTCTGGATCGACTGTAAACTCTCCTTCACTGACCACCTGGAAGACTTGCTGAAAAAATTAAGGCAAAGACTTGGCATTTTTTACAGGATAAGAAGACTTCTTACAGCAGATGCAAAGAAACGACTAGTCCAAGCCATGTTCCTGTCCTTAATTGACTACACAGACTTCATATACAGTAGCTGTGCAGCTTCCTATCTTGGAAAATTGGATACTCTCTACCACAGAGCTATACGCTCCGTCACTGACCTCCCCTTCTCTACCCATCATTGCGCACTATGTGCCGCCACAGACTGGACCTCACTTCACTATAGGTGCAACTTTAATGCAGCACTCTGGACACTTAGAGCCCTCAGTGGCAAACTCCCTCAATACATCATTGACTGTCTGTCTCTGATTGTGCCCAGGAATTATCCCCTTAGAAGCTGCTCACAACTCCTGCTAAATATACCCAAGGCACTTACACGAGTCAGGAGAGCCGCCTTTGGATTCTCACTCCCATCAATATGGATTAAAACCCAAAAAATACTTAAGCTGAAAACCCCAGTAAGTACCCTTTTGTTCAAAAGGCTTTACCATGATGGCATTACAGAAATTTGCAACTGCTTTACTAGACACTAGCTAACCTCCCTCCCTCAAACAGTGGCCCACAAATGGCAGCTCCCCAGCTGAAATGTGTGCCTCTGCCTCTAGCATGCCCACCAACAGATCCACAGGATTTATTGCCGAACTTCCATATCTTATTCTTTGATGTTCTGAACAGCTGCAGCCTGATTCTAGCACATGCTACCGCACTTGGGGATAATTATCATCTTTCGCCCAAAAAAATATTCGGTCCCTTGTCCATCCAACACCTCCCTCTGCCCCAACCTCCAGGACCCTCCCAGTTATGCTCCTGCTACTATATTCCTCCTCTTGCACTTAGTACAATGGCAGCTTTTCTCCTCCATATGTCGCTGCATTTTGGGGCAAAAATTGCTTTGTCGCCTTTTGTGCGGTCCTCCACCCTCCCAATCCCTCATTCTGCTCTAACAGTTAGGTCCTCTTCACTTGCGCCCCATTCCCCACCTCTCCCTATATTATGCGCTTGATATCTTCTATCTGGTATGTCTACCCTCTCCCTAACATTTACCACTACAAAATGCACAGTTTTTGGGCTTGGATCCAGCACAAGTTCATTATTCACGACTCCTTGTAGTTCTATGTTTAATGTATATTACCTGTAAATGTGCATTTTAACTATAATAGCAGCTATTTTTACTGTTTGTACTACTGTAACTTGTCTTTCTGTATTATTACTGTAGGACTGCAGGTCCACCTTGTAAATGAGCTTGCTCAATGGTGCCCGTCTGGATAAATAAAGATATTGATTGATTGATTGATTGATTGATTGATAATGGAAGTCAATGAGGCACAAAGCAGTTTGGTCTACAATCAAAGACCTAATTAAACAATTAGATAAGTGAGTTTTTTTTTCAATTTCCTTACTTTTTCAATTTCCTTATTTGCTTTGCGAAGTGAATTCCAGTGGTTTCTTGTGTATGAGGTCACTTCCTGGAGAGGGTGGTTGGGGGAGGGAGGAGGGAGAGAGAGAGAGAGAAGGGGGGGAGACAGCCAGTCATTTGCAGTTGATAAGGTTAACCCATTGTTGCTCTGATGAAACACAGCACATGTCAGGTTGCAAGTGATTTCCCAAAAATGAATACAGTGGTACATAAAAACAAGGTAAGGAGCATCCTTGGCTGTGTGTCATTAGTGTGCAATGTCTGGATTATAAAAAAAAAATCCCATAATGTAGATAACTCAACACTGATATACAGCTACTGTAGGTACCATCATAGTACAGTAACTTCATAAACTGTGTACCTATCATAGATTACTGCTCACAGTTTTAGGGAGCTTTTATTATTGATAAAAAGAACATTTTACACATTCAGAGGAAGGCAACAAGAACAATCAAGGGTTTGGAAAATAAAACATACAGTATGAGGAACATTTGAAACTCCTTAGTCTAAATACTCTGCCCAACAAGAGTATTAGAGGGATTTGTTGATGATGTACAACATCATTAACAAGAAGGATCTTATGAAGGATTTAATTTAAATTTTAGAATGGAACAAAAAGTAAAGGGACATGAAAATGACATTTTAAAACAAGCAAGCATAAGATGTGTTATACACAAAAGATAGTAGGCATTTGGAATAATCTGCTTTTCTGAAGTGGTAAATAGCAGGAATTTCTCTGAGTATAAGAATATATTGGACACATTCTTGGCAGAGAAATGTTTAGAGGCTTATTATAACTAAGCTCATGTGCTCATATGGGTGTCATGCCTTTTACTGTCTATAAAATTCAAAGTGAATTATGGTGTCACCACTCTATAAGTAGTATATTGCTTCACATGTTCCCCTTGATTTTTTTCCCTTGCTCATTGCATATATTATATATGTTTGCTTCTTTGACTGCCTCCTTCTGTTGCCATGCATTAACTCTGCACTTGCCATGTATTTGTTACTGCCTGTACTTGACTGTACCTTGTTGATTGCTGTATCTTGTTTCTGAATTGTTATTGCCTGTACCTTGTAATTCTCCCAGGTCACACATGAAAATAGGCACTTGACTGTCTAGCATGCTTACCTGGTTAACAAAAGCTAAATAAATAAATTATTGCCCATCTGATTATCGTGTCTGTGTAGAATAGTACAACATGAATTATGCGTGCCACACAGTTTACAGTATCAACATTGCTCATATTAATAATTTTACACTGTATTCATTTGAATTACATAACCTGTCACCAGTCATACATAAAATCATAGAAACTGATGGCAGATAACGACCACTGGGCCCACCTACTCTGCCCATTTTTAATTATGGTCACATTTGCAGCAGACCCTACTTGATCTACAGCACTGTCTCTTGCACCCCCTTTCTCCTGGGATTCCCTTATGCCTATTCCAGGCATTTTTGAAACTTACCACTGCTTTTGCCACCACTGTCTCCAATGGAATTCTGTTCCAGGAATCCACCACCCTTTCCGTGGAGAAGTGCTGCATCACTTCTCTCCTGTATCTACCCCTTCCAGCTTCATATCATGACCCCTTGTTCTACAGCACCTTTTTTTCTGAAACATACCTCTCTCTCTCCTGTACCTTATTAACCCACGTAAGGTATTTAAAAGGTCTCTCCTATCCCCATTCTCCCTACTGTCCTCCAGGGTGTACATATTGAAGTCTTTTGGCCTCTCCTCATAGAGTTTCTGATGTAGAGCTTGTACCATTTTGACAGCTGTCCTCTGGACACCCTCAACTCTGCCTATCTCTTTCGAGAGGTGTGATCTCCAGAACTGGACACAGTACTCCAGGTAGGGTGCTACGTATTGACCTATATATGGGCAATACCACTTCCCTCTTCCTGTTGGTGATACCCCTACCTATCCACCCCGTCATCCCACTAGCCCTCTTGACTGCCTTGTCACATTGCCTGGCCACCTTTAGGTCATTTGATATTATTACCCCCAGATCTCTTTCTTATTTGGTCATTGTCAGTATCACTCCCCCCATTTTGTACTCTATCCCCAGGTTTCTGTGGACCAAATGCATTACTTTGCACTTCTTTTTGCATTAAAAATTAGCTGCTTGGTTACCCAGTCAAGGAAATCTATCAGATTTGTTTGGCATGATCTTCCCCCGTCTGTTAAATAGGCCTGTCAGAGGTGCAGCTAGTACCTCTCTGAGCTCCCTCAGCACCCTTGGATGCACCCCCTCTGGCCCCATAGCTTTGTCCACCTTCAACCTACTGAATTCTTTATGGACCCTCTCCTCAGAAAAGGGACTACTGTCCATTTACCTCCCCTCAAAGCCCCCGGGGCATTTCTGTGTTCCCTTTCCTTCACCTTCTACTCTAAGCACTGAGCAGAAACATTTGTTTAAGATGTCTGTCATTTCTTGGTCCAACTCCATACTGTCCCTCCCCCTTTAACCATACAATCCCTCCCTTTGTCTTCCTTTTCTCAATAATATATCCCAAAAATATCTTGTCCCCGTTTGATATTCCCTGATACACTTCCCTTACCTCCTCCCTCTAGGTCTCCTTATAACTTCTGAATTTTATTCGTTCAGCCTTTACCTTTTTTGTCACCTCTTTCAAGAACCATAGTGGTCTCATCTTCCTTTTGCTTTTGCTTACTTGCTTGACACTGGGGTTTGCTGCCTTCACTATGCCCTCTTTTAGTTTGACTCACTTTTCCTCCACCCCCTTTGGGTCATCTCCTGATGCCACATCATTCCTGAGCCATTCAACAACATTTGTACACTCAGCCCTTCTGAAGACCAGGACTCTTACCCTTGTGTGGTTGGAGTCTGCCCCTGTTCTTATGTTGAACTACACTGTATGATGATCACTGCTTCCCAGATGGCTTCCAACTTTGATATCAGCAATAATGTCCCTGTTAGTAAGAACCAGGTCCAGTATTGCCCCATCACAAGAGGGTTCGCTGACTACTTGCCTGAAGAATGTCTCTTGCAGGGAGTCCAGGATGTCCCTGCTCCTAGCTAACACTGTACCTGAAAGGCTCCAGACTACATCTGGCAGATTGCAGTCCTGCGTCAGCAACACTACTCCTTTTCACTCATTTTGCCAATTGCTTCTAACATTTCTTTATCTAAGTCTTCCCCTGTCTCAGAGGCATGTACTTCACTCCTGCCCAAGCAGCAGCCCTGCACTCCCACAAGCAAAGAAGGGTGGCACTACCATATTTCAAAAATTATGCATAAATAGGATAGCAGGGCCAAGAGGGTCCAGTGCTCCCACATGCAAATATGGATACCATTATAGACTGATGGGAGCACAGGGCTCTTTCCCACAGGAAAACAGAGATATGATTACAGTAGCTCAGAAATTATGGATGGATGGCACTGTGTGCTCCCACACACAAATATGAATACCATTAAGGAGTTATGGGAGCACAGGCCTTATGCATACATGGAAACCAAACAAACGCGCTGTGATCAGGAGTAAATGGGGTGGTGCTGATAATAAGGGTAGCCAGCCCAAAGATTAAACAAGTCCAAAATGAATTCAGCACTCTTTGCCTATATTAGGATAAATTCAGGTCCAATCCAAAGTTGATGCAAAATAGAACATTTATTGTAGACATAAGGACCAACAGGCACGCAGAAAAACAAAGCGCAAAGGGGCAAGTTAGCGCTTTGTTTTTCTGCTTGCCTGTTGGTCCTTGTGTCTACAATAAATGTTCTATTTTGCATCAGCTTTGGATTGGACCTGAATTTATCCTAATATAGGCAAAGAGTGCCAAATTCATTTTGGACTTGCTTATGCATATGAGGCAGCACAGGGCCCAGATGTCCCTGTACTCCCACATGCATATACACAGAGGATTATGGATTGATGAGAGCACAGACTCCAAAGGCCCCGGCGCTCCCACAGGGAAATAAGGATACAATTACAATCTCTCAAAAATTTAGGATGGTAGGGAGTGCAGGGTCCAAAGGGCCCTGTGCTCCCATAAACAAATAAGCCTATGATTATACTTTCTCAAAAAGTAAGGAAATTCTGTGCAGAAAATGTCATTCATGCACCATTAGGGTTCCAGTGACAAAAGTCTGGAAATGCAATCTTAGGGTTCCCAACTCTAACATCCCACCCCCACCCTGCATGCAGGAACAGGTGTGAGGGGTGTGCCTTGGGGTTGAAAACCCTAATGCTCACCCCATTCTCCTATACTGTACCCATCTTAGCTTACTTACTCATGGAATAGGGTGAGCATTAGCATTCACAATCCCAAGACACACCCTTCACACCTGTTCCTGCATGCAGGGTGGGGTGTTAGGGTTGGGAATCCTAAGACAGCATTTCCCAACTTTTGTCACTGGAACCCTAATGGTGCAGTAATATACATACAGTATATATATATATATATATATACACACACACACACACACACACACACACACACACATATATGCAATGAATGTGAGGATACAAAATGGCAAATATTTCAGATATTCTCAGGGTGGTCAGACCTACAGTGAGAATATCACATTCATCCTCACTGTAGGTACCCAATGGCCAAATTTATCCACATAGTAGGTACTGATTGGCTGGACTTTTGGCAGGTTCAGCACAGTAGACCCCAGTTTAAACAAAATTATTCAGGGACAGGCCCAATTCCAATTAAGGCAAAATTCAGACAAGAAATGTCAGATTGGAACAAAAATGCCCACTCACCCAAGTATAATAAAAATATATATTTTTACTTCATTGTAGATAGTTCTAACACAGTGTATAAAGTCAGATACATATTCTGACTAGTATCTCCTATATTTCAGAATTACTCCTTCATCAGGGATAAATGGAAAATAACTCTAAAAATAAAGACATAGTTTATATTTCACTTCACTCTTTTGTGTTTATATTCAAGAAACACAATTATTTGAATGTATTCATACTCATGCTATCAGTCAATATTCATTTCTTTCCCCTTCTGTCTGGTGGGAAATGATTTTTCTTTCGTTTATATCAGGTTTAAATCTATATAAAACTGGTTCTGAGTTTAATACGTGTCTCATAGACATATATTCAGTATATGTTTCATTAAATGTATGCTGTGTTATTGTTTATCATGCCTCGCTATGTCATTTTACTTAAGTCTCTTTATACATGTTTGAAACCTTGTTCTAAATTCTCAGTTCTATTTCTTTCTACAGTCACCATATTCTGTGTTTTCTTAGTCATTGTGTAATATATAAATAGATACAACAGTCATCATTCAGGTGAAACAAACATATCTACCTGTGTTAATGCTCCATCTGAGTTTGTTCGCTTTCTGAAATGTAATATAAGTTTCATAACTATTTGTTGCAAACATTGCTCTCAAAATATAATTACCAGCATGGTGCACACATTTGAAGTTCATAAATAAACTTACTTAGAGAAGGTGTGGTGCCTAGCATGGTCCCTTGCTTTCTCTATGGTTGAAGGCAGCATGCTGGCACTTGGGAGCTCCATTTATACTGTGGAGCTAGGGGAATCACTCACACACGGATCAGTCACAATCACATGACACACGGCAAAGTCAGGTGATGGACTCTGTCATGCTGTGCACCAGACCTGCTTTTGCAGTGGCTAGCAACCAACAACTAGACTTGCTCGGCATCCCCACACATTTTTTACATTCCATCACAGTTTATACTCTTCTGCTCTGTTAGAAATAAATAGTTTTACTTAATCTTGTTCCTGTTGTAAGCCTTATTAAATAACCAACATAATCTATTGTATCATGGACCCTCTTTCCTATGGTCATAATATTTGGAGGTCAGGGAGGTCATATGCATATCTTGGGGATGTGAAGAAAGAACAGAGTAAAAATTGTTTTTGTCACTGTGTAAAAACTAGCAGATCACATAGGCTAGGTGAATTTCCACGACATTCTATTCAATTGTCACAAGGTACTGGGGGTCAGGAAGGTCATGAGCAATTTTGAGGGGTGGGAATCAAGCACATAGATTTCATATTTTCATAGATTTCATAGATCAATCAGGCTTAATAGACTTTCATCCTTTTTGCTTGCCAAAGTGTAGTGATTATAACCCATATTTAGTTTCAACACTCATCTCATTATCCAATCTGGTTTTAAAGATGTTTACATTTTTGCTGTTTATTACTTCTAATGGAAGGTTATTCCATAGGGTAATAACCCTTTGGCTATACCAATATTTCCTAGACATCGTATTCCATTTCTCAAAACAGAGTTGTTTTGGATGTCTTCTGTTGCTAACTCTGTCATGGTTAAATGTCAAACCAATTTCTGTCATTAAAGTGTTATCATTAATTGCCTTGTGCAACATGCACAGGTCTCCCCTTTTTCTCCTGTATTGCAGTGTATATAAATTAAGAACGTTCAGTCTTTGTTCATATGGTATCAGTTTTAAACCTGTAATAAGTCTTGTAAATCTATGTTAAACTGCTTCGACCTTTTTAATGTCCTCCTTTCTATAGTGTGACCATATCTGAACACAATACTCTAAGTGACGCCTAACCAGTGCTATATAGAGGGGGAGTGGTACCTCCTTGATTTTACTGGATATGTCTCTGATGATACAATTCAGCATCTGGTTGGCTTTTTTCACACCTGGTTTCTACAGTGGGTATTAAATTTAAGATCTTGACTAATAGTCACTCCTAAATCCCTTTCACTTACGGTTACAGTTAGGGGCTATTATTGAGGGTATAATTATACTGTCTATTCTTAGAACCCAAATGCATTACCTTACATTTATTAATATTAAGTTCAAGTTTGTTATGTGTTGTCCAGGAGAAAAAATTATTCAGTACATCCTGCAGTGTAATATTATTTTCTAAAGTGTTCACCACTGCTCCCAATCTGCAGTCATCTGCAAATGTACACATTCAGACATTTGGTACATCTATTTTCAATGAAGAGATGTAAATGTTAAACAAAATTGGACCCAAGACAGATCCCTGGGGCACACTACTCACAACTCCAACCCAATCAGAGGAAACTCCATTCACCACCACCCTCTGCTGTCTCCCCTCCAACCAGTTTGTAATCCAATGCGTAATATTTGTACTCAGATTTAAAGCTTTTAGTGATTTGACCAATTTCAAATGTGGTAGTTTGTCAAAGGCTTCTGCAAAGTCCAAAAATATATCATCAACAGAGTTTTTTGTATCATTCTCTCTGTTTACTTTTTCATGAACGCTTAATAGATTTGTTAAACATGATCTATTTTTAATGAACCCATGTTGATATGGGTCTATATCTCCTAAGGTTGATAAATATTGTTGGATATAATCTTAATTATCTCTTCAAGTATTTTGCCCAATAGGGAAGTCAAACTTATTGGTCTAAAATTTTCTGGTTTGGAACTTGGACCCTGTTTATAGAGTGGCACAACAGTAGTCACTCTCCAACTTAGAGGAATTACACCAGAGTCTAAGGAATGCTGAAACACATTATTCAATGTTTTATAAATGTAGTCCGTGAGTTCTTTCAGTACCCTGGGGTAAAGATCATCCAGACCCAGGGATTTATTGGTATCCAATTTTTTCAACCTCTCAAGAATGTCAGTTGAATTAATCAACACTTGTCCAGGTGTAGATACTGACTTATCCTCCATAGTAGTAAGAGTAGATTTATTAAACACAGAAGAGAAATATCTATTCTGAATGCTGGCCGTTTCTTTATTATTAGTGGAACATCCTGAATCTTTAATAAATGGGCCCACTGAATTTGATGATCCCCTTAGTTTATTAAAATGAGAAAAAACAGTTTTTTATTGTCATTAACATTTGTTGCCAGGAATATTTCATGTTCAACTTTAGATTGTTTCTTTTTTAGTTTAATATTTTTAGTCAATGTTCGATAAGCTGGTATTAGATGCTGGTTACATTTTTTAATACTTTTAAATATTCTACTCTTTTTATTAATCATTTTTTTAATAAGGCTTCATCCAACTGGGGGTATTCTTTTAATGGGATATTTCTTTGACATTGGTATATATTTTTTAACCTCACTTTTTATCTTTGATGTTAGCCGGTCCCATTTCCACTCGACTGAATGATCCCTGAAATCTGTTTCCCAGTCCCATTTTGCTATTTGTTCTTTTAAAACAGTAAAATTGGTCTTCCTGAAATTGAGTTTTTCAGTAACCCCCAGTCCAGGTTGTCTGGTTTGACCTAGAACCTTGAACTTTACACACAAGTGATCACTATTACCTAAGGGCATCATAGTAGTGACATCAGCTACACTGTTACCCATGTTGGGTAGTATAATGTCTAGTGTCTTATCATCCCTGGTGGCACACATTACAGTTTGCTCAAGCCCTAACTGTGTGAAAGTATCAAGATATGAGAGATCAATTTTACTATTCCCACTATGTGATATCCAGTTAACATAGGGTAGGTTAGAATCTCCCATAATGATTATATTCAGATGGATTCAGATTACTAGCGTGCTCCAAAAACTTATCATTTTCTATAGGTGTGGAGGATGGTCTGTATGCTAAGCCTAGTTTAATTGAGGCACCGTTATGGGGATATATTTTAACCCATAATGTTTCTATGCCCTCTACATCCTCAGGCATCTCTTCACATTTTATAGTATTGTGGATGTATACGGCCACTCCTCCTCCTTTTTAGACTTCCTGTTTTTGATAAAGACATTATACCCCGGTACGTTTTTATCCCAATTAATATTGTCAGTGCCCCAGGTTTCTGCGACTAAAGCCAGGTGAATGTTGTTGCCATACAACAGCAGCTTGAATTCATCAAGTTTTTAGTCAAGCTTCTGGCGTTAGTTAATAATCTGTTCCAATCTGGGTTAGCAGAACTATAAGTATTTTTTGCTAGGGTAGGTAACGTCATAACAAAAATGATTTCACTCCCTTTGGGTATTGGACAGGTGGATGATGTCATAATCTGCTATTCTCACACTCACCCCATTTTCCAGTTTAAATGAAATGCTAAGACTCCATTCATCTTTTTGCCAAATATTCTAGTACCAAAATAATTTAAGTGTAGTCTGTCAAATTTAAAACAGGCTTTATTGGAGAAGGTAGTAAGGTTGTCCATGAATTCTATTCCTTCCTCGAGGCAGAGTTGGTGTAACCTTGTGTTTAAAACCTTGATTAATTTATTTCTGTAGGTATTCTTGCCTACTGTAGGTAACACACTGGAAATTATCTCCCCTTTATTCTCGAGTACCCTGTTAATGATATCTATGTACTCAGATTGCTCATGAGACAGATTTTTAGTAGGTAAATCATTTATACCTACATGTGAGACTACTAAAGGTTCGACTGTGTTTTCTAAAAGCCCATCCAGGAGTCTTGAAATATCTTTTACACAAGCACCAGAAAGTGTGCTTACTGTTCTATGGACTTTTGTCCCACAACAAACTACTGAGTCTACACCCCTAAGAACTGAATCTCCAATTACGACTATGTCCCTAGCATTAAAGATGTATGTGACGTACAGATGGTAGGGGACAAGGTATCAGTTAGGTCTTTTATTTGGGGTTGCGTAACATTATTTGATGAGTCTATTACATTAGGGTACTGTTGGCCTTCATTTTCATTAATCAAGACATTATAGCTGTTATATAATGGTAAGGGTGAAGTAAACTTTTCTGGCATGGTATCATTTGGGGATGTAATTACCACACTGTCTTTAATAGTATTAACAATCAATTTATTTATTTATTTTTATTTTATTTTAGTCTTTGGTAGCCAGGTAAGGCCCACTAGGCACAAGTGCCTGTTTTCAGGGGCGACCTGGGAACACTGGGTGGTTAAGTGACTTGCTCAGAGTCACACAGTATGCAAGTGGAGGTTGTAAGAATCAAACCCAAGTATTGCCTGCTGGATGTACCAAGTTCATTCACAGATCATTACTCTAACCTCTAGGCTATACTGCCAGCCCAATTTATTAGACCTAGAATTGCTGGTTGTGGTTACTTGATGGGTACTTGTACTTAGCAAAGCTTTGTCAATAAAGTTTTCAAGCAGGCTAATTTCCTTTTGTGTTTCCAATCTTTGTTTTAATATTTTAAGTTCTTTTTGTAGTGTACCAATTAAGCTACATTTCTCACAAATAAACTCTGGGCATGGTGTCTCATTAGTGTACATATTACATTGAATACATAATCTTTTTTTGGCAACTTTGCCCCTTTTAGCCTTACTTTGTGACATGGTAGCAAGAAAATAACACTTCTATTTGATGACTGGTAAACAGATTTATCACAATTACCTATTGGGAGGTCATAATACTATGGATAATTTGGTCCTTCCAGACCCCAGTGTCCCCACACACTGCAGACACTTGCAGACGGGCATGTCTCTGCGTGCATCTCTGCGTGCATTTCTGCTCACGATGATGTGTGCCCTGCTGGCAGCAGGGTTGAGTTAAATGCCTGTAAGTGCCCCGGAAGTGAACTAGGGGTCACAGGGATCACAAATGTAGTGATTACAACAAATATTTAAAAGATGCTGTTTAATGAAAGTATCCTGTGCATCTGCCACTCATGCATGGCCCAGGCACAGAAAGATGCTACCAAATTAAAAACTCCCTTCCAAACGTAGCTTGTAGTTCAGAGATAACTCCTATGAACTACAAAGCTCTCTTCCTTCTTCCTGTTTACTTTCAGCTGGGCTGTAGTGATAAAAACACTGTTTTATGTCGGCAAAACACATACACTGTGCTGTTAAAAATAAACAATGCTCCCCCAACAGTTTACAGGCAAATACTGCTGAATATGAAAAGTGTTGCTTTATAATATTAGTACTAGCAGATTTAGTGGGCTAAATGGAAGTGGACATGACACACCACAGATGTCCATACTATTAAAGGGGAATCAGTATGCTGTAGGGAGGGAACTGAAATATGTAATATGTTGTCGAGGGGAAAATGGAGCATGCAATCAATTTTTATAATATCAGCACATCTTACACTCCCTTGTTATATGTTGTCCCTCATTCCCATTATTAGCCCACTGGTATTTGAATAATGGACTCAATCCTTTAGATAGTGGGTTGCCAATCTATACTATTATTGAGTCCAAATCTGGGGTTTTTTGCTTGAAATCTGTCAATATAATATGCTTCTCTTCATAGCAATTTCGTTCTGTAGTCACCTCCTCTAGGGTTTGGCTCTATGTTTTCTAGTCCAAAGAATTTTAAAAAAGCAGCTGGTGTCAATATTCCATAAAATGTCTGGCTGCAGGGGATGTTATATCTTCCCTACGTACATACTTTTCTGTTCCCCAGTCCGAGTTTTAAGCATTCTTTCTGGCATCCCTCTATATATATATATATATATATATATATATATATATATATATATATATATCTTGTCACATGGACATTTTAAAGTACACCACTCCCAGAGTTTGGCAGTTGATAAACTGACCAATCTCCACTTCTTCATCCTAGCTGTGTTATTGATTTTCTTAATTCTGTATGTAACCCCAGGCTGGTATGCCATTTGTATCTGACAGCAATACCAGCTGGGCTGGTTTCCGGGAGGAATAGGTCACTCAGCACATAGGCTAGGTTTGGCTACACTGCACAGGGGCACCCAAGTAACTCCGAACACAGGAAGCAATAACTGTAATGTCCAATACCAGAAGTGGGATTCTAAAGTGTTGCTTTTATTCACATCCAAACAGAATAAACAAAGCATAGATGGACCCCCATGGGGCTACACTCCTGGTAATGTCGATTAAAGGAGACCAGAACACATCCTCATCACTTTAGCCCTCAGGCTCTACAACACACTGGGCACACAGCCCGGACGTGTACACTGCTTTGGGTTACACAGCCCGAACTTGTACACTGCTTTGGGTTTTCCCTGGCTCGGCTCACTTGCCAGCCACTTGGACACCTTCCATACTTCATGGAAGCATTTTCTGGTGGCTCCTTAAACCACCTAAGAGCACCTCGGCTCCATCAGGGAATCCTCCTCTTTAATCCCTCGTCTGGGTACTTTCCTCAGGCACTGGCCAGGTACCTGAGGAAAAGCAAAAGGTGTCTCAGAGCAAATCTGTAGAGGTGAATTTGGTTACTGCTGATGGGGGGGGTGCCCCACCTCTCGCTCCCACAATTCAAAAATGGCCATTTCTCTGAACTGTAAACACCTCATCCTTTAACACTTTGCTGTGTAGATTCTTGCTAAATGTATTTCACATTCCATCCACTTGTCTTGCTGCCCATTTGTGCTGGACTTGAACATACTTAAATTAAGTGGCATTGTCCATTACTCTAGACCCCCACAGGTTAAGCAGTCCAATCCCCACATTCTTTCTTTCCATTTGTGCTGGACTTGAACATACTTATAAGTGGCTTTCTCCATTACTCTAGACCCCCCACAAAGTTAAGCAGTCCAATTCCCACATTTTCCAACTGTACTTGGCTATCTTTTCCTAACCCCACAGTAACAGTCCCTTTAGCTTCCTTCTGTTCAGGTGAAAAAACACTTTGCCCTTTTTCAGAGCAAACTCACCCTTTGGTTGCAGGTGCCCCACAGGTGTTTCCTCCTCAAGGAATCTCTTACAGAGCTTCTGGTGCCTCAGCACAACTCAGACAGGCAGCTTCTTGCCATTAGCCAGACCCAAGGGGGTTGCACCTGGAAAACAAGCAGACACCTTTCCCCCATCCCCACAGGAATGGGGCTCTGAACCATTGACAGCAGTCTCCACCACTTCAATTATCAGTTCCCGTGTTCTTCTTCAGGTGGAAACACACACCAAAAACAAAAGTAGCTCTGTAACAGAACTTAAAGCTCTGAGAGCCTGCACACACTCTGCTGTGCTACAGACTCTCTCTCAGACTGCACACAGACTGTCTTCAAATTCCTCAGTGTTCTACTCTAACCTCCAACTTCAACATTCCAGTGTCACTTATGCAGCTGCGACAGTTCTAAAATGATGTCATCCCTCAGTCTCAGCTGAAACTGAGAACAGAGTGAGACAGTGTGAAATCCATTTAACTGGAGTTTCACAAGCTGCCTTCCCTGCCTACCACTAGGTCTTACTGTGATTCTAGTAACCCTGGGTAACAGGGGGGTTACACACACCCTGGGCCAGGAAAATGACTGTCTGCAGTCATTAGTCATCTGGCTTAGGCCATCTCACCCCATGTGTTGACTACGGGGAGGTAGCGCTACCTTCTCCCCTACCATGTGCTAGCACAGGCAGGCAACACTAAGGGCCTAGAGGCCTTTGGCTGACATATCAGCCTCTACTCTACCCGCTAACTATGGGTACCTAGTGGCTCTGGTAGAACTGTCCAAAGCATAGCCCTACTAGATCAGTATTGTGGCCCCTATGGCCGTTCAGGGCCACATACTATCTATCCCCCTTAGCACTCTGGTGAAAACCTGTCTGCCTCTAACTCAAAAATTCCCAAAACAAAAAAAAACAAACAGGGGACCTCCCCGACCCTGGACACCATGCAACCATACACCAGGAGCTAATACCATACCTATGCATTACTCCCACACTCCCCCGCAACCATACTTGTGGAAGGAAAAATTACACATAGTAGCAACAACAACAACAGTACTTTAAACACTACAATCTGAAGTACTACTGAGGAAGTCCGCTGAGTTCCTCCTCCTCTTCTTGTCTTCTCTTCTCTTCTATCTTCTTCAGGAACATCTGCAAGAAAAAGAAAGACAATACACACTCCTAATCTGCATACACAGTCTATCTAAACCCCTACCATCAAAACATTAGAAAGTCCGAAAAATATATTTTTAGACAAGTAGAAAAAACAGTATAAACATTAGAAAACAGTAGAGAACAATGACATTATTTACAATACACAATATTTGGGGGATGGAGTGCCCTTAAAGTCCCATCTAGTGACCACAGTGCCCGAAGGCAAGTCCATTAAAGAGTCTCTCCTGGGCCGGAGCCTGGTGAAGCACAGTTCTAGCAGGCCAAAGTCCCGAAGGGGAGAGTGTTTGAGGACAGTTCAAACATATGGAGTCTGCTAGTGTAGGGTGTGTACTGCAATGTCATAAAAATAGAAAAGTCTGGACTTACCAGTCCCTTGTAGAATGAAAATGGCACCAAACCTGGTCCTCAGCCCAAGACTCTCCCTGGCAGCATTCTTCCGATACTGCTGAGTGGACATCTTCTGGGAACGACAGGAGGGCACATCTGGAAACTGCTGGGCTGATGTTATCTCTGGAGATGGAACCTTGGAACAGGAACAAAAAAGAAAACAGCTTGTCTGAAGTCATCCGATTACCAGGCGATGAATCAGGATACAGCTGGGCTGGTGTCCTCTCTGGATCTGAAGAAATCTGGTGGGCCAGTCGATAGATTCTGGGAGGTCAGTACACTGCAGAACTGATGAATGTGGGGCACCTGAGTCCTGGACGTCCATACTGGCAGAACAACACAGATAGATACTGCAACGGCTGGAGTGGCAGCACTGACTACCACTGCTCTGCTTTCCATTTGGTAGGCATGGGCACATTCGCATGAAAGTCTTTGCATTGTGGCCAATAGCACAACGGGTCAGGTGCTTGAATTATTACCCCATCTGGGGACTCATAATTCACACTGTGAAAGGTTTCACATCCCTCTCCATCCACAATTCGAGCAGTGTCCATTAACAGTGTCCTGCCTCTTTTCCACTGGCTGTATTTGCCATTTATATTAATAATATCGATGCCAACCTCACTCAATCTAACATTCATCTGTTTGCTGATGATACTGTATTATATGTCAGCAATCCCTCATTACCTAAAGCCTGTGAGCTGTTACAATCTGAATTCTCCATCCTGCAACACAATCTACTGGAAAAAAAACTACTTCTAAATGCCAAAAAAACAAAAGCTATGTTCTTTGCCACAAAAGTTGCTCTGCCACTACCCCATCACCCACCACCTACAATTATCCACCCTACTTGAGAGAAGCTGGAATTTGTTGATAACTTCAAATACCTTGGAGTCTGGATTAATAATAGAGCTTGACTATTCTGTCCATATTGAAGAGCTACTAAAAAACTGAGACAAAGGCTTGGTCTATTTTAGAATAAAACACTACCTTAACAGAGACTCCAAAAAGATTAATCCAGGCATCATTCCTATCCCTCATTGATTATGCTGACTTTCTCTATGGCCATTGTTCACTCCCTTAAACAAGCTGGACACCCTGTATCATAGATCTATCAGATTTATTACTGACCTTCCTCCAGCACCCATCATTGCTCTCTTTATATGGCAGTCAACTGGACATCACTACAACACAGAAGAAATAGGAATGCTGCAATCTGGATATTCAAAGCTTTATCAGGCAAACTACCCACCTATATCACAGACTGTTTTACCGAATTACTTCTAGGCCATACACCTTAAGGATCAGTAAACTCATCATACTAAAGGTCCCCAATGCCTGCACCCAGTTTGGGAGGGCCACTATCAGCCACTCACTAGCAGTTGCATGGAATTCACTCCAAAATCCATGAAGCTAAATAGCCTCTTACCTTTAACATCCTTCAAAGATTATTCTCCACCCTATTTCCAGAGCTCTGCAATTGCTTTTATAAGGCCTAATCCCCTACCCTACCTACCCTCCCACCCCCTTTTCCATGTTCCATTATGTTAGTTCTACTTCTATTTTCCAGTCACCTGATATACTCTTATAAAAGCCAATTAGGCCCTATAATTTATATATTATGCCTGCTATACCCATTGTCTCCTTTTTCTTACAGGTTAAATGGTTTTACTGTGCCTTGTATATATGTAAATTGTTGTATATTATCACTTTATGTCATTGTACTACTGTTTATGTTATTCTTGTCTATGTAAAAATACTTGTACTCTTATTTGTATGACCACTCAGGTCCATCTTGTAAATGAGCTACGCTCAATGATGTTCGCCTGACTAAATAAAGATTTTGATTGATTGATTGATTGATTGATGAAACATTCTGTTCTTAACATGCTTGTTTGCACCAGGATGCACACATTTCATTGCTTCTGCCCAAATCCGGGGCTTCCTGTTTTTTTCAATCTCCTCCCAGACTCTCCGAGGAAAGGTAGGAAAGGACATCCCATAGATTTCATTCGCCTTCCTACGAACCAATCTTTCCTCTTTACTAGCTTTGGTCAACCTGAGACCTCCGGCCTGGCTTGGGGGTGGCCAGTCCTGGTTCTGCCAGCTACGCATTTTCAAAGACACAAAAATGGATCCCTGGCTTCTTCTTGCACAGCCAGGGCAGTGGAATCATGACTCTCTTCCATGCGTTCCTCTGAGGCAAGAGCTTGAGGCTGTGTACCAGTTCCTTTTTCACAAGTCCACATAGGTTCCCCCTCTTCTTCTTCCTCACTGAGAATCTGTGCCCAGGAGTGAGCAGTCATCCTCACTCCTGAGACTATCCACTCTTCACTGAGCGTGGAGGTTGAAACCTCCCATTCAAAGGCCTCCGTCATCTTGTCTTCACCTATGAGACTTGGGCTAGACCCCGCTCTCCACGGGTCTACTGATGCTCTTCCTGAGATGTCTCTCTGTGACTCAGAATCTGAAACATCAGCACATTGTTCTGTCTGCAAATCTGCACCCTCTAGCTTTGTGCCACACTCCCCTGAGGGGTCTTCTCCAACAGGCTCCATCTGGTGCTGTGTGCTGCCAACTGCAGATTCTTGAGATTTTGTCCACGTGGGAACCAAACAAATCTTGGGTGCTTTAAATAAACCATTTTCTCTAGGCACCCAGAACAGTGAGGTACCATGAAGACGTCCCTTCCAACATTTAAGCACATCAAACATACTTGCACTGGATATCCAGAAATCGCCACTTGCGGAGGCAGTCAGCCTCCATAGTAACATCTCTCAATGTCCCTTAACTTGTTTACTTCTAGTGCTAGCACAGCCCGGGCATGATCTGGGTGGCAGGCTGGTCCTGAGGCCATGACTGCAGAGAAAAAACTGTTATTTCAAGTCTCATTTCACTGAAAAGTTTCTCTCTCTTTCAAAATGGCTCCTCTGCTGCTGCTGTGTTTACATTACTATCCAACCCTGTAATGGTGGCAGTAGCACTCCTACCCATCAACATTCTGAAACTGGGTCAAGCCACTGTGCATCCGATTTACACACTCTATGATAACTTTACTCAAACTGCACAAACTTGCACTGTTCTTTTTTCTAGCACATTTATATGATTTACCATGGACTTTTCACTTGCTGAAGACATTGATCTAGCTTACAGTCCCTTAAAGCCTCAGTATTTCATAACACAGGATTGCCTGTAACTCTTGCTGCATATCGGATACAACTCACATTCTCTCTCATGGCTTTGAAACCTATACTGACACTGAACCTATAATTATGCTCACAGTCAATGGCTTAAAATGCTTGCTTTTGCTGGTAAAAATTAGCACAGTCCTTGTTTGCAAAGTGACTACTCTGCTACACACAGATTCAGTTGGCTTTTGGCAAAATCACTTAGTTTGAGCAATTATTTCTGTTAGTACTCACTGTTATCAGTAGCTGTTTGCTGCGATGCAACACGGACTGCAGCCAGTCTTGGAGGCCTCTGGAAAGAAACGGGTTGGCAGTCCTGCCAATTGTCCCTCTGAGCACCACACTCACAATCCAGTCGATTGAGATGCGGATTGAGCCTGAATTCAGACAGAAAAGTAAGTTTTCTGAACTTTTTACAGTGCTTTCAGTCACCGTGATGCTCCTCCTAACAAGCCAGTACGCACACTCCACTCACTCTCACTCTCGAATGCAGGGCAGTTATTCTAGAGCTGGCTTGGGGGTGGGACTGATTATAGTCTCACCAATCACTCAACGCCATGCAAATGAGCCTCTTTCCTCTCGAGTGCTCTTGTCCTCATGACGATTGTCAAGCAGGCAAATTTATACTGCAAACCACACTTATTTTTTTTAACTGAAGCTCCTCTGTGGGAGCACCATTTCAACCATTTTTCATAGCCATTAAGTACAACCAATCTCTCCATTCACAAGAAAGCATTTCCAACATCTAGAGCACAATTTTCCTTTTGCTACCCACAGTTTTCCGCACTTTTTTTTGTCACAAACACTTTTAAAAGCTGGAAAATGCTGTAATTTGATGCAGGACAAGGGCATACACTCTCAGGCTTTCCTGCTCTTTGATAACAGTTGGCATTTTAATAGCAGCACATGTACAACAGCACACAGTGGCACATTAGTTAACCTTGCTTCAGCTTTTTGGGCTATCCACTGCCAGATAGCCAAAACACTAGCCCTTTGCCTGAGCGACCTTTCTTGCATTCCTCCCTAAATTCCAAACCCAAATCCTCAGCGGTGCCTCCATTTTTGTAACCCCAGGCTGGTATGCCATTTGTATCTGACAGCAATACCAGCTGGGCTGGGTTCATGGAGGAATAGGTCACTCGGCACATAGGCTAGGTTTGGCTACACTGCACAGGGGCACCCAAGTAACTCCGAACACAGGAAGCAATAACTGTAGTGTCCAATACCAGAAGTGGGATTCTAAAGTGTTGCTTTTATTCACATTCAAACAGAATAAACAAAGCATAGATGGACCCCCATGGGGTTATACTCCTGGTAATGCAGATTAAAGGAGACCAGAACACATCCTCATCACTTTAGCCCTCAGGCTCTACAACACACTGGGCACACAGCCCGGACTTGTATGCTGCTTTGGGTTACACAGCCCAAACTTGTATACTGCTTTGGGTTTTCTCTGGCTCAGATCCCTTGCCAGCCACTTGGACACCTTCCATACTTCATGGAAACATTTTCTGGTGGCTCCCTAAACCACCTAAGAGCACCTCAGCTCCATCAGGGAATCCTCCTCTTTAATCCCACATCTGGGTACTTTCCTCAGGCACTGGCCAAATACCTGAGGGAAAGCAAAAGGTGTCTCAGATCAAATCCATAGAGGTGAATTTGGTTACTACTGATGGGGGGTCTCCTACTTCTCGCTCCCGCAGTTCATACCAGGACATTTCTCTGAACTGTAAACACCTCATCCTTTAACACTTTGCTGTGTAGATTCTTGCTAAATGTATTTCACATTCCATCTACTTGTCTTGCTTCCCATTTGTGCTGGACTTGAACATATTTAAATTTAGTGGCATTGCCCATTACTCTAGACCCCCCACAGGTTAAGCAGTCCAATCCCCACATTCTTTCTTTCCATTTGTGCTGGACTTGAACATACTTATAAGTGGCTTTCTCCATTACTCTAGACCCTCCACAAAGTTAAGCAGTCCAGTCCCCACATTTTCCAACTGTACTTGGCTGTCTTTTCCTGACCCCACAGTAACAGTCCCTTTAGCTTCCATCTGTTCAGGTGAAAAAACACTTTGCCCTTTTTCAGAGCAAACTCACCCTTTGGTTGCAGGTGCCCCACAGGTGTTTCCTCCTCAGGGAATCTCTTACAGAGCTTCTGGTGCCTCAGCATAACTCAGACAGGCAGCTTCTTTCCCTTAGCCAGACCCCAGAGGGGTTGCCCCTGGAAAACAGGCAGACACATTTCCCCCATCTCCTTAGGGATGGGGCTCTGAACCATTGAGAGTGGTATCCACCACTTCAATTATCAGTTCCTGTGTTCCTGTTCAGGTAGAAACACACACCAAAAACAAAAGTAGCTCTGTAACAGAGCTTAAAGCTCTGAGAGCCTGCACACACTCTGCTGCACTACAGACTCTCTCTCAGACTGCACACAGACTGCCTTCAAATTCCTCAATGTTCTACTCTAACCTCCAACTGCAACATTGCAGTGTGGCTTATGCAGCTGTGACAGTTCTAAAGTGATGTCATCCCTCAGTCTCAGCTGAGGCTGAGAACAGAGTGAGGCAGTGTGAAATCCATTTAACTGGAGTTTCACAAGCTGCCTTCCCTACCTACCACTAGGTCTTACTGGGATTCTAGTAACCCCGGGTAACAGGGGGGTTACATGTATGTATTATTATAGTATACACAGTGGCCACACTGATAGTTTCCCCTTAAATCCAGTGATAATAAAAAATGGTGTAGTTTCTTCTCAGGTATCTTATGTTGAGTATGCACTAATCTGTTACCAATAGTTGCATTGTTCTTTGCTACTACCATTGGCTTCTCCTCAAAACTCTGTTTCCCATATATGTTGCTTTTAAAATATCCCAATGTTTATGGACTACATTCTTAACAGAGAAGAATGCGTCATTGTGTTGTATGGCTAATAATATATGTTCTCCTTTTCTATGTGTATTGATTACCCTGTTTCTCTTTAGTAATGTGTTTCTATCCTTTCTATTTATTTTGTCTGTTGATGCTTCCAATATTCTCCATCTTGTCTCAAACTTTTCTTTCAAGTTGTTAGCAATTTGTTGAAATTCTATGTCATCTGTGCAGTTTCTTCTGGCTCTTACTAGCTGTCCATTTTGAACGGACTCGATTAGTCTCCTTGGATGAAAACGGTCCGCTCTTAATATTGCGTTGTCAGTTGGCTTTTCATTGAGTTTGCTGGCCAGTTTATTTCTTTCTTTGTAGATCAAAAGAGTCAAGAAAGGAATTTTTGTTTCACTAGTATTCATTACAAAAATTAAATGAGCCACCTGTGCATTTAAATATTAATGAAAATCCTCTAGTTGTTCCCTGGTGCCTAACCATATTGCAACCACGTCTTCTATAAAATGTTTTCATATGTGTATTTTTTCTAAGAAAGGATTCCCATCATTAAATATATACATATTTTCAAAGTGGTCCATATAAATGTAAAAGAGGGTGCCATGCTAGAGTCCATGGCCATACCCTTACTTGCAGGTAGTACTGTTTTTCAAATTTAAAGAAATGTTGTGGTAGGACAACATCATCCATTTTCACTAATAATTTATTAGGTGGTTTTTCTTCTTCTCTGTGTAGGTTCAATAAGTGTTTAAAGGCTTCACATCCCTTTACATGGGAGATAGAGGTGTATGCACCATGCTGGCAATTATAGTTTGAGAGCAATGTTTGCAGCAAATAGTTATGAAACTTGTGCTACATTTCAGAAAGAGAACAAAGTGAGGTGGAGCATTAACACACAGGTACATATGTTTGTTTCATCTGAATGATGACTGTTATATCTATTCATATATCACACAATGATTAAGAAAACGTAGAATATGGTGATTGTAAAAAGAAATAGCACAGAGTATTTAGAATAAGGTTTCAAACAAGTATAAAGGGACTTAACCCCCCTCCCCTTACCTCTCCATCCTGGATGCTGTATCCATTGCTGCTTTGTGATCCAGACTTTCCCCCTGGCTTCAAAGGGAAGCCTCTGAATTTTTTTGGAATAACCACATAGCAGATACTTCAGCAGACAATACCTGGGAAGCATTTAAAGTTACCCTGAGGGGGTCAATAATGGGATTTGTGAGCAGGTGCCGCAAGAGGAGGGAACATCACCTTAAGGGGCTTGAAAAACAGCTCCAAGAAGCAGAAGCTACCTTTAAGATCCTTCGCGTCCCTTCCCTCAGGTTGGAGGCAGGACACAGAGTGGCATCCCTGAAGATGCAAGTGAACGAACATTTATCTAGGAAAGCAGAAATTTCTATTATTAGGCTAATACACAAATATTGGGAAGGGGGAGAGAAGTGGGGTAAGATCCTTGCCTACCATCTCAAAAAGCAGCAAGCCCAAAGGCACATTGCTGCCTTAGTGGATGCAGGGGGTAAGATCCACACCTCGACAGAAGGAATCATTAGAATAATGATAGACTTCTATTCCACGCTATATAAATCATCCAGAGCATCTGACCCCAAGGGTGTCCTCCCATTTCTAGAATCTTTACACCCTTCCTAAAATCTCGGAGGATCAGGCCTTGGCCTTAGATGCCCCAATCTCACCTCAGGAGGTGGCTGAGACTATATTATCTCTTAAAAAGGTAAAGACTCCTGTAGGGGATGGGTTCCCCATTGAAATATGGCAACTTCTGCAGGACACAATCTCCCCAATACTACAAGTGTTCATCGAAGCACTTCAAGAAGGTGCCCTCCCCTCCTCCCTCAGGGAGGAGACCATCACTGTCCTGCCTAAAAAGGGTAAAGACCCTCCAAAATCATCCAGCTACTGACCCATATCCCTTTTGAATGCAGACAGTAAGATGCTAGCAAAATTGTTAGCTAACAGACTAAACCCGCTCCTCCCCAGTTTGATCTGCCCATCCCAAGTAGGCCTTGTTAAGGGACGATTAGTGCGGACCATATTAGATTGCTTGCAAACTTGATCCATAAGGCTAAAACATTGCCATCCCCTTCTGCAGCAATAGCAATACATTTTGCCTTTGACTCCCTGGAGTGGGACTATGTCCAACAAGTGCTCGGCACCATGGGGTTGGGGGTTGGCTTCTGGGCCTGGTTAGGGGCTATATACTCATCTCCCACAGCTAGAATACTCACCAACTCAATGCTGTCTCCCCCCTTTATACTGGGTAAGGGCACACATCAGGGATGCCCTCTCTCTCCTCTAAGCTTTGTCCTGGCATTGGAACCCCTGGCTGCGGCTATTAGAAAGAATCCATTAATCTCTGGGATTGTCCATCCAGTGAATAATACAGTTCTTTTGTTGCCCGCTTGTTTAGGTTCTGCTCCTCAAGTTATTGTAAGCCTGTCCCTCTAACTGTATTCATACAGATGTATGTAACAGGTCTGTAATATTATTGTTACGTATTCGACAGCTTTATTCCATGTAATGCTTGTTAAAGTCAAATCAATAAAAAGCTTATTAACTGTTAAAAAAGAGACTTAACAAGTAAAATAACATAGCAAGGCATGATAAACAATGACGCAGCATGTATTTAATGAAACATATACTGAATATATGTCTATGAGATACGTATTAAACTCAGAATCAGTTTTATATAGATTTAAACCCGATATAAACAAAAGGAAAAGCATTTCCCATCAGATAGATGGGGAAATAAATGAATATTGACTGAGTAGCATAAGTATAAATACATTCAAATAATTGTGTTTCTTGAATATTGACAAACAAAAAAGCGTGAAATGAAATATAAAATATGTCAATTTTTAGAGTTATTCTCAGTGTATCCCTGATGAAGGAGTAATTCCGAAACATAGGAGATACTAGTCAGACTTTATATCTGACTTTATACATCAATTAAATTCATTTATTGGAAAGCAAATTGAGAGTATGCTCTCCTTAACAATTGCATCTGACATTTAAAAATAAAAATAGAATACAAAAATACACATTAGACATGACATATAACAGCAGTTAAAACTTGCAGTTTTGTTACTGGAGTCATCCGAAGCAGTCACATACATGAGTTGCAAAATTTACACTTGGTTGAGTGGGCCTTTTTGTTCCAATTTGACTTTTCTTGACTGATTGGCTAGAGCCAGCAGCACGAGCTCCTGACTTCAGCCAATCACTTTTACACAGTCAGGGCTTTCAGTTTCATACTGTTCCCAGCTCTAACTTAGCACCTTTCAGTGTGAAACCCTCATTCACACTGAAAAGATCTTTCCAAGATTTCAAATAATGCACCCATTTACAAAACTTTTTTTTTAATCCCTGCACATTCTAACTTACACACCATAACAAGTCATTTGCACCCCCCAGCTTGCCAGCATTGCCACTTTCCCTTGGCTTGTGCTTTCCTTCTTCTCCTCCTGACCAGCATCAACTTGCTAGCCCCCAACAATAGAGGATCTCTCCCGGACACTTCTCCAAACTCCCCACAGCACCCCAGCATGCCACATTGGAGTTTTACAGAACTTTTTTTTTTAAACTAGTCATTCGTATGCCCCAGCTTACAGGAATTGCCACTTTATCTTCACTGGATCTTTCCTTCTGTTACCAACCAGCATCAACTCACCAGTCCCCAACAACAGAGGCTTGCCTCTGAACACTTCTCCAACCTCCCACCAGCTGGCATTGAACTGCTGTGCACAGCGAAATGGAACACAACAAACTGCTCCACAAAACTGCAATCCCCCACTGTTTGCTTCCTGGTGCTCTACACTACAACAGTTGCTGACATTACGATGTCACTACGTCAGTGTCAACAAAAGACAGCAGTCAGCTCAACCACTCGCTCTCCATTCAGGCATCCTAAAAAAAGATGAAAAAAAACAAAACACTTAAAACCAAATGGCATTGCATAAATAAAATATGTCACGACCCACCTTTGGCATAGATCAAACTGCACTCAGAAAGAATATCAGTGATATTCTCAGTCGAGCCATTGCATATCCCTTATATATATTTGGTTTGCCATAAATCAGGTAAAAACTTCTCAAATAAAGGGGTGGGGTTCTTTGCACTTCCAAAAGGGGTAAAGGAAATTTAGGTGACATCAAATGTTGCAGGCCTGGGAGTCAGTAAAGGTGTTTTTTTCTGAAAGGAAGGGGTATTTTCCCAGTAATAATTTATGTTAATATCCAAAAATTGGCCTCTCTAAGAATATTGATGTCACAAGTGTGGGACCTGGGGAAGAATGTTAACTTGCACACAAAATCCGGAGTGAGTTTCGAATTTGGAGCCATGGAATTGTATGAGTTTCACGAATGAAAAACGGTACTTCAAGGCTTCTCAGAGTTTAATAATCAAAACAAAAAGGGTTTTGCTGACATTTGACATTCATTTCTCATCTGTGTTTTTTATACAATATATCTGCTTATGGCTGGTGACAAGAACAGCTGTGGGCTACTTCATAGAATAGTTTTCCCATGACAGCCAAACACATTGTACTACACAGTGTCTTTAAGAAACTGCATGCAGTTTTGGGAGTTTTTTCCTCATAGTTTTTTTTTTCCTCATTTGCTGTGTGGAGTTAGTTATTCTCAAGATTGCTCACTTGAGTGTAAACCCTTTCTCTCCTTGTTACCCTAGGTTTGGGGAGAAAATCTATTTGCTCAGCATCATGGCTAGGTCTGTACTTCTGGCCAGTGGAGCCCAAGTAACTCCGGACACTGGAAGCAATAACTGAAATGTCCAAACCAGGAATGGGATTCTAGAGTGTGGCTTTTATTCACATCAACACAGGAATAACAAAGCAAAGATGGATCTCCACAGGACTACATTCACTGGTAATGCAGATTACAGAGGATAGAGCACATCTTCTTTACTACACAAAAACCCTCAGGTTCTGAACAACTCTCTGGGCTCACTCTGCCTGAACTAGTGCTTTTCTACTTTGATTCCTTGACATGGCACCCCAACCAATACTTGAACACTTTTCCATATAGCATGGAGTTTGGTGGTGACTCCCTAAACCCCCCATGAGCACTTTCTAGCTCTAAAGGGAGAAACTATCCTTAAACCCATGTCTGGGTACTTTCTACAGACCTTGGCCAAGTGCCTGGAAGAAAGCTATAGGTGCCCAAACTGAACCCGGAGAGGTAAACCTGGTTACTCCAGATGGGTATCTCCCACCTCTTGCTCCCAGATCTATACTCAGCCATTCATTTGGATACAACACCTTTCTTTCAAGTACTGTTTGTAGATGCTATCTCAAAATGTTTGTCACATTTAACATTCTACACTGTATTCAGGTGGTGTCCTGACTCAGAAGTTCTGTAAGTGGCTATGTCCATTCCTTAGACCCCCAATGTTTCAGATGCTTCCAAGCCATACACAGATTAAAAGCACTGTACTTGGCAAGTCTCTTCTGACCCCACAGTAGGCAGATACATTTACACAACTGTCTTGGTGAACATGGACTCTATATCAGAGCAGACTCACCGTGGTATGCAGGTGCCCCAGGGCTTCTTTTCCAAAACACAGATTCTCAGGTACTCTCAGTACAACTTCACTTTCAGGCAGCTTTTCCATTTCCAGGAAGGGCCAGGGGGTTGCCCCTGAAATGCTGGAATTCCCCCCTCCTCCTGGGGATGGGGAACTGGAACAACACTTGGAATGGCCTCTACCACTTCCTTCTGGTCTCTTCTGTGTTCCTCTCTAGGGTGAGAACACACAACGCACTTTTCTGATGTAGCTCTAAATCAGAGCTAGGCTCTGAGGGGCTGCCAACTGCAGCACACCTCTTCCTCTCTCGAGTACCCACTGCAGACTGACTTGAATTCCCCAATGTTTTACAGCTAACCCCTGCTGCTGCATTCCATTGTGGCTTATGCTGCTGTGAGAATTCTATGGTGATGTCATCCCTCCAGCTCAGCTGAGACTGAGGACAGAGTGAGACAGGATGAAACCCATTTAACTGATGTCTCACAAGCTGCCTTTCCCTGCCTGCCACTGGTTCTAAGCGGGATTCTAGTAACCCCGGGTAACAAGGGGGTTACACGAGAATTAAATATTGCAAGGTATTTGAGAGGCAATGTGTTATCTAGTGGTTAGGGCACTATCTTGGGACCCAGGAGACCCAGGTTCAAATGCCTTCAATGCCATTTATTCCTGCATGACCCTGAAAGTCATTTAAAGTCAAAGTGCTTTTTGGTCCACCCAACTGGAAAAAAAGGTAAAAGTAGGAAAGTGGGATCCCACAGAAATTGAAATATTACATTTTAGTTATCCGGGCAAACTCATTATAAAACAAAATAGGGGAGGGGGGTATATTATAAATGCCTTGAGAATTGGTCTCTTTTTTCCAAGGAAATACATGTGCAGTTCTTTAATTTGAGAAATCAAATAATTTGTATCTGTACTATGATTGTTATTGCCATTGTTGTCATTTTTATGGATTTATAAAAGGTATTTGTTCCAACTTATGTTTTCTCAAGTTCTTGAAAATGTTGCAGTTCTATGGCTAAAACAAAAGTGAGCCCAAAACGGTTCTATGTGATAATGGCCACTGCGTAAAGGCAATCGCCATTAGGCCGAGTGTACATCGGCGAAAATCAATTTTGGCGATGTACACTCACAGCGCACACCAAAAGGGTGCTGAAAACATTGTTTTTTTGTTTATGAAGAGGGCTGTGCCCCTGCACTACCTCCCCACAGGGGCGTTGCCCCTGCACCCCCCTACTGAAGGATTCTCAACTCCTGGGGGTGCATGTCGGGTTGAGTGAAAACAAAAAAACCAAAAAAATCGACGCACCCAGCATCGAACTCAGCACCCTCCCAACCCTAGTCTGACATGCACCCACCACGCCACACAGCCAGCTCAGCAGCCCACCACTGTGCTACACCTCACAAACCCTCTCTCCCCTTCCATCCATTGCACAATGTGCTTGCTCTCTCCTGCATGCGCGTGTACATATAGTGACAGGATGTTACTATAGCCGTATTTGGCCCCCTGTCCAGTAGCCCTGTGAACAGGCACTGCTATTGATTCGCCCCTTTTGTAAGCGCTCAATAGCAGATGTCCTTATCACAGGATACCACCTAAAATGCATGCAATTGATTGGTTTCAGTTCATAAAACTGTATTTTTATCAGCATAATCTATTTGACAAGGCAGCTTGAGAAGACATAACAGACCCCATACATTCAGAGCCGAGTGGCTGCGCACCACAGACAGGTGCACCACGTGAAATATATAAGGCCGTCTGGCTCTGGCACAATATTCAAACAAATAGTGTGATCCAAACAGACTGCACAATCTGTCTAAATATCAGACCATGGTAGTGCGATGCAAAGCAATCAGTCACCATGCTATGCACCATGCCATCAGAGTACTGGGTTGAAGACTGCCCGTAGGGGTAAAGCGCAACACACACTGATTAGTGCCAGGGGCCCTATGGGTGGTATTCAGTCAAAGCATGCAAATGTGCCTATTGGGCATGCATGGTGCTAACAAGTTCTGCTGCATGCTCATTATGGACTCATCTGCATGCCACGCAATGGCCTGATTATGCCGGGCCATGGTACCCCCTCCCTAACCCTGATCCTGTATTGCATAAAAGAAATCACTTCCCTAGTTGCTAGCAGTTGTCTCCTAAACCCCAATCCATTGTTGAGTACAATACAAACAGTTCCCTGCTGGCTAGCAGCCCCCCCCAATCCCAATCCCTGATGTCCCCCATGTGCTTCAATAAAAGAACTCCCTGGTGTCCAGTGGTCCGCCCCCAATTCCCGTAAAAAATAAAATACACATCCCCTCCCTGGTGTCTAGTGGTCCCCCCTCCCTAGCAACGATCTCTGGTAAAATGTACAATAGAAAGCATTCCATGGTGGCTTGCAGTCCCCCCCCGATCCCATGTATACGACACTGTCAACACTACCCTAGTGTCCAGTGTTCCCACCTCCCCATCCCTGAGCACCCTGTCCAACAATACCCAACAGCACCTGCTGTCCAGGGGACCCCCAACCCCAGGAGGTAGTGCCCCACCACCCTATTCCCCCCATCCCATCCTGGAGCCAGCAACCAGTGCAGCCCTCTGCTCTTCACCACGGCCAGCCACCGACTGAGCTGCCAAGGAGTGCATACTGTACAATCAGCTTTTACAGTATGTGCTCCTTGACAGCTCAGTCAGTGGCTGGCTGTGGTGGAGAGCAGAGGGCTGTGCCGGTCATCAGCTCAGGGATGTTATGGGGGAACGGGGTGGTGGTGCACTACCTACCAGGGAGGAGGGTCCCCTAGACACCTGGGACAGCTGGGTATTATTGGACAGGGCCCTTGGGTATGGGGGGACACTGGATTCTGGGGTAGTGTTGACAGTGTCATATACATGGGATTGGGGATGGGGAGGGGGACCGCTAGGCGCCAGGGAATGCTTTCTACTGTACATTTTACCAGATATCACTGATGGGGGGACCACTAGACTCCAGGGAGGGGATGTGTATTTTATATTTTACAAGGATCAGGGGGGACCACTGGACACCAGGGAGTTCTGTTATGGAAGCACACAGGGGACATCGGGGCTCGGGGAAGGGGACTGCTAGCCACCAAGGAACTACTGTATTTTAGTCAACAAAGGATCAGGGTTAGGGAGGGTGTCCACTAACCACCAGGGAGGGGAACGTATATTGTACCTTTTATGGGGATTGGTGATGGGGGGACAATGGACTCTAGGGAATGTATTTGACCTATGATGCATGGATGGGGTGCATTGCACCTAACTCATCTGCACACCTTTAAGGGCTGGGTTTCAGAAACAGTAAACTGCACCATGCAGGCAGGCATTTGGCACTTCTGAAATCTCTGAATGTTGCAGTGTGCCACATGCATGACAGATCCCTCATTTGCACGGGTGCAGTGCACATTTCTGTGCTCCTGCACTGTCAGGGTTTCACTTCACACAAGTGGACTTTGGATATGGGCAATGCCCCAACAGCTGGCACTATTCACGGTTCACATGGCACATACCCAATTTGCGCTGCACTATCCTTCTGAATATAGGGCCCAACAGGTTTTGTTTTCCAAAAGCAATTCCACAGTGGCCTGAAAGGCTTTCTGTTGCATTGGGGTTGAAGGTGGGATGGGAACAGAAAAGCGTAAACTATATATGTTTGAGTTTCTAGTTTGTATTGGATCTTACACTTTAGCTACATTATATTGCAACATCTTGTTTTCAGAGTGTGTATATGTGTGGGCTCTGCTTTTTTTCATTTTTACACCTGACTGGACTGAAGTGCAGGGGGAGGACAGGTGACTTCATTAGGGTTACACAGTGAGAAGACAGATCAAGATAGTCTGAGAAGAAACATATCATTTAGAGTGGGAGAGGGTTCTGCTTCCACCCAGATTTACAGCTGGTTAGACTATGAAGTATAGGCTGGGAGGCCTGGGCAGACTAAGCAGGACAAGCAGTCCTTATCTGCTAGCAAATTCTAATTTGTTATTGGGTTCTTTCATCATTTTATTTGTTTTTATTTAGTTTTTGTTAACTGGGAAGGAGGACTAGACAACAATTCTGCCTATTTTGAGCCTCGTTCCGGGGGAAGGAGATACAGATGGATACCAACTGACATTGAACCAGATTAAGCTGTTGGTGGTATTTTTAGTGAATTTAATTACTTACTTCACTTTTTATTCTCCTTATAATTCATTTATTTCTGAATCTTTATTTTACACCGCCTTTGAGCCCTTCAGAGATGGAGCACTACATAAATAAAATTGCCTTGCCTTGCCCTATGCAGTCTTCCCTGGGAGCTCCCTAGGACAAGGGGTAATACATAACTGGTACCAGTGGGGAATGGGTAGAAACCAAGTAGTACAGCTGGGCTCAGTATTGTGTTGTGTGGGGGGGAGGACTGTTCTAGGGCAGATAGTGAGCTCCAAGGTGAGATGGCAGGATCTGAGGTAGGATGTCTGTCTTAAATCCCTCAGATCCTGGATAGCCAGATCAGATAGCTGGTATCTATTGGATTCTAGGTGATAGAATCCAGTATTCAGATACCAATGGTATCAAATTCTATGTAATATTCAAGAAAATCGGTGGTATCTGATTCCATGGGATGCTGTCTGAGCAACACTACTTGTTCAATTCTTTGACCCACAATTAATTTCTACATGGAATTAATTGACTTTCTACCATCACCACTCCCACCTACAGGTTAAATGTTTTACTTTTTAATTCTCTATCATTCCTCCTTTAACCCTTGGACTGCTGACAGAATTAGAACATATAGGAATTCTGGACAGATATCTCAGTCTGCGGCACAGCAAAGGTTAATACTACCCATCCCCCTCTCAACAATCAAAGTCATCTCCACAAATGCATCCTTTCTGCAGCTGGGAGAGTGAGTGAATGACTGCTTTCATGGCCAGTATCATTGCCGGTCCTTGATCAGTTGTTGGGGGGATGAGCCAATGCCAAGCAGCCTGTGCCATCCCTACTTAAGCACCAAGCACCCCTCTCCCACCTTGTGGCACTCAGTCCACAGGGTGGAATTATGGAGCTCAAATGCAGATGGTGGACTTACTGATGGCAGTGTAATGTGATGCCACCATGCCACTGTGCTAGCTGTTTAGTCCCTTTTGCAAACTATTCATTTCAGCTACAATGAATAGTAGGTATCTCTGCCATAGTAGCAGTAATTTACAACTAGAGGTCGGAGATGTGAGCCTGCCTAGTACTATGATCTGACAGCAGCAAGAACAGCAGCACTCCAAGTAGAGCAAAGAAGAGATCAAAGCTGCCAAAAGCCATTTCTTCATGTTCCTTTTGATTTAATCACAGTTACTCATTCGGATTCAGTGGTGTCTCTCTCTTTGCTATAATTTATTTTGCTAATAACGTAACTGTTATTATGAGAGCACCTGCTCCAGCACTGGCTTTTTGTTACTGTAATAGGCTGTGGCAGTATCTCTGATAAGGCTAACCTCTATTTCCAGATTTTTCATTTTTGCATATATTGCTGACTTCTGACTGTGTTGTGAATTAACAGTGGTGGCCTCATGAATTCAGCATTTTTGTGGGATGTGGCATTGACTCTCATTCCCATTAGGACCATACCCACTTGGATCAAACTATAAAAAAATAACTTTTCATTCTTTTGCTGTATCATGAAGAAATCCCCCCAACCCCACCTGCACCCCCATATCCTTTTGGAAATTCAGGAGTCTATCACTGTAGCAGAGGTAAATATAAGGCACCACACTGTGATCCTGCCCCACCCCCAGAGGAAGAGGCCTGTAACTTGTGTGTAGCCTAGAAACACTGGGGAATGCTTCTGTATCCACCATCAGCAACTTGCCAGTAAGATAGCAAAACTAGCAAAACGGATTTGGCGGCTTTAATTTCTCCTTTGACTTATTTGGAATGCTCCTGCTCTAGCTGCTGTTGGTTCTCCCTTGCAGGTTCACACTCGGACCTATCATTTGTGTGATCAGCTCCTGACTGTACTAGTACCATGATCTAGCTGGGTCATATACATCACACTTACTGTCTGAGACATACTTGTTTACAAAGGCATTAATCATCATGGCTTAGGCAATTTAATTGTTTTAACAGCATGCTTACTTACATGTTGTTAGGATAGAAGAACAGATTAAAAAAAAATAAACCTCCTGAATATTTTAGTCACTCCCTCTGCTGTTGGCTGATTCTTTGATTAGCACAATGAGGCTTGCTTTCCCTTTTGCATGCAGGCACAAAGCTGACACCTGTGCTGTATTTGTAAAGCAAGGCCTATTGATGGGTGTGTGGTAGCATAAAACCCTGCTCTTTTCCTTTCTTGATTAGCTTGCTTTCTGGCAACTTTGTTATAATCATCTGCACTAAGCAGAAGAGACTAGCTGATTATAGTGGAGCCAGACTAAACTCATTTATAATGCTCTCTGTAGCAAGGAGATAGAATACTGAGATCTAAAGTAAAATAAAACAACACATTTTCAGCTCTAATGTAAGTTAATTTTGTTCTAAACCAGTCCCCTTCTCCCTTAAACATGAGTATGACTACTGATATTATTATAGTTGTGTGGTGGTACCACTATAGTTAGGGTTCAGCAGGGTTTCTATGTTAAACCTCAAACTTTCCACTTTAATAGCTTTGCAGCCATTCTACATATCTGCACACAATTTTGCACGCACAGTCTCGGGGTAGACCTCTTGACATGACAAGTTTCATTCCAGTTGAACTTATGGATTCTGAGATGCATATAGTGAAAAAAATCAGTGCTTTTTGCTGCTTCTGTATCATCACCTAGTGCTCAGCTGGTTTGGAATTTTGGTCTGAAATTTTTAGGGCAGAAAGGGATTGGGTTACAGTGGTGCCTTTCATTGGTTTGGTGAAAAAATATGAATCCATTCCAAAGTTATTATATTTTAAAATGTCGGTTCTGCATATGTTCAGTACAGCCTTTTGGATAGCTGCTTGGAATAAAAAAAGGATTTGATTCATATGAAAAAGGATCCTTTTTCTTATGGGGGTAATCCTTCTTCGTGAGGAAAAAAATTCTTTTCCATATGGCCGCCATCTCGTTTCAGTTTTTTTTTTTAAACTCAAAACCCACAAAATTGATATCCTGGACACACACCAACACATGTGTCTTGCTCATCTGGACCCCGATAGGTGGAATGTGCACTTAATTCTTCAAAAAATGACCCCCAAAATTGTGTTTAATGTTATAATCCTTTTTGTTACTCGCTTCCCTTTTTTTTTGCATGTCTGTACAAAAAAAGAATTCACCCATACAAAAAAGGATCCCTTCATACAAAAAATAATTTGGTCTTAATGTTTTTTTCCCCAGATTCTTTTTCATATGAAAGGATCCTTTTTGTATGAATAAAAAAAAACATATGAAAAAAGGAACCCTTCATACAAAAAAAGAACTGGAAAAAAAAAAAACAAAGTCCAATTTCTTTTTTGTAAGAAGGATCATATTCATATCTTTTATTCATAAAAAACTTCAAGTCATATGAAAAAGATTTGGGGCTTAATTTTTTTTCTTTTTGTTTTTTTTTGTATGAAAGAATCATTTTTCGTATGGTTTTCTCTTCATATGAAAAAGGATGACGTCATACGAAAAAAGAATTTGGACTTAGTTTTTTTCCCTGATTCTTTTTTCATATGGGTTTTTTATTCATACAAAAAAGGATGCCTTCATACTCTTAGGATTTTGGACTTAGTTTTTTCTAAATTCTTTTTTTGTATGTAGGAATCCTTTTTTCGTACGGGTGTTTCATTTGATATGAAAAAGGATTCCTTCATATGAAAAAAGATTTTGGACTTAGTTTTTTTCCCCACATTTGAACTTCAACAAGCCATAACTCTCTCAATATTTTGACTTAAGGGACAATCTACATATTAGAACAAAGGTCTTATTGAGTACTATAAAAATAACACATATCCCCACCCCCCCAAAAAAATGTAGGGGCCATATAAAAAAAATTAAATATGCAAATTCCCATAGGATAACATTGAAACTTTAACAAGCTGTACAACATTGTTGTTTTGGCAGAAATGGAAGTGCAGGCCCCATAGGGCCCTACGCTTCCACACCAACATAAATGTATACTTCTATGGAGGGATGGAATCACAGGGCCTGGAGAGCCCTGTGATCCCACAGGTAAATGAGGATATGATTATACTATCTCATAAAGTAAGGAAATTCAGTGCAAAATACTTTGTTAATGCACTGGTTAGGATTAAAATCACAAAGGTAAGGAAATGTGGTGTTAGGGTTCCCAAACCTAACATCCCACACCCACACTGCAGGCAACAACAGGAAAACCATTACAGTTTGACCTCTCCTGCATCTTCACAAATCAGGTATGGGGTGTGCCTTGGGGTTGTCAGCAAAGGCGCACCACGCCTGATTGTGAAGGAAGCATGAGAGAAGGTCAAACTCCTGTAGTTTTCCTGTTGCTGCCTGTAGGTTAGGGGTGTTAGGTTGGGAACCCTTACACCACATTTCTCTTTTCATGCTAACTCTTAACTAGTACAGTAACAAAGTTTTCTTGCAATGAACATATATATATATATACATATATATATATATATATATATGTATATATGTATGTGTGTGTATAGATAGATATAGTAAGGTCAGCAAAGACATACAGAATTGAACCTTGATGATTTACTACATAAAGACAGACATCACCAGACACCAATCCGAAGCATTTAAAACAAATTCAGAATTTCAAGTGATTGTTTTCTTTATTAATAAAGATATGCACATGAAAACATAACCTTGTCCTTTATAGTTCAGAGTGCCATGATGGTGCTTAGGAGCTGAGGTCATCATCCTCTGCTTGTGACATCACAAGCTTTTGCTGTGCTGTGTAGGGGAACTGACTATGATGTGCCGAGTTCTGCAACATCATCAGGGCAACATGGATATGGATCATGTTTTGATGCAAATAGCCCTTCTTTTTTTTACACTTTGTGCCCTCTTCCATCTCTGACCCCGCACACTCCAAAGTGCAATGGCATACACCCTGACTCCCCTGTATCTTAGTTCTGTTTTCTGCCTCTTCCATGGTGCCAGGGCTTACCTTCAAGGTGGGGTAAGAGGAAGGGTGATGCACCCACAAATTATTGAGTTTCATCAGGTAGTGGAGCAGCAGACATGCAGGGTCTGGATGTACCAGGGTCCTTCACCTCAAGCGTCAGGATCATTTTCTGCTTTTTCTCCCCACAGCCATTGTCACAGAGGTGCAGGGTGGGAATGTGCATTGTGGCATGCAATCTGCATGATCAGCCAATGGCCACCCAATCCACTTACTTCATGCTATACTGTCACCCTTGGTCACCCAGTTGGCAGCATTGCAGTGGAGGCAGTAACTCTCCTTCCTCCTTGGAGAAGAGAGTCCTCTGGGTTGCTGAATCCCCCCTTCCCCCTGGCTGGCCCCTGCCAAGCTGGGCTTGTTCCTGTTCCCTGGTCACTGGTGTCCCTAGTGGTAGCCAAACCTCTGTGCCAATGGGCCGGCACCATAGCACCATTCTTAAAGAAGTGAATGACTTGATATTACATTTTATTTTGGATCACTGCCTAATTGAAACCTGCTGATGCTATCTGAGTTTTGTTTTTGTACCAGTGGCTGGAGTCCTTCTTTAATGCACCTCTCACTTCTGGGCTCTAGATCCAGGTTCTGACTTGAATTGAAATTAGTCTTTTAGTTGCAGTTCTCTTTACAGTGGGCAGTGGTTTGAATACAATTGAACATAATCTCTTTCATACACAGTGCATCCCAAAGTGATTTACAAAACAATGAGTTATTGTTTTATAACAATTTATTTACCTGAGACAGCCCAGCCGAGATGTAACATTTAATTTCCAGTGAGGTCCTGTGACTACCCCTTTCATAGTAAGGTGGACTGGAACACTGGGAGGTAAAATTACTTTCTCAAGGTAACAAAGTGAGCATTTGGTAATATCAAGATTCAAACATATGATTACCTGTTTCCCAAGCTGATGCTCTAACCACTAGACCACACTGCCTCCCAAGTTCAGTGTCAGTGGCTCAGTAGGTAGCACACTCACCTCTGGGGCCAGGAGATAATAGGGCTGTGGGTTCAGTTCCCACATCTGGCACTTCAGTTAATATCCCAGTACTGACACTGTAGTGCAGCATGAGAGGGGTGCTGCATGTCTGAGGTGCTGTCTTTCAGATGAGACATTAAATCGAGGTCCCATCTGCCTGGATTGGTGGTAGTTCAGGTGGATGTTAAAGATCCCATGACACTTATCAAAAAGAGTAGGGGAATTTCCCCGCTGTCCTGGCTAAATATTCCTCATTCACTAAAAATACCACTAACAGCTTAATCTGGTTCAAGATCAGCTGGCATTCATCTGTATCCCCCTCCCCCCGGGTCGTGCCTGAAAATAAGCAGGATTGGTCTAGTGCACTTACCCAGTCAACAAAAAATAATTAAATAAAAATAAATAAATAAAAAAGTTAGATAGATACACTGGTAGCCGAAGATACATCCCAGTAAATAACTAGCTATAGATGGGATAAACAATCACACTATGCAGTTTATCACCAAGTATGAGGGGGTAAGAACATAACTCATGAATGGTGAAGCCATTAGTGAGTTATGAAAGTCTTGTCTCTTCACTAGTGGAGACAAATTGTATATTTTGAGTCAAGCCATTGTGCAGTTGATTTTACAACATTCATTCAACAGTTATAACTTTTTAAATCAGCTCTTTGTGCGCAGATTTTACTGTTTATCTGTGATTTGAACTGCTGGCTTCAGTGTTGCACAGGCCTATTTTGATGTCATCAGTACTGTAATAGCTGCTCTCTGGTTCTATTCTATGCAAAGGTCAAGGAGGGACATTTCTAACCTCTAGATAAATATTTATCCAGAGGTTAGATAGCATGATTGACCGTTATGTATCCCCTATTTATACATTAGTGGTGATAAATTTTCCCTGACAAATCCAATATACCACGGGAAATCCAATTGAAATCTAAATGAATGGGCATTTCCTGTTAAATATCTGGCTTTAGCCAGATATGGTGAGACTTATCTCTGGCTACCGTTGTAGTGGTAGAACAGGATTTGTTAATTGATATATAGAACATGCAGCTGCCAATATGCACACTAATTACACACAGCTCTGATGTATTCAAACCTGTGTAGCCAGTGCATTGTGAATAACTCCCCAAAACTGACATGGGCTCTTTAACTTCCTCTTGGATACTCACTAGAGCTGAGCAGGAGGAACCTCCGTTTAATATCTCATCTGAAGGATGGCACCATCAACAGTGAAGCAGCCGGGGGAGTCATGTGATGCCTCTGAGCCAGTGGCTGCACTTCTCCACCACTCCCACCTATTCTGCCTTAAATTGGTTATTTTTCTGCGGGCATTTTGATCTACTACTTGGACTACTAAAGTTAAAAGACTCTGGACTTACCCAGGCCACAGTTTGTCTGGATTTGGTTGTGTTTTGGCAGTCAGGGTGGATTCCGAGATGCAGCAGGCCCCATCACATCACATGCCACCTCCAACTCCAGACAAGAGTTCCAAGAAGGCTAAGGCCCAGGGCGCTTCTTCTGGGTGCTCCTCTACTGCTACACCACCCACCCCTCCACTCACTGAGAATAAATTTTTGTCCAAAATTCAGCCATTAAAGAATTATTTAAAATCTCTGTCAGAGGAGCTTAAATCACCATGAGTGGATCTGACTACCACCTCAAGGAGGGTCAGGGATCTCAAAGCATGAGCTACATCCTTGGAGGGCTGGAAGGAACGCATCAATCCTGAAGTAATCCTGCTCCGTCAAAAACTAACACTGAGACTAAATCAGAAGATCTTGAAGGATGGAGCAGGAGAAACAATTTAGTAATTTTTGGGTTGCCTGAAGATGCAGAGGCCACCATCCCAATAAAATTTGTGCAAAAACTCCTGGAGTGCATTGCTGGCCCTTCCCCAAACAACGCTTATTATATCATTGAAAGGGCTCACCGGTCTCTGTGCCCTCATCCACCTCCAGGCTCTCCCTCCAGGCCATTTCATTTTGAAGTTTCTCAATTTTCTGGATGAACAACATGTCCTGCAGAAAGCCAGGGAGCTTAAAGAAATTGCGTGGGAGGGGCACTGGAGTAGAATCTAGCAAGACCTACCTGCTGTGACCGGACAAAAGAGAGTCGCCTTTCACCCCATCTGTGTTAAGCTTTTGGCTGCAGCCATTCGATTCCAGGTGTTTTACTCAGCCTAGCTTCAGGTCTACTGTAAAGACTCACGGCACTTGTTCGAATCTATGGAGCAAGCAACTAAAGAGCTGAAGCGGCTGCTGCCTGATTTGTTTAACAGCACCTGAAGGATCTGCTGCTTCCTGCCTAACCTCTCCAAGGGAGTTTCCAGGTCTGTTAGATTTCATGTTTTAAAAGCAGGGGTTACCATTGGCTTTATCTCTGTCACTCCATGTTTCGAGGGACTTGGTATGCTACAGTGATGGGATAATTGGTAGTATAATTTACCTTGCACCCCTGATGGAATGGGACCACCGAGCTTCACTTCAGTTACCAGCTGCCAGCCCTAGATACAGTTCTCTTCCGATGGTGTTTCTTTACCCTCCTGTCCTCCAGTTATTTTATATCCCCTGTCTGGGTTACCGAGGACTTATACCTTTGTTGTGTTGGTTTGCTCCATTTGCTGTATCATTGTTGCTACCGGCAGCACTGGTTCGGAGTACTATCTTACTTTGATGAGTGATTTGAGTGGCTCTTCAATCCTGTTTTCTCCATTGATTCGGGATTTTATCATTGTTGGATCACTCTTTTTGAGGAACTGGTTCACGGTTCAGATCTATGTCTATGGAAGGGTCATCTGCCTGGTTAATCCTTCATGCACATTCCTCCTTGACAGTGCCAGTTCAGATTATTGTGTATGTATTTCCTCAGATTGCTTGCTGCCTCCTGTATGGCTTCATTTCTGCTCCAGCACTATAATTTGAAACATCCTTTTTCTTCAATGCAAGAAGTGAGCGGTTCTTCAATCTTGCTATTGCTCTTGCTCCAGGATTTGTTTGCTCACTCACTTGAGCCTCATGAAGATGCAGCTAGTAATGTGAACTTCTGTTTTTAGAGGGGACAGTTTTACCTGGACACTCTCCCTTGTCTATTTTTCTTCCTGGTTGAGCCTTGATATGTGAAGAACTTGTTTTTGGGGCTACAGGTCCCCCTTACTTGCCTCAAAACTGGTCATCACTGGGTGATTGGCACAGCCATGGACTTTTTTTAAGGGACTGTTTTGTTTGTATGCATGTTGGGGGGGTCCTGTCTCTATGTATCCCTACTATAAAGTGCTGGAGAAGTTAATAGCTCCCTCCTTTTTTTCATTTACTGACCCTATCTCCTGCTGTTGTTCCTAGTCTATGCACCCCACTTCCCTCATTGCTAGCCTTCATGTACTGTCACAACTGTTACCCCATTTTTGTCTTATTTTTTATTTATGTTCTTTTGGGTGCCAGGTGGTGGGTCCAGTTTTTATTGCTTTGTGGGTTCCAGCCTTTGGGCTGCACTTATCCAGGGGCAGTCTTCCTTGTGTTTTACCCTGGGTATAGTTTTTTTTCTGAGCCTCATTTTACTTAAACAGCCCTCTTAGGTGCTGGATATTTCATCCAGTTCCTTTTAGGGCTCCTGGAGTTTGGGGGCAGGAAGCACAAATTAGATCTTCAGCAACCTTCAGGCTTGTAGGCTTCAATTAGGGCCACAGCCTGGTATCCTTTGTGCTCCTCCGCCAACCTCTGTATTCCCCTTTATCTACTACCCCAGCTGTATCTGGTGGTTTTGCATGTGGGAGTTTGTTGGGGGCATCCTTCCCCCACGGTCATACTTTTCCCCTTTCAGACTTAAAAGTCAGCCTGGTTCATTTGTATCCTTTTGATGGTACTGCTGATTTTCTGATTGGGGGATTCTTCCTGATTATTTGGGCCTTCTTCTCCTTCTCTCGGTCTTAAATGTTGGCTGGGTACATTGGCATTTCTGGGTGGCTTTATAACGCCCTGAGTGGAAGTCCTTTTTAACTATGTCTTCTTTTTTGGGATTCTGGAGGGTGGATGGGGACAGTGGGTAAAGTTGTTGAGGCTACTGATGAAGAGGATGGCACAAGCTGGATTGTTGGGGTGGTTCTTTCCCTTGATAGTATTTGGTTTCAGTTTTGTTAGAGGGTATGGGCATTATATCAGGGGATCGTATTTGGCGGGGGCAGGGAAGGGTGATTCAGGTCTGTGTGGGTTCTAGAGATTTGGGGGTGGGGGGGGTGTATTTTGTTCTGGGGTTGGGCTTGTTGTTACTATTTACTACTGGGGCCTGGAAGGAGGAGAGGTTATATTGTTGGTGAAGTTCACTGTCTTTTTGGCCTGTTTTATAGATTTTGTGGGGGCTGGGAGGAGGTGTGTGGGAGGGTTGGGTGGGTGAGCGCCACCAGGAAAAGATCCTATTTCAGAAAGTTTAGTTTCAATCCCTCCTGTGCCTTCCTGGTCCAATGTTAACTACTGTTGCTACAAAATAGCTGTTTATAATTTTTGTTCCTGGAATATCAAAGGCGCACAATCCCCTGCTAAAAGGGCTAAAGTTCTGCTTCATCTACATAAAACTACAGGTAGATGTCAACTTCTTGTAGGAGACCCACCTGCTTCCATCCCAGGCTCTCCTCATTAGGCGATCCTGGGTGGGGCAGGTTTTTGGAGCAGGCTCTGATTCCTGCAAGAAGGGCATTTTCATTCTCATAGCTAGGTGAATTCCCTTCCACCTTTTGCAAGACGTGGCAGATCCTTCGGGTCACTATCTTTTTCTTCGCACTCTGATTGGCCATCTGAAAGTAATACTGGGAGCTATTATGGTCCTAATTCAAATGATCCTCACTTTTTTGCCTCCTTGATGTCCCTGTTGGCACCATGGAGTTCTTTCCTGATTATTCTAGGGGGTGATTGGAATCTGGTATACTGCGATAAGCTAGATAGATCTGGCCAATTCTGATAAGCCCTCTCAACTGGGTAGTTGGCTCTCCATGAATTTATGGATTCCTTGGGTCTTGTGGACCCATGGAGAGCCTTGTTCCCAGACTGTTGGGAATATTCATTTCACTCCCTTCCACGTAACTCTTTTTCAAGACTCGATTATTTTTTAATTGGAATTGAGCACCTCCCTGGGGTCAATTCTTGTCACTATATGGCTAAGGTAATTTCAGATCACCACCCTATTCTTATGCAGCTTAACCTTTCTCCTTTGTTAGTAAGGGATAAGGTGTGGCGGTTTAACAACCAGTTACTCAAATCCAAAGACCTCCTGAAACGCATCCAGTCTTTTGTCTATAATTTTCTGGAGATCAATTCTCCATCTATGGCTAAACTTGATCAGTTATGGGGGCTCTGAATTGTGCTCTTCAAGGGGAATTGATTTGTTTTGCCGTTAAGTGCAAAGCACAGCTTACAGCTAAGCCCTCCTCCTTGTTGAGCGATATTCAGACCTTAGAAGGTCCTTAGAAGTTTCACCAACCTCACCTCAGTCAAAGTGGGAACGACTGGAAGACCTCAGATATCAGTATAATACTTTACTGGGTGAGAAGGCGGGACATTTATTGTTATGTTTCAAGGTGAAATATTTTGATCGGGGGAGAAAGCTGGGAAGTTATTGTCTCTCCAGTTGTGTTCTCAAACAATGGACAGAATTGTTTCCTCCAATTTTCTGACTCCTCTTTACTTCATCGTAGGGCATAGTCACTACATTTAAGACCTTTTATCAACCATTATATGTGTCACCCTCTTCTCCTTTTTCTCCTGATTTATTTGAGGCCTTCCTTCAAGATATTCCTCTTCCTCAACTGAATGATGTATATGTTGCTATTTTACAAGCCCCTTTAACCCGTGCTGAAATTTCTCAAGCCATCGATTCCTTGGCTTCAGATAAATTTCCAGGCCTGGACCGGTACATCACTAATTTTTATAAGACTTTCAAAGTTTAATTGGCACTCGGACTTTTGGACACTTTTAATTACATCTTTAAGAAAGGTCTACCCGATGTTTTGCGCACTGAAGCTACTATTGTTGTACTCCCTAAACCAGGCCACAATCCTCTGTTGGTTTCCAACTATCAGCTGATCTCCCTAATTAACATCGATTTTAAAATCCTTGCCAAGATATTGACCTGTAGACTGGATCGTGTGCGGGACTCTCTTCTGAGTAGGGAACAAGTAGGATTCGTGAAAGGTAGGCTTTTGGCAGATCATCTCTGAAAATTATCTTATCTTCTTTTCTGTGACCAGGGATTCCCATACCTCTGCAGTTTTGGTGTCCCTGGATGCAGAAAAGGCCTTTGATAGGGTCTCATGGGACTATTTGTTTGCCTTGTTGCCCAAATACCGTATCCCCCAGGAGTTTATAAGATGGATTAGGGTGCTCTATTCCTCCCCGTTGGCTCGCATACTTTGTAATGGTGTCCTAGAGACCCCATTTCCCCTTCAGTAAGGCACCATACAAGGGTTCCCCCTCTCTCCCAATCTTTTTAATCTCTTCCTGGAACCTCTGATTCGTAAGCTTAAGCTTCCCCACAGGTTCAAGGTATTTCCATAGACCCTCATGAATATAAATTATCAGTGTACGCAGATGACATCTTGCTGCATATCTCTTCTCCTATTACATCCTTGCCTGCTGCCTTGCATATTATTTCCCAGTTTGGGATTATTTCCAACAATAAGTTGAACTTAACCAAAACTGAGGTAATGCCGCTTAATGGTCTTACTTCAAAAGCTGATATTGACCATCTTGGCCTAGTTTGGGTGTGGAACAAGTTGAACTATCTAGGGATTTACCTCAGTACGTCGCCCACTAAAATAAAACAGTTCAACTTTGACTCCATTTTGATTTGCACTAAAAACAGATTTAGAACAATGGGCTATGTTATTCATCTCCATGTGGGGCCATTTAAACATTATAAAAATGAATATTTTACCCCGGTTATTGTGTCTCCTACAAATGTGTAATTTTGCATTACCTCAGTCATCGTTTAATCAAATTCACAGACTTTTTACTTCCTTCCTGTGGCAGGGTAAGGAGGTTTGTTGGGCTTTGTCCAAATTAATGTGCACTAAACAAGATGGGGGCCTACAGGTTCCCAACCTTTTTTGTATTATCTGGCAGTGCATTGTACCAGATTTTCTTATTAGCTTGAATCATCCAATGATGACCTTTGAGGGTCCTATGTCCTGCACTGGCTGGACATAGAGCATTCTCTGTGCTCTAGTATGGCCCTAGATATCCAATCACTCCTTTACCTTCCTAGGAAGACGCTTCCTCAGCCACTGTGGCCACTCCATTGGAAGCATCCCTCCAAGTTCAATTACAGTTATGTTCTTAAATAAAAATCAGGCCATATAAGGACATTTCCCAACCTTTGTTTGGGAACCCTAATTTTCAAATAGCTGGGCGGATGCTTTTTGAATGGTTTTGGCCTAGCATAGGTGTTGACATTATCGTGGACCTTGTTCTCAACCAGAAACTACTTTCTTTTAAGGAAGCTAGTGCATTATACCATTTGCTATCATCCTGTTGTTTCCAGTACTTTCAGGTGTCACATATGCTCCTCCAATTTTTTGATACTGGTCCTTGGTGTAGTCCCTTGGAGAACTTTATTTTAAACCTGGTTAATATCGCCCCTAATTCTCATTATATCTCATATTATTATCATTCTCTGGGGAACTATTTGGCTAATCCTGAGTGCCCCAGGTTCTATTGTTGGGATCAAGTACTCCCAATCAATAACTCTATACAGAACTGGCCTGAGATATGGAAACATTTATATAAGTACATAAAATGGGATATATGCTGTTTTATGTAGATTCTATATAACTTGTATTATACTCCAGTCAAGCTGCATACAATAAGTAGGCTATCCACCGACACCTGCTCCAGATATAGTAAAGAGCCTGGCTCCTTGTTTCACATCCTCTGGTCTTGTGAGACAGTGATCCCCTTTTGGAGGTCAATTCAAACACGTCTAGATCCCGTGCTCAGGTTATCTGAGGCATTCCTTCCTGAAATATGTCTTTTGGGGGAATATGCTGCTGCCTTGATTGGTAACCAGAGACCACATATGGCTTTGATTTCAGCATGCACTTAAAAGGTCATTCTTTGGCACTGGCTTGGCCAGAACTCACCTCAGTTTCTCGAATGGTACAGGAAGATACTGTTTGCCCTTCAAACTGAGTGTCTTATAGCTAACATGATGAGTAAGACTCACAAATACAAATGCATTTGGGAACCTTTGTATGTCCTATAAACTGTATGATCATGGGACTGCACCTTTTTACGACTGTGGGCAGAGCCTACAGGAGTATTGCATGTACAAAAGGAGTGATGTCATGTTTTCTGTCCGTGGAACTCACTGAAGGTGTAAATAGTCTCCTCTGCCTTACCCTCCTCCAAGAAATGTTTTCCACCCTCAAATAAATATGCTTTCATGTTAGTCAATGGTTGCAGGGTATTATTTTCTTTCTTAAATGGGTGGTACAAGAACTGGAACATGAGTAGTTGGAGGCAGCATTGTTTTTTTGGGGAAAGTAAGGTCCACCCCACCTTCACCCAAGAAGCTCCAAAAGGTCCATCCCACCTTTTTTTTTTATTCATGTGGGAGGGGCATGAGGTGGATCTATCATGCTGAAAGAAGACTTACATGTTTGGGATGTGGACCAAGGAACAGAACAAGTGTGTGGAGTCCCTGCATTTTGTTAAGGACTAGAACAGAAGATACTTAAAATGCCTTCAAACTGACTTAAAAACCCTTGGAACAAATGATTATCAGAGTCACCTAGTGTCTCAAAAGGAAAGACTAAGAAGTGTCTAAAAACTAAGGCAAATATACAGTTTTCAGGTATTTCTTAAACATTTATATACTAAAAACGAAGTTCAGCTTTTGGGATTAACAATATTTATTTACCATAGTCTAGCTATCTATCTATATATATATATATATATATATATATATATATATATAGTTTGTCTTTTTAGTAGTTTCAAAACCTTGAAAGCATTGGTGTTACTAATGCATTTAGAAATACATTTTTAATTGTCTTTACAAATAAATCATGCATGTTCATGTGAGGGCACATTTTTGGGGGGATGGGGTTCAAATTATTTTAATCATGGGCACAGTACTTGGTAAACACAGTCTGTGATGAAGTGTATTTTTCTTTTTAAGTTTGAGAAGTGGAGTTGACTTGCATAAATGGATAGTACAGACATCATAGAAAGCTATTAGAAGTAGAATGGGTTAAACATTTCCTGGAATGTTCTGCATAACAAGTTCCCCTAGGCACCTCATAGCATTTTACACCACTATCCTAAGAGCAGTCAGTGTATTACTTTGCCAGACATTGCATAGCAAGAGACCCAGCCTCCCCTTTTTCCAAATAATATACCAACTTCATTCTCAGGCAGGCAGTTCTGGGCTACTGTTTATATTCTACTGAATCTTCTTGAAGGAAAACTGCATGTTAAAATCAGGAATATATGTATTACTACCATGTTTGAGTTCTCACTTCAATCCAGTGTTTTGCTTCTGCCTTGGCTGTGAGAGGAGTTTTTCTAAATTTCCCTGGGTGTTTTATGACATCTGGGGGCTGTCATTCAAGTTTGTTTTATTGCATCTTCTCCAAGTTAGTCTTCACAGAGTACCCTTTGGATTGATGTCTAATAGCCCCTACAGCAGGCCTGTGTCTTGTTACAGTGTCTTGCTTTGCCACACCAGAGAAAAAACACTGCAGCCAGGATTCACAGTGCTATACAATATACTATAGAAAGTTACATGTTTAAACACAGACACACACACACACCCCCCAAGCAGAACACAGCTGGATAATGTACCAGTATTTAGGAAACTTGTCATACTTACCCAGAGTCTAGCAATGTGAATCCTGACTGTGACTATTGGTGTTTACAACTGAATGATAATAACCACATTTGCTTCACTTGCAAATAGGTAGGCATTTGTGTCTAATTTCTGTTTGACTTACTGTAGGTTACACATAGAATCTGAAAAATTCATAACATGCTGTATTGTGATTCAATTAATTGATAAATGGGGATTTTGGTTTCTTTTACAAATTCATTTTTCCTGACCATGGATATACTAAAACAAAAATTTCTCAACAAAATGTTTTTAAATAAAGCGTATAACTCACAGCAGCAGAAGAAGCATATTGGCATTAAAAGCTTAGTGGCATGGATGTAGAGGCACCAGTATTTAAGCATGACTTTGGTAGAGGATTAATTGTGACTGGGGGGTATGGGAGGGAGTGAGTCTTGATATCTGTAGCATAATGTTTTTCTGAAACTTCAACCTTCAATGGGTTAGACTCTGCAGGCATCTGTACAGTATATCGCTAAGCCACATGCAGTGGGGTATGGGTAAAACCCAGATAACCAGACCAGGACCAGTGCTGTAAAATCTGCACTGGGCACAGCTTGTGCAAATATTGCTGATCCAGTGGATCAAATAAATACGTGCAAATCAATAAATAAATACTCGGCTTCACCTCGTGCTTCAACCCACCCCAGGAGTGACGTTATTACATGATAACACACACCCTGTCATGCCTTATTGCTTAAATATGATCTTTCTCAATGTACTATACTTTGATTCAGTTAATGTATGCAACAGCCTTCATGTGAACACTCTGGGCTTCTGCTTGACTCCAGATGTCTATTTGCTTTAGCTATTGTATATTGTTTGAACTGCTTTGATCTTCTTGATGTGGTGCCTGTGTGCCTAAACTATGTAATCTGTTTATCTACTGCTACCCATGTATCTCCAGTGAATGATTGTTATAACTGTCTGCTCTCTGAGCCATTGTTTTTGGACTTGTTAACTGTGCTGTCTTTGTATTAGTTTCGACAAGGTGCCTTTGTAAATGAGTCTCTGACTCAAAGGTTTGTAAATCTGATATTTTTTAAATAAATAAATGTCTATGTTTAAGCCCATGAAACACTCTTATCTAGTTAATGCATTCACAGTCATAGTGGCTCTGACAGAGCTTGTTTAGATGGTCCCCACAATTGACTGAGCACATTGACCTGTTAGGGCTATCTTTCTATATGTCATTTGGTTGGGATGATTTGGTAGGCATCCACTGGTGAGGGGTGGGGGGGAGGTTCAGGTGTGGTTGGAGTAGTTGGGGATTGGGGAATATAATAAACTATTTTGTATTTTGGAATTTGTTGTTGTTCTCCTTTTTGATCTGTATTTCTGGATTAACAGGATATGTACAGTTTGTTACTTTTCCTTTCCATGAAGTTTATTCAATTTAAAAAAAAAAACTGTGAAGCAGCTCCTCCCTGAGGGCATAGAAACAAAGAAACATAGACTTTGAAGGCAGATAAGGACCACTTGGCCCACCCTGTCTGCCTATTTTCCTACCTACCTATTGGATAAGCTGCAGATCCTAGTTAACTAACAGCCTACTTCCTCCTAACCCCACTTGTATTGCCTTATGTCTGTCCCATGTATTCTTGAATTTCCCCACTGTTTTTGATCCCACAATCTCCTCAGGAAGGCCATTCCATGCATCCAACACCCTCTCCATGAAAGAATACAGAACTGCACTGTCAGTGTTGGCCACTAGCCCATGTGCTTGGTACAGGACTTGAACCCATGACCAGTCCATCTTTCTTGGCCTAGAGGGACTATGGTAATTGGTATGGAGGTAAAGCAAAGACAACAGAGGGTATACACCTTGAGGCCAGCAATGAATAGCAACTATTGCCGTAGCTTACACTAGGTCATAGTGGTCTCAGTAGGTTTTGCAGACAACACCACAGATGGTAGTCCACAGCAGATGCATGCCATCACCACCTACTACAAGGGGCTGGCAGTATAGTGAAGGCCCCTGGAATTCTGTGATTCCAAGCCATGGAATTTTCCACAGAATTTGCATCATGCTGCAGAATATATATAGTGCCACAGAATTCTTTCTTGGTAAATTTTCATTTACATATACAATTATTCTACAGTGCCTGGCTCTCTTCTCCATCTCATTTATTCTGAAACCCCTCCTCAATGCCTGGTATGTGATGTCATTGATGATATAACATCATATTTTAGTTAATGACAAGACTTCATTCTGCCACAGAACTGAAAAAAACATGCCCCAGAAACCAGAAAATGCTGTCGCAGAACCCTACGAGCCCTGTCACAGAAATCAGGATGAAGTGCCACAGAGCACTAGGAGCCCTGAGTATAGCCTAGAGGTTATAGTAATGAGCTGTGAATGAGCTTCATACATCCAACTGGCCCGGGTTTGATTCCCACAACCTCCACTTGAATACTGTGTTACCCTGAGCAAGTCACTTAACCTCCTCACTGCTCCCAGGTCACCCCTGAAAACAGGCCTTGAGCCTAATGGGCCTTACGCGGTTACCAAATAAAAAAGTAAGCTGCAGTTGTTAATATTCATTGTTAACCTCAAGGCTTTTTTAGCCCCCCCCCCCACATTTGTAGCCTGCTTCACCTCATGCTAATTACTACACTGAAAACCAAAGTGGTTTGACTAAATTCTAGAAGTCAAACTGAATTTGTAGGCCCCAACTCAAAGCCGAACCCACATCTGGCTGTGCTTCTCACCCTTACGCGGGGATTCCCTTGGTAAGCAGAAATTTGCCCAAGCTTACCTTAAAGGCCTGTGTTGTCTTTTTGTCCACTGTCTCCACTGGCAGGCTGGTTAAAAAGTATTTTCAAGAATGCTGACACAAGAACTACGGTATAGTACACGATGTTTAAAACTGACAACACAAGCTATGATGCATACAGTAAAACAGTTCAGAAAAATGTAACTTCTGCTACTCTGTTTATCCGGGATGCAGATATCAAACTGGGGAGGGGTGCAAAGAACAGAGTATTTATCTGTGAATTTCACAGAGTACCGCATTATAATTGTGCCTATCCTATTATACTAAAACCCTCACCTCAGCTGGGCATCATTCATACCTTCATCCTTGCTCACCTGTGTCTGTCCACTAAATACCTCTCAAAAAGAAGAGTTTAAATCTTGTGTTGCACACCTACATTTCTTCTTCCTTATGTCCATTTCATAAATTTTCAGCATGGACATGACAGTGTTTTACAGACAGCACCAAACACTCACAGTTACCATGCAATAAATAAGGAGCACTTCTAAAGAGAGCTTATCCACAGCAGCTGGCAAGGAGAATCATAGGCCAGCAGTGAGAAGATGACTTGTAATGCAAGATGGCAAACCTGTCAAGAAAAAGCCAACTATTCCCAAAGCACCTTAAAAAAATCCAAGTAACATTATTCTTTTTTTTCATAATTTAGTTACCTAGAATAGCTCAACACAGATGAAGCATCTCATTTCCAGTTGGATACTGTCTATGTAGTTACAGAAAATGGAGGTGAATGCAAATACATAAATAATACAGTAGCCAGGCTTAGGGAGGGGGTAGCGATGCTGACAGTTTCAGAGCTGAAATGTGCAATGATAGTGTCTACTACTTTGATGTTTTTTAAACTTTTTTCAAATTTATATTTATAATTTTGTAAAGAAAAAAAATCCATCCAATACTTCAGTCACTCACTGAACCAAATAATAAGCTCTTTTTGATACCGATTATGACATTTTTTTAGACAAAGTCTATTAAGTCTGAAAGATATCCACAATTATAAGTGTATATATTTGTAGTAGTACAAGAGCTAGAATGCCAACCTAAGTACTCCATATATTGAGTTAAAGGAACAAATCACAAGCATTCTGCCAGTATGAATGCCAAGTCACAAAAGGTATATACTCAGATTCAAGCAGATAGAGCATGCCATAGTACCAGAAACTTATACAAATAATTATTTATCCAGGTCAGATATCATCAATTTCTACGTTTTTTTTTGTCCTTTTACATCACTTGTCTGATCAATGCTACAAGTCTGAGAGCTGTTTGAGTTCACTCTCCACTTCTGCCGTATCTCTTTTTTCTTCTAGGATTTGAAAGGATGCCCCTAACTACTGCAGATCCTCTTTAAACCGATAACAATTGTTTTTTTCCGTCATGAGTCACAGCTGATACAGTAGGATGGATGTGAAATATTTAATTCCAAAATATAATGCACCTTTGCACCTAGCAATCGGAACAAGTAAGTCCCAGTCTTTATTATCAGCAAGAACACAAGTTCCCAAAGTTTGAGTAGACTTCGCAGACCCCAAGCAGTCTTTTTACCACACTGATTGCATGCTTTTCATGGATTTGTGGCACCGTCAGTAAAATACTCCCACACTGCAGAGGATATCTTTGTTTTTATTTTTTGTTTTTTTTAGATTATATGTAAGAGGGGATACCAAAGCTACAAAGGTCAAGAAACTTGGGGGGGGGGGGCAAAAGCATGGAAACAGTGTGGGTGCATGTAGTCCCAGATGGGGAAGGAACATCAGGATGAGAGTGGTATACAGACCACAGTCTCACAAAGATGCGCTAAAAGGGAACTTGTGGAAGAAATTGGAAAGGCAGCAAAGCAGGTGGAAATGCTGTTAATGGGAGACTTCAACATGACAGAAGTTGACTGGAGCATTCCAATGCCTGCATGTGCAAGTAATCAGTTGCTGTTAGAGGCCTTTACACATATACATAGACAGTGATGGCAGAAAAAGACTCTTGACCCATCCAGAGTGCCCACCCTACCTAGCTATTCTGCCTTGCTCTGGTAGCAATCCTCCACTGTTTTACTGTCCCTATTTTTCTAACGAACCCCCCACCTTTCCCATCCCTGCTTAAAGATGCTGATTGATTTGGCATGCACCACTTCTTCTGGTAGCTTATTCCACTTATGTACTATCCTTTCTGTGAATAAGTACTTGCAGATGACCTTTTGGAATCTCTCCCAGCCAGCTTTAGTGAATTCCCTCTCATCCCTGTGTTTGAACTCAAGGACAGTAGTTCCTTGGCATCTACTCTATTTATCCCAAGCAAGTGCTTGTATGCCTCAGTCATATCACTCCTTTCCCTCCCTTTCTCCTGGGTGTACATGTTTAAGTGCTGCAGCCTCTCCTTGTATGTCAGATCCCTAAGGACAAGCACCATCTTAGCTGCCTTATGCTGTCCTGCGTTCACCTTGTTGCAGTCTTTCCTCAGGTGTGGGCTCAGTACCTTGTACAGTATTGCAGATTCTGCTGCACCAGTGACCAGTGCAGAAGAAGGATCACCTTCCACCTTCTACTGCCTAGCCCTCTCCTTATGCATCCCAGCAATGTGTTAGATTTTCTCACTGCCCTGTTGCAGTGTGCAGATGATTTTGGGTCTCTGATATCATCACTCCTTAATCCTTTTCTTCCAAAGTACTATCCAGCACCTCCTCTCCCATTTCATATTGCTCTCTTGGGTTCCTTTTCCCAAAGTGTATTACTTCACATTTTTGTGTGTTAAAGTTCAACTGCCAACTCTTGAACCACCTCTCCAACCTGCCCAGATCCTCCCTTAGTTCTCTTCTCCCTCCCTTCCTCTATGTCTACTTGTGCAAACCTTTGTGTCATCTGCAAAGAGGCAAATCTTACTCATGATACCTTCACCTATGTCACAGATAAATATATTGAAGAGGACAGATCCTAGTACTGACCTATGCGATACCTGGCTGGTCACTTCCCTCACCTCTGAAAACTCCCATTAACTACCACATTCTGTGTTCTAGCTCACCAACCAGCTCTTTACCTAATTCACCATCGTTTCTTCTATCACAAGGTCCCTAATCATTTTGACCAGATTCCTGGGAGGGACTGAGTCAAAGGCCTTGCTGAAGTCAACATACACAATATTGGTTGACTGCTGCTTATTTGTTGCTGTGGTAACCCAGTTGAATAACTCAACCAGATTCATCTGGTAAGGCATTCCCATCATGAACCCATGCTGTCTAGGGTCCTGCAGCTTGTTCCCTTCTAGGAAGTCCACCAGGTCCTCCTCAATAGAGACTGCATGACCTTCCCCACTATTTTAGGAATCCATGCAAACAGAAGAGAGAAAGAAGTAAGTACCTCAGCTGGGATTTGGAATAAATATGCACACTGCACCCATGTGATTGAAAATGTAGTCATTATTTGTGCAGCACCAAGTTGTGCACTGAAGAAAGAGCAGTGTGTGCTCTGGGACAGCTCAGCTTCCAGTTCCTTTGGTGGTGCATGTGGTTAGTGTGACCGGAAAGGCATTCCAGGTGGCCTGGGTTCAAGTCCCAGCTGAGGCACTTACTTCTTTCTCCCCTCTGTTTGCATGTATTTCAGGAATCATTTTTGTTACAGAGAGCTAAGCAACTTACAAGAGAATGGGCTATACTTGATTTGGTCCTCACAAATAGGGACAATATCAGGGATGTCACCATTTAGGATCAATGGGGAGCCAGTGATCACTAGACTGTGTGGTTCAACAGGTGTTTAGAAGTCAGTCACAGACAAAGGTTTTGGACTTTAAAGGGGTGGATTTTGGTGGGGTATGGGTGCTGTTGAGGAAGAACCTGGAGGGCTGGGGGCAGTAGAGGGGATGGGCAACAAGTGGGAATTGATCAAGAATGGGCTATTAAAAGCCACAAGACTCTGTGTATGGATAGTGGGGAAGAACAAGTGAGGAAAGAAGCCATTGTGGTACACAAGAGAGGTGAGGGAGGCTGTGAAGGAGAAAAAGAAGGCCTTCAAAAAATACAAAACCAGCCAGACAGAGGAGGATAGGAGGGTGTAGTTTAACAGGATGAAGGAGGCCAGCAAGACAGTGAGGAGGGCAAAGTCAGATGCTGAGCTGAAAATAGCAGAATGAATAAAGAAGGGACAAAAAACTTTCATTACAAATAGAAGTACAAAACAAATGAGGCATTAGTCAGACAGTGGGAATGGGGAGGGGTGGGAGGAGGACAAAGTGGAGGTGGACATACTGATGGAGGATAATAGGGGCCACTGCCTCATTGTGTCATCAAGGCCAGAGTTGGAGGGGGAGGGTGTCAATATAGAGCCAATCTCAGTGGCAAGGGTACTAAAAGGATTAAATGCACTAAAGTTGAAGAAATCAATGGGTCTGGATGGGCTTCATCCAAAGGTCCTGACAGAGATGGAACAAGTCCTGGCTGCAGTATTGGTAGAGCTCTTAAATAATGCATTGGAGATGAGAGTGTTGCCAAGGGATTGGAGGATAGCAGATGTAGTGCCCCTGCAGAAGCGCAGAAATTGGGAGAAACCAGGGAACTATAGATCTTTCAGTCAGATATCTGTAGTTGGGACATTACCAGAGACCATAAAAAAGCCAAGGTTAGTTGGTTTCTTGAAAGCAAATGGACCTCTCGAACCAAGATAGCATGGGTTCACGAGAGGGAAGTTATGTCAGGCAGACCTGATTAGCTTCTTTGGGAGATGAAGGCAGTGGACAAGGATCAAGCGGTGGTCATACTCTACCCTGACTTCAGCAAAGCCTTTGACTCTGTTTCACATGAGCAATTGGTCAAGAAGATAAGTAACCTGGGGTTGGGGGATATGATTCCATGATGCATAAGGAATTGGCAAAGTGAGAGAACCCAGAATATTGTCCTCATTAGGGAACAGTCAAAGGTTATGGAGGTTGCCAGTGGAGTGTCACAGGGATCGTTTTTGGAACTGGTCTTCTTTAACATCTTCTTTGTGACATTGGAATAGGGATCCAGGAGAATATCTGCTTCTTCATAGCTGGTACCAAGATCTGCGGAAAAGTGGACAGTGAGGAGTGGCTAAGAACTATGAGGGAGGTGCTAGGAAGACTGGAGAAATTGTCATGGGTATGGCAGTTGAAGTTCAACATAAAAAAGTGCAGGGAAACACACATAGCGGCAAAAACCAGAAAACAGAATACCGGATGGGGGTAGTGGTTGAGAGAATAAATGAGATGATAATGTCAGACAATCTGAATACAAGGATGTTAGGATGCCCCTGTCCCTTGTACATCCTCACCTGGAGTACTGTGTGCAGTTCTTGGGCCCACACTTCAGGAAGTACAGGGACAGGCAGGAGGCAGTGTGGGGAAGGGTAATCAAAATTATTCTGGGACAGCAGGGAAGGACTTACCTGGAGATGCTGGAGGTCGTCTAGTTTCAAGTTTGTTTTAGTTTTAGATTTTATTGCTCAACATACAGTAAGTACACAAAAACATATATATCAAAAGACAGTAAGACAGCACTCATTATAGGAGTGTACCATTACCATTAGATTACATTAACAAAGAAATAAATGCTTCAAAAAAATAAAATATAGAAAGAGGAGGAGGGCATGTGAAATGTGAGTCTTAGCTAATTTTAGCATAATTTGCCAAAATGTAAACAGGACGTCAAGGTGTTTGGGTCTGGGTACCTACATTCCCCATGTTGATAATGTAGCTTGTAGTCCCAGTTCTTAAAAATTTCTTCAGTATGTACACATTGAAGGCAAGAAAGGAGAGAAGGGACGTGATCGAGACATACAAATATGACCACAGAATAAATAAAGTTGATAGTAGAGAGAGGTTCACTCTGAGTAGGCGCACAACAACCAGGGGTTGCTCAGTGAAGTTATCAGGGGGAGATTTAGGAGGAACATCAGGAAGTATTACATCATGGAGAGGGTGGTGGATGTGTGGAACAGACTCCCAAGGGATGTCTTCTGTGTGAAATCAGTGGGATATTCATACAGTGCATGGGTGGAACAGACACATAGGACCTAAAAGGGACATCAGCAGAAAGGGGGGAAGAGGAGTGAGGGGCCACTAGGGCCCTCACAAATAAAAATAGTTAAGGTAGGGCAGATTGGATGGACCTCAGGACCTTTGGTCAACTAAATCCATTAAAATTCCTCTGAACCTTTCCCAGTTTGCTAAATTTACTAAGCCCTCCTTCTGCTATTGGGGAGGGGGGCTAAAGATGGATTGCTGTGCCCTTTAAATCACCAGCAGTTAGTAAAAAAAAAATTGTCAAATAAATTCTTCTAAATTCCCTCTGCACCTTTCTGAGTCTGCTAAATTCAGTCAGACCTGCTTCTGCTTCATGGTCTGCAGCTGCCAGTGCAGGCTCACGCTGTCTTCTCTTTGCAACGTGATTTCACTGTTGTGACTGCCTACCTGAAACTACAATTAAATGTACTGAATTAACTAACTGCAGTGACAATGCATGATTCTCTTGTTGTTTCTAAAGGTGATGGGATACCGACAGACACCTCCATTCTTACCAGATGTCAGATGCCATTGGATATATATGGCATCCAACCATGGATCTGATCTCCTATGAGCCCAATAATGGATCCAGTCAGAGCCATAAGACTTGACTGGATCCAAGGGATGCACAGTTAGATCAGGGATCCGACAGTTCGATCACAACTATCTGTGGGTCAGATTCAAAGATACAACCACCAGATCAAGACATCCGATGCTATCTGACCTCAGATTTCCAAAATCCAACCAGGGATCCAACGTACAGGCTTGGTCAGACAGGGGTTGGATCCAGTGGAGGCATATCAGAACTTTCCATCAGGCAGTGTTTGGATCCTGCAGAGCACTATTCCAGCACCACAATTTTTGATCACAAGTCACTCTTTTTTACATAAAAAAGGATCTCCTTTCAGTTGCCAAGTTCTTCTCCTGTGAGAGACCTGGAAATGGCAAAGAGATCTGCACAGCCAGGGACAGTGGAAGCCCCCAAAACAGGGGCTGGGGCCCTCAATTTAGGGTGGTGCCCCACAGTTTTTATCCCCATCCTTGCCTATTTTTAATAGCCCATAGTGTGCACAGCTTCACCAGTGCCTGGTTGACTAGTGACATTTCACTCACTGACCAAGGTGAGCAAGCAGCATGTGTATTTGAGATCGCAGCGGGTACATGTTCCACTTGCTCACCTCGATCAGTAAGTGAAAACCAGGCACCATTGGATTGGGCAGCTGGAAGGCAAGCGAGAAGCTTGTCATTCAGGGGATAGGGGCAGGGCAGGCTCCCTAATGCCATCCTCTGTGCTGCCCACCCACCATCCCACCTCCTCCTCCTCCTCTCTCCCTTCAGCTCTACCTCCACCCTAATGATCTTGACCCTGTCTGGCTCCTACCTCTGGTGGGTGGTGATGATGTCTGAGTGGCAGTCAGACAGACTGTTTGCCCAGCATTTGCTGTGTGGCTGCTCCCAACTGTCCTCTTGCTTCCTCCTGCTAACGACTAGCACTGCAGTCACATGACACTGTGGGGAGCAGGTCAGGCTCCTCAGTTCAAAGGTTGGAAGGGAGGGGACTGGTGCTGTCTGTAGAGACTCTGTGTAGTTCAGCACAGTATGAGGGGAGCAGCACACTTGTGCCAAGAGAGAAAATGGAGACAAAATAGAGAATAAACCATTTAGGTGGTGCAGATTGCAGCAGTTCGGTGGTTGCTGTCTGGAACACCAGCAGCTGAACAGGTAGTTGCAGCCCTATTAGTTTTAAAAGAAGCAAGCAAAGGGAAAGGGAGTGAGAAAGAGGTAGAGGAGAGAGTAGGGAGGGAGGGAGCCAGTGATGGGGAGACTCAGACGACACAGCAGCCATCTACTCTGCTCTGCAGCCTAGACTCAACAGCAGTGTTTATGAAGGAAGGAAAAAGCTATAGCTAACTAAAAACAAACATTTGTCAATGCTGAAATGTTGCTTGCTTCTATGTGCTGTTTAGGAATTTGGAAGTCATTGGAGTGCAAATATTGAAAATTCGCGAACTTACGAGCGTGCGTAGGAACTGCGCAACGCACGCTCGTAAAACAGTCATTTTTAGGAATTTTTTCACCAAATTTTCAAAATAGCCATTTTAAGACCTCTGCTAATGAACAGTGTCACTGTGATTTTTCTTAATGTGTCCCATACATTGAGTTCACACACCGACTCGCCATTATGCGCTACATGGCGGAAACATGTTTTGGGCAGGATGTGAAAAATGACAGCTGTACTGCTCATAAGGAGGTGTGGTAAATGGCAATGTTGAAAATCTGGAGTAAAATATTGAAAATTCGCAAACTTTCTGACGTCTTGGTAAGAACTGTGCAACACATGCTCGTAAAACAGTCATTTTTAGGAATTTTTTCACCAAATTTTCAACATAGCCATTTTAAGACCTCTGTTAATGAACAGTATCACTGTGATTTTCTTAATATGTCCCATACATTGAGTTCGCACACCAACTGTGCCATTGTGCACTACATGGGTGGAAACATGTTTTGGGCAAGATGTGAAAATGACAGCTGCACTGCTCATAAGGAGGTGTGGTAAATAGCAATGTTGAAAATCCTGGAGTGAAAATGATGATTCTCAAACTTCTGGCGTGCGTGGGAACTGCATAGCACACTCGTCAAAACAGTCATTTTAGGAATTGTTTCACCAAATTTTCAACACAGCCATTTTAAGACCTCTGCTCATGAACAGTATCACTGTGATTTTCTTAATATGTCCCATACATTGAGTTACTTTCGACTGCGCCATTATGCGCTACATGAAGTGAGCTGCGTTTTGGGCAGGATGTGAAAAATGACAGCTGTACTGCTCATAAGGAGGTGTGATAAAAAGTCAATGTTGAAAATCTGAGGTAAAATATTGAAAATTATGAAACTTACGAGCGCATGAGGGAACCGCGCAACACACGCCTACAAACAGTCAGTTTTAGGAATTTTTTCACCAAATTTTCAACATAGCCATTTAAGACCTCTGCTCATGAACAGTGTCACTGTGATTTTTTAATGTGTCCCATACATTGATTTCATACACCGACTGCGCCATTGTGCGCTACATGGGCGGAAACACATTTTGGGCAGGATGTGAAAAATGACAGCTATACTGCTCATAAGGAGGTGTGGAAAAATGGCAATGTTTAAAATCTGGAGGAAAATATTGAAAATTCGTGAACTTATGGCGTGCGTGAACTGCATAGCATACGCTTATAAAACAGTAATTTTTGGAATTTTTGCACAAATTTTCAAAATAGGCTTTTGAGCCCACCTTATGAACACTGGCAGTGTCATTTCATTAATCATTCTGGAAAGGTGATTTCGGCGCGGTAGCTGCGAAATCACCCTTCAGGCCTGATACGCATCATGACAGTGACAGCATTCACAAGAAGGGTCCCAAAACTCCATGTTGAAAATTTGGTGCAAAATTCCAAAAATGCCTGAGATATGCAATAAAGTTGAAAAAACATATCTATTCCATTATACAGCTTCCGGCATTTCCTCAGTTCAGCAGTCGGCTTTGAAGAGTGCAGATGTGTTCCCGGTCCGCCGAAAGATCGTAAGTGCGAGCTCGGAGAGTAAGTATAGGAGTGAGGGGTGTGGGGAGGCAGGGTGCGGGTTGTGGGAGGCAGGAGAAGCTTGAGGGACAGTTTTCTATTTACAGGTGTTTTTTTTAGAGGCGCGAGGGGCGTTTGCCACGCTGGGGTGGGCTCCCAGCGTGGCAGCTGAAACTGTTGGGGGCTGGAGCTGGCGGGAGATTGGGCACCCCGTCGACTATCTACATTTTGCCGTGCTGGGTGGGCTCCCAGCGTGGCACCTGAATCTGGGGAGGGAGGCAGAGACAGTGGAGCCGGCGGGAGTTGAGCACCCTCGTCGGCCATAACTATATTTTGCCACTGGGTGGGCTCCCTGCGCGGCACCTGAATGCTTTGGGGGCGTGGAGTTGACGGGAGTTGGGCACCCCGCGCCCTGCCACAGTGTGGGGGAGGAAGGCACATGAGCACGCAGTGTGCGTGCGCATGCGCCGCGTGTGTGTGGGGAGGCTCTGCTCACTCAAGCAGAGCTCTCCTTTCAACTGTATGCCACTGCATTTTCAGCTTGTCATAGACAGCTGCAGCAGTGATTGGGGAACTGGGGCCATGCCTGAAAACACACTGACTGCATTGGAAGACGGGCTTACACACCTCCGAAAACTCAGATGATGGCACTATGTTTCTTGGACATGCGTGCAAGCAACATAATGAGGGCGAGAGCAAAGAGTGACTTGAGAGAGGAGGGTCTAAGGGACGGAGTGCCCCAAGGCTGTGTGTGATAAAAGACCAAATAATGAAGAAATGTATTAAGAAAAAACAGTAAAGCGAGAGTTGAACAGAGACAGGAAGGAGGAGATTTAGAGGAGGCTGGGAACACACAGACAGTGCAGCACAGGAGCAGAGGGGACCACTGCCAGAGTCCAGTGGAGATACACTGCAGGTGCTACAGAACGCCACAGTTTCTCTTGCTGGTGGCTTTAAGGGGATCTTCTAGCCCCAGTCTCAGAAAATATAACATCAGGGTTTGCAGGCACACAGTCCAGATTTTTGCTTTGTGTTACCCACAATGTATTTATTTCTCCTGCCCTAGAAAGTAAATAACAGCAGGATTTGTGTGCAGCACACAGTCCAAATTGCATTGTTGCCCATATTGTATTTCTCCAGAAAATAAATAACAGTAGAGTTTTCTTGCCCACGGTTTATTTCTCCTACCCCCAGGAGCATTGTTAGCACACAAAATGGGGACGTGGGCCCCCAGTTTAGACTGATGCCCGTTAGTCTTTTCCCCTACCCTTGCTTTAAATTACAGGGCTTTAAAGCCCAGCAACAGGCCAGCAGCTTCCCTGGGGTTGACCTGCCCCACCCCAGGTCTCAGACTCACCCTCTCCCACTAAGTGGTCCTCCTACCTCAGTTCTATCTGGTCTGGTAGGTGTATGAAGACAATCAGAGCCACCAAGGTAACAGTCCCTGACTGCCTGTGTTGCTGTTGCTCAGTCCATGTGCTCCCACATCACGACCCTCACTCCCAAACATGGATGTACCAGCGTCTGCCAATATCAATTACCGTCTGAGCTCTATGACTGTTGTCGGCACTTGGCTGGACTCAAAGGATGGTCAGGACTCCCGACCATCCTCCAAGTCTTGCCGAGTCCTGCTGACAGAGCTCAGGTGGTGATTCTTAATGAAAAACAACAGTGAGTTCAATGGTTGGGAGGGAAGGGACTGCCATGGTATTGTGTCCGTAGCCTCACACACACCAGCAACAGCAGCTGAGCAGCAAAGAAATGCATTAGCAGGCAGTCACTCCCCACAACCAAACTGGAGAAACAAATCTTGCACTTGTGCCAGCAGCACCAGAAACTTACAAAATAGTATAACATTGTGAGTGGGGGGACAGCGACTCTACTAAAGACCAAATTGGGGAGGGAGGCAGAAAGAGAAGGGAGGCAGGGGGCAGGCCTCTCTGGCACAGCAGCAGCAGATGCAGTTAGTGAGCTCTAGTCTGCACCAGTGCAGCCAACTGCGGGCAGCAGCAGCCACAGTCCCAGACTGATTGTGGAAAGATTAGGAAAAATTAAAAAATATTAAAGAGCACCTTTCCTGAAAATTTCCTCAGCTTTCAACAAATCACAGGGATCTCCTTTACCCGAATGGAAACTTCACTGTAGTGTTCAATAATTATTTTGTGCAGCCCCCAAAAGAATGGGAAGGATCATAATTTTGCCCCAAGGGGCTGGCAGCACAGTCCTTTATACACTTCCTGCTAGTTTTGCTTCATTGCCCACAGGGTATTTCTCCTACCTCAGCATTAAATAACTGCAGTGTTTGCCGGCAGTGCCTGGCATGCAGTCTGAAGTGTTTTATTGCCCACATTGTATTTTTCTGACTCCTACCCCAGAAAATAAATAAAAGCAGGATTTAATGACAGTTTAATTGTTTTATGGCCAACAGTCTTGCCTTGGGTTGGATGTATCCCCAGTAAATAACAAAACCTGGTCCGATCCACCACGGCTGCATAAAGAAGTTAGTGATGTTGTGTGGAATTGTTAAGGAGGTATGAAGAAACAGCACAATGATTTGTAAGTAGTAAGATTTGTTTTAGTTTCTGTTCTAAGGAAGGCATACACATTATTAGGAAAATATATGGAGGTGTACATTTTAATGGAAGGGATAGGAAGCTTACAAAAGAACCCCAGAGCAAATGCCACTGATGTATGTGTTATCCCGGATGATATTGGCCAGACAGCCAAATTTTAAAGAAAACATAAGTGCACATATCCCAATAATACAAAGCATCAAGGGAAATGTATGCAAATCTCCATGATGGTACAGAAGGTGGCAGTACATGAAAAAGTAATGACTGGCATATGTTCAGCCTAGGGATTATTTACACATTTTTATTATTTATTTATTCTTTTTTTTTTTATTTTTTTAAGAGAAACAGGGTTTTTGTCCATGAGGTGATGTAAGTTATATTTAAGCAATGTGTTGATGTCAGGAAGTCAGGTGTAATGATGATGGACTGTTAGAGAAAATGTGATATTAACTTTAAGAGGGGGATGCTTTTGATAAGGGCAAGGTAGTTATGCATGTGATAATGGGAATATTAGGAAAGTATGAGGTCTACGCAGAAGTGAAGTACAAATATGCACAGTTTCATAAGTATGCGCTCAGAGTGCAGGCAAATGTGATATATAGGTTTGTTTTAGAAATAGCTAAAAATAGCAATACATGCACTTAATAGAAAGATAGATAATTACATAGACATATAGACAGAGAGAGAGAGAGACACAGACAGGCAGAATAGGAATGGCAATGAAGTTTTGAAGTGACGCCTACCCTACCCCCATCCCACAGACATGGACAGGCATTGGGGTGTGCCTTTTGGTCATTGCCCATAACACTCACGCCATTTCACCTCACCCTACCCTGCAGACACAGACAAGAGTTGAGGTGTGCCTTGGGGCTTTCAAACTTTGCACTCACCCCATTCCATAAGGAAATACACTGAAATGGGTACAGTATAAGAGAATGGAGTGAACTTTGGGGCTGAAGAGTCAAAGGCACACCTTGATACCTGTCACTGGCTGCAGGGTGGGGTTGGGGGTGGAATGGCGTGAGCATTACTGTTGACAATCCCAAGTCACACCCCTGATGACTGTCAGTCCCTACAGTGCAGGGTGTTATGGTCAGAAACCCTAATGCCCTGGGCGTTTCTTGGTATTTTCACTCCAGGTTTTCAGCATAGGCTTTTTGTTACCCCACCGCATGAACAGTGACACTATCAGTTCATTAGCCAAAAGGAGATTTTGCACAGTGACTGTGCCATTTGGTACCACAGGTGCAAAAACACATTTTGAACAGGATGTAAAAAATGACAGCTGTACATTTCTTGCTTCAGTAACAGTAACACACACACACAAACATACACACACACACACACACACACACAAGAACACACCAGAACACAGTGGCAAAATGATTAGATTGGTCTACAAGCATTATTTTCTATGCAAGTTGGAGCACAGCGGGGGGGAGGGGGTTATGGCTGAAGATCAGTTATGGTCCATGACATAACCACATAGTCAGAATATTAAATATTTTAAAATAAACATAAATGCAAAAGTAACCATTTCAAGAAGAAAAATCAAACTGTGACACTTAACAGTTATAGGGTAAGATAGCACATCTGGACTTATTTGCTGCATATGTATCTCAATTGCTAAGGGGTCCTGATCATGTTCACCCTTCCTCAAGCCAAGCTAGCTACAGTATGTCTAACAATAACATGAATGGAAAAATTATGCCATATTTTCAACAAGAAGTTAGCATTTTAAAAAGACAGTGCTGTAGACTGAGAAGCAGCTTGTGTAGGTGAATTCATCATGCTAGCCAAGATATGTTCTGGTTGCGTTCCATAAGGCTAACCGGTGGGTGAAGTAGGGGAAAGGGACAGAAATCTAAAATAGAACCATTTAACCCATTTGTGATTTAAAGTTGCATGACAGAAATGCGGCTTCCAGAACTGGACACCATATTCCAAATGAGACCTCACCAGTGATCTACACAGTGACATCACCACTTCCTTCCTTCCTTCTGCTGGTAATACCTCTCCCTATGCACCACGGTATTTCCCTGGCTCTCCGCACAGCTTTGGTACATTGTTTAGCCACCTTTAGGCCATCCAATATGATTACCCGAAAAGCCCTTTCCATTTTGATGACCATCAGCCCCCCTCCACCCCCATAATCATTCCCTGGGTTCCTGCAACCCTTCCTTATTCAGCAGGCAGTTAGCGCATCTGGACTTATTTGCTGCATATGCATCTCAACTGCTAAGGGGTCCTGACCATGTTCACCCTTCCTCAAGCCAAGCTAGCTGCAGTATGTCTAGCAATAACATGAATGGAAAGATTATGCATAACCAGTGGGAGAAGTAGGGGAAAGGGATAGAAATCTAAAATAGAACCATTTAACCCATTTGTGATTTAAAGTTGCATGACAGAAATGCAGGTTCCAGAACTGGACACCATATTCCAAATCAGGCCTCAACAGTGATCTACACAGTGGCATTACCACCTCCTTCCTTCTGCTGGTAATACCTCTTGCTAATGCACCACAGCATTCCACTGGCTGTCCTCACAGCTTTGGTACATTGTTTAGCCACCTTTAGGTCATCCAATATGATTACCACAAAATCCCTTTCCATTTTGGTGACCATCAGCTCCCCCCTCCACCCCCATAATCATTCCCGGGGTTCCTGCAACCCTTCCTTATTCAGTAGGCAGTTAGCGCATCTGGATTTATTTGCTGCATATGCATCTCAATTGCTAAGGGGTCCTGACCATGTTCACCCTTTCTCAAGCCAAGCTAGCTGCAGTACATCTAGCAATAACATGAATGGAAAGATTATGCATATGAAAACTTATTAATTATGCTGTAACAGAGGAAGTGGTAAGAGCACCCACAAAAATCAGAGAGCACAGGACTTTGATGAAAAATGAAGTCCTTTCATTTAAATACAAAACTGCATATTACATGTGCACCAAGTCCCAAAAATAAGTGGTAAAAGCTGTACCAACACTAATGTTTCCCCCCTGACCACTGTCAGGCATCATCACAGTGAATCTAAAACATCACAACAGTGCCTCCATATAAATAGTGATTAAATTACATGTTACTAATTAATTCTAACCAATCACAAACTAAAAACAATTTAGTTTTATTATTAAAAGTAGTTTTCAATAAATAACTTTAGTAACCATTGATTCAGACTTGAAATAGCAGTAAGGTTTGTGTGGAACTTTAAACTGCACATTTAAATCACACTGTTGTCCTTTACATGGGTTACCACACTCATATATTGCTAAGACAAAGAACCTCTGTGTGCAAACACCGAGGCAAGGGTTACCCCAAAGGGCATTTGGCTGGGAAGCCAAGTTTCAAGAAAATACAAAAACACACATGCCCCCACAATGCAAAGCATCATGGGCTGCATATGCAAATCACCACAGAATGTTATGCTGGTCCAACTTTAAGCAGAATTGCATGGTGCCGGAAGGCCTCTCACACAGTTTGCAAAGGGTGCTAACAGAAGACATAGACACGTGTTGCGTCCACAGAACTCATCAGTATGCCTCGTCTGTTTGACACCCCAGTGGAATGGACCAGCTACCCCTAAGGCAGTGTGCCTGGGATATATTATGGTGAACCCATTAAAACAAAAAACTATTTAAAAGACAAAGAACCTCTGTGCGCAAACACCGAGGCAAGGTTTATTTTGTATTGCTACCTCATATTTCATTTAAATATTTCTGTCCTACGATCCATATAAAGAATCAAAAACTGTGAACAGAGGAAAAAGAGGGTGCAACTACAGCAAATGTCTTGAGCTGACTATTTGTTGTGAGATTTGGATAAAAAACTATGTTGGGCTCCAACCCATCTGTTTAAATTGCACTATTGCCATTTAAAACTAAAACAATTACCACGCTTATGCATTGCTAGTTGCAAAACCTCATTATATTGTGTTTTACTACCTCATATTTTATATAAATATTTCTGACCAATAATCCATATACAGAATCAAATAAATCCATAACTGGAGGAACAAAGAGGGTGCAACAACAGCAAATGTCTTGAGCTACCTATTTGTGATGAGGGTTAAATAGAAAACTATGTTATATATAATGTTCAACAAAATTACCAATAAATTATTTTGTTTTATTTCCCTCAAATACAACCCCATTTTATAAATCATGAATCTTTTGCAGTTACAATACATAAACATTAGCTACTATTACAGGCACTGCACTTACTGTGTTGAGGATGCAACCATGCTTTACAAAATTAATATGCAATATCCACAAAATATTTTTTATATTTATTAACCTTTGTGCCCTAAACCAAAATAAAAAGGTCACTATCACGTGTCACGTTGCACCCTCAGTCACAAAAGAACTGGACATATATGAAACATTTTCCTAAAAACATTCCGGAATTATCGGAACTCATTTTATATGTTAGCTATTTCACCCAACTTCATGGTACAAATTATTTCTTCTTAAATGTCTTTAAAAATGATGCTAGATCAATGGCATCATTTAAACCCTGTCCATATCTGCTCCCCAGTTCATAAATCCAAAAACTTTCTCGTCTGCCAATCATTTGTTTGATGTCCCCCCACCCCAAACCAAGTCTAACCACTTCCATGCCAACAAAGTTAATCTTGTGGTTCATTCTGCTATTACCTTTTATGTGCTGGACTATGGCATAAGTCATGTCATTTTTAGCTAGGGTGCGCACATGCTCTCCTACCCTTATTTTAAAACTTCTTATTGTCTATCCCACATAATAACTCCCACAACTGCTTTGAAGTAAATAGACTATTCATTTGGTATCACAGTTAATAAAGTCTTTAGTTTGTACATACTGTCCTGTATATGGATTAACAAATCCCTGACATGTGTGCATGTATTTACAGTAAATGTACCTCCCACATCTATGTGTGCTGTTGGGAGGGGAGAAGACTAAATTGCTTCTGTAAAGGTTCTGGACTTGGAACTGAGTTAGTTACCAGTAAATCTTTTAGGGTTTTACTCCTCCTGAATACTATTTTAGGACCCTCCTGTACCAATTCTTTTAATCTTGGCTATAATTCCAGTCTGGGCCAGTCATTAGTTATAGTTTCCTTTATTTTGTCACTTCATTTGGAATATGTAGTCACAAAAGGACAGTTATGGATTTATTTGATTCTGTATATGGATTATTGGTCAGAAATATTTATATAAAATATGAGGTAGCAAAACACAATATAATGAGGTGTTGCAATTAGCAATGCATGAGCGTGGTAATTGTTTTAGTTTTAAATGGCAATAGTGCAATTTAAACAGATGGGTTGGAGCCCAACATAGTTTTTTATCCAAACCTCACAACACATAGTCAGCTTAAGACATTTGCTGTAGTTGCACCCTCTTTTTCCTCTGTTCACAGTTTTTGATTCTTTATATGGATCATAGGTCAGAAATATTTAAATGAAATATGAGGTAGCAATATGAAATAAAATTAGATGCTGCAACTAGCAATATATGAGTGTGGTAACCCATGTAAAGGACAACAGTGTGATTTAAATGTGCAGTTTAAAGTTCCACACAAACCTTGCTGCTATTTCAAGTCTGAATTAATGGCTACTAGAGTTGTTTATTGAAAACTGCTTTTAGTAATAAAACTAAATTGTTTTTAGTTTATGATTGGTTAGAATTAATTAGTAGCATGTAATTTAATCACTATTTATATGGAGGCACTGTTGTGATGTTTTAGATTCACTGTGATGATGCCTGACAGTGGTCAGGGGAAACATTAGTGTTGGTACAGCTTTTACCACTTATTTTTGGGACTTGGTGCACATGTAATATGCAGTTTTGTATTTAAATGAAAGGACTTCATTTTTCATCAAAGTCCTGTGCTCTCTGATTTTTGTGGGTGCTCTTACCACTTCCTCTGTTACTTTTTGTCAAAATGAGCACCACAGTCAATTGCCTGGTGCTCCACGTCATTGTTTTTATGTTTGCTTGCACGCATGTGCAAGAAACATAGTGCCATCTTCTGAGTTTTCCAGAGGTGTGTCAGCCTCTTCCAATTCAGTCAGTGTGTTTGCAGGCGTGGTCGCAGTGCTCCAATCACTGCTCCAGCTGTCTATAACAGCAGTTGAAAATGCAGTGGCATACAGTTGAAAGGGACAGCTCCACTTCAGTGAGCAGAGCTTCCCCCTCAACACAAACGGATGCATATTGCGTGCTCATGCGCTCCCCCCCATGCACATACTGTATGGCCGATGGGGGTGCTCAATGCCCTGTCGGCTCCATGCTACCCCCCAAAAAAAGCTTTCCAGGTGCCACACTGGGAGCCCACCCAGTGTGGCATACGTTCATATGGCCCGGCGGGGTGCCCAATCCCCCGTCGGCTCCAGCCCCCCCAACAGCCTTACAGCTGCCATGCTGGGAGCCCACCCCAGCGTGACACAAGTCCATATGGCCGACGGGGGTGCCCAATCCCCGTCTGCTCCATCCCCCCAAACAGCCTTCTAGCTGCCACACTGGGAGCCCACCCCAATGTGGCAAACATCCCCTGTCGTCTTCCTTAAAAAAAAAAAACCTGTAAAAAAGAAAACGTTCCCTCAGCATTCTTCCAGCCCACCCGCTCCCACCCACTGCACACCCTGCTTCCCACACCCCTCATCCCATACTTACCTCCGAAGTCCGGCGTGATGATCTTCGGTGAACCGGGAACACGCCTGCACTCTTCAAAACCCCGCAAACTGAGGAAATGCCGGTAAGCTGTATAATGTAATAGATAGGGTTTGTTCAGCTTTGCGGCATATCTTGATCATTTTTTGGAATTTGTGCACCAAATTTTCAACATGGGGTTTTGGGACCCCTTCTCATGAATGCTGTCACTGTCATGGTGTTAATCGGGCTTGAAGGGTGATTTCACAGTCACTGCGTGAAATCACCTTTCAGGACCAATAACGAAACAACACTGCCAGTGTTCATAAGGCAGGCTCTCAAAAAGCCAATTTTGAAAATTTGGCGGAAAAATTCATAAAAATGAGTGTTTTATGAGCGTGCATTGCACAGTTCCTATGCACGCTCGTAAGTTTGCGAATTTTCAATATTTTCACTCCAGATTTTCAACATTGCCATTTTACCACTCCTCCTTATGAGCAGTACAGCTGTCATTTTTCACATCTCACCCAAAACGTGTTTCCGCCCATGTAGCGCACAGTGGCGCAGTCGGTGTGCGAAATCAATGTATGGAACACATTAAGAAAATCACAGTGACACTGGTCATGAGCAGAGGTCTTAAGATGGCTATGTTGAAAATTTGGTGAAAAAATTCCTAAAATGACTGTTTTAAGGCCATGCGTTCGCAGTTCCTACCGCTGGCAAGGTTTGCAAATTTGTAATATTTGCACACCAGATTTTCAACAGTGCCATTTTACCGCACTTCCTTATGAGCAGTACAGCTATCATTTTTCACATCTCGCCCAAAATGTGTTTCCGCACATGTAGCGCACAATGATACAGTCGGTTTGCGAAAACAATGTTTGGGACAGATTAAGAAAATCACAGTGGCACTGGTCATGAGCACAGGTCTTAAAATGGCTATGTTGAAATTTTGGTGACAAAACTCCATAAAATGACTGTGTTACGAGTGAGCATTACGCAGTTTCCACACACCGTCGTAAGTTTATGAATTTGTAATATTTTCAGTCAGATTTTCCCAGTGGCATTTTCCACCTCCTTATGAACAGTACAGCTGTCACTTTCCACAACATGGCCGAAATGTGTTTCACACTTTCAGCGCAGAAATGCGTGGTCGCTGGAGAAATCATTGTTCGGGACAGATAAAGAAAATCACACTGACACTGTTCATGATCGGAGGTCCCAAAATGCCTGTGTTAACAATCTGCTGTAAAAAAATTCCCAAACTAGTTAAATTACAGGTATGCGTTGCACAGCTTCTACGCACGCTCGTGACTTCACCAGTTTTTTTAATATTCTCACAGCAGATTTTCAACACTGCCATTTTTTACACCTCCCTATGAACAGTACTGCTGTCATTTTTCACATCCTGTTCGGAATGTGTTTTTGCACCTGTGGTGCCAAATGCCATAGTCACTGTACAAAAGCAGTTTTTGGCTAACAAACTGATATCGCCACTGTTCATGAGGTGGGGGTCACAAAAAAACCATGTTGAAAATTTGGAGTGAAAATACCAACGAATGCCTGAGGCGTTAGGGTTTCCGACCATAACACCCCACCCTGTAGAGAATGACAGGCATCAGGGGTGTGACTTGGGATTCTTGCCTGTAATGCTCATACCATTCCACCCCCACCCACACCCTGCAGCCAGTGAGAGGCATCAAGGTGTGCCTCGAACTCTTCGGCCCCAAACTTCACCCCATTCTCCTATACCACACCCATCTCACTGTATTTCCTGATGGAATGGGGTGCACATAAGGGCCGAAGACCCCAAGGCACACCGTGACACTTGTCAGTGTCTGCAGGGTAGGGTGTGGTGAAATGGCATGGTCATTATGCCTGACAACCAAAAGGCACACCCCAATGCCTGTCACTCTCTGCTGGGTGGTGGTGGGGTTCAATACTCCGCTGCCATTCCTATTATGCAGCTCTGTAACTTCTACACTACCAATGCCAATGCCAGCAAGCAAACATTCGGCATTTGACAAATGCTTGTTATGTTAATTATGCTGTACATACTCTAAGACTCAAAGTGTGTATCCTTTGGCTGCCATGATGTTTGTGGCTAATTTGAAACAAAAACTGTAACAAGACTCTGGCCTCCGCTGGAGATATTAAATGAGTAGTCCACTCAGAATTTGCAAAAAAAATATGTTATGCAGAGTGTTTTGATATGTATGTTAAGTCCTAGTGTGTCCTTCCCTCTGTCTGCTATTAGGAGTGTTTCCTAAATTATCCTGCTAGCTGCAGGGTAGTTTTATGACTCCTGGGGATCTCCATCACAAGTAGGTTTATTGGCTTTCTTTCTCCTATGATGCACCCTGTCTCATGTGACACTGATATAGCCATGCCCTTAGATTTAGCATGTGCACTGCTTTAAAATCAGTTTACAATCAGTTCACAACAGCAGGTAACTGTTCTTATCCAGGGAGCACAAATGGCAACAGTTAGTTTAGCAGATACCTGAGAGCAAGCTAACTGGGGTTGCTACTAATTATAGCACTGATGATCTGGTGCAATTTATGTGCTTTTTATTGTTGTGTGTAGTTTGATGAAACAACATTTTAAAATGAAAACACTTACTACTACTAGCTAGACCTGACACACACCGAAAACGCAAATAATGAATTAAAGCTATTTAGCAGCTGTTTTCTTACAGAAACCCCAGTTAGCTTGCTCCCAGGTATCTGCTAAACTGTAATTGTTCCCATTTGTGCACCCTGGATAAGAATGGTTACCTGCTGTTGTGAACTGATTGTAAACTGATTTTAAAGCAGTGCACATGCTAAATCTAAGGGCATGGCTACATCAGTGTCACATGAGAGGGAGTGCATCGTAGGAGAAAGAAAGTCAATAAACCTATTTGTGATGGAGATCTCCAGGGGTCGTAAAAGTACCATACAGCTAGCAGGCTAATTTAGGAAAAACTCCTAATAGCAAACAGAGGGAAGGGCACACTAGGACTTAACATACATATCAAAACACTCTGCATAACATATGTTTTTTGCAAATTCTGGGTAGACTACTCCTTTAAACAATAGAGCAAACTGCACTCTGGGAAGATTGCTTTGGACAAGATCCAATAAAAAAAAACCTGAATAACAGGTTCCAATGAGTATAAACTCACCAGGAATGTTAGAAAAACTCCCCCTTCCCATTCATTCACAGGTGTCAATGAATGTATTTGTTAACCATGCTGGTTCATCTTCTTGCTTCCCTCATGGTAAAAATGTGAAACTACATTTGTGTTATTTTAAATGAATGATAAATAGCTTGTCCAGGGGGATGGCAGATATAATAGTTGTTCCAGTCTTTCTTTTCACTGATATAAACTGAGCCAGGAAAAAAGTAAGTAGAAAAAAAAACAGCATTTTGTTTCTATAAGTAGTTGTCAATTGCAGCTGATATTTTTAACGTGTGCAAAGCAACTCCACTTCTTAAACTTAAAAAGAAAAATACACTTCATCAAAAGCTGTGTTTACCAAGTACTGTGCCCATGATTAAAATAATTTGAATCCCCTACTCCAAAAAATGTGCCCTCACATGAACCTGCATGATGTATCTGTAAAGACAATTAAAAAATGTATTTCTAAATGCATTACTAACACCAATGCTTTCAAGGTTTTGAAACTACTAAAAAGACAAACTATATATGTATATTATAGAATATGGTAAACAAATAATGTTAATCCCACAAGCTGAACTTTGTTTTTAGTATATAAATGTTTAAGAAATACCTGAAAGCTGTCTATTTTCCTTTTAAGCTGTAGTTTCACATACGTCTTAGTCTTTCCTTTTGAGACACCAGGTGACTCTGATAATCATTTGTTCCAAGGGTTTTTAAGTCAGTTTGAAGGCATTAAGTAGCTTCTGTTCTCCTAGTCCTTAACAAAATGCAGGGACTCCACAGACTTGTTCTGTTTCTTGGTCCAGATCCCAAACTAGCGAGTCTTGTTTTAACATGATATATCCACCTTATGCCCCTCTCACATGAATAAATAAAAGGTGGGGGTGGATCTTTAGGAGCTTCTCAGGTGGAGGTGGGGTGGATCTTGCTCCCCCCCAAAAAAACAATGCTGCCTCCACTACTCAGGTTCCAGTTCTTGTACCACCCATTTAAGAAAGAAAATAGTACCCTGCAACCATTGACTAACATGAAAGCGTATTTATTTGAGGGAGGAAAACATTTCTTGGAGGAGGGTAAGGCGGAGGAGACTATTTACACCTTCAGTTAGTTCCACAGACAGAAAACATGACATCACTCCTTTTGTACATGCAAAATGTCTGCAAGCTCCGCCTACTGCAGCCATAATAAAGGCAGAGTTTGCCTTCTCTTATTGCTTTATTGCTTACAGGCAGAGCTTCAGATAAGTCCATTTTGGATGTATTTGTCATCCAGGAAAGTGTGCAAAATGTCCAAAAATAGACTCTCTGGAGTAATTTATGTTCACATTTGAGAACTCTGTTATGGCCTGAGTCTGTTTTTTCTGTTGTGGACATTTTTTTTATTTAACCATGCACACCAACAAAGAGACATGTTTGGAATTAATTTGCATTGACGTCTATATAATTCAGGTGTGATGTGAAGGGATTAAACTGAGCTAATATTATTTGCAACCCTGCTAATTAGCTTCAACAAGGAGATGTATGTTTTATCTATGTTCTGTCATGGTCTCCTGACTCAAATAGCTGAAAGATTTATTGTCAGCCTTGAAATGGCTCTTGTGCTGCTCAGTGTCTGTGTCAGTTTATTTATTTTTTTAATTTGTATTTTTTCCCCCGTGATCCCGGCTGGCTCTCTCCTTCCTCTTTCTTCTTTTGTCTCCCCAGCACCATCCCCCAAGTATCAGACACCCTTCCTTCGTGCCCCCATGACTTAACCTTCATGGCAGGGTGGTGAAGAGTGACTCAACCCACCGGGAATGGATCCAGTGCCAGGGAGGTACCATCTCATGGTCGGTGCCAGTGGGGGATGGATTTATGCCACTTGGTTGGGACCTTTTTCCATTTACTTTTTGCTGAAGAGGAGCATGTAATGCTGACAGTGGCGCACATCGCACGTGTCTGCACACTGCACGCCATCAGCTGCTCCTTCTCTGTGCCCCAGCATATAGGACTCGGCATGCCAACACTTAGTCTCCACTAGGTGTTAGGCAAGTGCCAGTCCATGTTCCCCACCCTCCCCAGGAGAGGAGAGGAGAGTTGTCCCCTGGATGCATGATCCTCTCCCTCCCCGGCCGACCCCCCACAACCCACTTGCACCATGAACATGGGTCACCGGCATGGCAGGAGGTAACTCATGATGCTTCAGCCCTCGATGCCACTGAGACAGCCTGTCAGTTTATTTCTAAACAGAAGAGAAACAAGAAGCCTGTTGTATGAGTGTGTCTGTTGTTTGACTGCTGACAAGCTCAACACCATCGAGTTTTGGTACTACTACAAGGCTATATTTACCTGGCTGGTCTCCATTACTAGACTTAAACTCATCACTCCGGGGGACAACACAAAAGTGAGTTTTTTTTTTAGTTATTAGAGAGCCAGGAAAGATAAGAGCTGCCTATATGTGATATGGATGAGACAGGGGAGGAAACATTGTATACTAGACTGGCACTGTATAGCCGGAGGTTAGAGTAGCAAGCTGTGAATGAAGTTGGTGCATCCAGTAGACCTGGATTTGATTCCCACAACCTCCACTTGCATACTAAGGATCCAAAGCCCCTACTTCAGGAGGGCACCCTGCCCTGGAGCACGCAGAGCCATCTTACCAAGGATCCAAAGATAACTTCTCACTTTCTTGCTCATGGAATCCTCACTCACATTTGTTTCTGAAGGCTTTGTCCTTGGTTTAAATCTTGGTGCCTTTTTTCTGAGACTGCTACACTTTGTTTTAGCCACCCCCAATGGACTTTCCCCATCTGCTAATTTTGGCCAACAGTACCTCATTTGTTTTTACTTGCTGACTTGCCTAATTCTAAGGAAGTGCTGTGTGCTTAAAATCCTGATCAGCATTATTAACCATAATTTCTGGTTGAGCGTAAAGGAGCCTGGCACCAGTTTTAAACTGTAAGCAGCACTGCTAGCTGTGCACAACCTACAGGCTGCTCTCCTGGGCAAGCGCTGCTGTTTGTTCTTGGGCAAACATTTCAATAAGGCTCCACTGCCCAGACGCTGTATTTAAAAGATTTTACCTAAGCCAGAATAGCACTACAAGCTCTAAAACCCAAATTAGCCATTTGGTTTAAATCAGGTAGCTCTAGAAAGGAGCCTGGAGCCCATTTTAAAATGGTTTTCCCCAATTAGCCAGAGTCGAGTAGAGTTGTAATTACTGATGGATTTTCCAGCTGATCAGGACTCTCCTCCCTGCGTGGCTTCTGTAGCTGGGACAAGGCTGTAGCGGGTGGTTGGCTAGTGTTCAGTAGGTGATTCTGGAAGTTGCTGCAAATGATTTATAACTGCATTTAGATTACTTTCCCACATGTTGCCTCTGGATGTATTTATAGCTATTTCTACTCATTGTGCTTGTGTACCTGCTTAATGGACCACCTGGTTCCACAGTGTTACATTAGAATTGCTTATAGTTGTTACCTTGAACTGGTTTCCTCAGGAGACCTAAATCCAGTATAAGTTTAGCCACTGTATTTATTTTTCTCTGCCTTTCTCTCTCTCTCTCTCTCTCCCTTACCCCTCCTTTCTCCATCCCTTACTCTTAGCTCCTCAAATTACTGTCCCTCTGCAGTATGAAACCCTATTTAAACTGTGTGAAATTCCTTCTTTCTCTCTCCTAGCCCCTGCTTCAGGAGGGCACCATGCCCTGGAGCACGCAGAGCCATCTCACCAAGGATCCAAAGGTAACTCCTCACTTTCCTGCTCGTGGAACCCTCACTCACATTCATTTCTGAAGGCTTTGTCCTTGGTTTAAATCTTGGTGCCTTTTTTCTGAAACTGCTACACTTCATTTTAGCCATCCCCAATGGACTTTCCCCATCTGTTAATTTTGGCCAATAGTACCTCATTTTTTTACTTGCTGACTTGCCTAATTCTAAGGAAGTGCTGTGTGCTTAAAATCCTGATCAGCATTATTAACTATAATTTCTGATTGAGCGTAAAGGAATCTGGCACCAGTTTTAAACTGTAAGCAGCACTGCTAGCTGTGCACAACCTACAGGCTGCTCTCCTGGGCAAGTGCTGCTGTTTTTTTCTTGGGCAAACATTTCAATAAGGCTCCACTACCCAGACGCTGCATTTAAAAGATTTTACCTAAGCCAGCATAGCACTGCAAGCTCTAAAACCCAAATTAGCCATTTAGTTTAAATCAGGCAGTGCTAGAAAGGAGCCTGGAACCCATTTTAAAATTGTTTTCCCCCATTAGCCAGAGCTGAGTAGAGCTATAATTACCAATGGATTTTCCAGCTGATCAGGACCCTCCTCCCTGCATGGCTTCTGTAGCTGGAACAAGGCTGTAGCAAGTGGTTGGCTAGTGTTCAGTTCCCACAGCCACTGCATGACTGCTCCCCACCCCGCCGTCCACCACCCCCACCCTTGGTTGGCATTTGTTATGTAGCTGAGGCAAATACAGTCATGCCCAGTGGGAATGGGAGTGGTATTTTAACTATCTCCTTACTTTCTCACCAGCAGCTTATACCACCTGAGGTGGGCCTACCCAGGTACTCCTTCATGATCCTTGGCCCTTTGGCCTTGTCACCATCCTATAGATAGTTCTCCACCTGAAAACTGCATATTGTCAGTCACAATTGTATCCCTGCCAATTAGTAAAAACAGTATCTTGTTGATAACCAGTACTGTAACCTACATGCCAACCTTAAAATTGTTTTCTGTAACCCAATGTTTTTCTCTGTATCAAAACATGGATTGTTATCCTGGGTCGCCCCTGAAAAAGGTACCTTCGGGGCTCAGTGGGCCTACCCAGTCACCAAAACCTAATAAATAAATACTTTACCACTAGATGGCATCTGAAACCTTTCTCACCTTGTTAGTTTTCACTATTTCCAGCCTGTTTGCCTGCTTGCTGCTTCAGTACTTTTCTGCACCACAGCTTCATCTTTCACTACACCTCTCCTTCGCATACAGCCACCTCCTGGTTACCTATCCTCCTAAAATGCCTATCCATCAATCTAACCACTGGGCATTAAACCCTAGTGCAATATTTCTTGCCGCCTCTTTTCTTGCTCCCATCGTATGGATCCCTGTGGTTAGTAGCCCTTCCTCTATGAATGGCCAACCCACAGACCTAAACGACTTAACTTTTTCCAATATGCTCATACAGTCCCAACTGCCACCATCCACCATACCTCTCTCTGTTACAATGAGACTCATTTACCATCTTGCCTACTTATTATGCCACACCTCTCTTGGATTTCTCACCCTACCTATCACTTTTATCCATTGTAAACTGTGGTACTTGCTCCTCCTAGCACTAATATTAGCTCGGGATATTGAGCCCAATCCAGGACCAGGAGGTAACACCTCCTACACCAACTCTACCTGGAAAAACATTAAGGGTCTGCATATTGTTCACATGAACATTAGGAGCCTTCCCCATAATCAACCTGAACTAGAAGCGTGGGTCACTCAATATAACCTTGACATTCTATGCTTGTCTGAGACCTGGCTAAAACCCTCTACCCCTGACCACCAATGCCTCCTACCTAACTACAAAATATTAAGGCAAGACAAGTCCTCATCTAAGCATGGGGTGGTGTTGCTATCCTCTATAAGTCTCACCTCTCACTTCACCGTAATATCTCCTTCACCCTTTCACATTGCAAATCTATTCATGCAACTCTTCAACTTGGATCTGAAAAGTTACACATTGTGTGTGCCTATAACTCCCCCCAGTGGTGGTGTCACTGGATGAGTGGAACTCCTTTCCCAGGTTGACACAGCAGTTGGACCCAAAGCGGTCCTTATCCTTGGGGACTTGAACCTTAACTGGTCTGGTAAATCCTGTCAATCCCTCCACACTAGTGTACAAGGCCATGACCTCCACCAACTAATTGTAGACCCGACTAGGGTCATGGCCCCTCCCAGATCTAGCTCTTTAATTGACTGGGCCCTCACAAACCATCTTGACAGCATAGTCTCAGCTGGTACCCTTTCAGATTCAATAAGTGACCACTCCCCAATTTTCTGCATCTGGCATGCTGCTAGACATCCTACTCCTCCTCCTCAACTCATCACCTTCCAAAATCTGGCCAGTTTTAATCAGGCCCAGTTCATGCAGAATCTCTCCATGTTTGATTGGTCACCTGTCTTTGCCTCCTTTGATGCTCAGTCTGCCCTGGACTATTTCCTTGTGAATTTTGGATGTCTCCAGGACCTTCACTCTTCTCATGTTATGCACCACATACAAGGAACGCAAACTAAGTGGCTCACCAAAGATCTTCTTACCCAACTACGGGCTAGGGATAAAAGCTGGCGGCGTTTCAAGGCTTCAGGGCTCCAGGCTGATTACGATCATTACAGGGCCCTGAGAAACTCCTGTAAAAGGAATACTCTCCTAGCCAAAAGCTCCTTCTGTAAAGATCTGCTAACAAAAGCTGCTGGTAACTCAGAACATTTCTGGTCCATCTTAAAATCTCTCCTTGGAGCCAATCAATTGACCATCACAAATGACATGCTACTAAATGGTGTTCATTGTAACAATCCTGTGACCATTGTCAACTCTTTTAACTGTCATTTCTTGGACCTATCTAGCTACTTGGCCTCTTTCCCTACTGGGCACCCCACTTCTACCCCTGTGGTTACTGAGCCCCTGCTCTCTCAACCACTATTCCGATTTCGGACCGTGACTAGAGTGGAAGTCCTAAAGTTGCTTCTCACTATCTCTGACTCAACAAGCTCTGGCGCTGACAGTTTGGAACCTAGGCTCCTGAAAGTGACTGCCCCTCTTATTGCCTCCCCCTTAACCAAAATCTTTAACCTGTCACTTTGCCGTGGTGTAGTTCCTGACATATAGAAGATAGCTAGAATAACTCCCATCCTTAAAAAAGGTGATCCTAAAGACATGTCTAATTATCCACCCATTGCTATTCTTTTGGTGTTTAGTAAAATCCTGGAGAAATTAGTGGCACCCCAAACCATAGAGTATCTTCAGAAACACAACCTCCTCTCTGGTTCCCAGCATGGCTTCGATAAAGCCTATAGCACTTCTACTGCCCTCCTAACTCTTACTAATGACATTTATGCTGCCATGGAATCTGGTCACTTGACAGGTGCTATCTTTATCGATCTGACCAAGGCATTTGACTTCGTTAACCACACCTTTCTCCTTGCAAAGTTATTTTTCCTTGGTTTTGCAGTGGAATCGGTCAACTGGTTCCGCAGCTACCTGTCTAATCGGCAGCAAGCTGTAGCAGTCAATGCAGTGTTGTCAGAGCTTTCGTTCATACATATCGATGTCCCGCAAGGATCCATACTTGGCCCCCTGCTTTTCACAATATTCATAAATGACCTTCCATCCCTGGCACCTACATGTTCCTCCTTGCTTTACACAGATGACCTTGTCATCTACCATAGTGCCAGTAATGTATTAGATATAAACAACTTCTTAGCTTCAGACTTCTTGAGCATACAGTCCTGGCTAACTGACAATCAACTTGTTCTCAATGTAGGTAAAACTCACTCTATGCTTTTTGGCTCTCCAGCCAGACTAAAAGTGGACCGAAACTCCTTCAAACTATCCTGTGCTGATGGTTCCCTGCTGGCTAGCACTAGTTCCTTCAAATACATGGGCATTCTGCTAGATGAATCCCTGGAGTTTGATCTCCACATCACTGCCACTTACAAATCTATTAATGCTAAAATCAGGGGAGCCTACCGTGCTAGCTATGCCCTCACTCCATTGGCTAGACTTGATGTGGTGCAAGGCCTTCTGCTCCCATCTTTAGCTTATGGCTCTGTCACCTACCTAGGCATGACAAAGACCTCCCTCCATAAATGGGACACCACTTATAATAATATTTGCCATTTTGCTTCTGCCTCTCCACGGTACAAACATCATTGTCAGCTCTGTACTGTACTACAATGGCCTAGTCCTGCTGCTTACCAGTGAATATCATATGGCGCTCTCATAGATCTTAGAACAAGATCTGGACTCCCTCAATCCCTTGCCTCATTACTTCAGTCCCAAACCCTCTCCTATGGGCTCCTCTCCAATGATCTAACCCTGCTCTATATTCCCAGGTGCAAAACCTCTATGGGTGCTTGTGCCTTCTCCCACACTGCCCCTAAATATTGGAACTCTATACCTCATAACATTTGCCTAGCCCCTACACATTCTGGCTTTAAGAAACTCCACCATGAATATCTTCTTGCATCAAGTCCTTGCACCTGCTTCCATCCACCTCAAGCTCACCCTTTTCCTGCTTTTGTCTTACTCTTTTTCCTCCCCTCCATGCTTTTATACCAACCTCTCCTTTCTCTCTCCCCTCCCTACCCCTCCCCACCCCACCTCTATTCCTCTATGTGCATTGGCCTTGTTAATGGCACTTACTGTATACTGTTTCATAATCACATGACTAGTGCCAATTTTTCTGTACTTGTGTTGCACTTGTTTATTTCTAATTATCCCAGTACCTGTTCATATTATTTATTTGTACAACCCTGTATTTCACTGTTCTTGTAAAATGTTTGTTTTTTTTCCTACCACCTAGCATTGTATGTCTTGTTCTATGAGCTGCATCACATTGTTGGTGTTCATGTATTTGACTTGTGTCCTCCCAGGTCATGCCTAAAAATAGGCATCTCTATGCCTAGTACACTCACCCAGTTACCACAAGCAAATAAATAAATACTGTGTGACTCTGAGCACGTCACTTAATCTTCCCAGTGCTCCCAGCTCACTCCTGAAAACAGGCACCTGTGTCTAGCAGGCCTTTACTGGTTACCAAAGAATTAAAAAAAAAATTACCTGTATCCTTCTAGTTCAGGGACGGTCTGTGTTGGGGCTGTGGGTATGGGAGCTGGCCGGGTAGGAGCTCACAATGTTGGTGCCAAGGTTGGCTGTGTTCACTTGGGTGGGGGCTACTGGCTGTGCTGGTACCAAGGGCATCAGTGTTCACTTGGGTAGTACAAGGGGGACAGCAGTGTTGGTATGAGGTGGGCTATTTGCTTGGGTGGGGGGTGGCTGGCCATGTAGGTGCTGGCACCATCAGTGTTTGCTTGGATTTGGTAGGGGTGCTGGTAGTGTTGGTTTCAGCATTGATTGTGTTTACTTATGTGGGGTTGGGTTGGCAGTGTTGCCAGGGCTGTGTTCACTTAGGTGTGGGGTGGCCTGGGGGGGACTGACCATGTTGTGACTTAGGGGCTGTTTATGTTACTGCAGTGGCTGTGGGGGCTGGCTGTGGTCATTTCAGGGGAGTGGTGATGCCTGGATGGAGGGGGACTCACTGGGAAATGGGAACTCAGCCATATTCTTTCAGAGAGAGAGAGTGTGTATTTATCTGAGAAGGGTGGAGTGGTCTGTGTGTGGGTTTGGGGAGCAGGCCATGTGTATACTGATGGGGGATGGTGGCTACTGTAGGAGAAGCCGGGTGTCTATGTGGTGAACTGGCCATGTTGGCAGCGTAAGGGACTGGGCATATGTGTGGGGAGCTGACCATGTTGGTGAGGGCAGGCATGTCACAGGAGCTGGCCATGGCATTGAGGGGTGAAGGTGCTAGACCTGGGAACCTGACCATGTTGGTGCCTTAAACTGGTGGTGAAAGGTTATTTTTGGCTTACAAAATTTTACTAAATCATGCCATACTTGACTGTACTTTGGGAAGTATGTTTATATATGGGGGAGGGGCCAAGGCAGGGGCATGACAGTAGGGGAGAATGGATGGGTAACAGAAAGGGGCAGTGAGAAAAGGGGGAAGGAGGGGGACCAGGTAGATTAGTGGGGTGTAATGGATGCAGAGCTGCAATGTATATGACTGAGCTGTGGTGATTGGAGTTGTGCCCAGTATGTAGAAGATTGACACAACTGGAGGCAGAAATTATAAAGTTGAGGAAACAAATGGAGAATCTGACCGGGGTAGTGGTATGGATGGGGGGGAACGAGGACAGGGCTACCAATTGGTGGAGGGTGGAAAAGATGATGAATGGGGGATATATAGGGGTCACTTCCAGGAAGAGAATTAGTCCAGATTGTAGGAGGAAATGGGGATGGCAGGAGGTGGGTAGGAAAAGGAGTGGGGAGATGAAGGAGGTAAGGTGAGGGGAGGCAGGTTATGGGTATGGTATTGGTGGTTGTGAGAAAGGGGAATGGTGGATGGTGGGTGGGAGATGGAGTGCAGATAAGGGAGGGATTACACAGGAGGAAACAAGAATTGGGACTGGCAGTGAGACTATGAGTAGATTGCAGAATAGGTATGCTCCCTTAAGTAATCTGATGGATACAGACAATCAAGAGGGAGGTGGTGCCACGGTGGATAGAAACAGTGGGGGGAAGAGGGCATTAGGAGTGGGAAATAAGGATGCAAGGAGGGGGGAGAGTTAGGAGAAAGAGGCAGAGAGGGGGCTCAGGCTGTTAAACTGGGGATACCAGGACAGGACAAGGAAGGGGATAGAATGAGGGAAAAGGGCATGCCGGGGCCAGGCTACATGAACTGTGTGGAGGGAGAAGGGGGTTGGGGCATTGTAAATAGTGCATGGGAAAATTACTCAGTAAGGGAGGGGGAATTTACTGGCAGGTTATGAATCAATGTAGACGGACAGGGAACACAAGGGACAAATAGGAGTTGCAACATAGCTGCTGGGCAAAAGGAAAAGGGGGAGGGATACGAGAGGGAAGCAACAAATCCAGAAGGAGATTCTATAGGGAGGAATTCAGGAAAGAAGGAGGGAACTCCAGTAGCTATGGTGCATGGGTGTGAAGGTGTGGGTATAAGGAAGACACCGGATTCCAGAATAAGTCCAATAACAAGTGTTTATTTACAAAATAAAAGGCGAACTGAACGACCAAATAAAGCAAAACAAAACAATAAAAATTATTCCAAATAACAACATAACAGACAGCACACTAGTAAACAGCTAGTGTTATTCCATCAATGGGACAGCAGAAAACTAGTCCCTTTGAGAGTTGAGAACATAATGAAAAAAGATTCCTTTTATACATACAGGTCATGTGGTTTTAGGAAACTCCACCCTTTTTAGAAGCTAAATCTTTAACTCGGCTAAATAGACATTTTATTTGTTTTCACAACCAAAATCCCCCTCTAAACTTAATTAAAGGTAACCTAGAGGTAATGACACAAAATAAAATCTTACCTGAAGTTATATAGAAACATTAAATGACTATCTAATCCCACCCCCTTATTTACTTACTATAAATAATGTATCAGAAAGGCCAGCTGACTCTACAAGGACAAGGCAAAACAAACATGGCTTCCCCTTGAGCTACACCCTAAATTTGGTAAGCCCTTTTCACTTAGCCCTTCTCTCTTTTTATTTTATCCAGGTTACCACTGTTATTTAAGAAACACTGTACAGAGGACATATAAATACATATTTTATAGGTTATAGAACAAACATTTCCTTTGACTGCTTTATTTGTATTCAGGCTTTATGATTCAGAATTGAAATACTCAGTTTTGTCACATATTCAGAACCCTCATTACATGTATAGTGATTACAGCCTCCTTTTTGGAGTAATGGAGAAAAGGAAACTTCACATTTTGAGGGTTCTCTGGAAAAGTAGCATTATTCCTAGCTGCTTGCTTCAGCAACAGCAGGGGTCCCAAAGAAATCCATCTCGCAGCGCTCTTCTCGACCGTGCGTACATGCGAGAGGGATCTTTCCCCGATAGAAGCACTTCCAAGTGCTTCTCAACAGACAAACCATCACATTTCAACTAGGAGCAGCTTTATGAAGGGAAAGCCTGATAAAGGTTCACTTTTTAGATACCTCGGCGCTCCTTGAAGCAGCAAGACGGAGGAGCAGCCGCGAGAGGGGGTTACTTAAACAAACGGGAACTGCCTCTAACCTTGTTTTAAATGGTCCTCATCTAAAAATAGGAGGAAATAACAGGTGAAAGAGCTGTAATTTACTGAGGGCAACACAGAAATGAGGGGATTAGGAATATATATATTTGGATGTGTTCTACCAATATATATGTATAGATGGCCAGTCCACACATATATCTTAAAGGAATAATGCACATCAATATATATATTCCTAACAAAGAGATAAGATACAAGATAGAAAACATGCTGTTGCAACAGACTGAACCACACATTACAAAGGGGAAGGAGTGAGTATAAATAACAACGGAATAAAAATAAAGAAAAAGGGGGGGAGAACAGAAGGAAAGGCTGCCCCTAAGAGTATATAAATATCACCACAATGGGGACAATAAAAATTCCAAGAGAGAGGCAGTACATGTAGGGGAGTTGGAGGAAACCAATGGTGGGGTGAAACTAGGGAACAAAGAGATGGAAACTGGGGCACTGTGGGGGAATTAGGGTGTCATAATAGAGCACTCAATCATCAAGGACATCAGGTGGGGTGGGAATCGGAGAAGGAAAATCTCAGTCTGGGTGGCATGCTTGCCAGGGATGATGGTACACAAATCAAGGCACATCAGCCCAACATGTGACAGGAGACGGGGGGAAGCCCCACTTGGTAGTGCATCTTGCCACAAATGACTTAGCAGAGAATAGTCTTCAAGAGGTCAAGTCAAGGTTTAGGGAATTAGCAAGGATGTATGGTAGTGAAGCGCGGTCAATTGCCTTCTCAGAGTTACTGCCTGTACCTAAAGCGAATACATATGGTAAGCAAAAATTCAGAGAAGTTAATGAATGATTGAGGTGTGGTGTCAGTCTATGGAATTTGGGGTGGTAGGTAACTGTGGGGAGACATGGGCAAACAATAACTTGTATGCTCAAGACAGGCTACACCTCAGCAAGGAGGGTACTGCAGTCCTAAAGAGGAAATTTGAGGAGTTTCTGGCATTAACCTTTGATTTAAACAAACAATCGGAGGCTCATGTCAGCAGTGGACCTTTGTCTCCCCCCCTTGATGGTAGTAAAGGACACTGGGAGGCTAATACAGGTGGAAAATACAAGGAAAGGGTTAGAAATGAAGGGGATCAAGGGAAAGATTGGGTACTTGTCTCCATGAATGCAAGGAGCCTTGGCAACAAGATACCAGAGCTCCAGGCACTTTTGGTGGAAGGGAGGGTAGATATTGCCACCATCATGGAAAAGTGGGCAAATCTTAACAGAGAATGGGACTTAACCATACCGGCCTTTACGTTATATAAGAGGGATAGGGAAACTGGTAAGGGGGGAGGGGTTGCTGTTTACATAAGAGAGGGGATTTATTTATTTGTACATCAGTTTACAACCTTTGAGACAGAGGCTCATTTCCAAAGGTACCTCGTCACATAGAGGACAGTCAGAACAAATTTAGTGTACAGCATAAGATTTAGGTTACAGCATAAAAGTCACAACCTTAGCGATACATAGAGTGGTTTCATACATTTATACAAATTTAGTTGCAATTACATTGATACAATTTAGTTACAATTACATTGATACAGCTGAGCACATGCTGCTATTAACGGGGGAGAAGTTGGGGGGGTGAGGTGGAGTGCAGCCCAGTGGGCGTTGTCAAGTGTGTAGAGATCAAGGCCATATTAGAGACAGTAGCAGCTGCGAGTCTTAAACAGTTGGCTCCGAAGGGGGGTTTTGAAGTTAGAGATTGTGGGGGCATTGGAGATGGGAGCAGTGAGGGAGTTAAACCAGGATGGGGCTCTGTAGCAGAAGGACCTCTGACCATGGGTGGTCCTGGATCTGAGAACCAGTAGAGTGGTCTTGTCAGAGGTTCGGGTTGCAATAGTGGGTTGGGTGTGGTGGATGGAGACTGTCACCCCGGGAATGGATAGTCCGAGTAGAGTTTTTGTTGTGATGAGGCAGGTTTGATAGCATAGCCATTCATCTAGGTTAAGCAGTTTTGCCTCGTCATAGAGTTGACAAGTGTGTGTGAGCCTGGGGGCACCAGTAATCAGCCTGCAGGCCTTATTTTGGGTGAGCCTAATTTTGTTGAGGGCGGTAGTGTCAGCAGTACCATAGACTGGCAGGCCATAGTCAACTAGGAACAATACTGAAGATGTAACTGCAAGTCAGAGAGCATCAGGAGGGAGGCAGTTTTTATAGCGGTAGAGAATGACAAGCCTTGTGTTAGTGGTGGATGCAAGGGCATCAATGTGAGTGTGGTAGGTGAGGGCTGAGTCGAAAGAAACCCCAAGATATTTGTATGAGCAGACTTGTTCAAGTGGTTGTTTGGTACTGGGGAGGATATGGAGTGGGAAGTTGTAGGCTTTGTTTTGGGGGTGAGCAAAAAGCATGTTTTTTTTTTTTTTTAGGTTAATGACGAGTCTGTGCTCTTTAAACCAGGCTTCGGCATCATTGTAGGATTGTTGTAGGGTGTCCTGGAGGGAGGTAGGATTGCAGTGGGTGGTAAAAATAACAGCATCATCTGCATATAAGAGAATTTTGCCGGATCATGCACTGGGCAGGGTGTTTAGATAGAGTGAGAAGAGTAGAGGACCCAGGATAGAGCCCTGGGGTACCCCTGAGCGGATGGGACAAGTTTCGGAGAGTGTCCCATTGATTTTTACATATTGAGAGCGAGCAGATAGATAACTTGTGCACCAGGTGAGAAGGCCAGCAGAGAAACCAGTGTGGCAGACTGCATCCAGCAGAAGAGGGTGGGAGACAGTGTCGAAGGCCTTTGAGAGGTCAACGAACACTGCACCAGCTAGGGAGCTGGCATACAGGGAGGAGTGTAGGAAATTGGAGAACTCAACTAGTGCAGTGCCACTACTGTGACCAGCACGGAAGCCGTGCTGCTCTGGGCATAAGATGTCATGCTTAGACAGATATTCTGTGATTTGAATGGCCACCATTTTCTCCAGGGCTTTGGAGAGAAGGGGGAGGATGGAAATTGGTTGGTAATTCCTGGCGGAAGACCTGTCGCCCCCTTTATGAATGGGTGTGACTATGGCCATTTTCCATGCAGTGGGGAACTGCCCCAGGCAGAGGGATCGGTTGAGTAGGCTGGTGAGTAGGCAAGGACTTCATCCAGCACCAGCCGGAGAATACAGGGGTCCAAGGAGTCATTGCCGGGATTATTGCTATTTAATGCTTTGATTAAGAGAGGTCTGGCTTCCTGGGTAGATACCCTACGTAGGTGAAAGCTGGGGCATTGGAGGACAGGGGGAGGTAGGGTGGGGGGAAGGTCAAAGAAATTACTGGGGAGGACAGAGCTAAGGTCAGTAAAGGAGGTGTTAAGGTAGTTTGCTATGCAGGCAAGGTCGGTGGAGGTAGAGCCATCAATAGTGAGTTGGGATGGGGGGAGCGTGATTTCCCATTTAGTTGTTTAACATTGTCCCTGAACATCTGGGCACACCCCCAGGAGGAGGTGAGGGTGGCCTGGTAATGGTTGGCCTTGGCTTTATGGATGGCCCAAGTGCACCTGTTCCATGCAGCATTGTAGGCCTGTCTATCAGCCATCCGGCCTGTTTCAGTGGCAAGGTGCCAGAGATTATCCCTATTTCTGAGCATTTGTAGTAGGGCAGGGGTAACCCAGGATGCGTTACGTTTCTTGGATTGAATTCTTGTGAGGGATGCAAAGAGGTCACAGGCCTTGTTAAAGGTTTGGGAGAAAAAGGCGAGGGCAGTGTCTAAGTTGGGTGCATGATGAATGGGGGAACGGTTAGTCTGGGTGAGAAATTGTTTGAGTTTTTTCAGCCCACCAGGTCGGAGGCGCCTGCGGAGTGTGGTCATGGCTGTGGGTTTGGGAGTGGGGGCCGCCCAAAGGAATAGGATAGGGGAGTGGTCACTTAGTGAGTCTGGGAGGACCTGGATGTTATGGATTTTTTGGGGGGCGGTTGGTGATTATTACATCCAGTATGGTACTGGTATCTCTCTTTGGGTTTACTCTAGTGGGCTGGGAGATGAGTTGTGTCAGGTCTAGAGCAGCGAAAGAATCTCAGGTAGTGGAGGAGGAGGCACTGAGTCAGTTCACATTTAGGTCCCCCACTACGATTTGTTCGGCCTTGTGGTGGAGGGTGGAAAGATATTCTGTTAAAGATATCAGCACCAGGTTCAGGTTCTTTGGGGGAACTTAGGCAGTGATGAGATAGAGAGGGCCCCTGGAGGGATCAGGAGCAAGTTTGAGGGTAAGGGCCTGGGCCCCATTTACAAGAGCAGGGGCAGGAAGCACTTGTCTGATGATTCTGTCCCTGGTATAGATTGCACAGCCACCCCCGCGTTTGCCTACTCGGTCCTCCCTGTATAGGGTATAGCCTGGGAGGAAGACAAAGGAGTCGGGGTGGATTTGGACAGCCAGGTTTCCACCAGGGCAATGATGTCTGGTTGATGTAGCATGGCCCAGCACTGGAGGGCATCAGATTTTTTCAGTAGGCTGCATATATTCATGGAGGCTATGCAGAGACCAGTGGACCCAGCTGGTGAGCTGGAGGGTGCAGGGCTTGGGTTTGGATGTATATTACCCGATAGGAGTAGTAGGAAGACCAAGGTTCTGACCATGGTGTGGTAATATGTAAGCTTCTGGGCGGGACGCTGGGATGGGGAGGAGGCCATAGGGGAACAAGGAATGGGCAGTGTTCGAGGGGTCGGGAGGGCGAGGATGAGTAGCAACTACAGGGAGCCAGGGTAATCTGTGGGGGGGCATCCAAGGGGTGGGTGCCATGGGCCAGGGTACATGGTCAGTGTAGGGTGGGATCGGACTAGGTCAGGGAGAGTTATGGGTGCTGGTACAAGTGGACCAGGGGAGATGTCTGGTTCATGGGATGTGGGTACTAGCATGTAAATGAGGGGGAGGTATTTGAGGAGGAGGTGCACAAACATAATGCCTAAGGTAGTGGCAGGGCAGAAAGGTTCAAGTATCTTGGCTGCCCTTCAGAAAGCGTAGATACCACTTTGGAGTAGTGGCAGTGTCACGGACTCTGGTGGACAGCGTACAAGGTTCGAGACCCTGGTAGGGCAGTTGAGTTAGGACCTGGGTGAGAGTGAGGATCCAGGTTCTAGGGGGCTCAGAGCAGGCTGGGTTTGGGCCAAAATCAGGGTGGAAATAGTGACTCCTAGTGGTCACTGGGGTTAATGGTGGGCTGGGTGTGGGTTCGGTGGGAGGGCAGGGGGTCAGTATATAGGGCTAGCTAGGAGGCTGGGTGTGAGGGTGGGGTGTGGGCAGAGGCAGAGATGAGAGTAGGGGACAGAAGTAGTGTAAGTAGGTAGAGGAGCTCCAGGAAGTAGTAGTAGGAGGAGGAAATTCAGGTCGTGAGTCAGAGGAGAAAAGTCAGAGGGTCCCTCTAGTGGCTAGCAGGTATAACCTGCAAATGGAAAAGTGGGGACTTAGTAAAACAATAGATGGGAAGTGATGAAGTGATGTCACAAGACAGCGCCTATATAGGTAGTGACGAGCCAGGGTGGGTGGGGCAGTCGATGCACGCAGCACGTCGATGGGCTAACCCCCCTCACAAGGGTGCTGATTCCTGAGGTAGTTTAATTACCTCTCTCGGCACTTGCGTAGGTCCCGTTGGGAGTGACCATAGTATGGTATGGTTCTCCCTCATGCTGGGCAGAGAGTGATAGAGTGTAGCAGAGAGGAAGGTGACAAGAGGAATACAGAAACCTTGTGGGTCAGTTTAAGAAAGACAAAGAATAAGAGGGTCAGGCAGGGAGCATTGTATAGGCCACCCTCTCAGACAGAGGAGAGGAACAGGGAGTGGATAGGGGTTATACAGCAGAACTGCGGCAGCACAGCAGTGGTTGGAGACTTCAATCTACCCGGGGTAGACTGGATAACCATAACGTCGACTAGCAGAAGGGAACAAGTCATCCTGAATGTGTTCCAGGATGCATTCATGACACAGCTGGTAAGGGAACCAACAAGAGATGGCAATATCTTAGACCTCATCTTGTCAGATGGTGGTCAGGTATGGGGGGAGTGAGAATGGAGGATCCCATAGCGGGGAGTGACCATAGTATATTGTGGTTCTCCCTCATGCTGGGCAGAGAGAAGACAAGTACCACCACCAAGGTAATTGAATTTAATAGGGACAACTTCAGTAAAGATGGCTGCAGTACTGGGGAGGCATGTTGCCACCATAAGTCCAGACATGGACACCACCCAGAAATGGGACATCATAAAGCTAGAGCTGGTGGAGGCCACAAACTCCTGCACTGAGTGGAGGAGTGAGAAGGCTGGGACCAATAAACCAAGCTGGTGGACCAAGGAAGTACAGACAAAGGTGAGGGATAAAAGGATGGCCCTCAAAAAATAGAAGAGGACCTGTAAAGTAGTAGATAAGGAGGATTTCATCAGGAGCTCCAGTGAGGTGACCAGGGTTGTAGGGGCAAATGGCTTGCTCATGGAATTAGAAAGGGAGAAAATACATTAGGGAGAAGAGAAACTGCAAGGAGCAGATCTCTAGAATTAAGACAGAAGGAAGGTGGGTGGATGAGGCAGTATAGCCTCATCCACCCAGGTCCAGGTTAGAGTAATGAGCTGTGAATGAGCTTTGTATATCCAGCAGATATGGGTTTGATTCCCACAACTTCCACCTGCATACTGTGTGACTCTGAGCAAGTCACTTAACCACCCAGTGCTCCCGGGTCACCCCTGAAAACAGGCACTTATGCCTAGTGGGCCTTATCTGGTTACCAATAAATAAAGGGTCTGATCAGGCAGAGGTATTAAATGAATACTTCTGTTCAGTTTTTACAAGGGAGAGGGAGGTACCTAACCCACAGGGCAGGATGGGGTAGGGAACGATGGGGGAGCAAAGATGATAGACAAGGTGATCACTGTGCAGAGGGTGCTAGAGGGCCTAAGGTCTCTGCAGACAGATAAAGCACCAGAATCTAATGGGATACACCTGAGGGTTCTGAAGGAACTTGTAGAAGTCCTGGTGGTGCCTCTGACTGATGTATTCAACACATCCCTTCTCACAGGGTGTATGCCCCTGGACTGGAGGATGGCACATGTGGTGCCCATCAACAAAAAAGTGGCTCTTGGGACGAGCCAGGGAATTACAGGCCAGTAAGCCTCACATCAATTGTGGGGAAACTAATGGAGACTATACTAAAGGAAAGAATAGAGGTATTCTTGGAGGATACTGGTCTCCTTGATGAGCGGCAGCATGGATTCACCCGGGGAAGGTCTTGTCAAACCAACCTTGTGGTCTTTTATGACTGGGTGACTAGGGCTCTGGATGAAGGCAAGGCCGTTGATGTCCTGTATTTGGACTTCAGCAGGGCCTTCGACTCTGTGCCACATGGGAAGCTAATAGGCAAGCTGAAGGGCCTGGGGGTGGGGGTTAAGGTAGTCAGATGGATTACTAGCTGGTTGGAAAATAGACAGCAGAGGGTGGTGGTGAGGGGGAACATTATCACTATGGACAGTCATCAGTGGGGTCCACGGGGATCAGTGCTGTGACTGGTGCTATTTAATATCTACGTAGTGGACATGGCAGTTGGGACCCAGAGTCAGATAAGCCTCTTTGCAGATGACACCAAACTGGGAGCAGTGGTTGATGGGGAAGAAGGAGGGGGAGTACTGCAGAAAGACCTAGAAGTTTTGTAGAATTGGTCATATGCCTGGCAACTGGGTTTCAATGCAAAGAAGTGCAAGATTATGCATTTTGGAAACAGGAATCCTAGATACAGTTACCAGCTAAGGGAGTACAGTTATTGGTATCCGGCGAGAAAAACAATTTGGGTGTGCTGGTCACAGGTCATAGGAATCACTCTGCACAATGTAGGAAATCGATGGTGAAGGCAAGGGGAATCACCTCAAGGAGGGAGCAGGTCATCCTGCTGCTGTACAGAGCACTGGTGAGACGACACTTGGAGTACTGTGTGCAGTTCTGGTGCCCATTTCTAAAAAAGGACATCAGATTATTAGAAGGGGTACAGAAAAGGGCGACCAAGATGTTAAGTGGGATGGGGGAAAAGCCCTACAGGGAGAGGTTACGGATGCTCAATATGTATTTCCTGGAGGACAGAAGGGACAGGGGCGATATGATTGACAGCTTCAAATATTTGAAGGGCATAAATAGGGTTAACCACAAGGCCCTGTTTATATTCAGAAAGGAAGGGATTACTAGAGGGCATAGTCTGAAACTTGAGGGGCAAGGTTCAGATAAGAGATGAGGAGGCACCTTCTCACAGAGAGGGTGGTGACAGCATGGAATGCTCTGCCTGAGGGACTGGCAACGCAAACATCAGTAGGGGGGATTTAAGAGGGGGTGGGATGTGACAGGGTCAAGGGCACAATCAAAGTGGGGAAGGGAGGGTGGTTGGGGGTACCTCAGATGGTGCTGAGAGGAAGGGGTGGAGGGGATTGGGGGAGGGCAGTACCAGGTCTAAACACTGGGAGCTGTACACTCAAGCAGACTTCATAGACTGTAAGGCCTGTATCTGCTAGCTTCATCGTATGTTCGTATACATATATATATATATATATTTTTTTTTTTTTGTGTGTGTGTGTGTGTGTGTGTGTATAACAGGTTGAAAGGCTGAAAGATGGCTGGTGTGTCCAGCGGGCACTTGTGATCTTAGGTGGCTCCACATACTGTGCTGTATTTCACAGGGTATGGGGAACACGTGTGTGTGTATGGTGCACAGGACCTGACTGTTCAGGTGAGTTGGCTATGAGAAATGAGGGTGGAGTGGACTGTGTGTGGGTTTGGGGAGAAGGCTGTATGTGTTTTGGTGGGGAATGGTGGCTACTGTAAAAGAAGCTAGGTGTATTTGTGTAGAACTGGCTGTTTTGGCAGTGGAAGGGACTGGGTATATGAGTGGGGCACTGACCATGTTGGTGGGGACAGTCGTGTTGCAGGAGCTGGCCATGGCATTTTGGAGTGAGGGTGCCAGACATGGGGACCTGCAGTTTGGGTAGTAATATATATATATATATATATATATCATATATATATATATATATGTATGTGTGTGTGTGTGTGTGTGTGTGTGTGTGTGTGTGTGTGTGGTGTACAGAATCTGACTGTTTAGGTGTATGGTGCTGAGAACCTCACTGTTAAGGTGAGTTGGCTATGAGGAATGAGGGACCAGACTGTATTAACTGAGGGCCACACTAGTGTGGTGCTGGCCATGTTGGTGAGGTGGTAGAGCTGACTGGTTATTGGTGTGGAAATTTGCAGACTTTTTTTTAGAGTGAATTTCACCCACTTCACACATCTCTAATCAGAACTTTGTGAGTGACAATGGGTTTCAGCTTACTCGATGTGATGTGTGGCTCTCCATTAGCAGGCTTCCCACTATTTATTTGTGGATTTTTAGGGGGATTCAATTTTTTTTTTTCAAAGAAGTTAAGTCATGCAATCAAATGTTAGATAGCACTGCACCAAGGGAATCCTCCTTGGCATCTGGTGATTCTGCTTAATTCATGACTGAGCTCTGACAAATTTATGTGGGCAGTTGGTGCCAAGGGATGGAGACTAAAGTGATGCAGTCACAGCTGATGGATGGCAAACACTGCTGTGATCACCCGGAGGGATGAGGGTCATAGTAATGCTGCTGCTGTCATGCCTGAGGGATGGGGGCCGGAGTACTGCTGCTCCCGTCACCCCTGAGGGATGCAGACCATAGTGCTGCTGCTGCCCCTGTCACATCTGCAGGATGGGGGCCATGGTGCTGCTGTTGCCATCACACCTGAAAGATGGGATCCGTAGTGCTGCTGCTGCCGCCATCACACCTGCAATGGGATGGGACTGTAATGCTGCTGCTGCCCCCCCCCGTCACACCTGTGGGATGGGGCTGTGGTGCTGCTCTTGCCATCATACCTGAAAGATGGGATCCACATGCTGCTGCTGCTGCCATCACACCTGCAGTGGGATGGGGCTGTTATGCTGCTGCTGCTGCCATCACACCTGTAGGATGGGGCTGTAGTGCTGCTGCTGCCGCTGCTGTCACACCTGAGGGATGGGGGCTGTAGTGCTGCTGTTGCCATCACACCTGAATGGGATGAACCTGAACCTGATGGGATCCACAGTGCTGCTGCTGCTGCCTTCACACCTGCAGTGGGATGGGGCTGTAATGCTGCTGCTGCCCCCGTCACACCTGTGGGATGGGTGCTGTGGTGCTGCTGTTGCCTCACACCTGAAAGATGGGATCCACAGTGCTGCTGCTGCTGCCACCATCACACCTGCAGTGGGATGGGGCTGTAATGCTGCTGCTGCCATCACACCTGTAGGATGGGGCTGTAGTGCTGCTGCTGCCGCTGCTGTCACACCTGAGGGATGGGGTCTGTAGTGCTGCTGCTACTGTAACACCTGAGGGATGGGGGCCATAGTGGGATTGTGTAAGTCTATGTCATTTTCTTTAAGAAGCAATGTTATAAATCAAATTCATTTCCATCTGTCATTCTATGCATTAATCTGACTTGTTTGTAAAAGTGGTTGTTGCATCTTTATCAAAAGTAAGGCAGCAGAAATGTTACAGCAATGGAGCTGGCACATTTGTATGTTTGTATGAAATCTGTGAACAGCTTCAAAAGAGCATGGGATAGGGAACAGGGGAAAGTGAGGGTGGGGGTGGCAATGGGATGACAAAAGGGAGGGGGGTTGGGGCAGCTGCAAACTAGGGGTGCTAGCTGCACACTCGAGCAGACTTAGATAGACTGGGTGTTCTGTTTCTGCTGGCACATTCGTATGTTCGTAACCATAGTAGCCAGAGGGATTAACATTTTATTGTTTTCTCACATATATTTTGTTAACAAAAACAATAACGCAAAGGAAAAAGCACCTTCAGAAAAGTATGTGTGTGTTTCTGAAAGTAACATGTTAAAGTGTTCTTTACCTTTCTCCAGCTGCAGGTCTTTGCATGTTTCCCTGATTTAAATGCAAAAAAGCATAGATAGGAAGGATTAGCTTTCTGTTTCCTGGATTCATGCTTAATTGAAATTGTCAAGTATTATACTAAAAAACATACAATAGCAATAATGAAGTTTGTAGCTTGCTCTCAAGAAAGACATCTTTTTTCATAGCCACAATATTGAGGAATCAATGCAGTTTCAAACGGTTAGAGAGAGAACGGATGCTTTTGCTTTTATAGCACATGCTCTTGTCCTTGTGTGTTATGGTTTGTGCCGAGCTGTCTCAAATGAAAAACATAACAGAATTCATTGGCAGAATTCAGGGCTCCCGGAGATGAATGAGGGAAAGTGACCACAGCATGATGTAAGGAATAAGACATGACAAGGTGTGGTTTATGGCCTGATAAGAGCACACCCCGGGTGCGTAATGAGACACAAGGCACTTGCACCAAGTACCTTTAGCATCTGGGAAGTGTTGTTATCAGGCCATAAACCACACCTTGGAGTGTCTTATTCCACTTGTAAACTGGGTCTCCCAAGTAAACATTAAAAAAAAGAAAGATGTGGAAAATGGGGGTAAAGAGGTTTTTGTAGCTAAAACAGTAAAAAAATAGTTCCCCATTTCTATAGAATGCTGTTTTATATCTGCTTGGTCAGCAGTGCAGGACAACACCACACACACACACACACACACACACACACTCTGATTAGGCTAGTCCCACACACAGAGACTGTATGTTCTTTTGTTAGGCTGATGCATTTTTTTTGTCCAAGTTTGTGTTTGTATGGGTGCTTTTACTGGGAACGAGAGTGTCCCTTTGCAGCCACCTTAGCCCACAGGCTTTCCCTGTCAGCGTGTTCTGAGGTGAGCTTAACCAGCAGAGAGCAGCTCTTGTTTTTTGACTGCCTGCATGGTGGGGTGATGATGATGATTACTTTAAAAAGCAGTCCTTACATATAGAGTAGTGGTGGAGGTCAGTGTGTGATTTTAATGCCATATTCTGGCAGCATGCGGGATGGTCATTTAATCGCAGTTGGCTTTCTTACCCTCAGAAGCACAGTTAGTGGGGGTCAGTTTTTGATCGCTGATTGGAAAATCTGCATTCACAGGAGAGTGACTGTTTTCCCTGTTTTCTGTCATGGGATCGGGTCAGGGGAGGCTGAGGAATGAAGCATGATGAAGAGACTGCAGGGAGTGGGAGCAAAGAAAGGACCACCATGGGGAACAAAGCTACAGCAATGACAGTCCGCAGAAGAGCCGTGGATCCATGACCTGCCACAAAGTTCTCAACTCAAATGTAAATTAAGGTCAGATTGTTCTTTTGAACACTTTGTATTTCCCGGGTTGGGGGGATTCACTAATCAGTGAATAGACTGCACCATGGGGGGTGGGCTGGCAGGCAATGACCATAGATTGTGGGGGCTGCTGCCACAAACTTCTTTAAAACCTTTCTGGCTGGCATGGATTTCAAAAGGTGCTGTGTCCTCATTGGCTAAAGAGGTGCCGGTTGGCACAATATGCCCTGATAAGGACACGGTCACTGGTACCTCTTAGGCAATCGGGACACAGAACACAACCAACCCATTTTATAAGGCTGCCTAACCTCCAAACATACTCACAGTGCACCAGTGGAATTCTGTCTCACCGACACCTCCCAACTCCCGGGAGCCCGTAAATCCTAATACTTGGCATCTCCGTGTTGCTCTATGATCTGTGCCTGTGGTCTCTAGGTTGAATGCATTATCCTCCCATGTGGCAAGGCAGATGTCTACTTCTGAGAGGTGTGAGTCCTTGATGTCTGCTCTTTTGGCTCATGTCTGCTCGGAACACCAATGATTCTTGTAGGATCCTCTAAAGATCCCCCTTATAGCCAAATGAGTCCTTTCTGTATTTTATGATATTATTTTTGGGGGAGTGGGATGCTAACCTGGGTTGTGTTCTATCTATATCTCTCTGTAGTTCAATGAATTCTGTTAATGTGGTTTGGTTTGTCTAGTGTTTGTGAACACTCTGCTCATGTAATCAAAAGAGTCTGCATGAACATTTAGATCCAGAGTTGCCTCTAGCAACATTTAACAATTTGAGTAAGAGAATATATACTTTATAAGTTTGGTTGCAGGGAGATGGGTATATCCAGTCTTCAGTGTGGCACTGCCTGTAGGGCAACACTTACTGTTTGCCCCTCCCCCCAACAGCATTGCCAGTTTGTCTATTGCTGCTTATGATATGGCATTACTGTTTTGTGTTCATGCTGCAGAATGGCCACTTATGTTTCTGGACTTTCATGTTCTTAAGGACTACCATTTTTTAATGCTATGCTACTAGCATTACTATTAGTCCTGGCAGTATAGCCTTAGAGGTTAGAGTAACAAGCTGTGAATGAGTTTGGTACATCCAGCAGACAGACCTGGGTTTGATTCCCACAACCTCTATTTGCATACTCTGTGACTCTGGGCAAATCACTTAACCTTCCCAGTGCTCCCGGGTCATCCCTGAAAAGAGGCTTTTGTGCCTAGTGGGCCTTACCCAGTTACCAAAGAAATAAAAAAAATTGCTGGATTTAAAACACCTTTTAAATGCCTCTGCTGTGGTACATACAAATGGAACATATCTTGAATTTGGACATCACACACACAGGACACAGTCCTCTTTGGTTTATCCTAGATTTGAAGCAAGTGCTTCACCCATTTCTTCGACTCTTAAAATGCTAGTTTACATGTGTTGGATTATCTTATGGTGCAATGTAAATGTGTAGTTGTGTAGCTAGATCAGGTGGGCTGTCTGATGCCACTCCACAGACACAGTGACAAGGCTGTTATAGTGAATAACACAATCCCATTATTGTGACATGATCCTGTGGCCCTGCATACATACAGTAAGTAACTCTAATAAGAATACATTGCCTTGGGCTAATGTGATTAGCCCCCAGTTTTGTGTACAGTTTTGTGGCCAGTACAAATACATTGTAGTCTAATGGTTAATGCACCGACTTGGGAATCTGGGGTTCACAGGTTCAAATCCCATTACAGCCAAATACTCAGCACCTTTGATGAAATGATGTGTGTGATTGCTTTTTCTGTAGTGTTCCTATACCCCATTTCATTATATTTTTATGTTTCAGAGTCTCAGGCTTAGCTTACAATGTGAATGTGGTCATTCAGCATCTTTTCCTTCTGGTAAATTCTGATTGGAATGGTATGGGTAAGACAGAGTACCATTCTTCTACTGAATGCAATTAAGCCTTATGCTCCCAGGCTGCCACCCTGATGTTGGACTTGGAGATTTGATGTGCTTGCCCAGCTTGCCTCTGATGTGCAGACCAGGTTGACAGTTTACCCCAGGTGACCCACCTTTCTCTCCTCTTGGTTGATGTTACTGTGTCTGTCATCAATCACATCACACCAGTCTGTCTCTCAGCCTCTTTCAGACTGACCGTCCATGTGCCTCTCTGCTTCTTTGCACTACCTGTACAAAACCTTCACTTCAGCACAGCAGATTGGGGCTATTATTTGCACCATGTAGAGGATAATGTATGGGCATCGGTAGTTAACCACACTATGCTAGTATCGAGTGGTTCCCTTGGCAACTTAGGTAAACCTTGAGAGCGCAGCTCGAGAGGTATACCCCAGTTGCCATGGGAACCACAAGATACGAGCACAGTGTGGTTGACCACCGATGCCCATACATTGTCTTTTATAGTGTATAGGTATCCTATAGACATCATTGTGGCACATAGGGAAAAAAAAGCAGAACTGCTTCAATTAATAAAACAAGTACTTGCCCCTACCTCACCCAGATGCTCAGAAGCTGAGACGCTAATTCTGAATGGGCTGACAGTCGGGCTGGCAGGCGAGGTTTGAAACGGATGGTTCTCCGCGTGTCCTTAGATACGGCCGCACGACTGGATTACATGTTGTTAACCCATCGATGTGACATAACATCGATGGGTTAATAACAGTTCTACATCACAACGATGGTATAACAACCTTAGGAAATGATGATTTCCTTAGGTTAACAACGTTCTAACATACACTATATCCCTATCCTATACTCCTATGACTTCAAAAACTATAGGACTTGGAGTATTTTGACTTCCAAAATTTGTGGACTGAAATTTTGACTTCCAAAAATTAACAAGTGGAGGTATTTTGACTCCAATAAAACTGAAATGACTTCCAAATTTCAACCCATGGAAGTATTTGACTTCCACAAAAAAAACCATTATATGAAGCCCTGCTTACGAGGTATTTTTTTCTTGGCATACAACATAAATAACATCAGGGTTTGCTGACATGCAGTCTGAATTGCTTTATTTCTCAAAGGGTATTGCTCCTACCAGAAAATAAATAACTGCAGGGTTTCTTGGCACTTTAATTGTTTTTATTGTCTACAATTTCACAGTATTTCTTCTTTAACCCTATAAAATAAATAACAGCAGGATTTGCTGTCACTAATTACTTTATTACCTACAGTGTCAGGGTATGACCCCAGAAAATAAACATTAACATGGTGTGCTGTCATTAATTGCTTTATTGCCTAGTCTCACAATATTTCTTCTAGCCCCTGAAAGTAAAAGAGGGTTTGCTGTCACTAATTGCTTTATTGCCCATAGGGTATTCTGTATAGTTGGAGTTTGCCACCATCATCATGTAACTATCTAACTGTTTTACTGAGTTCCTTTTTCTGTGTATATTATTTCTTCTGGCCCCAGAAAAATCATGTAACTAATTGCTTTAATGCCTGTCTTTTTCTGTAGTGGTGGTGGTGGTCTTGGTAGTAGTAGTAGTAGTTTTGTTTAGCACCCATCCTAGTGTGATCTGGGCATTGTACAGTATATAAAAACAAGTCAGGAAGCATAAAACAGAACACAAGTAAATAAATACATATAACTTAAACAGCAACCCTGTAGTATAATAAAAAGCTTAAAAACACTTGATTTACATAAGTTCAATTATGTTTTAACCTTATTGTTTTCTAGTTGTTTTTTTTTTTTTTGCTTTCAGCTGCTGTTGGTCTACTAAACATTGTGCATAATGCAGCAATTATTTCACAGAGTCTTTCAAAATGTATCTAACTCTACCCCGCTAATCACACAATTGCTTTTTGTGTCATCACAGCCTGTTGTTATGGTGATCACTATGATGTCATAAATGAAGGCATTGTGAGGTTAACAGGGGAGAGACAGATGTTTTCAAATGCTTTCTAAACAGTCATTTTAGATGGACTACCAAAATGTGCTGTAAATCTTGGCTGGAAACATTGAAAATGAAAAAAACAATGCATTCTGTAGTAAATGTTAACAGCTGAAACATCTTATTTATGAAATCAAATACTGAAGTGCAGAGTTGCTCTTTAAAAATATAAATCTGTCAGCATAAATAGCTAAAACCAAACCAGTGGGGACTAACTCAGGTTAAAGGCTAAATTGAACAAGTAGCTCTTTAGGTGCCTCATAAAGGCCTCCACCGAAGGGGCCTCCATCAGAGACCTGGAGAATGAGTTCCACAGGGCTGGACCAACCACCTCAAAAGTGTGATCCCCCAGAGTCTTAAGCCTGACCCTGAGAACTGCTAGGAAGCTCACTTTGGAGGAGCAGTGAGGGTGAACGAGGCAGTAAGGGGACAGAAGATCACTCAGATAGTTCATATGGGGCTTTAAAAGGTCAGCAAGCCAACCTTGACAGAGATTTGCCACTTCACCAGCAGCCAGTATAGGTCACGCAGGACCAAGGTCACATGACATGACCTCGGGAAGCCTGTCATAAACCTGGCTACTGTGTTCTGTGTTGTAGGACCCCTCCACTAGTCCTGAGATATACAGGCTCACAGTAGTTGAGTCTGGAAGTCACAAAAACATACATCAGCGAGGGCAGGTCTTCCAGTGGGAATCGAGGTTTTAATCCTGGAAATGTTTTGAAGATGGTAAAAGCCATTCCTTAAAGCAGTCGACTCCTGAGCCTCAAGTGTCAGTCTTTCATCCAGAATGACACCCAGATTCTTCACTTTAGTGAATGCCACCAAATTAGAGGAACCAAGCACCAGACTGGTCTTCTAAGCTGTGGCCCCTGCACCCTGCTGTCAAACAGGCTCAATCACCAATACCTCTGTCTTGTCAGGGTTGAGTCTCAGCCAACTAGAGGACATCCAATCCTGGATCTTGATCAGGCATAAATTAGGTAATTCAATCATGCCAGGCATCCCAGCTGCAAATGACAGATACAGTTGGATGTCATCAGCATATCAGTGAATACCCAAGCTGTAGCATCTGTTATCACCCAGGGGCAGCATGTACACTGTGAACAACTTAGGTGAGAGAATTGAGCCTTGGGGTATACCACAGAGTAGGGGCTTCAGGAGTGAGGAAAAATTTCCCATCACAATCCTCTGCACCCTGTCCCTTAGGAAGGACTCAAAGCAGCTGATGACTGTACTAGCAAGTCCATGATACTCCCTTAGGTGATCCAACAGCTCATGGTTGACAAGGTCAAATGCTGAGGAGAGATCAAGTAGAATGAGAACTAACCCTTCCCCTCTGTCTCTCACCCTTAGAAAGTCATTATGCACCCTGGTCAATGTAATCTCCATACTATGCCTGGATCTAAATCCAGACTGGAGGAGGTCATAGATGTTAAAGGCCATGAGGTGTGCCTTGAGCTGCAGAGCCACTATCTTCTCAATAACCACTCCTAGAAATGCAAGGCTAGAAACAGGTCTATGATTTGTCATGCAGTCTGGGTCCAGATATTTTTTTTTTCAGAAGGGCCTCACCAGCACATCCTTCAGTGCACTTGAAAAGGACTCCTCTGAAAGGGAAAACCAGACTATCTTGGCAAACACTGGGCCCAGAAATCCCAAACAACTCACTAGGAAGTGTGTCAGACCTGGGTACAGTTTTCAATAAGTGGGCCACAGCTCAGAGATCACCCCACATACCTCCTCCACCAATAACAGCCTAAACTCACCCCAAACAGGAGAAGTGCTCCTTGTGACAACCCATTCCCTACTGCTGGGCCACAACAGCTCAGTTGGGGTTGTCCCAGACCTGATAGAGTACACCTTTATGGAGAAAAACTGAGCAAATTTTTCAAACCTGATAGATGAAAATGCCTTTACCAGCTGAAGACAGGCGGGATGTGACAGCCTATCCACAGTCTGGAAAAGCTGAGCCAGTCTGTTTCTCCCCACTACAATCTCCCTGGATCAAAATGCTGCCTTCTTACAGGAGATTGCCCACTGATACTCACCCTAGTGAGTTCTCAGAGCCAGTCTGTCCTCATCAGTCCCAGACTTCCATCAGCAACGCTCCAATCTCTGACCCATAGCAATCATCTCTCTAAGCTCCCCATTGAACCATGGGGATCCTAAGCCAGACATCCTGGGTTGTATACAGACTGGTGTGACAGAATCAAGGGCTGAGGCAACAACCCTGTTATAGGCTACCACTTCTCCCTCTGATCCTGTCCCACAAGCAACCATCACCCATGAAAGATCCATGCCACACAGAGTATTACTGGGGACAACCCCTTTAAAGAGTGGAAACAGAACATCTCTGTGGGCAACAAGGGGGGCCCCAAACAAGAACTTTACTGAGCAGTGATCTGATCAGCAGACAAGATCAATTTTGAGGCCATTAATCTCAAGCCCCAGAGAGAATACTAGATCCAATGCATGACTGTGTGGATGGATCGCAGTAGTAGCTACTTGTGCGTAGATCAGAGATTCCATCAACTACAGGAAATGTCCAAATTGCAAAAGTTCATCATCGACCCAGCATTGAAGTCACCCAGAACTAACTATTTGGGTGACTCCCATACCTTCTCAGTAACAAAGTCTGTGATTTCCTGCAGGAAATCCTTCTCACACCCCAAGGGCTGATCTACAAGAAGGATCCTGCAACCTGCAACTGGACTCCCACACATAGCCACACATTCAAACAATGAAGTAACTCACACTGGGTGCACAGTAAAGTTCATATTGTATCTAAAACAAATGTCCACCCCCCATGTTCCCTCTGCGAGTAGTGAAGCACCGAGTATCCAGCTGAGACCAGTGCCTCTAGAACAGTCCCTGCATCATCACTGAGCCATGTCTCCATGATGTAAGCCAGATCAACTAAAGAAATAAAATCTGATATAATTGCACACTTGTTCCCCATCAATCTTGCATTGCACAACACTACCTGCAGGGGACAAGTGGGGACCACCGGCCTATAGGCTACCTGCTCACTCGTTCTGGTGGGAACCCTGGGCATGGGAACCAACCTTGTCTGGCCTCTCTCTAGGTCCCATTTTGCCCCAGGTCATCTTCTAGTCCTCTCCACCCAGCTAGTGCCCCCTGTTAGAACTCCCCACCTTTCACCACCTACATCCTGCCTCCTTATAATACCCATCTCCCAGCAGCACCTATGTGCCACTGCTGGTGGGGGTCATCAAAGGGGCAGAGGTTCAGCAACTGGGATGGGAAGTAACTAAGCCTGAGGCAGTGGCGTCATTCCCATAGGACATGGGGCAAGTGCCCCCCCCAAAAATAAATACAGCAGGTAAAATAAATCCAAGGATATTACTGAAATATATATATTTTTCAGATTTTAAAAATCTGAATCTTTTTTTGTTGTGTTTTGGTGGTGGGATGAGGGTCAGGAATCCAGTGATGGCACTGGTGGGTTGGTGGTGTAATTACTGCTATGTGCATTGTAAATTATGTTTTTATTTATTTATTTATTGAGATCTTGGATAGTACCTTTGAGTACAAGCTCATTAAATAGGTTCCGCGTCTAGGCAAAAAAGCTATAAGAGACATAAAACATAAGTAAATTACAACACAATTGTACTGGAATGACAAAGTAGAGCAAGCACAGCATGTACAAGGTCATTGGCTGATCACAGTAGCCAGAGTCTGTTAAGCTACATTAAGTAAGCATTTATACAAAAGCTGTGCTGGAAGCCAGAGTCAAGTACACTAAATTAGGTATTGTTTCAAGGTTATGGGAAGAGGAGAGGAGAGGAGAGGAGAGAAGGGAAGAGAGGCAGTACCTTGGGAGGAGCGATGTCAGCTGATTTTGCAGGGGAAGGAGTGAGGGAAAGAAAGGAAACAGAATCAGGAGTGGAAGCTGGGGTGGAGTATAGGTTATAGGGCAACTGGAGAGAAGGGGAGAGTGAGGGTGAGCAGAGAAATTGATGTGGGGGTGGGAATGGAAGAGGATGGGTAGGAGGGTGGTGGGGGGATAGATTGCAAAGGCAACTAAGAGCAGAGGTGAGATAATATGAGGCTAGGAGGCACAAGAATAGAAGGCATTGCAGGAGTGGGTCCTTCTTCTCCAGAATTCACAGCTCAGCAGTCTCTGTGATGTGCAACTGCAAACTAAACCTGGATGTTTGCAACATCCAATCAGGTCTGCAGGCAGTTTTCTCCTATTGCTGCTCCACTGCCAGACCCAGATCGAGGGAGTCGGGAGTGGGACCACTGGATGGAAGGAACTGGAAGACAGTGTGTGAACTATCTGTGAGTAGGTGGGCATACTCACATCAGAGTAGGGCTCGAATTCTGTAAAAAAAAAGTATAAATTTAATCAAACATCAGTCCATGGTTGAGATGGATAATGGTAGAATCACCCCTTGAGCAGCGAAGGAGAGCCACAGCTACGCATCAAGTAGTGGAGCCTCAGCCAGGACAGGAGGATTCTATGTAGACAGTAGCAGCTGTGTGGCAAAGAAAACAATTGTAAGTATCTGCAGTTGCAAAAGCCTGCAACTGCCAACTGCATTTCATTTAAAAAAAAAGTCAACTGAAAGTACAACCACAGCTAAGCTAGCTACTGCTGACCCAAACTCCTCAGCTGAAGAGAGCTAGGATCTTCAGAAGATCCTCTCATGCCAGGCTGTGGAGAGCCGACAGCTTGTATGGTGCCAGGCTGCAGACAGCGAAGCTCGAGGTGCCAGACTGAAGAGTGCTGTCGCTCATGGTACCAGAGACTGGGGAGAGCAGAGGGAGGCCCCTTGCAATGTGTCCAGCTGAGTAGAGGTAAGAAGGGTGATGACCAGGTGACAGACTGAGGAACAGGGCTCCTCAAATTTGGCAAAGCAGAGCTGCAGAACATTTGTGGTTTCAGCCTTAATCTGCTTGCTTGCCTGTTCAATTCAGGAAGGGGGGGGTCTGGTGTGTTACATGAGGTCCCTGCACCCTAATTGATACCCCAGAGGTACACCACAGAGAGGATCACATGATGAGCTAGCAGGGGTCAGACGTCTCCGAGATCGTGCTCGAGTTTCAGCAGATAAAATAAAAGATTTAAGCACTATTTGACCCCCTAAACCTGTTATTGCAAGGATCCCTGACGACTAGGCGTGCCCTAAGTAGTGGTGATCACCTCAGGCTTAATCGTAGGAGGGAACAGATCAACTTAGCAACGGCGGGCCAGGAGAACGAAATGGCTGAGTTAGAAATCGAAAGCCCGAGCCTCTTGTGGCAAGAGTACCGTGACTAGCTGCCCAAGTCCTCTGTCTCCAGACGATGTCGACGTATCTGAAAACAGAAGCCCAAGGGGGGTACTCAACCTTGCAGGATATTTGCGAAATCAAACAACTTTTGCAGGGGCTAGTTGCGGATTTTACCATACTGAAACCTGCTTTACATGCCTTAACACAAAGGGTGGGGGATGTAGAGGCTAGAGCGGCTTCGCAGGAGAGAAAAACGGGGGCCATAGACCTAGAAATGATCGGGCTCAAAAGGCAAGTTAAAAAGCTTGAAGAGTGTTTGGAGGACCAAGAGTCACGTAGTAGGAGAAACAATTTAATAATGAGGCCTACCTGAAAAATGGGCTTTCGGATTGTGTAACCTTATGCAGGACTTTCTCCTGAAGCTATTTGGTCCTTGTATGGTGACTTGTATAACGTGGAGAGGCCCACCGTCATTGAGAGAGATACCCCCATCTGGAGCCCGACCTCGAGTTCTGATCATGAGGTTTCTAAACTACAAGGAAAAGATTCATGTCCTGAATAAAGCTGAAGCAAATAGATCCTTGCAGTGGAATGGGGCTTCAATATGGATCTTTCAAGACTTAGTGCCCTCGGTGAGAGAGAAACAAAAGAATATGCGGAGATAAAAAGAAGTTGTATTTAGCGGGTCTGAAATTTCGATTGCAACATCCAGCTACACTAACTGTGAAACTTCCAAAGGAGATAAACACTATTTTACAGCAACTGAAGCTTTGGAAAGTCTCAGAATTGAACTACCAGAATTATTCAAGTCGGCGACTTGAAGTAAAGAGGTTTAGCAGAGCAGCTGGCAATGCAGCGGTGAGTGTGATGAACACCGGGAAATAATGTGAGAACTGGCAGGATACCTAATTCCTGATCTCGACTAGCTTTCGGATTGAAGAAAATGAGTCTAACTGTTTTTCACTACCGTTCTACTTTGTTAATTGAAAGTGTCAAGAAGGGGTGGATCAAAGCCTTTTGGCGGGCTAGCTAGTGTGGCTATATGGCTAGTTATCCTCCCCTTTTTTTCCAGGGGTACTGTTACTCGAGCAAGATACAAGAGTGAATGGTTTGGCGGGGAAAGGCTCACTGACTATTACCAAGCTGGGTTATGTATTGGTGTTGGGGCTGTTAAGCCCTTTCCTTTTTGGCCATTGAGCGAAAAGTTCTAGAAGGTGATAGACAAAGCTAAATCTTAATGTCGGGGTTGGGATATGTGGGGGGGGTCATTCGATGGATGATATGCTGGGATTTGAGAGGGGCTCAGAGATATCTTGAGGGCTGACTCATACACGTTTCATGAGGACTGAGGAGGCGATCGAAGGTTCGGGGGAGATAGGAAGGGGGGATACTGGGGGGTAAGAAGTGAGAGAGAATCCATAAAGCATGAGGTAAAGAAGATACAACATATGAGAGTGAATATCTGGGGTGGTGATATAGAAGATGGTATCACTTAAACTTCTTTCATGGAATGTGAAAGGTCTCAGGGGGAGGAAAAAAAGACTGGTCATGCTGCAGTATATAAATCAACTGGGGGTGCATATTGCTGCACTCCAAGAAACTCACTTACTGTCTGAGGAGGTAAACCTTCTTAAGAGGGGTTGGGTAGGTAAGGTAGTGGGAGTTGGGAAAATGAAAACATCGGGGGGAGTGGCAATATTAATCAGGAAAACGTGCCTTATGTAATTGAACGAACCCAGTCAAGAGAGGATGGCAGGGGATATATGTGGTGGGTTCGATCTTGGGATGCCCATTGTGTGCTTCAATCTATGGCCCTACTCCAGCTAAGTCAGAATTCTTTGCTTCGTTAGAAGCTGATATTGCTACACTCCCCCAGACTCCCCAGTCTCCAGGAGACTGGAATATCTGCTTTGATAATAGGAAGGACAGGAGCCCCGCCTCCAATAAATCATCTTCTCCCTCGAGGAGAGCATTAAACAGATTCTTAGAAGCAACAGCACTGGTAGACCCATATAGAATGTATAAGAAAGGGGATACAGAGATGACTTTCTACTCTGGGGTCCACAAGACACATACTAGGATTGATTTTTTTGTGGTTAATAGGGAAGGGTTGAGAGGTATCAAAGGCTTGAATACTTATAATAGGATCCTATCTGATCATTCTCCGATCCAGCTACTATGGGAGCTGGACAATATTCCCAAGGCCATTCGATGGCGACTAGATGAAGGATATTTGGGAGGACAGTATGGTGTTTAAGTTACAGGAGGTACTTAAGGGATCATTCAAACTCAAATCTCAACATTAGAGGACAAGAAACTAGCTTGGCCAGCTTGTGGTATTGTATGCAGGAATGGGCGGGAGTATACCTCTAGGCGGAACAAACTCAATAGGCGCGGGAAGAAGAATTTTTAGTTGGGGCCATTAAATCATTACTACCTTTAGAAGGCTCAAGTATAGAAATGGACAAGGAATTAGGGGATTTGAGAGACCAATACAGAAGTATATTGAACCTTAGGGCAGATCGCTAGCTGGAAAGACTAAATGCTAAATATCTGTTGCAGGGGGATGTACCCGGTCGCATATTGGCTCATAGAATTAAGGAGTGGGAGGCGGAAAGAATGATTATGGCAGTGAATTTCGGGGGAGGGATTATTTCAGAACCGCAGAAAATGGCGGATGCTTACGCGGATTATTATTCAGGGATTTAATAAGAGGGGGTACCAGCACGGAGGTAGCAGTTGAAAGGTTCCTAAGATATACCGTTACCCAAATTGGAAGTAGAGCAAGCCCAGGCATTAGCAGCACCAATCTCGGAACTAGAGATCAGGAAGTAATCAGAGACCTTCCAAACAGTAAGGCGCCAGGGCCGGATGGCCTGTCTGCAAAATTCTATAAAGTCCACTTAGGGACAATAATCCTCTACTAATGGATTTATTCTCAAACATTATGAACAATGGAGTTCCCCACCCTCCCTTATACCAAGCTTACATTACCCTGATCCCTAGCCGGATAAGCCTAGGGACCTGCCAGGTAACTATAGACCCATTGCTTTAATCAACCAAGATATCAAAATACTTACAAAGATTCTGGCTAATAGGGTTTTGAAAGTCGCACCTCTATAAATCAGTCAGGACCAAGTTGGGTTCATGCCAGGGAGGGGGGCACAGGACGCGTTAAGAAAGATGCACCACATTTTGCACAGGGCTTCCTACACAAAATCTGCTATGGCTCTGATAGCACTTGATGCCGAAAAGGCTTTTGACTGAGTCTCCCATATTTTTTTATTCTCTTCAATGGAGAGAATGGGTTTCCCGAAGGGTTTTCTTAGAGACCTCCAAAATCTCTACAAGGCCCCTACAGCCAGAGTCTTATGTAATGGTTATTTATCAAGAGTTTCTTCTGCGAAATGGGACTAGGGCAGGGCTGCCCTTGTCACCACTTTATTTAACATTTACTTGGAACCTTTATTAAGAGCACTAAATATGGAGCCCAGGGTTCAGGGATTGAGGTTCAGGGGATTAAGCTTAAATTCTCGGTATTCGCCGATGATATTTTGTTACATTTAGCCAACCCTGCTACTAGTTTCCAAAAGGCGCTTGAAGTAATTGGGAAATTTTCAGAGGTATCTAACTATAAATTAAACTTAAGCAAAACTCAGGTTCTCCCGCTTACTGTTTACACGCACAGAGCAGACTTCGAACACCTGAAAATTAACTGGGCTGGGGAAAAAATTAAGTATCTGGGAATCTGGATCACTTCTAGATTGGAGAATGGTGTGGAGAAAAATGTGGGTAACCTGTTAGCTACAATTAAAATTGACATTTTAAGGTGGAATAAACTTCCTTTAAATTTAGCTGCTAGACTGGGACTGATTAAAATGAACCTTCTACCCAGACTATTATACTCGATCTATCTTTCACCCTATAGCATTCCGAAGGGAAGGTTTAGCAGTATACAGAGGGTAATTTCAGAATTTCTGTGGGATTCCAAATCTCCTAGGAGGAAGCACACTGTTCTACTCCTCCCTTACTCTAAGGGTGGGATTAAGCTCCCGGACCTCTTCCTATATTATGTAGCAGGTCAGCTGGGTGCGATGGGGCGATGGACAAGGAGTGAGGAAGTAGGGGGATACACACCAACATGGCTTCAGCTGGAACAGCTTATGCTAAAGGACCTAAAATTTCCCCCTGCTGCAATGCTGTTTACAGACCCGGAGGCTTTGCCGGAAGGGGAAAAGCAGTCACCAATTTACAAATCAGTTAAAGCATGGTGGGATCTGCTGAACATGATTCAGAGGAAGGCGCAGAAGGGAACCAGAAATCAGCCTGTAATAGGAAACCCTAACTTTCGTCTAGGGAGACAAGTAAATAGTGGTCAATGGGCTCCACAACTGTCCGGCCTGATGCTGTCAGACTTGATAGTAGAAGATAGGGTGGAACTACCAGTGCAAGCCAAAGCATGGGATCCTTTTAAAAGGATTCAAGTTACAAATCTAGTTCAGAAATTTATACGGGACAATAAGGAAAGGGAACAAATACTATTTACGTGGGACCATTTGAAAGAGATAGACCTCCTACAACATCCCCTCTCAAAAGTTTATAGGGTGTTGTTGGACTTTATGAGTGTGGAAGTCAAAGCTCAGATAGGATACTGGGAGAAAACTTTATCCCCCTTGAGGCCTGAATGGAAGGAAATCTGGAGAAATATTAAGGTCTTGCCCATACCGAAGTATAAAACCATGCAGTTTTTTATTTGTTCAAATATCTACTATACTCCTGTTAAATTATGTTCTAGAAAACTCAGACAGACAGACCTGTGTTTTAGATGTGGAGCAGAATCAGGGGATCTGATGCATGTATTGTGGAGCTGCCCTTTAATCCAACCATTGTGGACTCAAATTGGGAAAAAAATGGACCCGTTACTAAATTATTCTGAGTATATCAAACCAGAGATATGCTTGTTAGGGGACATGCAAATGGTATTAAAAAGCTCAGCCAAATATCATGTGTCTTTGATGTCCTCCCTGGTTAAAGTTTTTGTTCTTAGGCACTGGAAAAGTGATAGTATTTATAGCTATGACCAATGGGTTAGTGACCTACTGCAAGTCTTGGACAGACTTAAAAGGCAAATGGTAACAGAGGGGAAAAAGAAGGTATATGATAAAAGATGGAGGGTGCTAGAGGCAGTATACTCGGTACAACTGAGGAGTGCCTGGACACAGATCTGTCTGTCTGAAGGAGTTTAGCTTGTTGGATGGTTTCTCTCAGTAAAATGGGAGAATGGGATAAGACTGTGGAAATATAGGATATTGTATAGTGTAACTTTTGTACTAATGGAGTCATAATACTCTCAGGAGATGGTCTCTTTCTGGATTAGTATGTTACTACCTTTGGCGGATATGTGGATCTCTCTCTCTCTCTCTAGGGACACAGTTATTAGAGTTATGTCCGGAGAAGACAGGACATGCCTTGAAATTTGGGAAGATACTATTAAGAAAATTCAAGTTAAGTATTAGACTAGATTAAAGTCAAATTTCAAGGAATAGTATGGAAGGTGACATTAGGCAAAACTGGACCCAAACCTACGGTCTTGATAAGATATAACTGTGATTGTAAATAGTTGTGGGGATGTATATAGTATCCATATCCAGTTTGGGGATGTGGGCCAGGGTCCAACCCTGGGATATGTGTGTATAAGCATATTGTTGGAACACATAAAAATCACAATAAAGAAGCTTTAAAAAAAAAAGAGGTACACCACAGACAGCTAGCATTTATATATGTTATACTAAAATTTAGGGCTCAGGACATCTAAGGTACAAGAGCAGATGTCAGGATATGTATGTACATGATTGCTATATGCTTTACTTTCTAATATACACATGTATTTCTTCTTTGCAAGATGTTAGGACACCTGCGTCCTTGTAGTATTATGATATATGAGTTGGCATTGCCATCTTCTGATGATTTGTATTATTACACAGCCATGTACACAAACTGTACTTTCTTTGTTTCCACAAAGTGATGACTATAACAAAATTGTATAATGTCTAGGACTGTGGAGCCACCTCTAATTTAGCCAATAGGGCTCATCTCTGTAACTAGAAATGTTTCTATCTTACAGTAACTATGGTAACTATCTTAGGTATATAATGTAAGACATTACGTCTCCTACCTCGGAGACCTGGAGATTTCTACATTCCTTGAGGTATATGGAACACATAGCATTGGCTCCCAGTTTCTAATGGTAAGAACTGCTTAGAGCAACTGTGATTTTTCCTTTTGGTAGTAATAAACAAGATGTAATACCCTTATGCAAATTGTTTGTGATTTCTTGCATTTCCAATATTGCCAAGAACCTGAGAGTGGGGATTTAGACCTCCTGATAATTGATGACCATGTGCAGGCAATATTTGGTGTTTGCAAGGTTTTCACTCATTGCTACTAATTTCCCTTCCTAATAGGGACAGAAAGTGTGTACACCCACATCATCTCTCCGGTTTTTCACCCACTTCATAACTCCTTGCAAAGTCTGGCTGCTTACTGGGTGTAGTCGATGCAAACTCACCTCACCCAACAGCACTTTTGAATTGCAAGCTTACGAGTGCACAGTAGCCCGCCTATGAATTAGTGCACCTGTTGTGGATCGATACACAGCACGGTGCCTTTTCACAGTTTGATTTTACATTCCCTCACACTAAATGGCCACCACATCAAATATCTGAGCAGACTTGAGACTTGATGTTTCAAACTTCCTTGCCTCCCATGAAGGATGAGCTGACTTCGGGCTGGACGCAGGTCAATCCAACAACCCTATGCTGGGGATTTCAACCCAGAACTCAGAGATGAGACAAACAGGCAGAAAGCGTGAAGCTAAAGGGCTGTTGGTCACGGCTCTCTACGCTGCTCTGGAAGCCTCTGAAGCAAGGTTTTGAACCCTTGGCCTGCAAGTCTCATCTCTCAAGCAGGAGATGGGACTACAGGAAACTGAATGTTGGAAATGAGAGCAGGATTTGGAGTCTGCACTCCAAACACTGCAAAATGAGAAGGATTCACTTTTGCATCATTCTGTTCAGGAAAATGAACAGAAACTTTGTATGTTGAAGCAGGACTGTGAAAGTTTGAGACAGGATAAGAGGCAGGCATTGCAAATGAATGATATATTAAGTATAACTAATGATCCGATCCGTGATGAGTTGGGAAAACTCCAGGATGAGATAAACTAGGTACGTAATAATTTAGGTATAGCTACTAGGGACACAGGTGAGGGGGTACAGGCAAAGTGGGCAAGCATTAAGGATGCAATACTTGAAGCAACATCCCACTGTGTTAGACAGAAAAGGAAGTGCAAAAGAAGAAGGAGACCACTTTGGTTCTCAAATACAGTAACAAAAAAGGTCAGAGCCAAAAGGCTGGCCTTCAGGAAATATAAGGGAACACAGCGGGATGAAGATAGGGAGGCATACCAAACTGCCTAAGGAAGCAGGAAGGCAGTAAGGCAGGCAAAGTCCCAAACTGAGGAACACTGTACGAAGGTAAAGAGGTGACAAGACTTTCTATAGAAACATTAGTGAAAGGAGAAAGTCCAGAGGGTATTGCTAAGCAATGGAGAAAAGGGAGCATGTGAGGAGGAGGACCCTGTAAAGGCATCTATCTAAATAGATACTTTTGCTCAGTATTTACTGAAGAGAAGGTAGGGCAGGGCCCACGGCTCAACATCATGGACACAGGGGAGGGGAGACTTTCTCCCTTCACAAAAAAGGGTCCTACAGAGCTTGCTAAGCTCAGGGTGGATAAGGCAATGGGACCTGATGGCATACATCCCAGGGTACTAAGGAGCTAAAGGTGGAACTAGCAGAGCCATTAGCAGAACTGTTTAGTGAGTCTCTGAGCACAGGAGAGGTCCAGAAGACTGGAAAAGGGATCATGTGATCCCGCTCCACAAGTGGTAGCAGGGAGGAGGGGGAACTACAGACCAGTCAGTCTTACCTCAGTAGTGGGCAAGATTATGGAGGCACTCCTTAGGAAAGGATAGTGCAACACCTGGAATCCATAGAGGCACAGGATCCAAGACAGCATGGGTTTACAAAGGAAGGTCCTGTCAAACTAGTCTCATAGATTTCTTTTGACTGGGTAACCAGAATGGTGGACCAAGGGGGAGCAGTTGATTTAGCCTACCTTAACTTCAGCAAATCTTTTGACACTGTTCCACATAGAAGATTGATAAATAAGCTGGGTAGGCTCGGGAGTGGGTCAGAAGTTGGTCAACTGGGTGGCAAACTGGTTGATGGGCAGAAAACAGAGAGTGGTGATAAATGGTATACAGTCAGAAGAGATGCAGGTCACAAGTGGGGTACCTCAGGGATCAGTTCTGGGGCCAGTCCTCTTCAACATCTTCATTAGTGACCTTGCAGATGGACTAGAGGTAAGGCTTGTCTGTTTGCAGATGACACCAAGATCTGCAACAGAGTAGATGATCCAGATGGGGTGGGCAGAATGAGAAGAGATCTGGATCAACTAGCAAAATAGTCAGAAGAGTGGCAACTGGGTTTAATGCAAAAGTGCAAAATCATGCACATAGGGAAGAGAAACCCTGAAGCCACCTATAGGCTGGGAGGAAGTTGCTAGCAGTCACAAAGGAAGAAAGAGACTTGGGCATCATCATCACTGATGACCTGAAATCATCAAGCAGACCTCTAAAGCAGTAGGTAAGAGCTAGGGGGGTGTTAGGGTGTATTAGTAGAGTATCACAAATCATAAGAGGAGGTAATAATCCCTCTTTACAAGACACTAGTTAGGCCCCATCAGGAGTACTGCATTACAGTATTGGAGCCACACCTTCACGAGACATTAACCAAATTGAGGCAGTCCAGAGAGGGCAGCAAATGGTGCAGGGACTGCATCAGAAGACATATGAGGACAGATTAACAGAGCTCAATATGTATACCCTTGAGCAAAGGAGGAGAGAGGTGATATGATCGAGGCATTCAAACACCTTAAGGACATTAACAAGGTGAAAAGAGTCTAACATGTTTAAATATAAGAAAAATAGCAGGACAAGAGGACACAGCATGAGATTAGGGGGGCCAATTAAGGGGAGAATGTGGAAATTCTTTTCACAGAAAGGGTGTGTGGATGCATGGAATGGCTTACCACAAGAAGTGGTGGCTATGAATACAGTGCAGGGCTTCAAACAGGCATGGGATAGGCATAAGGGAGCAATACAAATGACTATGAATAGATAGACCACTGACAGAGCAAAGGCCGATGGCACATTTATAAGGTAGAAAAAGAAATAGGCAGACTGGATGGGCCTTGCGGTCCTTATCTGCCGTCAACTTCTATGTTTCTATGTTCTATTAGGGACAATCGTGAATTGAGCGCTGTGTATAGTATTACAGAAGCAGTTACAGAATGATGTGGATCAGAGTGTTGCAAAAGTTAGTCTTGAAGAATGTGAATGTAAGATGGCAAAACTGCACCATCAGCGAGAGGTACTGGCTGGTCACGTCAAAGCAATAGGCGGGGTAGCCCCCATCCTGACAACATCATCTGAGGAGGAGAAATCAGATGATGACATTTCTCAGTACAACACCCAGTCACACACCTACTATGGCCCTGTGACCCCACCCCACATCCACAACATGCTGGCACCCCGTCACATGACACCACGTCCCTACGTCATCGACGGCATGACGACCATCATGGGTGACACCAACATGGCAACCCCCATGATGGGGGGGAGCAGGCCCAGGCCTAGTCCCAATAGCACCACTGATCTCCGTTATTTCTGTGGACGATAGGGAAGATATAGAACAAATGATTGATAATGCCTTAGGCACTGTGACCCTTCCCGAGAGAATCAAGCGGACCCTCCGAACGCAGATCAAACAGATGCTGCAGGAGAGTGCTACCCGAGAATAGATGGTCCAGACTGTGGCTGATGCCACAGTTCAGGTAGCCCTGCAGGGTGCCTAAGACAATTTACCTCTGAACGATCGTCCCAGTAATCCCCTACAAATGGCCCACTCTTTTCAGCAGATAGCTGACAGCATTGGTCTGATGAGCCCGTCCGACAACCTCAGTTGCCACTTGGAAAAGGTGAGTTCCAAATGCAAAATGCTTAGTCTCGCTGAAGACTATCACATCCAGATCCTACACCAGAGCATCGATGGCCTGTGGGTGAAACTCCCCAATACTATCCAGCAGGATAGCCATGCCACCTTTGATGAAGTTGCAGCTGAACTCATTACTGCACATAACCCAGGTGTGGTAAGAGTGATGCTCACATACCCTGTGAAACAGAATGTGAAGGAAAGTCCAGCGACCTTCCACCAGAGGCTTTGGATGGCCTACCAAGCAGGAAAGAATATTGCAGGAGAGGCCGCGGATGCGGACCTTATTGAGTACAAAACCTTGTTCTTTTGGAACATGATGCCTGCAGTGCAAGAAAAGGTAGAGCCAACCACCTATCCCACCATGGATAAGTTTTTGATGTTCTTTGGAAAACAGAGAGACTATCAACTCTACATCTGTGATTCAAGCTCTGGCTCCAAGAAGGTAGCTGCCATGGAACCCATCCCGGAGACCACAACGCACAACACGGTGGAGGGGCAGGCCCAAGAGAAACAGACCCTCCCTACAGACAACCAACAACCCCAGCAGGCCCAACAATAACAATCCTGGGGTGGGAACCAGAACTACCACAAAAACAAGAAACACCATAAAAATAATAAGGGTAAACAACAGAGACCAGGCACTTCATATAGGGAAATAGCCGATGAAAACCAAAGCCTCTGAGACCGTCTCGGGCAAGTGCACTCTGTAGCGGATGCTGTCCCAGTTCAGGCCCTTACTGCAGTACAACCAGGAGGGCAGGCCTCAACAGGCCTAGAGGATACCAGAAACCCAGGCTCTCAGGGCCTGAACCTGGAAGCGGCTCCCTATATAGCATCAGTACAGCATGGTGAGACGTTTCACAGGAACCAGGCTCAAACACTCTTTCAAGAGCATCCCCATGCCTCTACTGGTATGGATTGACAATTACAGGCCCCAGTCCATATTGTAAACAAGTTAGTCTTGGATACAAATGGAAGGCCATGTACAGAGGCCAAGGTCAGAGGCCGCCTACTTACAGTATTGCTGGATACAGACGCAGCAGTGTCTGTATTGCATGATGACAACCCAGCTACATCACCTTGGTCCACCGGACAGAAGACCAATATGTCTGGCATATATGAAACTAGACTACCTGTGTACTGCTCTCTGCCACTACCTGTGACACTCGGACACCTGGCGGCACATCATACCTTTCAGCTTATGGTACTGCATGATCACCCTAGTATTATTGGAATTGACTTCTTGGCACCACACAGCTGTGTGATGGACCTGGCCAATATATTGTTGATACAGATTCAGGGACAGTACCACATTGTCATGATTTCTGATTCACATATGTTTGCAACAATTGCCGCAAATGACAAAGAATATGAAGTCATAGATTTGTTCAAAAACCACAAGCTTTTTCCAAAGCTCCTTCCCATCCTGAAAAGGCATCTGGAGTCATTTTCCACCAGCAAACACAACTGTGGCAAGAGGCATACTGTCACTGAGGTGACAGGCCCAGCCTATGAGAGTCAAAGGCAATACCCCTTTCCATCTGAGACCTTGCTCTCTCTTAGGGAAACAATCAAATCACTTCTCAAGCAAAGTGTAATCAGGACATGTGTTTCCACTGCAAATTCCCCTGTGTGGTCTGTGAAAAAACCCATGGGTGCATGGACACTTACAGTTGACTACAGGAGACTAAACAAGGTCACCCCTAGTTGTGTCCCAACGGTGGCATCAGCACCAGATGTGCTACGACTACTGACCCCTGACCAACAATAGTTTAGTGCCCTGGATCTTTCTAATGGTTTCTGGTCATTGCCATTGGCCCCCAAGAGTCAATATAAGTTTGCCTTCACCTTTGAAGGTAGGCAGTACACATGGACCTGCTTACCACAGAGGTTCCATAACAGCCCCTCCCTATTCCATCTACACATGATGGACGCTTTTGAGGGTTTCTCTACTCCCCAGTGCCTCTTGCAGTATGTGGATGATGTGTTGCTAGCAATAGCCACACAGGAGCAACATCTGGACCTTTTGGACAAATTGCTGACCCTCATTCAGAGAGCAGGCCTCAAATGTAACCCAGCAAAAGTGCAGCTGTGCCAGAAAGAGGTACTCTTTCTTGGCTTTAGGATAACAGACAAAGGCAGAAGCCCTACCTGGAAGAAGATACAGGGTTACAGGACTTGCCACTCCCCACCAGTGCGGCTACCCTTAGAAGATTTCTAGATATGGTAAATTTTTCCAGAGATTTCATTTGTGATTTTGCTCAGAAGGCCACCCCTCTGTATGAATTATTGAAAAAGGATGTTCCTTGGACTTGGGGCCCCATGCACACCTAGGTTGTGATGCCACTGAAGCAGGCCCTGGCCTCAGTTCCAGCCTTGGTCAATCCCAATCCAGCCCTGCCATTCCATCTGGAATTTGCCACCTCTGACACTGAATATCTGCAGTGTTGGCCCAGAAGGTTCATGGCACGCTACAACCCATTGCATATGCATCGCAGCTCTTTACCCCACTGGAACAGAAGTATAGCCTTCTTGAAAGGAAGTTTCTGGCTACCTACTGGGCCGTCAAGCACCTTTTGTATATCACTGGGTATTCCCCTCTTATCATCAGTACAAACCACACCCATACAGCATTCCTTCTCTCAGACAGAGTAAAGGATGGATTAGTCTCTAACACCAGACTGACACAATGGTCCCTCCTTCTCCAGGATAGGAACATCTAGATTCACCCAGCCAAAATGCCATACATGCTGGTGCATGGCATCCTTTTCCAAGGAGAACCACATGACTGTACACTGCAGCCACCAGATCTACCAGATCCAGGCCCTTTCCTTCCTGCGATGCCACGACTACTTGAGAACACCTCATTGTGTGATGTTTTCACAGTCAGATCAGCCTCCTATTATCAGGGAGAACAGATAGCAGGAATGGGTATATTTGTGGTCTACCCTTTTGGTAACACTGTTAAAATTTCCAAGTGTTGCATCATCACAGTATGCAGAAATGGCAGCAGTGGCCTGTGCCCTCGAGTTCATCCAGCATGGAACCAGAGATGCCATCATTTTTACAGACTCTAACTGGGTTTGTTGTTCTCTTGCATAATTTTTTCCTTTCTGGCAGAAGAACTCCTTTACCTCTTTTGACGGCACCCCAGTGAAACACAAGGAACTGGTAATATACATTCATTCATTGGCACAGAAATTTGCACACAAATTCTATGTACACAAGGTTAAGGCCCACTCCATACATGACTCCTATCATGCCTTCAATGACACAGCTGACATCCTTGCTAAGGAAGGTGCCCGAGGGGGGACATCTGGATGATGGACCATCCAGAAGCCAGAGTGGCTGGGGTGGCCCCCTTTTGCCTGACACCCCAATGATGAAATACGGAAAATTACCATTACAGCAACCATCACTGTAATGGTCCGTTTCCATGTTTCACAATCCCCCAGTGTCCTGACCCCTTCCCAGACCAACTCCAACCTGGAGTTGAGAATCTTAAAGTCTGGGGGGGTGGAAAACACTGGGGGCTTGGGTGGCACAATACCTGCGTCAGTATTGTGCCATCGCTGTGCAGGTGATCGACAGGTTTACTGTCAACCAAACTTGATGCTTCCGAGCAGCTGTACACATTGTAGCCATCAGAAAGAAACCTGAACCCTTCTCCCCCTTGGATTTGTCAGAAGCTCAACATACTTAGTCCTCTAATTGGACTTCTTATATTCAAGCACAAAGAAAATGTAAGACCATGATCAAAAGGGCTAAATCTAACTGGGAACATAATTTAGCGTTAACTGCTAACAAATCAAACAGTAAGCACTTTTACTCTTATATTAATTCTTTGAGGAAACCCACATGTCAAGTTGGTCCATTACTTGACAATGATTCATGACCCTAAAAAAATGTCTGATTTGTTCAATAAAAATTTTTGCAAAATGTTTTCTGGTATTGTCACACCAACTTATGATGCCGCCTTGTTAGAAACTACTAATGTTCTACCAGTTAGATGTTCTATAGACATCATTAGGAAAAAAATATTAACACTTAAAGGTAAATACAGCCCTGGCCCAGATAGCATAGCTGGTCACTTACTATTTTTGTTAGTAGATGTTATTACTGTCCCCTTAAAAATGATGTTTGATTATTTTTTGGCCACAAACTTTGTCCCACAGGATTGGAGAGAGGCAGACGTTATCCCTATTCATAAAAAAGTCCCAAAAAACAATTGGGAAAATTATCGGCCGATTAGTTTAACTACTTCTATCTGCAAATTACTAGAAGGTCTAATTAAAGATGTGATATCTCCTGTCCTTGATTCTCATGATGTAGAGCAACATGGTTTTTAAAAAGGTAGAAGCTGTTTAACCAACTTAATGTGCTTCTATGAACATATTAGTTTCTTACTTGACAAAAACTCACCTTGTGATGTTATTTATATCAACTTTAGTAAAGCTTTTGACATCTTGCCACATTGGGCCCTAATTATTAAACTTCATAAGTTAAAAATAAACAGTTTCGTAGTGAATTGGATAAATAACTGGCTTCAAAATTGCTCTCAGCAAGTAACGATCAATGGGAGTAAATCAGCTGAGGGTACAGTGACAAGTGGGTTGCCACAACGTTTGGTTTTGGGCCCTTGTCTTTTTCAGGCATTCATTGCTGATATCACCTTAGGTTGCTCTTCTTTTACCATTAAATCTGCAGATGATGTTAAAATAAGTGGCCCTTGTGCCTCTGTCCTTCAGGCTAACATCATCCAAAAAGATCTTGATCCCATTACTACATGGGTTAAGAACTCGGGCATGACTTTGAATATTTCAAAATGTAAAGTTATGCATTTAGGTTCAAGAAATTTGCATATTCCTTACTTTTTGGATGGTATACCACTTGACACAACATCGGATGAAAGAGATTTAGGCATTATAATCTCAGATAATTTGTCTTACAACAGACACGTGCACAGCATTATTAATAAAACCAATAGAGTAGTATGGTCTATTCTACGTAACATCAGATCAAGGGAGCGTGAAGTGTTGCTACCATTGTACCGAGCATATGCAAGACCACATTTAGAATACACTTCCCAGCTCTGGTGTCCATATAAAAAATCTGAAGGCCTTTTATTAGAAACAGTTCAGAGGAAATTTACTAAAAAAGTTTCTGGGCAATATAACGTCTCTTATGAGGGAAGGTTAGACATCTTAAAACGTATGTCCTTATCCACACGTCGTCTTCCAGGCGATCTTATGTTATTATATGACATCGTTCATGACCCCTATCTCTTATGTGAACTTGGTTTAGAATTCAAAAATTACAACCATAACACTAGGGGGCATCCCTTGCAACTAGTCAGAAAACCATTCTTGAGATCTAGTCGCAAATATTTTTTCACTCTTAGAGTTGTTGGTCCTTGGAATAGATTACCACTCAAAGTCATTATTAGTGAAACTAAAAGTATTTTTAAAAATAGATTAGATGGCCTGATGGGCAGTGGATATGATCTTTCCTATTATATATTGATTAGCATAAGAGCATCATGAGCATCTGCCCTCTTGCTCTGGCACTCACCTTAATATGAACCTTAGTATACTGACTCTGAACTCAAGGATATGTTCAGATTTCTGAACAAAGGCACTGAGAAGAATTTACCTGCCCACAACCCATACAGAAGGCATGCAGGTAAGTTACACTTGTCCCCAGATGACAAGCTCATTTGGTATCAACCAGATGACACCACCATACAATTATGGGTGGTTCCCCATCATCTTAGGCCTGAATATTTGCACCAGGTGCATAGTACCCACACTAGTGGACACCAGGGAGTGGAAAATACACTCCAGAGACTAAAGATCACAGCATGGTGGCCTGGTATCACCAAGGATGTCAAACAGTACATAGATAACTATCTTGTTTATGCACAAAACAACCCCATCCCTACCAAAATAAATGCCAAATTATTACCGAGAAGGCATTCTGGCCCTTGGCATGCTTTACAGATCGATTTTATTGGTCCCTTCATCAATGCCAGTAGAAACAACAAATAAATCCTTGTGATAACTGATCTTTTCTCTAAGTGGGTTGAGGCTTTTCCCACCAAGACATGCACTGCAAAAGCCACTGCCAAAATCCTGGTGGAACAGATTTTCTCCACGTGGGGCCTACCACTTAAGGTAGACTCCGACAAAGGAATCAGTTTTACAGGTGAGTTGATGAAAGAAGCCCTTGAACTCCTTCAAGTTCATCAGAAGTTCCACATACCGTACCGCCCACAATCATCAGGTCAAGTACAGAGGGCCAACAGACAGATTAAGCAAATGTTTTCTAAATTTATTGAGGACAATCCCAAGGATTGGGATTCCCTACTGCTGTTACTCCTTATGGCAATTAGGGGTACACCCTCAGCCACCACTCAGTTGACACCCTTTGAGGTGATGACTGGAAAAGTATGAGATTACCAGAACACCTGTTGTTTGACCTGCACACTCCTACCGCAGATCATCTCTGTGGATAAATGTGTGGAAAAGTTGAGACAAGACCTAATACACACTCATTTGTATGCTGCAAACTGCATGGGTAAAGCCTAGCAACAGTTCAAAATTCAGTTTGACAAACATGCACAAGAAGTGGATTGGCAAGTTGGAGATCAGATAATGGTTCTCAGATTTGCACATCCAACACACTCTTTCTCCAACAAGTGGGAAGGACCCTATCCAATTGTCAGCAAGTTCAGTCCAGCAGACTATCAAATTAGACTCACACAAAACAACAAATTGACTGACAAATGATTACGTACCAATAATCTGAAACTGTATAAAGGAGTATAATTATTTTACTAACCCCATTGGGAGGAATAGTACTAACATTGCTAATGTTTGATTTTCCTTTTCAGATACACTGACAAGATGGCTATCTTGTTCCATTTTCTCCTCATCTCAGGAGTAATCCCCTGCATCCAAGGCAGGGTAAAGCACATCCTTCCTCATCTTGATCCACCTGCAACTACCCCAGAGGGAGTCTCCCTCAATGTCCCCGACAATTTGATTACAGTTCAGGAAGGTTCAGATGCCTACCTCACTGCCTTGGTTGTTGCCCCTGATAAATCTACCCTACAAATTGAGTGGCAGACCAAGTCTCAAGGACAAATACTCCCCGTGGCCAAACTCTGCAAGGGAACTTTCCATGGATGGCCCAACACAAAATTATCCCCAAATGGTACCTTGTCCTTGCACCAAACCTCTCTTCAGGTTTGTATAACATTACAGCCTTAATTGATCCTTCTTATTATAATACACTTTCTAAGGATTATGCCAGGAAATTTTGTGCCATACACAACATGGCCTCCACCACCATGTATTTATCTGTGTTACCCCCACTGAGAAAAAACTTTTGGAATGTCCAAAACAACACCCTGGCCCTTATAGTGGTCTCACAGCCACTGCCCTGCCTAGCACACTTATTAACAACCTACAATATCTGCATATACCTGTTTTGTTTAATTTAACTTACTGCAATATGAAAGAACTTGGTATGTGTCATACTACTAACACCGTTATTTTATAGTACTTTGTTACTTGATAGCTTAGCAGCTTTTCAGATTCACAATCAAGACTCTATTGCTGGGGTACACACCACCGAGCATAGAGGCAATTTTAGGAGAAAACCTAGTTCTCAAACAGATGATTTGCAAAGTCATAAAAGAAACATACGTGACACATCAGATGTCACTGGTGCCACAGGCACTCTTACTGGTCTCTTTGATACTATTATTTCTATCTAGAATAAAGCAGACATTGCTACTATCAAAGCACATTCACAGAAGTTTGAAACTGGTATGATCAATGACATCATACCCCCATTATTGCATGGTGTGGATGGCCTTAGTCAGGAAGAAAGATACACTGTATATAATATGCACGATATTGCTAAAGCATTTTCAGATTCTAAAGAAAAGATTAACGCCCTTATTGCACAGAACAATAAGGAGGCAGATAAGCAATACTTTGTCAATGAAATATTATGCTCTGCTTATGGGTCATATATTATCACTACCATCAGCAATCTCTTCTGCAATCTGGAATCTGGAAGAATCCCTGATATCATACACGATAGACGTATCTCTAAATGATACTGCCCTCATTGCAAATCCCCTAACTGTGTTGCCATGTGTATGTTACAATCCATTTCTATTCTTATCTCTACTGCTAGAAATTTGGGATTTGTGACCAGACATCCTAATACTGGTCCTTGCTTTACTTCTGAGAAATGTTCAATTAAGGATACTATGTTTGTGTCTTTTACTGTTTCTTTACCATGGTTTGATCTCAATATTTGATAAACTAGCATCTGTACACTCCATTGGACACCTTGATGAAGACATCTACGGAGAACGCCTCAACTTGCCGCCGCTTCTGGTTTTTCATCCTCTTCTGGATGCATGGGTCTCACCAGTGCAAAGAAAGAGTATATTTATTTGTGTCGATGTGACGAATTTGATGTTATTAAACCTGTATATGGATATTCCCCAGACAGTATTGATTGGTCCTTTTCCATGGACGATGACATCGCCACCAATGGCACCGAATACCAGGACTCAACATCTGCTCCACATGCTTCTCGATTGTACCAGTCTTACCTGAAGGAGGTTCATTGACTGTCAACACGGATTTCCAACCAGACTTACACTTGCCCAGTACAACTACAGAAATGGAGACTACCTACTGTGAAAATGCAATATAATTCAGATGGTGAATTTTGTGTGGTAACTAATTTTAAGCACTTTACTTATGGCAACGAGATATGTGTTATTACTGACCCCAATTTTTGCTTTGTCCCTCACCAGACCACTTTTTATTGGGCACACAGTTATGACCCCTGTTCCCCATGTGGAACCAGATATCATTGATGGTGACCCTGATTATCTTCTTTCCCTTTCAGAGTATTTACCTTACTTTAATGTACAAATTGATCCTCTCACCTTGACACTTAAATCACTTTTAGACAGCAAAGACACACACCTCATCCACATCAGCAATAATATGACCAAAGCAAATGAAGCAATATATGATCTTATTAATGATGGTGATTTTAACAGTGCTCTTACTAATACTTGGTTAGAGATTACCTTTAAAGGTTTTGTTATTATACAGGCATGTTTGATATTCTTTCTCATCATTGTGCTTTGCTGCCTCCGGCGCACACTCCTCCAACACCATGAGCAGCTTGAGTTCCTTTACAAGGCTTGTATGTTGGGTCTGTAAACAATATCTGCTCTCTCTCTCCACTTCCCTACTTTTGTTGTTGCCCTTTCTGAGGCAACAAAGGGGAAATGTTACACAAGGTCCCTGCACCCTAATTGATTCCCCAGAGGTACACCGCAGACAGCTAGCATTTATATATGTTATACAGTACTAACGTTTAGGGCTGAGGACATCTACTGTACAAGAGTAGATGTCAGGATATATATGTACATCATTGCTATACACTTTACTTTCTAATATACACATGTATTTCTTGTTTACAAGATGTAAGGACACATGTGTCCTTGTAGTATTATGATATATGAGTCAGCATTGCCATCTTCTGATGATTTGTATATTACACGGCCATGTACACAAACTGTACTTTCTTTGTTTCCACAAAGTGATGACTATAACAAAATTGTATAATGTTATCTATGACTGTGGAGCCACCTCTAATTTAGCCAATAGGGTTCATCTCTGTAACTAGAAATGTTTCTATCTTACAGTAACTATGGTAACTATCTTAGGTATATAATGTAAGACATTACGTCTTCTACCTCGGAGACCTGGAGATTTCTACATTCCTTGAGGTATAAGGAATGAATAGCATTGGCTCCCAGTTTCTAATGGTAAGAACTGCTTAGCGCAACTGTGATTTTTCCTTTTGGTAGTAATAAACAAGATTTATTACTCTTATGCAACTTGTTTGTGATTTGTTGCATTCCCATTATTGCCAAGAACCTGAGAGTGGGGATTTAGACCTCCTGACAGGTGGGTGGCATAAATGTCTAAGTACATCAACCTAAAGTTGATGTACTTTCACTTTTATACCAACCACCCAACCGCATTCCCCAGCTAGTGCTAGCAATCATAAGCATTGGTGGGTCATGCCTGCCCACACTGCTGTGATTCATGCTGCATTAATGCACAGTACTCACACCCTATCACTCTCCAGCCACCCCATGCTGTTTCAGCCTGCTGCACATTGACAGAGATGAACTTCTGACATTTTTTGTGTTGCATTTTTCAATTCCCCTTGCCTGCCTGTTCCATTCATGATACTGGGAGGGGGGCTAGTTTTCTGTCACTGGCCCCATTCCCTGTTGCTAGCACTCAACAACCATCAGGAGCCTGCTATCAATCTTAGTTCTTCTCCTTAAGAAGGTGCTGTTTACACCAAGCAACACATACACAGCTGCTTGAGATAACTTTTTTCCAGATGTGTCCTTGATTTTAATAATTTGTCCCTAAGTTCTTGAAGCCTGGTTTCCAATTTGTGAGGCAGGATGTTGAGAGGTAATGGTGTGGTTGAGAGTTGTCAGCTCAAAAACATTGCTTGGAGAACCAGGGTGCTAAACTTTAGGGTGCTGAATGGTGTGCCTGTGCTTGTCCTTGCAGAATACAGACTGTTTTAAAAGGCTTCTTCACTTTCAACTTATGTGCCTCAGTGCTGAGAGGGAGGAAGCAGGGGCTGTCTCTATTTTGCGCATTAGTTGAAGCTATGAGCTGGCAGCTCTACGCAGTTTCAGTTTCCCTGTTTTCAGTCTCCCTGTTTACAAGTGCAGTTGTTTTATGAGTGTTTTTAAAAACAAAGATCTCAGGCTTATGTAGCTATGGTCAAAGTGGAAGCTAATGTTCTCTTCTATTTTGGTTGAGTGTTGCTAAAATGCCTTCTTGGTTTAATTATAAACATTCATCATTCTGCTGTCTTTTATGAGGGCATAAAGCTGATTCACCATCTGCTAAAAGCCATCAGAAGGACACTATTTGTATTTATGTTTTCTAAAATTTCTTTAACAGTATAAATGGTAACTTCCCAGCTGACAGACTGAAAAAATTCATCAAAAAATGTTAAATTGCCTTATCATTATGCTGAAATTTAGCACATTGTGAGACAGCTTCATGGCTTGCCATAAGCAACCAAATTGCACCATGTGGCATCATTTTTCAAGCATTTTCCAGGGGACCATGCCCCCAGACCCCCCAGAATGGTTTGGATTTTGTGCCTCTCCAAAATTGGTGTTTGCCTGATGCCCCTGGACTGAAGGGCCTCAGACTCACACACATTATCCCATTGCTCACACAGCCACCACCCAAATAACTACCACCAGTAAAACAGTCCCACCAAAAGGAGGGTCCTTACTGTAGCACAGATTTTATGCTACCCTAATCCTAAACTCTAAAGCAATCATAGCCACAATCATGATAATTCTAGTATAATACGTGCATACATACGTACGTACTCACCCATACCATCAAGCATACACTGATCTAATCAAGTGGTCAAGTGATCACTGAAAGTAGGCACATGGGTTGGGGGAGTGAGTGAAGATAGAAGATGGGATTTAAAGTTGGTTAGGGAGTCAGTGACTCTGAGGGATGGGGTAAGGGAGTTCCATAATTTGGGGACTCTGAAAGAGAAACAAGCCTGCCCCAAGGAGGTTTTTCTATGATGTAGCACCAAGGAGTCATGTTGTACACCTCTAGTTGGATACCTGGTGTCCACTGGGCTCAGCAAGGCCCAGACCCCAGGGGATAACAGTCCCAGCAAGGCTTTTTTGCCTGTGACTAGGGTACTATATTGTAATTGGGAGTCAAGATTCAGCCAACCTAGATTATTATATAGTGTGAATATATGAGAATCCTGCATCAAGTTGAGTACATAGTGGTAGGCTTTGTTCAGCAAGCCTCTGACCCCAACAAGCACTCTGTCACAGGTGGCACCATAGACTTTGAGGCCATAATCTATGAGACTGAGGATGTAGCATCTAACTAGTAGTTGCTTTACTTCATAGAAGAAGGCATTCCTGTGCCTGAAAAGCAGGCTAAGTCTGGAGTTGGCTGCCTTAGTAAGTATGTCACATGCGCTGCATAAGTTAAAACAGAATCTAGGGTTAGCCCCAGATATTTAAAGGAGTGCACTTGCTCAGTAGGGGCTCCCAAGGTGGATGTAATGTCTAGGGAAGGGGGAGTAGGGAATTTACTTCAAGTGAAGAAGAGCACAGATTTTTTTTTTGTATTTAGGACAAGGAGATTGGCAGTGAACCTTTCTTGGATTGCTGAGAAATCAGTTTTGGAGGTTAAGCTAGAGTCTGCCTAGGTTGCACTTTGTCAAGGTGATAACAGCATCATCTGCATATAGGAGGAGTTTAGTTGAACTGCAGGTTTCAGGAAGGTCATTGATGAAGAGACTGAACAGAAGGGGGCCAAGGATTGATCCTTGGGTGACATCCACTGTTACCGACCGATAGTCTGAAAGGGATGCACAGCATTTTATAGCTTGCATTCTGCCTGTCATGTAGTTCATTAGCCATTGGGTTGCCTCAGCAGAGAGGCCTAGCTTGGTTAATTTTTGGCAGAGAAAGGCATGATTAACAAGGTCAAATGCTTTGGTGAGGTCAATGAAGATGGAACCTGCAAGCTCCCCTCTGTCCAAGGCACAATGAAGATAGCCAGTGTATTCCAACAGGGCATTAAACTGTTATGGTTCTTTCAGAAACCAAGCTGCTCATGGGACAGTAGGGCATATTGGCTCAGATATTGAGTAAGCTGGTCATTTATGATTTTGTCCAGTGTTTTGGGGGGGGCAAAATTGAGATGGGACGGTAGTTAGAAGGGAGGTCTTGGGCATCCCCCCACTTGAAGACAGGGGGTTACATGAGCTATTTTCCAGATCTTGGGCACTTGCCCAGTGGAGAGTGACAGATTGAAAATGAGTTGGAGGGGGTGTGTGATCTCCTTTAAGGCAGATTTGAGGAGCTTCATATCCAGGTTGACAGGTCCAATTCATGTTGACATTTTTATTCAGGCTAGATATTTGCATGCATCAGCCCAAGTTAGCTTCTTAAGGAAGAATTTTGGGTGTGAAGCACAGGCTGGAGTGCTATAGGCTTCAGCAGGGTAGGTGGTGGATGGGGGAATGTAGGTGAATAGGTCACTAAATGTTTTGTTAAATGTATTCACTATGTTCACATCTCCCTCAATCGTAGACCTGTCAGTTTGGATGGAGTGAGGAAGAGGTTTTCTTGTATTGCCAAGAATGTCATTAATTCCACTCCATAGAAGTTTTGGCTGGTTGAGGAAGGTAAATTGTTTGTTTTTATGATAATTAGCCTTGGCTGCTTTGACTTGAGTTGTTATATTATTTCTGAGCTCTTTATATTTTTGGAGGAGGCAGATGTGACCAAACGCTTAGAACTGTGTCCAGATTCTGTCTCGTTCTCTGCTTAGTGCCATAAAATTTGAGGTTAACCATGGCTGGGATGTGCCTTTTTTGATTAGTGTCTTATATGGAGTAGCAAGGTTGCACACTTCATTGAATTGCCTGCTGAAGTACTCCAGGGCAGCATCCGCATCCTGAGTCTGCAGCAGGAAAGACCAGTCCATCTGTTGTAGCAGTGCGCAAAGTTGGGGGAACCTACGCATAAGAAACACTCTGGCCCAAGTGTGGAAAGGTGCAGCTGGAAGTGTTTTTACTGACCATCTACACACGACAGGAGAGTGGTCACTCAGAAAATCAGGTGGTACTTCAGAGGAGAGGATCCTGTCAAGGTGGCTGACCAGCGCCCAGTCTAGAAGCGTGGCAGATCCAGTTTTGTAGTTGACCCTGGAGAGGGAGGATATAACTTGTGTTAGGTAGAGGTTGGCTATTTTGTTAGAGCAGCATTTATTGTTACCTGCTAGTCAATTACAGTTAAAGTCCCCAAGTATGATTTTTTTCTTGGTGAGGGTTTAATGCAGTTGTGGTGTTGATGAAGCTGTCAGGCCCTGGCCAACACTATTGAGGAGAATATAGGCCACAATCATGTTTATGTTTTTCTTACTCATAGCACCTTGAGATGAGGTCAATGGCTATGCATTCCAGGTCTGTAGACACTGGACCTGTAGTGAGTGCAGTGGCTTTAAGTGAGACTTGGTGAACAGTAGGCAACCACTTTTTGTGTTCCTATCTCTTCTAAACATGGTGTAGGAGTCTAGGTTGACTTTATTATCAGTGATTTTGGGGTGAGCCAGAATTTGTAACTGCCACAGTGTCAAACTTGGAATTGGATACCCACAGCTTAAACTCATCAATCTTGGGCATAAGACCCCAATGTTAACATGAGAGCCACTTCCAGGTATCTCCTGTGGGAGCTTTGTGGGAGTGGGGTGGGGGAGAGCAGGGCTGAGGTTAGGATGAATATTACCTCCAAGGATTAAGAGGAGCAGTATGACCTGCCACACCACTAAGTGGTATTTAGAAATCATCTGGGAGCACACTTTTTGCACTTATGCAAGTGCCCTTGGTTCCCAGTCAGAAGAAGGAGATTTTGCAGCAGGGAACATGATCTACTTGGGCAGTTAGGGGGTAGGTGAAGGATGGTAAATAACTGAGGGTGGGAGGGTGCTGGTTCCAAGGGGGGGGGAACAGGTTATGCCCATGGGGCGGACTAATTAGAGTGACAGGGCATTACAGAATTGACACTAGAAAGCAGGCCAGTTAATGTTAGAATTTTGAGGGCTGAAGTTGGCAGGCAGGGTGTGCTCATGTTGAGCACTCACTTACAGGGGGACTAAATGGGAATTTTTTTGTAAGGGGAGGGTTATATCAGGGAGGAGGTGATGGAGTACACTGAAATTAAAGTAACACTGAAAATATAAAGGGGAGCTTCAGAGTCAATTTCAGAGGGAGAAGTTCAAAATATTAAGGAGGAAAAATATTAAAGGCACTTAGGGCACTAATGCAGAACCGGAAGAGACTGAACAGGTATAGATCAAATACTGTAGGTGAGTCAGAAACAAGTTCAGAATGCAGGAATTAATTGATAATGAGCTGAACCACACAGTAACTGATCAGAGATAAGTCCAAGTCATCCAGGAAGAGATCATGTGGAGGGAGGGATGACAGCATGGAGGGGAAGTGATCATTGTACTGGTAAATGAAAGAAATGAAGACTAAGCAGCTTAGGTCAGTGATTCAATTTCGAGTGAGTAAGTGGCAAACCAGCACACAGTTAGGCAGATACCATGTGAATGAGCATTTAAAAGCAGCTATTAATTGGTATGCTTAATTAAACTGCTGAACGGTGAATAAGGGGAGATGAGCTCGCAAGCTTTGTATGGCAGAGTGAGTTTCTGAAACAGGTGGAGGGAGGGGTGGGACCGTCCTCAGAGATGAGCTTCCACAGTGGCCAACTGATTGAATCTGGCATGAGAAATTGGTAGCAGGTGATTCGAGATGGATAAAAGTGAGGACATAGATCTGGGAGGGAGGGCAGGGGGTGGATGGGTAGGCTAGTCCTCTGCGGTGCCACAATAGTGGCACCACACACACACCACCGGCAGCATGGTTCAGTTACTTGGAATCAGTCCTTCCCTGCAGGCGTGGAGGGGAAGGGAGGGCTAGCTCAGGGGGTTCCCTGCATGACCCAAGGACCATGAAGTGCTGCTGTGGAAGACAGAGGCAGTAGATCAGTGCCTAGAAACTTACATCAGGTAAGCCAGGAGGAACAGCAGTAATGTGAGAGCAAGTGGGGAGGGAACTAAGCAATAGGAGAGATGAGGATGGGGGAGCAGGAGCAGAGAGTGTACACTGAATGCCAGCAGCAGCACAAGCAAGTCAAAAAAAGTGTAAATGAAATGCTGTACAAGTACAAAATCAGCTCAACAGTGAATTATCAGCTCAAACATTAAAAACTCAGTTCTAACAGATACCGTTCTGTGGCAGCACAGATAACTAGCACGGTTCAGTGGCAGCCCAGATTAAATATACTGTTCCAATGGAGTTAATCAGTATTAGGAAGCTGAGAAATGTATTTTAAGCACAGGAAATAAAAGTACACAATAGACTGCCTGCCAGTAAGACGTCCCTCTACATTTCTATCAGTGGGGGGTTGCTGACAGAATATCAAAGGTCCCATGCCAGTCTGGGTGCAGATGCAGCTGTAAGAGGAGTAAAGATGGTGCTAGATGCCACTGGCAGCATGGTTCAGTTACCTGGAATCAGTCTGTTCCTGCCAGTGGGGAGGGAAGGGCTAGCTCCGGGGTGCCCTGCATGACCCACGGACCATGGAGTGCTACTGGAATCAGTCCGTTCCTGTGAGTGGGGAGGGGAGGACTAGCTCAGGGGTGCCCTGCATGACCCACGGACCACGGAGTGTCTATATCCATAACATTCTGCAGCCTTATTACCTCCACAGAGGTAGACAGTTCCTCCCAAGATACAGATGAAACTGCTTAATAGGTCTGGTCCTGTGGATAGCGATTCTTCCCTATTAAACAGCCGTTCCTATTATCAGAAGGTGATACTCAGCTATGAGGAATAAAAAGAAGACTGGAGTTGTATGCTTCACAAGACAGGTTTATTTATCACAATCTTTTTACAGCATGTATAATAACCTTTTTTCATCCCCAAAAATACAAAAACTGGTAATCTGCTACTGTATCAACAGTGCTAAACACCAAAAATAAACAAAAATCAAAGAGCTCAAGTAAAAACTAATGTATTAAACTGCTACTGTACTGACAGTGCTAAACAGAACAGTGCTTATTTGAAAAAATGGAGTGCTTATTTGAAAATGACTGATTTTTTTTACCACTTTGCTTTGGAACAGATCTTACTTGCCAGTACTGCCTCTAAGCTCTGTAGCTTACTCCACTCACTGCATTGTTTTTGAGTGCACCATGACATCAGGGACTGTAGATGAATGAGGGCTTCTTTATTCCATTCCTCCAAAACCATGGACTGGCTTAATCAAAGTCTTAATTCAGGGACTTCCAGTTGAGCTCTCAACAAGATGGCAGCTTAATTTAAAAGCTCTGAGCTCCCCTTGTATATTTTCCACTATACAATATAACAGATTTAGTGTTACTACAAAGATAAAACACAGAGCAGAGAAAATAAGTCTGATACTTGATTAAACGATGCAGAAAATTCTTACTGAGTGTCTCAATATGCAGGAGGAGTCCAAAATATCTGCTGGAGAGGTATTGGAGACTGATCATTCCTTAGCCTCCACAAATCATCCAGAACATGCCCTGACACTGAGCTCTAAACCACCTAAAAATAAGCGGGTGAAACTGGACATATATATAAAGAGTTACTCTCCTTCTATACAGAGGTAAAAGATTTATACTCAGAACTCCGCAGAGACATGGTTGCTTTGGAGCAAAGAACCGATGATTCAGAACACCAAATCACCGCAGTGGAAAACAGGGTTGATGAACTGGAGACCACGGTCCAAGCCCTACAAAATCAATGCAATCAGTTGCAGGCCATCAAGAAGATGCAGAAAACCATGCATGACGGACGAATATCAGAATATACTTCATACTGGAGGGTTCAGAAAATCAAAATATCATGAATTTTGTAACAACACTACTCCGCACGACCTTGGAATTACCAGTAGATATGCATTTTGATATGGAGCGGTACATCGCACTTTGGGCCCGCGAACTACTGATCCAAGTGCCAGGCCTCAATCTATCATGGCACGGTTCCTCAGTTATGCTATTAAAGAAAAGATTTTAATGTTCGCATTGCATAGACAAAAAGTCTATTACGGACAACCACATATTTACATTGATAATGACGATGCCCCCCAAACAATGCGGGATAGAAGTGCCTATGCTGATATTTTACCACAATTGAAAGAAAAACGCTTTAAATTCACTACCTCTTATCTATCAAGATTAGTAGTGCAGTTCCCATCTGGCCACAAGGAATTTGGCACTGTGGAGGAGGTGAGGGAAGAGTTGGCAAAATATGGCCTACAATTTAAAGACAAAACTCAGCAGAAGGCACCAATTGAGAACAGACCTTCTCGATGGCAGATGGTCCCAACCAGCAGAAACCCTCGAAGTGTAGCTGTCTCACTACCGATGCCGATCTCCACTCATCTAGCAGCCTTTCGACACCCAGCTCGTGGGAGAACCTGAAGGCCACAGGAGAAGCTTGATTTTTTTGGATCCTAATAAGTGAGCTGTTAGTGGTGAGTGGACTTTGCACCGAGGCTTTGCATTGCCAGAGTTTTGCTTAGTTTTCAGCGGGGGCCATGAGAAGAGCCCAAGGACTGCATATACATTAAGACTTGGCTCGATATTGTCGGCTCCTTCCTAACAGGAAAGTATTTTGTTTTGCTTGAAGCTCTTCCTAAAATCCATAGTTAGAATTTCATTTTGAAAGCCCATTAATCAGCTAAAATTTTTAATTTTTTTCTGGAATTTATTTATTTATTTATTGAGATGTTTCACCAGGAAGGCACACTGAACAACAAGTCACTCATCTCCTGGTGCAACCTGGGGGGAAGGGGTACAACAGGAATGAGACATTAAACATTCAAGTTACAAGATCAACATTAATATACAGTTGTAAGGTAGGTGTTACAGTGTTACAACAGTGTTGCGCACACTAGGTAGAAAGCATGGACAATAAGAAGTGCCTGGTTAATAATTAAACAAGTACTTACGTGAAAGAAAAGGGGGAAAGGGAGGGGTGCGGGGAGGAAGAAGAGTCATGTCCCTGGAAACCCCTTCAGGATGTGAGGAACCCTGCAAGGAGACTGGCGGGACCAGAGAGAATGGTATAAGGCAGAGTCCCAGAGAGACCCCTTCAGGATGTGGGGAACCCTGCAAGGGGGCTGTGGGCTATACAGAAAGGAAGATAAGGCTGTTGGGATTTAAAGAGGGAGGAGAGAGAAGGAGGAGGAGGAGGTGTGACTTAATGCTAGGAAGGGGACTAGAACCTAACCCAAAAGAGGACCCTACAGGAAGTGGGGTACCCTGCAAGGGGGGTTGGGGAAGGTCAGTAGATAGGGATTAAGAGAGTGATAGGAGAGGGAGGGAGAGGGAATTGAACCTTTGAGGGGAAGAGAATTTGCACATTTGGAGGGGATGGGGCCTAATCAATAGTCCATCAAGATGCATTGGACCCTGCTAGTAGTCATGGAAAGCCAAGATGGTGGCTAGATAGAATAAGGGAGATATACTTAGGCTCACCTGGACCCCTTCAGGATACTGAGAACAGTGCAAGGGGACTGCATTGGCCAGAGAGAAAGGTAGATGAAGGAGGGGAAGGAGAGGACACAAGACTAGGTGCAGTAGGACCCCCTCAGGATGCTGAAAACCCTGCAAGGGGGACTGCAAAGACTAGGGAGAAAGGTAGATGGGGGAGGGGAAGAAGACATGACAAGTCCTGGCCCAGTAGAACCTCTTCAGGATGCTGATAACCCTGCAAGGGGACTGCGAAAACTAGGGAGAAACGGTAGAATGGGGGAAGGGAAGGAGAGGAGACATGCCTAGGTGCAGTAGGTCCCCTTCAGGATGCTGAAACCCTGTAAGGGGACTTCAAAGGCTAGGGGGACAGGTAGATGAGGGAGGGGGAAGGAGAAGAGACAAGTCTAGATGCAGTAGGACCCCCTTCAGGATGCTAAGAACCCTGCAAGAGGACTGCAAGTCTAGGTAGATAGGAGGGATGGTGGGGAAAGGGAGTAGATGAGAGATACAAGCCTCTTGGGGGGTAGGAAAGGGACCCATTGAGAGCATTTGGGGTCCTTTACATTCTGTGAGAGATCAAGGGAGGCCAGTAAGGTGGAGCAATTTGGGGGAAGGGGAGGAGAGCTAGAAATTTGGGGGTGAGGGAATTATTGGTAACTGACTGAACCTTCAGAGGAACTAAGAGCAGTGACATTAACTGTTTAACCTATAACATCACTTTATCATTTTGAACTGGACAATACCATATTATTAACTTAATGAAAATATATGAGAGTTTAGACACAAAGTGACCTGTATATGGTGCTTCTTGGAACAATAAGAAAACTGAATGACAGTCTTTGAAAGAACATACTCTCCTTTGCACTGTTACTTTTCTTTTTATGTTTCCTCTGCTCTTAGGACCCATCCGCTTTCACCGCCTGACCACCTTCCCCCACCCTCCCCGTAGTACTCCTGGGTCCCTCCCTTTTAATTACCCAAAACATGGACTTGGCTTCTCTCAAGCTTTCACATCCTACCGGTCCTGGCTGCTTCCCACTCTCAGCCCCTGCTTCTCTTTACTCATTTCCCCTTCCCTCCTTCCTTCCCTTCGTATTTTGTTTAATCTTCCTGCTTATCCCCTTGAGGGACCGGGGTGAACCTAACTGAGCCAGTCCTTTCCAGCAATACCATTGTTTGTCTAATTTTATGCACCTCAATTGCTCTTTGACCTTTTTTGGACACATTGGTTAGTTTTTTTAAAAGACTGGCATCTGCCAGCAACATCATTTGTTGCCCAGTTCTCCAATGCACTTGTGTTGTACAAATTTGACTGACTGTATAATGTTCCTTGTATTGTATCCTGCACTTATACTTGCACCTGTGTCTACACATGCCTTTCGCTGCTATGTCCCTGCATTGTATCTTTTGCCGTTCATTGGGTGTACTCTCCTTTTGTGTGATAAACCCCAGGTCCACCTCAAAAATGAGCTTGCTCAATGGTGCCCACCAGGTTAAATAAAGATTTTGAATGATTGATTGATTGATTTATTATTCACTCCTTTTAAATAACAGGTTGGTGAGCAAACAAATTTGGTAAGGGGATAAAATGGAAGCATGAACAAATGCTAGACTGAGGTTTTTTTAAACGAGGAGATAGCTCTTACTCGAGCAGGTCCATGATCTCAAGGGGGACATTTTTTATTTAAGATGAGACCTACTGAAATGGTTGACAGACCTGGAGTATGCTGAGGTTATATTGAGAACAGAAATGGGGGTTATGAAGTTTAATAGCTCTCAGGTCTCTTTGACCATGGAACAATAAAACTAAATAAAGTACAGTATGTACTATAACACAGATATGACTTGAGGGGAGCAGACAGCTGTGTTTGAGAAGTAGCTCAGTTTTATTATATTTTGGGAGCCAAAAATGGTATTCTTTGAATGATGTATTTGATTTTGTTTTAATATGGCTCTGCTTTTTCATTATTATTAGGGGACACTATAACCCCCTGGAGGCCCGGGAGCAATGTGCCTCTGGTTTTCCTCCAGTACTTCCTGAAGAAGGGCAGGAAGCACACGAGGAGAGAAAAGTTTGGATCTCCCCTGGTATGGAAGTCACGGATTCATTGCCCATACTCTATCTAACATGGCAACTAGATCAATTAAGTATTCAGACAATATGGGTGGTGATCAAGTACGTACATTATTACGGGGGTCATGGCTGGTTTATCACCCTCTGTCCTTTGATTATAGCCCAGTTGGCTACTACATTTTTGGATGTTACTATAACTTCACAGCAGAAAGTAAAAATTAGCTGTTACTTTAGTAAACTGCAAATTAAGGTGCAGCAGCTGCACATTTTTACACATTTAGTAAACAGAAATGGTGTATATTCCAACTTGGTAATGATAGATGGATGAAGAGGAGGGAATAGACTACAGATTAGAATAGAAAAGAGAATAAAGTGGACACAGGCTGACAAGGGGAGCATACTATTAAATGCAGAGTCTTGTGGGGGGAACAGCAGAGATCCTCTTGGTATATACACAGTGAGACCCTTGATAAAATAATGTAATAATGGTGGTTTCAGTGATACGTTTTCTGTCTCTGAATATCAATGGGCTTAAAAACCCCATTAAGAGGTCCTGGCTTTTCCAATATTTCAAAAAACAGTGCAGCGTGCTGATATTTCTTCAAGAAACCCACTTAACTGAGGGAGAACATCAGAAGCTGTCTGGGGGGGGGGGCGCGATATCGGGTAGTCTCATCCTCATATCCAAGGGGCAGACGCAGGGGCATGGCCATTCTGATTCAGTGACTCCATTCCAGGTAGAAACATAATATGTGGATTCAAGTGGATGTTATGTAATCCTAACAGGCCTTTTATATGGTAAACAAGCCACATTAGTAAATGTTTACTTTCCCCCAAGTGTCTTTCTGGCTTTCCTGTTGTTTTTTAATAAGTTGATAGACAAGCTGCAAGGCTGCTTAATAATGGGAGGTGACCTAAACCTGACCGTGTCACCACAGTTAGACACTTCCACACTGGCAGCACATTGTCTAGCCACAGCCCAGAAATATTTTCATACACAACAAATGTTTTTGGGAATAACGGATGTGTGGCATTATTTTTTTCTGACTGCGAGGGCACACATTTCTTATTTCTTTATCTCAAAAGAGCATACAGACTGATTACATGATATTACAGTTTGTCCTCGATTTCTGTCAGACCATTCCCATTGCTATTAAAACTAGACTTGAATCTGCCAAGGCAGACCTCGGGTTGGCATTTCAATACCTCATTCCTAAGGGATGAGGAATTTAAAAAAACTTTTAATATTAAACTTTCACAAATTCTAAATGAAAACACAACTCCAGAGTTTACTTCCAGTATACTATGGGATACATTAAAAGCAGTTATCCATGGTGAACTGATAGCATATGCATCACATAAAAAAAAAACCAAGAGTGGTAGCATATAAAAAGTTACAAATGGAACTACACGAACTCCAACAGAATATGGTGGATAATACCCTGTGGGCCGCAATAAGATATGTCAGATAACAGCAGCACTAGAGAAAATCCTAGATGAGAAGATACAACAGGTCCTCTTTTATCTTTAAAATACAGATATGAGGAGGGTCCCAAAGGAGCTAGAAATTTAAGCCCAACACCTTCGTGGCCATAGGACTGCCACATGTATCTCGCAGCTAAATTCTTTTCAACAGGGCTTTATAGCTAGGACAACATTAGAGATAATGGAGATTTTTTGGAGTTATTATTCCCAGCTGTATCTGGCATCCTCACCAGTACCAGATTTCCAGATGGAGAGATTTTGTGCTCAGATATCACTTCCTACCATACCCCAGAGTTACTCAGAAAGTCGGTTGGCTCCAATCACAGCAGAGGAGTTGAAGTCAGCACTTTCTAGAAGTAAAACGTTGAAAACATCTGGGCTGCACCTTGACTCAGCCTTCTCTGTAGAGACCCACGTCTCCTTGCTAGCTAAAACTATCAACCAGAAGTTAGGTCTATTATACCATCTCCGCCCCTTTTTATCTGCCACCTCCTGCCAGAAAATTGCTTCCATATCCCTCCTCCCTATACTTTTCTATGGCGCACCTCTATTTCTCTCTGCTCAACCCTCATCCATTGCTCGGCTCCAACAACTCTATTATAAGATCGGGAACTTTGCCTTAGGGGCTGATCCTTGAAAACACCACTGTGACATTATGACTACCCTACATTGGCTGGATTATGACTCAAGGCTACAGTACCTCACTTTATGCTTAGTTTACAAACTAGTGAATCTTTTCAATCCACCTTGTCTAAGGAGAATTGTCTATTGCAAAGAAGTTGTACATCCACTCAGGTCTTCTACATTACTTATTCTAGTAGCCTGGAAACCTCACCGTCCTGCTGGGAGGCGATCTTTCGCCTACTCTGCCACCACAGCCTGGAATGCTCTACTGCCTCATCTTCTCTCTTGCTCTTCCCTATCACTATTCAAAAAATTGCTTGTTACTCACCTGCTCAAACCTCCATCCTGCATTTGTTTTCACTAACCCCTGCCCTCCATGTACCCTATTTACTCTCAAATAATAATCTCAGGAGCAGTCTTCAAAGCATGGTTTCTCTCTGCTGTATTACGTACACACTAATCCTACTATTTTTTTATATCCTGCAGAAATCTCAATTGACTTTACTACATTGAACTTTTGTAAATATGTATATTTCTCTGTACATTTGTAAATCTCACTATATGCAACTTTATAATTTATGTATTTTATTTAGTCAGTGTTGCAACCTTTGTTACCTTGCTACCACCTTGACTTTATAGTTCACTCACTGCTGTTCAGCTGCCCTCCTCAACTGTGCAGTGATTGATTATCTGCTGCTCATAAAATTTTCTGCTCATTATTTGTATTCCTGTCCTATGTATTGTGTTGTCTTGTCTGCCTGGGTCACCCCTGAAAAAGGGACTGCATGGTCTCAGTGGTCTCACCCAGTTACCAAAATTTAAATAAAGAAATAGATTTGTGACCAGCACAGGTAGAGGATCATTCTCTACCTCAGATGACTCTGTATCTGAGTCATCATCCAAGTGGATTCTTCTGATTGACTTACAGATGTCTGTGTCTGTGAGCTCCCCTTTAGTCGGCAGTTCCTTGTCCATATCGACAAACACCAAGAACTCCTCTGATGTCATGAATTCAGGTGTTTTGATGATGGCTAGCACTGACTGGATTTCAGTAGATGGCTCATTGGGTGCTGTGCTCCTGTCCGCTCCAAAGCTAGCTTTTTTTGAAGCAGTTGCTGATTGTTTGGGCTTTTATGTTGTTCCAGGCTTTGGCAACCATGTAAACTGGTGTAATTGATGTAAAAGCCTCTCTGTAAAAAAAATATTCTCACGTTTTCCATGAGCCCCCCCCCCCACCAACTTCATTTTGTGCCCACTTGACTTGGAGCATCTCTTACTTTAGAAGATGCTTCCTTCCTTCCTGTACTCTGTTAATACCAGTGATGTATCTGTATGTCTCAATCATGCCCCCCCCTTTCTCCAGGGAATATATATTTAACTCCTTTAGCCTTTCCTCACAGGTCGTATCCCACAGACCCTGCACCATTTTAGTTGCCCTCCACTGCACTGCCTGCACACTGTCTATGTTCTTTCTCAGATGGGGCCTCCAGAACTGGACACAGTATTCCAGGTGTGTCTCATGAGTGTCTTATACAGGGGCAAGATGACATCCCTCTTTCTACTTGTGATACCCCCTCCCTGTACATCCAAGCATCTGGCTAGCCTTTCCAGTTGCCTTATCACACTGCCTATTTTCTCTTAGGTCCTCTGAGATGATAACTCCCAGGTCCCTTTCCTGCTTTGTGACCGTCAGTACCGCCCCACCTAATTCATACTTTTCCCCTGGGTTCTTGTGCCCTATGTGCATGATCCTGCACTTCTTTGCATTGAATCCCAGCTGCTATTCTTCAGACCATTTCTCTAGTATTTTAAGGTCTTCCCTCATTGTTTCAACACCCCCCAGCATATCCACTCTATTACATACCTTTGTATTATCTGTGAAGAGGCATACCTTCCCCTCCAGTCCCTCTGCAATGTCCCCAGTAAAGGCATTGAAGAGGACCGGCCCCAACACTGCCCCTGTAGCACCCTGCTCTTCACCTCTCCCTCTCCAGAATACTCCCTGTTTACCACAACCCTCTGACTCCTGCCATTCAGCCAGTTCTCCACCCACAAAACTATTTTAGGATCCGCACCTGGGCTGCGCAGTTTGTTAATCAGCCTTCTATGAGGGAATGGTGTCAAAGGCCTTTATGAAGTCCAGATAGGCCACATCCATTGCACCTCCCTGGTCCTCTACCTTGGTTACACGGTAATGCCATAGATGAGTACAATGAGTTAGTGCAAAACACAGTGTTTATCCTAAAGACAGTAAAAGTTACGGTTAGATGTATAAGTAAATAAATGCCATATAAGGCAGTGTGTGTGTGTTATTAGGGGAAGACCAGCACTCCGGCAGAAATAAATGTCAAAGTCACAAAATACTTTTACAATTATATTATGGCAATAGGGAACTGTTGACCAAAATCTTATATACCTGTGGTTTGAAAATCATGCTATACCCTTGTGACATTTCAAATACATTTAAAGCTATATGCCTGAATTCTTGAAATGTTTTAATTTTTAATTTTTAATTTTTTCAACCCCACTTTGGAAGCTCATTGGTTATAAATTCGAACCAGGGATCTATTTTGAGTGGGCTCATCTGAGCAGGATGGTCTGAATCATTGGAAGGATACAATCATGCATTATTAGCACAAACATTTTCATGGCATTTTTATTATATTTACTTCTGTAATTTGTTTTATTCAAACTACTATTATTGGACTTACAAATAGTGCTTGGGGCTTTAATCTCCATGTTGCACTGGAATTATATAATACAATAAAATAATCTTAACTGTTTTATCAAATTTGGTTAGGATAAAATATTAAAAATTGAAAATGTGTTTAATTGTTATTCATTCATAATGCCATCTTTATGCAAGCCGGCTTTGTGCATCAAAAAATAAACAATTTGAGTTTTTTTTCAAGTAGTGAGGAATAATAATAATGTATTAAAATGGACACCTGTGTAGTGAGTATTAGAGGTCTTAGCCATCTCAGTAGCTATTAAATATAATTTAATGTAAAATAACAATAATGCTTATGCAATAGTTTCATGCTGTTTGACAACAGTCATTTTTTGACAAATCACATTTGAGCACTTGTTTTGTTCACTGTATTAGCACTATGTACTTCACTGATATTTCAAGAATTCAGACATATATCTTTAAATGAACCTGAAACTTCACAAGTGTATCACATAATTTTCAAACCATAGGTATATAAGGTATGTTCACCTGATGCCTTTTAGAGCAGCCTCCTGATAAGACCCAGAACAGGATCAAAGAGCTGGGGCTAGATTTTAGTCGACAGTTCCCTGTTGCCACAATATAATTTTAAAAGTATTTTGTGACTTTGACATTTATTTCTGCTGGAGTGCTGGTCTTCTGCTAATATATTTTGATTGGGGTAGCCACCCTTTCTCAGCACCACCCTCGATCCAAAAGCACGACTTTGTCCTGATTCAGTGTATGTGTGTTCACTGCCATGTTATACTGGAATATATATATATATATATATATATATATATATATATATATATATATGCATATATGTGTATACATATTAGTCAGTGTATGTATATATCACAACAATTAGAAAGTGCAGTTAGGTGGCTTAGTGGTTAGTGCAAAAATTGCTTGTCTACATTCCCCCACTATCTAGATCAGTTTCAGCCTTATGCATATCATTGCTAATTTAAATAAGGTGTCTAGTGGCAACCCCCCACCCTCCAATGTTCCTCAGAGCCTGAAAAGAATAAAACAGTCCCTCACTATCTTTTTTTAGTCTGTAAAAATGTGTGTAGACAATGCACAGTGGTTAGTGCAAAAAGTGCTAGTTTACACATTTTTCACTGGCCATAATATCATTATTTTGCAGCCGTATTGGCTCTTCCTAGACTTTGTTCATAAGGGGACCTGACAGCCTTGCATCTCTGCTGACAGCAGAGTTGAACCAAAGAAGCAGGGCATCCTTGACCTCAGAATCCTTCCCTTCACATTTTCTTTTTCACTTGAGATTGGATTTTGCCTAATGCTCTGCCAGAATTCTGTCTCTAGTCTGGCCAATTCTATCAGCCTGACTTTTCAAAATCCCAAACTGTTTAGCAATGACAGAAAGGGATATTTTGAGCACTTGTAAAGCTTCCAGGATCTTCTCTCTCTGTGAGAGTGATAGTTCGTTCCATTTGCTGGCCATTTTCCAGTCTTAGCAGAACTGTAAAGCTGAGACATGCAGTTGCACCAGCTGATATACAGTATCAGAGCATTTATGGAGTATCCCCCAAATATCCCAATTAACCAGAATTGACATCCTGCCTATCTGTGTACAGGTGTTATTGACTTTAATTACACAGAAATCAATTCCTAGGGAAATGTCCCACTTAAGCAAATGTCCCTATTTACCACATCCCATTTAAAAGTGGCTTGTGCTGTATTGCTTTTTGCAGAGAGAATATCTGCATCACCTTTACGGGGTTGTTGTCATAACTGAACCATTTCTTACTGTATGCAATAGCCTGAACATAAAAGGCACTCAAGTCTTTTGTAACTCTCTAACATTTTTTTACACAAAGAAATACTGCACACTGAAAGTTTGGCAATGACTGGAATGCTGAAGGAATGCTGAACGCTGAAAACACATGAGGTAACTTGTGGTCCTCAGCAGTGAGTAAAAAACTATTTGCCTTACATTTGTACTTACTCTTGAGAATGAGTCTAAGGTTTATTTAAGCAAAAATCAAGAGTGCTATGTGTTACCAAAATTATTGACAAGCTAAAAACAAACTGCCTGGTGACCATGCAACTTAAAACATAGAAACATAGAAATATAGAATTTGACAGAAGATAAGGACCGCTTGGCCCACCCAGTCTGCCCATTTCCCTACCTGATGGATAAGCTGCAGATCCTAGTTAACCAGCAGCCTACTTCTTCCTACCCACATGAATGAATCCAGATTGCACAAGCTAAGCCAAACTCTGTTACATGCTACATGCTGCATGCTATATGTTACATTCTACATGCAATATTATACATATGAGTGAAAACATAGTTTGCAGATACTAAGGATATATTGTCTATCTGTCTGACTAGACTGTTGATTTCAAGCTACTGTTCATTAAATCTGGCAGCACTGATTTCTTTATTTTAGAGGGACTATGTCACAAAGTACAAGTAGTGAAACTATCAATGAGAATGCAAACCTTCCAATAGCATTCTCTTTCTCCTGCTTTGAGAACCCAGAGGAATCGACTAAATACCGATTAGATTTCACACAAAAAAAAAACTGGAGTAAACATTAATTTGCAAACAGACCAGGACACTCAACTAAAGGAGTTATTTAACAAGTTTGAGAAATTAAAATTTAAGGAAGTGAATATTTTCTACAATAAACAGTCTTTAAGTGACTGCAAATCAAAAGAGTGGGTACCATGTGGTTTACGTACTGACACAGCACCCACAGGTGGATTTCTTAATGATACTTATCAACAGAGATAGGACACAGCATTAGCAACTTGCTCAAATGAAATGGCAAAAATCTTAATTGACCAAGATGAGGAAACATATACAAATGTGGTGCAGGATCTAAATGCAACACAGGAGGAACTTTCAAAACTAAAACATCATCCCAACTTTAAGAGTTTTGAGCTGAATTTACAGAAGAAACTGGTAAACATGAAAAGGAACTAGTGGCACGAAAGCAGATGAAACTAAACAGAGACTCTAATGACTATGCATTAAACCAAGTATTCAAGTGGCAAAGACCTGAAGAACAAAACACCAAAGGGAGAACAAGATCACTTTCTAGTTCAAGAGGATACAACAACATATCTAAAAATAGATCTAGATCACAAAAGAGACAGACAAATAAAACTAACACCAGTAGGAATTAGCAAACGGAGAGGCAAGTGTCTTTTTCCGACAATATAACAACCGCCTCACAGCCCCCACACATACACACACACACACACACACACACACACACACACAAAAGAAACCTAAAACATGGTGCAGTAGGCATGGAAGAGGCAAATACAAGCAAAACATTACTGGAGAACCTGGGGAGCAGAACACAGAAATAGTAAATCTATCTGATTTTGTATTAACATAGTCTCAGGAAAAAACTTATTAGAAAAGGTTTATCCTTAAACCAGATTCAAAAGTTAATGAATTCGAGACATCTGTGGATATCAAAAATTTTTTCTGAAAATTACATTTAAAGAACTATTTCTGTAAAAAAAAACACAATGGGGTTCAGTAGCACACATTCTGTTTCTACTTTTGAGGATGATGTCCAGTTATTATTGGACTTACAGTAGCCCCAGAATCAGAAATGTTGTCACAAGAAATTAGTGACCCAACAACCAGTTCAATATCTGATCTGATTATGAATGGAGACAGTATTGATCATTCAATTCCACAAAATTTTCCAAGAGCAACTAGTTTCAAAGCACAATCAAGGTTTAATCCTTCACCTGTCAACAGTGCAGCCTTGGTAAATGTTTAAAGTTTGGTACAGAGAGATCTAAGTGTACTGTTTTCTACAAAATTGAAATATCATACTTTTAATTTAACATCAGAAGAATTAACAGCATTACATGAACTTAAACAGAACAATTCCATTGAGATCAAGGAGGCAGATGAAGGTGGTAAGATTGTCATTTTGAACAATACACAATATGAAAAGGAAATTCAAACACAATTAAGGGACACTACAAGATACATGAGATTGCAGCAGGACCCGACAAAGGCTTTCAAATGTCGCATTGACACTTTCTTACAAGATGCACTTCTCTCTGTTTATATTACCAAATCAGAATTTAAATATATGCAACTTTACTATCCAACTATACCAACTATATATGTGTTGCCCAAAATTCACAAGGACCAGACAAACCCACCCAGAAGACCCATAGTTTCAGGCTCAAATACACAAGTGATCCAAGTGCTATTACCTTTTTGGATCTCACTTTACAGGGCATAAATGGTGCACCAGTACAAAGCATAATTTATAGAAATCCAGTTTCTGGTAATATGCTGTTGCATGCTTCTAGTGCCCATGCACCTCACCTTATAAGGTCAATTTAATTTTATACAGTTTTCCTGTAGTAGAAGAAATTGTATTAATATACTGTACAGGATTACATGCAACAAGCAGTAGAATTGAAAAATCATTTTCTTACAAGGGGTTACTCAGAACAAATTTTGGACGATGCTTTCAAAAAAGCTCGAAATTTGGATAGGCCAAACATGCTAACACCAAAGAATAAAAAAAGCAGTCAGGAGCAATCTGTAACATTAGTTGCTTCCTACAATCATATACTGTATCTAATGAAATCTCATCAATAATAAATAAACATTGGCAAGTTTTAAAAGGGGATCCACTACTGTATAAAGCAGTAGGGGAGGCACCCCGTATCACTTACAGTCGGGGCAAAAACTTAAAAGATGAATTACCATCAAGTTTACTTACAAATGACAAACCAAACATCAGGCCACAGTGGATGCCATCTGCTCCCACTGGGTCATATAGATGTGGAAGATGCAATATATGCTATTGTATACAAAATAAGTTTTTGAACATCCAGTGTTAAGTCAAAGGGTGACCATTAATCAGTTTTATTAACTGTATTACACCCTTTCTCATCTATGTCTTGACTTACCCCTGTGTGAGAATCTACGTAGGCTGCACAATGAGACCCTTAAAAGAGCAGGTCCAGGAGCATGTCCGCTCCATTATCAATGCGGAACTTGATAGCCCTATGGGTCTACACTTTGCAGAAAATCACAACAGCAGCACAGAGGGGTTAAAATTTCTTGGTCTTGAACATGTTCTGGTACACCCCCGGGGAGAGGGGGAGATAGGAAAAATAAACTTTTATAAGAAGAAAAATGGATTTTCACCCTGAGGGCACATTCTGTCCTGGGTCTTAATGGCAACAATATTGATATTTCACCTTATTTATAAAATCAAATCAGACTCCCCTTCTCCATATGATGAATCTGGTGTAAAAGTATACATTTATATAGTAGTAAGCATAAGAACTGAGTGGTCTTGTTTACACTAGGGGCTCAGAAAATGAAGCCTAAATTGAATGTTGTTTTTTGAAGAGAAAGACATAAATTTATATGGGAACAAGCATAAGTTCTGAGTGATTTTGTTTGCATTGGGGTCTCAGAAAATGATGCCTACATTGAATGATGTTATTAGGAAAAACATTAACTATGTGTTGATTTTTTGTGCTCACTATTTAAATTATAATCGCTATATTACTAACTGGTCTTGGTTGCACTTAATATCCTTTCCAACTGATGAACAGGGTGGCAATATATTAATAAAAAATTGTTTTTTTTCCCTAACCCGACAGCTCAAATGGTGACTTAATTGGGTAATATCCTCTAGTTTTTCAATTACAAGAGGTATGAGGCAGGGATGCCCCCTCTCACCCTTCCTGTTCTCTCTGAGCATCGAACCACTGGCTGAGGCACTTCAGGTTATCCCAGACATTAGCGGGATCAAAATAGGGTCAGTAGAAAACTATATTTCTTTCTATGCAGATGACACGCTAATATATCTCCAAAACCCAATGAAAACACTACCAACAGCTTTAACACTTTTAGGGGAATATGGGGGTTTATCTGGTTTCAAGATTAATGAGACCAAATCAGAAATATTATCTATTGGGGCACCATTACCTCCAGAAATTAAGATGCTATCAAGCTTAAAATGGTCCATGAAGGGCTTTAAATATTTAGGAGTTTACATCCCAGCCGATCTCAGTAAGTTGTATCAGACTAATTATTTAAAACTACTTGAAGATATATGGCAGGACTGTGGGAGGTGGTCAGCTCTGCCCTTGTCTATTAAAGGGAGGGCAGAATCAGTGGGAATGAACAGCCTTCCACGCCTGCTGTTTATATTTGATGCAGTTCCAATTTGCCCCCCAAAGACATTCTGGGCTACACTCCAGAAAATAGTATCAAAATGTATCTGGGGAGAGAAAAAACCCAGACTGAAATTGGAATTGCTATGCTTAGAAACATCAAAAGGAAGACTGGGACTCCCAGATATGAGGGCTTATTATAGGGCAGCTCAACTACAATATTAGCTGCACATGGACATAGAGAAAATCATTTGAGTTGGCTACAAATGGAAAGGGACCTCCTGGGGTAGTATAACACAAAGTACTTACTTTTTACTAAATGGGATTTAGCACAAGTCAGAGCCCTCCCCACTTCATGGCTCAAAACATTACCATATACATGGAGGGAAGCTGTCCAGAAGCATAGTTTGGAAGTTGAAATAATGCAACATATGACTATAAGAGCATGTAGAGATTTTACCCGGGGCAGTTAAACCCTACCTATAAGAAATGGGAAAAGAGAGGTCTTAATAAAATTATGCAACTATTTACAGGAGACACCCTAAAAAGTTCGATCCAATTACAGAGGAAGTTCAGTCTGCCACACAAAGACTTCTACTGTTACCTACAGTTCAGACATTACCTTACTTCTGGGGGCAGGAAAGGTCATTTTGGGTTATCCTCCAGCCACCCACTAACAACATTTTTGGTGGACCTGACTCGGGGGGGGGGCAGATGAGATACTTGCTCTCCCAGATCTGCAACATATGCAAGGAAGATTATTCCAAGTATAGAGTATTAGTGCAGCACAGATGGCAACAAAAATGTGATCTCTCCTTAACACCCAAAAAATGGAACATAATTTGGGAACAGGCAAATAAAACCATAGCCTCCCCCACATGTAGAGAATTCTGATAGCAGGTCCTCACTAGATTTTTTAGAACCCCGGTTATAACCAAGCATTTTGCTAAATACCCCACTGACATCTGTTGGAGAGGGTGTAACCAGGTCATACTCACAAGCATATTTTTTGGAATTGCCCCAAAATCCAGAAATTCTGGAAGGAGTTGAGCAGTAATATGAGTAATATACTGCAAACAACTATCCCAGAACAATGCCAAGCCCTCCTGTTAGGAGAGACACCTTCAGGCATAAATAATACAAGTAAAAGATACCTCTTCAACATAATGATTGCTGCTGCCCAAAAGTCTATCACTAAACTATGGCTTACAAATAAATCACTGGGGGTAACCCAATGGATGGTAGGTTGTAAACAGATTAAGGAGATGGAGAAGCTGACAGCCCACCTCCGTTTACAAATGGAAATATTCAAAATCAGATGGCTCCCATACTTCGAATTCCAAAGTAGTCAGGAGGGGGGTAACACTTATAAATATTCTGGCTAGAGAAACTTTGAATTAAAGAACAAAATAAGACAACTAACTAGAGAGGAGGGGAAACTCAGGGTTAGGAATACAAAGAACCAAAATCAACTAAGTCCCAAGAATTGATTGTTGTTCCTTACCCACACTCAAATATGGTCTATGACACATAGTCCTGTTACCCTAAGCCAACTTAATCTATATTACCCAATTACAGATTTTTTACCTTGTGCTCCGAGGGGAGGGATAAAGGGGAAGGGGGCTGGGAACTGCAGAGTTAACTTGTTGATATTATATCATTTTAGTTTACTTTGTTGTCATGTCAATTGCATAAATGTAATTTTAATTATGTGTCAATTGATTCAAAATAAAAATTACAATTTCAAAAAAAATAAAACTGGGGATTTTACCCTAAAAATAGTAATTTATGGCGCGTACATTAGCAGCCATAAGGGAGTTTTTCTTCTCCTTCCTCCCCGGCCCTACATTCCCCTTCCCAACCTTTCCTCCATCTTCTCCTTCTCCCCTTCCATCCCCCTAAACTCCTAATCCCCCAACCCCCTCCCCTTTTTTCTTCCCTCCTCCCCCCTCCCATCTTTCTTTCATTCTTCCTTAATCTTTTCTGTATTGACCACCATCATCTGTTTTGGAAGGGATGATTTAGAGTCTATGAAATAAGTAAGTCTGAATAATTAAAACATGTAAAACATATGATATGTTTAAATGATGTACAATAGTTAACAATTATTCTGTAGACTCTTAATCTTTTATTTAATTTAGACTACACTTTAAGGTTTTTTATAATGTATTAGGCAAATTGGTGTTTTGTATTTTTTGTATGGCACTTTAATATGGAGTTTGTAGTATGCACTGGTAAATTGCACATGGTCACTTTAAATGTTGAATTTAACTATAGATAGCCTATGGCCAAAACTTCACCTCCTGAGGAAGTGTCACGTGTTAGACACAAAGTGTCGAGGTTGAGAGAGTGCTCCCCTGGGCTCTCAAATTAAGACACCGGCATATATCCTGTGAGTTTTCTTGTATTTCTTATATTTTTTGCAAAGAAGGACTTTTTGGAGTGCTTGGTAATGTTTTGTTGCTCTCTCTAACATTGCAGGGACACTTTTTAACAGCAGAATTGACTTTAAACCCCCCCAGAAAATGTCCTCAAGCCTTGTCTCAATTTTAGTGTAGAGATGTGCATGACGTTATATACCTCTGGAGCAGTCAATAAATTGCTTTCATGCTGGGCAATGGACCTGTGGAAAGGGAGGATGGGGTGGTACCTGAGGACTGGAGGAGGGCAGATGTGATTCCTCTTCACAAAAGTGGGAGCAGGACAGAGGCAGGAAACTACAGACCAGTTAGTTTGACCTCAGTAGTAGGGAAAATGATGGAATCACTTCTGAAGGAAAGAATTGTTGAGTACCTAGAGGCCAGTGGGGCACAGGACCCAAGGCAGCATGGATTCATGATGGGAAGGTCGTGTCAGATGAATCTAATAGATTTCTTTGACTGGGTGACCAAAGTAGTAGACCAGGGAGGGGCTGTGGGCATGGCCTACCTAGATTTTAGCAAGGCATTTGATACAGTCCCACACAAATGATTAATACACAAGTTAGCCAGCCTTGGACTGGGTCCCAAGGTGGTAGCCTGGATAAAAAATTGGCTAGACAACAGGACGCAAAGGGTAATAGTAAATGGAGTACACAGTGAAGAAAGGAGGGTAACTAGCAGGTTACCGCAGGGTTCAGTACTGGGACCGGTCCTTTTTAATGTCTTTATAAGTGACATTGCAGAGGAACTGGAAGGAAAAGTATGTCTCGTTGCAGATGACACAAAGATCTGCAACAGGGTTGATACACAAGATGGAGTGGAAAGGATGAGAATGGACTTGGCAAGGTTGGAGGAATGGTCAAATGTATGGCAGCTCAGATTCAATGCAAAGAAGTGCAAGGTAATGCACATGGGAAACAAAACCCGGGAAGCATACACAATGGGGGTGAGATACTGACAACAGTAAAATGGAAGGGACCTGGGGTAATTATATCAGATGACCTAAAGGTGGGCAAGCAATGTGAGAAGGCAGTAAGGAAGGCTGAGGGGATACTAGGATGCATAGGAAGAGGCATCAATAGTAGAAAACAGGAAGTTGTTATCCCTCTGTACCGACAGTTGGTGAGACCCCATCTGGAGTACTGTGTGCAGTTCTGGAGACCCCATCTCCACAAAGACATAGACAGAGTGGAGGCTGTCCAGAGGAGGGCAACCAAAATGGTGCAGGGTCTGCACCAGAAGACATACGAAGAAAGACTAAAGGAGCTTAATATGTATACCCTTGAGGAAAGAAGGGAGAGAGGGGACATGATAGAAACTTTCAAGTACCTCAAGGGAATTAACAAAGTCCAAGAGGATAGCATCTTCCAGAAAAAGAGATGTGCAAGAACAAGGGGGCCCAATTTGAAGATTGAGGGGTGACAGCTCAGAGGTAATGTGAGGAAGTATTTTTTCACTGAGAGGGTTGTGGTTGCATGCAACAGCCTCCCTGAGGGGGTCGTGGAGTCAAGAACAGTAGGGGACTTCAAGAATGCATGGGACAGGCATAAGGCAGTCCTAGTGGGGGGTAGGAGGAAGTAAGCTGTTGGTTAACTAGGATCTGCAGCTTATCTGTTAGGTAGGAAAATGGGCAGACTAGGTGGGCCAAGCAGTCCTTATCTGCCATCAAATTCTATGTTTCTATGTTTCTATGTAAAGTATAATGCATAAAATGAAGGTAGCACTCTGCCCCTGATAGATCACCGTGGTTGCTGTACCCATTCTAATCTGCCTTCACAAATTTTGAAATGTAGGAGTGACACTCATCTGGCCCTTGGAATACAAAGTAACTTTTTATTGTGAGACAGCCCTCGACCAGCTCAGCAACAGCAGGAAGGAATGAGAGCCACCTGGTAATAATGAGCTGTAAAATCTCCTTTCAATTTGATCCACAATGGTGAACATTTCCTTAAGTTTGTGCACTGTCTTTGCTGATCCATGGAATTCACTTTTATATTTTCAACACAAGAGTTTCAACATCAAATTTGACAAGGGCCTTGCTTACGTGTCTAGCACAGTTGTGTATGACATAGCATAAACAGTTGGCTGAAATAATATGGACGACTTCTGTTTTTAGGTGTTTGAATACAGAACAGTGTTTTCCATAATTCATGGATGCATTGTCTGCAGCACAGCTTGAAATATGTTGCAAATGCAAGTCCTTTTGATGAAGGCACTCTGTATTTTTTTTTAAAGATGGCTTCAGAGGTCTCTTTGTGGGCCTCAAAGAAGTCAAGAAGTTTGTGCTGAATGCCTTTTTCTTTATGGAAGTACCGGATGGCCACAAGGAACATTTTCTTGTTGCTTTTATTTGAAGCAGCACAGATCATCAAAAAAATATGATGTGTCCATTTCCTGCAGGAATAATTACTCTGAATGTGGTGCCAAAACGTTTGTCACAATGCACTCAGGTCTGGTCTTTCTACAGCTAAGTTTGGAAGCAGTTGCAGAGTCAGCATAAATGTTCAGTGCCAATTTGCTTCCACAGTCCATCAACAGGTATGAGTGGTGATGCTGTACTGCATAGTAAATAGATGCCACTTCAGCAGCTGTAACCTTCATGGCCTCAGTTGATCTCAGGTTCCACGGCCATAAGAATTTTGTCATAGACAGGTTCTCCATCCATGCATGAAAACTTTCTTGGTGTTTCTCTGATTTTTGATGGGTTTTCAGGGCCTTCTCTCCATCCCATTCAAGAGTGAAGGTTGCACCACAGGAAATGCATTTTGCCTAATTGTTCATGTTCTGCACTGACCATACTCAAGATAGTTGTGCTCCCATTCTTTACTGTAAATGCAGAACCCTTTTGACTTCTTTGCTGGCACGGGAATGCTGCTGCTGCCGTCATCATTCTTGGGTTCTTCAGATGAAGCAAGTGGCTGCTTCATTCTAGAGGCATTCATTTTCCCTGCTGCCACAAAATAGCATGCCTTTTCCACTCCACAAACAGTTCTTAGATAACAGTCCAACTAAAAAACAAGCCAAACCAAAAAAACATAAAATGCTATTTCTATAATAACACAAACAGCTGCCATTGCAGTGTATAAAAAACTGCAAACAAATATTTTTAAAACACCACTTATTACATTGCGTAAATCTGTATCTAATTTCAATGCTGATACTGGTGCTCACAGGGGAGGACCTTGTCGTTGTGGTACTGCTTTCCACTAGCACTCTCCTATATCACATGGACTTCAGTCACTGGCACAGACTTTAGGAGGTGGCAAGGCCACTTTAAAAAAAGCCAATAGATAGCTGCTACCTGATTCCATCCATAAGTATGATCATTATTATTTTGTTGCTAAATGCCATTACAGCCAGGTCACCGTCACACTACTGAACAATTGTTAATTTGCAATAAATGATATGCCCATGCCCAGGCACCACTCTGTCATGCTGCTGTGCCACAGGTTCATATAGGCAAAGTGGTAGACAGAATACTGTTGACCTGGGAACTGTCTACTTGGCAAAACAGTGGCACCAACTTAGATATAAATCTGTAGCATCATTCCTTGTGGGAAGCACCTTTCTGTGGGAGCTGAACTCATTATACATGAGACAAATGAAGGACAGGGCAATTCTGAGGGGGGAAAATGAAGGCTGCTCCCTCATAATGAGAACATACGAACATACGAAGAAGCCAGCAGAAGAAGGCCATTTGGTCTATCAAGTCTGCTCGTATTGCAGGGTCCACAGCTTGAGCTAATGTCCCTGCCCTCCCTCCCCACTCCTCCCATCCTCCCTACCCATGATTCTTATCTTCCTCCTATGTCTATCCCAACCTCTCTTAAAGCTGCTTACTGTCTTTAATGAGATGACCTCTTCTGGAAACGCATTCCAAGGGTCCACCACCCTTTCTGTGAAGAAGTGCTTTCTGTCATCCCTCCTAAACCTCCCACCCTCCAGCTTAAGACTGTGCCCCTCGTGATATGGTTGTCACTCAGCTTAAATAGACTTTCCTTATCAACATTATTTATCCCTTTCAAGTACTTGAATGTCCCAATCACGTCCCCTCTCTGCCTCCTGTCTTCCAGGGAGTACATGTTCAGTGTCTTCAACCTCTCCTTGTATGCCTTGCCCTGCTGACCGGCTATCATCTTTGTAGCCCTCCTCTGTACCTTCTCCAGCAGGTTAATGTCCTTTTTGAGGTGTGGGCACCAGTACTGAACTCCATACTCTAGATGCAGCCTTACCAGTGACCTGTACAAGGGCAGTATAACCTCCTCTCTCCTACTACTGATCCCCCTAGCTATGCATCCCAACATCTTGTCACTTGAGACATGAGAAGTGCACCAGAACATATGAAATTTTTGCAAATCCTCTGTACTGTTCATGCCTTTTCTCTGACTCTCCCAATCTATACCCCCCCCATCTGCATCACTCAATTTTATTTGATTTTTTGATTTATTTGATTATTTGATTTTGATTTTATTAAGTCAAAGTGCAGCAATGAATAAAACACAATCATTTTGGTGGCAGCACAAGTCCCTTGAATCATCTAGTGACCTGTGTGCCCCAATGCTTGTGTGTAGTGTCTGTATGTGGCCCATGTGTGCTAAAGATAAAGCCAAACTCAATTTAAAACCAGCAGTAACCAGTAACACTTTAAAACTGGCACAAAAAGATAGCAGCAGCTCCACTGCAAATAGCACCACCACCACAAATTAAGTTCAGTACCCATCCCACTAGGATGATCCCAGCCTTGAGCTAATCGGGTCACTGGATGAAAAAAGTTTCTCTGCATGCAATTACATGAATACCCTCCTCCCCCGAATGGTTGGCACCAATGTCATGTGTATTCTATTTCTAGTGAATCCAGCCATGGAGCACTATGGGAGCACAGACATAGAAGCACCTGCTATCAACTTAGGGCAGTTCATAGTATCAGGAAGCTTAACTGAACTTTCATAGCCAGAAAATGCCTTTGTTCAGTGACCCCATCAGCCCAAGGCCGGGTTCATTACATGACATCTTTTACTATTTTACTACATTATTCTGAGACTCAGAATCTTCTACTAGGTATCACAATCATCCAAATAAATAGAAAAATCAAGTAACTAGAAGAATACATATCCTGAGTCAAAGTGTACGCTGTCAAACAATTACCACGTCCCATGCAGAAACAGAAAATTCTTGCACAGGCTATGCCTGTAGTTCAATGAGCAGAACAACAAACCACTCTCCCATCAGGCCTTTAAAGGCAGTTCCTCCTGGTTAATTCCAGGATTTGTTTCTTTCATTCATTGCAGCCAGAGGTGCTGCATCTCCCTCACTCCTCTCTTTGTTTCTCCCATTTTCTGCTGTTTGTTCTGTGGCACCTCTGGCCACCCATTCTCTGCAGCCTGCTTTCATCTCCTGGTTCACTGCTCATTTACAGCTGTTTCATGCCCTTCCCCCACTGGTACTGCTGCCTTGCCTCGTCCCCCCCTTCCCCGAGCCTCTGAGCATTCTCCTTCTCCCCATACCTCCATTTCTATCCCTTCTTCATCTCCTCGTTTCCGTTCTGCTCTCCGTGCCTCACTTCTGCCTCCCGCATCGTTGTTGTCTGGGTCCTTCTTCTCCCTTGCTTCCTTCTCTGGTTTCCTCCCTGCCCGGTTCCCCTCTTGTCTTTTCCCTTCCTTCAGATTTTCACTCCTTCAGCTCCATTGCAGCTTCATACAGCTGCTTCCTGGTCTCCTCCCCCATCTAGTGCTGCTGCACTTGCCTGGTCCAATGTTGGTGGATCTGACCAGTGCTTCCCCATTTGCCTGATCTGACTCCTTGAGCTTGGCTGTGCGTGCACCTGCCACCATCTGTAGCTTGGCTGCTGCCTTCTTTCTCTACTGCGGCACCCTACTCAACCACTCAGCATTCAATATCATTGTGCTGCCCTTTGTCTGTCCTAGTAAGGGGCCTGACTGTGTGGCGCTTTCTTCTTTTACTCAATACTTTGTCTGCACTAGTGAGATTCATTTAGTTTTTGATCCGGGTTATTTCTATCACCTTAGCTCAATGAATTCCTGATTTGGGTGTCTGGAATTGTCTCTAACATTGCTAAGCACCTAGATATTCTGATGCAGCCTCTGTCTTCACCCCCTGCCCCTCGTTCCTATCTCAGTCAGCTCTGTATTTTCCTCCCCCTCTTGTCTGCCCTGCCAGCATTCCTGCCCACTGCCATTCATTGTTCCATCATCGTTCTTTCCAGTCCTCTCTGGGACTCGTAGACATCTCCTATCCCTTTGGGTTCTCATTATTCTTGCTGTCTGGAATTCTTTTGGGGTTTTCCCTCTACCTTATACCTTATCATTTGCACATTTCTTACCTTCAGTCCTACCTACAACAGGTATTACTGCTGTCTTGTCGTCTGCGGATTCGCCCCTCTTCCACCTGCTGCTCGGTACCAACCTTCTGTGCCATACTTCTGTCATATTGTATCTTTTGTTCTCGAGCCTTTTCTCTTCCCCTGGCCCTCTGTCATTGTTCTTTCTTTTGGGCTGTCCATAGTCTGTCTGCCACCCCTTCCGCCACTCCATTCCTAACCACCACCTCCCCACATCCTGCCTTCACTGCTGGTATTTCCCTATCCAGCCATCACCATACCTGTTCATATCCTCCTCATATCCTAGTCCTATGTTCTCATCCACTCCACTCACATATCCTCCACTCCTTGTCAAACCTCCATCATTACTGAACCGCATCCTTCCTATACCCTACTTGCCCTCTTACCTACCCTTAACCGTACCAGCCTACAAGGCTTTTGCTCCCTTATCATACATCATCCATTTCATACCCCACCTTCACCATACTGGCCTTCAAGGCTTCACTCCATTATTGCACATCGTTCATTTCATATCTCACCTTCCTCGTACCGACCTCCAAGGCTTCACTCCATTACCATGCATCGTCCATTTCATGTCTCACCTTCACCTACCAGACTTCCAGGTTTCATTTCATCATCGTACATCATCCAGTTCATATTTTACTTTCACTGTTCTGGCCCTCAAGGCTTTCAATCCACCATAATTTATCATTCATTAGTTCTCAACCATCCCATCCTTCCACATTAACTTCTCTGCTCATCATAGGCCGACCTCCTAGGCTTCCCTCCATCAGCAAACCTTGTATATTCATCTCGATCTGCCACTCATCCATCTAACTTCATAGCTCCTATCTCACTATTCCTGGTACTTCATACCTCCCTTGTCAGCTGCGGGCTTCACCCGGCCATTCTCTTTTCTACCTTCATATGGTTCAACCCACTCCTAATTTGGCTTTTTAATGGACCCAGTTGGCATGCACTCCTGTGGTTACTAACCACATTCCGCCTCCTCCCGACCCTCATCAGGCTCTTCTTCACTCAGTCTGACCTCTCTGTAGATCTACTCATTCACATCGACTACTTGAGCATACCCCTCAAATGGGTCATATGCTACCTCAATTCGACCTGCTCTTCACTCAGATACATGTCTTCCATGTCCATTGATCCATGGCTCAGAACTAGCCTGTAGCTGATGGTCTCATTCTGCACCCACAAAGTCTGCATCTAGAGCATGTGAAACTCAGAACGGGGTCCTTCTCCATAGCCCATAGTGAGAATGTCTTCGCTCCGGGTGGACCTTCAGTTGCCCCTCATTTCAGTGACACCTCTAGATGTAGAATTTATGACTTCAGGCTGTGAGGGGTTGAACTGGCTGGGTTTCAAACCTGATCCCCAGCTTGCCTTCTTGGGTTTACTCTGTGTACATGGGATGACCTTTCGACCTCCCACAACCGGCAGGAGCAAACACCCCATTCAGAAATTTTGCTTGGATAGGGAAGTCTAACTGGGTGTGCATGATAGCATGGACTGGGCTGCATGTTCAGTTAAAACCACAAGACCTCAATCATGGTCTAGTCTATTTGTCTGATTAAAATTACCTTATCCTAAACCTTTATAGTTTCTCTTTTAATATTCTGGTACAACTTATATATACCAATAGTCACAAGTAAGCTTTACCCCTGTATTGTAAGTCAACAGCTTTATAAGTAAAAATATTTAACCAAAAATAAATACCAGGAAATGTCATATTGTCTTAATTCTTTACTTAAAAGTGGTATACAGAATTAACATCATTTGGATCAGCAGTGCAAGCAAACAATATATCTTTAACTGGAGAGGACTTCTCTCCTACTTTTAGATACAATCATATAAAAAAAGTAAAAAAAAAAATAAACATAAAATGCAAGTATCATCCCTTTCTGCTCATAATCAGAGATAATAGCTAAGGATGTAAGTTTGTCATGGATGAGGTTTTAATAACTCATTGGTTGTTCATGAAATCATCAGTAAACTTCATGGCACTGTCATCATTGCTACGTTTTGATAATAATAGTGAAAGTCATGGAAGTCCTGAATAAAGACCAAACGTCATGGAATCCGTAATTTGTATGACTGCCATGGCAAATTTACATCCCTAATAATAGCAATTATAAACACACAGTGCCATACCTTGATGTCTCAAATGAAGTCCTAGGCTGAAGGACATGCTGTCATAGCTCCTTCCTCTCTTCTGCCATCCTTTAGCTTAAAGGACTCTAAATTTATATGTTTTTGGATGTACCTTGTGTCACACTTCTGGTACAAGTATGCCCCGTGACACACTTCTCGTAGAAGTATGCCCCGTGACACACTTCTTGTAGAAGTATGCCCCATGACCATGACACATCTCCTATAGAAGTGCGTTAATCATGCAAGGGGCAACACAAATATCTTATTTTAAAAGTGGAATGTCATCTCAGATTTTGCTTTACTGGAACATTATTTTGTAAGCTCTGTTTTTTTTTTTGCTACTGAGGAAACTGTGGTTCAGCTAGCATTCTGTCTAGCACAAAATATGTTCGTTTTCACTTCCTGAAATAAAATCTCCCCATTTTACAGTTAGTTCCAAATAAGACATGCCAATATATTTTTTCTTTTAAAACTGTAAACTGTTAATATCACAAAAAAAGCTCTAATCATTCTTGTTTTAAAGTACCTTCAAACTGTTTATAAGGTACACTCAATAATAATGTTTGCAACTTACAAATGCTAATGATATAACTTATGTGCTATAGAGGAAACTTGTTTTAGCCTGCTGCTTTCTTGAAGAGTTCTTTTTCACTCCCTCAAATACATTTCCCCCATTCTACAGCTAGTTTTAAAAACAAGACATTTTCTTTGACCTGTAAAATGTGAATGTTACAACCAAATATTGCAAAGAAGCTATAATCATTTTTGATTTAAATGTATATTTAAACTATTTTACAGTAGGACACACTCCATTTATTGGCTAAACAGAATTATGCTTGGTAATAAGGATGTATTTAATTCAATTTAGAAAAAAGCAGAAGTAAAGCCTTTTTCAATTGTCATTAATTAATTTAGAGAAAAATAAATAAGTCAGATCTATTTGTTGATTAAAGTTAGCAAGCAATGTGAGAAGGCAGTAGGGAGGGCTGGGGGTATACTGAGATGCATAGGGAGAGGCATCAGCAGCAGAAAACAGGAAGTTGTTATCCCTCTGTACAGACAGTTGGTGAGACCCCATCTGGAGCACTGCATCCAGTTCTGGAGACCCCATCTCTGCAAGGACATAGACAGGATAGCGGCAGTCCAGAGGAGGGCAACTAAAATGGTGCAGGGTCTGCAAGAGAAGCCATATGAGGAGAGACTAAAGGAGCTTAATATGTACCCTTGAGGAAAGAAGGGAGAGGGGGACATGATAGAAACTTTTAAGTACCTCAGTGGAATCAACAAAGTCCAAGAGGGTAGCATCTTTCAGAAAAAGAGACATGCAAGAACAAGGGGACACAATTTAAAGATAGAAGGGGGTGGTTCAAGGGCAATGTGAGGAAGTATTATTTCCAGAGAGGGTAGTGGATGCATGGAACAGCCTTCCTGAGGAGGTTGTGGGGTCTAAAACTGTGGGAGAATTCAAGAATGCATGGGACAGACATAAAACAATTCTTGTGGGGGGTAGGAAGAAATAGGCTGTTGGTTAACTAGGATCTGCGGCCTATCCTGTAGGTAGGGAAATGGGCAGACTAGATGGGCTAAGCAGTCCTTATCTGCCATCAAAGTCTATGTTTCTATGTTTCTATGTTTCTGATGGCCATTCTCTGAAAGGCAACAGAAACAGGATGACAGCAGAGGTGCACTCTATTTTTGGCAACTACAGAACACTAAGACAACAATAGCAAGACCAAGTACCACCAGTATTGTATGTAAGGGAGATAACAACCAGGAATACAATGTTTTAATCTAATTTAGTGGATTTTAACTGTCATAAGGGAACTGAAGCTTCACTATGTGCTGCTGCAAAAATGTTTAGGTGTGTTAAAATGAGACTTTGTGTATTGTGTATGCATTGTATTGTGTATTGTGTGTAGTTGAGTACTTAGTGCAATTGCATATTTGTGTTTGTGTTTGTTAAGGCAAGCTTGAAAATTAGCACAGTTCCTAGAACAGTGCTGAATCTGGGGATAATCTTGCATGAGGCCTTGTTGTGTAGTAGTGACTAGTGGAGTCTATAATATGAGGGGGACGTTTAACTATTTTGCAGTGCAATTATATCAATTTAATCCAACAAGTTATAAAGGAAATACTCCACAGACATCTAGTTAAAGTGATGTTGTGTGGCAGAGAATTCCAAGCCTGGATGGTGATCTCTGTGTCTGTTTACTCCACACTTGTTGTTGTGTAGCAAAACTGGTGGCCCAAGTGATATCTACTAATATGATTCACTATCAGGAAACCCAGTACAGCCTATCTGGCAATCTCTGTGCCACCAATTAAGATTAGATATTGACATTTGAAGTGCACTGGCCCCACCAAAAAAGAGAACATTTTGTAACTGACACTTTGAAATTAATTTGATCTACAGAGACAACCACACAATTAAAACCATGTAAAAACTGTTACTAACCACTGGTGTTAGCCTGGTAGAATTGTTGGAGTTATTGAATGGTACTGAGTTGATAAAGTATTAGTGTTTCTATGGGAGCTAGGCATAAATGAAGAAGATAAACATGATAATGAAGAATACTGTAATAATAGCTTTTTGCAACAGTTTGCATGTGGAGCATTGCAGAGGTTTGTTTTTTAACCTTACGTGATGCTGCATGAGATGTAACAGATACACCGAACATGGAATAAGCAGTATTTGTCTTCTTTAAGAATGGTTTTGGATTCACTGTGTTGTATCATACTGAAATAAAAACACTAGATATGTTAATAAAGGTAGGAATTGGTAAGCATGTGCTGTTTGTACTGGAAACCAAGCAGGGTAGCCAGAGGAAGTACTAAAAAGAATAAAAATAGTAGAGGAAGCATTAATTGGTACAATCTTAAAAGGTTTCATTACATCTTTCTGTCTACTACCCTTAATGGTAGTTTTCACCTAGGGATTTTTTTCCACTGTATAACAAACTTTAAATCTTTTAAAGCATATAAACAAACAATTTGGCTAGAGTAAACCACCAAACAAATGGCAAGAAAAATTAAAATAAAAAAGCAAAACAAACAGTAAGTGGTAAGAGTATGATCTTAAAAGGTGTTAAATGTTAGAAGTAAATTCACATGGGCTTGGTATTTTTTAGCCCCATGGGTGTTTAAGATTTTTTAAGCAAACCCATTTTCTAATGTTATAAGGGTTTAGTTAGAGGCTATACTTACTACCCTATTTAAAGACAGTTATGCCTGGTATTAGTATCCAGGACCATTTGCGTTTACATTTTATGAACTGAAAGACCATGTTTAGTAAGTGGTTTACTTTTGAGATACATAAATGCCATTGATATGCTTTTATTTTAAAATGTATAGTAATACTGAGTACCATAGTGCCAATTAATACCATACTGGTCTTTCAATTCAAAAACATGAACCTTTTTAAAATGCAAACCTTGAAATGAATGAATGTGAGAGGGGATTCCCCAATGTGGAAAAATCTATTTGGTCAGTGTGTCCACAGGAAATTTGGCTGTGGCCACCACTGCAGGGAATGTCTTCACAAATTGTGTAAAATGATCTGTAATAATAAAAACAAAAAATATACATTTTTTATCTTCACTGAGGGATAATGGCCCCACTAAATACTCATGTATCCCCCAGGGCTTAGGAAAACTTACTTGCAGGATGGGAGTGGGAACTGGTTGGGCCTGCTCATATTTTTGGCAGGTTACACAACTATTGATGTAATTAGTAATGTCTGACATCATAGAAGGCCAATTGAAGTTGTTTAGATACCCAGATCCAAACAGATTAACTTTTGTATGCAGGAATAATTTTTTACCAAATAAATATATCTTGTTAGTTTTTGTATTAGGCCTTCCAACTCCCATTTCTACAAGTTTTGAGAATACGTTACTGTCCAGGAGGTGGTCAACCTCCTGTTCAGCTTGGCAGACCTCCATCAAGGATTGACTAACTGTGTGCCGTGGTGACATGGTATACACAAGTTTCACTGCTGAATTACTAGGATGATCACTTGGAAAAGTATAGTCTGCTCCATGCCCTCCAGATGTGGGAAACCTTTGCAGCAGGAGTTCAGACTTCACTTGCTTGCTAAATTCTGTCCCAGTCTGATGGGAACGCCACAGGCTGTATTGGACATGAATTGTAGGTTTTAACTACTATAACTGCTGTCAATAAATACCAATTTAGGTTTATGGGTTAAAGATTGTGTAAGTGCCAAGACTCTAGTAGGGTGAGTAGACAGCTTTCACTGGTATGACTTCTCAGGTAACAATGGAGTTAATGTTTATTGCATTATATTGTAACCTGTAATAATACCTATTGCTAACTTCTTTTATCTTATACATGTTGTACACTTGTCTTTGAATACACTACAGTAGTAATGTTTGGTATATTTGCCCAATAAATGAATTCCAAATGTGGTGGGCTGCTTTACTTGTGAGTATGATGGGTATAATGCTGTTTCATTAGGACAAAACAATTAATTCATTTATTAATTAATTTATTTATTTACTTTTTTGTTTAGTGTACTGAAATTAAAACTTTTGAGGGACTTACTACAAGTGTAGTGTTTGTTTAAGAATACTATAATTACCTTGATGTGTTTTAAAACCTGGAATAATGCCTATTTGGAATATAGTTTTTACATGTGGTGTCTGTTGTACCTATTTGTTAGAATATATGATAGTGTTACCATATGGTATGGTTGCCAATGAAATATACTTGAAATTTAACTTATTTTACTGTCACAATGGTGAATATAGTGATGTTTAGAAATGTTGGGGTTATTAGGACCTGAGTTAAACTTGCATATAGGTGAGAAGTAGTTAGAAAAAATACATAAATAAGAGATAACATACAATCCAGTAATGAACACCTATTTTAGAAGAATGCTGAAGTGCATTTGAGTTGAGTGTGAGATGTCTCTACAAGTAATTTTAAATGTTAAGGCTTTTGCCTTAAAAATCATGAACAATAAGGTATGAAAAAAAAATTATAAGCACATTCATGCTAAAGGTGTTAAATGAGAAAGAAAAGCCAGGCAATTGTATGTACTTAAATGCACAAGGAGGTCAGCTGAGTTGCTAAAGGTCACACAGGGTGAAAGTGTTAACTGGTTAGGTTTAAAAACAGGAAGTAAAATCAAAAGATGAGAGCTAACAGTTATATTATTGTAACATTAAACATGCAGCAGTCAAACACAGGAAAATAAGAACATATTACCATAACCCGGTTATAAAATAAAAATAAATAGAATTTAGGACTAAAATAAAAAAAAATAGATTCTATGACTAATGAATATATTTGTTTTAATACTTAGTAGATTAAGGTACAAAACAGAAACATTGGGAACCCCCTTGGAAATAAATGGTTAAAGGAAAATAACTGTACATTAATAATATAATACCAGCTAACTGCATTATGAAATCATTTATCATGGAATGACAGTAAATGGTTAAATTTAAAGTGAGTTGCATAAACCATGGTATCACAGAAAAAACGAAGTAGACAGGCTGATGATGGTTTAGCAGAAGCCAAAGTAGCATTTAAAAAGTCAAAACTGGATGAAGACAAGAAAGTCATGTTACAAGTTGAGATTGCTTTGTAAATAAGATGACATTTATATAATAAATAAACCAAACCAATAAAAAGAACTTTATGACAGTGTGTGTAGTATTTAGTATGAAGGTATTACCTAGTATTACTGTTTTGCACAGACAGGAAAGAGAGGGGAGAGAAGAAAAAAGAAACAACACTTATGGCTGTGAAACTGGATACCATGATGCTAGCCCTCATTCAGATGAACAGTTGAAAGTTGTTAATCTAATATGTGTACTGCTTAAGAGACATATTAGACAGATAAAGACATGGTATGAAGTTAGTCTTTGTAGATTTAAGACTACCAATAAGGAAGCACTGCACAGTCAATGCATTTCAGAATAAACACTTGTGGTTGAGTGTGTGTGTGGTGGGGGGGGGTTGCAACCAAGGCTATAGTGCTTGGATTTGTTACATTGACTAAATAGACAGTGTATGCAATAAAGAAGGTGCTTGTTGAAGAGGTTAAGGAAAAGGAAACAAAGATTGGAAGTGGTATAGAAAACATTACTTCTGCATGATATAATAAGACACTACTTTGTTTTGTTGTTATATGGTGGCAGAGTAACTATGATAGGGAATTTTAACTAGCTACAGTATATATAGGGGAAAGATAGAGAGGCATTAACTTATGATGTTGTAATATAGCATGTGGTAATTGTTATGGAAATGTACCTTAGTTATTGAGCAAATATATATATATATTTTTTTTATTTTGGGATTTGGTTATAGTAACATAAGATAATAATATTAATTTATCACATCACGTGGGGGTCACCAACTGAACTGGATGGGTTTCAAACCTGACCTCCAGCTTGCCTTCTTAGGTTTACTCTGTGTACATGGGATGACCGCTTGACCTCCCACAACCTGCGGGAGCAAACACCCCATTCAGAAATTTTGCTTGGATGGGGAAGTCTAACTGGGTGTGCATGACAGCATGCACTGGGCTGCATGTTCAGTTAAAACCACATGACCTCAGTCATGGTCTAGTCTATTTGTCTGATTAAAATTACCTTATCCTAAACCTTTATAGTTTCTCTTTTAATATTCTGGTACAACTTATATATACCAATAGTCACAAGTAAGCTTTACCCCTGTATTGTAAGTCAACAGCTTTATAAGTAAAAATATTTAACTGAAATGAAATACCAGGAAATGTCATATTGTCTTAATTCTTTACTTAAAAGTGGTATACAGAATTAACATCATTTGGATCAGCAGTGCAAGCAAACAATATATCTTTAACTGGAGAGGAATTCTCTCCTACTTATAGATACAGTCATATAAAAAAGTAAAAATCAAATAAACATAAAATGCAAGTATCATCCCTCTCTGCTCATAATCAGAGACAATAGCAATTATAAACACACAGTGCCATACCTTGATGTTTCAAATGAAGTCCTAGGCAGAAGGACGTGCTGTCACAGCTCCTTCCTCTCTTCTGCCATCCTTTAGCTTAAGTGACTCTAAATTTATATGTTTTTGGATGTACCTTGTGTCATACTTCTGGTACAAGTATGCCCCGTGACACACTTCTCGTAGAAGTATGCCCCGTGACACACTTCTTGTAGAAGTATGCCCCATGACCATGACACATCTCCTATAGAAGTGCGTTAATCATGTAAGGGGCACAAAAAAAAAATCTTATTTTAAAAGTGGAATGTCATCACAGATTTTGCTTTACTGGAACATTATTTTGTAAGCTCTGTTTTTTTGCTACTGAGGAAACTGTGGTTCAGCTAGCATTCTGTCTAGCACAAAATATGTTCTTTTTCACTTCCTGAAATAAAATCTCCCCATTTTACAGTTAGTTCCAAATAAGACATGCAGATATATTTTTTCTTTTAAAACTGTAAACTGTTAATATCACAAGAAGGCTCTAATCATTCTTGTTTTAAAGTATCTTCAAACTGTTTATAAGGCACACTCAATAATAATGTTTGCAACTTATAAATGCTAATGATACTACTTATGTGCTATAGAGAAAACTTGTTTTAGCCTGCTGCTTTCTTGAAGAGTTATTTTTCACTCCCTCAAATACATTTTCCCCATTCTACAGATAGTTTTAAAACAAGACATTTTCTTTGACCTGTAAAATGTGAATGTTACAACCAAATATTGCAAAGAAGCTATATAATTTTGATTTAAATGTATCTTTAAACTATTTTACAATAGGAAACACTCCATTTATTGGCTAAACAGAATTATGCTTGGTAATAAGGATGTATTTAATTCAATTTAGAAAAAAGCAGAAGTAAAGCCTTTTTCAATTGTCATTATTTAATTTAGAGAAAAGTCAATAAGTCAGATATATTTGTTGATTTGTCTCTGGGAAATAGTGGGTTCTCGCTCCATCATGTCCTCTAGTTCTAGAAAAAGCTGCTTCTTTGGAATATTTGGATCAAGCAGTCCAAATAGGGACTCAAGGGGATTGCAGGTTCTGCTTCTTTGAAATATTTGGATCAGGCAGTCCAAATAGGGACTCGAGGGGATTGCAGGTTCTGCAGGGTGGGGCTCTCATCAGCAGGGCCCCTTTGGCTACCTGAGCAGGTTCAGAGGCACCCTCTACACCATTCTCCATCTGACCACCTCTGGTTCACCTGGTCTGTTTCGTAGGCTCGTGTAGGCTGGCTGAGCGCCTCAGTGGTCACTTCTCTCCTCCTTTGTTTTTGGGCATCTAGTTGCAGAGACATCGCTCACAACCCTCAACAGCATTCCTGTTAGAAGAAAAGAGTGAGAGCTTTATCTGAATGAGAATATTTTCCTCTTCCCTCGATCTCTACTCTAAGTTGTAGTAGCTGAGCCGTCACTAACCAAAATGTCCTTCAGCCTGGAGGGAAGGCAGCCTAGGCCTTGGATCCCCAGAGGTTTCCTCCTCAAAGAGGGTTTTTCCTCTCCTCCATGCCGATGGTCATAATATTTTGATAGGGTTCATGCTTTCATAGGTTCCGTAGTTAGGTTCCGCTGTTGGATGGAGTCAGATGGTGGCCCCGGCTGTTACCGCTCTCCTTAGGAAGTCTGCCCTTCTGCCTTGTGTCAGCTTTCATTTCATTCATTATCCTCATTATTTCTTGTTCCTCTCCTGTCCTTCCCATTTACATCTATCAACCTCCATTTCCGTCCCCTCAATATCTTCTGAATTTTGACCTCCTTCGTTGCTCGACACCATTTTGAGTATTCTTTTTGGGCTTTTTCCTAAGCTCCCTTTAGCCAAGGGAATCATTTCTGCAGCACCTATAGGGGTGGAATCCTCCTGTAGGTTTTCTCGCCGTCATACCCCTATAGGGTGATATATCCCATGGACAGAGAGGTGAACAGCTACAATGTATCTAGTTACACAAGCATACATCATACCAAGTTGCATAAGCACATTGACTTGTACAGGCTATGCCTGTAGTTCAGTGGGCGCAGCAACAAACCACTTCCCCTTCAGGCCCTTAAAGGCTACTCCTCCTGCCTAGTTCCAGGATTTGTTTCTTTTGTTGCCCTGCCATCCTGCCCTCCTCCTCCTCTCCAGCAGCATGTCTCTCTTTCCTGTGGGCATTTTCCTAAGCTACCTTTAGCCAAGGGAACCATTCCTGTGGCACCTGTGGGGTGGAACTCTCCTCTAGGGTTCCTCGCCATCGTACCCCTATAGGGTGGTATATCCCACAGAGAGAGAAGAAGTGAACCACCACAATGTATCTAGTTACACAAGCATACATCATACCAAGTTGCGTAAGCACATTGAACCTATTTTTAATAAACTTTTAACATTGCATTAATTTCTCTGGACAAACTACAGACTGCTGACTGAAAATTCCAGTATAATTAAATTAGAAAGACATTCTATCAGACATAAGTTATGTCAGACTTTGGTTTGGTTAGCTGCTTACATTAAAATGTTCTGGTGCTGCTGTTGAAAGACTGTGTAATGTCAGTGTAGTTTAGTAGCTGTCCTATATGGGCTGTCTGATTTCTCATCTGGGCTGCTGCTGACCAAGTTTGTCCTGTAACCTGTGCTATAGGGCTGACTGTGGCTCCTCTAGTGAAATCTCCTCCAAGTCTGTGAAGGTCTTGCTGGGTCTCTGGAGCCTACATAAGTCGGTCAGTGTGGAAGTTGAACCAAGTCTCCCAAATGGTAGAGGGTAGAGCATTTGCTGTACCCTCTATTTTTTAAAGATATATAGATAGATAGACAGACAGATAGAACTTTTTCTGCCACATCATTTCATGAACTAGGTGATCTGATTGGTCTTTAACTACAGGGTCAATCATGATCAAGCCTAGACCACTAGCCACCCGACTGGGCACAATTGAATTCTTGCTTCCCTATTGGTTGTACAAGCTAGAATCTGACTTTAATTTGCAGCTTGCTTGTAGCTGAAGAGACAGCTCAATACTCAGACCATAGAAATAGAAATAGTTAATGAATTTCATTACTTGGGTATCATCCTCAACAATTCTCTTTCCTTCGAATCTCATGTATCATATGTCATGAAAAAAACTCCATCAACAATTGGGAGTGTTATACATCAACAGTTGGGCATGATATACAGAGTTAAAATTGCTTAACAGCCGAGTCAAGGAAATGTTTATCTGATAGAAACATAGAAACATAGAAGTTGATGGCAGAAGGAGACCGCTAGGTCCATCTAGTCTGCTTATTTGTTTTAGACCTATTTTGACACTCTAGTTGCGCTTTGTAGTCAGGGCTTCCTTGTGTCTATCCCATGCATTCTTGAATCCCCCCACAGTGTTGACCCCCACAACCTCTTGGGGCAGGCCGTTCCAGGTGTCCACCACTCTTTCTGTGAAGAAAAACTTTCTGGTGTTGGTAGAGGACCTCCCTCCTTGCAGCCTGATGTCATGTCCCCTTGTTCTGGAGCCCTTCTTTAAGTGAAAAATTTCGTGTGCCTGTACCTTGTTAATGCCTTTTATGTACTTGAATGTTTCAATCATGTCCCCTCTCTGTCTTCTCTGCTCCAGGAAGTACATATTCAGCTCCCTAAGTCTTTCCTCATATGACATGTACTGCAGACCCTGAATCATTTTTGTCACCTTTCTCTGTACTGTTTCCACCTGATCAATGTTCTTCCTGAGGTGAGGCCTGACCAGCGATCTATACAGCGGTAGTACCACCTCTCTCCTCCTGCTCATGATTCCCATCCCAATGCAGCCCAGCATTCTGTTGGCCTTCAATGTTGTCTTCTCACACTGCTTACTAATCTTCAAGTCATCTGAGATTATGATTCCCAGATCTCATTCCTGGTTTGAGGCTGCCAGTCTTTCGCCTCCTAGATAATACTCCTTTGTTGGATTTTTCTTTCCTATGTGCATGACCTTGCACTTTTTGGTGTTAAATCTCAGCTGCCACACTCCAGACCATTCTTCTACTTTCTTGAGTTCAGCTTCCATCTTACTCACTCCTTCTGTGGTGTCCACTCTGTTACATATCTTGGTGTTGTCTGAGAACAGACACACCTTCCCCTCTAGTCCATCAGCGATGTCTGCTATAAAAACATTGAAAAGCAGAGGCCCCAGCACTGAGCCCTGGGGCACCCTGCATTGATTGTGTTCCATTAACCTGTACCCTCTGGGTTCTGCCTTGTAACCAGTTTTGTACCCATCTGGCTACTTCTAGACCAACCCCTGTGTGGTCAAGCTTCTTTACCAGCCTTCTGTGTGGAACTGAGTCAAAGGCCTTATTAAAGTCTAGGTAGACCACATCTACTGCCGCACCATCATTCACTATTTTTGTAGCATACTCAAAAAACTAGGGCATATTTGTCTGGCATGACATACCTGCTGTGAAACCATGCTGTTTAGGGTCTTGTTGGCAACTAGTTTTGAGGAATGCTATGATCCTCTGTTTGAGTAGTGTCTCCATTAGTTTCCCTACTATAGAAATATTTATTTTTCTTTTTGCTTTGCTGACCCATCTGACACATTGATCTGTGGCAGTCTTTATTGCCCTCTTGAGTCTCCCCTAAATGACCCCTACCTCCTCAACCTCTGCTTCCATTAACTGGCTACTTATGTTGTTCCTCATTTTTTGCAAGTCAGCATTTCTGAAATCTAGCACCTTTATCTTTGAGTGGCTGGTGTCCTGTATTATGTTTACCTTAAAGCTTACTATGCAATGGTCGCTGTTGTTGCCCATATGGTCTCCCACTTCGATGTCCTTGATCCTTTCCAAGTTTGTGAGGACAAGATTGAGAATGGCATCGCCCCTTATTGGGGTTTTAACAAGTTGGCACAGTCCCGCATCTTGTAGTAGAAGAAGAATCAGCATTTATATAGTGCTTTTCATACACAGTGTATCCCAAAACACTTTAAGTGCAATGCTAGACTGGTAGTGAAGTGACTGAATGTGTAGTGGCGGCCATATCGCACATCAACACCCATACACAGCTTGGACAATTGCATGATCCAGTTTGTGGGAAGAGGAATGTTGTCCAGGACACCAGGAATGTCCCCTACTCTTTGCAAAGAGTGCCCTAGGTTCTTTTACTTCCACCTGGATACTCACCAGGACAGCGCTAGGATGGGTAGAAGGGACCTCGGTTTAACGTCTCATCTGAAGGATGGCACACCCCAGCAGTACAGTACCATCAATACTGCACTTGTATGCCAGCATTTTAGGTATGAGTCCAATCCCAGTGTGGGACAAGAACCCACAGCCTTCTGGTCTAGAGGCAGATGTGCTACCAGCTGAGCTGCACTGACACCTGACACCTAACAGTAGGGCTTGGTGGCAGTCCAAACTGCTTTATTGCCCATGTCCAGTTTGCCCACTATGTATTTCTACTGCCCCAGAAAACAGCAGGTTTTGCTAGCAGTTTCATTGCTTTATTACCTATAGTCTTAGCTCAGGATGGGTATATCCCCAGTAAACAATAAAGGCAAGATTTGCTTTCTCTTATTGCTTTATTGCACACAAGGTATTTTTTCTAGACCGACAAAATAAATGACAGCAAGGTTTGCTGGCACACAGTCCGAATTGCTTTATTGCTTACATGGTATTTCTCCTACAACAAAATAAAAGCAGGGTTTGTTGGCAGTTTAATTGATTTATTGCCTACAGTCTTTGCTTGGCTTGAGCATATCCCCAGTAAAAAATAAAGGCAGGGTTTGCTGTCATTAAATATTTTATTGCCTACAACATTGGAGTATATGCCTAGAACATTAATATCAGCAGAATTAACTGAATTGCCTGAAGTCTCATGGTATTTGTTCTAGCCCCTGAAATGAAATAAAAGAGTGTTTGCTGTCACTAATTGCTTTATTGTCTACAGTCTCACAGTATTTCTTCTTTCTCCTGAAAATAAATAAAAGAGGATTTGCTGCCACTAATTGATTTATTCCCCACAGGGTATTTTGTATAGTTTCAGAAAATAATAAAGGCAGGGTTTGCTGACATCATCACATAACTATCTAATTGCTTCATTGACTACCTTTTCCTGGTGTATCATTTCTTCTAGCCTCAGAAAAAAGGCAAGTTTTGCCATCAATCTATCATCACGTAACTAACAGCTTTATCGCCTACAATTTTCTGGCCCCAGCTACAATACAGTTTCAGCTGATGCAGCCTGTGTTACTGTTTTAATAATTTGGTGTAAATTCTACCAAAGGTAAATAACAAAACAGACAATCAGTCATAACATAAGGGATCCGATATTCAAATATGTGCAAAGCACAGTGCAAACATTTGTGCTGTGCCTTGTGCTTGCCCAGGTGCCCGAAGATGTTATATTCAGTGGAATAGCACACCGGCACTATTAGACTGAATTGAGGGCCATGTTGTCCCAGTGTTAAGCCACTTACCGCTGCCCCAACAGGGCTCCTGAAGTATGCTACCAAAACAAATGGCACCGGAGCACTATTTCCAATATTCAAAGGGACCCATGCAAATCAGCCCATTGGGCATGCAAAGTGCTAAGGGGCCATTTGCATGCCCATTACGAGCTCATTTGCATGGGTAGCAAGGCATATTAGTGTGGTGCTGCCCACCTAATTGCACAGTCCCAGCCACGTAAACATATCCTTGATGCTAGTGGTACCTCCCAACTGATCTCCAGCTGGTTCTTTAAATTAAATGGATCCTTGGTGCTAGTGTTACCCCCCAGTTGATCGCTGGCCCATTCATTAAAATAAATGGATCCCTGGTGCTAGTGGTAATCTCCCTCCCTCTGATTGCCATCCCAGGCTTCACCAATATTATCCCTGGTGCTAATGGTAACCCCCTTCCTCTGAGTGCCATCCCCAGCTTCACCAATAGTATCCCTGGTACTAGTGGTAATCCCCCACCTTCCAATTACCATCCCTGGCTTCACCAGCATTATCCCTGGTGCTAGAGGTAACCCCCCCGATCCCAGCCCTGGCTTCAGAATATTATCCCTGGTGCTGATGGTGCCCTCTGATCCAGCCCCATTGTCATTCTTATAGTCTGGTAGTGATGCCCTCCCCCCTGATCACCAGCCCTGACATACAAACAACCCCACCCTGGCCTTCAGTGGTCCCCCATAGCACTGAGCATCCCCCAATCACCATATCCACAGTGGTGGTGCCACGGGTGCACATGGTGACTGGCACAGCCCTCCTCACACCTCCTTGGCCAGCCACCATATGTACAGTCAGAGAGCATGCCTCTTATTTACAGGACAGGGCATCCCATCCTATAAGTAAGAGGCATGCTCCCTGGCAGTACATATGGCAGCTGGCTGAGGAGCTGTGAGGAGGGCTGTGCTGGGCACTGTATGCACCCGTGGCACCACTGCTGTGGATACGGTGAGTGGGGGGTGCCTAGTGCCATTGGGGGTGGGACCACTGGATGACAGGGAAGGGTTGTTTGTACATCAGAGCTGTTGATCAGGGAAGGCACCACTACCACCAGGGATATAAGAGTGTACAATGGGGCTGGGATCGAGGGGGCCACTAGCACCAGGGATAATATTATTGAAGCTGTGGCTGGGATCAGAGGGAAGGGGGTTACCCCTAACACCAGGGATAATAGTTGTGATGCCGGGAAAGGTACTCGGAGGCCTATTTGTTTATATATACAGTATATAATGAAAAGTTGTGTGGGAATCATGGGTTTGTCTGATCACTCTCTAAAACTAGGGATGATACAACATTACACTTTCTGCCATCTAAATAACTCATTTCTAAAAGACCCAGAGATAGCAGAATTAGTGCCCCAGGTGATTTCATAGGCAGCCTTGGATAAACATGCCTGCAGTGATCCTCTGGGACATGGGAAATGCAGTACTATGGGGGAGATTGTTAGAGATTGACTTCAGAACAAAGAAACTACAGAAGGGGAAACACACAGAACTGGAAAGTAAAATTACAGAACTGGAAATACAGCAGAAACAGAAACTAAACAGGCAAAGAGGTCAGAAGTTGTTAAAATTAAAGAAGAAATATGGCAGTGTTCTTGATTATCAAGTGGAACAGAAATTGTCGTTCCTTCACCAGCACTTCTATGATGGGGAACCTGGCTCTCTCAGGCTACTAGCAGGTCATCTGAGGACTCAGAAAGCTAGAGCCAACATCCAACTTCTGGGCAAAAACCTACCATGACTGGAAATTTCTGAAGCCTTTCAAAAGTTCTTTGTGAACCTGTATACACCAGGCCCTACAGCCCCCCAGCAAGACATCACTGACTTTTTAACTAAACTGCATATCCCTTAAGTGTCACCTGAACACAGGGAGGCCTTAACTTCTCCCATATGGAGATTTTAACTGAGATTGCTTGAATTAAGGCTCACAAATGGTAGTTTACTCACCTGGTAAAAGTGATTGTTGAGGAATACATCTCTGAGGCACTCCACAGTCATGACATCATGGGTTGTGTACACCCGATAGGTTGCTTGATGCACATGTGACTTGAAGAATGTCCATCCCCCACCTGAGAGGGGGTCTGCTCTCCTATGGTCAGTTCGATGTATTCCAAAGCTGTATCTGTAACAATAATCTGTTAATACCTTTTGCTGTTAATGAGTGTAAATATGTAGTGACCACTTAGCGGTAGCAAAATGTTTGTGTAACTTTATTTTGTTATTGCACTATACATATAGACGTCGGTGATGTCCGAACCTGCTAATTCATAATAGCGAGTATCATACATTCATACAATGTATGAAAAATTGTTGAGTCTTTCACACGTCTGTTGGGTGGAATGTGGAGTGCCTCAGAGATGTATTTCCCCACAATTACCTTTAACAGGTGAGTAAACTACCGTTGTGGGGGATAATCTCTGAGGCAATCCATAGTCATGACATCATGGGTCATTAAAAATCAGTAATCCTCTGCTAGGGTGGGTCCAATGTATTGTCTTATACCTAGTCCTTACATGCTGCTAAAGATTTCCTCTGCAGTATTCCAATTTTTCTCTGCCCAGGAAGTTGCGATTTCTCTGGTAGAGTGAGCCTTCAGATCTCTTGGTGCAGTCGAGTTATTCACTCTGTATGGTTCCGTGCTTGCTGTTTTAAGGTACATGGTAATCAATGATTTTGAAGCTGGTTTTCCTTTTCTATGCAGCCTTACGAACAGTCTGTTTTGCATATTTCCTCTGCTCTTGATAGGTATGTGCTAAATACCTTTTTCATTCCCAGCATTTTAAGCTGAGGGTTGTTTTGTATTCCCCCCCCCCGAGGGGGTTCTGCAGATATTTCAATAGTTTGTTTGATGTGGACTGACAATGATACTATTGGTCAGAATGACATTATAGGTCTAAGGGATATTCTTTCAGTGCAGAATGTTAGAAATGAGGTCTGCATGAGTATGCCTGTAGTTCTCCTCCACATCTGGCAGATGCTAGTGCCATCAGGGAGGGTGAAAGTGTTAATGTCTGTGCCAAGCCTATGTCATGTGCTGGGCCCTGTTTGCTCAAAAATGGTATGAGAGGTCTCATGTTGCACTTGGCCCATGGCACTATGTCTATCAATGATGACATTACTCCCAGTACTTGTGAAACTGCTTGAAGTTCTGGATTTCTGTGTTTCTGTAATTGTGTAGTCTGTGCAATAATTGAGTGGACTTGGGCATTTACTGGGTTATCGAGACTCGGATTTGTGTCGATCAGTGAGCCTAGACTATCTGTAGACTGGTTAGGGATGATAGGTAACTGTTTGATAGATTATTACACGGCTGCGATTTTGTAGGCAGTGTACTACTGTGTTTGTTCTAGAATGGACTGTTGTACAATTCTGGTCTTGATCAGCCGGTCGTTCAATAGGGCATTACTTGTATGCCCTTAACTTTTTTTTTCTGCGAATGATATTATTACCACCGAGAACACGCTTGGGGTTGATGGTAGGTTGAATGGTAACACTTGTATTGGTATCATTTTTCCAATATGTGAAATCAACAGAATTTGTAGTGTAATGTATGTGTCCTACAAATGTAGTGAAGTTAGGTAATCTCCTGAGCTTATAACCATGAGGGTGGACCTGATTGTTTCCATTTCTAGGGTTTGAATTGTACAGAATTGTTTAGGTCCAGAACTGGGCATAGCCTTCTGATCCCTTTTTTGGGGGTACCTTGTCAAATATGGAGTATCCTCTTTTCCCCTTTTTTGTAAAGTGTTACCCTGTCTATGGTCTTGTTGTCTGTCAGTACTGTTTGGACTTGTGTCGAGGTAACGTGTTTTTTGACACAGGGAATATGACTAGAAGGTTCTTTGTTGGTATGTGAGAAAGTTGTATCACATATCCTAGTCTTATTACTTGTAGGACGCACCTGTCTTGTGTGGTTTGCTCCTATGCTTGTGTGAAGAGTAGTAGTTGGTCACCGACTGAAATGTTTTGGTATTGCTTGTAGCAATAGTAGTTGTTGTTTTAACTGGGTTCTGTGGGGGGAGTAGTTTCCTCTACCTTGCTTGGGAACCCTTCTAGCTCGATATCTAATGCAATGTTTTTTGTGGGTATGGCTGCCTGCAGCAGTGTAGCCTGTAGTTGAAATTGCCCCTGTCTTGTGTCAAAAGGAATGAGAATGGTATGTTTGTCTAGCGGGCAGATAAGTGGATCTGTTTGACTGGTCTTTGGTATCTTATCTTCTTTTCCCTTGAAGTATCTTTCTAGACCTTAACCGAACGGTCTGTCTCCTGTTTGCACTTGGTGTTGAAATGTTGCTGTATTTCAGCATGCTAGGGGCATAGGCAGTAGTTATCGTGGGATCTCTGTGATAGCGAGATCCCGCTGTTTTGCCCCTTAGAAAGATGATGTCCGAGGTCTCGTGAGTGTTAGGAGCCAATCAAAGGACTGCTCCCATGCTGAGCGAGATCTCAGACTGGAAGAGACGAGGGGGAGAGGACCGAGACATTTGGGCATTTCTACGGACCTGGGAGCCATAAAGAAACATTTGGTCAGCTACATGTTGGTCTGCAGCCTTAAATACCCTGTATGGGGTACAATGGTAGTGTGGAGGTCACGGCAAGCAGCGTTTCAGTCAGGTTCCACTATGGAGCTAGAGGCTGTTTGAATGGTGACATGCCACAGAGACTGGGATACCTGGAATGGAGGTAGGGCCACTGTCCTGCACTCAGACACCGCTGTAAGGGGTGCCAGGTTGAGATTTGCCTAGCTCTCCTTATACAGGTAATTTGATGAGTCTTTTTTTTGGAAGTGTTTGCTCCTGTAACCACTAGCAGGGGTATCCAGCTAGTCAAATCTCCTTACATTATAAGGCACTGTGGATACTTTATGGATGTTTGCTCCTGGAACCGCTAGCAGGTGTATCCAGGTAGTCAAATCTCCTTACATTATAAGGCACTGTGGATACTATATGGATGTTTACTCCTGGAACCGCTAGCAGGGGTATCCAGGTAGTCAAATCTCCTTACATTATAAGGCCCAGTGGATACTTTATGGATGTTTGTTCCTGGAACCGCTAGCAGAGGTATCCAGGTGGTCAAATCTCCTTACATTATAAGGCCCAGTGGATACTTTATGGACGTTTGCTTCTGGAACCACTAGCAGGGGAATCCAGGTAGTCAGTCTCCTTACTTGTAACTTGCATGGTTCTACTTAAAAGCCTTGTAAACCGATGTATAATATGTTACCCTGTCTATTGTGATATACTCAGAAGCTATACATCATGCATTAGTTGTCTGTACTTTTTGCCTGGTATATTCTAGTGGTATAAACACAAACTGATAACCAGAATGCTGGATTTTGATAGCATCCTGTATTTAGTGGCAATCGTCCTATAATTTTCGTCTACATGGCTTATACTGAAATATCATGAGTCTTACATTTGCCTCTAGATTTGGTTAAATATGCTGGAGGTGTAGGGTGTGCTGCAACCTTGGTTCAGCTGCAGTTCTTTGTTTTGGCTATATTATTTCCCTTAATTCTTCCCCTGCACATTAATCAATAATGTTCTGCACTGTACATGCTATCTCTGTGCCTGTACATTGAAGTGTGCACTGTCCCTTAAATGTGGTTAGAGTGAGTGAGGGACTCAGTGTTATGCTGCCTTGCCCACAGCTGTGGTAATAGTGCTGCTCCCAATGTATTTTCCCCATTGTTAATTGATTTTCAAATTGTTGCCCTTATATTTAATTATTCACATTGTGGTCTGCTGTTGCAGATCAGTTGGTGCTTTTAACAAACCCCCCTGTGCTAGTTGAACATTTATGAGCGTAGTTACACTCTCTACAAGATAGCAGCAGCAACTCTCAATCTCCTGTCTGGCAGCCACCTACACCCTTAATCCTGCATGGGTAAGGGGTGAGTGGAAAACTTCTCCAAGATCACAGCAGCAAGTCTCCCAATATTCTTTCTTGCGGCTGTCAATCTGGATAGGCAAGTTAGGTTAGTCTTTCAATGCTCCTCCTCCTCATGAGACCTACTTGTTTATGGTGTTTTGGTCAGGTAGATCATAGAGGAGTTTCCTCTACCTTTTGATAGAAGAAGATGGTGAGTTTAAAATACGTAATATGCCATAAAAAAAGTCTAGATAACATGTCATTTTGAGGTGAGGCACAGAGGGACTGAGAAATGCTTCAGAGACTGTTGTGTAGTGATGTCTTGAGTGAGCACTTCAGGTGCTACTATGCTTGTAATGGTGAACTGTGGTGAAGGAGCATCTGCATTGATGCTTGTGTAATAAGACACAGTTTGGGGCAGAAACATTTTTTGTTCTGTAAAACATGTTTCTTAAGTCTCTCTCTCTCTCTCTCTCTCATGGTCAGTGTTAAAAAATGATGGTACTTTGCCTTGAGAAACTGTAGCAATTGCTAGCTCCATTCTCCACTGCAAGATATGCTGTATTTAGTCAAATCTCGTTTGTTTATCTTCATCTAAGATGGTGACCGAAATCTCATGAGAGCTAAGAGCCAGTCAGCTTGTAGCTGTCATGTAGCAGGAGATCTGTAAACTAAGAAGAAGTGGTGGGGGGTGGTCATGCTGCTAAAATAGTTTGAGAAACTGGGGCCATAAAATAACATTTGGGTGGCTCCATTTTGGTCCATAGAGCTTCCTTTTCTCTGTGGGACTGTTTTTGGGTAGAAAATAGCACAAAGTGGTTGCAGGTGCTTTGATTTAATGCCACTGAATTCCAGTAATGTCTGAACCGAGCTCAGGCATTTTAAGCATTTTCCAGTGCAAGGAAACTTTTCTGGGAGAGTTTGAGAGTACCTTTTTACAAGTTAGTGAAGCTAGCAGGGTCACCAGATTCTTGTTGGTGATTAATACAACTCTGGAACTGCTGTCAGAGGAACCAGGTTGATTATTTATTATATTGCCTCCTGTAAGTCATTGCATAGATTCTGTGTTCAATTATGTGGATCAGGTATTATTTTAGTTCCTGGCACCGCTAGCAGGGGTATTCAGGTAGCTAATAATCTCTATTCTTGCACAATGTGATAATGTTCATAATTTGAATACTGTGCTGGCAATTTTTCAGCTAACATTTTCCTAGACAATCGACGCTAATAGAAGCCGCAGTGCTAACATCTGTAGGACTGCTAGTTTTGCAATTTTAAATAGTTGCGTATCTGCAGAAACATATTATTGTGGTCTTGTTTGATCTTTGTTGTAGGATATTAATAAATGGCTTAGCCAGGTGGCTTCTTACCTTAGTAATGAAGTTGTTCTTTATAATAAGCATTTGTGCTTTACAAGAAACACACTGGAGCTCTAGGGTGTGCTGTAACCTGTTTTTGATGCACATAAGAACTGACCATAGGAGAGCAGACCCCCCCTCAGGTGGGGGATGGACTTTATTCAAGTCACATGTGCATCAGGCAACCTATCAGGTGTATACAACCCATGATGTCATGGCTGTGGAGTGTCTCAGAGATTATCCCCCACAATGCCTGGTAGTTGATTATTTAAGTGAGTGTTATAAACAGTTTAAGGAGGAAATAACTCCCCTTTTAGGTACAGCATACAGTGCAGCTCTTTTTACAAATTGGAAGCTGGCCACTTCCTGGGATATGGCAGTCATCTCTGTGATACATAAACCTTGCAAACACCCCCCACACATTGTGGTTCATATAGAACTATTTCCATTCTTAATATGGACTTTCTATTCTTATTACCGACTACAAAATCATAGAATCATAGAAATCTGGTGGCAGAAAAGGACCATCTAGCCCATCAAGTTATTCATCATCTAAGTCACTGGACCTCCCCTTCCCCCCACTTGCCAACCTCTTATGTCTGTCCCATGTCCTCTTGAATCCATCCATCATTTCTGCCCCTACCACTTCCTCCAGTAGTTTATTCCAGGCATCCACCACCTCTCTATGAAAAAATTACCCCTCACATTTCCCCTAAATCTTCATCCCTCCAATCTTAGACTATGCCCTCTAGTTTTAACCCCCACCTTCCTCTTAAATAAGCTACCATCCCTTACCTTACTGATCCCTTTCATGTACCTAAATGTCTCTATCATGTCCCCCTCTCTCTTCTAATCTCCAATGGGTACAAATCAAATTCCCTCCACCTCTCCTCATATGACTTCCCCTGCATACCATGCACCATCTTGGTTGCCATTCTCTGCACCCTCTCAATCCCATCTATTTCCTAGTGTAGGTGTGGTCTCCAGAACTGGACCCTGTACTCCAGATGCGGCCTCAACATGGCTTTATAAAGAGACAACAGTACCTCCCTCCTTCTGCTTGTTATGCCTCTCCCAGTGCACGCTAACATTCAATTTGCCTTTCCCACCACTTTGCTGCATTGATGACCTGCCTTAAGGTTGCTTGATACTAAGATCCCCAGATCTCTCTCCTGCTCAGTTGACTTTATTACCCCCCCAAGAGTGTAAGCTGCTTGCGGGTTCTTATGCCCATGTGCATCACTGCATACTTTTTTGGCATTAAGTTCCAGCCGCCAAGTTTCTAACCATGCTTCCAGAATCTTCAGGTCCATCCTCATGGCAAATTCCATCATAGAAGTGCTGGTAAAGGAACAACAATTTCTGTTCCACTTGATAATCAAGAACACTGCCATATTTCTTCTTTAATTTTAACAACTCCTGACTTTTCTGCCCCCCTCTCTGCCTGTTTTGTTTCTGTTTCTGCTGTATTTCCAGTTCCATAATCTTAACAGCAATTTTAACTAGGTGATTGGGAACAGTAATACCATCCTGAGCACATTTGGACCAAGCTGGTTTTGTGATGGGGAGACAGGCCCTGGACAATATCCAGCACACAAGACAGATAATTGATCGCCTAAACCAGACACCCCAGCTTGCTTTTCTTATGAGCCTACATGCTGAAAAGGCTTTTGATCAAGTTTCCTGGAATTTCTTAAAGAGCTACTGATGCCTCAAAGAAAACTTTGAAAAACATAAACTTTAGGTACAATTCGGCTTGCATTCCATATATATTCTATATATTTCTCTTCCCCATTATTTATTACTGAGAAAATTTACATAAATACATGATATTTATCCCTCAGAGTTCATCTGCCTCTACAGCTTACTCCTTACTTCAAGTCATAATCCTATGTTGTGACATCACACTCTGTTGTCATGGGAGTAACTGTGATGTCACAAGCAGTGCATTATGACCTTAGGTAAGGAGAAAGAAACAGAAATAGATGAACTCTTCAAGAGCAGAGATCCTGTTTTCCTGCAAATCACCTCAGTGATAAATAATGAGGAGGAGAAATACAGAACTAATGTAAAATACAAGCTGAACTATGTCTAAATATTATGTTTTTAGAAAGTTCTCCTGAAAGCGTCAGCTGCTCTTTAAGTGGGGTCCTTGCTGGGTTTGCTTTTTCACCTCAGTTCCAATCTTTTGTCTATACCCTATACCAGGCTTCTAAAGCATATATCCAAGCAAATGGGTATCTCTCCCAGGGATTCATCCTGAGCAGAGGCACCCATCAAGGCTATCATCTTTCCCTATCTTATTTGCTCTGTATATAGTCTTTGGCCTAACACATTTGTTTGCATACAAGCATTCAGGGTACACAGGTAGGAAACCAGGGACATAGTGTAACCCCTAGGCAGCACTATTTTAAGGGCTACTATCCCTGCCTATATGGTTATACACAGGTTGAGAGGCCTGAGTTCTCTAATTAGGTGCCTCCACCCAGGGAATTGATATTGGGTTGCTTACCTGCTCTGGTATAGCCCTCTGGGAAGCTATAACCCCCACCAACCCACTTAGTGGCCTAGTATGGAACATAGTAGCAAATTCACACTCAACAGGCAGCAGTAACAATGTGCTCACACCCTTCACACTTACCACCAGGGCTGGACTTGAGGCAACTGCCCTAGAGACCCCCTGGAAAACAAGGTTAGCAATGCAGCAGTACAATCTTAATACTGAAACATAACTAGTAATATGCACACTAGCCAGGTTAAATGTGAAAAAGACAATCAGATTTATTAAGGGGGCGTGAACAAGGAAGGGGCATGAATCTGGTCAAATGATTTATATTCTGACTCAAATCAGGTTTTTCTGACATGCACTTTAAGTCCCAATTACACAGTTCAACAACATTGGGTACCCAGAATGTTATGCAGGCAAGACTGAAGCATTGCTAGGGGGTGGCCGGCATTGCAGCTGATGTTGGGACCCTTGATGGAAGAAAAGGCAGTTAAAAATGCAAACAACCCAATTATTTGTAATCCAAGCCAGTTGGCTCAGTCTTTCATTACCCAAGAAAAAGTTAAACAATTAGACAGTACCACAGATGATTTAAACCCTTGTTGCAGGGTGCTATCCTGATTGTACTCACGCTACCAGAAATTCGCTGCAGAACCGGTGATATGCAGACCTCATGGTGATGATTGATGGGCAGAGGGAAGCTGGGCCGACACAACACACCTCCAGATGGTTGCAACCTGCACGATGGTGTTATGCAGGGGGACAAATCCCTGAGCCAGTCTCTCGCTGAAACGGTCCTTGGTGCAGGAGTAGCAGCCTAGGCCGAAATGGCAGGGCCCAGGCAGAGTGAACAGTTCTGGCAGAGTTCGTGATCTTCTGCTGGTGAAGCCTCCAGCTGGCATAACAGATTCAATCATGGGGAACCAAATCATGACCCACAAAACACATTCAGCACATTTAAATCAATCACAATTTCTGTAAACAGTTTGGATTCAGTCCGGTTGCAAATTAACAGCTTTACTGCGCAAACCTTTCAACCCGAGTATGATCCACACACAAGCTGGGCCGATCGCTTCAGGAGCAAGTCTTCAGTCCAAATCGCAAGTTGCACTGGCAACCTTCTTCTTCTCTTCTGCCATAGTTCCAGTCTGGAATCAGATAAGTGCAGAGACTTAATATGGCACTCTCACGCAAATACACAGAATCACACCAGGATGGAACACCAGCCTGACAAGTGGGCATTAGGGATCCAGGAAGCCATTATAGTAAACTCCAAATTGGTAGGGGGGTTACAATAGACTGGCCTTGTTCATAGACAATGTACTGCTGTAGTAAGGTATTCCAGAGGTGATTTTTCACCACATCATGGAGGTAATCACCCTGTTCTCCACCCTACTGGAGTATAATATAAATACCTCAAAAACAGAAGTCTTGGTTTTTCCATCATGCTGTCCCCCCCCCCCAACTTTGGTGAAGCTATCCAGTGAAATGGGACTTAAAGTCCTTAAAATACCCAGAGATTCACTGGCCCACCAGTGCAGCTGTAGTGCTACCTCTTGCAATGGCAATGACCTAGGTTCAGAAGCAAATCCAGACTGTAAGAGGGTCTGCTGGGGGGAGGAGGATTGAGCATCCCATAGGACTGCTCTCCTCCTCTGGTAGTAGGTGGGCAGAGCCCAAAAGTTGCCTGGCCCCTAGCGGAAGCTGGTGGAAGGCAGCCCAGGTGAGAAGGTTGGGTGACATGGCAGATGTTGGTGCACATCACGTGGGAGCACGTGGCATGCACCAAGATATCATTGCCCATAACATCTCTCAGGGGTGAAAACTGGAGGAAAAAGATGCCGGCAGGATGATGAGAGTGCACGCAAGCCCCACACCTGACCAGCTAGGCATGCCAATTAGAATAGCATGAATTTTATGGCAGGGCTTGGGGAACCCCTCTGAACCTGCCAGGAGGAGCAAGCCCTGGGGGAAGATGGTCAGCAGGCAAGTACCGGCAGATGTTGGGGTGACGGGTCTGGGGTGCTTGTAAGAAGGAGGGCAGACTGGGGGAGAGAAGAAGAAAAAAAATACCTGGAGATTCACATAGACCTGGAAACAGACACATTATTTCAGGAGAATTATGTCCCACTATTGCAGACTTTAACAATAGATCTCTGTAGGTGGAAAATTTTACCTATGCCCCTATATTCAAGAATTCAGGCTGTGAAAATGAGCACACTGCCACGCCTTCTGTACTTTTTTCAGTCAGTGCCATGTCAGATTCCAAAAGGGTTTTTTAAGAGTTGGCAAGCCCAGTTGCACTCCTTTATTTGGTATGGGGTAAGCTCAAGGGTCCGGCAGGCCACCTTATATTTAACAAAGGCCTAGGAGGGTCTGTCCCACTCCTGGAAGGTTACTGGGTAGCAGCACAATACCGTACTACTCTCCTCTGGGGTGCCACTTCATATCAAGCACAGTGGAAAGGAATATATATGCAGGTTAGGGAGGATCGCCCCCTGCCAGCGGTGCTATTTGGTGACCATCTCCTCTGTCAGATGGAGAAATCTAAAAGCAATAACATGAGCACTACATTGGTAGGATGGAAATGCTGGCTATGGAGAAATGGACATAAGCAGGGGTTCTGGAGGTACAGATGGTGGGCATGGAATGACTAGTTTGTCCCAGCACAAATAGACCCTGGTACAGGATGCAGGCCTAATTTGGTTTTTACACTCCCAGTAAATGATGGATGGGGTCCATGTCTGTTCTTTTGAGGACTGCCAGAGGCTATTTTATCAGAGACCCACTGATAGATTACATTATTTTCAACTTAGAGCTCCCATTAATACAACTAAAGGAGAGAGAGAGAGAAGAAATGGAAACACCAGCTCCAGATTTATCAGTATTTGCCCTCCATCAATTAAGGGTTTGATTTCACAGCTATATCCTTTCTCTTGAACCTAGGTACCTCCACGGAGTATATTTGAGTTAGATGGGTAGCAGATTTTGGGATTCACATCCTGACGGAACTTTGGCCAGTGATCTGGGTGAGGGTACATAAGACCTCTTTCTCTCCTTTATGGAAGGACTTCACATAGAAAATATGAAGCAGATATTTTTTAGCACCTTTACTGCAATTTAAATGGGACCCCAATGTACTGTCAATGTGTTAGCAGCTATGTGGTACACAGAGGGCTTCACATGCCCATATATTTTGGGAATGCCCTAAATTAACAGACTTCTAGGAAGAGGTCCATGGAATCATAACTGGGACAATAAATCTCACATCCCCCTTCACTGAGTTGAATTTGTTGTTGAGAATTCCCCCACGCACCCTATGGGGTAAGGAAGGTATACCTGTGGTGTGTTCTCCTGGCAGTGGCTATGAAGGCAATCACCAGGAGATGGCTCCAGTTCAACCTCCCACCTGGTTAAAGAGGAAAGGAGGACAATAGTCTTACAGATCCAGAAAATGGGAAGAATTACATTTTAGAACTGCAATGCATGCCTGAGGTCCTCGATAGATGGATGAGGTGGGTGATGTTCGATCAGGAGGCTAATGAACCTAATTCCTCCTGAATAGAAGAACCTGTAGGGGATGTTTTGCCATAAAACAAAATGGGAGTTCTGGGGGGCTTTCCAGCCTTATTACCAAAAAGGTGCACTATATTTTTTTCTCAGTCTATTATCACTGATTCATCAGCTGTAGGTATCTGTTGACATGATAAACACCAGTGTTCCACTAGCTCTATAACTGTATTGTAATAGTATTTTTAAATCACCTTTATCAAGGCTCTTGCTTACTTACATATTATTATTTATTTACCAGAAAAGGCATACTGAGCAGTCAGCTTGTTTCCAGATGCATCCTGGGGGGAGGGGGAGGTGGGTACAATACGAGGCATGATATAACATAACTCGAGATACAAATATAATTTGACAAATTACATTTAAGAGCACTACAGAGCTCAAAGTGCTTAGCTACTAAGTGAGAATACAACTGAAAATCCTGTAGTTAGAGTTCAAGTGAGGAGGGAGAGGAGTGGAGGTGGGGTACAGGTGGGGAGCCTGGGGAGTACAGGGAGGGACAAGATTAGGGACAGTTGCAGGAGGGGAGGTGAGGCCATGGAGGAGGTAGGAGAAGGCACGAGAAAAGAGGCATTCCAGATGGCATGAGAGAGAGAATTCCAGAGCTTAGGGAGAAACAGTGACTGAAAGCAGCTTGGCCATTGGGGGGGGGGCTGCCAGGGTCCAAATGCTGGAGCTTCAGAGGGCATAGGAGGAGAAAGGAAGAGAGTGAGGCAGAGAGGTAGGAGGGGAGGGAACTGAACCAGAATTTGCTTACAAAGTTGACTCAATGGGCACAGCATCTGTCCTCAAGAGAGGAAAAAGATAGAGAGACTGGTACAGTGGTGAGTGCAAGGGGGACAGTCAATTGCAAAGTGGCAAAAAGAGTGTAGGAGAATATCCAGTCTGGCAAGAGAAGTACGAGGGGTGGCACTGTATACTACATCTCCGTAGTCAAAGATTGGGAGGATCATTTTCTGAATAATAGCACAGCAGGCTGGCAACAGGATGCAGTCACGGTTTCTGCACAAGACACCAAGTTTGGGGGTGCAATCTCTTAACAATAGCATCCACACGGCCAGAGAAGTTTAGGTGTTGATCAAGTCAAACCCTTAAATACCTGAAGGTGGTGACATCCTCCAAAGAGGATCTGTCAAGGGTGTGGAAGGAAGGAAGGGAGGGAGGGATGCCTGGAGAGTCTCTGCCTCATGCCAAAGGACATAGAAATGGTCTTCTTGGCATTTAGGAATAGCTGGTTAGAGCATAACCAGAGCTGAACTTGGTCAAAGTCAAGCTGGAGTCTGTGCGCCACATCAGCAGTGGAGGGGCATGACGTGTAAAGAACTGTGTCATCTGCATACTTGTGGATGGATGCAGATGAACAGATGGAGAGGAGGTCATTGAGAAAGATGGAGACTAACAGCAGTCCCAGCACAGACTCTTGTGGGACCCCAGTGGTTATAGGCAGGGGTGGGGAGAGATTATCACCAGTTTCAAATGATTGGGACCTGCCCTCAAGGTAGGAGTGGAACCAGCTGACAGGTGATTCTTAGAGGCCGGCATCCGAGAGTTTGGACAAGAGGAGGGGATAGAAGACAGTGTCAAATGCATTAGCCTGATTGATGAAAATGGCAGAGGTGATGAGGCCTTGGTCCATACCTGTGTGGATGGAGTCAGTGAGCCTGAGGAGAGAGGTAGTCCTGAAGTGGTACTTCCGGAAGCCAGATTGGTAAGGGGTGAAGAAGGAAGAGGAGTCTAGGAAGGGAGAGAGTTGTGATAGCACAATACATTCCTGTAGTTTGGACAGGATAGGGAGGAGGGAGATGGGGCAGTAGTTTCCAGTAACAGAGGTGTCACCACGATTAGGGCGAGGAATAACAGTAGCAATCTTCCAAGCAGGTGGTACGGAGGAACTGGATAAGGATAGGTTTAGGTGGTCAGCCAGAGGAGAGAAGATAGCTGGGGCAGATAGAAAAAGGAGTTTGCTGTCCAGGCCATCAGGACTCTTACCCTTAGAAGGGTTAAGGATGAGGAGGGCATCAAGAATGATGGTGGGGGACACAGGAGAGGAGAATGGCAGGACAGGAGAGGATGGCTATAGTGAGGACCGACAAGGGAATGCGTTTTGGGTGGGGGAGGAGACAGAAGAGATGAGGCATAGGAGGTAAAGAAGGAATTAAACTCAGAGGCAACTGAAAGGGGATCAGATAGGGAGGAGTCACTCACTTTGAGGACAGGTAGAGGTGGCTGAGTTGGTGGGGTGAACAAAGCGTGTACCACCTTCCAGAATTCTGACAGGTGACTGAGGTTGGATTCAAAGATGCTTGTGAAATAGTCGGCCTTGGCAAGTCTTATTGCCCTAATACAGGACTTGTGGAGATAGCAGTACCTCTGAAAGACAGCGTTGGACGGGTTGCATTTGTATTCCATCCAGGCCATATCATGGGTACATAAGCAGGCTAGGAGTTATGCCACAATCCAGGGAGATGGGATCCCCTCACTCTGGTACAGCAGAGGGGGCTGTGAAGGTTCCAGATTTCTAGGAATTTTGTTGTAGTCATTTATGGCATTGTCAATGGAGGACGCAGAGGAGATAGGGGACAAGTCGGTGCAACATAGGTCATTGCACAGGGGAGTGAGGTCAAGTGATTTGAAAGACTGTATAAGTAGAATTTCAGGAGGGGCTTTAGGTCGATGAATCCTGCGGACACAGACGGTAAGGTGATGGTCACTCAAGGCATCAGGGAGGATGCCAGCCTTGATGATGCAGTGAGGGTAGGAGGTGAGGGCCCAGTCAATGAGGGAGTAGTTAACAGTTTTATGGTTTAGTCGCGTTGCCTCGTCTATTAGTTGGGTCAGATTCAGAGAGGTGATGTCGTAGAGGATTTTGGAGTGGGAGGGGGCAGCAAGTTCAGGCTGAAGTCACCTAAGATAAGAGTGTCACCTAAGAAGGTATGTGTCAAGATGGAGGATAGGGAGCTGGTCCATCGGCACAATGGTAGCGCTACCTTTCATGGTGCCAGCGACCCAAGTTCGGGCGCGGACTCAGGTCATCGGGGGCCAGCCAGGGGAAGGAGGATGGAGCATCCCAGGAACCACTCTCTCCTCCTCCAGGGGTAGGAGGGTTGACATCCCCCACTGCAAAACCACCACCTGGGTGACCACTGGTGGAGGTACAGCTTGGGGATGCTGTGGGTGGGGAAGAAGTTGGCCAAGTTCCAGGGCAGCTGCACGCACTGTGTGCTTACGCTCCCTGGTCCTCCTCATGAGTCGACCTCCTCGGGGATGGAGGGGGCATAACTAAGGTGGAAAACCCCACAGCTAAGCCTGACAATGGCCCCCGGTACCTTGCTGCAGAAAGGACCAAAACCAGACAATAAAGGATGCCACCTGATAAGGACAAATAGCAGGTAGGTGGGAATAGAATGGGGAGCAGCTCTCTCCTTCCCTGTTGGAGGGTAAGCCTAGGCAGCATGGAGGTAGGCACCAGGAAGAGGTCCGGGAGTAGGCTTAGCGCAGCTCTGGAAACCTTGGGGGCCCCCTAAGGCCTACTGGGTCAATAAGTTGCATGCTTAATAGCGTATGACATACACCACAAGAATAGGAACAGTGCAGGAACAGCGAGAGGATGCAATACCACTAAAGGAAGCATGAGCAGTACTGTACACTCTCTCTGTTCCCATACAGAGGATAAGACCTCTGCTGGGACAGAGGGCCAGCAAGATGCTGCCGTGGCTTGATAGGATGAGCCACAAGCAGCAAGGGAAGCCAGCAGTGGATTTGGGACCGGGTTTTGATTCCCGGTCCCAGACACAAGAAAAACATTTTTTTTCACACATTGTGCAATTTTAATGATAACCCCCTGGAGTTAAGCTATATTAGTAGAGGGGTTCTGTTGGTGCAGCCTCAAAATGGGGGTGCAGGGAGCCTAGCCCCGCAAAAACAAAGAGATATGCTGCTGTGAATATATTGTGCTGTATTGCAGCATGGTATATTGCGGCGGCATGATGTCGTGCGACATTATGACCCCTTGCCCCCTGAGGGAGGGGTGAGGTTGCATTTATAGGAGGGAAAAATAGATAATATAAAAAAAAAGATGGAGAATTGGATGTCCGTAATGTGTAGGGGGGAGGAGCCGGGGCAGCAGTAGATGCCAACGATAAAAATAAGGAGGGAGTGAGGGAGGTTGAGTTTTAAAAGTAGCAACTCATAAGCAGAAGTGATGGAAGAAGCAATGACTGGAGTGAGCTGGAGGGCAGAGGAGAGGCACATGGCCACCCCAACACCTCTACTAGAGAAGTCTTGGTGGGTAAGAGTGTAGCCAGGGATAGAGATGTTCTTGTTGGGTGTTTTAGGGGTAAGCCAGGTTTTGGTCAGTGTTAGAATGTCTGGTTTGAGGGTTGACGCGAGGACCTGCAGTTGGGAAAGTTTGGGGAGAAGGCTTCTAATGTTTAGGTGGGTGATCTTTAAACCTGAGGGGAGCTGGGGGGGGAAGGAAGGTCCAGGGTTAGATTCTATGTCTCCAGCTAGGAGCAGCAGCAGGGAGATCATATGAAAGGTGAAAGTGTTTGGTTCCTTCCTTACCAAAGGCTGAGTGTGGGTGGGGCAACAAGTAGATATGGGAAGGGTGGGGGGATGGGCTGAGGAGAGCAGCATGGAGGCAGGAAGAGGGTAGGATTGAAGCCACAAGAGTCCATAGGCATTGGGAAAAGGTGAGGGGAAGGGGGGATACAGTAGGATGAATTGGGAGGATTAGGTGGGGATGAGGTGCAGAAGGGGGAAGAGAAGGAAAGGTGGAGGTCGAAGGGATAAGAAGGAGAAGAGAGGGGAGGTAGGCCAAGGGTAATCAGGAGTATAGTAGGGTGATGGGGATGGGCAGAAGGAAGAGAGGGAGGAGGAATTTAAACAGACTGCAGGTAGTAGCTAGATGTAGGAAGCAGGGCAGAGTGGGTAGGAGCAGGGAGAACAGAACTGTGAAAGTGTAGCAGGCAATAAGGGCATCCCAGGAAGGAGCCCAGTAGGTAAATTGAAGGCGGGGGAAGGGAGTGTAGTGGGCTGAATCAAGTGTAGCAGGACCAGGGAGCCAAGTAAGTAAATAGAAGGTGGGGGGCTGTATTGGGCTGAATCAAGTGGAGAGGCGATAAGGGAGTCCCAGGAGGGAGTCAAGTAAGTAGGTTGAAGACAGGGGGAGTGCAGTGGGCTTAAACAAGTGGAGAGGCAGTGAGGGGTGAGAAAGCAGACTGATTGGCTCAGGAGGGCCACAGGACTAAGACAAGCACTATAAAACTAGATCCACCTCAGGTGGGTGGGAAGTGCTAGGTGGTGCCGACTGCCAATGGAGCTATGTTCCTGTGCTACACTGTGGCTAGCAGCATGGGGGTGGGCTCAGGTGGTGCCTCATGATCCTGCCTGTGTTTGGCAGGAATGCTTGCAGTCCCACTGTAGAGGAAACAGAAACAAGAGGTGAGTGTAACCTGAGGCACGTTGGGAGGGAGCACAGACAAGGGAGAGAGGGCTGAAGGCGGGGGCACAGAGGCAGAGGTTGTGTTATGCTGTGTTACATTTGTTGACCCAGTAAGTCCACTGTGCCTAGAAGTCCCTTTTTCAGGGGCGACCGGCGGGGGTAAGGGGATTCAGATGGTAAGTAAATTAAATTGAACCAGATTAAGGTGTTGGTGGCATTTTTAGGTTGCAAAAAGGAGGGGGAGGGGGAGACCGGAAAGCAAAATTGGGAAACGGGCTAAGTTGGGCTGAAAACACCAAAGAAGCAAGAAAGCAGGGGAACAGTGGTAGAAAGGCAGGCAGCCAAATTGCATATATAGTATCAGATACTATTGCAAGTTTACATACTCATTGTTGCCTTTTGTAATACATTTATGGTATGTTGCATAGAAACATTGAAGTTGTCAGCAGATAAGGGCACACAAGCCCACCATGTCTACCCAGTTACTGCAGTTACCATGATTAAGTGAATCTTAATTAGCCCATTGTCTCCCCCTGTTGTGTTTTCAAAGTCCCTTTGTGTCTGTCCCATTACCTCTTGAAACCCGTAACCGTTTCTGCTTCCACCACTTCTGCTGGCAGACTGTTCCATTTGTTCACCACCCTTTCTGTGAAAAAGTACTTCTTCACATTACCTCTGAACCCCCCCCCCAGCTTCATCTTGTGGCCCCTGGTCCTTGAGCATCTTTTTCCTCGGAAGATTGTACCTACTTGAACTCTATTTTTCCCCATGAGGTATTTAAAGGTTTCAGTCATGTCCCCCGTTCCCTTCTTTCTTCCAGTGAATACATATTTAGCTCCCTCAGCCTGTCTTCATAGGGTTTACTGTGCAGGCCTCCCACCATTTTGGTTGCTCTCGTCTGCACTGCCTCCACCCTGTTTTTTTCCTTTTGAAGATGGGATCTCCAAAACTGGATGCAGTACTCAAGGAGACGCCTCACCCATGAGCTATACAGTGGGACTATTACCTCCCTCCTTCTGCTGGTAATTCCCCTACCTATGCAGCCCAACATCCTGCCAGCCTTTGCTGCCATCTTGTCACATTGTTTTGTCATCTTCAGGTCATCCGAGATGATGACCCCCAGATCTCGCTCCTGCTTGGAGCTTGCAATTTCATCTCCTCCTGGGTGATACACTGCCCCCTGGTTTTTGTGACCCATATGCATTATCTTCCACTTCTTAGTGTTGAAACCCAACTGCCAATCCTTAGACCAGTCCTCTCATCTTTTTAGATCCCTTCTCATTCTTTCCACTCCATGTGGTGTGTCCACCCTGTTGCAGAGTTGTGTGTCATCCTTGAACAGGCATACCTTCTCTTCCAGCTCCTCAGCAATGTCACTGATAAAGACATTGAAGAGGACTGGGCTCAACACCAATCCCTGGGGAACTCCACTGGTCACTCTCCCCACTGTAGAATGTATACCGTTTACCACCACTCTCTGAGTTCTATTTCCTAGCCAACTCTTTACCCATCTCACTATCTTGCGACCAGCTCCCAGGCTCTCCAGTTTCTTAGTCAGCCTTCTGTGTGGAACCATATCAAATGCCTTGCTAAAATTCAGATATGCTACATCTACAGCTCCTCCCTGATCCACCCCACTGGCAACCCAGTTGAAGAACTCTATGAGGTTCATTTGGCATGCCTTCCCTTCAGTGAAACCATACTGTCTCAGGTCCTGCAGACTGTTGGTTGCCAGTGGCTTCACTAACCTTTCCTTCAGAACTTTTGCCATTAATTTGCATACTATGGTGATCAGGCTGACCAGCCTGTAGTTACCCACCTCTTCCTTGTTTCCAGTCTTGTACAGCAGGACCACATCAGTGATCCTCCAATCCTCCGGTGCCTCCCCCCGTTTTCAATGAGGGGCTGAACATAGCTGCCAGTGGTACGGCCAACACCTCCTTCAGTTCCCTTATAACCTAGGGTGCACTCTGTCTTGCCCCATCACTTTATCAGCTTTTGTTACTGTTAGTTCCCTGAGGATCTTTTTCTCTGAGAAAGGACTTGTGTCCACCTCGCTTCTCTTTGTGTCTCTCTCCTCTAATGTTGGCTCCTTACCTGCTCCCTCCTCAGTGATTACTGAACAAAAGTAATTGTTCAGTACATCTGCCTTAAGGTGATATTCCTCCATGCACTCCCCCTTCCCAGCTTTCAGCTTAAATATACCCCCTCTGGTTTTCATTTTTTCACTTACAGTATATACCTAAAAAACACATTTCCATCTTTTATCTAGTTTGCAATTATTTCCTCTGTCTGTGCCTTTGCCATCCTAACTGCCTTCCCTGACTCCCTTTGTTTTTCCCAGTATCTCTCTATCTCCCTCCTCCTGAGCCTGTTTGTATTTCCTAAAAGCCATCCTCTTTGCCCTACCCTTTTCTGCCACTTCTCTAGAGAACCATAGTGGTCTCCTTTTTCGCTTCCCTTTCCTGAGTTATTTGACAAGGAGGTGTGTTGCTTCCTTAATTCCTACTTTAATTGTTTTCCACTGATCCCCAACCATTGCCATATTACCCAACCCCATCCAGGGTGCTCTTCAGGAAATTTCCCATTTTTCCATAATCCACCATTCTGAAATCTAGGTTTTTGTCCTAGTGCGGCTTTTTTCATGCCCAGCTAATATCTCAAACCACACCACCCGGTGATCACCATTTCATGTTCAAGCTGAATTTATAAACTGAGGTACAGAAAAAAATGAGACCTTGAAAAAAATTGATATTTTTCAGCCAGAAGTTACTTTCGTTGCCCAAGCATATAATGATGCGTCATAAGTAGTCATCTTAATAGTGTTCGGGAGCTATTCAAAAAGGACTGTCCTCATACTATGTTCATTGTTATACACATAACTTAAATCTCACTCGTATTGATTCATGCCAGTGCATTCCTCAAGTAAAATACTTTTACGACTTCGCATAGTGTGTGCATACATTCTGTTCCACATCTGTAGTACACAGTGACAGCCTGAAACAGATGCAGCAAGATGTGGGGTTTGACAGAACATACAAAGTCACAGCTTTGAGCAACACTAATTGTGAATGTCAGAAAAGAGTGCTGAGAGCACAGAAGTGTACTTATGAGTCCATATTCTCTTATCGCTCTCATTGTGACATGGAAATGCACCCAAAGCTTGGGGCCTTTGTAACTTTGTGATGTCATTCAACACTGTCTTTTGCCTTTTCCTCTTTTATCTCATTCTCAGATTTGCAGAAGGACACCACAGACTACTAGAGACTAAAGATCTGGATCTAGCCAGCACTGCAGTAAAAGCATTTACTGATACTTTGGTTTCACTCAGAAATGAAGATAAATTTAAAGAATTAATCCATGAAGTAACAGTATGCACTGTATCACTTAAAATTGCACCTGACAGTGTAACAGAAGAAAGGGCATGTCAACGATGTACCATCACATAGCAGCTCATTTTGATGACTATGTAGTTGACATGAGACTTTGAGAACAGCAGCCAGTTATTTCAGAAACAGATTATGGAACTAAAATTTACTACCCAGTTGTACACAACATGATTGCAGAATTGAGACAATGATTTTCAAAAGAGGATGTAGACCTACTGGAAGCAGTTTGGGCTTTGAAATTAGTAAGTAGTTTATATTTATTTATAAAATGGGTAAGAGAAATACTGTACTGTGATTGGTGAAATCCAGTCACATGACTGTGCTGTAATCCCAGCACAACAGCACAGATCAGAAATGCTTAACTTTCTGAACCACATTACTTGGTTCTAAAATAAAAATAAATCAGGGAAGCCATTTTATAATCACAATAAGGCTTTCCAGAGTGTGTGTAATTGAGGGATAATGGCACTTCCTGGGTGCATAAAGCCCTCTGCTTTGCCTCAGGCTTCACTTCCTGAGGTGTGCTGTTATCCCACAATAACGCACACCCTGTCATGCCCCATTTCTTAAAAAAGACAACAGTAAATGTTATGTGCAATCACTATGGAGTACAGCTTCCTGAAGAATTGATTTAACACAAAACTTTATTAACATCTGCCTGCTGATAATTGTCCATGGAACATATCTTCATTGCTTGAATCATTGCCACTGGCTATGTTTCCTGGCATCCATCAATTAGGTACCATTGTACTTGTTATACCAGTCACTACATGTTCATGTAAATGGTCATTTAATGCCCTGAAATGAATAAAAACATACCTGAGAAACACAATACAGCAGGACAGACTAAGTGATTTTGCTACATTAGCAATAGAGGATGAGGCAACAAAACTAATAAATTCAGATGAAGACAGTGCATGGCTCAGAGGTAATGTGAGGAAGTATTTTTTCATGGAGAGTGTTGTGGATGCATGGAATGGCCTTCCTAAGGAGGTCGTGCAGTCAAAAATGCAGGAATGCATGGGACAGACATAAGGCAATTCATTTTTTTTTATCATAGAATAATTTTATTGTTTTTTCAATTCTATAATCATACAATACTTTGCACATTATATTCCAAACAGGAAAACTAATGCTACATTATGGCACTACAATACTATTTGCATATACAGGTGTACATCGCTAAAGAAAGGATAACTTAGGTTCAGAGCTAAACAATATGGCTGATACCTCAACCTTTTCCTAACCATATATCTGTCTAATGGAAACAGCTCAGCTAAATAGTTCACCTTATCTCACATATAGTTTATATTCACACATAGGTCATATAGACACATTGTCCTCAGTGACCAGTTTTCCAGCTACACTTAAAAGGCTGGTCACATAACTAAAGTCAGGAATAATGAGGGGAAGAGAGAGAAGATAAAATGAATTGAGCCTCAGTATAGTAGCAGCCAGTAGGTCATCTGAGTGTGTACAAAGAAGTCAGGTCTTAGTGCTCGTACTTCACGTTGCAGAATGGGGGCTGTCATTCTTGCAATAGCCAAGATGGGGTGGATTCCCAGGAAGAGGAGGGGGAACTCGGCACAATGCAGAGTGAAGATAGGCCTCCCATTTGGAAAAGTACATGGACAGCTGCCCTCTAGTGGCACAAGTGACCCTTTCAAAAATGGCCAGCCTGGCTATGGATGAATGCCATAGGGAAATAGGCGTGGGTACTATCTCAGAAGAAGCTGCTTGGCCTCCAGCAAAACTACCAGGATCCAATTTTGTTGCTGTGGTCTTAGGTGTTGTAGTGGCGCCCGATCTCCCAGCAGCAGCATGGGATGCGAAAGGTCTACGGGCTGTCCCAGTACCCCAGAACAGTCCATTGCTACTGTGGACCAAAAGGGAACTAAGGCTTGACATTGCCATAGAAGATGCAGAGTGTCAGCAGGACTGTACTCACATATCCAGCATCGTGCATGCAGAAGGGTCCCCCATTTGAATAAAACAGCCGGTGTTCTATATCATCTAAGAAGTATCTTGAGTTGAATCAACTAACTCTTAGTGTCTTTATAGGTAGAGTGTGCCCTGTGTAGACAGCGGGACCAAACCTCTGGGCTAATATGACTCCCTATATCCATGCTCCACGCCGTTCTACATGCCACCGTATGATCCGCTTGCGTCTCGCGCCACGTATTGTAGAATCTGCCTGCTAAACCTTGAAAGGAGGGCTTTTGATGTAGTGAGGATAACCAGAGCATCTCAGTTCCCCTTTAGAGGTCCAGTCTATGGCCTGCACTGCGTTGCAAAGTTGCAGAAACTTCCAGAAGTCCTGTGACTTTAATGAGTAGTGTGCTTGGAGTTGTTCAGATGACATAAGAGTGCTAGTATTTGGTAGGTAGAGATCTTGCACAATACGAATCCCCTTCCCCTCCCATGAAGACCAAGTCAGGGGTTTGTTGTCCACTATTATAAGCTGGTTATGCCAGAGGTCTAGATACCTAAAGGGTATCATGGCCCCTTGATTTGTTGTCTTGGCCACCTTCATATAGCAAAACCAGGCTCTCCTAGTAGCGGCCATAACTGGGGTGAGCTTGTCTGGGGCTATAGCGATACTAGTTAAAAGTAGACTGAGGGGAGTGGGTTGAAAAATTTGCCTTTCAAATTGTATCCATGGCAGTGCAGTAAGGGAAGCTGGGGCAAACCATTTGACCGCTTGGGCAACTAAAAAAGACCAGTAGTAGCCCCGAAGCCAGGGAAGCCCTAAGCCCCCCCCCCACGACCGGTGTGCTCGTAGTTTATGTACACCCCACCTTGACTTTCTCCCTTCCCACAGGAAGGATGAAATTAGCATATCTAATGTTGAAATACTTCAACAAAATTATGGGAAGGTTATTCAGCAAATACACTACTCTGGGCAGTAGGAGCATGCGAAGTGCTGCAACTTTCCCTGGAAGGGAAAGATTCATTCGTCGCCAACATACTGTTTCAATTGTCAGCTGGGTGAGTAACGGGGTAAAATTCCTAGATTCTATCTTCCCCCAAACAAAGGGAATGTGAATACCTAAGTATACTAAATTATTAGGAGCCCATGATAATCCTAGCTCCTGCAGACAGTCCTTAGTGCAGGCGGCGTTCAAAGGGGTAACACTGGTTTTCTTTTGATTAACTTGTAACCTTGATATTCTGGCGAATGCTTGTACAGTCTCTACCACCGGGTGTAGGGACTCCTGTGGGTGGGAAAGAGTAGGAAGTAAGTCATCTGCGTACACATTTGTGAGATAAGAACGATCCCCTACCGAAATACCCTGAATCGCTTTGTTGGCCTGGAGTACTCGGATAAGAGGATCCAGTGCTAGCAGAAAAAGCAGTGGGGATAGCGAGCACCCCTGCCAAGTGCCTCGCTGCAAGGGAAAGGGCATGGATGTGACTCTGTTGGTGAGTATTTTGCCCATAGGTTTATTGTACAAGACATGAATCCATTGTTTAAAGTAAGTGCCAAAGCTATACAAATTAAGCACCTCATGCAAGTAGGGCCATTCAACCGAATCAAAGGCTTTCGAGAAGTCAACTGCTATAGCTGCCATAGGGATGGAGGACCAGAGGGCTAGCCACTTGATGCTAAGCACGAGACGAATGTTGTCAGCCACTGCCCTACCTTTGGTGAATCCAGCTTGGGAAGGGTGTACTATGGAGAGTAAGACATCTATCATACGATTGGCAAGTATTTTGGCCACTATCTTGGTGTCTATGGAAATTAATGAAATAGGGTGATAGTTTACGCAGTTTAGTGGGTCGTCTGACTTTTTCGGAATGAGAGTGATTAAGGCCTCTCGCATTGTTGGTGGGAGGGCACCAGTTGAGTGCGTTTCCTGAAGGGCAGCAAGTAGTAGGGCTCTAATTTCGGGGCTTATTATCTGGTATAGTTCAGTGGTCATGCCATCCGGTCCTGGAGATTTGCCCTTTGCTAGCTGAAATAATGCCACATTGATTTCTGCCTCTGTAAGAGGGACATCCAATGTGCCCTTCATAACTTCAGAAAGTTGGGGAATATGAGCTATTGAGCAAAAGTCCTTAAAAGGGGCTCTCATTTGATTCTTCTCTTGGGGCATTTGTGATTGGTACAACTGCTGGTAAAATTGTGTCATGCAGTCATTAATTTGCTTAGGGTCCAAAACTATCTCTGCCTTGGCATTCTTGAGGGTGTGAATGTGGGAGGCAGCTTGTTGTTTCCTCAGCTGGTATGTCACCAGTTTCCCACTCTTATCCCCACCCTCCCAATACGTATGTTTAGTCCTGGTCATATACCACTCAGCTTGTTGATGGAGTATTGTGTTTACACAATATTTTAGCCCAACAATCTCCTGGAGTTTAGTTGCGTCAGGACACCCCGCAGTGGTTACCTTAAACTGTGATTCCAGGGCTGAGAGTTCGGCTTGGAGCCTGATAAGCTCCACTTTTCTCTCCCTGTTCCTTTGAGCCACAAAAGCTATGATTTGCCCCCTAAGCACAGCTTTAAAAGCCTCCCAAACCATGGCTGCAGAAGTATCCCCCAGCTTATTATGTGCAAAGTAGTCTCGGGAGATGTCCTGAACCACACTACGAAAGGAGGGATATCTGATCAATTAAGGGGTTGCAGTGCCACCTACAGTAGTGCCAGTGCCCCGTTGCCCTGCAGGTAAGAAGGTACAGGAAACAGGGGTGTGGTCTGAAACCAGGATGTCATTGATCCTGGATGTTACAATGTCCTGGGCTGCATACGAATTTGCAAGCCAGAAGTCAATGTGGCTGTAAGCTGTGTGCGCTGCCGAGAAGAAAGAGTAGTCCCTCCCTGTAGGGTGGGTTCTCCGCCAGACACCAACCATACCCCATTCCCTCATCATTTCCTGTAGTATGCCCACTGCCTTTGGGTGGGTTTGCAGGGTGGGCTTGGACTTATCTAGGAATATAAGGGGCTAGCTTGAAATACCCCCTATCATGATTGGGATATTATGGTAGTCCTCGGTAAGGGATTCCAAGGTGCAATTGAAATCTAGAAATAGCTCGGGAGAATCTGAGTTCGGGCCATAAATATTAGCTAACACCGCGTGTCCCCCCCCCCCCGGGTAAGAGAACCTGGCCCCTATCCATCGGCCTTGAGCATCTGTAATGGTTTTATCTACCATCCATGGACATGACTTTTTGACCACAATGGCAACTCCCTTGGACTTGTTCTTAGCCGAGCTGGTGATTACTGTCCCTACCCATGACTTTTTGAGCCACCCAACAGTCTTTGCAGTGAGATGCGTCTCATGCAGCAGTGCAATGTCTGCCTGCAAAGAATGCAGGTGTTTAAGGACAACAGATCATTTAGTTGGGTGATTCAGCCCCTTCACATTCCAGGATATGAGCTTGATCCCCATTCTGGAGTACGGCTCTGATATACTGAGGATTTAAAGAAAAGGTACTTACCCCAGGAGCCCTGAAAGTGTAGGATAAGGTAAGTAATCAGGATACCTGAGGTACAGTAAGATATTCATCAGAAGAGAAACCAGGAAGATTTGCAAGAGAAAATATTGCACAAATGACTTAGTGGTGAGGAAGGAGAGAAAAACACAGATATGGGTGAATATAACACACTCTAAACCAACAAATGTTATGTAACTTTTAAATGTACCCACTAAACTGTAGGTTAAACAGTGATGTAATGATTTCCTATCAACTGCAAATACCAGGTACAGTATATAGAAAAAGAACAAACAATAAGCTAGTGAGATTTGGGGTACGCACAATGGTGCTGTTCCCTTGACAACCGCAGGGGTAAGCACTCCACAGTGCTAGCCAAATACTCAAGTAAGGGAGAGAGGGGTTGAGCCGTTCAACTTCTTGTAGCTCGCACCCCAGCCTTACCTAGTCAGTTCTGAATCATACACACCACCCAAAAAATAAGATTGGGTGGGACATCTAAGTCTAAAGGGTGGGGGGGAGAGCAAGAGTTGTGACCATCCACCTTCAGCATCTAATCTGCGCAAGGCCTTAACATGCCTGCTACCCAGAATCTCCCTCTACTAACAACGCAGGTTGATACGTCTTGAGAGGGATCCCACAGATCAAAGCCAGTGGCAGTTGGGGGGAGCCCTCTGAACAAAGGGTATTTCCTCACCTCACCGATGGCAGAGCTAGGAAATCCAGACAAGATTCAAGTACATAAACGTAGATCCTCTCAGGTGAAGTGATTATACAGTAGGTTAAGCGATAAGGAAGAAGGAAAAAGAGAGTAGCTCCCAATACCCCCATGTCCTGTTCTCATTTCTACAGGAACATATCTCAACCCCCATTTATGTGACACCTACAAAAACGTTGGGGGGGGGGAAGCTAGCTCCCAGCAACATGCAAGGATAGTAACAAAGAGGGTCACTTATGATATTCAGTCCGGTTGGGGAAACTCTGTTATTCAGGAGAGATTCTATGGTTGTGTTCTGCAGATCTTTTGTCAGCACCTCCACAACAGACATTGTTCCTGGTTTAATGGGAAGTGTAGCAGTGTCTATAAGTTCTTCTATTTCTGGCAGAGAGTCAGCCCAGGATCCCATATCTACTGCTTCCATTAGAGTCTTGTCAGATATATCTTCTGGATCAGGCTGCGATGTATAGAGAGATTCATCCTTTGTTAGCTTGGCAGGAGGCGCCATTTCTTGCCCCCCAACAAAGTCTAAATCACTATTGGACAGATCAATGCCTTATCCTAGTTGCAGAACTGGTATCCCATGGTGGCTTTATGGAGGAGGAAACACCAGGTACTCTTGGATGAGCATCTACTTTTCCAAAGCTCTCCATTTCAGCTTGTAGAGGTCGAGAAAGACTGGGGGATCCATTTACTGAGGGAGTCATCCGACCTTTATTGTGATCCTTCTGGATGTTGCTGCTGCTAGTAAATTGGTTCCTTCTGTCCTTATCAGGGCACCAAAGTTTCCTGGGAGATGGAGTTTTCAGAGACAGTTGTGGCGAGTACTTGAAGATCCAGATTTCCACCTCTCGGGGAGATTCTTTTACTGTTTCCTTCCCGTCTTTGGATACTGACAGGTAAGCGAGCTGACGGAACTCGTATTTGAAGCCGTGCTGGGCCAAGAACTTTTTAATAGGAGCAAAGGCCTTCCTCTGAGCTGCCACCTCAGCCGAGAAATCCCAGTAAAAGGAGATTTTTACACCCCGCCATGTCACCTCTCCCAAATCCCTGGCAGCTCTCAATACTCGCTCTTTTGTGGAGTATTTAAGAAGGTATGCAACTATAGGCCATGGCATTGAGTTCATCGGTTGGGGGCCTCCAGGAACCCGATGAGCCCTTTCAACATCTAGTGGGCCGTGTCACCTATCCCCCAGCATCTTAGGGATTTCATCATGTAGAAAGCGCTCAGTGTGAACTCCTTCTGATCTCTCAGTAATACCCAATATTCTTATGTTGTTCTGCCTGCTGTGGTTTTCTTGGTCCTCAGCCCTCTGCCACAAGGTAGCTAACTTGTTCTCATGGTCCTGAAGACGTTGCAGGATTTTGGCATGACTTAATTCTAAGCTTTCAGTCTTCTGCTCCACCACGTTGACTTTGTCGTTTAGAACAATCACCTCAGCAACAGTACCAGCTAGGGTAGTCAATAAAGAATCGACCCTTGAGAGCAGTGTTTCCAACAAGGTCGTTATATGTTGTAAGGAGGAATGAACATCTGGCGGGTGTGCAGAGGGCTCTGAGGCTGTGTTGGGCAAGCCTCGTGGAGGTGGTTGTGGTAGTGAAGTCATCAGGGAGAGTTGTACAGGTAAGGCTCAGCTCAGTCTGCTTCTTGTCCCTGTCAAGAAACAGTGCCTCATGATTTGTGAAGGGGGAGGTATCGAACTGGACACTGACCTGTACTTCGGCATTAGCACTGGCTCCCCCGAATGCAGAGGGTTCGCAGCCTACTTGAAGCCTGATCGAGTCACGCATAGGACCAGCGTTACTAGACAATTGGCCGTATCCGGTCACAGAAGATTACTTCGTCGAGCCAACCCTTGTGGCTTCGGAAGCATGCTGGGGCTTTTTTGGGGAGAATTATCCCTGGATGCTGATTTTATTCCATGAATTGGTTTAGCTGGGGTTTGAGCTGCGATTTTAGGCGGTCATCTCTTTTGACGTCCAAGCCACGCCCCGACATAAGGTAATTCTAGTGAGGGGTAGGAGGAAGTAGGCTGTTGGTTAACTAGGATCTGCAGCTTATCCAATAGGTAAGGAAATGAGCAGACCAGGTGGGCCAAGTGGTCCTTATCTGCGGTCAAATTCTGTTTCTATGTTTCGGTTCCATGTCAATAGCATGCAAATTACTTCAGCGCGATCAGTTACAGCGTGGACATTTCAGCGCTACAATGTACAGCGCAGTCCTATTCCATCATGGTCATAATGGTAGTGTAAACCCTAGGTGGCACTATCCCAAGGGCTACTACCCCTGCCTGCGTGGCTAGTAGCAGGTTAAGGGGCCTGAGTTCTGAAACGGGTGCCTCCACCCAGAGGTCAGGGTTGGTAGTGGTCAAACTAACCTGGGCACAGCCCTCCGGGACACTGTAAACCCCTCTTTCCCTTCGAGTGGCCTGAGCAATATATGACAATCACTTTCAGAGTACCCCTTGTACACCACACCTACACTGTTTGCACTTACCACCAGGGCTGGTTTCTCTGCCTCGACCCTGTGGACCCCCCCATAAAACAAGGTTATGCACAGTAAATAGCAAAAGTACAGTACTCTTGGCACAAACTGGAACAGAGTCAGGTTAAATGCAGAAAAAGTCAGATCTGATTTATTCAGGGGACTTGAACAAGGCAGGGGCGTAATCAGGTTGATTGGCTTAAAGGCTATATTAATCAAACAGTTATGCATGCGCTTTAAGTCCCCACACAGTCACACACTCTGGGTACCCAGGTAGGAATATGGTGGGCTAGCCAGGAACGTTGCAGCTGGTTGAGGCCCTGTGATGGAAGAAAGCAACATGCACAACACACACTACTTGTAATCCGGAGCCGGAGAGCTCAGTTCGTGAAAGAAAAAGCAGCATCACAATCAGATGACAACACTTTAGATTTAGCTGTTGTTGAGGGAGCTACCCTGATGTTTACTCACGATACCCAAAACTGGACACAGGCAGGACAAAATCAAGACTGCAGGTTGTTGAGCTGGAGTGCCCGGAGAAATAGGGCCCACACGAATCACTGAGGCATCGTTCCTGTTCGAGTGTTGAGCAGGGGGCTGATCCCCAGGCAGGTCTCTCGTTGATGGCTTTCTCTGTGCAGCGGGTAGTCAAGCTGGGCTAGTGTGGCAAGGCCCAGGCCCAATGGAGATGATTTTGGATTCAGTCCGTGGGGCTGGATGCAGCTTCCAACAAGCAGAGTACCATTCAAACCACAGTGGGGAACCAAATCATGACCCACTATAAGCGCACAACACATTCACATGTAAGAAAATTCCACTGTACCAGATAAAAGGCTCTCCGGTCACAATTACAGTCTCTCTGCACAATCCGGGAGTTCAGAGGTGGCTGGAAGTCCGTATCGTATTCAGCAAATCTTCGGTCTTCTTCAGGTAGGAGCCTGGTAACAATTCAGTGGCTTACTTTGCTCTCCAAGTTCGGATTCAGTCCAAAAAAGGCACAAGTTCTCTCTCAGGGACAGCAAGCAGGCATGCAGGCCAAAACTCAGGCCTTTCCACAGTTCTCCCACATGAATCCACTATGGATTGCTGCTTGGACTACCTTGAGCTGTTACTTCTTCACTTCCCAACTTAGACCTAACTGAAACTGCAAGCAGTGTGGGACTTTCCCAAGATCCAAAAGGTTTGGTTGGCTGATCTTTCTGTCAGTCACAACAAAGGCTCCCCCTCCAGGCACCAAAAGCCCAAAATTATAATTCCAACAAGTTTTGGCCCCACCAAGCCCCTGTAGGCAGGCTCCATTTTAGAGTCCCAAAAGTACTGATTGGCCCATTCTGCAGTCCAGGACCAAGATGATGGAAACAAACAAAACTGTCCATGCTGCTAAGAAGGCAGGTTAGAACAAACTGCAATATTATTACTTCTCTAACAAATGATCAGCAAACAAGTACATCTTCTAACAGAGCTCCCTCTCAGATTAATTATGACTGCAATCCAGGCAGCTCTTAATGAGACAGTATACAGATGCTATACAGGCACTCTCTGGCAATGCATTTAAACTGCTAAAATACAGAAAGAACACCAGCCTGGCAGTGAGCATTTAGGCAAGCTCAAGGAAGACTTTTTGGGAACCCCCATTTGTAGGGAGGTTACAGTAGCACTTCAATCAAATACATAAGTCCCCTACAAGAGGTACCACACCATCAAAACAAGCAAAGTGTTAAACAAAACCACCTTTTCCAACTCCAGTCCTCCGCCACAGCAGAAATCAACTAATCGCTGAAAATGGTATCAAATTTTAGCCAATTACAGCCCTTGCAGTAGCCAATGATGGAGCGCTGTGTGGAACCTGGTGGCAGCTTATGCTAATTTATCATACATAAATCTTGCTATCAGCTCCATTCCCAGATCAGAAATGCTGCTGCATTTTGTTTTGAGCAACAGAGGACAGCCTCTCCTAACACATGAAGGCTATATTTATCTCAAGGAGAGAAAGTATGTAGAGAAGGAGTATTGGAAATGTCAGCAATACAACTCGTACAAATGTCCTGCCCATGTGCACACAGCTAACGATGCTGTAGTTAAGTATATCAGGCTGCACAATCATGTTCTGAATCCAGTAGAAGCTGAGGTTAGAAAGGTAGTAAAAGAAGTAAAGGACCGTGCATGTAGCTCTCAAGAAACCACCCAGCAGGTTGTAGCAAATGCAATCAGTGGTGTCAGTCAGTCTGCCAGTGCTAAACTCCCCTCGATACCCAGTTTAAAATGAAGTGCACAAAGGGTATGGCAAACTGTAGCTGTTGCTCCGAGCCAACCAGTATCCCTCACTGAACTTCAAATTCCACCTGAATACTGTGTTACAGACAGTGGGGAACAGTTCCTGCTGTTTGATTCCGGCAGTGATGACACGGAAAGAGTTCTCATATTTTCGACAAAGAGAAATCTAAGATATATGAAAAACACTATGCACTGGTACGCGGATGGAACAGTCAAGGCTACACCCAGTCTATTTTCACAGTTATACACCACTCATGGTGTAAGTTACTCCTCTGCCATACCATCTGTTTTTATTCTCATGTCTAACAAAACTTATGCAAGTTATGTGTGTGTTCTTGAAGGGTTAAAGAAATTGTACCCTGGCCTTTCTCCACAAACAATAATGACTGATTTTGAATTGGCTGCATCAAAAGCATTTCTGGTACATTTCCCTACAGCAACAATGACAGGGTGCTTTTTTCCATTTATGTCAATTGGTGTAGCATAAATAACGTCCAAGAAAATCATGACCTTCTAAAAAACTACACATTAGACTCAGACTTTGCACTACAAATTCACATGATGCCAGCACTAGCCTATGTTCCACCAGCTGATGTCATAGCTGCATTTGAGATTCTGAGGGAGACAGAGTTCTACAGGACACATGATGACCAACTGGCCCCCCTAGTTGACTATTTTGAAGACACTTGGGTAGGGAGGCCAGTTGCTCACCGTGGTCGCCCTAAGCCACACTTCGATATAGGGTTTTGGAACTGCTACAATGCAGTGAAGGAGGGTTTGCAGTGCACAAACAACTCAGTCGAGGGGTGGCATAGAAGCTTCAATAGTCTGTTGGGTGTGAGCCATCCCACTATTTGGAAACTAATAAATGCCACCAAAGCTGAACAGAAAATGAATGAATTGAAAGTTGAGCAATACCTGTCAGGCATGGTACCCCCAGCTCAGAGAAAAAAGTATAGAGATACTGGAAAACACATCGAGTTGGTGGTTGATGCATACGGAACATCTGATTGAGCAAAGTATCTCAGGGGGGTAGTGCACAACTCCCAATTACAGGTATAAGTGGAAGTAGAAGGACAGCAAAATTTTTAGCAATAGCTTTTAATACACGGACAATAAAGGTTATGTTTTAAAAGTGAACTAGAAATAAAAACAGGAATGACAACAGAAATCTGAATGCCTTTGGATGAATGAGGCAGGCTATATGATGTCATCAAGAAGCAACACAGTATTTCGGAATGGGGGAAGCACAGCATGGTATGTAACTTCTATATTATTGCTATTTTAAAATCTTGTGTCATGCCAATTAATTTGTCCCCATATGCTGAGAAGTTCACACTATTTTGTATTATGCTGAGATGTTCTTTACGCTGAAATTTCCCTTATGCTGAAATGTTCATTACGCTGTTTTTACATTCGCTATTCTTGCCATGTTATGTTGTTTGCGTTGAAATGTGCACGGCGAATTGATGTGCTACCCTATGTTTCTATGTCAAATTGTCAAACAAGCGTATTGATCTTTTATTTCCTGCTACCAGCACTGCAGGAATTATGTAGGAGGATTAAATGGATGTAGTTGTGGTGACTGATGACCCGTTTTAAACTTTGAGATTAAATTAAATCCAAAACCAGTTTAGTTTCTGACATCTCTTGTGTACAACTGCATTTTTCATTTTCAGTGGTTGAATTTTTTTGGTCTCTGTTTCTTGCACCCAGGTCACAACAGGCACATTCACCAAAAATATTTCATCAGTTTGTTTTCTTTCTATTTATGTGTGCAGTTTGGGTATTAGGACCTGGTTAAAAGACTGAAACAATAAAACAATTCTAGAATAAGTATGTTGCCTGGTTAAAGTCATACACTATATTTTAGGGTTCCTTCTGGTAAATCCCAATGCTTGTCTTGCTGCAGAATTCATAGAATATGCTTCTAAAATGGGTTAGGCCCTTGCATTCTTGGGGGTCCTTCTAATTGGATGTTCTTCTCTGCTCACATACACAGCACTGATTTTTTATTTTTTTAATTTTTTGTTGTTTGGCTGTTTTGGAATTAGACCAAGACTCCTCCTTTCTCTGTATCAGTGTGTGTGTGTGGGGGGGGGGGTCGACCATCTGCCCCAATGTGACTTGACACACTGTAACTGGTGACCTCCCACATTGCCCCAGTGAAAGTTGTGAATCTGCCTTTGGTCACAGTGGTAGTTGAAGGTGATGGTATTGCTAAAGGCAGAAGTGAAGGTAGCGGCACCTTAACTATGGTTGTGCTCCCCCATGGGCAACAGTGTGCTGGTAAGTTGCTGGGCTGGGATCCTTTTTTTGAAATTCAACATCTTTATTGATATTATGTCTTAGCCCAGAATATATAACCAGGACAAATGTACCACACATTGATAACAACCAAAATAGCTTAAAGGTGACATGACACCAGAATATCATTGGATCCAATAAAACCCAATAAAATAAATTAAAATTTGAATGTCCTCCCTTCTTTCTCCCCTCCCAATATCCCCGGATTGTGCCTTATTACAATAATCCAGCAAGACAAGCATCAAAGGAAGCTAAGACAAGTTCACAGCAGTCAGAGGCATGTGTTACATAAGTCTACTTCAAATATATAGCATACAATTTACCCTATTTCTGATTAAAAGAAGTTATACAATTCTGGGAGCTTGCTATTAGCCTTTCGGTATTAAAACAAAGTGACATTTCTTTCAGCCTTTCAGCATACGATATGGCCAGTTGGTCCATCCAATGCTTGAGAACCAGTCTTTTGACTGCTATGGAGATTAGAGCCATGTGAAAGCTACACTCTTGAACTCTAATATTGGCGAACACCCCAAGAATACATATTTCCATGGTAAACAAATCACCCAATCCCAGAAGGGGATCTAGATTAGTTTGGATTGTATTCCATAAAGAAGCCACCTTATCACAATGCCAGAAAATGTGTATCAGGTTCCCTTCAGCCGTGCCACACCGTGTACAGTTGGCCAGAGGTAATCTGCTTAGTTTGTCCAATTTAACCAGTGTATAGTATAGATTATGTAAGATATGGTACTGTATGAGTCTGTGTCTATCCTGAGTAAGATATCTATGCATGTCCACCCAAATCTGACTCCACATCAAGCAGGAGTCTGGCAGAAGAGAAGTCCAGATTTTAGAACCTGTAAGGGCATTAGGATATTTAATATCCAGTAAAAAGGAATAAATCCTGGAGATTCCATGGGCCTTATTTGCACATTCCTGAATCTGCTCTAAGAAAGGCCTGACTTGAGACAACATTAATGTGGTCCCAAAAAGGGAAACCATAAGATGCCTCAACTGAAAAACCTTAAAAATATGTTTCTGAGAAATATTCAGTTTGGCGATTATGTCGGTTGAGGAGAGGAGGGAATCCTGAGAAAACAGGCTTTCCACAAGAATATCTTGTAACTGAGGAAGCCAGTTTACTGAAAACAGGGAACCTCCTATTTTGATGTTAGGGTTTAAAGTGAGGGGTTGAGCTGTATCTTTTTTGGATGAGATGTTAAAGAAGTTCCAACACTGGGACAAAACCTCTATAGCAATCCCCACCATCGAATTTTGTATGCAGGGGGGTAACCTCGAGAAAGCGTAATAAAAGACTCTGGGTGAATTAAGATTATGCATATCTAGGAGCCTCTTCTCCAACTGTAGCCAGATGGGAGAATGTTCACCGGGTATGGGCTCAAACCATCTCCCCATTTTGGACAGATGACTCGCCCAATAATAAAAAATTAAATTGGGGAGGTGGAGTCCACCTCTCTCCTTTGGTAAATTGAGTTTAAGGAAGGCCCATCTGGGGTGTTTACCATGCCAGATAAATTTAGAAAGAGCAAAGTGGAGCTGTTGGAAGTAAGACAAAGGGAGCCAGATATTTAATAAATTTAGAGGGTAGAAGAGATGGGGTAGAACATTCATTTTTATAATACTAATATGACCCCATAACGACTAAGGGAGTTTGACCCATCTTTGGAGATCTTGCTGGATATTCAGCACCAAATCACCAGATTGAGCCTCCTGAGAACCTTTGGGTCTCTAGTGAGATGAATGCCTAGATATTTGATTGAGGAAGAGGACCATTTCATACTGAAATGAGAGAAGTTACCTTGGTGCGAGAGAATATTTAATGGAAATATAACTGATTTGGATAGGTTTAACTTATAGTTAGCTACTCGTCCAAACTGTTCGATAATTTGTAGCGCATGTGTTAATGAGGTTTCTGGATTGGCCAAATGTAAAAGAATATCATCTGCATAGACTGAGAGGGTCCGAGACTGCTGGTATACTGAGATACCTGTGACCTGAGATGAAGTCTTAATACTAATTAAAAGGGGTTCCAAATATAAGTTAAACAAAAAAGGAGATGGGGGCAACCTTGCCTAGTGCCTGTAAAGAGGGGAAATTGAGAGGGAAAAAAAAACATTTCAGTAAATTCTAGCCGTGGGCGCCTTATATACCATTTGAATCCATTGAATGAAGGTTCCCGGAAAACCCATTTTTTTGAGAGTAGCCCAAAGAATATCCCAGTTTACCCTGTCAAAAGCTTTTTCTGCGTCTAATGAGACTAAAGCCATGGGGATCTGGGAGTCTTGGGCAACCTGGAAAATATGTGAGAGGGTTCTCAAGTGGTCAGCAGATCTGCCTTGCACAAACCCCACCTGTTCAGGACTCAGCAAATGAGACTAAACCTGTTTAATTCTAAGAAATAGGATTTTAGTTAAGATTTTTATATCATAATTTAATAATGAAATCGGACGGTAACTGGCCGGCTCATTCTGGGGTTTGTCTGGTTTCAGGATCAGGACTATCGTGGCTTCCAGCAAAGTGGGGTCTAGGAGATCAGAGGTGAACATATAATCAAAAAGTTTCAAGAGAAGAGGAGCTAACTCCTTACAAAAGACCTTGTAGAAGTTAGAGGGGAAACCATCTGGACCTGGAGATTTGTCAGAAGCTAGCCCCTTGATTGCTTCCTCTACTTCAACCAGAGTAATGGGAGAGGCAGGGATCAGGCACTGCTGGGCCTGTAGGGAGGGGGGATTAAGGCCATCCAGAAAATGTTCAATACGAGAATGGGAAGTTGGAGAGATACCCTTACTGTATAGGTCCCTATAACAGGCTTTGAAATCCTGGGAAATATCTCGAGGGGCTGTTTTAATAGAGCCATCTGGAGAATATAGTGTAGGAATCAGTCTTGAGCTTTCTACTTCCCTCAGTCGGAGGGCTAACATTCTACCTGGCTTCTCACCTTGGTCTAAATAAAGAGCTTTGGTTTTAAGGATGGCATATTCTGCTTTTTCTCTTAGCAAATTGGCATATTCATTACTAAGCTTCAATAGGGATTCCAGATCGGATTGGGATGATGAAGAGGATAGGCTATTTTCAGCCATCCTTATTTGATTCAACAACGAAATAAATTTAGCCTCTCTCTGTTTTTTCCTTCTGGAAGCTAGCTTGATGAATTCTCCCCTAATGTAACATTTAAGGAAACACCAGATCAGGTCCTCTCTACATGTGGAACTCGTATTGAAATCTATAAAGGAAGAGATTTGCGACTTAATGTGGGATATTATTCGTTCCTCTTTTAAGAGTTGTGTGTTTAACTTCCATGTGGTATCCTTTTGAAAGTTTGGATCGGGGGAAATCAGAATCCAAGCCACAGAATGATCAGATATAACAATTGGTTCAATTCCTGTCTGGTGAATACCAACCAGAAGAGTGGTGCTTATTAAGATGTAATCAATTCTGGACCACAACTGGTGGACCTGGGAGTAGAAGGAAAAGAGCTGGCTAGAGGGGTTAAACAGACGCCATAGGTCACATAGACCCTATAAGTCCATAAAATCCCTCAAGGCAATTTGCGGAGGGGTAAGGGGTCTTAATGGCCTATGAGTTCTGTCTAGGTCTTATGACAGAGCAATATTCCAGTCGCCCCCTAGAATAAGCAGGGAGGGCAAGAATGTGCTCAGTTTGTCAGCCAGACTCATAAGAAAGTCAGTATCCCCTCCAACTGGACCATATATTGCCCCTAACACCACCCTGACATTGTTTAATGTACCCTTGACAATAATAAATCTGCCCTCTTGATCTGTTAGACTTTCTTTTGCCACAAATGATATGTGTCTTTTAACCAAAATTGCCACCCCTCTACTAGAAGACGACCCACAGGACGTGAAAATTTGAGAAAACCCCTGTCGACATAACCCATTTGTTTCCGAGGCTGCGAGGTGGGTTTCCTGCATCAAAAGGATGTCAATATTTAGGAAGGCACAGTTTTTGAGAACCTGATATCTTTTGGGCAGTTCCCTGATACCGCTGACATTCCACGTTGCAATCTTAATTGGCACCAAGGTCATGCAGCATTTTAATGAAGAAAAAGGAAGCAAGCACCATTAACTGACTAGGCAATCCCAAAAGGCACACTCCAGTCCCGCCCCCCCCACAACCCCTGTGAAAAAGAATAAATAAAAAGAGGTTCCCTTCCCAGGGAAATTCGTGAAATGGTCGAGACAATGAGAGAATAGAAAATCTTAACCATCGAATAGTGAACACAGACCATGAAATCAGTAGGGAAGAGATCGAGACAATAACAACCCCCACCAAACCCCTCAACCTATATACAAAAGGTCCCCACCTGTAGACTAGGGAAGATTCCAGAATCCTTATTATATGTAACAAGACCCAGACACAATAGGTTGCCCTCCCATGAGGGGGTACACTACATTCAAGAACCAAATCTGATTTATAGTGCCATGGATTGGATCCGGAGAAGAAAGCTTACTAAATTGAATGGCTCTCTGAACCCCCCATCCCACAGGAGGTGCACCTTTAGCCCCCGTCCTAGGTGTGTTATGCATCGCTCCCGAAGTTACCTCCATCCCGAAGCCTCCCCGACCATCGACCCTCTGGAGAACTGGCCAACGAGAGCCCTGACCAGCATTAAAGTACTCCAAAGGGTTGCAATTGGCATACCAGAATAAAAGTGGGAGTCCTGAAAACCGCCTGTAAATTTGCTCACTCGCAAACCCTACCAGACTATCCCTCTCCCGAGGAGGCACATGTCTCCCGCTAGTGCCTTTTGGACCAGACTTACCCAAAAGGCCAACGCTCTGGAGATGGAAAACCCCGGAGCACCCAGTAAACTTGCTGGACTGTTTAACTCCCTTGAGGTGAACCCAGCACCGAGCAGTGCGAGGATATAAGGGGGAAACGAACCAGTGGGACCTACCGGTCCGTCCGTAATAACAGCTCACAGAAACACCCCCTGAAACAAAGTTCCCACCCACCCTCACACCAGAGTACACAAACACTCCATTGAACCAGATCCAGGCCCACTAGGTCGCACTGCGACCTTTCCTGCCCGCCCATCCACTTCCCGAGGAACCAAAGGAAAGGGGACAGGAAAACATCAAAAGGTAAAAATAAAAAATTAAAAAAGGAAAACAGCTTCACAGCAAAAAAGAACAGTTGTCCTCAGGCAGCTGCAATGAAAGGCTCATCCTGCTTTAAACAAATTAGGTAGTCTGCTGGGAAGGTCCTTGGCCACTTGCTCTGGGGAATCATACGTATACCACACTCCATCAACTGCCACTTGTAGCTTAGCAGGGTAGAGTATCTTAAATCTTATTCCTGCCACGATTAGCTTGTTGACCATAGGATGAAAGGCAGATCTTCTTTGTCGAGTTTCATAAGGAAGATCTTGGGTGATCCTCAACTTGGAGCTGCCCCACAATATAGCCTGGAGCTCTTTCGCTTTAGAAAGGACATGTTGCTTCTTCAGAAAACTTAGGAATTTCACAATTAAAGGCCTTGGAGATGCACCAGGTGGGGGTTTTGGCCTCAGGGAATGGTGGGCTCGCTCAATGTGATACTGTGGGTTGAGGGGAGAAGGGCAAACAACCTTAAGGAAAAATTTCTGTAGGAAGGCTATGGTGTCAGAACCTTCCTCTGATTCAGGCAGACCCAGGATCAGCAGATTATTCCTTCTACTTCTCTCCTGTAAATCTTCAGTTTTCAGTTGGAGTTTACTAATTTGCTGTTTCAGATGTACAATTTCTGCTTCTGATTTCTCTCTCCAATTCTCCAGCGAAGAGGTTCTCGCTTCTGAGTCACCCATTCTTGTAGATAGGGAACTTAAGTCTCCACGAATAGATTTCAGCTCCGCTGAAATATCCTCTAAAGTTTCTTTAAATGTGAGCAATTCCTGAAGAAAATGATCCTCAGTAAGAGGAATCGCTAATGTGCTAGAAGTAGCAGACTTAGGAGCGTTCCCAGAACTTTGATGTTTCGATTTCTTAGACGATTCTCTGGTGTGAGTGGTGGGGTATGTCGGATACTGGCCTGCTTCATCTCCGCTTCCATATCGGCTGTAAAGCCGGTTACGTTGTTGCGAATCCACCGAAACTCTGCCACGGAGATACCAAATGATAAAAAGGCTTAGAGTCGATGCCTAGCTTGTACCCTTTGGCGAATGAAGGGCAAAAAAAAAGGGTTATAAGCGGTCGATAAGCGGGAGCTCCAGAATAGTGCTGCTTTCAGGCGCCCTGCATCACGTGACGATTGGGCTGGGATCTTGTTATGTAGGGGATACCAGAGGAACTGTGAGGATGAAGTTGGGGATCTCAGACAGAGATGGTCAGTCACAGCCAGTGAGTGCACAAAGGGCAGCTGGAGCATGATGATCCCCTCAAGACATTGGTGAGCTGCAGTGAATGGCAGTCCAGAAATATAGAAAAAAAGGTTAGTAATAAGACACATCTTGATTCAATTTATACACTGGATCTGTTCTTATTTTTACATCTGGCCTTAGAGCTACAAGGTGTAGTAGATTATTTAGCTGCTGGGGTTGTGGCAAGAAGCTGAAATAGCGTGTTGAGATTAAAAAGGCAGTAGATGCCTTTCTATGTGCAAGTTTAGCTTTAGAGAGCAGTGTTTAATTGATACCAGTCTGGTGACTCCCTCAAGACATAAAATATGGAAGGTTTCAGCCTTTTTGACAAACTCATTAGGAAAAGTTGGAGAGGAGCTTTGTTCTGTGTGTTAATGGGCTCAACCACATGAAATATAGAAGTCGGCAGAAAAGGCCCAGTGGCCCACTGTGTCCATGTGACATTGACATCTTGTAATTTCTTCTTTTCTGAACATGGTTTGTGGTATACTACCTGCCTCTATGTTGAAATGTAAGAGACAGTGGGCACCACATTTGGAGCCAGCTGGCTGTGTGTGCAAACAAGTGCACCATGTAAAAAAATAGGGTTGGCCAGCTCTGATGCAATATTCAAACAGATAGAGTGATCCAAACTGACCACACTATCTGTCTGAATATGGGGCGATGGTAGCATGGTGCACAGAAAGTAGTCACTATGCTTTGTGCCCTGCTACCAGAGCACTGGGTGGAAGACCACCCATAGGGGTACAGCGCAGCACACACTGGATAATTCCATGGCCCCTATGCACAATATTCAGCCCAAACATGCAGATTGGGTATGCATGGCACTAATGGGTCATTTGCATGCCCATATGGGGTTATCTGCATGCCACGCATTGGCCGAGTATGCCAGGCCAGGTTCCCCCTCCCTATCCCCAATCCCCTCCTGTAATATATTTCAGTGTTCCCTGGTGGTTTAGTGATCTCTTCCTAGCCCCGATCCCCTTCAGTAACATATTTCAGTAATCCTTCTTGGTCTAGCATTCCCCACTCCCTAACCCCGACCCACCTGTATCAAAAGTATATCTGCCCCGGTGGTCTAGTAGACCCCCCCCAGATGGTAATGTCCCACCACCCCGCACACCCCCGTCCCAACTCCAAAAGCTGGTGACTGACACAGCCCTGTGCTCACCACTATGGCCAGCTTCAGATTGAGCTCTCAAGGCATGCATACTGTAAGAGCTTATTTTACAGTATGCACTCCTTGACAGCTCAGTCTGTGGCTGGCCATGGTGGTGAACAGAGGGCTGTGCCAGTCGCCAGCTCGCAGGGTTGGAATGGAAGGATATGGGTGGTGAGACAGTACCTGCTGTGGGGGGTCTACTAGACCACCAGGGACAGATATATTTTTGATATGGGCGGTTGGGGTTAGGGAGAGGGCACTGCTATATAACCAGGGATTACTGAAATGTTACAGGAGGGGATCAGGGCTAGGGATGGACTTCTAGACCACTGGGGAGCACTGAAATATATTATAGGAGGGGATTGGGGCTAGGGAGGGACCACTAGACCACGAGAGAGCACCGAAATATATCACGGAAGGGGATCAGGGCTAGGGAGGGACCACTAGACCACCAGGGATCACTGAAATACATTACAGGAGGGTACTGTGTCTAGGGAGGGACTGCTAGACCACCAGGCAATGGTGCTGTCACACAGTGCAGGGATGGAGTGTGCCGCAACAACCCTTTCTGTGCACCATTAAGGGTTGGGTTTCAGAAATGTTAAACTGTGCCATGCATGTTGGCATTTAGCATTTCTGAAATCTTTGAATTTTGCACTGTGCTGCATATGCATGAGGGAACCTTTATTTGCATGGTCACAGCGCAAAATTCTGCATGATGGCTCTGTCGTGGTGAGGATGGGAGTCTTTTACACATGGAAAAGGGTAACTTGTGTTTATTATTATTTCTATCAGGGATCGGGGCTGGGAAGTGGGGTCCCTACATTGTGGAGAAGGGGAAAATGTGTTTATTATTATTTCTGTCAGGGATCAGTGCTGGGCAGGGATTCCCTACACTGTGGAAAAGGGGAACTTGTTTTTAGCATTAGTTCTATCAGTGATTGGGGATGGGAAGGGGGGACACTAAACTATGGAAAAGGGGCTAGGGACAAAGGTTTATTTTACAGTGATCGGGGGTGGGAAGGGGGGATGCTACACTATGGAAACAAGGCTAGAAAACACTGTTTCATGTACAATGTTTGGGGCTGGGGAGGGGGAAGGGGAAGGACTGGCCCGGCGCATTCAGCCCGATGTAGCCATGCTAATGAGCCCATAATGGGCATGCATGAAGCTCCTTTGGGCCATGCATGCCCAATAAGCTCATTTGCATTCTTGGGCTAAATATCACCCATGGGGGACATAGCGCATCCAGGTATGCACCACACATTCCCCCATTGGCAGTCTTCAGCCCCACACCTTGGTTGCTCCACGTCATACATGGTGGCCATCTGCTATGTACTGCACATCCAAGGTCCGATATTCTAACAGAATGTGCAATCTGTTCCGATTGAGCATTCTGTTTCATTATCACCTCAGAGCCAGCTGGACCAATTTTTTGTGTAGTGTGATTTGTGTGCACATCCAGATGGCTCTGAATATGAGGCCCAATATTATCATTGATGTTACTCAATCTATTCTTCTGGTTATATTGTACTGTAAGGCTCCCTGACTGTCTCAGGAAGAGTTCTATAATAGAAGAGGGTATCAAGTATATGTGTTTCACATCACCTTCTCAACAAGCAGGTATCCAAGTCAGAACCTTATTTTATGAATGTAATGTTTTAGTTTATGTGACTGACTTGATGTTAGTTCTTTTTAAACTTCAGCCTTCCTTTCCAGAATTTGGAGCACATCTTGGTAGTCTAGCCAAGATGACTGTAAAAGGAGCTTTATACAGTCCCCAACTAAACTTATAGTATGTGTATATGACATCTAAAGCTTTACCATGGTAACTGACTGTGATGCCAGAAACAGCAATTGCGAGGTTAGCTGGGGACAGTCAGATGCTTTTGAGACACAGTAAAATAAGTACAGTGCAACCCGCTTATATTGGACCGAATGTTCGTTTAATCGCAAAGTGCACTTTTTATCAGATTTCCCAATCACAAGCAGGTCAAGCTTCTCGGTACCCAGCATATTGCAACAGCAGAGTACCAATAACCCTTCCTTGGCTTTTCTGTGACCCTGTAGTGTGTCTCATCTAAAGGTCAACGCGCTTTTGTAGGAGATGTTGTGCCGCACCTTCCAATGGTGCAGCCAGCCCTCCGATGGGATAAAATCCACTTTCCCCATAGTTTCAGCAATCTTTGCCGCTTTCTGCAGAAAGAACGGGCCACTTATTATAGCCTCCCTCCCCCGTGCATTTGCAAACCAGAGAAGAAGAGCTTCTTCGACCTCTTCGTCGTTACCTGTTTATTTTCCTTTCCTATCGGGGTTCCCATTTTTATGCCAGCACTCACATAACTTGTCCCAATTATGGAGTAGGTTAGCCATCATTGATCGAGGAATACCAAAGAGGGCTGCCAGTTCCCTCACGGATGTCTTTGGCATACCATTGATTCGCATAAAAATGTCAATTTTTTGAGAGAGAGTAAGGGTATTCTGCATAGACATTAAAACAGTTAAGCAACAGCAGCTCCAGAAAGAAAAATCAGAAGCACGTAAGCAAACACCAGACACCAGCCAGTACAATTCTGTGTCTAGTCAACCTGTGAGCATTTAAATAGGTGTAGCAGCTGTTAATGATGTTGTTAACTGTCACTTAGCGCCATTTAAGCACTCTACTCATTTCAGCAAGACCAACAATTAACGCTTTGAGTGCTTATTCATGCACCTCAGATGGATGAATTACACGGCAGCTATAAGTCATTTTAATGACATATGCTAGCACTAATCCCTTTCTGTGAAGCAATACTTCCTAATGTCCTTGTTGATTCCCCCTCTCCCCAGCTTGAGTACTTAACCCTGGTGGAGGCACTGGTTCTTAATTTAAACAGATTTGCTGTGTCTACTCTGTTGAACCCTTTCATAAGCTTAAAGTCTCCATCACTTCCCCCCTCACTACTGTCCTCCAGTGAAAACATGTTGAGACTTTCTCATCTCTCATCATACCCCTTGCCCTGCTGACCATGGATCCTCTTCATAGACCTTCATTTCCCTGCCTCTAATCTATCCCTGTCATTCCTTAGGTGTGGGCCCCAGAACCGGATATAGTATTTGATTTTTTTATTTAAAATCTGGTAAATCCATGAGCTAAAAGCCCTTTGATGATAAAAACATGATTACAAAACAATAATAAAATGTACAGATTCAGTCAGAGTAACACAAAACATTCAAACTAAGTACAACAACATAGATCATCATCCATTAGAAACTTTTAAGAGCAAACTACAAGCTTGAACTGTTAGTCAAAATATTGGTTAAGTATATGGGTGATGAACTGTAGAAATGCAGAACTTTATTCAACAATGATTTCTAAACGCGTCTCATTTTGGAAATGTGAAAAAAAATATGTATGACTGCACATGACAAAACAGTACAGTTTTGACTCGGAAACATGGAATGAAATAATCTAGGTACATTGCCCATAGTGATTTCCTAGCCAGAGTTCCAGTGTGAACATGGAATCTTTGTCCAATGATGACCAATGCAAAGTACTATATAATAAGCAATAGTGAGTGTGACACAGCAATTGGGTAGCAAATCTGGTGATTTGATTGTAAAGGGTCCTAACGCTGGACACTGGCTAGAGCTATGTGGAATATAAAATTCTGCCCACAGAATGCCCGTGGAATGACCATTCTGATTCTGTAGAATTTTGTGGAATTATTACAAAAATTCTGTGGAATTTTGCCAAATTTTAAATTTCAATTATTTTGCTATACGTTTAAACGTACATGTCCAATTAATACCAATTTGGGGTATCATCAGAACACAATGACATACAAATGTGTGCCAAATTTCAGATTCATAGGTTGGAAGGGGGCCGAAGTATGGGTGGCCAAACATTTAATCAAAATTAAATTTTCAGTTTTTTTGAGATAATTTTAAAATTTCTTATCCAAATTTCTCCATAATGTCTCAGTTTAGAAGCACCCAACATGAGTTTATACACTGTGTCTTAAGTCTCAAGCTTCAATGGGAGCTGAGTTACAGGTAGCCAAACATTTTGCCAGAATTTAGATTTCTGTAATGTTAAGTATAATTTTGATAGTATTCTTTGAAATGTTATAAAATTTGACTTTGTATAAGTACGTAGTTTCAGATTTCTAGCTTCAAATGGGACTGCCAAATATGTTGCCAAAATTTCAATTTCAGTTAGTTCCCTCTAATTTTAAAACAACATATACAAATTTAACCAGAGTTCAAGCATTTAATCTACTATACCCCATTGTCATTTCTGAAAAAGTTATTTTTTGCAGCTTTAAATGGGATTGAATTAAAAGTAGTCAAATTTTCACAACATTTAAAAATTAAAATTTGCAAGAATTTAAACCACAAATATAAGCCCCTGAAACTTTAAAACTAGAGAATGCAATACCATGAAATTTGGCAGGTTCTTAGACGTTACAAGGAGACTGTGCTTGTCAATTTTATTAATTGCTTGCTGCCAGAAATTTCGAAATAATAGGGCTGTGCATGGACCAAATATGAATAGTAGGCTTGTCAAATATTTGGATGGATTCTAAATAGTCCACTATTTGGCCGCTGTTTGGGACATACTATTCAGTGGATTACATTTCAGAATCTCACACAGCTTTATCGGCCATTCGGAGGCTGTTTTTGGAGCTCACAGCCAGGAACACCATGTGATCTCCTCACTCTAAGTGTAACATAGTGTTCAATACATAGAGAGACTAGATGTGGACTCCAGTGACTCAGTTGAAGCTGCGCATCTGCCATATTAGAGGAGGATTGAGGTGCCGGCAGAATAGCAGGAACCCTTCTTGAAAGTTAGTGAGTGGCACCAGCACACTGTTCTGACAGTAATATGCTGATCCGGTTGGGTAGAAAGCACCACTGACAGCAGGGAAAATGCGGTTGCCTCTGAAAGGCAACTTAAATTGTCAGGGAGGTTCCCTGGGAAACGGCAAAGTGGGTGGGACTGGAAAGGGGGGGAGGGGGGATTTAAACAACACAGATAAGGTGGGAGTGGAGTTATGAGGTCACCTGGTGGGTAAAATGACAAGGTGAGGGCAAAATTTGGGACTGGTCAGGGGGAGGAGCTGGAGTAGTGGCTCTGGGGGTATAAGAGGTGAAGGAAGGCTAAATTCACCCTTCTTTTGCTAGGATTTCTGGAACTTAGGATCTCAACACATTTGACTGGCAAGGTTTAGAAGAGAATTTGGGAAGGTAAGGTAGAGGTATTTGAATGATCAGGACAGGGCCAGGAAGCAAATATAACGGTTAGATTAGGAATCTTGTAAGTAAATTTTTAAGGAGTTTGACAGGGTTAAGCTGTTAGGTAGGGATAAGGGGGCATTTTAGTTGAAAGGAGTGAGCCAAGGGGGCAGGCCACATGGTACGGGTCAGGCTTGGGGCATAGGGGCCAGCAGGCACATTAAAAAAGACTGTGGCAGTTTTTTATAATTTATATTTCATGCTGGGAAGCAGATGAGCAGAGTAACTGCGACATTTAAAAAATAAATAAATAATAAATATATGCAGTCTTTGCTGCCTTTTCTTTACCATTAAATCAAAGCTTTTGAGCAGAAAAAAGGAAAACAGTACCTGTTTTAGGCATGGTTGTCGGTGTTTGGCCCAGAGGTGTGTAGGCAGAGGCACGGCATGTTAGGCTCCAGTTGGTGGTCTGATCCAGGAAAATGGAGGTGGAGGCCAGGCATATTAAGAGCAAGGTTGTGGGATTCTAACAGGAGCATATAGCACTGGGGTGGTGGCTGTGGAACACGGGAGCATCAAGGGTACGAAGCTGTGGGACACTCCTGCTGCTGAGTGGAGCCGAGGAGTCAGAGAGAGGCCCTTGGAGAGGGCATTAATTGAGCAGGCCAGGAATGCTTGTGGCCGGGAGTGGGGGGGACCTTGCAGCGGTAGTTTATGGTGTGGTGGGATGTCATAAATGGTTTAAGAATGGGCCAAGAAGAGGATTGGGCTCCCGAGTTTCATTCTTCACAATGTGGCATGGCAGTTCGGGAGGACAGGGGAGGTTACAGTGGGGCGATGGGTGAAAAGGCTGACAGAGGTGAGCGAGCTGGGCCGGTATGTTTCCAGAGGCCCTTGTTTGGTGCTGGGGTTGACGAGAGCAGCCGGATCATTGTTGGGGAATTAGAGCAACAAGGCCACGGGCGGTTGTGAGGGCAAAAGATTTCGACCACTGGTGATCGAAGGCTAGGCCGTAGTTATGCCTGGCTGAAATGGTTGCTCGGGGTTCTGGGGGGATGGTGTATGCGTTGTTGCACTCGAGAGCAAGGCACATGCACAGAGGAGAGGGGAACGTCATTTTGGTATTTTTTTGGGCTGCAAGAGGCCCCATGTAGACACATTAGTACACTGAACAGTGGAGCAAGTGTGGACCGGAGAGCACAACCGGTAGTTTTGGTAGCACTTCTTGCCCTCTGTAGTGGAAAAATGGATACATAAGAAGTGGCAAATAATAAGGAAAGGAGATTTAAATTGAAATGAGCACAAGGAGGAGGTCAGGCAACATTAGATGGTCACTAGAGTTGTTGTGGCAGTCAAGATGACTGTTTTAATTACAGGGAAATTGAGCTGTTGTTGCCCTGAATTATGGTCTTAGAAATGCAAACAAGTTTGGAATATCACAAGAACATAGAAACAGAATGGTCTGCTTAGACTGTAAAATGCCTTTGGTTTGTATCTTAGAATAATTTAAGGTATTGTTTTAAAGGTAGAGATTTGCTTGACAGGATGGACTCCTAGGGGTACAGAATTTTGGGGCTGGTCACACGAGTGCAAAATTTGATGGGCAGCTGTACCTTTTAAAAAAAAAGCAAGCAATTGAGCAGTGGTGACATAGATAGGAGGACATTTTTGGGACATGGGAAGGGGGGAGAGGGTATGCAGCCATAAGGCTCCCAGAAATTATTGTGTTAATCACTATCTTCCTGGATGACAAGCCAGGTCAACGAGGATATGGTGAAAAGACAAGTTAAAGGATGGTGGAGCAATTAGGTTATTTGTGGGAATTGACCAAGTCCATTTTTGTTTCCTACAAGTTTAAATTATACTAATGATAATAATAATAAACTTTATTTCAAGTGCAATTCAAAGAATACCATTGCACTTTTACAAACCACATAAAACAATAAATAATTAAAACGAATTAAAATGTAAGACTTCCACATATTAATAATTAGGGTAGGCAAGAGAAAATAAGAATGTTTTAAGAGCAGATTTAAAGCTCTCCATAGTCAGGCACTCCCTTATCCGAAGAGGCAGAGAATTCCACAGGGCCGGGGCCGCAAAGGCAAATGCACAGGCTCCAGAGGTCTTCAAGCAGAACCTGGGAATCTCCAACAATCCCTCTTTGGCTGAGCAAAGTGGTTGCCAGGGACAGTAGGGACAAAGGATGGGTGGCCAGTTACTAGGTACCAGTTTTTCACAGTTCTGTGGAAGAGCATTGCTGCAACAGGCAGGGACCCCAGGGGTTTCATCACACATTCTTTCAGGATCGGGGCAGTCACTGAGGCAAATAGGCTTGGTTGTGGGGAGGCAGAAATTCAGGCTATCGGGAGGTGGCATTCAATGACCTATCAGGGCTATGTTAGGCCTGCCAAGCCAGGAAACAGCACCAATAGAGGCACATCAGAGGGTGTTCATTAATCGTTTATGATTTGTCTTACAGGTGCACTCCCAAAAGGCAAAACCTTTTACATGATCGGCCATTCCTTTGTCATAAGAGCCCATGAGTGGTTGGCTCGCAAGGGGCACAGTGATCAGTTGGGCATCCCAGGGAGCAAAGCAATGATTCAATGGTGTGCCCTCGGTGGAATGAAGTGGGAGGATCTGATCCCAACCCTGAGAAACTTTACCTCCTCATGGGCTGATCTTACATTTGGGGGGTGGTGACTTGGGTTGTTTGCCATCTATACATATAATGAAGGCTATCATGGTCGATCTCAGCTGGATTAGGAAACACATGCCAGATACTCAGTTGACATGGTCCAGGATTATTCCTCGAGGGAAGTGGAGACCAGGGGAGATGGCTAGGCCACTTTGGAAGGTTCACAGAGAAGTGAACTGGGTAGTGTCCCATTTCTGCTTCCCTCGAGGGATTCGGGTCATTAGTCACCGTAATATTGCAGCAGGGTGTAGGTTTTTTTCAATTCAGATGGGCTGCATCTGTTAGAAATAGGGTAGGCTATGTTCAGTTTCAATTTACAGAATGTTTTGGAGGCATGGTTGTAGATATTCACCTGTGGGCATTGTTGGGACGATTTGTAAAGATTTTACAGATCTAGTGGTGGACGTTTCAGCATTATGAGAATTTTATGAAAACTGTGACTGTTTTCAGTGGAGCTGGGACAGCAGGGGGGTCACAGTAGGGCAGTTGAGGCTCAGTTGGGGCATAATTGCTTGGCTGTGGCCTGGCGGGTTCCTGGTCCGTCGAGCTTCCTTGTCATTGGAGATGGCCAACCCCATGGGGGTTCTGCAGGGATTCCTTTGGCCTTAGGCTGGCTCGCAAGTAAATAAAGTTTGTGAGTTTGGCCGAATGCGTCTGCTGCCCCAGGTACTATATATATATATAGATATATATATATATATATATATATATATATATATATATATATATATATATATTTTCATGTTTTTGTATTTGTCACCTGTATGGCATGTCTTATTGTATATTTGCACTGTTATGATGTATTTTGTATACTGACAATCAATGTCGCAGTAAAGTTTGGCCTTTCTGGTGTTATGTGTTTTCTTAGAGGGATTGGGATGGTTCTGTCTGGGCAAGGCCCCTCCCGGAATTCCTGGGAGGTCACTTGCCCAGTGACCAGGGGACCAATCCCAGGGCAGTACCTTCTGAGGTCGAATGACCACAAAGGTAGTGTCCAATGGGGCTATGCCCTAAGCTGTGTGGGCTAGGAGTAGCCTGCAGCAGGGAGAGGAAGAGGCCAGGATTCTTAGGAGCTGGTCAGGAGAGGAATTTCCCCTTTCTGACCAGACCTCTGGAGAACCAACTAGTCCCTCCTTCCTACCCTATTCGGTTTGTTGGTGTTTGTTCTCTGGGTTTGGCAGCAAAGCTTAGTATGCGTATGGGCAAAGTGAACGTTTCGACATTATGGGAATTTTATGAAAACTGTGACTGTTTTGGGTGAAGCCAGGACAGCGGGGGCCACGGTTGGGCAGTTGAGGCCCAGTGAGGGTATAATTGTTTGGCTGTGGCCTAGCGGGTTCCTGGTCCCTCAAGCTTCCTTGTCATTGGAGATGGCCAACCCCATGGAGGCTCAGCTGGGATTCTTTTGGCCATAGGCAGGCTCGTGAGTAAATACAGTTTGTGGGTTTGGCCGAATGCATTTGCTGCCCTAGGTGAATACTATATTTATGCATTCAATGTCTCCTTTAAGGCAGTTCATGTCCCCGTGATGCTGAATGTTACTGCAGATGCTCTCTCTCAATTGCAGTTCGACAGCTGAATATGCCTGGAATTGTTTAAGTTTCTCTAAAAAGACTATAATCCTTGATGAATTTGAAAAAATCCTAGAGTTTTTAAGTGAATACAGCCCTTCTTTGAATTTTTCCTCTCTGGCTCCAGACTTCTGGCGCCTAAACCAACGGCCCCCTTTTGTCTTGCTAATTGGGCTCCCGCTGGTCTGTCTCGCCCATTGTGCTCAGATAGCATTTAACCTCCCTCTCTTCTCTGTTTCTTCAGCAGAGACCCCCTCCACAGGGCTCTCAAGCTCAGATGCCAAGGACAACTCAGCCCACGGATGGACGACTCCACTCCAGCCACTGCCCAAGACCGCAAGCCGGATCCACAGCCAGCAAGGTGCGGCCCCTGCCGCCAACCGATCGGAATGTGAGCGCCTTTTCAGGGCCTGTTCTGATTGGCCCCAAGCTTCTCCCTTTGGTCTTCTGTCTCTCTCAGCATTTAAAACTGCATTTTAGAAGTTAAATATGCCACTCCACTCCAGCCACCGCCCAAGACCGCAAGCCCGGATCCACAGCCAGTAAGGTATGGCCCATGCTGCCAACCAAGCCCAGATCCACAGCCAGTTATTCCCTGCCGGCGCTCCCCACCCACACTATCTGGGCATTTACTTATATAGCTAACTGGGTCACCTGACTGATATATACTAAGTCCCTACTTCTCCATTGGTAGATTATATGAAAAAACCTCAAGAGGGAGCACCAGCTTCCTCCCTGCCCCACCACCTCTCCAAGCAGGCAGAGCAAAACCCTTTGGCCACAGCATACATCAGGTACACCACCTCCTCACCCGATTCAACCACTGCCTTGTGGACCTCTCTATTGGTTGCCACTACAGCTGGGGTACATTCTAGGATCATCTCTACCCTACTGTACTCTGAAGCTGAAACTCCCTAGCAACATGAATCCCCTCACATTGCAGAAGTGCCTTTTACTGGCTCTTGGAATAATTTTATTAGCAAACCCCTCAGGTGATGCATGGAAGGAGTGGGCTAAAACTAACCTAGACTCTCCCCAGCACTGTTACCACTATGGCAATTGATGCACAGCTTGAGGGGCACAAGTGCTAATATAATTTGCCAACAAGCCTTCCTTATCCCCCAGAACTCAACAGGGTGCATGACCCCCCGAGGATCACCCTAGATGCCCTACTGCACAGCCGCTCCCTCACAGCCAACACACATGACCCTAAGCATTCAAGGACAATAGTCAGACCCAGCTGGGCTCACTGGTCCTGCTTTGTCTGTAAGCTGATCCTCCTATTACTGCTTTTATCTGGTAATGTGTACCCTAATTCTGGACTGCCCAATGCCAACACCAGCTCCAAGGTGGGGATAATCAGGATCGTATCCCTCAATATCGGCAGCTTACTCCCTAAATTCATGGAATTCCAGGCGTGGGTGGCACTGATAAATCCAGATATCATAGCTGTCACGGAGACCTGGCTCTCCCCAAAAATCTCTGATGCCGCTATTACCCTCAGTGGCTATACCTCTTACTGGCAGGACAGACTGTCCAAACATGGAGGTGGATGTTTAGTCTACATCAAGTCTGACATCAGATCCCAGACCGTGCATAGCAGTATGCACTCTAAAGAGGCTCAAATACTGAACCTGAAACTATCCATAGGACAACAGAACAAAGTCCTTCTGCTTACCACGGTATACATACCCACTGGTCAACAAGCCACTGGCCTCAAACACTTCCTAGAGAATAAGCAGTCACTTGGTAATAAGTGGGAACAAGTCATAGTCAGAGATTTCAACATCAACTGACTATCTCAGGCAGAAGCTCCAGCAAGGGACCAGAACTTTGGACTATACCGCACCCAGATGGTCACTCAAGCCACCTGCCTCAACTACCAAACTGGAATCAGCACACTTATAGACTGGCTTTTATCCTCCCACCATGAACACATTTCTGAGGTTTCTGTCTTACCAGACAACCTTAGCGACCACTCCCCAGTCCTGTGTATCTGGACAAGTAAGTTCACTAAGCATCCACTTAAAGTATCCCAAAACCTCATTCTCAAAGCCGGACTTCTGGATGCCTTTAAACAACACCTAAAACTGATTGACTGGTCCCCTATTGACAAAGCCATGGATGGGAACCAGGCCCTGGCCTACTTCCTCAGGCTCTTCACCCAGTCCTGTGACAACTTTGCCCCTATCAGAATCAAGGAGGTGAAAGGTACCACAAATTCATGGCTCTCGGTCACATTCATTGCGCTCATGCGTCAAAGAGACACTTTTTGGCATAGGGCCAAGGCAACAGGCAAGCAGGCTGAATTATCTGCCTATAGGGCTGCCAAAAACAACTGCACTAAACTTCTTCACCAAGCCAAAGCCACCTATTATAAAGACCAACTTAATGAACTTTGGGGATCTGGTAAAGATTTCTGGCACTCCATGAAATCCCTAACTGGTAGTGCTCCCAGAACCCCACCAGATCTGATGACCACTAGTAATGGGACTCTCCAGGAACCCCTACATATCACTAATGCCTTCAACTTAGTGTTCACGGACCTGACTAGTGTCTTACCAGATGAATACCTTGTGCCACTACCTGATCAGCCCTGTGGTTCTTGTGTACCCACACCCACAAGGACTGGACCACCACCTTTCTACTTCAGATTTTAAGAATGGAAACAATCAAATATGTAAAGCAGGTCTTAGGCAAGACCAAGATGGGGAGTGACCAAATCAACCTGAAGATGGTCATCCTAACTCTGGATGAGATAGCTGTCTTTCTCACTAAGGTCTTCAATACCTCACTTAGATCGAGTGTGTTCCCGGATGCATGGAAGCTGGCCCTGGTCACCCTGTTCTCAAAACTGGAGACAGGATTAACACAGCTAATTACAGGCCAATATCAATCATCCGCCCCTCTCGAAAGCACTGGAAAGAGTTGTCTCAGACCAGCTCACTGAGTACCTGGAGACATATAACCTACTCTGCTCCCAACAGCATGGCTGCCATAAAAACAACTCAACACTTACAGCACTAGTCGAATACACCTCCCACATCTACAACACCTTGGAAAAAGGGGATGGCAGTGGGGTCTATATTCATAGACCTCACAAAGGCCTTTGATTCAGTGAACCACCACCTTCTCCTCAGCAGCCTGTTATCAACTGGCCTGTCTCAAAGCACGGTGGCTTGGTGTGGGAGCTACCTCTCCCAGAGAACACGAGTCAGAATAGGAGACACATATTCTGAACCAAAGGAGGTGAGCTTAGGAGTCCCCAGGAATCCATTCTTGGTCCGCTACTCTTCTGCCTATTCATAAATGCCCTCCCTTCTGCCTGCCCAGCTCACATAGTACTCTATGTTGACAATGCCATCATATCCATCCCAGGCAGTGACCAACATACCATCATAACTGAACTGCAGGACAGCTTTCTTAATCCTGAGTCCTGGTTCTGCCAGCACAAACTCTTGCTCAACCACAAAGAGACCAAGAGTATGCTGATCACTGTTCCTCAAAATAAAAAGAATTTCAGCCCCCTGCAAATCCAGACCCTAAGGGAAGCCCCCAGAACAAGTCTCAGTATTTAAATACCTAGGAATCCACCTAGACGACACCCTCAATTTCACCAGTCATCAACCACATCATCAAGACCTCTAATATGAAATTGGGTGTTCTGTACTGCCACAAGCATTCCCTACCACCTGCGGCCATGAAACTGGCCATAAGCAGCTCGGTATTCGCCATCATAGATTATGGTCTACCAATCTATGGAGCAGGCTCTGTCACCGCCCTCAAGAGTGTCAGTACTCTCCTGAACAAGGCCTGTTGCCTTACCTTAGGGGATGATCTATCTACCCACACCTGCACCCTCTTCAAAGAGACAGGGTGGCTCCCAGTGCACCTCCATGCTCAATTCTAAACCTCCATGCTTACCAAAAAAGGCATGCTAGAGCTTATGCCTGAGTCCACTAACAGGCTATCCACAAATGCATTACCCCTTAAACAAACTAGGAGCTCTGCAAAAGGAGGACTCTAGGTGCCATTTAAGTGATGCAAACTGGCCCAGAGATCCCTCTTCTTCCTGGGCCCAAAGTGGCTTAATGAGCTGCCTACTGCATTTTTGGAAAGTACTAGGCTCAGACAGTTCAAAACTGGGCTTCGTCACCAGCTAGATCTAAAAAATATCTGTGGGTACCACACTTAGTCTAGGCATAGGGCACCTCTACCACCTCCCCCACCTCCTTTTGGTATATACCGCCACACTGTTGCCCACTGACTTCCCCTTCTGCCCTCCCAATTGAATCTCATGGCCCTCAACACCCCTACCAAGCACAGTTTACACCCCCTCCCTACCCCTATCACCTACTAATCTCCCCCTTCACTACCTCCCCAGCTGCCCACACAATCATCAACAGATATGAACACCTGACAAAGCCCTCCTTGGGCTGCTCCCATACACCCCCTTACCCACCCTCACCCTTGGCCACCTTAAGTGCTCAATCAACAACCACAGCTATGGACCACTCCCCCTCCACCACCACCCCCCCCCACACTAGCCTCCTGTGCTACCCAGTGGAGGCATATTCTCTTTGCTCCTGTTTCTAACACTACAATGTCTTGTTATAATTGCTGTCAATTTCTATTTTAGACTCCAATGTATTAGCTGTAACTGAAATCTGCGCAAACCTTTTGTAACCTTTTTGTACTGTTTTACTTGTTGTTTGTATATGTTCGCCTGACTGACTTGGAACCTTTGAAAATGAGTCCCTGACTCAAAGGTATTATCCTAAGCTGAAATAATTAAATAAATTCATGTTTTTGTATTTGTCACCTGTATGACATGTCTTATTATATATTCACACTGTTATGATGCATTTTGTATATTGACATCAATGTCGAAGTAAAGTTTGACCTTTCTGCCAAAACACCAGGTGTCATGTGTTTCCTTAGAGAGATTGGGATGGTTCTATTTGGGCAAGGAATTACAGGACTTCAAACAGCTCAGCAAATATGGCTGTATAACTGCAATAGCAGTAGAGCTACAAACATCCCAAATAATATTCTAGAAACTATTCGCAACATTTCACAAATAAATTATAACATTATGAACCTCTGTAACTATTTAACAGTTTCTGAGACCTTCCCAGAAGAACACTGTGCATGCAAACGTTTCCCAGCCTGGCCCCCTAGGTCTCCAGTAGCAAGCCCTCTAAGTGTTCCTAAATCTAATCTAATATAAAAGCAGTTGGAGGGAGGGCCTTCTCTGCCTGAGTTCCAGCTTTCTGGAATTCCCTCCCTCAGACCATTAGGCAGGCATCTTCTCTTGATGTGTTTAAAAAAAGCTTAAAACATAGATGTTCCTACAAGCTTTTGCAGTCTGATACATTCATTTATTCAAAATGTGCTTGTTTTTTCTAACTGTAGATTTTAACAATGTTAATAATAACTTTACCTTTTGTATACTCTGTGGTTTTAAACTTTCTGTACTTCTCATCTGTTTTGTTATGATGTATTTTTTTATTTATTTATTGCAGATTCGGAAAATACCTTTGAGTCCGAGACTCGGTTACAAAGGCTCCACATCACAAAAGTAGAACATTATTACAGTGATCACAAATTCAAGAGCAGGAATCAGACAGGCATATTACAGAGAGTACAATAATAAAGGCTAACAGTCAGATCCTAAGGTGTATTAGGATAGGTTTAACTAGCTTAGTATATAGGATCTGGATTAGAGTTGAACAGGCAACACTGGCAGGGGCTAGAAATAAGGGTGGGGGAGGCAGGAGGGAAGCCGGCCGGAAGACCTTGTCAAGGGAGGGAGGGGACAGGGTTGGGGTCAGAGACAGTCACGGGGTAAAAGGACTGGAGATGGGCTCTGAGAACGGTTTTGAAGGGGCCAATTCTGTATTCATTAGTGAGGGCGCAGGGCAGGCTATTCATCCAGGAGGGGACCCTGTAGCTGAAGGACCTTTGGAATTGTGAGGTTCGGCACCTGGGAACAGATAGGAGCTGCTTGTCAGAGCTATGGGTGTTTCTAAGAGTCGGGGCCAGTTGGATTATAGTGGTGAGGCCAGAGGGGGAGAGTCCCAGGGCAATCATTTTGGCCATAAGGCATGTGTGGAACCGGATTCTATTATTGAGGTTCAACCAGTTGGTGGAGTAATATAGACAGCAAGTATGGATGAGCTGATCACAGCCAAGGATGAGACGGCATGCTTTGTTCAAGGAGAGATGGAGTTTGTCTAGGGCCGAGGTGTTTGCAGCTCCACATATAAGAATACCATAGTCAAAGAGAGAGAGAGAGAGAGAGAGAGAGAGAGAGAGGACAGCGGTGGAGACAATGAGCCGAAGAGCTTCAGGAGTAAGGCAGGGTTTGAAGCGATAGAGAATATCAAGTCAGACATTAAGGGTGGAGGACAGAAGATGGATATGCTGGTGGAAGTTAAGGGACGGGTCTAGGGTGATGCCCAGATATTTAAAGGTATCCACTTGCTCAAGGGGGGTCTGATTCACAGTTAGAATTTGGGAACAGAGCTCCTGCCAAGAGTTCAGTGGGTGTGAGAAGAACATGACTTTTGTCTTCATGTAGTTTAGAATAAGAAGTAGCATGGAGAACCATTTTTCGGCATCAGAGAAGGAGGAGGAGGACTTTGTACAGTGCTATGAGCCTTATTTGGAAAGGGCACTTTAGAATAAAGTTGATAGGGTTAAAGTGATTTGATTGGGGGGGGAGTAAAACTTACCTGCTAAATTAAATCAATAAATTAATTTTTAATGCACAACAAAAGTGTTCATGTATAAATTTTAGATAGCCATGATTTACAATAAATTAATAGGGCTGGCGAAGAATGTCACTCATTGCATAAGGGAGTCATCTTGTAGGGTTTAGGTATCCAGAATTATTCAGTTTCACTTTGCAGTTCTCATACCCAAGTTCATGAGCTGATTATGTTATAGAATAAGTCATCCCACACCAGCCCTATTATTGTATATGGGCAAAGGCTGTTGTGTAAGAAATTCGGTGAATTCTCTGTGTTGTTCCCTGGTAGTGACATCAAGCTGTTGCTGTGCCATCTTGAGTCCATCAGTACTATGGTACAACAACAAAGAATGTGCACACACTCCACTTTCCCTTTCAGCATCGCCACTGGCTTGTTTTTTCCTCTTGTCAGTTTCAGCTGTCAGTTGTAACGAGAAAAACAAGTGATCGGCAATGGATTCCACTGTGTTTTCTAAACCTGATAGAAGTAGCCACCTGCAGTTCATATATGTACAAGAGAAACATGAAAACTGAGATGATTTAAACATACTCAGTTTTATGGAACAATGAGTAGTTCTGACCATGTTGTGCACTCTGCATATTGGATTGAGGCTGGTGGGGGCTCAAGGGCATGATGTCAGTATGGAACACATTTCAGCTACCAAGTAAGGTAGAGTAACAGAGAACTAGAAATTGTTACACTCGCCATTGTTGTTCAAAGGTGCCCGTATATACAAAAGACAATGGATGGGCAACAGTGAACAACACTGAGCTTACTTCTCAAGGTTGTCATGACAACCAGAGACCTCTTAAGTTTAACTCTCGAGGTCTAATGGTTGTCACGGCACCCTCCCAAAGCAAACACAGCATTATTGTTCACTTTTGCACATTCATTATCCTCTATATGTTATTTGCATAAGGAATGAGCCACACAAGAGATCATACATTTCTTGAGCATTAATGCACACCCTAGGTACATCTCATGCCTTTAACACCTCTCTGGGCATGCATTAATGCTCAGGAAATACGTGCCCTGGAGTTGCTTATTATGCTTATGCAATGGGACAGACGTGTGGGAGTAAAGAACAACAAAAATAGGTTAAAATATGTATACATTGCTAAATATATATAGAAACATAGAAACAGACAATGACAGCAGAAAAAGACCAGAGGTCCATCCAGTCTGCCCAAGTTCCCTGTATATATTATAGGGGCGTGGTCGCTCCACTACAGTTAGGGTTGAGTAGTCACTGCAATGTTAAACTCAAAATTTTGCACTTTAATAACTTTGCAGCCATTCAATGGATTTGCACAGAATTTGGTATGTGCCTTCCTGTGTGGTAGATCTCTTGATATGGCAAGTTACATTCCAGTCAGATGTGCAGTTTCCTAGTTATGGAGAGGTGAAAAAAACACGTGTTCACTCATTGACTTTGCTGGGATTTTTCTTTGAAGCCTAGATGCTTTGGTTTTTTGGTCTGAAAGTTTCAGGGCAGAAAGGGACTGCCTCACAGATGTGCCTTTTGCTAGTCTGGTTAAAAAATAATAAACCGTTTTTAAGTTATTGCAATTTAAAAGTTTGAAAAAATCATTTCTGAGCATGCTTAGTAAGCACTAAAATATAGCTGTATGAGACAAGTAGGAATCCTGCTTTGTATGTGAAAATTCCTACTTCATATGGCTACCATCTTGTTTTCAGTTTTGCCTTACAAATTCAAATTTTAAAACCTCCCAAAATGATATTCGGGGGAGGAACCAACACATGTAGCTTGCTTATGGGAACCCACTAGGTGCATTCTGCACTTTACCGATTGCAAAATGCCCTTAAAATGTGTTTAATTTATCATTTAAATTCTTTGTTTGTATGGTCGATATATGATGAGATACAAACTAGGATCCTACTTTGTATGACGTCCATATAAATATTGATTTCAAAATACGTTATTCTGTTGACATCGGGGTGCCTGGTCCCTGTGTTGGCACTAGACAACGACCTGGGAGCTCACTCCCAGTGTCCCCAGCAGAATGTTTATATCCAACAATGGGGCGACCAATCCCTGTGTCATCAGGAGTCCCCCCAAAAGGCAGGACACTGGGGAGCCCACTCCCAGTGTTCCCAGTTATGTTATACCCCCCCACACCACTACTGTCACTGTGGAACACTGGGGAGCCCACCCCCAGTGTCCAAAAATGGTTATGTATAGAAGATATACCTAAGAAAAGAAAACAGTCCCCCAACTTTTTTTATTTTTTTTTTAAATACTGTAAAATAGAAAACGGTCCCTCATCGTCTCCCATTCCCCTCCCCATCCTGACCCTCCCACTGAGCAACCCACCACCCCTTGCCCAATACTTACCATCAGAGGTTGGCAGCTGTCATCTTCTGTGGACCAGGACACGTCTGCACTCTTTAAAGCTGAACCGCAAACTGAAGATTTGAGGTACGTGCCATATAATGGCTGTCTATGGTGTTTTGAACTTATGTTGACATCACGGTCATTTTTCAACATTTTTGCACCAGATTTTCAACATGGGCTTTTTGGGACCCCACCTCATGAACACTGTCATCTCATTACTCGGACCCATAAAGTGATTTTGAGGTCGCTGCACGGAATCACCTTTTAGTACCAATTAATGAAATGACAATGCATTGTTCATGTGGGATGTCCCAAAATCCCATATTGAACCCCAGTCTGCATATCAACTCTGCGATATGAGCGTGCGTCATGCAGTTTCTTTGCACGCTCATAACTTCACCAGTGTTTAATATTTTCACTCCAGATTTTCAACATTGCCTCCTCATGAATAGTACAGCTGTAATTATTCTCATCTTGCTCAAAATGTGTTTTCACACCTGTGGCATAGAATGGCATGGCCATTGTGCAAAATCAACTTTCAGGATGAATTATTGAAATGACAGTGCCAGTGTTCATGAGGTGGCATCCCCAAAAGGCCACAGTGAAAGTTTAGTGAAAAAAATTCCTGAAAATACTCAAGTTATGTGCATCCGTTGAATTTATTCTTTGCTATTTTTTGATCTTTTGATGCCAAATTTTCAACACAGCCATTTTTTCACACCACCTCATGAACAGTACAGCTGCATTTTTCACATCCTACCAAAAATGTGATTTTGCACCTGTGACACAGAATGGCTTTGCAGTTGTGCATAATTACATTTTACCTTGCATTTCACAGTTTCTCTGTGCCGGGGTACATGAGGTGGGGTATTAGATGGCTATGCTGACAGTTTGGTCACTGTTGTTCAACACATGAAGGGCCCTGTGCTTCCACACCTTTATAGATATACGTATCTACCGAGGGATTGGAGTGCAGGGTCCAAAGGACCCTGCGCTACCACAGAAAAATGTGGATACTATTATACTATCTCAAAGAGAAGGGACAGTCATTGCAAAAAACACCATTAATGCATCAGTTAGAGTTCCTATTATAGTGACAAAAGTATGGAAATTTGGCGTTAGAGTTTCAAACTCTACCACTCCACCCCCACCCTCCACACACTAACAGGCACTGGGGTGTGCCTTGGGGTTGTTGGGCATAACTATCACCCCATTCTCCTATGTTGTACCATCTTAGCTTGCTCACACATGGAATGGGGTGAGAGTTAGGCCAGACAACACCAAGGCACTCCTGATGCCTGTTGGTGTGTGGAGGGTGAGGTGTGGGGTGGTAGGGTTGGAAATTCTAACGCAGAATTTCCACACTTTTGTCGCTGTAATAGGAACCCTAACTGATGCATTAATGGATTTTTTATTTACAACTAATATATTTACTCTGCTAGAAAAAAAATAATCCTCCTGAGTGGATGGCTAGTGCAACCCCCCATTCAGCTGTCTGTGACAGAACTAGGTGGTCTTGGTTTGCAGCAGACTCAAAATTGTTACACAGCTTTAGAGATATTAAAAAAATAAATTATTTAGTACTACAGTACATACTTTGAAAGTAGTTTTAAAAAGTTCAGTGGCCTATGCAACCAGAATAATGTTTTGCTTGTGCAACTGTATAACAATGTTGTGGCCCTTTGCACTCATCTATTCCATTAGGAATTACCACTCTGTAGGGGTACTGAAGGCAAGGAACCCTGTAAGTGGGTTCCACCCCTAGAGATGCTGCAAGAAGGGTCCCTTGGCTAAAGGTACCTTAGGAAGGAACCCCCTGGGAGTAGAAAGGCGAGCCACTGGAGGAAGAGGGGAAGATGGTGGGGCCAAAACAAAGTGCTTCAGAGGGAGGTTGGGAGGAAGTGCTTATATAGTTCAGGAAGTAGGCACAGCTGGTTGCTCCTCATTGAACTACAGGTGTAGCCTTTCAGTTCAATGGCCTATGCAACCAGAATAATGCTATGCTTTTGGAACTGTAAAACAGTATTGTGGCCATTTGCACTCTCTATTCCATCAGGAATTACCACCCTGTAGGGGTACTGAAGGCAAGGAACCCTGTAAGAGGGTTTCACCCCAGAGGTGCCATGGGAAGGGTCCCATGGCTAAAGGCACCTTAGGAAGGAATCCTAAAAGAATTGTAGCAGCAATCAATGGCTAGGAGGTAGAGAAGCAGACTGACAGCAACAGGCAGCTTAATGAAACATAAATGAGATGCACAAGTTAGCAGAATAGCTCCAATATATAGCTTGTGCTGATGACAGCGAGGGGCTTCCTAAGGAGAGAGGGAATGGCTAGTAGGGCCACCATCTATCTCCATCCAGCAGTGGAACCTACCTAAGTAAGCTAAGAATATTACTAAAACTAACTAGGTATTATGATCTGAGGCATGGAGGAGAGAAAAAAAGCTCTTTAAGGAGGAAATCTCTGGGGATCCAAGGTGGGGATCGCCTTCCTTCCAGGCTTGGGCGATTTTATTTAGTGGTGGCTCGACTCCTATGCTTGAAATTCAGTTCAAGGGGTGGAAAATATTTTGATTTAGTGGAGGGCTCTCACTCTGTCCCTCTAATGGGAATGCCATGAAGGGTTGTGAGGGTTCTCTGCAACAAGCACCTCCAAGCCAGGAGGAGGAGAGCAATGACTGCTGAGGCACTCAGCAAGCTTACCAATCTAAAATACAAACCAGGTGAAACAGACACAGTCATAGGGGAAGCACTGAAGATGCAATGATAGTAAATTAATACTACAACCAAAGGGGACACACACATAACCACCCTTTGCAGCTAGTCATAAATTCTACATCAAGAGGCGCCACCACACTTGAATGGCTAAAGCTCCACCTGGAGTAAGGACATTCCTACTAGAGGCCAGAAAGGAAGGACCCCACTCAGGCTTCATGAGCTCAGGATGTGGACTAGGGTGTAGAGCAAGACCATCAGCTGAGAGCAGCTCAGAGCCAATAAATTGATGGGCATGGTCGGCTAGTTTCCTTAGCAATGGAGCAGGTCATATATGGTAATGCAGGGAGTAACAGGCAATGTGCAGCATGGTAAACACCTTAAGCAATGAAGCAGGTCATATATCATAATGCAGTGAGTAACAGGCAATGTGCAACATGGTAAACAAATAGTACACAGAAGCATGGTAGCAGTAGGAATTGCACAAACAGCTCAGGGTAACCTGGTCCTTTATTCAGTGTGAGTCATTTGCCTGGTAAGGTTAAAGGACATGCAATGCAAATAAAGAGGAAGGAACACTGGCCAACCAGTCCATCAATGAGTGCCAATTAAAGGTGACATAAATATCCAGAGGATTTTAGCGGCAAGGCAGTATACGAACATGAGGTAATTAAACCACATGGGGCCATGACTCTCCACTATAACCCCTGTTCTCTGCTGTAGGAAAAACAAAAAAGCCATGGTCAGGTGCTGTGACCTACAAATGGGAAGTAAAACTAGTTTACAGTGACCGCTGAAGCTGAGCTGACCTCCAGAGTATAATGCAGCATTGTACGAATAGTGAATAGCATCCAGTAGCAATTTGTTATAGATACCAGCAGTAGCTGAGCTGAATAACTGAATAACTGAATAAGCATAGGAATTTGTAGGCATGGGCAATGATGCACTGAAACAACATTAGTAATTGCTTGGTACAATTGCATTTAAGCAAGTTTGAATCACATGGAGAAAGTAATATAGAATTGCAGTAGTTTCAGGTTTGATTCTCACTGAGTGCAAATAAACATGTTGAGCAGATTTAAATCCCCAAAAGGGCTGGATAAAACTGAGGGCATACAGAAGGAATTGCAAAGTAAATAAATGAAATGCTGAGGTAAATAAGCAGGAAAGAACCATAGTGGAATGTAAGGCTGCTGGCAGTATCAGAGTAGAACTAGCACAAAGAACTGAGAGCAAGTTGCAACAGGGAGAGGCGTCAAACTGAGAGCAGGAGCCTAGGCCAGGTGTAATTAATTAATAGAAGCAGCAGCAACAGCAGAGAATGGGAGATAAAACATGCAACAATTGCTGGAAAACTGAGGGTGGTAAGCAACTGAAAAAGAAAGGGGCTCGAGCACAGGCACAGGATTAACACAGCACACACAAAGGGCAATGAAAACCCCAAAAGAAAGGACAAAACAAGCACAAAAACACAGGAAACCAGAAAACAAGCACAGGAGGAAGCACACAGCAGCCGGCAGCAAAACAAACACTAACCAAACAGGAGAAGCACACAAACACATCCAGCAGAAACAAACAGGTCCCAGAGTACTGACAAGTGGAAAGGTGGGGTGTCAAGGCCGAAGCAGGCACCTGGCAAGGCTGCAGCAGGCCCAGGGTAAGAAGACAGAACAACAGAGCCTCCGACTGGCAAAGAGAAAGTGCTTCAGAGTGAGGCTTGGAGGAACTTCTTATATACAGTAGCTCAGGAATTGGGCATGGCTGGTTGCTCCCCATTGAACTACAGACGTTGCCTTTCAAATGCTTGGGGAGGATGGTGGTGCTGAGATCAGCGGGTGGTCTGTCAACAATTTAAAGTGCAGGCAATGCTGGTCTTTGGGCAGAGTGGTGGAATGATTTTAATCTGGGTAAGAAGATTGTTGCTAGGCAGTTTATGGTACTTTAGTAACAAACTGCATTTACTGGTGATTAGAAAATGGTGAGGTGATGCATTAGACCAACTGAATTGGAAGGTTTTTGAAGATTTCAGAAACCCATGTTATAAAATTATTTCAAACATGCACTATATTATATAAAACAAGTGCAAGTCTCAGTTATATAAAATATACTTAAATTATTTCACAACCACGTTATAATACAGTATAATGGAGGCAAGAAATGACAGAAATACATTTCAAAGGATATTCATACAAAAAAAAATGATTTTTGTAACACTTTGTTTCCTTAATTATACTGTAACTGCATTGCAACTGCAAGGCAGTTACATGCAATAAATGTGTAACTACATTGTAATTACCCCTTTTGCATGTAATTAATGATTCCATACCCTGCAGTTACATTGCAAGTGACACTTAAAATAAAGTGTGACCCTTTAGTGAATAGGCACTTGAACAAATTACTATATTGCTCACTCTGAGCAGTTTTGAGTTAATACATGTATGACCAGGTTATTAATTTAAAGCAAACCATTTTGTTTGTTTATTTGTTAATCAGAGTCTTTTTTGAGCAACCTTTGTCCAGTGCTACAGCCACCATTGGGACCTCCCAGTCTAACCCCAGCTGACTCAACTCTTGTTCCTTTGTTCCCTGCCCTCCCCCACAGCAGGGTCATTGGGTTGGGTGTGTTTGCCTTGACCTGACCTGATCTGGCACAGAGGTGAGTCAGGCAGTCAGGTTCTAAGAGTGCCAGTCATCTGCCCTCAACCTGCATTGTTTTTTTTAATGCATCCTCATTGTGCAGGATGTAGGTGCAGCTTGAGGTACAAGTCCAGCCCTCCCTCCCTCCCACATAGCACTGCATGCACCTCCACATCTACAACACCCGGTGGAGGAGACATGACATAGGCCACCTCTCTTGCCCCTCCCAGTGGTCAATGTAGCAGTGCCCATGGCAATGTCCATTCCCTAGTGTAGGAAATGCTGCCATTGGCAATGCCCCTGGCTATGGAATACACAACTGTAAGGAACCCAGGATTGCTCCCAAGCCTGTGTTGGCTGCATGGCAGTGCATAACACTACTGCTGGGCCATCGGTCAGCTACTAGCATATACAGGTCTGTAAAGAATCTTTCAGTCCAAGGGTCTGCACCTTGGCACTGGAGAAGAATGCCCCTAATCCCCAAAACTATAGCATGGACGAGTCTTGCTATGTCCTCCAATCTGTTTGGTTGGAAGACTTCAGTAGCAGCGCTCAAACAGAACGTTTAAGGGTCCATCTGGCATTTGGCTGTTACAGCTGGTGTCCATCTCTGGATCATAAATTTAACCAAATTCAGATTTTGGGTGTGAGGTTGGATTCTTTGGATTTGATTTAAGATCCAAAGGTTGGATCCTTGGATCCTACCATCGGACCAATGCTTCAGAATTTAGGAGTTTCTGATTACTAATTTTGAGTTATGGGATAGTTTGATACCTTTTATGGGACCAACATATGTCTTGTACAAAGATGGTATAGTACACCAGCTTTCAGGGCCCCACAGGTGATTTCTAATTCAAACCCTATCTGATTCCTAAAAGTACCTCAAAATTGGGATCGGATTTCAATTTAGAATCCTAAATCCAAAATTCCTATGTAAAAATAGATTTCAGGAGTCTATTTAGGAGTTGGGATTTTTGGACTGTAATTCCAACAAGCTCTAGCCTGAGCAGATACTGCTGTGGTGAGCTTGAAGAAGCTCCAAGGAATGAGCACTGCCAAATGCCATCCCATGATAGCGGCAGCGATGCAACTGCGCAGCCCATGCGTAGTTCTCATCTGGAATGCGGAATTAGTGGCCAAAATAGTGCTGCTGTAGCTCTTGTAGTGAGTGACTGTGGTAGACTGTTTCAAGCTCTGTTGGAGTTTCAGAGGGATACTTCCAAAACTCCTATGGAAGCATGCCACAGTTGCACGTTTTCAGAGCGATCCCAAAATTACTGCAGGCTCCGCCCTCAACCATAAAAATCAGGTTAGAATCCAATGAATCCGAATCCATTCAGCAGATTCCAAGCAACCCTAGTTGTATATGAGAAAAAGACAATCTGTGCCAAGCAATGTCATCTAGAAGTGAATAATATTAAAAGCAGTGCTAGCAAGCATGAAATTCAGTGGAGCACTCAAGCCTCCAAGCTAAGGTGAATTTCCCTTTAGATGAATGGTTAGAGTTTCTTCCTTCGAGGCTCAGGGTCTATGGTTTGATTCCCAGTAAGGACTGGAGGTCTCTGTTCCCAAGCAGAGGGGACAATCATGACAAGTTCTATGGCTAGTAGGCCAAAATACAAAATTGGTAAGATATACAAAGACTTCTGATTGGTCATAAGTGAGCACATGACCATGTGTTATTCCAGTACAACAAAATAACTGATTTTCTGAACCCCATTGCTCGGTCTTTAAAATAAAAATTAGAGGCACTATTTTATAATCACAACACGGCATTCCAGTGTGTGCATAACTGTAGGATGATGGCACTTCTCAGGTAAAGATGGCACTCTGCATTTTCTCATGCCTCTCTACCTAAGGTGTGTCATTATCCTCCAGTAATGCATAACTTGCCTTGCCTTATTAATTGTATCCATGTAAAGTAAGCCATTTGAGCAGACTGCTTTTTTGGTATCACAAGTGATTAAAAACAAATTCAGCATTCCAAGTAGAGAAGGTATAAAACTGTGAGTGCTGGAGGCGCCTACCAGCTAAAATGAAAATAAACTAGCACAGTACAGGATAAGGCATGATTCAACTACCAGTACAAAATGCACTGCTATACCGAGAAATTAGCATCACACATACAATGGTACAGAGAAGGAGACAGTAATGGACTCAGCAGGAATATTTTTGCTCATTAGCCCACATTAACAACCTAAATCCAAGGTTCCCTCCAGGGAGCCTTCAATACAGAAAACAAAACTGCAGGGTAGATCCCATCAATTAAGACTGGAAGTGAGATGGGCCACTTCCTGTTCCCTGCCAAAATGAATTCCTTCCTTTCCTAGATGTGTGCATGGATTTCACAAGTTTCTCTTGAGCTCTACTTCTATAAGGTGTAGTACTAAAACAAATGCTACGAGGATTTCTTCCACATAAAAAAGGAATTCAACAGGCATTAGCATTGATTACTAGGAAATAGTAGTGAATACCCCCTACTGCACTTACACATAAATTTACACGTCAGAGAATAATGGTTAAGCATCCCTCTCATCCGCTTAACATTAAAAAGCATAGCACTGGCCTTAAAAATTCATAGCAAATGGCCAGAATGTGTAGCACTTTCTTATTTTAAAGAATAATATGTCTACAAATGGTGGGCTGCATATAGTTAGTGTTAAGGGGGCACATATTCAAAACCTGGGCTGTGTGCCATGCAAACAGATGCACTGTGAGAAAGAATGCACCACTGAAATACAATGCAATATTCAGCATCAGTGCATGGAAATGCGACTGCGTGAACATGACTGAATATTCCATGGAATCGTGATCACGCAAACAAAGAGAAGTGGTGCAACAGGGCACTAGTACAAACAGGGCATGCAGAGCACTGTATGCATACATGTATGAATACGGGCGGCACTGAAGAGCAACAGCCCAGTGGAAAGGGGAGACCTACTTGCACAACCCAGGGGCTGAAAGGGCATGAAGCACAGAATCAGGGGAGGGAGCATTATATGCGTAACGGACACATATGCCCAGGACTGTGCACACCCCTGCGTCTGCGGACAAGGAGATGAGGGGCACAACGAACCACCACCCACCCAGGATACACTGGAAATAACAAGCTGCACACTTGAGTATGAAAATATTTATATATTACAAAAAGGCAAGCAAAAACAACACCATCAACAACAACAATGAACAAGCAAAAAGGCAATAAAGGAAACGGGGTAAACAACAGTAAAATGTGAACAATATGGGAGTAGAAAGCAAACTGGGGTGGGAAATCAGCAGCAAGGGTGGCAGGGTGGCAACTATGTACAGTGTGGGGGGTCTGAGGCTGTGGGAGATAGTTCTATGTGATAACAGCGAAAGTCTAAAGGAGATCGCCGTTATCAAGATGTCTAGACTGCCGAAAACATTTTCGGCACTCTGACACCCTGGCGCACAGCAAAATGGTGCCAGTGACCTTCCTTTTAATGTTTTCTGTAGGGGGCTGTGCCCCCACCCCCCCACAAGGGCTTTGCCTCCCGCACCACCCTACTAAAGGATTCTCAGCTCCAGGGGGGTGCATGTTGGGGGGGGGGATTAAAACATTAAAAAAAAAAAAAGGTTTTGGCCGGGTGCAATAAAATTGCACCAGCAACCTGACCCAAACCCTGTGCCTCATCGACCAGCACCTGCAACCCACCCACCACACTACGGGATCAGCTCAGCAACCACTGAGGCACAACCCCTCACATCCCCTCGCTGTGTGTGCTTGCTCCTTCCCCTGTGCATACGTATAGTGACATCTTGTCGCTATACTCGCCGACCCCTCCATTCAGCCGCCCTACCCTCCCCATCACTGTGAGGGATTCTCTGGGGAGTGGGTCACCATTACGGTTGGCGCCCTTTCCCCAGCGCCTCATCACAGGATACCATGGGAGACTGGGGTGGGAGGATGAACAACAAAACACAGGCCAGTCACTCAAGGCCGTGCCTGTCTGAACACCACCGGCGGCATCATGAGGCAATGTCACTGCAAAGGGCCACCACATTGTGGTTTATGGCCCACACAGCACGAAGCAGTGCCCCCTGCTGCAATTTTAGTGTCCAAAGAAGTAATGATGTCCTCCATGCAGATGCCCATGTCCTTGCTGCACTGCCCTCCGGGCGCCAACCACTGGCTGGGGATGACCTGTAGGAACAAAACAAATACTCAGTAGAGACATCTGGAGACATGTACATTAGCCCCCAATAGCTGAACCGTGCAACCATGCCTGCTGTGATACCAGAAAAAATTAAGTTGAAGTGGGCAATGATAATCTTTCCTTCTGGTCTTTAGGCCTGCTGAGGTTCTTCTTGTATCTTTGAATAAGTCTATAAGCTAGGACACCTTTCAATAAAGATTCTGTCTATTGCTTCTTGTTTCAAATGTTCTTCATTTCTGTCCCTATGTTTTGCTCTTAAAGGGTTTGTTCACGGGGTCTTACTTCACAGTGTTAAATACAAACATTTATGTTCATTTCAATTCATTTTGCCTTTCATATATTTTCTTTATATATATTTTTATATTCTTCTACTGCTTGTCTTACACCTTTTGCATTTTTGCTTGTTATTTATTTTCACTTTTTCTTATCATAAGGATACATAAAACACAATAAATATATCACTTTTATTACATGTTCTTGATGTTTTGACCTCTTGTGAAAACAGACTTTTAATTTATTGCAGCCTTCGACTTGCTCCTTTAAATTAGAGCATTTTTATGTTGATTGTGCACATGTGCAAGAAACATTTTGCGGCAGCTTTCCAGAAGGAGGTTGTGGAGGCGTGGCTCTGTTGTGGCCAATGCCCCCACAGCCTTTAAAGTCTTGGCCCACTTTCCCCAATGCCGTGGCATGCTGCTGCTGACACTAGTTCAGTCAGTGTGCCACAACCTTGTAAGGTTTCAGTCGCTGCAATTATGGGCCGCCTCGTCATTGCAGCGTAAGCCATTTGCTGCAATGAGGAAGCGACCAGTCATTGCTGGGCAGAACCTTGTTACAGTGATACTGTTTGTGAACATGGCGACAGCTTGCCACCGTGTTCACAAACAATATTCAGCCCCCCTCCGGCTGAGGGGGTGCCCAATCCCTCTCGGCAGCATGTGCCCCCCCACCATATTTGTTTGCCGACGGGGGCCCCAATCCCCATCGGCTTCAGTGCTCCAAGGTTGATGTTGCCGATGGGGGAGCCCACTCCCCATCGGCATTATGTAATCCCCCCACACTTTTCTTGTGTGCCAACGGGATGCCCAATCCCCATCGGCATAATGTCACCCCCCCAGCTTTTGTTGTGTGCTGATGGGGGTGCCCAATCCCCGTCAACATAATGTAACCCCCCCTTTTGTTGAGTGCCAACAGGGGTGCCCAATCCCCCATCAGCTACAGCTGCCCCCTCAAAAAAAGACTCCGTTGGCATGCTGGGAGCCCACCCCAGCGTGCCACATGCCCTGTAAAACAAAAATGGTCCTGCGTGTTTTTTTTTTTTCCCCTGTGGAAAAAGGAAATGGTTCCTCAGCAGTCTCCTGCCCCTCCCAAAACCCGTGCCCACCCACTGCACACCTTGTCTCCCCTACACCCCTCACCCCATACTTACCTCCAGAGTCTGGCGTGACCATCTTTGTGGACCAGGAACACGTCTGCACTCTTCAAAGCTGACCGTGAACTGAGGAAATGCCGGTAAGCTGTATAATGGAATAAATAGGGTTTTTTCAACTTTGATGCATATCTCAGGCATTTTTAGAATTTTAGCCCCAAATTTTCAACATGGGGATTTTGGGACCCCTTCTCATGAATTCCGGCACTGTCATGGCATTATTTGGCCCCGGAAGGTTATTTCACGGTCACTGCACGGAATAACCTTTTGGGACCGATTAACGAAACGACAGTGCCAGTGTTCATGAGGTGGGCTCTCAAGAAGCCTATATTGCAAATTTGGTGGGAAAAATCCAAAAAATGACTATTTTATGAGTGTGCGTTGCACAGTTGCTATGCATGCTCGTACCTTTGTGAATTTGCTATATTTTTACACCAGATTTTCAGACCTCCTTGTGAACAGTACAGCTGTCATTTTCCACATCCTGGCTGAAATGTGTTTTCACACTTCTGGCGCAGAATAGCGCAGTGGCTGTGGGAAATCAGTGTTTGGGACAGATTAAGAAAATGACATTGACACTGTTCATAACCAGAGGTCCTAACATACCTATGTTGAAATTTTGGTGACGATAATCCATAAAATGACTGTGTCACAAGCGTGCATTGTGCAGTTTGCATGCGTGCTCATAACTTCGCGAATTAATAATATTTTCACTCCAGATTTTCAACATTGCCATTCTTCTGCATTTCCTTATGAACAGTACCGCTGTCATTTTTTACATCCTGGCCAAAATGTGTTTTCGCAGTTCCGACGCAGAATAGCATGGTTGCTGTGGGAAATTTGTGTTCGGGACACATTATGAAAATGACAGTGACACTGTTCATCAGCAGAGGTCCTAAAATGCCTATGTTGAAAATCTGGTGACGAATGTACATAAAATTAGTGTGTTATGAATGTGCATTGTGCAGTTTCTGCGCACGCTTGGACCTTCGCAACTTTGCAATATTTTCACTCCAAATTTTTAACATTGCCATTTTCCCACACCTCCTTATGAACAGTGCAGCTGTCATTTTTCACATCCTGGCTGAAATGTGTTTTTGCTCTTCCTGTGCACAATAGCTTGGTCGCTGTGGGAAATCAGTGTTTGGGACACATTAAGAAAATCACACTGTCACTGTTCATGAGCAGAGGTCCTAAAATGCCTATGTTGAAAATTTTGCGATGAAACTCCATAAAATGATTGTGTTATGAGCGTGTGTTTGTGCAGTTTCCATGCACCCTTGTAAGTTCGTAGATTAGTATATTTTCACACCGGATTTTCAACACTGGCATTTGTTCACACCTCCTTATGAACAATACACCTGTCATTTTTCACATCCTGGCCGAAATGTGTTTCCGTGCCTCCGAAGCAGAATACCGCAGTCGCTGTTGGAAATCAGTGTTTGGGACAGATTAGGATTGAGCGACTGAGAGAGGAGGGGGAGTGACCAAGCTCAACTAAGCTCTGTCGGGACTGCTGCAGATTTCTTTGTGGGCAGGAAAAGGCGTCAACGCAGGCAGCAGCCAAGTACAAAACAGCAGCCTGCAGCACCGGGAGACACAGAATGAGTGAGTGAGGGAGGGAGAGGGAGTGAGTGAGCTCAACGGAGCTCTGTTGAAAATGCTGCAGATTTCTTTGTGGGCAGGAAAAGGCAGCAATGCACGTAGGGGCCCAGTACAAAAGGGCAGCCTGCAGCAGTGGGAGAAACAGAACGAGTGACTGAGAGAGGGGGAGTGAGTGAGCTCAATGGAGCTCTATCGTGACTGCTGCAGATTTCTTTGTGGGAAGAAAAAGGTGGCAATGCAGGTGGGAGCCCAGTACAGAAGGGCAGACTGCAGCGCCAGCAGAAACGTAACGAGTGAGTGAGACGGGGGGAGTGAGTGAGGCCAACAGAGCTCTGTCGGGACTGCTGCAGATTTTTTTCTGGGCAGAAAAAGATGCCAACAGAGGCAGGAGCCCAGTACAAAAGGGCAGTCTGCAGCGCCTGGAGAAACAGAATGAGTGAGTGAGTGAGGCAGGGGGATTGAGCGACCTCAACGGAGCTCTGTCGGGACAGCTATGGATTTCTTTGTGGGCAGAAAAAAGTGCCAATGCAGGCAGGAGCCCAGTACAAAAGGGCAGCCTGCTGCAGCGGGAGAAACAGAACAAGTGAGTGAGAAAGGGGGAGTGACTGAGCTCAATGGAGGTCTATCATGACTGCCGCAGATTTCTTTGTGGGCAGAAAAAGGCGGCAATGTAGGTAGGAGCCCAGTACAAACGGCCAGCCTGCAGCGCTGGCAGAAATGGAACGAGCGAGTGAGAGAGGGGAGTGAGTGACCTCAACAGAGCTGTGTCGGGACCACTGCAGATGTCTTTGTGGGCAGAAAAAGCCACCAATGCAGGCAGTAACCCAGTACAAAAGGGCAGCCTGCAGCAGCGGAGACACAGAACGAGGGAGGAGGGAGGGGAGTGAGTGAGTTAGCTCAACAGAGCTCTGTTGGGACTGCTGTGGATTTCTTTGTGGGCAGAAAAAGGCAGCAAAGCATGCAGGAGCCCAGTACAAAAGGGCATCCTGCAGCGCTGACAGAAACGGAATGAACGAGTGAGAGGGGGAGTGAGCTAGCTCAACAGAGCTCCTTCAGGACTGCTGCAAATTTCATTGTGGGCAGAAAAAGGCACCAACAGAGGCAGGAGCCCACTACAAAATGGCAGCCTGCAGTGCCAGGAGAAACAGAATGAGCAAATGAGACAGGCAGAGTGAGCGACCTCAACGGAGCTCTGTCAGGACAGTTGCGGATTTCTTTGTGGGCAGAAAAAGGTGCCAATGCAGGGCAGAAGCCCAGTACAAAGGAGCATGCAGGCTAGGAGAAACACAATGAGCGAGTGAGAGGGGGGAGTGAGCAAGCTCAACGGAACTCTATCATGACTGCTGCGGATTTCTTTGTGGGCAGAAAAAGGTGGCAACGCAGGCAGGAGCCCAGTATAAAAGGCCAGTCTGCAGCGCCAGCAGAAATGGAATGAGCGAGTGAAAGAGGGGGAGTGAGATAGCTCAACAGACCTGTGTCAGAACTGCTGCAGATTTCTTCATGGGCAGAAAAAGCAGCCAACAGAGGCAGGAGCCCAGTACAAAAGGGCAGCATGCAGCACCAGCAGAAACAGAATGAGTGAGTGAGAGGGGGGAGTGACCCACCTCAACGGAGCTCTGTCGGGACAGCTGCAGATTTCTCTGTGGGCAGAAAATTGTGCCGTCACAGGCAGGAGCCCAGTACAAATGAGCAGCCTGCAGCACCGGGAGAAACAGAACGAGCAAGTGACACAGGGGCAGTAAGCAAGCTCAATGGAACAATGCAATCAACATTCGGCATTGACAAATGCTTGTTCAGATATCTGGTTAGCGTCTGGGCTTTAAATAGATTCCTGGGCTTCTGCTTTTTGTAATGCTTTTTCCTTTGTGTGCAAATGAGAAACACATCGAAATCATTCCACTTTCTTTTTACTAAATCATCTTACAGTTTTCATGTTTTAGAGACTAACTCGCTTTTAAAAGATTTATTTTCTTATTTACCTTTTTCGAAGGATCAACCCTGCTTCCAGGAGTATGTCACCATTAAGTCTATAACTGCATCACAGCCTGAGTTCCCGTCCTCTCGAGCCTGTCTGGTTTAAGCTTCACAAGATGACCGTGGCGTCATTCACAGCTTTCACACATGTGTGTGAGGTTCCTAAGCAACCAATGCTCCTTCCCTTGTACAGGAGGAACAGGCTTATCCAGACAGGTTGTCTGTCTGTTTACACAAGTCGCATCATTCCAAGCTGGATTTTCATTCATTTTTAAATATTGCATACTGTTTTAATTCCTTATGGTAAATCTACTTTGCAGTTTCACCATTCAATTTGAGCTTCACCTTTCTGAAAATATTTTGCATTTCATTAATGTCATTTTTTAGGTGGGGGGGGGGTTGGAAGGAAAAAAAAGAAGCATATTGTAGAAAGTTTTTTAAAATTAAATAGTCTTACATTTCTATCATTCAGTCATTGCCAGTGATAACCTTATAATTCATTCTATATCCTGTAGGTTTTATTTATGCATTTCCTAGCCTTATTTTGCTTTGTGCTCCTCGTTTGATTTCCTGGTGTTCCTCGCTGCCACTGTCTGGTCTTTCCACTGCTTAAGCACGTGCCTACTAATTTGTCTTGGTGTTTATTCCTATGTTACTGTCAAGCATTTTCATATTAAAAATCCATTTTATTTCTGCACTTAGCAGCATGTCCCTATAGTTTCCTTCCCTGTTTGGTTTATCTACTATTTCTAGTCCCCAAAAGAGGAGCAATGTTCCTGTGTGTCCTTCTTGATTAAAATGTGCAGCCACTAGAGATGTTTCATCCTTTCTTCTTGTATCGCCTTTATGCTCCTGTATTCTGGTTTTTAATGTTCTGCTTGTCTGCCCTATATATAGTTTATCACATGGACACTGTAATAAATAAATCACTCCTGTGTTGCAGTCGATGTGTTTGTGTGTTTTATATTTCTCCCCTGTATGTGGGTGTGTATATTTCTTTTTCTTAGAGGTGTGGTTGCACACTGAGCATCTACCACAGGGGATCATGCCCCACTGTAGTGGTCCTAACAGTAATTGTTTCTCTTCATGCAGTTTGAACTGAGATCTAACTACCTGTTATATTCAAAACTTTTTTTGCTGCTCTAATGGGTCTGTCTTGTAACTAGGGTATGTTTTCATTGTCTGTTTGGACTCAAAACCAATATTTGTTGATCATTTTTTTCATTTCTTTAAATTTGTGATTGTATTTTGTTGCAAAGACTAGCCTTAGTGCTTCCACAGTGAATTGACCTTTTGATAGTAAGTCCTCTATATTTGTTCCATTTATTCTGCTCTCTGCCTTTTTGAATATTGATGGTTTATATTCCCTCCCTTGAAATTTGCTAACCATACTCTTGGTCTGGATATTCAGTTCCTCCTGTGTACTACAGTTCCATTTTACTTTAACAAGTTGAGAGTATGGTATGCTATTTTTCAGTTTCAGTTCATGGAAGCTATGGCTGTGCAATACTGTATTTCTGTCTGTACTCTTTTTGTAAAGGGTTGTTTTAATTTTACAATTTTTCTTCTGTATTTTTAAATCCAAGTATTCTATTTCATCTCTATTATAGTTCTGGGTGAATTTTAAATTTTTATCTTTTTTATTTAGTTCTTCATGAAATTTCAGTAATTCCTCTTCATTTCCTGTCCATATAGTGAAAATATCGTGTATAAAATGGAGACATATTCAGATTTTATTTCTAAATTGGTGTGAGACCAGCAATGGAAGGACAAACACTCACAGGTACACACCAGAGAGACACAGTAGGAACAAGCATGGCACAGTCCCATGGACAGTTGCTGGCCAGGGTACCACCTCACATTTGGCGGCATGCATGCCACTGTCCCAACCTATGTCCCCATGCAACAGCACAGGACACAGTCCATCAGGGCAGTGGCAGCACCAGGCAAGCAGACCCACACAATGCAAATCTGTCTTGTGCACACTGGGCCAACAACAGAGCAGGGCAAACACTATGCAGAGGTGTACACATGTGGCATATATGCAAACACATGTCCACAGCACTGTGGTGACAGCGTGGTGTGGGGATGGCATTGGGACCACACAGTAATACAGGCCAGCACTGCATGCCTGCATACAGTGTGGTGTGATGTGGAAAATGCATATGCCAGTGCCAGCGGTTTCAGGCACCAGCATACAGCACTGTGTACGCACACACCATGACATATGCCATACACACAGTGTGAGGTATGTGTGGCATGGATGCACTGACAACAGGGATGGGATGTGCCTGCAATGTGCATGCCATGGTATGGGACCATTGACAGTCATTGATTGGCCACAATGGTAGATGTCTGGACACAGGCCATGGGCACACAAGTCCGGCACACAGTGATGGATATGCGCATGGTTGCATGGGACACAACAGGACTTGTGAGTGCCACAGCATGCCAGCACCAGGTTGCAGAGGCACAAATGACATGCACGTATGGCACAGCCATAGCACAGTGGCTGCAGCACCATGCATGGATGCACAGTGTGGCAATCATCAGCAATGCCCATGTGCAGCACAGATGACGGTGGATGATGTGCATTCAAAAACAGCAGATCATACATAGTAAGGCAGACATCACAGTGCCTGGATACCATTGCATAGCTAGCTACAATACGCAGTGTATATAAGTGTGCATGCCAGTCACTGTGCAGAGGACCTGTCCGCTGGCTTACGATGAAGGATAGTATGTGTCCAGTGGGCCATACAGTGTGCCAGACACTGTGTACAGCGTACATGTCTGTGGGTGGCACAGCACAATGAGCAAAAAGAACATGGCATGTGCAACATTGTAACATGCAGACACATGATGCAGGTAGCTGTGCATACACAGCACATGGCTGTGTGATACCAGCCCAGTGGTGGGTGTGTGACACCTGCAGTGCACATGCTGCATGTGAACACTCAACATGGGCACTGTGAGCATCACAGATACACATAACACATAGACAGGCTGGCAGGTGTGCATATGCCACAGGTCCCACCACCACCGGGTATCATCACAGGTACACATGATGTTTGGCATGGCACACATACTGTATCATAATGCATATTGTGCAATGTAGACCTGCTGTGTACTCCTGCACAGTGCAAATGTGGCTACATGATAGCCATGTGTATGCAATGGTGGTCAGCAGCACCCACCCATGAGCACAGTGCTCATGCAATGATGGATGACACATGACACCCACAGTGGGTGACATGCATGGGCATGGCAGGCAGTACAGGGTGCATGCCACACATATGCACCTGTGGGAGCCATACCCAAAGGAGCCACATGCACATGCACTATGGACGCAACATGTGTATAGTGAGGGACATGTCTGATATGGCAAAGTGACATATGCATGTATACTTGCATAACTGGCTGCTGTGCACTGCACCCCTCACCAAAGCCTGTCCTGCACCTCCATCCTGGTCAAGGGCCTGCCCCTTGGATGCCCACCTGGCTGATAGGTCTGCAAGAGAAACAGATAAAGAAGGACACAATGAGATCCAGGACATTCCACGCTTGCCCCCCCAGCCCAGCTACACATATCACAGTAACAGCAACATAGATATAGATGGCAGATGAGGACCGCTAGGCTCATCAAGTCTGCCCCTGTGCCCTACCCGTACTTAGCTGCCGCTGACCCTACTTGGTCACCGGCTGCTGCCTCATCGTCCCCCCCCTCTAGGGTTCCCTTATAGCTATCCCATGCATGTGTAAATCCACCCACTGTGCTTGCCTCCACCACCTCCTGTGGCAGGCCATTCCAAGCTTCCACCACCCTTTCTGTGATATAATATGTCCTTACATTGCCCCCTAGTCTACCCCCTTCCAGTCGCATGTCATGCCCTGTTGTTGTTCTTGTAGAACATCTTCACTTTTGAATGATGCTGCCCTCCTGTAACTTATTAACGCCGTTGAAATAATTGACAGTCTGTATCATATCTCCCCTCTCCTTCCTCTCCTCCAGGCAGGGCTTCAGATAATTTTTTTAGGGTGGAAGTCAAATACTTCCATGGCTTGAAATATAGAAGTCATTTCAGTTTTACTGGAGTCAAAATACTCCAGATATCAATTTTTTGGAAGTCAGAATAATTCCATCCAACAAATTTTGGCAGTCAAAATACTTCCAGTCCGATACTTTTAGAAGTCAACTCATTGGCCTTCTGAATACCTCACTGTAATCCATGCTACATACACATAAATACTGTACATTCCTTAATGTTAGAAAATGAAAACAGTACAGTAATCATTTGCAGACATGGGTTTATTTCATGAATCGTTCTTGCAGTTCCATCACCATGTAACTTCATCATGTTAACCAGATCCCTCTGTTCTGCTGATGTTGGCCTAGTGGTGATCCCCCTTATCCCATCTAAAACAATCTGGGGACAGAGCTTTTGAGGTTGCAGCCCCTATTTTATGGAATTCCCTTCCAGGAAGTAGTCACTGGGCAGGCACTGTGGAGATTTTTGAAAGCCCACTGAAAATGTCGAGCAAGCCTTCCCTAGTTAGCTAGTGTTACGCTTCAATTGTTTCATCTTGCACGCTTGCTGTTTCTTTTAATATGTACAGTGCTCTGAGCCCTTGGGAAACAGCACTTTATAAATACAAGTGCCTTGCCCTTGCCTTACAGAATTTGTTTACTAGCCCATCACAAAATGTACCAAAAGCTAGTGGACCGGTGCCAATTTCTGGCCTTAAAACAACCAGTCACAGGTCAGACAGGCAGTATAGTGCAGTGGTCTAAGGCTCTGAGCTGCAAATCTGGTGACATCCAGCAGACCAGACCTGGGTTTGAATCCCACCGCTTCCACCTGCATACTGTGTGACCCTGAGCAAGTCACTTAACCTCCTTGTGCTCCCAGGTCACTCCTGTAAAAAAGCTTTCAGCTTAGTGTGCTATACCTGGTTAAACAACTAAATAAATAAATAGACAGGGCTAGAACTGCCTGTCGTTTTAATGCACCCCATCACGGGGGAAGGGGATGCTAAAAACATAAGGCAACAAGTTTGGAGAGGGGTCAAAACCATAAGGCAATAAGTGGAGGAAGGCTAGAGGGGGTCAGAGGCTGCTGCTAAATTCTATAAAGTCAGTAAGGCACCACAGACAATCACTATCATGACACATGGAAAATGCACTTTCTGAAAACACATGAAATTCACTGAGACCTGACTAATTCATTAGGATGGCAGACTTAAATTTCACTCCATTATATTTACTAAACTATTTGTTTCACAATTTAAAAAAATACATAATTTTAAACCAACAGTAATCAGATAACAAGGTCACATTTTCAAAGTTATGAATGAACTTGGGATTCGGAGCTTCCTCACTGCGATAGTGTCTAAATTAGTGATACTAACCGGCTCAGTAGCCACATGGGCAGTCAATGTGTGCCAAGGAGCCACAACATACACATCATACTTAATTTTGGCAAACACACGTCAAATGCACTGCAGTGTAAACAAAAGAGTACTTAATTTAAGTAAATTAATTTAAGTAATTAATTTAATAAACATTTATTTAATTGACTAAAAACAATTGCACGTCTCACAGTGGACATACTTTAAGTAACCCTCTGACTCTGTTATTACACAGTGACAAGAAAGGCTGCTGGGCTCTGTTATATCCCTGGGGCTAAACTCCTGATGTTATCCGACTGAACATGACATGCCAATGTAGCCCACATCTGACATGACACATCTCAAATTTGCCAGTAGCGAATCCTCAGAGTAAAAGTGGGAAAAAACATAAATCCCTCATTCCCACAGCATACAAACCAAAATCAATCCCCAAATCTTTTTTCTTTTATTTACGCTCCCACCCTCCACACACGCATACAAAAAAAAGAGAAAAGTGAAAAGCCGTCCTTGCAATCAGCTTCACAGCACTCCTTGCAGTACTAGCAGTGCGAGAAAATAAATGCTCTCACCACTTTGCTTTAAACTCTAAACTCCAGAGGCTTAGGGGGGATTTTCCTGCAACTACAGCTGAGTCGAGTCACACCCCTTTGGGTCGGAGTCAGGCAGTCGCATGTAGAACCGTACACACTGCACTCGCGAGTGAGGTCTCTAGGCGCTGTGGCTTCTGAAATCCCACTTACCTGAACCACTTTTGAGAACTCCTTGTAAACTTGCTTCTTTAGGTGTGCTGCCATATTTGCCATATCTGCAACTCTTTAGATGCCAGTCTCTCTCTTGCGCCTCCAGCAGCCGGCATAGGGATAATAAAGCTACCGGTGTCTACCTTCAACTAGTCGCATTTGGAAATTCGGGCACAGTCTCGGAATGGGTCTAACATGGGGGGCAGGGGGCAGAATTCTTGGAGACAAAATTGCCATGGCAACTGCAGTGCTGACAACCCATCCACAGGATAGAAAAAAATGTTTAAAGACGTGACATCCACACAATGAAAAATGGATGTCACTATTAGCAAGTGAAGTGATGTGTGGACATCAGTGACTCCAGACACTACATTTTTGGATGTTTTGAGTGAAATTTTGGATGTAAAATATGTCCAAAATAGACTTATCTGAAGCACTGCCTCCAGGGTGTACAGATTGGGTTATTCCGCCCTCTCCTCATATGACCTGTGGTGCAGGCCCTGCACCATTTCTGTTACCCTTCTTTGAACTGCCTCCACCCTGTCTATGTCCTTCTGGCAAGATGGGGCCTTTGGAACTCAATGCAGTATTCCACATGAGGTCTCACCAATGACCAGTACAGTGGCATTCTGACCTCATTTGATTTGCTGGTAAAACCTCTTCCTATACAACCCAGCATCCTACTGACTCTCCCCACTGCCCTGGCACATTGTGTGGCCACCTTTAGGTCATCAGATATGATGACACAAAGATCACTGTCCTGTATTGTGGCTGCTAATATCTCCCCCCTCATCATCTAATCCTCCCCTGACACTCAGATTCAGCCATCAGCAGCGATTAACACTAACAGGGGCTAGAGAGGAGGAGGGAAGCTGCTCCGGTCACCCGTGGGAGGGATGGGATGGGGGAAATGACATGTGAATGTTCCCCATCCGCCCCAGCCAGTGACAGGGGCAGCTCCTCCTTTCCCTTTAGTCCCTTATAGTGTGAGCCACTGGTAGATGAATCTGTCAATGAATGAGCGTGTGCTTGTACAAGCATATTCTCATTCATTGAAAACTGAGTTGGGCCGCCAGCCATGGAGGTGAGTGGAGGGCTGTGCCGGTGGCCCGTTGGGGTCATAGGTGGGGGCACTACCTGACAGGGGTGGAAGGTCCACTAAATACCAGGGAAATGAGGGATTTGTTTTTATTTTATACATTTGGCAATGAGGGAACAGGGGTATTGCTGAGGGTCTGGGGGGGAACACTTCATTCTGATCCGGCGATTGGCCGGGGGATGGGACCACTAAACACCAGGAAAATTAGGGATTTATTTTTATTTTATACATTTTGGATTGGGGGAACGGGCAGGGAATTGCTGAGGGTCTTGGGGAGATTCTTCATTTTGGACTGGCAATCAGCCGGAGGGGGGGCTGGGACTCCTAGACACTAGGGAAATGAGGGATTTATTTTTTATTTTTATACATTTTGGGACAGGGGATGGGGGTACTGCTGATAGTCTGGACAGGGGAGGATTCTTTTTTTTTTTGACAGGTGATTGGCTGGGGGGACCACTAGACACCAGGGATAAAATATTTGTTTACTGCTGGCCAGGAGGGGGGATGTTCTTTTATTTTTAAATAACCCCCTCCCAGCCACCCGAATACTGAATATTTCGGCACTGAATAAAGAATATTTGGCTGAATATTCGAAAAAAAGGTATTCACACTACCCTACTGGCTGCAGGTTCCTGACATTGGCCATGATGTCCTCTGTTGCATCTGGCCCTGTCATTCCCACCGTGTTGCCCACTTGGCATGCCTACCATATTCCCTGCCTCTTGTGTCCCATGGCCAACTGCATGCTCCCATGCTGTTGTGCTGCTACATGTGCTTGCCTGTCCTGTCCTACATGCCCTGTTCCCTCTCTCCACACCCCCTAGACCACTTGCATGTCTGCATTCCATTCAGCATGTTGCCTTGTAGTGCACCATGTGTAACTTTCACGCCACTTTTGGCAAGTTGGCACCCCCATAAAAGAACTAGTACCCACACATGGCATATCATTTACTTTTGGCAGAAATATTCAGATTGGTACCACCCCTAGCTGTAAAGTGTATACTAGGCTCATTATCTAAAGGAAGGGTGTGGAGGTACAATTACCAAAATAAACCTTTGTAAATACAACCAGGTCCAAGGGAGAGGATGCTAGGCATATGCTAGACCTAACTGCTGAGGGGGCCCCAGTAAATCCACACAGAAAGCAATGATCAGAATGTCCAGTGCAGTAGCTGGGATTGTGCAGTATGGCTTTATTCACAGATGTTACTAAAGCACAAGTGGACCCTCAATGGTTGGTCATGGCAAACAAGTACATTCCTTTTCTAGACCCTCTTTACTAGGCCATACAGCTCTCTATAAACACAGTTCATTTCTCTTTCCCATGGTGTATGCATGTGGATTGAACCACATACCCAAACATTTCCATTTCCAAAGACTGCATGTTTGTGGACTGTTGCCACACACTCAGAACATCTTCTTTTCCCAAGACTGTATGCTTGTGGATTGAACCACACACTCAGATCATCTTCCTGTGGCAATGGCCTTTGCCCAAGGAAACCTGGCATCCATCAACGAACCAGTTTGCCCTGCCTTGTAGACTCCAGATGGTGTTCCTCCCACCCTTTTCCCCAACCAACAGTCTGTGCCATTCCTTCAGTGTTACACCAAAAGAAGCCTTCAATCCCCACTGAATTGCTAAAGACTCTGAACTTTAATTCAAATTAACACATTTAGGTGAACAGGAGTCCTGGCCAGTGTGATCTAGCCTTCTCTTGGGCACACACAGCCTAAACAACCTTCTAAATTGAGAACTTGCCTCCCATTCTGTACTCTCAGATTAGTTGCTCTTTCCTTTAGGCATGGAAACAGAATGCGCCCTTTTCCATGGTAGCTTGTCAGAAATTCTCACACAAATGTCCTTCTCAAAGGCAGCTGTACACACTCTAAGACCTTCAGGGGATTGCACCTTTGGATCCACTGAACTGGCACTCCCTCTCATTTCCCTGAAGTGAAAATCAAGGAATCCTGCTGAAAAAGGTCTCCACCACTTCACTGGCAACTGGAGATTTAATCCAAACTAGGGTGAGAAACACAGGGCTCTCTGTGACAGAGCCCCAACTGGCAGACCTCTTGCCACTCTGACTTCCAAATTCTGACTCATTTGAACATTCTAAACTTCCCCTGAACAGCTGACTCAAAAATGGTTATGCTGCTGCGAGAGTTCTAAATGTCATAATCATCCCCACTCAGGTTAGCTGAGTAAACAATGATTTCATTATGTAAGAAGCCCCTAAATGAGCTCCTTACCAGCTGCCTTTTCTACCTGCCTAATACTAGTACTAATGGGATTCTAGTAACCCCAGGAGACTGGGTGGTTACACCTGTATGTCCCTTATGGTTGCACCCTTGGTACCCTGTGTACAACTGTTCTAAATCTATGGTTGCACTCACCCACGAGATTGCCCTGGTTATGTCCCTGGTCTCAGAATGGTGGCACAGGTCTGACTGGTACCATATGAAGGCATCATGTGCACACCACGAGTATCTGGCATACACATAGGTTATGTGCCCTGTGGCATTGCACACAACCTGTCAGATGACTGAGTGGTATCCCTTGTGGATCCTGTACAGTTCCATGTCAACACCACGTGGTGCTCTCAAGGCCACATGGGTGCAATCTGTTGTGCCAAGCACACCCAGTAGGTGGGCCACCCTGTAGAAGCCCTGATTTTTTTCAGTCCACTCTGTTTCTGTGCTAGGGAATCAGATGTACTCACTAGCATGGTGCAGCAGAGCATTTAGGAACTGTGTGAGGTGCCTGGATGTGGCCAACTGGGTAATACTGGTGGTGTCACCCACCAGTATCTGGAAGCTTCCCATGGCGAGCAGGTGCATGGCCCCAGTTACCATTGTCTCCACTGCCACTGCTTGGCTTCTGTGTGTGGGTGCCTGTAGCTCATCATGGAGCAGATCACAGAGCTGTCTCCGAAGCACCCTGTGATCTCGGTGTCTGTAAGCTGTTCAAATGTGACGCGGGGACAGTACCATCCGTTGGGCATACCACCTACAGGCCCTCCATTTGCCTGCCTGATGTTCTTTCAGTTTCCTCACATCAGCCATCAGTGCAGCCATGCCAAACACAAGGCCTGCCATGCTGTTTTTTTGTGTCTGTTTCTGTGTGTGTGTGTCTCTCTCCCCCACCCACTCTATCTCATTGCAGTTCTGGTGCCTGCCTCTGGGTGGCTGACTGACTTAGGGCTGCCTGTTTTATACTATCTTTGCGCGACGCAAATCTAGGTTGCGCCATTGCGCAGCGGCGCATTTTGTTTGAATATGCACTTGCATGGCATATGCGTGTATCCACCCCCTTTATGTGCACCGCAGACATTACCTATGTGCTACCGCACATACGTTGGTGTGTGGCACATGCTCCATGGCTGAATATCATTTCACTGTGCATCTCGGCACTTGCGTGGCACATCTTGCCCTTGTGCTGCGCATCTGCTTTAATGTTTCTATCAAGTTAGTTAAATGATTTCATAGTTTGTGTGTCCAAAAATAGCTATAACATTATTAAGAACATCAGTAAACCTTTGGTGGGCAAGGGTAAATTTCAGCCTAAAATCAGAGCACTATGCAAAATTCATAGTAGTCGAGAGGTATGTGGTTAAGGTTTAAATGGAGCACAACACGTATGCAGAGTCTTTCTCTACTGTTGTTCAAACACCCATGAAAAGCTTTTCAAATGATTAAGCCATACCTCTCAACCTGTAAACCTGCCAATGTGGAACAGAGACCATGGCAATGTGTGACAAATGACCCAAATGTAGAACACCCTATTTTTTGTAGCGCGCGAAGAGCGCGGCCATCTGATGGTGCACCAATAAAGTTATTTTAACCATGTGTGGTGTTGTGTGTTTTTGTAATAAAAACTTACTGTACCAATGTGTTGTCTGGACTTTATTTTAATGCTACTCATCACTCAGCATCAGCCCTCTCACTGTCAGCCAGCTCAGGTCGGAAGGAACTTTGGTTGCCACCAAGTCAGACACGGACCTGACCTCCGCTCTGAGTCCTCTTTCTCTGGTTGCTGGCTGCTAAGGCTGGTGTGCTGACTCTGAGTGATGATTCTCATTTCTCCACATCTCTTCCCCACCCAGCCACCCCCCAATCAACCCAAAAAGGTACAAAAAAATATTTAAACATAGGACAGAGGATACGCTCCCAACCTTTTGTCACTGAAATGTGGGACACTAGCCATCATAACGTTGTACACATCATCATCAAACATGTAGATAGGAGCTCTAAGCACTGTGGGAAAAGGTGTTTTGTTTTGATGCCCATATTAGAACATGATGAATCTACACCACCATCTCTGCCAGCACCTTTCCCATGTGGAACAGAACAATTTGGGGGGGGGGGTTCCCTATGGCATGGGACAGTTACATACAAACATAACAAGACAGTCGAGAGGTATGTCTGTAATGCTCAAAATTAAGCACACACACACACACACACACACACACACACACACACACAGCTTAGCAACTAATGGGTCTACAAATTACACGATTAACAAGGAAGTGTGTTTTGTTTCAGTTAAACCCATCAGTCCTGACTCCCTCCAACCCCACTAACTCTGGCTTGGGATCCCGAGATGCCCGTGCAATGTGACAAAAGTTCCATTCAATAAAGATCTGTAATAAAATAATATTGAATGTGGAGTAAATGTGAAATGACTTAAAAAATACTTTACCTCTTTGCAGTAGTCAGTCCCAGAGTCCAAGAACCGGCAGGGTTTCCACGTTAACCTCTTCAGAAACCTTTATTTTTTTATTTGTGGAGGTCCAAGTGTTGACCCTCATTTTGTGATGTCCAGCAGTGGCATTTATTTTTTTCCCTGGCATGGAACCCTCAAAGCAGTCCAACAAGAATCAGAGCCCCTCCACTCCAGCTTCCACAGAGGTCTGTCCGAATCCGACTCAAACCCCGCCGGTTCCTTTGGGGTTAATAGTTTCAGAGATAACTGGCAACCATCAGCTCCTTGCTTTGAGCCCACTATCACTGCTACTGAACTTTCGTCCCAGTCGGTTGGTCCCACAGATATAACCCTTCCAGTTGGTCTGGCGCTGGCGGTCCACGGCTGGTAGCAGAGAGTTCTTTCTTGTAGTCTGACTCTGGATGGTTGTTCCAGCTTCCTGGCTGCTGAGCGTGGCAGGCGGCGGCAATTGGTGAATTCTCTCTGTCTGGGCAGGGCAGGTCCTTTCTGGTAGCGGTCCTCAGCAAAATGCTTCTGAAGCTATGGTTCCCTCTCCAGGCATAGTGTCTTATATCCGGGCAGCGGACCTGAGTGGGGATTGGGGAACACTGATGACATGGCACCACCCTAGCCCCCCACCGCCATCATTAGTGTACCGAACTTCAAGACACAGGAAGTTATTGGAGTCAGACACAAAGGCCCTAAGGGACAAAGGAATCACTGCTTGTGTGGTGCACCACATGGTTTTGGCGTCTGATGTGGAAAAAAAAAGGCGAATGCGGGACAGCGGTACAAGTGTACTACAAGGGTCAGAATCCGGGATGTCACGACGAATCCAGTACAGTTGAGAGGTATGGATTAAGCTAGCCTTACATTAAACTGTGACAGCACAGCAGCAATTGCAGGGAACCTTGATGCAGAATGTGATACCACAGATGGGGAAGCTGTGTGTTGTTAAGCATGACCTCCACAGGCTATCACTTGTTCTCTCAAAGGTCACTGAAATGGCTGCTGGCTTTGTTTATCTAATGCAGACTGAGACACAGGGGATATGCAATGACCTCACTCAAAATATGTAATGTATCTTCAAGTATGGGGGAAGGGAGGCAAGAACACGACTCATGACATGACTGTCAAAGCCATGAGTGAGTTAAGAAAGCCCAGTCCCTTCAACAGTGATAATAAACTTTGTATTTTGAGTCAGAGCATTGCAAGTTTCATTTAAACATCAGTTTACAAGTTATAACTTTTAAAATAGCTGTTTGTGTGAAGATTTAATTGCTTCCTCTTTGATTTACACTGCTGATTCATTACTGCATAGGGGTATTGAGGTGTCATCTGCACTGTGACACCTGCTCTCAAATTGGTTCTATGTTTCATTGGGATATACCCAGTCTTCAAGATATCAACTGTGATTCACTTAACAGCAAAGATAACGTGATGCTGGAGGTTGGGTATGAGATAACAGAACTGATTTCCACAGATTTATCACCACTGCTGTTGTATGAGTAAGCAATAACACCTAACAGTGTGTGGTAAATGCATTTATTTTTTTAGACTGTATTTTATTGATTTTAAAGACTCATAATAACCATACAAGCAGTGCATCACGACACATACACAAAGATGAGGCGTTGGTATAATTATCGCAGTTATAGCACAGGTCGAGTCACCCCCTAAGCTGGCTAACTATCCCCAGTTTGGTTATACAACCCACAACCACTGAGTACAGACATGGAATTCTAGGGTCTGGGCTGAGTCCAAGGGCTGGATCAACACAGGTGGCCCTCTTTTTCCTGACACCTTGACAGCGAAACAAGGAAAATGACCACTACAGCGACAGTCGCTGTAATGGTCAGTTTCCATGTTTCGCTTTCCCCCAGTGTCCTGCCCCCTCCCTGGACCGACTCCGACCTGAAGTTGAGAATCCTAAAGTCCGAGGGGTGTGGGGGCACTGAGGGCACAGCCCTCCACAGAAAACACTGGGGGCTTGGGTAGCACAATACCTGCATCGGTATTGTGCCATCGCTGTGTGGGTGGTCGACAGATTTACTGTAGACCAAACTTGGTGCTTCTGATTTTCAAAGGGCAGTGCAAGCTACACCAATGGCAGCTTGCACCAATTGCCAGTGTTTCAGGGACCCTGCACCCCGATTCTCTGTCAGGTAGGGTCCCAGCGGCAAAGTACCACAGCTTGCAGCAAAGTTGGCCATGTGCCAAAGAGACACCACACCCGAGAGGTTTGCTGCATGCTGCAAGCAAGTGTGCCACAAAGCATAATGCAGTCCTTGGTGGCTGGCAGCCCCCCCAGCCCCAATCCCCCTGTTTAATAAAAGTAATCATGGCCCTGTGGTCTAGTTACCCCCCTCCCTTCATCACCAATCTGCCCATATTACAAGATAACATTCCCTGGTGGTTTAGTGGACTCCCCCATCCCTGTTCTGCCAGTATAATATGTAACTGTCCCTGGTGGTCCAGTGAACCCCCACCCACCCCACTCTGGCAGACAGTGCCCCACCACCCCGCTCCTCCTGTCCCATCCCCAAGCCAGCCACCAGCATAGCCCTCCACTCTCCACCACTGCTGGCCGCCAACTAAACTATCAATGAGTGCACACTGTAACAGCTGTACAGTACATGCTCATTGATAGCTCAGTCAGCAGCCGGCTGTGGTGAAGAGCAGAGGGTTGTGCCAGTCACTGGCTCAGGGATGAGATGGGGGAGGTGGTGGGGCACAGGCTCACCGGGTTGGTGGGGTGGGGTCCACTGGACCACCAGGGACAGTTACATGTTATACTGGCAGAACGAGGATAGAGAGGGGGTCCGCTAAACCAGCAGGGATTGCTATCTTGAAATATGAGCAGATCAGGACTGGGGGCTGCTAGCCACCAGGGACTGCTGTATATTGTACTCTGTAGGTGTCGATGGTGCAAGCTCTCCAAAGCCTCTGGGAGGGTTTTGAGAAACCTGAAGTAGGGGAATATGGCAGCTTGCATCTGTCGCAAGTCCCCTAGCACCATGCCACAGTCCATTATGTGCCACAAGAATGGCACAAGCCCCCTTGGGTGCACGAAGCCTGCATTTGAAATTTGCTCTTGGCGCATCTTTTGGTGAAAACCCCGTCTTGCACCATTCCTTGTAGCGCAAGCCCCTTGTTCCATTCAGGGGGGCTTTGAAAATTCTGGCCTTGTTGTCCTCACAGCAAATGGTCAGCAGTCCCCCTCACACAAGTGGCCCTGTTGATGCATTTCATGCACTACAAAGCGCAGTAGTGCAAGAAACATGTCAAAAGGGCTGCTTGTGTAAAGGAGGGCTAGCAGCCATTTGTTGTGAGGGTGCCGAGTCAATGCGGGAGTTTGCTGTTCTATGCAAATAAAGAACTTAAAGAGGGAGTCTGGACAGAGTTTCTGGCATCAATAAATTCAGAATCTGGATCAGCATATCCCCAATCAGCCTCATGCCAAACATGAGATCTATAAGTTAATTTGCTTAAAAATTACAAGTCATTTTGTAACCCTAAATTCACTGCTTGTTCAAACACGCATTTGTCAATGCCAGATGTTCGCCAGTGATATTGCTGTAGAACTGGTAGGGAAGGTATTCCTTTTTGCAGATGGCACCAATATCTCTAATAGGCTAGACATTTAGAAGGGGGTGGAGAGAATGCATACAGACCTTGAGAAACTCAAGGAATGGTCAAAAGCATGGCAGTTGGGGTTCAATGTCAAAAAGTGAAAAATCATGCATCAAGGACATAGGAAACCAGAAGACAAGTATAGGATGGGGAGAGGTGCTGACAGTCATTAAGTAGGAAAGAGACATTGGGGTTATCATATCTGATGATCTCAAAGTAACAGGGCAGTGTGACAAAGCACTGGGTAGGGCCAGTGGGTTGTACAGGGAGAGGTATCTCCAGCAGGAGAAAGTGGGTGGTGATACCACTGTATCACTCGCTTGTTGGGCCACACCTGGAGTATTATGTCCAGTTCTGAAGATCGCACCACAGAAAGGACATAGACAAGGTGGAGGTAGTACAGGAGGAGGACAACTAAAATTGTGCATGCAAACATATGACGAAGCAAGCTGAAAAAAGCCATTTGGTCTATCTAGTCTGGTCGTATTGCAGGGTCCTCAGCTTATGCAGGGGTTCCACCAAAAGCTCTATGACAGACTGAGGGATTTCAACATGTACACCCTGAAGATAGGAAAGCAAGAGGGGGCATGACAGAGACCTACAAGTACCTCACAGGGGTGAACAGGGTGCAGTATGGGAGTCATTTTCAAATAAGAAAGAGCACCAGGACCAGAAGGCGTGTGATGAAGCAGAGTGGGGGATCTTTAAGTAGGGTGTGAGAAAGCACTCAGCCTTGTTGCAAAGAGGGACAGCACTCCCAAGGCAAACAGACAACTCTCAGTCAAAACACTGCTGAAGACCTAATGGTTGGAGTGCAGGGGCTACTGGTTGGAATTGCCACCACGGTTGCTTATTTTGTTATTTTTGCAATGTGTAAAATAAATGGAAACTTTGCTGCAGTATTTTGACAGACAGTCAGCTGTTTGCCTTGGGAGTGTGGTCCCACTTTGCAACAAGGTTGTATTCTATGAGGGTTTGTCGCCCTGGAACTACACCCCACCTGCCTTCTGTTGAGTGCAGTTCATTGTATTTTGTGAGAAACTACTACTTTACTGAAAGAGTGGTGGACACCTGTAGCAGACTGCTAATGGAAGTGGTGGAGGTGAAAACATGCATGGAATAGACACAGGAATATTAGAAAATAGGCAAGGAGTGTCTCAGGAGACCTATAAGGGTCTGCAGAGACAGACTAGGCAGGGACCATCTTGGCAGTCTGGGTGGGCCAAACGGTCCTTTTCTGTTAACAAATTCTGTTTGTATTAAGTGAGCTGTTGCACTAACTATGCTTTATCTAATCAGATAAAATATCAAACCAGATGGAATTCTTGTCATTCACCAAGCTGAAAACTATTTTCATATGTCCTCTTCCTTGAGAACAACCCCAGGTCAGAAACCCTCCTCCCCACTTCTAACTTCTGACAAAACAGACACCTATACAAACAACCTTGGAGTGCCACAGCACACAACTTCCCCAGTACCTCCCCTACACCGAGCCCTCGGTGTTGCCTCAACAGAACTACCACAGCACACACACACACACACACGTGAACTAGGGCCACTATAGTGACAGCACGTTGAATACGAACACATTCAGCAGGCAGATCTAGAGCTGGAACACGAATCAGAACCACAGGCATCCTGACCGTTGGTTTCAATTACTCACCTTAAAGAACAGCTCTGCACTTTAGCATGTTTTCTCTTAAACATATTTCAGGCAGAACAACTTTACTAGAGAATACTTTTTTTTTAATTTTCAGATTTCCTTTGCAGGGTTTATAACAGATTTTGGTAGTCTATCCAAGCAGCCTATACAAAAGATTTGGCATATACCCTACTGACCTCATAAAATGTTTGTTTATGACATCATAATGCACACCATGACAACAGGCTGATGTCACAAACATCAAATTTGAGGTCACATGGAAAAAAGCCAATGTTTTTTGAAAAACTCAGTGGAATATAATGTGAAATATTTAGTATACCAAGAAAAAAAGGAAACTAGAAAACTACATCGCTAAACATAATTATTGGAAATCTAATAGTTGTAAGCTTTTTTTTATTTTAGATTGCAAATTGCAGGCGAGGCATTACAATCTGCAGCTATACACAAACGTCAGTGCAGATACTGAGAGACATTTCATGATCAGACCTAGGGGTCTGCAACTACACCAGAGTGTGAGAGGCCTGGGAGTCCTTACTTCAAGAGCCTATACCACCAGCTGACTGATCATGGGATCAAGAAGGTACCAATTTTGTCAAGGGGGAGTAGCACTTTCCCTGAGAAATATAAAATGTTTCAGTTGAAAGCTAAGATTAGGTTAAATAACTTTACTCTTTGCTGATGTAACGGGGTAGCTGTTACTTCACTATATAGCTAGATCTGCTATGAACTGCCACCCCTGGAAAAAAAAAAGGTACAAATAGGTAAGTAATAGCATACAATATGTGTGTGTGTGTGTGTGTGTGTGTGTGTGTGTGTGCGTGTGCGTGTGCGTGTGCGTGTGCGTGTGCGTGTGTGTGTGTGTGTGAAGCTATACTGGCACATGCCCCAGCACCATCAGCCACTGTAGATTTTTTTTTATCTTAGAATTTTTTGGCATGGAATGGCACACTAAGCCAGAGTTAATTTCCAGGTGCATCCAGGGAGCTTAGGGTGATTAAGAGACCTGCCCAGGATCACACAGCATGCAAGTGGGGTTCTGGTACTCAAACCCAGGTCTGGTGGATTTCTGTGTTCACACCTTTATGCTATTACTTCTAGGCTATACTGCATCCCAGTTCCAAAACTGTGACCCTCAAGAAATTGACTCTACACCTCTCCTCCTCCTCCGTGCAGCTCCTGTGCTAGCATACCCATTCACCACTATCTTGTACCTGTCCCTGGCTACTGGGAAATGTCTCTGTGCTAGAAAAAGGTTCATTAATGCCCCTACTTAAGAGTGAGAACCCTGTTGTTATCAATAACTACCACCCTATCTAATTCCTACTTACACTGTCATTTTGGAGAGCCTAGTTTAATGACGGCTAACAGTTTTTTTTTTTTTAAAGAGTACTGACTTCTAGCTGCTTGTAAAATGCAGACTGTCTCAGGGAATGCTCAGTGCTCCCATTCATCTCTGAGCAAGCACAACACAGAACACACCACCTCGATATGATACATTTATTCCACAATGAATCCGTAGAGGAGGTGGTGCCATGTGCCTGGCACAAGCATCCGCACACACAATTAGACTGGCAAGAAAAGCAGAGATTCTTACCGTGAACTTCTCTCGAGCCTCCATGAACTGAACAGTGAAGGTGACATCTTTCCAGGCCAGGGATTCTGGAATAGAAACAGAGCTAAAGTGCCAGGGAAGAACAGGTAGCATCTGTACACCCAGTGTCACAGCCCTGCATATGGTAGAGATAGTAGCTTTTCAGTTAAGCACATTTGGGGTGGGGGGAGACAGTTACAGCGGGGCAGCAAGCAACATAGATGGACTGTCTTCTTTTTTTAACAGGCTTGCAAACCAAAAGTGGGTGATGTGGGCAGGCAGATCAGGAAACCGATCAGCTGTGCCACAGAAAGGTAGAAGATGGGGGGGGGGGACAGTTATGACAGGGCAGCAGGTGACAACAATGGACAGTTTTCTTTTTTAACAGGCTTACAAATCGAAAGTCAGTGATGGGGGAAGCCTGATCAGGACACCAGTCAGCTGTGCCACAAAAAGGTGTGTGTGTGTGTGTGTGTGTGTGTGAGTGTGTGTGTTTGCTGGATGGTGTCATGTAGATCGAAGGAAAGATCCGCCCTATAATTGGGTCAGCTCTTTCTTTTGAAATACACAAAGTTTCCACCCAACAAACCAAAGCTGAGTCATCTTTAGCTTGGCAGATGATTGGTGTGGGCCTTTGTACCTCTTGCAGACTGTTCTGCATTGGACCCGACAGTGTCACACCCTTCAAAAGTCACTATCATAGCAAGATGTTCATCGCTCGCATGCGCACGGTGAACATAAAAAGCCAGTTTCAGTGATGAGCTACTGATGATGTCATAATCTGACTTGCAACCTAAGCCTCCCTACAAGCTACCTTATAAGACTTATTTCTCCAATGTTACATAAAACTGCAGTTGCAGTAAACATCTGAAAAAGGAAAACTGACACTGGGTGGATCAACGCATGCATTTCCCTAATGTCTATCCAAGTTGAGTGCGCACTGGGACAAAGGTGCTGCAGAAACTTACTCAGAGCTCATAGATAAAAAAGCTTCCAGCACACAAAAAACCTATAAGTGGAACGCCAAATTCCAATTCCCAAAAAATGTCTGACATGTTTCCGGATCCAAGATCCTTTATCAAAGACATGTGTCTTTGATAAATGATCTTGGATCCGAAACATGTCAGATGTTTTTGGGGAATTGGAAAGTATTATGAAGTGAATAAAATGAATTGGAAAATGTTCGTGAGTCACAGAAATTGATTTTTGGCATTCCACTTGTAGGTTTTTTGTGTGCTGGAAGCTTTTTTATCTATTTCCCTAATGTGCAGATGCAAGGCACAGTACTTCAGAATGTGATGGGGGGTTGGAATGCAGCAACAAACATGGCTTTAGAATGACAAAGTTGTGTGCAATTTTTAAGAATACTACAAGTGTCACAAACCCACTCAGCAAGTCAGGCCCTCTGTTTCCACAGTGCCAACCTCTGAGCGCAGTCTTGTGAACAGTTAACAGAACAGGGTAACCCTCCTGTCTGTTTTGTGGGTTTGAATCAAACTTTGGTCTCAAGTTCTGGAGGGATTCAAACCGTGAACCTCTTGCTAGCGTACCCAATGTACAGGCTCAGATACTTCTGCTCTTCGGGGGGGCAGATATCTTTTGCCTATGGGCACCTAACGAGGCACACAAAATGAACCCTTAAAACTCTATTAAAGACCTCAGAATAAACTCTTACCTTTTTTTGCTACTGTTTGTTGCTAACATTTCATTGCTTTATTTTTATCTGATTCAAATTGTTGTTGCTGGTATACCTTCTTCTGCATTATTACAAGGTGTGCCTACAGGTGTGTGCTAACAGATTACTGCTGTAATCTTCTGATTCAAATTGTCTTTTGCAAGGTATATCTTCTGTTACTGCTTTATTTTTCTCTGTAGCAAAGTGTTTCTTACAGGGTATATCTTCTCTGAAATTACTGTATTACAGATGGAGCTTACATTTTTGTGACTTTTTTATCATTGGGCTAAGCAAAATTACTGTTTGACACTGTGTTTTATTTTATTCTTGTATTTTTTTGTTTGTTGAAAAGGTTTTTTGTCTCAGAGGTATTTCAGTCTCCTTCTATTATTGAAGGAGCTTATTGCTTTCCTCCCACAGCTCTTCCAAAGCATTAGGTGTGTATGTGGGGGGTGGAGCTGGCAAACTGTCAGTAATTTCCAACAGAAAGAAGGGTTAAAAAGTCAAGTTAGTTGATATCTTGGAGGTAGAAAACTTGGTTTGCTGGCCAAGGCACCTAGCTTCACCTGAGCTCTTTCCTTCTAAGACTGCTTGAAAGGCAGAGTAGAGAAACTTACCAGAGCAAGGGAAAAGGATTAAGACTTATTTTGGCTAAGCAGATTTACTGTGTGGTGTGGTTTTATTTTTTACTCACAGGGATTGCTACTGTTTGTTGCTAACATTTCATTGTTTTATTTTTCTCTGTAGCAAAGTGTTTCTTACAGCTATATCTTCTCTGAAATTATTACAGGTGGTGCTTTACAGGTTTTACAGTTTTATCTAACATTAGGATAAGCTTTCAGGTTTACTGCATTTGTTGTTGACTGATTGTTTCTGCTCTTACCTCCTTGTTCTTTCATCCGTGGTTCTTCTTTTTCGGCAGGGGAAGAGCCCAGCCAACCACCCCACACTACACTCCTTTTATAGGGTACCACAGTTGTGACATTTCCTGTGGCAGAGCAGGAAGGGGTGGATCAGTGGGCCTCCACAAGGTGAGCTCATTTACAGGGGCACTAGTAATTTAACCTGTTATAACAAGTTAAACAAAACACAATCAAACCATTACTTGCATTTTTTTTCCTTCTAATTACTCTGACTAGGTTATAAACCCAGCAACTTGTCTGGCATGGATATCATTAACTGCAGGTACTGTGGAACAATTTTCAGAAGGACAGTCTTACAGGATTTAGGACACTGTCCTACATGCTGGGCCTTTGGAGATCTTAGGGCTCAGCTCCAGGCAGCATGGGCAGAGATTGCACACCTCAAATTTCATATTCAAGAGGAAATACATTATAAGAACCACCCACCATTTCTCCAGCATCCAACAGAAAAACCTCGACCGCAGAGGGTAGTTGGTCCAGGAGGTTGGCAGATGGTTGGGAGGGGCATATCGGGTGCCCCATCACTCTCTGCTCTCCAACATATTACCTCCAAAAACCATATAAACACTACAAACAGGTATCTGCCTCTATCTCTGAAATCAAACAAAGAGGCAGAAGACACTGCAGAGCAAGACACTGCAGCACAGGAGCTAGCACAACAAAACTCACCCAAATCAGGAACCAAAACAAAAAAAGCAAAAAGGAAATCCAAAAAACTTCTGATCATAGGAGACTCCATGATTCGGGGAGTTGATACCCATCTCCAGCCAGGGGTAATGGTCAGATGTCTCCCAGGTACATCAGCATGGAGAGATACTGACCGCATTGCTAAAATTGTTCACAAAGCAGGAGAAAACATTGATGTCCTAGTACACATAGGGACTAATGATCTCACCAGCCGGTCAGTTGTGGAGACCAAGGAACACCTGACCAGGCTGGGTGACAAACTATCATCTATTTCATCCGGCATCTCCTTCTCTGAGATCCTGCCAGTCTGGGAGAGGGGAACAGATGGACAGAAAGTCAGAGAAGGGGAGATAGGGGAGCTAAACACGTGGCTCAAGGGCTGGTGCCAGGAAAAAGGACACAGATTTGTAGGGAACTGGCAACAGTTCTGGGAGTGAAAGTTCTTTAAATTTGATGGACTGCATCTGACTAAGGAGGCAGTCAGTGCATTGGGGCAGAAGTTTGACGTCTTTGCAGAATATTTAAACTAGCAAATGGGGAGAGGGGTGCAGCACCCTATACGTCGAATGGGAAGAACACCTCCCCCTCAGCTAGTGGTCAAACAGGGATTCAGCATGTTTGCAGTTCATTTGCATCACCAGGTAAGAAAAAAGGTTTGTCTCCCCATACGACGCACAGGGGTAATGCCAAACCTCACCCAACAACTAACACATCAAAATCTGGCCAATGGAAAATCATGTGCACAAATGCCCACAGCCTGGGAAATAGGATCCCAGACCTGCAGGCAATAATGTCAGAGGCTAAACTGGACATAGTAGCAATTAGTGAGACGTGGTTTACCAGTAACCACACTTGGGAGACTTCAGTACCTGGCTATGTATTGTTCAGAAGAGACCGAGGTGCAAAAGGGGGAGGGAGGCCCTGTATGTCAATGAAAATATCAAAGCTACTGAAATTCAGAATACACATAAGGAGCCAGAAGAACTGTGGGGTCACCCTGAAACAGGAAACAGGAAATGGGACAGCCAAAGAACTGGGGTTGTCTACAGCCCCCAGACCAGGGGAGGACATAGACACATTACTGTTAGAAGATATACAAAACATGACAGCTAAAGGGAGGTTCTGATAATGGAGACTTCAACATGCCGGATACAGATTGGTCAATACCAGCAGGAACATCTGCCAGAACTAGACACATAGTGGATTCCCTGCAGGAGGGCCTCAAACAACTGGTACAGCAACCCACAAGAGACAGGGCTATCCTAGATCTAGTACTGACTAACAAGGAAGGGATCACAGATCTCCAGGTAGAAGGTCACCTGGGGCCAGTGACCATCACATGGAATGGTTCAATTTGGCTACCACATCTAAATCATCCCATTCCAAGGCAAAATATGGGACTTCAGAGGAGCTGACTTTGATAAGATGGCCAACAGAGTTAAGCTAGCCCTGGCAAAAAGAAACACAGGTGAGGGGTACAGGCAAAGTGGGCAAGCATTAAGATGCAATACTTGAAGCAACATCCCATTGTGTTAGACAGAAAAGGAAGTGCAAAGAAGAAGGAAACCACTTTGGTTCTCAAATACAGTAGCAGAAAAGGTCAGAGCCAAAAGGCTGGCCTTCAGGAAATATAAGGGAACACAGCGGATGAAGATAGGGAGGCATACCAAACTGCCCTAAGGGAAGCAGGGAAGGCAGTAAGGCAGGCAAAGTCCCAAACTGAGGAAACACTAGCACGAACAGTAAAAGAAGGTGACAAGACTTTCTATAGATACATTAGTGAAAGGAGAAAGTCCAGAGGGGGTATTGCTAAGCTTAATGGAGAAAAGGGAGCATGTGAGGAGGAGGACCCTGTAAATGCATCTATCCTAAATAGATACTTTGCTCAGTATTTACTGAAGAGAAGGTAGGGCAGGGCCCACAGCTCAACATCATGGACACAGGGGGAGGGAGGAGCACTACTCCCTTCACAAAAGAAAGGGTCCTACAAGAGCTTGCTAAGCTCAGGGTGGATAAGGCAATGGGACCTGATGGCATACATCCCAGGGAACTTAAGGAGCTAAAGGTGGAATTAGCAGAGCCATTAGCAGAACTGTTTAGTGAGTCTATGAGCACAGGAGAGGTCCCAGAAGACTGGAGAAGGGCTCATGTGATCCCGCTCCACAAGAGTGGTAGCAGGGAGGAGGCGGGGAACTACAGACCAGTCAGTCTTACCTCAGTAGTGGGCAAGATTATGGAGGCACTCCTTAAGGAAAGGATAGTGCAACACCTGGAATCCATAGGGGCACAGGATCCAAGACAGCATGGCTTTACAAAGGAAGGTCCTGTCAAACTAATCTCATAGATTTCTTTGACTGGGTAACCAGAGTGGTGGACCAAGGGGGAGCAGTTGATGTCGCCTACCTTGACTTCAGCAAAGCTTTTGACACTGTTCCACACAGAAGATTGATAAATAAGCTGGGTAGGCTCGGGGTGGGTCAGACATTGGTCAACTGGGTGACAAACTGGTTGACGGGCAGAAAACAGAGAGTGGTGGTAAATGGTATACAGTCAGAAGAGATGCAAGTCACAAGTGGGGTACCTCAGGGATCAGTTCTGGGGCCAGTCCTCTTCAACATCTTCATTAGTGACCTTGCAGATGGACTAGAGGAGAGCTTGTCTGTTTGCAGATGACACCAAGATCTGCAACAGAGTAGATGATCCAGATGGGGTGGGCAGAATGAGAAGAGATCTGGATAAACTAGCAAAATGGTCAGAAGAGTGGCAACTGGGATTTAATGCAAAGAAGTGAAAGATCATGCACATAGGAAGAGAAACCCTGAAGCCACCTATCGGCTGGGAGGAGAGTTGCTAGCAGTCACAAAGGAAGAAAGAGACTTGGGCATCATCATCACTGATGACCTGAAATCATCAAGCAGACCTCTAAAGCAGTAGGTAAGGCTAGGGGGTGTTAGGGTGTATTAATAGGGTATCAGAAGTCGTAAGAGAGAGGAAGTAATCCCTCTTATAAGACACTGTTAGGCCCCATCTGGAGTATCTGTGCAGTATTGGAGGCCACACCTCACATGGACATTAACCAAATTGAGGCAGTCCAGAGAAAGGCAACCAAAATGGTGCAGGGACTGCATCAGAAGACATATGAGGACAGATTAATGGAGCTCAATATGTATACCCTTGAGCAAAGGAGGGAGAGAGGTGATATGATCGAGGCATTCAAACACCTTAAGGGCATTAACAAGGTGAAAGAGTCTAACATGTTTAAATATAAGAAAAATAGCAGGACAAGAGGACACAGCATGAGATTAGAGGGTGGCCGATTAAGGGGGAATGTGAGGAAATTCTTTTTCACAGAAAGGGTGGTGGATGCATGGAATGGCTTACCACAAGAAGTGGTGGCTATGAATACAGTGCAGGGCTTCAAACAGGCATGGGATAGGCATAAGGGAGCAATACAAATGACTATGAATAGATAGGCCACTGACAGAGTAAAGGCCGATGGCACATTTATAAGGTAGAAAAAGAAATGGGCAGATTGGATGGGCCTTGCGGTCCTTATCTGCCATCAACTTCTACGTTTCTATGTTTCTATGTTTTCCCAGTTTGGTAAAACCAGTAAGCTTTGTACAGTGTCAACTTCTTAAACAGGTCTATCACGTGGGCCGCAGATCTCCTGGCCCCATATAAGACCTACCGGGTAAAGGGCCACTGCTATAAGTGGATTACCCCTCCCTTAAAGGCCTTGATGACCAGCCGTGACAAAGCCTGAAAAAAGTCCAAGGACACAGCTCTTCAAGCAGACGGGGTTATCTATAGAACCCTCCGAAACCAATGTAAACAGGCCACCAAACTAGCGAAAAAGGAGTATTTCAACCACCTCCAGAAAGCTAACCTCAGCAACCCTAGGACTTTCTGGTCCCACATCAATGAACTGATGAAGGGGAATAAAAAGCCTGCCATGGGCCCCATCACAGCCAATGGACAGGTACTACATGACGAGACACTAATCGCTGAGACCCTTAATACGTACTTCACAAACCCTGATAAACATCAGGCAGGGTCATCGGTACCTAATAACCTGTTCATTCTGCTGGATCCTCAATCTCTTGACTGCCCACCCTTTCACTTGAGACTGGCTAAGGTAAAAGAGGTCCTGGCCATCCTAAAAACCCTGAAAACAAGAGGTTCAGGGGGCCTGGATGGACTCAAAGCTAGATTGCTAAAAGATGGTGCCACGGCACTCACGCAGCCACTCACCTGGCTGATCAATATGTCCTTACTTGAAGGATATGTCCCGGAGCTATGGAAGCAGGTGCATGTGGTCCCGATCCATCAGGGAGGGCCTGCAGAACCAATTGAAAACTATAGGCCAATCTCCCTGCTCTGTACGCTGGCAAAAATACAGGAGAAAATCGTATATGCCCAACTTAAGGAGTACCTGGAAGCCCACATGCTGTTGTCCCCATTGCAACATGGCTTTAGAGCCAAACACGGGACAGACACTGCCCTAATCAAATTCTCTTCGGATGTACTCAGAGACCTAGACGCTGGATCCAACATTGGGGCGGTTTTTATAGACCTTTCTAAGGTCTTCAACCGGGTGGATCACAGACTACTCCTCCAAAAACTTCTCCATATAGGCCTCGATGCCCACACCCTCAAATGGGTGGAAAGCTACCTCAAGGGTCACACTCAGAGAGTCAGGTGGCAGGACAAACTCTCCAAACCTCAGTCTCTAATGGATGTAGTACCCCAAGGGTCCATACTCGGGCCTCTTATGTTCTCGTTGTTCGTAAATGAACTGCACAAACACTGTGGAAGCAGCAACATAATCCAATATGTGGATGATGCTGTTATCTACAAGACCTCTGACAACCTGGATGACCTATGCATTTCTCTCCAAAAGGATATTCACATCATGGAGAGGTGGCTCTTCAAGAACAAAATGGTCCTTAACACCAATAAAACTAAAGCTATGCTGTTCAGACCAAGATCCCTTGGACAAGATAGATCACAACTTCTCCAGCTCTCATCTCTGGAGGGCAACATGCTGGAAGTTGTCCCCTCAACAAAGTACCTCGGCCTCACCCTTGATCAAGGTCTCACGTTCAAACAACATGTGGACCAAGTCACTAAAGTAACCCATATTAAACTCGGATTACTATATCGGCTCAAGGAACTGTTAACCCCTGAAGCTAGGACTGCTATTGCAGCGAGTGTCCTACTTCCAACACTAATATTTGCTGCCCCCGGTCATTCAGAGTATCTCAAAGCTGGAGTATGGTAAACTACAGATTCTATACAACAAGGTGACCCGCTTTGGCACCTTATCCCACTCTAGGAGCCACCACTGTGAGGCGTTAGCAAAGTTTAGCTGGCCATCCTTCGAAGCTCTCCTCAGCTACCCCGTACTCTGCCTGGCGAAAAAGATAATTAGCTCCTCACCTCCCCCTAGTCTTGGGGGACTCCTCACAGTAAAAAGAAACCAGCACAGCCTTAGGTCCTTGGGCCTAACGTTGCTAGAGGTCCCCAAGGCTAGGACTAAGGCAGGCCAGAAATCCTTTTCGTATGCTGCCCCTTCCTTATGGAACAACCTCCCGTTGGAGGTGCGAGAAACCCCATCGGTGCCGTGCTTCCACACCAGACTTAAGACCCATCTTCTATTAACAAACGTATGCCAGTGCCACCGCACCTGACATTACCTAAGTGACCACAACTAACTAAAATATCCACCCCCCAACAATGTAGCCCTAACTTTCCTCCTCTCTCTGAACCATCCTAATGCTCTTGAACTATGTCACCCAAAGAATCCACAGTACTGTCTCACTAATATGTAGGACAAATGTTGAATGTAATGAATTACAACTTGCCAACTAGATACATGTAACTCTTATAACTACTGCTATGTGTAAACAGCCGAATACTGTATACCCATGATTACCTGTATATGCAAATGTACAAATGTTCATAATGTCATGTACTGTTATTCCCAGGTCGCCCCTGAAAAAGGGACCTTCGAGGCCCAGTGGACCTACCCAGTCATCAAAATTCAATAAATAAATAAATAATAAATAAACTTTAACCATGTATGCTTCACTTGTCAAGAAAAAGAATTTCAAAGGCACACCAAGTAGTCTCTAAAGTAGAGGTTTACTTAAAAATAGATAAAAAAATCTAAATACAGAACCATATATCACAAAAACATACAATAATTTAAAAGAGCAAGAGTTAAAAAAAAGTGCAAAATTCCTACCACCAGACAATTAGACATATATCTAATGTATCTCTTCTAATAGTGCTGATAGACAGATGTTGTTGTCAAGAGAGTCCAAGCATGTGTGTCTTTACCGGTCACACACAGCACAATTAAAACATTGTCTTGAGCCTGCCTTCTCCATGATGTCACCCAGCTCCTCCTTTGTTTATTAAAAATTATACAATCAGGATGTTATCACTCAGAAGGTAAATTAAATAAGGTTAATTTCTATGTCCTTCTTTCATCCATGAGCAACATCCTGCTTTTACAGACATCAGAGGAACATTTATGACTTCACACCACTGTGACATAACCTGGTTTTCCTCCTCTAAACATCATAAAATGGATATTTTCTATCCTGTCAGCTGACAAGCTACACTTAAGCTAGATAAACAGGAGATGCTTAATTTCGAATTCTTCTAGCCTGTAATTATCTCCTGGCCTTCCAGGTAATACCTTGTAGCTAAAACCTGGGAGGAGGGGTGTCATTCCACAGGCTGTTTCAGCATGTCTCATGAGAGACACTCAGTAACACATTTTTATATTACAAAAATCATAGATTAATCAGAACCAGCTGTCTGAGTGTCACAATTCCTCCCCACCTAGACTGAATTTGGGGGCTCTATCCCCTGCATGGGATGAGCTTCCCAAATTAGTTCACTCCTCGTAGACATGAGACAGCCCATCGGAGTTCTGATTTTTAGCTCCAGCCCTATGTAATATTGTCATATCATACCCTTGCAAAGCAAGACTCCATCTTAGCAATCTACCATTGCTTTTCCCATCTGCAACAGCCAAACCAGGGTTTGTGGTCAGTCCGTACCACAAAATGCTGCCCATACAAGCATGGCTCTAATTTCTTTAGGACCCACACTATGGCAAGACACTCCTTTTCCACCGTGGAGTATGCCTGCTCCCTGGGAAGTAACTTTTTACTCAGGTATGCTTTTGGGTGATCCCTCCCTTGGCTGGATGTCTGACTCAGTACTGCCCCATACCCATGTCTGAGGCGTGAGTCTGAACTATAAAGGGTCTGCTATAGTCAGGACTTCTCAAAGCAGGAGCACTGCACAGTACCTCCTTTAATCTGGTAAAGGCTTCTTCACAGGCTGGTCCCCAGATAATTTTCTTTGGCATCCTTTTCTTTACCAAGTCAGATAGGGGAGCAGCCAGGGCACTGTAATTGGGTACACATTTTCTATAGTACCCTGCTGTCCCAAGAAAACTCCTGACCTGCTTCTGCATTTCTGGTCCAGGCCATGCCCGGATTACCTCTGTCTTTATTTGGTTAGGATGGAGCTGTCCTCAGCCTACCACATGCCCAAGGTATGCCACCTCTCCCATAGCCACCTGGCACTTCCCAGCTTTGGCAGTGAGCCTGGCCCTCAGTATCCTGCCCAGCACTTCCCTAAGGTGGGATAGGTGTTCCTCCCAGATGGTACTAAAGATGGTAATGTCATCCAGGTAGGCCACGGCGTACTCCTCAGCACCATTTAAAACCTGGTTCACCAACCTTTGGAAAGTGGCCGGGGTGTTCTTCATTCTGAAAGGCATTATTTTGAATCCAAATAAGTCTATCAGAGTGATGAAGGCTGACC